>JAWHQI010000124.1:0-2400000 GCA_033032865.1 Dactylorhiza incarnata | reverse complement strand
CTGGGGGTGGAGCAGTGGATGTTAAAGCCACGCTCCGGCGGTAGATAGTATGGAGGCTCGCCTTGCGGGTTGCCTCTACCCCTCCCCCCCCCCCCCCCCCCCCCCCCCCCATGGATCACTTCGATCCCTCCTCTAGTCCCCACATCGGCCTTGTCCTCGCATCTTTCCTCCTCATCCTCCCGAGGCACAACCTCCTCAATTCTCACTGGTTGTTGATGTCGCGGCGCGAGCACCCTGTCCCTCTTTGTCTCCAGGAACTATGGGTAGGTGGTTGTCGCGTGACCTTCCTCAGCATGGAGTCACAGTATGGATGCTTCACCTCTCCCGCCTCGGCCTCTGCCTTCCTATTCCTTCTTCTCCTTCCTGCTCCTGCTTCTTCTCTCCTTCCTCCTCCTCCCCTTCCTTGCCCAATTGTCATGGCTTGCTGGGGTGGGGGAGGCATCTGCCTCGGACCCTGCCTCCATCCCAACTGATGGGGCCTTTCTTGACCCCCAGAGAAGTTACCCCCTCCCGGGGCGTAACCCCTTCCATGGCCTTGCATCCCTCCTCCATGCTACCTCCATCCCCCCTCCGGGGCCCTGGGCTCTATTCTTCTCCTCACCTCCTGCTGTCTGACCTCCGGCTCACTGAGCTTTGCTAGCCTCTTAGTGAGCTCCAGTTTGGCCTCCTCACTCTCGATTTCCTACGCCACCCTCTCTATCAGCTCCTCGTAGGAGACGGCGGCCTTCCTCTTCACAGCCATCTTGAAGAAACTCTCCCTCAGCCTGACTGTGAAGGCAAGCTGGAGTGAAAACCTAGGAATCTCCTGCGTGAGCAGCACCTCCTCCTAGAATCGATCCGCGTAGTGATCCAGCAACTCCCTAGTCTCTTGCTTCACCTTGAAGAGGGACTCGGCGTCCTTCTTCCTCTTCTTCGAAGTTGAGAATCGCAATAGGAAACTTTGACGCAAGTCTTCGAAAGCATAGATCGATCCAGCAGGGAGTTGATGGAACCACTCCCTGGCCTTCTCTTTGAGCGTGACGACGAAGAGCCGACACTTGAAAGCATCTGACAGCGGCCTGATAAAGACCGAGTCCTCAAAAGACTGCAGGTGCTGGACAGGGTCATCCCTGCCATAGTAGTATACCCAATTCCATTCCCCGAACTCTACCGGGACGGGCGTGGAAAGTACCAACTCACAAAAGGGTCTTCCCCCTCCTGACACCCTTTCTTGCTCCATGATGCGTGTCGGCAAGTGCACCGGTCGCTGTCAAGTAATAAATGTGGAGAATGGAATCCCCGGATGTTGGTCTCTTGAGGAATGCAGGTTGGGTGAACGAATCGCGCAGTGTGACTATTGTTACACAAGCGTTAACAAACACAAAGAGGGGGTTTTGATTGGTTTTTCCTAATCTTAACAACAGTGAAAGAGATGCGGGTCGAAAATACCGCTTCGCAAGGTGAGATGGATGCAACGGCCGCGATGTCGTGCTTCGAGAGGTGGATGGAGCGTGCTCAAGTGCGAGAAGGTGAGGGTCGCAAACACCTCTTCACAATCGCCGTTAGCTCTTGCTAACGCGGATCAAACACCTTGCGCGCGTGAGTGAGTGGGTGGAAACGAGGAGAATCACAAGCAAGCAATGATGAAAGAAAAGGAAACATTCATATCGAATAAACCAAACATCATCATATTCAGGTTTACAAGATTCAACGCTTACAACAAAGGAAAGAAGGAAGAGATAACCAATAGGAGAAGACTAGCGGCCGTTCACGGCCGGAATGGTAGATTGTCGGGCTACCTCCGGACTCGGGCGGACAATGCTTCCGGCGCAGAGAAACTGTCACGATTTCTCCAAGTAATTCCATCGTCTTCTTCCTCAGATTCACTCTTCTTCTCGCCGGACTGAAATGGAAAACAACTGCTTGAGGGCTTGCGGGTAGTGGAGAACGCTCCCGGACGATGGAAGGATGCTTCGAATGACTGGAGAGAACTTCCCCTTGCGTAGGAGATGAAGTGGAGGTGTCCAAGAGGGGTAGTCGGCGGCGTACGGACTGAGAAATTCGCTCCCGGCGGCTGGATAATACCTAAAAGTGGAACAGGCATATATATAGGCGCTGAAATGAATTCTGCGCACGGTCATTGGCGCACGACCAGTGGTCGTGCGCACTGGAATTCTGCGCTCGTGCGCGCTACCTGGGCGGAGCCTGCAAGGGAAGAAAATTATAAAATACAAGTTCGCACGGCCAGTGGTGCACGACCGATGGTCGTGCGCACTATCGTAAGTGGTCATGCGATAAGCCAAACAGAACTCATAAAAAAGGCTTTAAGAGCGCACGATCAGTGGCGCACGACCAGTGGTCGTGCGCAATAGAACCAGTGATCGTGCGCAGTGTTCCTGTACAGAATTGTACCGGGAACACCTGCACGACACCTGTTCCAGCATACAACACCAGTCTAGCCACTGAAAGTGGAACTTAACAGCATATGAAAACTAATAACGACGTTAGACACGAAGTCACACCAAAACGGGCCGAAAGTGCACCTAGCATAGAATGATCAATATGAACTATAACAGGGCTAAAGTGCGGTGAAATGATTAAATAAACGGCCCAGATGAGTCCATAAAAGTGTATATGATCAGGACTCATCACACCCCCAGACTTACCTGTTTGCGCGTCCCGAGCAAACGAATCCGGCGGAGTGTGAAAACGGCAGTTAACATAGGGAATTACACAAAGGAGTACGGTGCGAAGTAACATACGCATGCGAGTAGAAATTCTAGTAAAAAGAGATCCTAACTATGCTAACTAATTTACATAAGTATTAAAGCGTAACTAGAGATTTATCAATACTCAGTTGGTGAATGATGAAGAATTAGAACGATCATGCCAGGTGTGAAAGTAACAAGATGCTAAGGAGGGTGTTGCACAAGGTCGGGGTTTAGGAATAACTCCGCTGAAATCCATCAACGTCGTGAACCATACGCTCGCCCGGCCACACTCTCTCCACGACGTTAGCAAACTCACAAGTCAAATCAATAGGGCTTTTAGGATTATAATGGGGCTTAGACTGCGGTATGGTATGCAAATTTAAACATGATGGCTACGCAACCCAAGTGAGCTAACGGAACGCTGCACCACACAAAACCTAAAACAACGCTCGTGTGACACACCCCCAGACTTATTATGAAAACTAGGTGTGCACACAGCCTACTTCACAATCACCAACAAATTTTCTATTGAGCTCGGGAGGATTTCTTTTCAATAAACTTGTTCCAGATTTTTTTCTTTTCACCACATACTTTACTTCTCCTCCGGTTGGTACAAATTCAGCGAAATGGCGTTTATTTCCCCTTCTCATCACAACGATTCCACACATCACAACAAATTGAGACTTATGAGCGCAGTTAAAAAGCAATTTGGTTGCGGGCGTAGGATAAGCTTCGGGCTTTGGTGGATGAAGAGGAGCTGAACAAAGGAATGGTAGCACAAATTTGGCTTGCAAAGGTAGGCGAAAAGGACATGGAATGACAAGGCTCAAACTAGCCAAAGGGTGGCCTACATCACATTTAACTCGACGAGTCGCTCTCGCCCATGCTTCGAGAGTCGCTTGGGGAAAGTTCTTAGCCCACGAGAAAGGTAAACCTTCCTCCCGACTCGATCAACACACGACTAGTGCTCGTACACACACAACACCGGGTTATCGTCAAATTCATTCGCATTCACCACTTGAGTAATATAAATCTAAAACTACGCAAAAATACTAAACATACATTAGATGCATAGAGACAATCTAGTTCTACTCAAATTTCTACCATAGCATGCGACGTGACTAGAACTACACGAGTCATCATCGCGCTCCAAATAGTAATTCCTACGCTAACATCCTATTTCATACTCCAACCAAAACAGTTC
The DNA here is from genome assembly GCA_033032865.1 of Dactylorhiza incarnata. NCBI lineage: Eukaryota > Viridiplantae > Streptophyta > Magnoliopsida > Asparagales > Orchidaceae > Dactylorhiza > Dactylorhiza incarnata. The sequence continues at coordinate 2,396,106 of JAWHQI010000124.1, read as the reverse complement.
ATTCGGAAACAAATCAAATAGGTAAGCGCGCACTCATGTGGGTGAAGTGGTGTAGAAAGCGTGGAATAATGATAATGATGAAAATAAATTATACACAAACTTCTAGTATGCAGTGCAACTCGTGCACAGTGGATGACAACGTACTCTCCCCCAGACTTAATCTAGACATTACATCACAGAAACTGAAGGCTATGGAGGAGAAATGTTACCCAATGCTCAGAATTGAGCATACCAGCGATTGGCGTTCAAGATCAAGCGCAGTTCGCAGCGTCCGCCCCAAAGAACACAAGACACCTGCAACCACAAAACTTAAAACAGCAAAAAGCAACTATAAAAACTGAACTAAGCATGTTAGAGAAGGAATAAAATCAGGAAATCTGGGTTGTCTCCCAGTAGCGCTTTTATTTAATGTCCTTAAGCTGGACCAAATACCTGTATTAACATTATTTATATGGAGCAGGAATTAAGAAAAGTGCTTGAAAAAGAGAGTTTCACAAAAATAGGAGACAAGAAGGAAAACATCAGCTGCCGACGCTTGAATGATTCCCGTCTCCCAATGTCAACAACTGACACTCCTTGTTAATAGTGGCGCCATCGTATACTTTCAGCCGATGCCCATTGACCTTAAATTTGTCCCCCTTATCTCCTGATATTTCTATGGCACCGAAGGGAGAGACATCGGTCACTGAGAAAGGACCGCTCCACCTTGATTTTAACTTCCCTGGGAAGAGGCGGAGACGGGAGTTGTAAAGCAGCACTTGGTCCCCAATTTTGAACTCCTTAGGAATGATGTGTCGATCATGCCATTTCTTTGTTTTCTCTTTGTAGATGCGAGCGTTTTCATAAGAGAAATGTCGGAGCTCCTCTAATTTGTTGAGTTGGGAACGACGCACCTCGGCTGCGGCACCAATGTCCATGTTCAACAGTTTGGTTGCCCATAATGCTTTATGCTCCAGTTCCACAGGGAGGTGGCATGCCTTGCCATAAACTAATTGAAACGGAGTCATGCAGATAGGTGTTTTGAAAGCGGTCCGGTAAGCCCATAATGCGTCGTCGACCTTTTTAGACCACTCCTTCCTATTTGAATGTATTGATTTCTCGATTATTCGCTTGAGCTCGCGGTTGGATACTTCGACTTGCCCACATGTTTGGGGGTGGTACGCCAAAGAAATTTTATGATGGACCCCAAACTTTTTCATGAGCTGCACAAACTGCTTATTACAAAAATGACTACCGCCGTCGCTGATGATAGTTCTCGGTGTCCCAAACCTGGAGAAGATATTCTTGTGGATAAAGTGTAGCACTGTGTTGGCATCATTTGTGGTAACCGCCTCAGCTTCCACCCATTTTGAGACATAATCAACTGCCACTATGATATAATGCTTACCATGAGACATTGGGAAAGGACCCATAAAGTCTATCCCCCAGACATCAAATGGTTCGCAGACCAACATATTATTGAGGGGCATCTCATCCCGCCGGGAGATATTTCCGGTCCTTTGGCATTCGTCGCACTTGGTGACATAGGCATGGGCATCCCTAAAGAGGGTCGGCCAAAACAATCAGCATTGCAGGATTTTTCGTGCTGTTCGAACGGCTCCGAAATGCCCGCCAGCTTCTCTGTCATGGCAATGCTGCAGTATAGACTGAAACTCGGCTTCAGGAATGCAACGCCTGATAATCCCGTCGCTGCATGTGTGGAATAAGAGCGGATCTTCCCAAAAATAGTATTTTGAGTCGGAGGCAAGCTTCCGTCTTTGCTGAGGGGACAGATTTGGGGAGAAGGTTTTACAAGCCAAGTAGTTAGCGATATCCGCGTACCATGGGGCTGTTGGAGAGGGCGTAGTGATTGCGAATAATTTTTCATCCGGGAAGTAATCGTTCGTCTCCTCCACAAAGCTCTTGGGGGTGTCAGACGTCATGTCGTACTCCAAACGCGAGAGATGATCAGCTATCACGTTCTCCACCCCTTTATTGTCTTTGATTTCCAGATTGTATTCCTGCAAAAGTAAAATCCAACGAATCAGACGCGACTTGGATTCCTTTTTGCTGAAAAGATACCTGAGTGCGGCGTGGTCCGTGTATACGATTACTTCAGAAAGTACCAAGTATGAGTGAAATTTTTCAAAAGCGAAGACCACGGCTAGCATTTCTTTTTCCGTGGTGGAATAATTTGCTTGCGCGCTGTTGAGAGTTCGACTGGCATACGCAATGGTGTGAAAAATATTGTCTTTCTTTTGACCGAGTACAGCACCTACGGCCACATCACTTGCGTCGCACATGATAATAAAAGGTAAAGTCCAGTCGGGTGCCACCAAAATTGGAGCCGAGATGAGTTGTCCCCGCAAAGTTTCAAAGGCCTGCATGCATGCTTCGTCGAAGTGGAAGGGGACGTCCTTAACAAGCAAGCGAGATAAAGGCTTTGAAATGGAGGAAAAGTCCTTAATAAACCTTCGATAGAAGCCCACATGACCGAGAAAACTTCGGATACCTTTTACTGACGTGGGTGGAGGGAGGTTTCTGATAACACTTACCTTCGCTTGATCCACCTCGAGCCCTTTGCAGGAAACTTTATGTCCCAACACAATTCCTTCGTGCACCATAAAGTGGCATTTCTCCCAGTTCAAGACAAGATTAGTGTCTTCACACCGCTTCAAGGTCTTGGCCAAATTCGCGAGGCAAGTGTCAAAGCTGCTGCCAAAAAGCGTGAAATCATCCATGAAAACTTCGAGGAAGTCCCCCACCATGTCAGCGAAAATTGCGAGCATAGAGCGTTGGAAGGTTGCGGGGGCATTAGACAGTCCGAATGGCATTCTTTTGAACGCGAAGGTACCGGAGGGACATGTGAATGTTGTTTTGTCTTGATCAGATGGGTCTATTAAGATTTGATTGTATCCTGAGTACCCATCCAAGAAACAGTAGTAATCTTGCCCCGCTAACTTTTCTAACATCTGATCAATGAAGGGGAGCGGGAAATGGTCTTTGCGCGTCACATCATTCAGCTTGCGGTAATCGATGCAGACTCTCCACCCGGTGATCATTCGGGTGGGTAGCAGCTCGTTCTTTTCATTGGCAACGACGGTGATCCCTCCTTTTTTTGGAACCACCTGGACTGGACTGACCCATTTGCTATCGCTGATTGGGTAAATTATGCCAGCGTCTAAGAGCTTTATCACTTCAGCCTTCACTACCTCTTGCATTTTTGGGTTCAACCGCCTTTGGGGCTGTGCTGTGGGTTTGTACTGATCTTCAAGGAGGATCTTGTGCATGCAGACCGTCGGGCTGATTCCCTTAATGTCTGCAAGAGAGCGTCCGAAGACCTTATGGTACCTTCTCAGCACACCCACCAATGCAGTTTCATTGGCGGCGGAGAGGGCTGCAGAAATAATCACAGGATGCGTGGAATTTTCTCCAAGAAAAACGTACTTTAGAGAATCCGGTAGTTGTTTGAGAGCCGAACAGGGGTTTGGATCAGCAGAATCGCTGGATGGCCCTCCGATTGAATGTGAAATATCGGGCTGGTGCGAATGTGCACCGTCATCTCCCATGTCCTCGCGCCGCAAGCACACCTCGCTGTCATCCAACCCCGCGTCGATCTGGCCATCGAATTCTTCAAGCGCCTCTGCTGGTTCGCACTCCGTAATTTCGAAGAGTTGCGACGGGTTGTGGACGTTGAAAGATATAGCATCCTCCCCCAGTCTGAGCGTGAGCTCCCCCTGCTCCACATTAATAATAGCACGAGCAGTAGCGAGAAAGGGCCGCCCCAAGATAATGGGTACTTTGGTATCAGCCTTCATGTCGAGAATGACAAAATCTGCTGGAAAAGCGAGACCATTTACTACTATTGTGAGGTCCTCGACAATTCCTGATGGCTTCTTGATCGACCGATCAGCAAGCTGTAGCATTACCTGCGTTGGCTTCAAGGTCCCAGCACCAAGTTCACGAAAGATAGAGAGCGGCATCAAGTTGATTGATGCTCCCAAATCACAGAGTGCCTGACTGAAACGGTGATGGCCGATCCTGCAAGGAATCGTAAAGCTGCCCGGATCTTTGCACTTCGTGGGCATATTGGAGATGATGGCGGAGCACTCCTCGGTGAGATCGATAGTTTTGAGATCCTCCAACAGCTTCTGCTTCGAAATCAAGTCTTTCAAAAACTTGGAGTAGCCCGGCATTTGAGAAATGGCTTCGATTAGTGGTATGCTCACTTGCACTCCTTTCATTATTTCCAAGAATCTGCGGAATTGCCTCTCGGATTTCTTGTTTCGCAACCTGTGGGGGAATGGGGGATGAACAGCACTTCTCGAGGGTTGTGCCTCGCTCACGGGGTCCAGCTCAATATGAATCTGAGTTTGCTTCTCGGCCATGTCTTCATTGCACTTGTCAGTGGAGCACGCAAGTGGTTCCTGTTGAGGAGGATTGTCAACACTTCTACCACTTCTCAATCGCATGGTATTCACAGACTCCGGATGCTGACTTGCAAACCCAGAAACGACTTCGGTCAGAGACCTAATAGTAGAGCGAAGCTGTTGGATTACGGCTAATTGGTCATTCATTTTATTCAACACCCCGACCACCAAAGTTGCTAACTGTTCTGGTTGCTCTGACGGCACATGATCCGCTGCTCCTTTGACTATCGCGACATTAACTTCAGCAGTACTGGAGGGAAGAATGACGTGACTCCAGTGCTGACTGGTGTGAACAATATTCACGACCACTTCCCACGCGTCCTTCCCCGATTTATTATACAGGGCCCCTCCAGCTGCCATATCAAATAATAGACGGAATTTGCCCAGCACGCCGAAATAAAAAATCTGAATCAAGAAAACTTCTGAAAGATCTTCACGGTAGCATCCCCTATGCAGGGATTGAAAACGCTCCCAAGCATCAACTAACGTCTCCTCCTTTCCCTGTCCAAAGGTTATGAGTTCCCTATACTTGTCCAATGCTTGGGTACGGTGTTGAAACTCATGCAAAAATATCCCTTCGAGTTGCTTCCATGTGATCACCTCTCTTTTCCGGATATCCCAGTACCAACTTTTGGCTTTTTTATGCAAGGAGAATGAAAATGCCAGGATCTTTTGCAGGTCGTTTTCAACTCCACTGAATACACATGTATAATAGATTTCTAAGAAGTCCTGCACGTGTTGTACTGCATCTTCATGCTCGTCCCCACTGAACTTGCAGTTCCCAGTCATATACTCAATGATGTCGGAGGAGATCCCGAAGTCATGATCGTTCCTTTGTGCTTGATCTTTTAAATCATTTAAGCTTCCTTGATAGATGCTTTCCTGAATGGAGGTCATGCTAGGAATACTTGCCACCCAAAAGATTAGCGCACGATGGAAAGGACGAAAGTAATCAGATGTGCGTATCAAAAAGAAACAGAGACACCAGACGTAAACAAAAGAGGTAAAACAAAAGAAGAAGAAAAAAATCCTCGTGCAACAATTCTTCACGCAGATGAATTCATCACGTCTGCATTCCCCGGCAATGGCGCCAAAAACTTGATGCGTGTCGGCAAGTGCACCGGTCACTGTCAAGTAATAAATGTGGAGAATGGAATCCCTGGATGTCGGTCTCTTGAGGAATGCAGGTTGGGTGAACGAATCGCGCAATGTGACTATTGTTACACAAGTGTTAACAAACACAAAGAGGGGGTTTTGATTGGTTTTTCCTAATCTTAACAACAGTGAAAGAGATGCGGGTCGAAAACACCGCTTTGCAAGGTGAGATGGATGCAACGGCCGCGATGCCGTGCTTCGAGAGGTGGATGGAGCGTGCTCAAGTGCGAGAAGGTGAGGGTCGCAGACACCACTTCACAATCGCTGTTAGCTCTTGCTAACGCGGATCAAACACCTTGCGCGCGTGAGTGAGTGGGTGGAAACGAGGTGAATCACAAGCAAGCAATGATGAAAGAAAAGGAAACATTCATATCGAATAAACCAAACATCATCATATTCAGGTTTACAAGATTCAACGCTTACAACAAAGGAAAGAAGGAAGAGATAACCAATAGGAGAAGACTAGCGGCCGTTCACGGCCGGAATGGTAGATTGTCGGGCTACCTCCGGACTCAGGCGGACGATGCTTCCGGCGCAGAGAAACTGTCACGATTTCTCCAAGTAATTCCGTCGTCTTCTTCCTCAGATTCACTCTTCTTCTCGCCGGACTGAAATGGAAAACAACTGCTTGAGGGCTTGCGGGTGGTGGAGAACGCTCCCGGACGATGGAAGGATGCTTCGAATGACTGGAGAGTACTTCCCCTTGCGTGGGAGATGATGTGGAGGTGTCCAAGAGGGGTAGTCGGCGGCGTACGGACTGAGAAATCCGCTCCCGGCGGCTGGATAATACCTAAAAGTGGAACAGGCATATATATAGGCGCTGAAATGAATACTGCGCACGGTCATTGGCGCACGACCAGTGGTCGTGCGCACTGGAATTCTGCGCTCGTGCGCGCTACCTGGGCGGAGCCTGTAAGGGAAGAAAATTATAAAATACAAGTTCGCACGACCAGTCGCGCACGACCGATGGTCGTGCGCACTATCGTAAGTGGTCGTGCGATAAGCCAAACAGAACTCATAAAAAAGGCGTTAAGAGCGCATGATCAGTGGCGCACGACCAGTGGTCGTGCGCAATAGAACCAGTGATCGTGCGTAGTGTTCCTGTACAGAATTGTACCGGGAACACCTGCACGACACCTGTTCCAGCATACAACACCAGTCTAGCCACTGAAAGTGGAACTTAACAGCATATGAAAACTAATAACGATGTTAGACGCGAAGTCACACCAAAACGGGCCGAAAGTGCACCTAGCATACAATGATCTTTATGAACTATAATAGGGCTAAAGTGCGGTGAAATGATTAAACAAATGGCCCAGATGAGTCCATAAAAGTGTATATGATCAAGACTCATCACTCCACTCGCCCCCCGAGCTCCCTCGCCAAACTTGAGCTCCCGGGTTCTGCGCTCGTGGGAGCAGCGCTCGCCTGAACCACCCCTACGGTCACTACGGCCTCCAGGTGCACACTCTCTTGCGCCTCTCCTGCCTATGCTATGCTCGCCTGCACTGCGCTCTCTGGCACCGAGCTCGCTGGGCTGGCGAACAGCACTCGCCCCTCCAGGTCCTGCACTGACCCTCTGACTACTTCCTTTCCTGCCCTTCCCCATGGGGCGTTCTCGCCAACTGCTGCCGGGGGAGAGATCGCATGTTGGGTCGGGGCCCCAAACTCACTTCGCAGCGCCGCAACAGTGAGACCGAAGGTTGTCACAACCCGCATTTTCTCTGAATTTTAGGATATCAGAGTAAGAGAAAATACACGTCATGATGCCACGTCATACAAGAGACAACTGTAGACGCTCAGGCGGAAACCTATTACTTAACTAGACAAAACATGATTATATGATAAGTCATCATTTGAAATAATTTATTAGGGGTTTTGAGGTAAGAACTGTGTCTCTCAGTTCGTGGATCAACTAGTCCACCGAGAAAATATATTTAGTTGCAGCGGAAAGTACTTGATTTAGTTTACTTAAAGTCCTACATGTATGCAAACGACGGAGCATGAAGTAAATGATATGCACATAACTAGGCGTATTGTAAGAGTAGAAAATACTTTTAGGCGACTTTAAGGTTAAGGGTTTCAGTTAGAAAGAATGCAATGACGATGAAGAAAAACCATTTTATAACTATAGTGCGCCTAACATAAAACATTCCCAGAGGGTAAGATACACAATATCTAGAAGTAGTGACATAATCTGGCAAATAAACTATAAAGTATAAAAAGGGGCACAATGGGCGTCAACAACATGACACTAACCCATTGGCACCAACTAGTATGTCTGAGCACAAGAAGTAACTAAAAACAACTACCTCGCAGCAGCGGGGTGAACAGCTACAAAAACTCTGAACTTCAGGCTACACCACTAGCCGCTACGGCTCTGAACCTGAGGCATTCAATACAACAAAGAACGCCTCAGCAAGGAATTACAAGTGGCAGAAAACTACCAGAAAAACAATCAAGGCACAAGGGGTACCAACCCAAGCCAAATTTACCGAAAGAGAGCTCTAAACAAAGAGTCAACAAGCATCAAGTGCACTAAATATCAAAAGAGGAACAACACTTTCGTTTATTTAGTTTCATCAATTAAAGAGGCTGATCAGCTCAAATTATACGGGAGCGGTTAACTACCTCCGCTACCCAAGGCCCAAAACCAGGTGGGGGTACCACTAAACCCAACCACCCAAACACGACTACCGTGCAAGGCTATAACATTCCCCCACTATCCCCCAAACACGACTACCGTGCAAGGCTAAAGACAGTGGTTCTTAACAAATTTAATCTTTAATTAAAACACGGGGCGTAATCCGGAATAACAACACCATAACACTCTAAGAATAGGGTAATATATGAAGAAAATGGCCCAAAACTTCGATCAGAAGGTTCAGGGATTTCTTGAGTAAAAGTCTGTAATTTCATGAGAGGAAGTCTGTAATTTCATGAGAGGAAGTCTGTAATTTCATGAGAGGAAGTCTGTAATTTCATGAGAGGAAGTCTGTAATTTCATGAGAGGAAGTCTGTAATTTCATGAGAGGAAGTCTGTAATTTCATGAGAGGAAGTCTGTAATTTCATAAGAGCCAGAGAGGATTTCTCGAGAGGCAGAATGATTTCTCGAGAGGCAGAATGATTTCTCGAGAGGCAGAATGATTTCTCGAGAGGCAGAAAGGATTTCTCGAGAGCCAAAAATGATTTCTCGAGAGGCAGAAAGGATTTCTCGAGAGCCAGAAATGATTTCTCGAGAGGTAGAAATGATTTCTCGAGAAGCAGAAAGGATTTCTCGAGAGGCAGAAATGATTTCTCGAGAAATTGAAAGGATTTCTCGAGAGGCAGAAATGATTTCTCGAGAAATAGCAGAAACCGAAATTTTCGAGTAAAAACTGATGATTTTCTTGACAGCAATTTAATAGTTAAGTATATAAGAGGAAGTTTGATGAATCAGGGGAGAACAATAAGGAGGTTATAGGTTTTGCATGACAACAAATCAACACTCCAAGACTTAAGTTAAACCGTGCGACATGAAATCGACACAAGCGAAACAATGCTTCGAGAAACGAAAGAGAAGGAGGAGGAAGCCACTTGCCTTAAACCTTGCAAACTCGAAGATCTCCGCTCCGAAAGCTATGGATCGGCTAGGGAAACACACGAGCACAGATTCCTGAAACCTTTCGGGTCGAAAGAAGGGGTTAGGTCACTACCCTAACTCCAAAAATTCCACAAAACGGGAAAAGCTTACCGCTAGAACGAAGATCTCGCCGAGAGCTTTCCAAATCTTCTCTCCAAACGCGATTCCGACTACTACAGCCCTAGAAATCGCCGATCGAACGCTCCTCGAAGCTCCGCACTCGCCCTTTCGCTCGTCGGCTGATTTGATCGAGGGAGGAAGAAGATGAATGGGGGAAGAAGGTTTTAGGCTTTATATAAAAACCCTAATTAATTAATTAATTAATCAATTAAGTCCCCCATTTACTTAAAACCGCGAGGGAAACTAGATCACCTCAGATTTCTACGAAAATCGCACCTTAACTGAAACACGGCGCTACGAATCCAACGGCGAAGTCAGAATTCAATTCCGACGGGCCAAACTCGAGCTAAAGCCTCCCGAAGCTAACATCTTGATATCCACCCAAAATCTTTACCTTAACTCGAAACTATGCGAAATCTCGCACACTCGATCTACAAGACATACTTTAACTAAGCTAAGGCTCAACACACTACTAGACGAGCTGATGTAACGCCCTTACGCCAAAATTACGTCACAGCGGGTACGTAAAATAATTAACGAAAATCAGGGGCGTTACAGTCACTCCCCCTAAAAGGAAGTTTCATCCCGAAAGTTGGAATCCGAAGATCAAGAAAGATACAAAATCAAATTTAAAAGATTAACTGACAAAAGATTTACCCGAAATCTTAGAGAAGAGGCTAGGGTGAGTCTCTCTCATGGTAGACTCCACCTCCCACGTCGCGCTTTCGACACCCTGATTCTTCCAAAGAACCTTAACCATCGGGATCGTCTTCTTTCGCAACACACGCTCCTGAGTCTCCAAGATTCGGACAGGTTCTTCGGCATACGAAAGATTGGGCTGCAAAATGGGCACCGAATCAAGAACAAGCCGATCGCTACGCAAACACTTCCTCAGCTGGCTCACGTGAAACACATCGTGAACATTAGGAAAGGAAGCAGTCAAATCCAATCTATACGCTGACACTCCGATGCGCTCAACAATCTGAAAAGGTCCCACATACCGGGGATCCAACTTGTGGTTCCTTCCAAACCTCTTAACACCTGGCATCGGAGAAACTTTCAAGAATACCCTGTCTCCAACGGCAAACTCTAAATCCACTCTTCTTCGATTCGCATACTTCTCATATCGCTCCTGAGCAATGCGGAGCTTCTCGCGGATATGAGTCACAGCAACATTCATCTCTTCCAAAGCCTCTGGGCCTAGCAAGGGACTCTCACCAACCTCGGCCCAAAACAACGGAGTCCGACAACGCCTCCCATACAGAGCCTCAAACGGGGCCATTTGTAGGCTTTCTTGATAACTGTTGTTATACGCAAACTCCATCAATCCAAGCCGCTTATCCCAAGCTCCACCATGATCTAAGATATAGCACCTTATCATATCTTCCAAAATCTGATTAACTCTTTCTGTCTGACCAGTGGTCTGGGGATGATAAGCGGTAGAGTACCTAAGGTCAGTACCCAAGGCTCCCTGCAAACTCTGCCAGAAACGGGACGTGTACCTCGAGTCTCGGTCCGACACATTGTTCACAGGCACACCATGCAATCTGATAACTTCATCCAAATATAGTTCTGCTATTTTCTCCATCGAGTATCCAATCTTGAAGGGCACAAAGTGAGCACACTTTGTCAAGCGATCTACTATAACCCACACCGAGTCATGACCACTGGGAGATCTCGGCAAACCGGTAATGAAGTCCATCGAAATACTCTCCCACTTCCAGGTTGGAATATCTAACGGGTTCAACTTACCTCCAGGCCTCTTATGATCTGCTTTCACGCGCTGACAAGTTAAACATTCTGACACATACTTTGCTATATCATTCTTCATACCTGACCACCAAACGATCTGCTTCAGATCTTTATACATTTTTGTGGAACCAGGATGGTAGGAAACCTTAGAATCATGTGCCTCGCTACAGATCTTTGTCCGAATTTCTTCCAACGCGGGGACGCAATATCTACCTCGGTACCTCAAAGTATCCTTATCATCGATCGAAAAATCTGGCAATTCTCCTTTTTCAGGTCTACTTCGAAGATGCTGCAAGTCAGGATCTTCCTTCTGATGCATCCTAGTAAGGGTAATCCAAGAAGGCTCTTCAGCCTCTAAGCTCGAGGGTGCGGTACAACTACCGACTGAGATATCCATCAACATAAACTCCTCTACTAGGGACTGCACTGAGAGATTGAAGATATGCGCGGTTTTCCGGCTCAGGGCATCGGCCACCACATTAGCCTTACCCGGATGGTACAAAATATCTACTTCATAATCCGCCACATACTCCAACCACCTCCGCTGGCGCAGATTCAGCTCCTTCTGGGCGAAGACATACTTCAGACTTTTATGATCCGTGAAAATCTTGCATGACACTCCATATAACAGGTGTCTCCAAAGCTTCAAAGCATAGATTACTGCGGCAAATTCTAAGTCATGCGTATGGTAATTCCGTTCGTGAACTTTCAATTGTCTTGACCCATAAGCGATCACCTTTCCTTCTTGCATCAAAACACAACCTAGTCCAACATGAGATGCATCTATATAAACTGCATACTCGACTCCTTCGATCGGCAAGGCCAACACCGGAGCACTACACAAACGCCTCTTCAATTCCTGAAAGGCCTCTTCGCACTGATCGCTCCAAACAAAAGCAATATTCTTCTGGGTGAGCTTAGTCAAGGGTGCAGACAGCACTAAAAATCCTTGGACAAATCTCCTGTAGTACCCGGCCAACCCTAAGAAACTCCTTATCTCCTTAGGCGTCGAAGGCGTCTTCCAATCCAATACGGCAGAAATCTTAGCGGGGTCTACAGTAATTCCATCTTTGTTCACCACATGACCCAGAAAGGATACCTGCGGAAGCCAGAACTCACACTTGCTCAGCTTTGCATACAACTTGTGCTCTCAAAGAGTAGACAATACTAAGCGCAAATGCGTAGCATGCTCCTCCGCACTTCTAGAATAAACCAACACATCATCTATGAAAACTACGACGAAATGATCCAGAAAATCCCTGAACACACGGTTCATCATGTCCATAAACGCAGAGGGTGCGTTTGTCAAGCCAAAAGACATAACCAGAAACTCAAAATGACCATACCGGGAGCGAAAGGCAGTCCGGGGAACGTCCGACTCACGGATCCTCAACTGATGGTAGCCTGATCGAAGATCAATCTTTGAAAACACTGTGCTACCACGCAACTGATCGAATAGATCATCAATCCTCGGCAACGGATACCTGTTCTTGATGGTCACTTTATTTAATTCTCTATAGTCTATGCACAATCTCATGGAACCGTCCTTCTTTTTCACGAACAACACTGGAGCACCCCAGGGAGAAGAACTTGGCCTAATGAAACCACACTGCAACAACTCGTCTAACTGAGTTCGCAACTCTTCTAACTCGCGCGGGGCCATACGGTATGGTGCCTTAGCAATAGGACGAGTACCAGGCTCAAGATCAATAACGAACTCCACGTCCCTAACGGGCGGGAGACCAGGGAGATTAGCAGGGAAAACATCGGGAAACTCTCGCACCACCAGAATATCCTCGATACACGGCGAACCACCAACAGCTTCTACTACAGAAACAAGGTAAGCCAAACAACCGGAAATTAACAGTTTCCGAGCACATACCGCAGAAATTATCGAAGAACTCTGGTACGGAGAACCAAAAACGCTCATGGGTTGACCGTTGTCCATCACAAAGTCCAGACGCTTTTCCTTGCATCGGATGACCACATCGTAACTGGACAACCAATCCATACCCAATATTACGTCAAAGTCTTCTAAGTCCAACACTTTGAGATCAGCAACAGCCAAAAAATCTCCTAAGAGAATGGGGCAACTTCGGACGCACTGGTTCGAGGACACCAGATCACCAGAAGGGAACTTAACGAGGAACGAATCGTTGCCCAGCTCAGGGGTCAAACGGTGATGCTCAACGAAGGACCTTGCTACGAACGAATGGGTAGCACCCGAATCGAACAGAACATGCGCCCAACGATTCTTTACCATAAATCTTCCTATAAGCGCGAAGAGCAACTAGTCTAATACATCGAACTAAAAAGGAAAGAAGACTAAACAGTTGACTTAAGGTCTAACCTGCGATCACTTGGGTCGAAGACTGCGCTTGCTCCTGGGTTAACACGTTCAGCTTTCCTCTTCCTTTATCCTGATGCTGCGGCGGCGGCAAGGTTCGAAGCGGAACAGGCTGCTACGGGGGTTGAATCAGCGGGCATTGGAACTTCATGTGCCCCTTCTGCTTGCACTGGAAGCAGACTTTATCTTTGGTCCAACACTGGGCCACATCATGCCCTTTCTGCTTGCACAACTGGCAGAGCACCTCACCCTTCGGAGTACCCTGGATTGCTAGCACTCGCTGCTGCTTCTGAGCTCCCTTCCTCTTGAAACATTTCTCAACTGGATGGCCGGGGCGGCCACAGAAGCTACACACCTCTCCACTCCTTTTCTTTGGAGGCGGGATAGATACCTTGGGGGTCTCCCCCTCTTCGACTTTCCTCTTGTCCTTTTTCATTAAAGCACCCCGACTCTTGGCATTGTCGATAGCCTCGACTTTCAGTGCTGCTTCTACCACTTCAGCATAACTTTCAGATCTATAAGCACTCGCCAACTGCTGAATATCGCTACGAAGACCTCCGAGAAATCGCTTCATTCTTCCTGCCTCAGAAGCCACTAAATCTGGAGCAAATCTGCTCAACTTACTGAACTCGATCTCATACTCACTAACCGTGAGTTGCCTTTGCTTCAGGTGCAGAAAATTATTCATTAAACGGTCTTGCTCGACCGACGGCAGGAATTTCTTTAACACCATCGCCTTGAACGACTCCCACGAACATCCACCCACGAGATTTTCCCTCTCCCTAATCCACCAACTCTTAGCAAGTCCTTTCAGCTGGTAAGCGGCGACCATCACCTTTTGGTCTGCAGAGATTCCTGAGTACGAAAACATCTCCTCAATGGCAACAAACCAGTCATCTAATGCCATGAAATCTGCTCTTCCGTCAAACGTAGGAGGTCCCAACCTTTGAAGATGCGAAATAAAATTCATTCCCGGTGGTATCGCTACTAGGGGCACCAAGGGAGCAGGAGGGGTAGGTACAGTCTGTCCTACTACTGGGGCCTGCACTACGGGTTGCTGCCTAGCACTGGCCGACATCAACGCTTCAAATTGTGATTGCATCGCAACCACCTGCCTAGACAGAGCCTCAATGCTCTGGCGCAGACTCTCGATCAAGGCTTCACTCTGCGCACCCGAAGACTCGCCCTCCGACTGGGGAGTCGACCTAGTTGCAACACGCCTCCGAGACATCTCTGCTAATACGCATAAACCTTTAATTAAAACTTAACCTTACACTAGAACTACACTGCTTGTTTCAGAACATACATGTACAGTTACTTGCCATTTCCACTACCTTTCTCTGGGATATTTTCATGATGATATGCAAAATCTCAGGAACGATACTACATCGTCCCACTAGTCTCATGTGCAAAGGGCATGAATGCATGAAATTTCTATTCGTTTTGGAATCATGTGTGTACGTGTGTCATCATATAAATCTTTAACTTCGCACGTGTGCTTATGCAATGCTATGTAAGGTATGTTGTGCTATGCATTCTAATAAAGGCCTTAATGCATGTTATGAGCGGCGTACACATGTAATATTATGCATCCCATACTACATAATATTGCATGTAACGAAAGAGAAAACGTGCTAATGGGCATCCATGTGATGATGGTTATGCATCCCATACTACATAACCGTCACATGTTGCAACCTATGGTGGATCCATATACAAGCACATATTATGCATCCCATACTACATAATATGCCCCGTATACTTCTTATCATGCTATGAGTGTAGTTTTCATGCTTCGGCCAAGACGTACTGATGACACTTCGGTGTGTGTATGTAATGAAATCAAACAACTACTAAACTATATCAGAATTTGTTGCCCGACCAACTTGTCGAACAACCTAGCTCTGATACCAACTGTCACAACCCGCATTTTCTCTGAATTTAAGGATATCAGAGTAAGATAAAATACACGTCATGATGCCACGTCATACAGGAGACAACTGTAGACGCTCAGGCGGAAACCTATTACTTAACTAGACAAAACATGATTATATGATAAGTCATCATTTGAAATCATTTATTAGGGGTTTTGAGGTAAGAACTGTGTCTCTCAGTTCGTGGATCAACTAGTCCACCGAGAAAATATATTTAGTTGCAGCGGAAAGTACTTGATTTAGTTTACTTAAAGTCCTACATGTATGCAAACGACGGAGCATGAAGTAAATGATATGCACATAACTAGGCGTATTGTAAGAGTAGAAAATACTTTTAGGCGACTTTAAGGTTAAGGGTTTCAGTTAGAAAGAATGCAATGACGATGAAGAAAAACCATTTTATAACTATAGTGCGCCTAACATAAAACATTCCCAGAGGGTAAGATACACAATATCTAAAAGTAGTGACATAATCTGGCAAAATAAACTATAAAGTATAAAAAGGGGCACAATGGGCGTCAACAACATGACACTAACCCATTGGCACCAACTAGTATGTCTGAGCACAAGAAGTAACTAAAAACAACTACCTCGCAGCAGCGGGGTGAACAGCTACAAAAACTCTGAACTTCAGGCTACACCACTAGCCGCTACGGCTCTGAACCTGAGGCATTCAATACAACAAAGAACGCCTCAGCAAGGAATTACAAGTGGCAGAAAACTACCAGAAAAACAATCAAGGCACAAGGGGTACCAACCCAAGCCAAATTTACCGAAAGAGAGTTCTAAACAAAGAGTCAACAAGCATCAAGTGCACTAAATATCAAAAGAGGAACAACACTTTCGTTTATTTAGTTTCATCAATTAAAGAGGCTGATCAGCTCAAATTATACGGGAGCGGTTAACTACCTCCGCTACCCAAGGCCCAAAACCAGGTGGGGGTACCACTAAACCCAACCACCCAAACACGACTACCGTGCAAGGCTATAACATTCCCCCACTATCCCCCAAACACGACTACCGTGCAAGGCTAAAGACAGTGGTTCTTAACAAATTTAATCTTTAATTAAAACACGGGGCGTAATCCGGAATAACAACACCATAACACTCTAAGAATAGGGTAATATATGAAGAAAATGGCCCAAAACTTCGATCAGAAGGTTCAGGGATTTCTTGAGTAAAAGTCTATATTTCATGAGAGGAAGTCTGTAATTTCATGAGAGGAAGTCTGTAATTTCATGAGAGGAAGTCTGTAATTTCATGAGAGGAAGTCTGTAATTTCATGAGAGGATGTCTGTAATTTCATGAGAGGAAGTCTGTAATTTCATGAGAGCCAGAGAGGATTTCTCGAGAGGCAGAATGATTTCTCGAGAGGCAGAATGATTTCTCGAGAGGCAGAATGATTTCTCGAGAGGCAGAAAGGATTTCTCGAGAGCCAGAAATGATTTCTCGAGAGGCAGAAAGGATTTCTCGAGAGCCAGAAATGATTTCTCGAGAGGCAGAAATGATTTCTCGAGAAGCAGAAAGGATTTCTCGAGAGGCAGAAATGATTTCTCGAGAAATAGAAAGGATTTCTCGAGAGGCAGAAATGATTTCTCGAGAAATAGCAGAAACCGAAATTTTCGAGTAAAAACTGATGATTTTCTTGACAGCAATTTAATAGTTAAGTATATAAGAGGAAGTTTGATGAATCAGGGGAGAACAATAAGGAGGTTATAGGTTTTGCATGACAACAAATCAACACTCCAAGACTTAAGTTAAACCGTGCGACATGAAATCGACACAAGCGAAACAATGCTTCGAGAAACGAAAGAGAAGGAGGAGGAAGCCACTTGCCTTAAACCTTGCAAACTCGAAGATCTCCGCTCCGAAAGCTATGGATCGGCTAGGGAAACACACGAGCATAGATTCCTGAAACCTTTCGGGTCGAAAGAAGGGGTTAGGTCACTACCCTAACTCCAAAAATTCCACAAAACGTGAAAAGCTTACCGCTAGAACGAAGATCTCGCCGAGAGCTTTCCAAATCTTCTCTCCAAATGCGATTCCGACTACTACAGCCCTAGAAATCGCCGATCGAACGCTCCTCGAAGCTCCGCACTCGCCCTTTTGCTCGTCGGCTGATTTGATCAAGGGAGGAAGAAGATGAATGGGGGAAGAAGGTTTTAGGCTTTATATAAAAACCCTAATTAATTAATTAATTAATCAATTAAGTCCCCCATTTACTTAAAACCGCGAGGGAAACTAGATCACCTCAGATTTCTATGAAAATCGCACCTTAACTGAAACACGGCGCTACGAATCCAACGAGGAAGTTTGAAACACGGCCTCCCGAAGCTAACATCTTGATATCCACCCAAAATCTTTACCTTAACTCGAAACGATGCGAAATCTCGCACACTCGATCTACAAGACATACTTTAACTAAGCTAAGGCTCAACACACTACTAGACGAGCTGACGTAATGCCCTTACGCCAAAATTACGTCACAGCGGGCACGTAAAATAATTAACGAAAATCAGGGGCGTTACAAAGGTGTCGAGCACCTCTCTCCTAAAGTCCGTGAACACCCTCAGTGTCACCACCCGTGGTGACCCACTGAACTCCTCGCCTTGATCTTCGTCTCCCACCATATCTCCTCCTTGGAATTTTCTTGGACCAGCCACGCTCCACACTCACCGCACCAAAATATTGAAACCGATTTCTCGGCCTCTTGTGAAGCTCGGGGACCTCAACGAGTTGAGGGGCAACTATCCCTTACAGGTTCCTCGGAAGAGGCAGACTGAAGACTAGAAAAGGGACTGAGACCTTAGTCACAGCAAGGAGGTCCCTCCACTAACCCGGAAGATCGTTGAGCGCTTCCCCTCCCAAGCCAAAACTGAGACTCGGGCACCTTGGAGAGCTAGAGAGTTAAACCAAAGTAGCCAAGGGAGAAAGAATCTCAAAGACTGAGATTCGGATCCTCTCCCAAGGTGCCCTTCAAGGTCTATTTATAGGTTTTGCTTTTGTGGTCTGCTAATAGCCAAAGCCCGCCTCCCAATTTTACTATCTGCACTCCAAACTGGTCTGCTAACAGCCAAACTCTGCTGTCCGGAGGGGCTAATCGAAGACCACTGGGGGCCTCCTGGTAAAAGACCATCCCTGAGCCCCAGCGAGCCGGGGACTCTTGGCTCGTTCATCGAACGCAGACTACAAACACTTCGTCGAACGGGGAGGCAAGGTGAGTTCGCCGGAAGTAGGGGCAGGACGAGTTCGTCGAACCCTAAAACCTTCTCTATGACTTTACTGGGAGAGCCAGACTGCTTTGGCATCTCTCCTGTGAGCAGGGCTTGTGAGATTCTGGACTGGTCGAGTCCCAAAGGCTCTAAACGCACCCCAGTGAGCCGGGCTCGCGAATCCTTGACCTGGCCGAGCCCAAAATGCTCTAAATGTACCCCAATGAGCCGGGCTCGTGAATCCTTGACCTGGCTGAGCCCAAAATGCTCTAAATGCACCCCAACGAGCCGGCTCGCGAATCCTTGACCTGGCCGAGCCCAAAATGCTCTAAATGCACCCCAACGAGCCGGGCTCACGAATCCTTGACCTGGCCGAGCCCAAAATGCTCTAAATGCACCCCAACGAGCCGGGCTCGCGAATCCTTGACCTGGTCGAGCCCAAAATGCTCTAAATGCAACCCAACAAGCCGGGCTCGCGAATCCTTGACCTGGCCGAGCCCAAAATGCTCTAACTGCACCCCAACGAGCCGGGCTCACAAATCCTTGACCACTCGCCCAACTTTGGCTCGCCTTCTTTGGTGCAGCCGTCGGATGCCTCCTGGCGAACATCGGGGTTGTACAATGTCAATAGTTTCTAATATTAATATTTTAATATTAGATTCCTCCATATTTTTAATTGAGTTTAACTAATTTTAAATATTACTTTTATTTATAGCCTTTTTAAAAGGGTTTTCTTTCTACGTATTTTTATTTTGTCTCTTCAAAAATTGTTAGATTTAACTTTTAGATGAATTTGATTTAATAAATTTTTCATTATCTTGATTTTTTTCGAATATTTCTTAGTTTTACTTTCTCTCTTTAAAATATCATGAATCATTTTTTTAGAAATTATGCTTAAAATAATTAGATTTGTGCTTATATTAACTTTAGCTCATTGATTCTTAAGATTTCTAAATTTATTTTCTATTCTCTCAAAACATATATCTTTGGAATTTTAAAGCCTTTACATCCTAGCCCTTCACCTACCTTTTATTTAACCCATTGATTGACAATATAAAGAAATTAATAAAAGAGCATATGTCATGGAATGAGAGGATAAAATTCATCATTTCTAAACATATGTACCCAAGGTTTTAAATGATTATATGTCATGGAGATGAGAGGATAAAATTCTTCACTCCTAAACATATACAATTTGGGAAATTTAAAAAGAAGAAAACTCTTAAAAGATTATATATCATGGAAATGAGAGGATAAAATTTATCATTTCCTAAACATATACAAATATATTCTTCTTTGTCAATTTCAACCCCCTTTAGCCAATATCAATTGTATATCCAAGATATTTATGAGAGAGCTTAGTTAATATTTTGTAGTTTTCTAAAAAGTTTTTAATGAACTAAAGTTTTTATAATTCTAATCTTAGATTATTTTGCTTAATTCAATATAATTTTATTTATGAATATTTAATTAGTGAATTATCAAACTAATATTTATTCTTCTCATCTCACTTTGTAAATCATTACTTATTTCTTATAAATCTAAATTTTTTCTCAAAACTTATTTAGATATGAGTCATGTATTATTTAAAGTGCATAATTATGAGTAAATCTTTTGGAAATGTTCTATGAAATTTTTTTAATACTTATGAATTAGTTTTTCTCTAGAATAACAGAAGCGTAAGTATGGAGGTATTTGATAATACATAATATATATTTATTTATCATAGTTTAGGTTTTTGTTGTAGTAATTAATTTGTATTTTTATTTAATTCTAAGTCTAATTTACTTTGTTTTGTGTTTTAAAGGCTTTAGAGATGTCTTGGAGAATTTTTTGCATTTTTGTCTGCGAATAGTAAAAATTCAGAATTTACGTCTGCTAATAGTAAATTTCAGAATTTTAAAATTACAGGCCCTGGGTCATGCCCGTGACCAATGATCTTGTAATCAAGTCCTGAGCATGACCCAAGGACCTGAGCACTCCAGAAACAACAAAAAGGCAGTGTTTATTGCTGAATTTCAAATGACCATAACATTCAATCCAAGAAGAGTAACGGAACGTGCCACCCCATTTCGGAATGAGAACGACGTCATCTACAATGTGAAAAAGTTCCTCAAATACATGCCTTTGAACACAGGTGTGACCAAGGGCGTGACAATTAAGTTGCTGAATTAAAATGACGATTTTCTCCAAAATGCTACCCGACATAAATTTGGCATTTTTATCATACACTCCCTTGAACACAGACGTGGTTGAGGATGTGACTGATGCGTGTCGGCAAGTGCACCGGTCGCTGTCAAGTAATAATTGTGGAGAATGGAATCCCCGGATGTCGGTCTCTTGAGGAATGCAGTTTAGGTGAACGAATCGCGCAGTGACTATTGTCACACAAGCGTTTAACAAACACAAAGAGGGGGGTTTTTGGTTGGTTTTCCTAGTCTTAACAACAGCAAAAGAAATGCGGGTCGAAAACACCGCTTCGCGAGGCGAGGTGGATGCAACGGCTGCGATGCCGTGCTTCGAGAGGTGGATGGAGTGTGCTCAAGTGCGAGAAGGTGAGGGTCGCAAACACCTCTTCACAACCGCCGTTATCTCTTGCTAACGTGGATCAAACACCTTGCGTACGTGCGCGAGTGAGTGAGTGGAAACGGAGTGAATCACAAGCAAACCATGAAGAACAACAAAGAAACATTCATTCCAACAAACAACATCTCAATATTCGAGTTTACACGGCTCAATGAGTACAATGAAAGAAAGAGGAAAGAAATAACCGATGGTGAAGACTAGCGGCCGTTCACGGCCGGAATGGTAGGTTGTCGGGCTACCTCCGGACTCGGGCGGACTATGCTTCCGGCGTAGAGAGCTGTCACGATCTCCCTACGTAGCTTCGTCGTCTTCGACTTCAGGTTTCTTCTTCTTCTCACCGGGCGGAATGAAGGAATGGTTGCTTGGAGGCTTGCGGATGGTGGAGAACACTCACGGACAATGGAGGAAGTCTTGGAATGGATGGAGGAGGCTTCCCCTTGCGTAGGAGATGAAGTGGAGGCGTCCCAAGGTGGTGGTCGGCGGCGTACGGAATAGGAAATCCGCTCCCGGAAGTGAATGATCGCCCTAAAATCGGGACAGGCGTTTATATAGGCGCTGAATTAAATACTGCGCACGGTCATTGGCGCACGACCAGTGGTCGTGCGCATTGGAATTCTGCGATCGTGCGCACTGCCTGGGGGGAACCTGCAAGAAAAGCAATTTATAAAATATAAAGTTCGCACGACCAGTGGCGCACGACCGGTGGTCGTGCGCACTAGCGTTGATGGTCGTGCGTACTATAGCAAACAGAACTCAGAAATTTAATTGCAAGTGCGCACGAACAGTGGCGCACGACCGGTGGTCGTGCGCACTGGCATTGATGGTCGTGCGCACTACACCAAACAGAACTCGTGAAAAATGGGTTAAGTGCACACGATCAGTGGCGCACGACCAGTGGGCGTGCGCAATAGAACCGGTGATCGTGCGCAGTGTTCCTATGCAGAATTGCACCGGGAACACCTGCACGACTCCTATTCCAGCACAACCACGAATCTAGCCACTGAAAGTGGCACCTAACAATACATGAAAGCTACTAATGAAGATAAGCAAGAAATCACACCAAAATGGGCCCAGAAGTGCACCTAACATGGAATATCGAATATAAGCTATAACAAGGCTAAAGTGCGGTGAAATGACTGAATAACGGCCCAGATGAGTCCATAAAAGTGTATATGATCAGGACTCATCACACCCCCAGACTTAACTGTTTGTGCGTCCCGAGCAAACGAATCCGGCGGAATGTGAAAACGATAATTAACATAAAGAATTACACAAGGGGGTACGGTGCGAAGTAACATACGCATGCGAGTAGAGATTCTAGTAGAAGGAGATTCTAACTATGCTAACTAATTTAAATAAGTATTAAAGCGTAAGTAAAGATTTAGTCCTACTCAGTTGGTGAATTATGAAGAATTTGACGATCATGCCCGGTATGAAAATGACGAGACACTGAGGCGGGTGTTGCAAAAGATCGGGGCTTAGGAATAACTCCGCTGAAATCCATCAACGTCGTGAACCATATGCTTTCCCGGCCACACTCTCTCCACGGCGCTAGCAAACTCGCAAATCAAATCAGTAGGACTTATAGGATTAAGTTGGGGCTTAGGTTACGGTATGATATTCAAAGTTAAACACGATGGCTACGCAACCCAAGTGAGCTAACGGAACGCTGCACCATACAAGACCAACAAACTATGCTCGTGTGACACACCCCCAGACTTATCATGTAAACCAGGTGTGCACACGGCCTACTTCACAAATACCAACAAATTTTCTATTTAGCTCGGAAGGATCTCTTTTCAAAACACGCTCTTTTTTTTTCTTTTAACATATTTTTCTTCTTTTATGTATCCTCCGGTTGGTTCAGAATCAGCAGATAGACTTTATTTTCCCTTCATAACACAATGATTCCACACAGCACACAAGTTGAGAATTATGAGCGCAGTTAAAAACAATTTGGTTGCGGGTGTAGGATAGGCTTCAGGCTTTGGTGGATGAAGAGGAGCTGAACAAAGGAATGGTAGGCACAAAATAGGCTTGCAAAGGTGAATGAAATGGACATGGAATAACAAAGCTCAAACTAGCCAAAGGGTGGCCTACATCATGTTTGACTCAACGAGTAGCTCTCACCCATGCTTCGAGAATCGCTTGGGGCAAGTTCTTAGCCCACGAGAAAGGTACACCTTCCTCCCGACTCGAGCAACACACGACTAGTAATCGCACACACACAACACCGGGTTATCGTCAATTTCATTCAAATTCACCACTTGAGTATAATAAATCTAAATCTACGCAGAAATACTAAACATAAATTAGATGCATAGAGACAATCTAGTTCTACTCAAATTCTACCAAAACATGCGAAGTGACTAGAACACTACAAGAGTCAACATCGCACTCCAGATAATAATTCCTACGTTAGCAACCTATTTCACATTCCAACCAAACTAGTTTAAATGGAACAACAACAAAAAGATAAGCACGCACTCAAGTGGGTGAAGTGGTGTGTGAAGAATGCAACAATAATGGTGATAAGGATAAATAAAGAGCAACCTTCTAGTATGCAGTTCGTGCACAGTGGATGACAACAAACGCTCCCCCAGACTTAAGCTAAACAATACATCTAGAAATTTGAAGCTAAAAGAGGGGAGGAAGTGTTACCCAATGCTCAGAAATGAGCATACCAGACGATTGACGTTTACGATCAAGAACAGTCCGCAGCATCCGCACCATCGAACACAAAACCTACAAGCACAAACTCAAAACATCAAAAGCATATGCAAAAGCTGAACTAAAAGAAGTTAGATAAAAACTACAAAATCAGGAAATCTAGGTTGTCTCCCAGTAGCGCTTTCATTTAACGTCCTTAAGCTGGACCAAATACCTGTATTAACATTGTTTATAAAGTGCAGGAATTAAAAAGAAATACTCAGAAACAGTTCACCACATCAAATAGAACACAAATCAGCTGAAAGCGCTCTTATGGTGCGCTTCTCTCGTAGCACGTAGGCGGGAGGTGAAGGCTTTAGGGCCAGCACTGGTATTACCCATGCTCCCCTAACCTCCGCCACTTTGCCACGGAGAGCGGCAGCACGAGCGTCGCGCAGAAGTTTTTCCTTTTTAAGTTTGGCGACAGTCGGAGACTGCCACCGTTGAGAGTTCTCAGATTTTTCCACCTCAGCGGTGGGTGGCGTCACTTCCGGTGTCGCGGTGACCACCGGATCGGCCCAGGAGATGGAGCGCTTAGATAGTTTATTACATGAATCAAAATAAGAGGATAATGGGACATTGTCCCGAACCAAATTCACATCAAAGTTTTTTGAATTGCAGTCTTCTTCCGTCTCGGACCCAAACTCTCGCCGAAGATCAACTTCTTCTTCTTCTTCTTCACTAGACAGGTACTCCTCCTTTTTTTCTTCACTTGATTCCTTGACTTCTTCATGCCCTGCACAGCTCAATGATTCATCAAAATTAAAAGGAGGGGGCGGAGTGAATGTTTCAGTTGTGGCTTCGGGGCAAGTAGGTTGCTGCACCTTATTGGTTAGGGAAATGCACCCCATAGCAAAATCAAGGGTGGCACCGCTCTCTTTCAAGAACGGCACGCCCAAGATAGGAATGGAATGATTTTCCTGCGGGCCCAAAACCTGAAAATCAGCAACTACAATTGTCCCCTCAACCGTCACCTCCACATTCTTCACCTCCCCCTCGGATTGAATAACAGTACCATTGGCAAGCACAAGGGATTTCCTTTCCTCCGTGTTCATTTCCAGTTGTAATTTGGCTACATCTTGCAACGCAATGACGTTGCGAGATGAACCAGAATCACACAAAGCTTTTGTTTCAAAATTGTTGATGGAACAGGAAATTAACAGCTCACTCGGATCGGCATCTACCACATCCCCAAGACTCTTCCCTTGATCAATGGGGTTCTTTTCCGTGTTGCTGGGAAGGGTCCCCTACGATCGCTCGGTTAGCGCTTGGGCCAATTGGCCCAACTGCGTCTCCAAGTTTCGCATAGATGCAGTTTGATTCACCATATTCGAATTAGCTGCTAGCATGAATTTCTCCATCATCTCTTCTAGATTACTCTTCTTCTGGGTAGGGGTGCTTGGTTATAATCCGGGTGCGGCGGCCTCGGTTGGCTCCCGGAGGCGTAAGCATCATTTTGATGCTGCCCCGGTGCCCATCGTTGGCCCGGCGTGTTTGGATTCCAAGAGAAGTTCGGATGACTTCTCGCTCCCGGATTATAAGCCTTATTGAAAGGCGCCCCCTTAGGCTGATTCCCTACATAATTGACAGATTCATTCAAGGTCAAGTGTGCGAAGTCACCTGCCACATGGTTCCCCGAACATTCATAAGCGTGGTGGCCTCCACCTCCACATCCCTCGCAGGTAATGATCGCAGCAGGCGCGGATGGAGAGGGGAGTGAGTCGACCATGAAAAGACCTCGGCCGCTTCTCGGAGCATTTCTCCCCGCAGTCCAGAAAGTACTGTGGGAGGTAGTGTCGCGCAGAATCCGGAGGGCTTCCTCAGGAGTGTGGTTCATCAAGGTACCACCTGCCGCAGCATCAATCATTTCCCTGTAGTTGGGCTCGATCGCGAAGTAGAACGTTTCGACCACATTCCAAGGTTGGAGCTCATGTCCAGGACAACGGCAAAGGAGATCGTTGAGGCGCTCCCATGCTTCAGCAAGGGTCTCTTGGTCTAGTTGGCGAAATGTGGCGATCTCCCGCCGCAAGCTCACGATCTTATCCACAGGATGGAATTTAGCAAGGAACTTGGATGCAAGGGCATCCCAAGTTGTGGCAGTCCCGGGCGGAATGGAGTGGAGCCAAACTTTTGCTTTATCGCGGAGAGAAAAGGGGAACAGTCTCAGCTTGACTGTGTCATCAGCAATCCCCGCATAGCGGAAGGTTCCGCAAATATCAGAAAACTCCGCCAGATGCAGATGCGGATCTTCGCTGGCCAATCCCGAGAACTGAGCGTTGTTCCGGATGATGTTTAAGATCGCTGGCTTGATCTCAAACTGATTATTCATAATATTGGGCCCAAACCCCGGATACACGCTCCCAGCAGTTGGAGTGGTGTAGTCTCTCATCGTGCGAGGTCGAGGCCTCGCCGCCTCCTGCTCATCTCCAGGCAGATGTTGCCCCTCTTCGGGCACTCTCGCATCAGCATCATTCGGGTTCACCTGATCACCCATAGCCGCTTTTACAGCCGCAGCACGCCTTCGCGCGCGAGCGGTTCGTTCGATTTCTGGATCAAAGGGTGCGAGTTGACCTGCGACCTGCCTCTGCATGCACTGTCAAAACAAAAAGAAAACAAAGAAGATCAAAAACAACTGCTCGTATATCGAGAGTCACAACACAAGACGATACACGCCTGCATTCCCCGGCAACGGCGCCAAAAACTAAATGCGTGTCGGCAAGTGCACCGGTCGCTGTCAAGTAATAATTGTGGAGAATGGAATCCCCGGATGTCGGTCTCTTGAGGAATGCAGATTAGGTGAACGAATCGCGCAGTGACTATTGTCACACAAGCGTTTAACAAACACAAAGAGGGGGGTTT
This sequence comes from Dactylorhiza incarnata, assembly GCA_033032865.1. NCBI lineage: Eukaryota > Viridiplantae > Streptophyta > Magnoliopsida > Asparagales > Orchidaceae > Dactylorhiza > Dactylorhiza incarnata. Next base: position 2,369,400 of record JAWHQI010000124.1, on the reverse strand, counting down.
TTGGTTGGTTTTCCTAGTCTTAACAACAGCAAAAGAAATGCGGGTTGAAAACACCGCTTCGCGAGGCGAGGTGGATGCAACGGCCGCGATGCCGTGCTTCGAGAGGTGGATGGAGTGTGCTCAAGTGCGAGAAGGTGAGGGTCGCAAACACCTCTTCATAACCGCCGTTAGCTCTTGCTAACGTGGATCAAACACCTTGCGTGCGTGCGCGAGTGAGTGAGTGGAAACGGAGTGAATCACAAGCAAACCATGAAGAACAACAAAGAAACATTCATTCCAACAAACAACATCTCAATATTCGAGTTTACACGGCTCAATGAGTACAATGAAGGAAAGAGGAAAGAAATAACCGATGGTGAAGACTAGCGACCGTTCACGGCCGGAATGGTAGGTTGTCGGGCTACCTCCGGACTCGGGCGGACTATGCTTCCGGCGTAGAGAGCTGTCACGATCTCCCTACGTAGCTCCGTCGTCTTCGACTTCAGGTTTCTTCTTCTTCTCACCGGGCGGAATGAAGGAATGGTTGCTTGGAGGCTTGCGGATGGTGGAGAACACTCACGGACAATGGAGGAAGTCTTGGAATGGATGGAGGAGGCTTCCCCTTGCGTAGGAGATGAAGTGGAGGCGTCCCAAGGTGGTGGTCGGCGGCGTACGGAACAGGAAATCCGCTCCCGGAAGTGAATGATCGCCCTAAAATTGGGACAGGCGTTTATATAGGCGCTGAATTAAATACTGCGCACGGTCATTGGCGCACGACCAGTGGTCGTGCGCACTGGAATTCTGCGATCGTGCGCAATGCCTGGGGGGAACCTGCAAGAAAAGCAATTTATAAAATATAAAGTTCGCACGACCAGTGGCGCACGACCGGTGGTCGTGCGCACTAGCGTTGATGGTCGTGCGCACTATAGCAAACAGAACTCGGAAATTTAATGGCAAGTTCGCACGAACAGTGGCGCACGACCGGTGGTCGTGCGCACTGGCATTGATGGTCGTGCGCACTACACCAAACAGAACTCGTGAAAAATGGGTTAAGTGCACACGATCAGTGGCGCACGACCAGTGGGCGTGCGCAATAGAACCGGTGATCGTGCGCAATGTTCCTGTGCAGAATTGCACCGGGAACACCTGCACGACTCCTATTTCAGCACAACCACAAATCTAGCCACTGAAAGTGGCACCTAACAATACATGAAAGCTACTAATGAAGATAAGCAAGAAATCACACCAAAATGGGCCCAGAAGTGCACCTAGCATGGAATATCGAATATAAGCTATAACAAGGCTAAAGTGCGGTGAAATGACTGAATAACGGCCCAGATGAGTCCATAAAAGTGTATATGATCAGGACTCATCAGTGACCCATCTAGTAACAGTTGGAATTAACTCCAGATCGAGTCATTCCACAGACCGTTCTAGATCCAACCTGACACGCCTTAAGTCACGGGCGTGACCTAGGGCGTGACCAATGAATTATGATAGATTTTGGCAATTTTTCTCCCAACGTTCCCGGGCATTATTTTGGCGGTTTTTGTTAAATACTTGCCCTTTATCATGGGCATGACCCAGGGCATGACTCCTAAAATGTTCAACTATTAAAAGCCAGCTGCTGCCAAGAGTTGGGGATCCAGTCCTAGCTTTGAGTGGATCATTCTTAGCTTAGTTTTATGTATTTTTCTTTCATGAAATTTCCTTTAAGCCTTGTATTTTCAATTCCTACCTAGTTTAGAATGTATTTTTCTTGCAATTGTAATTTCTTTTCTTAGTTAAAAATTTTCTTTTTCTCTAATCATGTCTAGCTAACTTTCTCACATTTGATCAGATGATTTCTTTAGCAAAATAATTATTTAATTTTTTTTCATAGCTTTTGATTTTGAAAACTTGATTTACCTTTGATTATAATCTTATTGATTATATATTGTCGACATATGATTTTCAATTCTAGATCCGTATTCTAGTTGATCAAGAGATCCTTGAATACGAGAAGATCACTCATCGGTAAAAGAAGTTGCATGAACCCCTTGAGAGAGGATAACATAAATCTTTTGGATTGCAGTCAAATCCAATAGTGGGGTTCACCTCATAAAACAAGCCTAGGGGTTTCGGCTGGTCAAGAGATCTTAATCGATCAACCTAAGATTAGTTGGTATATTCGTCGAGAGAGATACTATCATGATTTAGGAACCTCTATGGTCGAGTTATTTTCATCAATTTCTTATGAAATTTTAATTTACTAATTATTTTACTTAAGATTAATTCTCGATCAAATGCTTTCTTTCTTTAATTATTTTATTCTCAAAACCGATTTTTTTATGGATAAAATAATAATAATTTGCATGAGTATAAGTACTCAACATCCCCGTGGAATACAACACTTGATATTTATTTTAAAATATACTATACTATGAATGATAGATAATTTTTCATATAGTTTGTAACACTCCAAAACTTCATGTGCTGCGAGCTAGCCGAAATTCGTCCACTTCTATGAAAATTAGTCTAAAGGCTTTAGCGTCATTAGTCTAATGAATATAGCTGAATAGTGTCATTAGGATAATGAATATAGCCGAATAGTGTCATTAGGCTATTGAATATAGCCAAATAGTGTCATTTGTCTAATGGATATAGCTGAATTCGTCTATAGGCTATAGCGTCATTCGTCTAATGGATATAGCCAAATTTGTCTATAGGCTATAGCGTCATTCGTCTAATGGATATAGCCGAATCTACCATGACATTCGTCGAATACAGACAGAAAGCTGTATTTTTGCCTGTTTCGATTTTTACGGGTTTTTGACGGAAATTTCTAAGTCCATGTGACAACGATCTTGATGAAAACCAAATCGGACGGCTAGGATTAATTTGAAACCCTTTAAGGAGGCTTGGGAGATATGTTTTAGATCATTTTTACCGTTCTATTCTCTTTCCAAGCCGAGAAGAAGCGCGAGCTCTTCCTCGAGCAAGAGGAAGAAGGCATCTTCTGCCATTGACGGAGCTTCGGAGCTCCGAATCGCGAGCCATTTTCAGATCTGGAAAGAGCATCCCATTGCGGTTCTTTCTATCAAAGTGAAATCTCAGATCTATGGCGCCAAAGAAAGCTCCAAGGGTAACGATCCTTCCTCCCAGTCTTAGGACGTGTTTTTGGTCCTCTCATGACTTTTCTATGCTTGCATAAGGCATCACGTTCACCAAATGGGTGAAGTGTAGCATTTCCTTAAGTTCTTCGGAAGTCTGGGTCGATTGTGTCCATGCCCGACATATTTGCATGTAGAAATTCGGTAGATGTACGAATTTTGCCATTTTGTGTGAAGCCTATTCGCGGTCGTGAGCCCGAATCAGTGATGCTTGAATTGTGACGTTGCGTTTAGGTTAAGCCTATAATGCGTGCCGGAGAATGACTCAGTGTTATCGACTATCGTATTGTGGCACTTATGATTATGCATCTTTTTGAGATCCTAATGGAAGCCCCATGCTTGTTAGTGGTTGAATGCAAACCTTCTCCACGAAGTTCAAAGTGAGTCGTCGTATACCTCCTTTGTTGTTGTGCTAGTGAAGCCTAAGCTCTTGTTTGGATTAAGTGCGTAGCTTGTTGATTGACGACACCCTTTGGTGTTTGTTAGCGAATGGGCCGAGGTAAAGCTACACCCGCATCATGCTGGTAATGTGATGGCTTGAGCGACGGGCATAAGCTTTACCGAACCCGCACCATGCAGATTGGCGAGAGGGGGAAACCCCGGGATGTCGTGTGATCATGGGATAGACCTGTTTGGGAGAGTTTTCTCTAATAGGTAAAATGCTCAAGCGATTTCTAAGCTTTTTAGCTTAGCCTATTACGTGCGGTCGTGAGTACCCACGATTGTTATTTTTTGATTGATGTTATGTTAGCCTCATGCGTTGCTTAGGCGGTTGTGGGGAATCTTTGGGTGAACCTAACTAACATCATGTGCATACCTATGTTCAACTTTATTTGATGCTACACCTAGAAGATTGATTGTGCTTGAAACCTCACCCTGTGTTGTGTAGTTGCACTTTCTTTGATTTCATATTGCATGTACGGCTTGCTTGCAGGCTAGATGGATGGGGGGTGGGTTCATTACGCGGTTTGTGCTCAGCTCATAGTTGAACCTCGTTTACCTCTTATTGGATGTTGGTTGCAGGTGTTGGTGAGCCGAGTGGAAAGTAATGGATGGTAGTCCTTTACTGTATTGGACCTCGAAGGCCAACCTCTTTTCCGTTTTTTCATGTATTACCGCCTTACGTGCCAAAGTATGTTTTTTGGTAGTTTTGTGCATTTTGGAATGTAAGGACTTAAGGCCATAACTCTACATATTATTTCATTCCTGAGATAGTGGACAGTTCTAAAAGAAATGTATAAATCAAATGCTTACGCTTACGCTTTGAGTACTCTCGTGTAGTTATTTTCTGTGTATCACCTTATAATGCCTAGCTAGTGGGTTTTATATGGCATAGGGTCCCGGCCGGACCTACTGTTATATTATTTATACTGGCAGGGTCTTACAATTTGGTATCGGACTTAGGGCGTCGATCTGTAGTTTTGCGAATTTGGGACAAATTCCTTTTAAGGGGTGGTGTGCACAGGATGTGCGCTCACCTAAAATGACAAAAAACTAATTTGAATGTCCACTTAGGAAGGGAAAACATACTTTTTTGTGGAACTTGAGCGTTCCATGATTGTTGTTAGCTATGTTTTCAGTCACTAAATTGTGTCTTGCACGATTATAGGTGACTAGGAGTGGTGCGGGGCAGTCTCAACCCTGTAACACCGCTGAAAGTAGTGCGTAGGCTGAGGTACCAACGACCACTCCTTCGGCTGAGATGATCAGATTAGTCGCAGAAAATGTCTTCGCGATGATCAACACTCAACCTCAAAGGCTTGCACAGCCTACTACGCCGACTCCAGATGTGGCCCCGGAGGTAGTTGCTATAGTGGAACCTGTAGTGGAACCGAGGGTGGAGATCGCTGTGCCAGTGGCTGCAGTGGAACCTGCGGTGGAGCCAAGGGTGGAATGTCGAGTAGAGCGAGTAGCTGTTGCGCGAGCCCATGATCAACAACTACAACACTTTCTAAGTTTCCATCCTCCAACATTTTCAGGGACTGGATCCCTAATGGAGGCAGAGGATTGGCTGTCAATAGTTAGAAAAACTCTAAAGGCAGCAGCAACGGAAGAAGCTATGATGGTCACACTGGTAACCTTCCTCCTTAATGGAGAAGCAGAGCTTTGGTGGGCCGAACAGGAAGTGCATAAGTTTGTAGGTAAAGATATTACCGAGATCACTTTGGCGGAGTTCTCAAAGTCATTTCTTCAGACATATATTCCCTCTGCCCAACGCATTGCGTTGCAGAACCAGTTCTTGAAGTTAAAACAAAGTGATAACTCAGTGGATGAGTACTTGCACGAGTTTACTAGACTGGGCCGCTTTGCGGGGTCTTTGGTGGAAGATGAGGAAAAGAAGACAAACAAGTTATATGAAGGTCTTCGATATGAGTTGAGGCTGCTCCTTGCAGGCCCAATGACGTTTGGCTTCCATATGATGGTGCAAACTTCCAGATATCTGGAATTGGACATGAAGAGAGTGCAAGCAAGGGGCGTGGCAAAGAAACCTGAATTTCATGTGCCGGCCTCTCAGTCCAAATCTGAGTTCAGGAGGAACAAAAGGAAGTTCAAGTCTGCAAATCGCTCTAATGTGTCAGGATCTAAGACAGCACATGGTCCAATGACATGTTTCACTTGTAAGAAGGTGGGGCATAATGGACGTGCGTGTCAAAGTGGTCTTCCAATGCCAGAGAATTGAGCGATGCACTATGCTCGTGCTGTTGGTCATGCGGAAAAAGGCAAAACTGCTGTGTCTTCTGCTTCCCAGCACATTCCGACCCAGCCGAGAGTTTACTCGCTTGTCCTGTAAGAAGCCATATGACAATTTGATGTCGTCATAGGTATGAATTAGAAGTTAGCTTTTATAGCTATATATAATTTGTTCCGTTGAGCGACTATATACTTTACTTGTGTGCAATTTGGCTTCGTCCTAATTTTCAACTATCCGGCGAGAGCTCTATTCGATATGAGTGCATCGCACACTTTTCTATCTGAGGACTTTGTGGTGTGAATCGAAGTGTCGTCTACCTTAGTAGAGGATAGATTGTTAGTAGTGCTACCTTATGGATCTCGCATGAGTGTGGATAGGACGAGTCGTGTGAAGGTGCAGATTGGAAATCAAGACTTTGACTTGGAAGCATTGTTATTACCGTTAAATGAATTTGATGTAATCTTCGGTATGGACTGGCTCTCGGAGTAGAGAGCATGCATAGATTGCAATTTAAAGGAGATCACTCTAGGAAAGAACACCAGAGATGAAACCACATTTGCGGGCATGTGAGGAGAGAGCAAGACACTAATGTCTGCTCTCCATGTGGTTAGGGCGGTGAGAAAGGGTGCAGAGTTGTTCTTCACATTGTTAGCACAAGTTATTTGATGTCCCAGTTGTAGTAGAGTATTTCAATGTGTTTCCTAATGAACTCCCTGGGGCTCCGCCTCAATGAGAGATTGATTTATGTATTGAGCTGGTGCTAGGTGCCAAGCCTATAGCATGCTCACCGTACTGGATAGCGCCAAAGGAATTGGCAGAGCTGAAGGTTCAGTTGCAAGAGCTACTAGAGCAAGGCTACATACATCCAAGTTTTTAACCTTGGAGTGCACTGGTCCTCTTTGTGAAAAAGAAGAACGGGAGCTTGCATTTATGTATTGATTATCGAGAGCTGAATAAGCTGGTCGAAAAGAACCCTTATCCGATTTCGAGAATCGATGACCTGTTCAACCAACTGGTTGGGTCGACGGTATACTCTAAGCTAGACTTAAGATCTGGTTATTATTAGCTTCGTATAAGGGATTGTGACATTTTAAAGACAGCGGTTAGTACCCACTTTGGGCACAATGAGTTCACGGTTATGCCGTTCGGTCTGTCTAATGCACCATCGGTATTCATGGACTTAATGAATAGAATGTTACAAGAGTATTTCGATCAATTTGTGATCATCTTCATCGACGACATTTTGGTATACTCTCAGTCGGAGGAGGAGCATGCAGAGCAACTGCACGCAGTTTTGAGCACCCTAAGGAGGAGTCAACTATATGCCAAGTTCTCCAAGTGCAAATTTTGGCTATCGTCAGTAGCGTTCCTTGGTCATGTTGTTAGTGGGGATAGAATCACTGTTGATCCGTCGAAGATAGAAGCGATCCGTGCTTGGCCTATGTTGAAAAACGTAGTGGAAGTTTGAAGTTTCTTAGGACTTGTCGGCTATTATAGGCGCTTTGTGGAGAACTTCACGAGGATTGCACTTCCTCTCACTATACTGACTAGTAAAGATCACAAGTTTGACTGGTCGCCTGAGTGCGCACTAGCTTTTGAGGTGCTGAAGAGTCGTTTGACTACGACGTCCATTTTATGCTCGCCATGTGGAACTGAGGGCTACGAAATATATAGCGACGCCTCGGGGAGTGGCTTGGGTTGTATCTTAGTGCAATTCGATTAGGTAATTGCCTATGGCTCGCATCAATTAATGGTACATGAGAGGAACTACCCGGTCCATGATTTGGAGCTAGCTGTCGTGGTATTCGCTCTTAAATTCTGGAAGCACTTCATGTATGGCGTGAAGATCGACATCTTTACGGACCACAAAAGACTCAAGTACCTGCTTGATCAGAAGGAGTTGAATATGCGACAAAGGAGGTGGATGGAGTTCCATGGGTACTACACCTTCAACATTCAATACACTCCTGGGAAAGGAAATGTAGTCGCGGACGCGTTGAGTTGTCGGGCTCCTTTACAAGCTAATTGGATTTTGATGCATGATGAGCATCTAATCCGCGAGCTAGAAGCCATGGAGATCATTTGTGTCGATAGGAGAGCGTTTCCTTTAGCATGCTTGAACTGGACGGAGGTTTGATACGAGGAAAATAGTATTACGCAAGTGCACGTGTCGGACCAAGTAATAAAGATTGAGAAGTGATCATTCCATCGAGGAAGTGAGTGAAGTAGTGTTTGTAATTACTAGATCATACTTTTCTCTAAATTCAAGTGACAAATTTTAAGTTGAATTTCGATATTAATTTTAAACTACAATAAGAAAATAAAACTATTTTATTGCTATTACTAAACCCTTGATTTCAGATTTTGGAAAGATAGTCTTGTATTTTGTTTTCCCGTGCCTATTATGATGAGATCTCAAACATAATCCTCATGAATCGATTAATCCCTTTCCTACAACGATTTTTAAATGGATATCATCATCTCTCGATCTCCGATATCGGTTATTCAAAATCTCTCTAGTCATCTCTAACTTAGGAAGAAAAAGAATAACATAAAGTGCAAAAATCACAGTTGTTAGCCAAAGAGGAAATCTCTTTCTCTCTCGAAACTAAATTGTAATTTACGCTATACTTACACCACTCCTCTCTCGAATCTTGCAGTGCAGTAAAAAGTTGGAAACTTTATTTAAGAAATATGTGACTCCTCTCTCGAATCTCACCACGTAGAAAAGTGGATTCAACCCTAGATTAGTGCAACCCCTCTCTTGAATCTCGCCACGCTAAATAGAAGAAGAATACTTGCTCAAAATAACCACAACAATGAACATAAATCCAATAAGGAAAGAAAATTATTCAACCATGAAGAGGAAATTAACATCAATTCATCACAATAAATACGGTACTCACATCATACAAGACATTGAAAAATTAGTTCATGGAAGAAATGTTTAACCACACAAACGGAAAGATCTTACTTGCCATCCTTAGATAAATATGTGCGTTGTAGGGATCCGATTCAGATGTATTCTTCTCCTTTGATGTCCTGCCGATCCGTCTTAATGAAGCCTCCTTCAGAAATGGAGAAAATCTCGCCTTTTCTTCTCCAAAACTCTAACTCCAATCTCCCCCTTTTCTTTATATTCCAGCCACCATTTTGGCCAAATAACTTCCCTCTAAAACTGAAAAGACGCCTCCCATCACTTCTAAATTTTTGCAGTTACGAATCTGAAATTCGGATTTAAAATTCGCAGACATGTTGCAACACTCGATTTTTGGTGTTACAACACCTAGCTCTCAATTGAAATTCAGAGAATAAAAAGTTGCAACACGCCATTTTGGTGTTGCAACACCTTTGTCAAAAATTCAGCAAAACTGCATATCACATCCCAGATTACCACCAATTCAGTTCCTTCGATAAAACTAGCAAGAAACAATGAAAAATGTTAACATAAATCAGTGTTGGACATAAATATATATTAAGAGTATTTTTTTTATTCAATTAACACGTTTTTCTCACATTTAGATCAAATACTATAACAAAATAAGGAGCTTCATCACTTCTAAATGAAGTGATGTCACACCCCCACACTTAAGCATTTGCTGGTCTCTAGCAAATATAATCAATTCAAAACTTGAATAGATACCTAATACTAAAGTGCAAACTCAGATAATCACACATCCTTAAACAACAAATTAACTAAGGCATATTCAAGAAATCCGCTTTACTCAATTGATAAGCCTATAAATCAACAAGAATTCAATCATTCACAAATCCATTAGCTCGAATGAAAGGTAAAGCTAGCTTGGTTAAGCGGTAAAGGCTAATGTTGATAGCGGAAAGACAATCCTTTAGTTCGTAATCTTAGTAATACACCAAATTATGGGGTTTATTAACATTTTTACTCTTTTTTTTACTATTCGTAGTAGGGATCATTCCAAGTATAAATATACATACCTAGGCCACATATCACTATGATGCATTTTTATTTATGAATTTTATAATTTACTAGCATAGTAGGGATCATTCCAGATATGTATACATATACTTAGGCCACATATCACTATGAATCTCAACCATTTTTTTCCTTTTATTTTTGAAATTAAACACCCATAAAATGGCTAATATACTAAGACGCAACTAGTAAGAATATTGGGAAAGTAAGCGTGGAATAATATGTATCAACATGAAAAGAGTTCAAGCACAAATATTGTAGTGGAGGTTCAAAATGGTTTAACTACATAAACCCATGTTTCAGCCTACATCGATAACTCAGTTCTTACTCATCCATTCCCATCATCTTTTAGAAAGCCATATCAAACGCTAGGTTTTGAAGTAAACTCTTTCCAGGAAAAATGTGCTTAACTCCGACTTAAAAGAGCGCTTTACCAAAAAAATTCTCACTAATTTCAAATTCAGTGACTGAAATCTTTAGATTATTTGTCCATACCAATCGATAATCATTGGATAACAAGAATATCTTATAGGTTAATTGCAAAAATAAGAATGGAATTATTGAGTTCGCACATGTAAATAAATAAGTTCTTATCCAAGCAGTAGGGGTTAAACTCTACCCACCCCCACACTTAACATTTTGCTAGGCCCTAGCAAAGATATTAGTTCTTAGAAAACTGTCATTCCAGATCTATAATAAAATGAGAGCAGTAGTGCACAAAAAAATTCATATGGAAAATGAGAACTCCCCTGAAATTTGGAAAATATGATTCGCTGAAAGCTCCATTTTTGAATCAACACCCTTGTCCAAAAGCTCCTCAATCTCAACTAGGAACATGTCATCATAGAACAATCCAACAAACATTGTGAGTGCAGACAGAGTATTTCCACAATATAAAATTTGATATTGCTAGTTAGAATTTAAAAGTATAAAAATCAAAGCTCATCACCTATAACGTTGAATAAAAATTGATGATTTAGTGGTCTAGCAATTCCAAAACAATAAATCTCAGACCAGCGATGAAGTAACATGTAAGTGAATGAGCAAAGAAATAACTGAGCAAAATCAAAAAGGTCAAGTTAGCTTAAGTAAAATCATTGCAGAACCCAAAATTTAAGTCCCTGCACAGCAATGTCATTACAAAATAAAAGGTTACAACACCCTATTTTTGTGTTGCAACACCCATTTTTTACTTAACTTCAGAGCATAAAAGGTTGCAACACCCTATTTTTGTGTTGCAACACCCATTTTTTATTTAACTTCAGAGCATAAGAGGTTGCAACACCCTGTTTTTGTGTTGCAACACCCATATTTTATTTAACTTCAGAGCATAAAAGGTTGCAACACCCTGTTTTTGTATTGCAACACTTTGTGCTAATCTGACCACCATCCAATTTGCGTTGTTCCGTGAATAAAAGGTTGCAACACCCTGTTTTGGTGTTGTAACCCGTATGTTTTACTTAACTTCAAAGAAAAAAGAGTTGCAACACCCTGATTTGGTGTTGCAACAGCTTTACTAATTTTTTTTTATGATTAAGGCTTGAATTTTTTTATTCTTCCAAAGCTCTCCTACCAAATTTTCATCATAATACACTCGATTATATATGGCTAACTTTCCTCAAGTAGGTGTTATCCTCCTGACTATGAAAAACAAGACATCTCAAAACAAATTAAAATACATCGAAAAGAGGTAGGTTGCCTCCCACGTAGCGCCTCATTTATTCATCTCGGCCAGACGTTCATTCCTTCCTCTCAATATTGAAATTTCATAACCACCGCATCACGATGGTCACCTCCCTCATTGTACGTCTTAGGCCTTTGACCATTCGCCTTGAATGTCGACCCATCTTTTTCATTGCAGATTGTTACTACACCATACGGGAACACCTCTTTTACGCGAAACGGTCCAGACCATCTAGATTTTAGTTTTCCTGGGAATAAACGAAGTCGTGAATTATATTGAAGTACAAGTTGTCCAATCCTAAATCCCCTCTTCTGCAATCTAGAATCGTGCCATTTCTTAATTCGATCTTTATATAGCTTAATGATCTCATACGCATTATATCTCATCTCTTCCAATTCGTTACGGTGCAGAAGCCTACTCTTACCCGCTTCCTGAAAGTCGTAATTTAATTTCTTAATGGCCAAAAGAGCTCTATGTTCCAATTCTACAGGTAAATGACAGGCTTTTCCGTACACCATTCTATAAGGAGTTACACCTATGGGCGTCTTGAAGGCAGTCCTATAGCCCCATAAAGTGTCATTCAACTTAAATGCCCAATACTTCCTAGTGGTACTTACCGTCTTCTCTAATATTGACTTAATTTCCCTATTGGAAACTTTAGCGAGTTCATTGGTTTGCGAGTGATATGCTAGGGCCACCTTATGTGTTACACCATATTTTTTTAAAAGTGTTTTAAATTGAAAATTGCAAAAGTGTGAACCCCCATCACTAATTATCGCCCTTGGCGTGCCGAATCTCGTATATATATTAGATTTAATAAATTTGAGTACAACTTTGGCATCACTTTTCTGTGTAGCAACGACCTCTACCCACTTTGACACATAATCTACAGCTAGTAATATGTAAAGATTCCCACCAGAATTCACAAACGGCCCCACGAAGTCAATGCCCCAAATGTAAAATACCTCAACCTCCTAAATGCTAGTCATTGGCATACTTGCACCCCTATGGATATTTCCCGTCTTCTGGCATCTATCGCACTCCTTTACCAACACATGTTCATCCTTAAATAATGTTGGCCGATAGAATCCAGCCTCTAGCACCTTCATAGTCGTTCGTTCTCCCATGAAGTGCCCTCCATAAAGAGATGCATGACACTTTCCTAGGATATCACAAATTTCTACTTCCGACACACATCTACGAATTACTTGGTCAATGATGAGTCCCATTTATATACACATTTATCGACTCATCGAGGCCAATTTTCTAATCTATGCACTACACTTTAGGAATGTTTTTATTCATATTTGCTATTCCATGCTAAGTGCACTCTTAGGCCCGTTTTTGTGTGCGATTGCGCTCCTTGTTATTGGGGGTAAGCACATGGTGCTCCCTAATCCTTTTTCTGTGTTTGATTGGTGCTAGAGGTGTATTCCCAGCTAGTTTGCTTTGCTTCCAGGTGGTAGAATCACCCATTTCTCCAGAAATCATGATTGTACATAACGTACGGTCGTGCATTTTCTTAGCGCACGGTCGGTTGCGATCGTGTGCTCTCATCTAGGGAGGAATTCGGAGATCTGAATTTAGTCCTGCGTTTTTACGCACGGGATAACAGCCTCCTTCAAGTCTGCACACCATCTGAGGGCCGAGCCCAGAGAGAGCCCGAAAACCTCTCATTCCGGCCGAGAACCCAGGTTACAGTGACCTCTTCTTTTGGGTCCTTTCTAAACCTTGAACTTGCACTTCTTTTAGTGTGTTGTAATGAACACTTGTTAGATTAATGCTAAAGATACTTTATTAGATTTTCATGTGCAATGATGTTATGGTTGTGATATTCTAAGTTGCTTGCGTGTGAAGCCATCTAGCAATTGCTAGTGGTGATGTTGGCGAAGAGGTGAATACGACCCTCGCAAATCCCTACACTATGGCCATTTCATCCACCTACCGAAGAGCGGCATCGCGGCCGCTGCACTCACCCCCACTTTGCGAAGCGTATCTTGCGACCCACATTTCTCTTATTTTTGCAATTGCTTAGGACACCAATCTCAACGCCCTTGTTCTTACTTTCTTCGCTCGTGTAACAATCGACACACAACGCATTTCGTTCACCATACCCTGCATTCCTCAAGAGATCGACATTCGGGGAAGCTATTCCCATATTTATTACTTGACAGCGACCAGTGCACTTGCCGAACACGCATCAAGTTTTTGGCGCCATTGCCGGGGAATGCAGGCGTGTAATGTTTTGTGTTTTTGTTCATTGTTATAGGAGCAGTTGTTTTTTATTTTTGTTTTTCTTTTTGTCTTCTTTTTGTGCATGCAGGACAAGCCGGAAGGTAAGTAGTACCCTTCGATCCTGAAATTGAACGGACTGATCGCACACTAAGGCGTGCTGCAGCCGTGCAAGCGGCAATGGGGGATAACCTGAACCCCGGAGGTGAACCGAGAGCACATAATGATAGAGAGGATGCGAATCCTAGAGTGCCCCATGTGGGACAAAATCATCTGGGGGATAAGCAGGAGGTGGTTAGACCGAGGCCCCGAACCATGAGAGATTATACCACTCCAACAGCCGGGAGTGTGTATCCAGGGTTTGGGCCTAACATCATGAACAACCAGTTTGAGATCAAACCGGCCATCCTGAACATCATCCGCAATAATACTCAATTCTCTAGGATGCCTAGTGAAGACCCACATCTTCACTTGGTGAAGTTCGCCGATATTTGCAGAACCTTACGTTATACAGGAATTCCAGATGATACAGTCAAGCTTAGACTGTTCCCTTTCTCGCTGCGCGACAAATCCAAGGTCTGGCTCCACACTGTTCTGCCAGGGACTGCTGCGACATGGGATGCTCTCGCATCCAAATTTCTCGCTAAATTCCACCAGGTAGACAAAATTGTGAGCCTTCAGCGGGAGATTGCCACTTTCCGTCAAGCAGAGCAAGAAACTCTCGCAGAGGCTTGGGAGCGTCTTAGTGACCTTCTTCGAAGATGCCCGAATCATGAGCTCCAGCCATGGAATAATGTGGAAACCTTCTACTTCGCCATTGATCCAAACCAACGGGCAATGATCGACGCTGCTACTGGAGGGACCTTGATGAACCATACGCCGGAGGAAGCTCTTAGGATTCTGCAAGACACTGCCTCTCACAGCACCTTCTAGACTGCGGGGAGAAATGCACTGAGAAGCGCTCGGGGGCTTTTGTGGTAGATTCAGTGCCTTCTGCTGCTTCCCCCGCTACTAGCATTACTTGCAAAGGATGCGGAAGCGGTGGTCACCACGCTTACGAATGCCCAGGTAGCGAGCTGGCAGGTGAGTTTTCGCACTTTAATTTAAATGAATCTGTGAATTTTGTTGGAAATCAAACTAGGGGGCACCATATGGCAATGTTTATAATCCGGGTGTGAGGAATCATCCGAATTTCTCATGGAACCCAAATGCGGTTGCCTAACGATGGCAACCGGGGTAGCATCAAAATGATGCTTATGCCTTCGAAAGTCAACCGAGGCCGCCTCATCCGGGTTATAATCAAGGCGCCCCGGCCCCCAAGAAGAGTAATCTAAAGGAAATGATGGAGCAATTTATGGAGGCTGCCAACTCTAATATGGCTAACCAAACTGTGTCCATGTGGAACATGGAAAAGCAATTGGGCCAATTGGCTCAAGTGCTGACCGAGCATTCGCAAGGGACTCTTCCCAGCAACACTGAAAAGAATCCAATCAATCAAGGGAAGAGTCTCACCAATGCAGAAGTAAGTGACCGAAGTGAGTTGGTAAACAAATGCTCCATCAATAATGTTGAAACTACTGCCTTGTATGATTCCGGTTCATCCCCCAAAATCCTTGCATTGCAGGATGTTGATAAATTGCAACTGGAATTGAATACAGATGACCGGAAGTCCCTAGTGCTTGCTAATGGGACTGTCATTCAGGCAGAGGGAGAAGTGAGAAATGCTGAAGTCACAGTCGAAGGGACGATGGTGTTCGCCAATTTTCAAGTATTGGGACCCCGTGAAAATCAATCCATTCCCATCTTGGGAGTACCGTTCTTGAAAGAGAGCGGTGCCACCTTGGATTTCTCTAAGGGGTGTCTTATCTTACCTGGTAAGGTAACACCCCCTACTTGCCCCAAGATTGCAACCGAAACATTAATTCACTCTCCCCGCATTATTATTGATGAATCGCCTAGTGATGCAACAGATAGGGGAGAAAAAGTAGTGGTTGATGGAGAGAAGGAATAGAATCAGTCGAGCGGAGAAGAGGTCAAGGCGGCAACGAAAGGCAGCGAGACTGAAGTTTGGAACGATAAGGGAGAAGGCAGAGCGATATGCCTTACTAACAATTTTCTTAGTCGTAATGAGCTAGGTAAACAATTTAAATAGGTCCATTGTGCTGATCCAGTCGCCATGGCGGCAATGAAAGTGATGCCACCCACCACCAAGGTGGGAAATTTTGAAGATTATCAACGTTGGCGCTCTCCAACTGTGGAGAAGCTTAAACAAGAAAGATTTTTGCGTGGTGCACGCTCCGCTGCCCTCCGGCGCGAGAAGGAGGAGGTTAGGGGCAAGGGGGAGACATCCTCCTTGGGCCCTAAAGCCTTCACCTCCCTTCCATCTCGTGTGGCTGGGGAGAACCACCATAAATCAGCATATAGTTGATACGTGATGGGGACTCCTGGTTTTGGTTTTGTTGTGTCTTCTGCTCTGATTTTTGTGCTTCGTTAATCTGTTGTGCTGTGTTTTGTTTTTACTTAGTTTGGAACAATTTATCATAACTGCTGCTATCAAACATTAATACAGGTATTTGGTCCACCTTTAAGGACATTAAACAAAAGGGCTTTTTGGGAGACAACCCATGGGAACCACCCGGTTCCGTTTGCATATTTAATTTCTATTTTGTTCTGTATTTTCTTTTTACTGACATCGCAGGGTTATGCTTTAGCTCGTGGAATGAGGAAGGAGAAATTTAAAGAGCGAATTACCGCACTTCTGGCATGCTCATTCGTGAGCATAGGTCCACTCTACCCTTATTTTTCTTATGCTTGAATTCTTTATTGTATTTGGTTTTGATCAAGTCTGGGGGAGAGTTCAAGTTATGCACGTGCACACACTTTGCATAGCATGTTAGAATGTGAGTTAGAATTTTCAAGTTTCTTTTGCACACATTGCATCAATTTGCACCTAGTTCACGCGCACTTAATCACACGTGCTTATTGGGATTTGTTGCGAGGTTCCCCGCTCGTAAGAATTGGATTGTTAGTATAGGAGTGAGGGATGGAGAAAAATGTTGACTTGAGTAGTGCTCTAGTCGAGTGCTCCCGTCACGCCTAGAAATTCAATTAGAGTAGAATATAATTCAATGTTATAATTTAATTATTTTTATTATAGTAGCTGCAATTTATTTTACTCTAGTGGTGAATCCGGTGAATCAAATGGTAGCATAGGGATGTGTGTAAACGATCGCTAGACTCGTATTGCTTGAGTCGGGAGAAAGGAGAATCTTTCTCAGTGGCTAGAACTTGCCCCAAGCGATTCTTGAAGTATTGGCATAGGATAGTTCTAGTGCGTGAGAATGACGTAGGCCATTATTTTGGCCCGGTTGAACTTTTTATTTCATACCTATCGTCTACCCATGCTAGCCCCTTTGTGCTTTCCCTTTCATTGGTTCAGCTCCACCTATTTCTCACCAAATCCTAAAAGCCTAACCTAGTCGCACACCCAAATCTGAGCTGTAGTTATAGTTTATTTACAATTTGGGGGGTGTTGATTGTGGTGTTAATTGTGTGAAATTGTGGTTGCGCTTCTTTGCTCGATCTGCTGAAGATGTTTTGAAAAAAAAAATAAGAAAAGAGAAGAAGTGAAAAGAAAAGGAGAAGATGAGCTTAATTGAAAAATCTTCGTATAAATTTATAATTGGGAGTAGGAGGTGCACACACCCATGTCTGGGGGTGTGGTGCACTTGCATTCGATGTTGCTGTGCGAGGAGTAGTATTAAAGCTCATTTGGGTTAGGGTGTATCAAGCCTTCATATTTATCTTTGTTTACCTCATCGTGACCCAAGCCCCATTTAAAACCTAATGCCCTACCGACCCACGCCATGAACTAATCTAGTGTCGTGGAGAGAATGTGACCTGGTGAGCCTATGGTCACCGACACCGATGGATTTCGGTGGAGTTTGTCCTGCACCCCAATCTTAAGCAATGCTCATCTAGCGCTTAGTTTACTTTCTCCATATGCGTGACCGAATGATTCACCGGGATTCACCATTCGAGTAAACTAGATTTAAAATTACTGTTTTATAAATAGTTAAATATAATCTTGAGATAAATTCTATTCTAACGTATTTCTACGCACGTGAGCATGCGACTTCGCATGGGTCTCTACCACTCAAACTCACTCTAACACCCAATTGTTCCGACAGGAGAGATGAGTAGTTTTCCCGAGACATGCAAATGGTTAAGTCTGGGGGTGTGATGAGTCCCATTTATATACACATTTATGGACTCATTGGGGGCAATTTTCTAGCCTATGCACACCACTTTAGGCATGTTTTACTCATATTTGCTATTTCATGCTAAGTGCACTCTTAGGCCCATTTTGGTGTGCATTTGCGCTCCTTGTTATTGGGGGAAAGCACATGGTGCTCTCTAATCATTTTTCTGTGTTTGATTGGTTCTAGAGGTGTATTCCCAGCTAGTTTGCTTTGCTTACAGGTGGTCGAATCACCCCTTTCTCCGGAAATCATGATTGTGCATAACGCACGGTCGTGCATTTTCTTAGCGCACGGTCGGCTGCGATTGTGCGCTCTCATCTGTGGAGGAATTCGGTGATCTAAATTTAGTCGTGCCTTTTTGTACAACCCGGGGTTCGCCTGGCTCCTCCTATAGGGCTCGCGGAGCATTTTCCCTGATGGCATAGGCGAGATCACCAATTGCATGGTCTTGACGACTAGAGTAAGGCGAGATCGGTGGGCGAACCCTGATCTCGCCGAAATACTCGGCGGGTAGGGTCTCGCTCTCCCGCGAGAAGGCCGCATTCCACAGGTTCCGCGAGACCCATGAAGTCGCAAAGGCGGCAGGGATTCTCGCATGTCTTTTGGCGAGACCAAGAAGCAAGCCGTTCTCGCAGACCCTTCTTCCAGGGAACTGGAAGCTAGAATTACCATTTTTCCCTTGAAGGCCTGCAAATAGCCACTCGAACAGCGGAGTTTGGCTGTTAACAGGCCAAATTGGGGTGCGTATAGTAAAACCAAAAGGCAGAATTCCGCTATTCGCAGACCAGTTCAGAAAAACTACAAATAAGACACAAAGGGCACCTTTGGAGAGGTTGGCTTTTGCCAGTTTCAGGATTCCCTCTCTTCTGGCCATCCTTGTCGAGACTCCACCGAGCTATCTAAGGTGCCCGGGCCTCAGCTTTGGCTCTGGAGGGGAAGCAATCTAAAGATCTTCCGGGTGTGTGGTGGGACCTCCCTGCTGAGACTAAGGGTCTATACTGAGTTCTGAGACCCCGACTTGCCTTCCCCGTGGGATAAGTAAGCACTAGTCGCCCCCCAACCCATTGGGGGCCACAAACTCCATAAGGAACTAGTTTCTGGTTTCTACATTCTTGGTGCGGTGAGCGTGGAGTATGGCTAGTGCAAGAAAGTCTTTAGGAGAAAGCATGGCGGGCGAGGACGAGCGAGACGCAGGGTTCAGAGGCTCGCCACCCACAGGATCGGCAGTGACGATGGAAATGCTGGCCGAGCTCAAAAGGGACATGATTGGAGCTTTTCAAAGCGCCATCGCCTCGGCACTGGGTGGTTTCGCCACCCCGGCCCCTCAGATGGCTCCTCCATCTGGGGCCTGCGAGAACGCCCCAGGCTAGTGAGCAGGAAAGGAGGTGACGGCCCAGGAGGTAGGCCGAGATCTCGTTGGCCGAGAACTTTTCCCCAGTCCAGCGGGAGCGAGCGAGAACCCGGTCAGGGTGATCTCGGCAGAGGGGATCCCGGCAACCATGTTCTCGGCGAATCCGAAGGTAACAGGGGAGTCGTCGGCAGGAGGTTCTGCAGGAAGAGTGGAACCAGTTCAGAGGGTTAGTGGGGGAGCCCTTTTTGTGAGTTGGTGCTCTCGGCACCACTCCCCGAGGGGTTCAGGGAGCTGGCCATGACCTTGTATGTTAGGAACAGCGATCCCGTTCCCCACCTGCAATGGTTTGAAGATATGGTCTTGATCAAACCTATGTCGGACGCCTTCAAGTGCCGACTCTTCGCCACCACCCTGAAGGAGAAGGCGAGGGACTGGTTTTACCAGCTGCCCTCGGGTTCAATTTATGCGTTCGAAGACTTGCGTAGGGGGTTCCTATTGCGCTTCTCTACTTTGAAGAAATGGAAGAAAGACCCAGAATCCCTTTTCAGTATCAAGCAGAAGCAGGGGGAGTCCCTGGCTCAGTATCTGGAGCGGTTCAGGGAAGAGTTCCTCCTCATTCAAGAGGTGCCCGGGCATACACTCCAGCTGGCCTTTACGGTGGGGCTGCGAGAGGGTTTCTTCAAGATGGACCTCAAGAGGAGGGCCCCTCTGTCCTACGAAGAGTTAATGGAGCGAGCGGAGGAGGAGGTGGACGGGGAGGCAGCGAACCCCGAGTTCACGAAGAGATTGGAACGGCTAAGTGAGCCGGAGAGTAGGCAGCCGGAGGGGAGGAGAAGGGAGGAAGTCAGGGCCCCGGAGTTGGGGTGGAGGCAGCAAGGAGGTGGGATGCAGGGCCCGGGAAGGGGGTTCCACCATGGAGGAGGTAACTTCCAGGGAGGACAATGGAGACCTCATCATCTGGGGTGGAAGCAAGGCCCGAGGCTGCCTCCTTCCCCACCTCAACAAGCGATGGAGATCGGGAGTGGAAGAGCAGGAAGAGGAAGGGGAGCGGGAGCCGGAGGAGTCAGTCCTAGGAGAAGAAATAGAGGAGCAGGAGGCGAGGGGAGGGTGGCGATGTTGCCATACTGCGACTTCCACCAGGAGGAAGGTCACGCAACAGCCACCTGTCCGGAATTTCTGGAGATGAGGGGAGCAAGGGGACCAGCACCGCAGCCGCAACAGCGCCCGATGAGGATAGAGGAGGTCCTCACCCAGGAAGACGAGGAAGAAAGATGCGAGGAACGGGTGGACGTGGGAGCCCGGGGGGGGATCGGGGTGATCCACAGAGGGGGGGGGGGGATTGAGGCAACCCGGAAGGCGAGCCTCCACGCTATTTACCGTCGGAGCGTAGCTTCGACATCCCAAGCCCCGCCCCCAGTGGAGAGGATCACCTTCTCCCAGAAGGATATGCCTGGTCATGAAGACCCGTTCTGTGATGTGCTGGTTATCCAAACCGCCATCGAGAACTTTACCGTCTCGCGGATCTTGGTGGACAATGGAAGCTCAGTCAACATCATCTTCAAGAAGGCGTTCAACGAGATGAAGGTAGAGGCTCGAAGGGTGCTGGCCTCGGATGTCCCCCTGTTTGGTTTTTCATGGGAGAGAAAGGAGGTGGAAGGAGGAGTAGGACTCCATGTGACCCTCGGGGGGCAGTCGCGGAACTGCCGCTCATTGATCGTGGATGCCCCGAGCAGCTATAGTGCCATCTTCGGACGGCCCCTCATTAGCGCGTTCCGATGCTTCCCTTCCACCCTACACCAGTGCCTCAAGTTCAACACAGGTGGAATCCAGGTCCGGGTCCAGGGGGACCCTAAGGTGGCAAGGCAGTGCTACGTGACGGCTGTCAACACCATCTCCTGGATGGGAGAAGCGGAAGAGTGGGATAAAGTGATGGAGGAGGTGGCCAAGGCCGGACGTGAGAAGGAAGCAGAGGAAGTAGAGGAAGGGGAAGTTCATGCCCAGGAAGGGGTCGCTGAGGGGCCCCGGGCGAGGAGAAAGGAAGGAGAAGAGGTAGGGAAGGCCCATGAGAGGGGGGCGGAGGAGCTGATGGAGATAGATGAGGAAGAAGAAGGAGCCCAATAGCTCACCTGCGGAGGTGAGGAGGAGAGGTCTTGGGGGGAGCAGTCTCGGTTGGAGGCCGTGGACGAGGTCGTGGAGCTGGAGGTCATCATTCGACTGGGGGTGGTAGAGAAGGTCCGGGTCAGCGGAGAGCTCAACCAGGAGGAGAGGGCGGAGATCCTCGCCTGCGTTCAAAAGAACGTGGAAGTCTTTGCCTGGAGTGCCGCAGAGATGCCCGGAATAGATGCGGATGTGGCTTGCCACCACCTCAATCTCGAGCCCGGCGCCCGCCCCATCCTCCAAAGGAGGAGGCCCGCAGCAGACAAGCTGGAGGGGCCCATCCGCGAGGAAGTGGAAAAGCTTTTAAAAGCAGGTTTTGTATCGGAGATCCAGTACCCAGGCTGGGTCTCCAACGTCGTCATGGTAAAGAAAGGTGGAGGTAAATGGCGAATGTGTATCGATTTCTCTTTGCTTAATAAATCATGCCCGAAGGATTGTTACCCTCTACCTAGAATCGACGCGCTGGTTGACTCAGCCGTCGGTTTTCATATGATGTCTTTCTTAGATTCTTTTTCAGGTTATCATCAGATTCGCATGCATCCCACTGACATCAAGGATGTCTCCTTCATCACGAGGGATGGATGCTACTGTTACAAGATGATGCCCTTCGGGCTCAGGAATGCGGGGGCTACATACCAAAGGATGATGGACAGGGTCTTCCATGAGCAAAAGGGGAGGAACCTAGAGGTCTATGTCAATGACCTCATGGTCAAGAGTCGAGACCTCGAGTCCCACCTCCGAGACCTCGAGGAGACTTTCGGGACCCTGCGGAAGTTCAAGATGAGGCTCAACCCTTTGAAGTGTGTCTTCGGAGCCGGTCGGGGAAAATTCTTGGGACACATGCTCACCCCGGCCGGGGTGGAGCCTAACCTGGACAAGGTTAAGGCAATTCTTGAATTGGCACCTCCGAGAAACACTAAGGAGATCCAACGCTTGACGGGTAAGCTGGCTGGGTTAAGTAGATTTCTCTCCAAGGCAGGGGAGAGATGCTCCTCCTTCTTTAAGGTGCTACGGGGAAATCAAAAATTCGAATGGACCTCCGAGTGCGAGAAGGCTTTTCAAGCGCTGAAAGAGCAACTGACCAAGGCTCCGCTACTGCAAGGGCCGAGGTAAGGTGAAGACTTATCTCAATATCTAGGGGTAGGGTTGGAGGCCATGAGTTCCGTGCTGGTCCGAGAAGAAGGGAGGAAACAGCTACCAGTCTACTACGTGAGTAGGGTGCTGAGGAAGGCCGAGCTTAGATATCCCATCTTAGAGAAGCTGGCCTTCGCTCTGGTGGTGTCTGCCCGAAAACTCCGACCCTATTTCCAGGCACATTCCATAAGGGTAGTGACCGACCACCCCCTCCGCAGTATCATGGAGGGAGTAGAGCACTCGGGAAGGTTGGCTAAGTGGTCGGTGGAGTTAAGCGAATTCAATATCTCTTATGTACCAAGGGTGTCCATAAAGGCACAGGCAGTGGCAGATTTCCTGGTTGACTACGTTACTGAGGTGGAAGAATCGGAACTACCCCATCCGGTGTCTTGGAAAATGTTAGTAGATGGAGCATCCGGAAGACACTCTTTTGGGGGAGGGGTGGTCCTGGTCAGTCCCCAAGGGACCAGGATAGAACAAGCAATCCACTTTCACTTCCCTCTCACCAACAACCAGGCAGAATACGAGGCGGTGATAGCAAGGCCTCCGCTTGGCCCGAGAGCTAGGAGTGCAAGACGTGGAGGTCTCGACGGACTCCATGGTCGTTGCTTTCCAGGTCAAGGGAGAGTTCGAGGTCAAGGAACCAACTCTCCAGTGGTACTTAGAGAAATTCAAGGGGGTGGTGGGGCAGTTTCGAACCTTTTCTATAAAACATGTCCTAAGGGAAGAAAGCACTCAGGCAGACCTCCTGGCCAAGTTTGGTCCTCGGATTGGAAGGACCTTGTCCGAACTCTTTCGACCCTCCATTGAGGAGGGAGAGCTAATGGAGGTGGATCAGCAGGCATCATGGATGGATCCCTTCGTCACTTTCTTAACCTCGGGGAGGTTTCCCGAGGGTGAAGTCGACAAGCGGCGACTCAGGTATAAATCGGCTTACTACTCCTTGCATGCAGGGATGCTATACAGAAAGACCCTCTCGGGGCTCTTAGCCCGTTGTGTCTCAGAGGAGGAAGCCCCGAGAGTCCTGGAGGAGATTCACTCAGGAGAGTGTGGCAGCCACTCAGGAAGCAGGACCCTGGAAGGGAGAGTTTTGAGGCAAGACTACTTCTGGCCAAACCTCAGCAAGGATGCGGCCGAATTCTCCAGGAGGTGCTCCAAGTGCCAACTCTATGCTCCTCTCCAACTCCTCCCAGCTCAGAGGCTGAGAACAATCACGGCCCCTTGGACATTCGCCATTTGGGGACTAGACCTAGTGGGACCTTTCCCCCAGGCAAGCGGTCAAAGGTGGTTCTTGCTAGTGATGGTCGACTACTTTTCCAAGTGGATCGAGGCGAAGGCACTGGCCAAGGTAACCTCCCAAGTAGTAAAGAATTTTGTTAGGGGTGAGATTGTTTGCAGGCACGGGCTTCCTCTAGCCATTGTCACGGATAACGGGCCGCAGTTCGCCAGTGATGAATTCGTTAGCTTCTGTACCAAGCTCGGCATAGATCTCAGGTTCGCATCGGTCCACCACCCAAGGAGCAATGGGCAGGTGGAGGCGGCAAACAAAATTATAGTGAACCTCCTGAAGAAGAAGATCGAGAATCTTAGAGGGAGTTGGGTGGAACAACTACCCTCGGTCCTCTGGGCTCTGAGGACTACCCCAAACACAGCCACTAGAGAAACCCCATTCAAGCTATCTCACGGATCCGAGGCTATCCTCCTGGTGGAGTTTGAAGTCAAGTCACCTAGGGTGCCCGCCACAGGGGAAGGAGATGAAGAATGGTGGGTAAGCAACGAAGAAGGCCAAAGGTTGTCTTTGGACCTGGTGGAGGAACTCCGAGACTTGGCCACCGTTAGGCAGGAGGAAGTGAAAAGGCGGATGGCCAAGTACTTTGACAAGTATATTCGAGTAAAGAACTTCCAGAAGGGGGACTTGGTACTGAAGAAGGTTGATGCGGCCGGAAGGGGAGCCGCGGTGGGTAAGCTCAATCCTAACTGGGAGGGCCCATATATTGTAAGTGAAGTGCTGAAGTCGGGAGGGTACCACCTCCGGGATGTGGAAGGGGTACCCCTCGGCCGAGCCAGGAGTGGGGATAACTTGAAGTGTTTCTATCCATGAAGTTCTTATATACATCCATTCCTATATACCATTTCACATGTGTTGTTTTTATACTAACCATGAGTTCTAAGTAACAAGTGTTGGTGCTGGATTGCCCAGGACGATCCCGCTGCAGGGCTCTCATTTGCCGGTGGGGCCGGTTGATCTCGTGGAGAGGCTAGCGAGATGGCAGGTTCTTTATGCGTGATTGCCCCAGACGATCCCGCTGCCGGGCTCTCATTAGCCGGTGGGGCTGGTTGATCTCGCAGAGAAGCTGGCGAGATGACAGGTTTTGGTCCCTAAGAGATGATTCAAAAGTAAGGACTTCTTCTCGTTTTGATGAGAAAGCGGGGGGGGGGGGTCCTCGGCACGAGATAGCAATAAGAGAAGGAGGTGTGATCCCCAAGAAGTATAGTCTGAAGTCTAAGGAGACCTCTCGCTGGGCAAGCAGAGGGGTCCTCGACACGAGATAACGAAAAGAATGTGTTTGGTCTCTGAAATATTTTGAAAGTGAGGGCGACCTCTCGCTGGGCAAGCAGAGGGATCCTCGGCACGAGATAACGAAAAGAATGTGTTTGGTCTCTGAAATATTTTGAAAGTGAGGGCGACCTCTCGCTGGGCGAGAAGAGGGGTTCTCGGCACAAGAAGAAAAGTTCTCGGCACATATAAAATAAACTAGTGTGAAAATAAAACCTGAGAAAATACAGAACGCAAAGGAAAGCAGTGCACAAAATTTCCATTCCCAAGAAAAAGTTTAGTTACATCGGGCGGCGATCTCGCCAGCCCCAAAAAAATACATTAAAGAACAATATAAAAACTGCATCCTAAGTCTCGCCGAAGGGCTCCTCCTCGTCGTCGCTCTCCTTTACCGGCGGGAGCGGCTTGAAGAGCTCCGGGACGATGTCCTCGACCGTCACGCTCTCGGCCTCGGCAATCAGCAGTTCAGCCCCCTTCATGGCCTGGAAGACAAAGCGAGCCGCATTCGTCGACTCTACGCGAAGCGCCTCGTCGCGGTCTCGCCTCTCTTCCTTTAAGCGGTGGGGAGAAGGGGGAAAGGCAGCGTGAGCAAGCTCGCGGTTTAGTGCCTTCAGCCCGGCGACCTCGCCCTCCAAGTTCAGGACCCGAGCATCCGAAAGCCTAGCCATCTCGGCATCCTGGAAGCAAAAACTCGTAAGGCAAAGTTGGGAAGGAAGGGAAAAATTGTAGATAAATGTCTCACTACTCCGGTCTCGGCGACGGCCAGCTTTTCCATTAGCTCGTCGACCTTCGCCTGGGAAACCCTGAAGGCCTCGGCAAGATCGGCATACTCGCACTCCAGCTGCAGGCACCTTCTCCCCGTCATGTGGGCGAGCTCCATAGCCCGCAACTGGGACCTCGCGCTTTCATAGGCGAGGCCCCTCGTGGTTTCTTCCTTGTAGGTCGTGGCGTCCTCGCGGCCGTACATGATGAAGGAGAAGTTGAAGGCGTGAGAGGTCGCGACGTCCTTTTCTACCCAAGTAGGAAGAATGGAGGAGACGTCGATCCGGTTGGTCTCTTCTCTCCAGCGCACTAGGCGCTCGCCGGTCTCATCCCGGGCTCGCATGCCGAGGCAGAAATGCTGGTGGTTCGACGGAATTGGCGGTGTCGAGGTCCTAGCGGTGACCTCAGTTGGCTCCTCGGCTTCCAGATCCTCGGGGAGCGAGGAAGTGCCGACCTCATGACCCGAGAGCTCGATAGGGCGCTTTCCCTTCACGGAGGCGCGCGGGCTCTCGCTTGTCTTGGGTTTCTTTGAAGTAGGCTGGCGGGAGGATTTGCTACCCGAAGCCTCTGAACTCTTCTTGGAGCTGGTAGCAGTTGGGGGGGGGGGGGGGGGGGGTAACCTCTCGGCATGCCGCCGCCCCCATGGTAGCGAGAGCGAGGTCGGCGGAGGGTTTATGTTGCTCACAAAAGTTGGGTGGAGGGGGATGTCTCGCTCACCTGATAAGAGTTGTGTTAAAAAGAATAGCGAGAACCAAAAGAAAAAAATAGCGGGGCGAGATCCTTACCTTCCCCGGGGAGCACCTGTAGAAGCTTGTCGACGTTGCGGCGGAGATGGCCCACCTCGAAGTTCTCCTTTTGAAAGAACTAGCAGAGGTCGGCATCGTGGCCGCCGAGAGTTGGGGGACGGTAGACGGTGTCGTTGTACTGGATGGGCGAGGTGGGGATATTGCCGAAGTTCCCCTTTACCAGGAGGAACTTTTGGGCCCAGAAGTGGGCTTTGTTGACGGTCTCGACGACCTTAAATCCCGAGCCCACAAAGTAGACGGTACTCTCAGAGTAGGCGCGGAACGAGAACAGTTTCCGGAAGACCGGAAGACTGAACTCGATGCGCTCCTCGCGCAGGAAGCAGGCGAAGCCTACGATCACCGCCATTGCGTTAGGGGTGAGCTGGGCGAGAACAACGCCATTGTAACACCCTGCCAGTACGAGAAGTATAACAGCAGGTCCGGCCGGGACCCCACGCCATACAAACCACACTAGCTAGGAGTTAAAAGGTGATAACCAGAAAAGTAACAACTAAACGAGAGTACAAAACGTAAGCGGAAGCATTAATTACCATTCAAATAGACATGTCCACTATCTTATGAATGAATCCAGAAATAAGAGTTACGACCTTAGGGCCTTACATCAAATCAATGTACAAAACTCCTAAAAGCATACATCGGCACGCAGGCCGGCAATACATGAGAAAACAGGAAAAAGGCTGGCCTTCAAGGGCCAACTCAGCAAAAGGACCAACGCCCGCTATTTCCCGCTAGGATCACCTGCACCTGCATAAGAACATTCCACCAAGCGGTGGCAAACAAAGTAACGGTCAGCACAGCTGACCAAATTATAACGACCCCACCCCTTTCCCGGGGTGGCGGAGCTTCTACCCTGCAAGTAAGCAATACTAGCACAAGTACTAATATAAAGAAAGTGCAACTACACAAGGTGAGGTTTCAAGCACAATCAATCTTCTAGGTTGAGCATCAAAAGAGGGGAACCTAGGTATGCACATGATGTTGGTTGGGTTCACCCGAAGGTTCCCCACAACCGCCTAAGCAATCGCATGAGGCTAATCATAATATCACAATCACAACACTCCACCCTAAGGGTCACAACCTTAGGTGGGAAACAAGAGCTTTTGGTCGGTCTAGGTATGACACCTTCCACGACCTCTCCCATGATCACACGACTTTTATGAGGGAGGGACCTCTCGCCGATCTGCATGGAAACGGGTTCGGTTCAGCTTTGTCCATGCTCTAATCGCCGCGATCTATCGCACGACGCGGGTACGGCTTCACTTCGGCCCGTAAGGGTTTAGCAGTTTCAAGTGCTACACTAATTATACGCTACGCACCTAACCCCTTTACAAGGGTCTAGGCTTCACGAATTCTCAACAAGGGAGGTACATACGCTCCGCATAAATTTCGGGGTGAAGGTTTGCCTTCACCCAACTCTCAAGCATGGGGCTTTCGTTAGGATCTTCACATGACGCCTACACTTAATTCCCGCAATACAATAGGTGAGTTCACGGAGTCATTCTTCGGCACGCATTCTAGGCCTAACCTAAATGCAACGTCGCAAATCAAGCATCACCGATTCGGGCTCACGGCCACGAATAGGCTTCACACACAATGCCTAAATCCGCACGACTACCGGATTTTCTACATGCAATATGCCGGGGACGGACACAATCTACCCGGAGTTCTGAAGAACTTGAGGAAATCGTACACTTCACCCATTTGGTGAAAGAGATACCTCATGCAAGCAAAGAAAGAGGAATGAATGGACAAATACAAGTCCAAAGTTCGGGAGGAAGAATCGTTACCCTATTCGTGTTCTTCTTAGCCATGGATCCGAGATTTCACACGGAGGGAAAGAACCGCACCGGGCTGCACTCTCCGAATCTGGAAACGGCTCGCGAAACGGAGCTCCGGAGCTCCGTCAATGGCGGGATCTACCTTCTTCTTCCTTGGCTCCTCCTTCTTGCTCTAGGGTTTGGAGAGAGAAAAGCTTAGAGAATATGAGGTTTAACCCCCTCTCATCAGCCCTAAAGGTCTCCTGCAACTAAACCCAGCCGTTGGATCAATTTCCAAAAGATTTGGATGGCCCGATCTTCTTCTCCGCTCAAAATCACGGAACAGAATAAACAGTGCGCACGATCACAGGCGCACGGTCAGTGGTCGTGCGCGACGAGGGCACTGGTCGTGCGCACTATCTGGGACAGAACTCTGAATTCTTGCGAATAAGCGCACGATCACTGGTCGTGCGCGAAGAGGGAAGTGGTCGTGCGCACTGTCCGAGACAGAACTCGATTCTCTTCTGAATTAACGCACGATCGCTGGCGCACGATCAGTGGTCGTGCGCGATGAGGCCACTGATCGTGCGCTAAGAGCAGACAGGGAAATTTCAGCCTGTTCCAAGCGCAGCACTACCACTCCGCCTACTTCGCGGAACTACCAGTTTTGGGGTGTTACAACTCCACCCTCCTTAAAAGAATTTCGTCCCGAAATCCAGAAAACAGTAATAGCATAAATCACAGTTATACTTTACCTGAGGGAAATAGCTCGGGATACTCCGCGAGCATTGTTTGCTCTCTCTCCCAAGAGAGCTCCTCTCGGCCGCAGTTATCCCACCGGACTTTTACCATCCGAATGGACTTGTTCCGCAGCTGCTTTACTTCGGTATCTTCGATGCGTAAGGGCTTGACTTTCGTCGACAACCCACTATCAACCGGAACTTTGCCAACCGCAACGATATGAGTAGGCTCTTGCACTGCCTTCCTCAACACTGAAATGTGGAACACGTCGTGCAGACCGCTCAGCTCTGCAGATAGTGCAAGTCGGTAAGCCGCATCACCAACACGCTCCACGATCTCAAACGGTCCTAAGTACCTTGGACTGAGCTTTTTCAAGCATCGGATCCTTGATACCCCTTTGAACGGTTTGATTTTCAAGTAAACCCGGTCACCGACGGCGAACTCTAGGTTTCTATGCTTGGCGTTGAAATACTTTGCTTGCCTATCCTGGGCAACCAACAGCCTTTCTCGTATAGTTCGGATCGTCGAAGTTGCTTCTTCAACATCCTTTCGCTTCAATAGCTTAGTATCGCCCGTTTCTGCCCAAGACAACGGCGTACGACACTTCTTACCATAGAGGGCTTCGAAAGGAGCCATCTTTATGCTGGCTTGGTAGCTATTATTGTAGGCGAATTCGATCATATAGAGATGATCCTCCCACTTCTTTCCAAAGTCTAGAGCGCACAT
The DNA here is from genome assembly GCA_033032865.1 of Dactylorhiza incarnata. Lineage (NCBI taxonomy): Eukaryota > Viridiplantae > Streptophyta > Magnoliopsida > Asparagales > Orchidaceae > Dactylorhiza > Dactylorhiza incarnata. The sequence continues at coordinate 2,339,456 of JAWHQI010000124.1, read as the reverse complement.
TCGGAGCATATCCTCCATAGTCCTGTTGGTTCTCTCGGTCTGTCCATCCGTTTGCGGGTGGAAGGCCTTGCTGAACTTCAATTTTGTGCCCAACAGTTCATGGATAAGCCTCCAATCTTTCGATGTGAAACGCCCGTCACGATCGCTGACGATGCTACGAGGAACACCGTGCAGTCTCACGATACTATCCACATAGAGCTTTGCTAGCTTCTCCACGGAATCATCCTTCCGGTTCGGAATGAAGTGTGATACCTTTGTCAATCGGTCCAAGATCACCCAGATGGCGTCGTTTCCATGTTGCGATCTCGGCAATCCGTGCACGAAATCCATCGAAATATCATCAAACTTCCATTCCGGAATCGGCAAGGACTTCAAAAACCCACCGGGACGTTGACATTCCGCTTTCACCAACGTGCAAGTGTGACACTTGGCCACGTACAGGGCAATGTCTTTCTTCATGCCCGGCCACCAGAACAGTTTCTTCATATCCATATACATTTTAGTGCTCCCCGGGTGGATCGAGTACTTGGTATGATGAGCCTCGTACATCAACTCCGCCCGTAGAGTACCAACGTTTGGGATGCATAACCTTTCCTGCTTCCACATAAGGTCGTCTTCGAAGGAGAAATCAGCGTTTAACCCCTCAACGGTTTCCGCTTTATATCGTTTCATGCTCTCGTCCAACTCCAATGCTTGTCGAACTCGGTCGGCAAGGTCGTAATGAACTTCCGTCCAGTTCAAGCATGCTGAAGTAGACGTTCTCATATCAATGCAAACGATCTCCATTTCTTCTAGCTCACGGATTAGACGCTCATCGTGCATCAAAATCCAATTTGCTTGCGCGGGAGCCCGACGACTCAACGCGTCCGCAACTACGTTTCCTTTGCCGGGAGTATATTTGATGTCGAAGGTGTAGTCCCCAAGGAACTCCATCCACCTCCTTTGGCGCATGTTCAACTCCCTTTGATCTAGCAAGTACTTGAGGCTCTTGTGGTCGGTAAAGATATCGATCTTCACGCCATATAGATAGTGCCTCCAAAGTTTGAGGGCAAAAACCACGGCCGCCAGCTCCAAATCATGGACCGGGTAATTCCTCTCGTGAACCTTCAGTTGCCGGGAGCCGTAGGCAATTACCTTCCCGAACTGCACTAGGACACAACCCAACCCACTTCCTGAGGCGTCGCTAAATATTTCGTAGCCTTTCGTACCCTGTGGCGAGCATAGGATGGGCACCGTGATCAGACGGCTCTTTAGCTCTTCAAAAGCTCGTGCGCACTCGGGCGACCAAACGAACTTATGATCCTTCCTAGTCAGTTTTGTGAGAGGAAGTGCGATCCTCGAGAAGTTTTCCACAAAGCGCCTATAATAGCCGGCAAGTTCTAAGAAACTTCGGACTTCCGCTACGTTTTTCAACAAAGGCCACGCTTGGATCGCTTCTATCTTCGACGGATCGATTGCAATTCCTTCGCCACTAACAACATGACCAAGGAATGCCACTGACGGTAGCCAAAACTCGCACTTAGAGAACTTGGCATATCGCTGACTCCTCCTCAAGGTGCTCAGGACTGCATGCAGATGCCCTACATGCTCCTCTTCCGACTGAGAGTATACCAAAATGTCGTCGATGAAGACGATCACAAATTGATCTAAATACTCTCGGAATGTCCTGTTCATCAAGTCCATGAATACCGATGGTGCATTGGATAGACCGAACGGCATTACCGTGAACTCATAGTGCCCAAAGCGGGTACTGAACGCTGTTTTTGGAATGTCACATTCCCTTATTCGCAGTTGATAATAGCCGGACCTTAGGTCTAGCTTGGAGTAAACCGTCGACCCAACCAGTTGGTCGAATAAATTGTCGATTCGAGGAATCAGATATCGGTTTTTCTCGGTCAACTTGTTTAGCTCTCTATAATCAATACATAGACGCAAGCTCCCATCCTTCTTTTTCACAAAGAGGACCGGTGCACTCCAAGGCGAAGAACTTGGACGTACGTAGCCTTGCTCTAGCAGCTCTTGTAATTGGACCTTCAGCTCTGCCAATTCCTTTGGCGCTATTCGGTACGGTGAGCGGGCCACAGGTTTGGCACCTGGCACCAACTCGATATAGAAATCAATCTCCCGATGAGGCGGAGCCCCAGGGAGTTCGTTAGGAAACACGTCTGCGTATTCCGCTACAACTGGGACATCACATAACCTGGGCTTTGGCTCCGAAGCCTCCAACAAGGTGAAGAACAACTCGGCGCCTTTTCTCACCGCCTTAACCACTTGGAGAGCAGACATCAGCGTCTTGCTCGCTCCTCGCATACCGGCGAATGTGGTTTCGACGTCGGCGTTCTTTCCCAGAGTGATCTCCTTTGTATTGCAATCTATGCATGCTCGCTGCTCCGAGAGCCAGTCCATGCCGAAGATCACATCGAATTCAGCTAACGGTAGTAACGACGCTTCCAAGTCGAAATCTTGACTTCCGATCCGCACCTTCACACGGCTCTTCCTATCCGCACTCATTCGAGATCCATTGGGTAGCACTACTTCCAATCTATCCTCTACGAAGGTAGACGGCACTCCGATTCGCACCACGAAGTCCTCGGACAGAAAAGAGTGTGATGCACCCGTATCGAATAAAGCTCTCGCCGGATAGTTGAAAATTAGGACGAAACTTAATTGTACACAAATAACACATATAGTCGTACAACAGTAAGAATTATATATATAGCTGTAAAAGCTAACTTCTAATTCGTACCTGTGACGACATCGGTTTGTCGTATAGCTTCTTGTTGGCCGAGCGAATAGACTCTCGGCTGGGTCGGAATGTGTTGGGAAGCCGAAGACTCCGCAGCTTTACCCTTCTCCACAGCACGAGCATAGTCCACCGATCGATTTGCAGCCTTTGGGGGACCACTTTGACACACCGCAGCTTTGTGTCCCACCTTCCCGCAGGTGAAACACGTAATAGGAGTCCGCGCGGTCGTGGCTCCCGAAACATTCGAAGAAGCTGGTTCTGCCTGTTTGAACTTTCTCTTGTTCCTTCTGAAGTCCGACTTGGACTGAGAGGCCGGCGCATGAAACTCGGGTTTCTTTGCAACACTCTTTGCTTGTACCCTCTTCATGTCCAACTCCAAAGATCTGGCGGTTTGCACCATCACTTGGAAGCCAAACGTCATAGGGCCCGCAAGGAGCAGCCTCAACTCATCTCGAAGCCCTTCATAGAACTTATTCATCTTAGTTTCCTCATCCTCCACCAATGCCCCCGCATAGCGACTCAGTCTGGTGAACTCATGTAAGTAATCGTCAACGGAGCGATCACCTTGAGTTAACCTCAAGAACTGGTTTTGTAACGCAATGCGTTGGGCAGAGGGGATAAACCGTTGGAGGAACGACTTTGAAAACTCAGCCATTGTTATTTCAGTAATGTCTCTATCGCCGAACTTGTGCAATTCCTGCTCTTCCCACCACAGCACAGCCTCTCCGTCAAGAAGGAAAGTGGCTAAGGTGACCATCATGGCTTCGTCTGTCGCCGTCGCCCTCAGAGTTCTTCTAACTCTTGACAACCAGTCTTCTGCCTCCGTTGGGGACTCAGATCCCGAGAAGGTAGGAGGATTAAAGCTCAAGAAGTGCTTTAATTGTTGGTCACGCGCTCTCCCCGCAACTACTTGCGCAACTTGACGCTCCACCCTCGGCGCTAACGCCGGTTCCACTGCAGCTATTGGCACAGGGGCCTCAACCCTCGGTGCTACCGCAGGTTCCACTGCAGGTTCGACTACCGGGGCCGCATCTGTAGTAGGCGTAGCAGGCTGTGCAAGCCTTTGCGGTTGAGCATTGATCATCGCGAAGACCGCTTCTGCGACCATTTTGATCATCTCAGCCGAAGGAGTGGTCGCTGGCACCTCAGCCGACCCACTACTTTCAGCGGTGTTACGGGGTCGAGACTGCCCCGCACCACTTCTAGTCACCTATAATCATGCAAAGCACAATTTAGTGACCCAACACAAATCAAAACATCAATCATGGAACGCTCAGGTTCCGCAAACAAGTATGTTTTTTCATTCCTAAGTGGACATTCTTATTAGTTTTTGTCGTTTTAGGTGAATGCACAACCCGTGCGCACTACCCCTTAAAAGGAATTCGTCCCGAATTCGCTAAACTACGGATCGACGCCTTAAGTCCGATACCAAATTGTAACACCCTGCCAGTACGAGAAGTATAACAGCAATCTACCCGGAGTTCCGAAGAACTTGAGGAAATCGTACACTTCACCCATTTGGTGAAAGAGATACCTCATGCAAGCAAAGAAAGAGGAATGAATGGACAAATACAAGTCCAAAGTTCGGGAGGAAGAATCGTTACCCTATTCGTGTTCTTCTTAGCCATGGATCCGAGATTTCACACGGAGGGAAAGAACCGCACCGGGCTGCACTCTCCGAATCTGGAAACGGCTCGCGAAACGGAGCTCCGGAGCTCCGTCAATGGCGGGATCTACCTTCTTCTTCCTTGGCTCCTCCTTCTTGCTCTAGGGTTTGGAGAGAGAAAAGCTTAGAGAATATGAGGTTTAACCCCCTCTCATCAGCCCTAAAGGTCTCCTGCGACTAAACCCAGCCGTTGGATCAATTTCCAAAAGATTTGGACGGCCCGATCTTCTTCTCCGCTCAAAATCGCGGAACAGAATAAACAGTGTGCACGATCACAGGAGCACGGTCAGTGGTCGTGCGCGACGAGGGCACTGGTCGTGCGCACTATCCGGGACAGAACTCTGAATTCTTGCAAATAAGCGCACGATCGCTGGCGCACGATCACTGGTCGTGCGCGAAGAGAGAAGTGGTCGTGCGCACTGTCCGAGACAGAACTCGATTCTCTTCTGAATTAACGCACGATCGCTGGCGCACGATCACTGGTCGTGCGCGATGAGTCCACTGATCGTGCGCTAAGAGCAGACAGGGAAATTTCAGCCTGTTCCAAGCGCAGCACTACCACTCCGCCTACTTCGCGGAACTACCAGTTTTGGGGTGTTACAGCCATATTGTAGGAGCACCTGAAATATCACAAACGAAGAGGGTTATGGCAAGCGAGATCAGTCCCGCGGAAAGAAGGAAGAAGGAAAGGGAGCATACCTGGCGAATCTCAGGCCAAATGGGAAGTCGCAGGCCCACCGCGAAGTGCGCGATGGGGATGGCGATCTCGTCGGCCCTAAGGGTGTTGATCACCTCGTCCTTCACGGGCCGGAGAGCGGTGAACTCGGGGGGGGGAACGAAGTCAGCGAGGGAGGTGAGGTATACGTCCTCGCTCATATGGCAGTGGAAGAAATCATGCTCGCAGAAGGCCCACACACATTTCAACCGGCCTTCGGCCTCGGGGAGCTCTTTACCGGCTTTCACCATCTTGAGTACCTGCGAGAATAAGAATAGGGGTATGCGAGAATCGATGGGCGAGGGCTCTGCAACTGAGAGAAATAAATAGTTTGGGGAATACGGTAGTTGAACCGAATTAATAGGATGCTATTTATAGAAAAGTAAGAATGGCGGGAAGAAGCCCAAGCGCCGGAAGTGCAATTAGTCAAAACGTCACATCACGGTGACACATGAAAATGAAAACCATTTCACCAATAACGGGCGAGCGAGACTAATCTGCAGGGTTAGTTGGAATAAATGATTCGCGAGCAGAAACATCACAGGCATGCGAAAATAAGGTAAAGGAAAGGCAGCGGTATAAAGCTGCGAGTAATAATACAGTTAATAAATTGTCCACATTCTTAAGCGAGCGAGAACCAATAGAGGCCATGATGAGTCCCAATTATATACACATATATGGACTCAACTAGGCCGATTTTCTAGTCTTTGCACTACACTTTAGGCATGTTTTCGCTCATATTTGTTATTCCATGCTATGTGCACTTCTAGGCCCGTTTTGGTGTTATTTCATGTTTATCTTCGTTATTAGTTTTCATGCATCGTTAAGTGCCACCTTCAGTGGCTAGATTGGTGTTGTATGCTGGAACAGGAGTCGTGCAGGTGTTCCCGGTACGAATCTGTACAGGAACACTGCGCACGATCACTGGCTCTATCGCGCACGACCACTGGTCGTGCGCCACTGATCGTGCGCACTTAACGCCCATTTTTATGAGTTCTGTCTTGCTTATCGCACGACCACTTACGATAGTGCGCACGACCACTGGTCGTGCGCCACTGGTCGTGCGAACATTGTATTTTATAAATTTCTTACCTTGCAGGCTCCGTCCAGTCAGGCGCACGATAACAGGAATCTAGTGCGCACGACCACTGGTCGTGCGCCACTGACCGTGCGCACTGTTTATTCCAGCGCCTATAAATATTCCTGCTCGCGATTTAGGTCAGATCCTCCGCATTTCTTCCGCCCAGCTCCGCCGTTTTCGCCCCTTCCGCTTGTTCTCTGCCCCCCTAGGCCTCCTCCATCATCCTTGAGCTCCAAGGAGAGGTTTCTAGCCCAAAGATCGCCAACATCAAGCAAGGAGATCGTGTATCGGAGGAGACCGAATCGTGACACGAAGAAGATGGGTCCATTGGAAGGTAGTGACAGCCTTCTCTACCCCGGACGCAGTTGAAGATCGAGCTTGGACGCGGATTGACAACTTTGCGATTCCAATCGTGAATCTTCGATGAGGCTTCGGATGTGGTCGATTCCTTTACTCTCTTTTCCTTCTTTATGTTGATGATTGTATAAGCTAGTTTCTTCTGTCTTTTGATGATGTATGTCATGAACCTTGTTGTTTAATGTTTATTTCATTTTACTGGAATTATCTTGTTCATATGCGTTTATGAGGTGCGCCCCATTCCATCCTCCATCCCGTCGTCACGTTCGTGTGCCGCACTAGCAAATGCTAGTGGCGTGCTTGTCGAAGAGGTGCTTGCGACCCTCATTACGTTAGCCTGCTCGTCCATCCGCCAACCGAAGCGTGGCATCGCGGCCCGTATTCCATTCGCCTAACAAAGCAGCGCACTCAAGGCCTGCATAGTTTGATTCCGCTGGCCTACTCGCCCATCCGCCCAACGAAGTAGTGCGTTAAATGCCTACGTAGTCTTCCATCCCGCCAAGAGAAGCATTGCATAGCGACATTGCATAGGAGTAGTTGTAGTTGTTTTCTTTTATTTTCCAAAAGCCAACCCAACTCTCCCGCATTCCATTCGACCTAAAGGACTTCGATCTCAAGTCCTTCCTCGACCCCTAACTCCACCTTACTGTGTTCCTCAAGAGACCGACACTCGGGGATTTTATTCCCAAAATTTATTACTTGCGCGACCGGTGCACTTGCCGAAATATCGCATCAAGTTTTTGGCGCCGTTGCCGGGGAACACAGTCGTGTGAGTTTTCTGGAGAGGGAGAATCTGAGAGAGAAGCCCTTCAATTTGTAAATTGCATTTCTTTGTTTTATTTCCTCATATTCTGTTTCCTTGTTTTTAATTAGGTTGCTTAGTAATTTTTGTTAGGTGTAGTATTTTGCACAATAGCATTTTTATTTTGAATCGTATTATCTTCACACTATGTGGGCACATCTCAATATCCGTTGTCGTTGGTGTAGAGATACCTCCCACTCTAGTGATGAATGCCCTACGGAGAATAGTAGGCATAATTCTTATAGCCCAGCATATGGAGCACCGACTTCGTCTGGTACTCCATATGGTGCGCGTAAGTCTTATGGCTACTCTGCTGAGCCTTTACCGTCATACTTCTTTTCGGCTCCGGCCCCCGCTGTGCCAAAGAAGCCCGCAAGGCAGTGCCGGTTTTGTCGGAGCACTGATCATGTCTTGAAGGACTGTGCCGAGTTTCTTCGCCAATTGGACGAGGATGACGAGTCGGATATCCGGATCATCCCAACTCCTAACTCTGGTGGCACACCTTCAACATCCGGTTATGTGTCTTTGTCACCTTCACATCTTGAATGGTATGGCATGGATACGGTCACCGGATGTGCGGATGATCTATGCACTGACATTGCTGAGCCTATTCTCCATGTGCATCCACCACTTCTAGTGGATTCGATTCTTTCCCCTGTTGTGCATACTATACTCATCTCCGACGACATTGTTGATGATGTGTCGCAGGATGAGGTGGGGGATCTGAGTGTTGTGCCTATTTCTATGGAGGAGGACAACCTTCTAGGTGAAGAGGAGTTTTCCTCAGCACCGGTGGAGGAAGTCCAAATCCTAAGCCTGGCCACCGTTGATCCCGCCGAATCTTGTAGCATTGATGACAATGCAAACATTATTTTACTTCCCCGACCTGATGGGAGTGAGACCGGGACCACTCCCCCGATTGATGTTTATTTATGTTCTTCGTCTTCTTTATTTCTTGATCCCCTTCCTTCATTTGAGCCTGTGCAGGTTGAGTCTTCACAGGTACCCCAGGAGGATTTGGTGCATATTGCCCAAGTCAATGATGTGAGCATCTTCTTATGTGAGGAGGTTGATCCCCCCTCCGTAGAGGAAGCTCCACTCATTGCCTTCGCCTCCTGCTGTCTCCCTGTTGACGACTCCTTGCTAAGCAAGGATATTTTTGGTGAGTTGAGTGAGGATATCTCCTCCTCTTCTTACTTTCTTTTCCCTCTACCTGTGTCAAGCAGGTATTATTATTTAGGTATAGGGGTGACTGATCTGTCTACGTATCGGTACCCGCTACCGATGCGCATATTAGAACAGTTACCTGTGCACTTTTCTTTTCATAGGCCTATAAGCTAGAACTGTACAAAACCTGAATAAGTCGTGCTAGGATGACAATAACCCCAGTAGTTATCTTACTTTCTCATGCATTTCATTTTATTCACTCCTGCCTAGTTAGCTGTAGTTTATTGTAGTTTATCTTTTTCTATTTTCTTTTGTTTCTGCGGAGCTGACCCCTGCAGGTATCTTTTCTGGATGGCGGATGCTGCAGCTTAGTCTAGGTTTAAACGCCAATCTTCTGGTATGCTCACTTGCTGAGCATTGGCTACTCTCTTCCCCTAGCCCTATTTTGATTTTCCTGTCATATATTATGCGGATTGTTTAGTTTAAGTCTGGGGGAGAGTAGTTTTGTTTACCCGCTCACATGCACTATTGCATTGCATGCTGGAAGATTTCATTTAAAATATTTTGTTTATGTTAATTGCACACCACAACACCCACTTGAGCACGCGCTTAGCCGTTGGCACGTCGCGAGGCAAATTTGTCTTTTTGTGTGATTTGGAAAATTATTGTGCTGACTTAGGATTATGAGGCGGAGTAAAATGTTGACTCCTGTAGTGCTCCTAGTCGAGTGCTCATGTCTCGTAGAAATTCTTGTAAATTCAATTTCTTTTTATGCTTTTAGTTTATATTTTTCTATTAGCGTAAATATTGTTTACTCTACTCAAAATTGGTGAATCCGGTGTGAATCAGACGGTAGCATAGAAATGTTTGTAGACGTTCGTTAGTCTCGTATTGCCCGAGTCGGGAGGAAGGATTATCTTTCTCGGTGGCTAGAACTTGCCCCAAGCGATTCTTGAAGCATGGGTATACGGTTAGTCAATTGCGTGAATGTGATATAGGCCATCATGTTGGCCCGGTTGAGCCTTTGCACCCTTTCCTATCGATATATCCTCGTTAGCCCAGTTGTGCCTACCCGTTCTTTGATTCAGCCCCGCTGTTGTCTCACCAAAGCCTAAATGCCAATCCCACTCGCACACCCAAATCTGAGCTTTATCTGTTTATTATTTTCATGAGTTGGGTTGTTGATTTGGTGATATGTTTGTGAAGATGTGGATGTGTTTTATTGTTTAGTTGCTGAAAATGATAAGGAAAGAAAAGAAGTGAAAAGAAAAGAAAAAGATATGAGCTTTAATGAAAAATTTGTGTAAAAATATATGTTTGGGAGTAGGCGGTGCACACACCCATGTTGTTAAGTCCAAGTCTGGGGGTGTTGTGTACCCGCGTGTTTGTGTGGTGAATAAGGATAGTATTATTTGCAAGCTCATTTGGGTTTAGTGCTTGAGCCGTCGTTTTTTATCATTGTATACCTCACCTAAACCCAAGCCTCATCTAAAACCGAAAGTCCTACTGACTCGCGCCCTGAACCAATCTAGTGTCGTGGGGAGAATGTGACCGGGCAAGCTTATGGTCACCGACATTGATGGATTTCAGTGGAGTTTGTCCCGCATCCCGATCTTGAGCAATGCTCGTCTCAGCGCATAGTTTACTTTCTCCGTATGCATGACCGAATGATTCACCGTTGTTCACCATTTTGAGTAGTTGTAATATGCTTTTACTCTTTTAGAAATATATAAACTGTTTATATAATCAGAAATCTTCTCTACTATTTTTTCTTATGCACGTGAGCATGCGACTTCGCATGGTACTCTGTTTTGTAATTTTAAGCCATCTACTTTTCTTTCCCCGTTCGCTTAGAATTTGTTTGCTCGGGACGCGCAAACAGTTAAGTCTGGTGGTGTGATGAGTCCCAATTATATACACATATATGGACTCATCTGGGTCGATTTTCTAGTCTTTGCACTACACTTTAGGCATGTTTTCGCTCATATTTGTTATTCCATGCTATGTGCACTTCTAGGCCCGTTTTGGTGTTATTTCATGTTTATCTTCGTTATTAGTTTTCATGCATCGTTAAGTGCCACCTTCAGTGGCTAGATTGGTGTTGTATGCTGGAACAGGAGTCGTGCAGGTGTTCCCGGTATGAATCTGTACAGGAACACAGCGCACGATCACTGACTCTATCGCGCACGACCACTGGTCGTGCGCCACTGATCGTGCGCACTTAACACGCATTTTTATGAGTTCTGTCTTGCTTATCGCACGACCACTTACGATAGTGCGCACGACCACTGGTCGTGCGCCACTGGTCGTGCGAACATTGTATTTTATAAATTTCTTACCTTGCAGGCTCCGTCCAGTCAGGCGCACGATCACAGGATTCTAGTGCGCACGACCACTGGTCGTGCGCCACTGACCGTGAGCACTGTTTATTCCAGCGCCTATAAATATTCTTGCTCGCGATTTAGGTCGGATCCTCCACATTTCTTCCGCCCAGCTCCGCCATTTTCGCCCCTTCCGCAGGTTCTCCGCCCCCCTAGGCCACCTCCATCATCCTTGAGCTCCAAGGAGAGGTTTCTAGCCCAAAGATCGCCAACATCAAGCAAGGAGATCGTGTATCGGAGGAGACCGGATCGTGACACGAAGAAGATGGGTCCATTGGAAGGTAGTGATAGCCTTCTCTACCCCGGACGCAGTTGAAGACCGAGCCTGGACGCGGATTGACAACCTTGCGATTCCAACCGTGAATCTTCGATGAGGCTTCAGATGTGGTCGATTCCTTTACTCTCTTTTCCTTCTTTATGTTGATGATTGTATAAGCTAGTTTCTTCTATCTTTTGATGATGTATGCTATGAACCATGTTGTTTAATGTTTATTTCATTTTACTGGAATTATCTTGTTCATATGCGTTTATGAGGTGCGCCCTATTCCATCCTCCATCCCGCCGTCACGTTTGTGTGTCGCACTAGCAAATGCTAGTGACGTGCTTGTCGAAGAGGTGCTTGCGACCCTCATTCCGTTAGCCTGCTCGTCCATCCGCCTACCGATGCGTGGCATCGCGGCCCGTATTCCATTCGCCTAACAAAGCAGCGCGCTCAAGGCCTGCATAGTTCGATTCCGCTGGCCTACTCGCCTATCCGCCCAACGAAGTAGTGCGTTCAAGGCCTACGTAGTCTTCCATCCCGCCAAGCGAAGCATTGCATAGCGGCATTGCATAGGAGTAGATGTAGTTGTTATCTTTTATTTTCCAAAAGCCAACCCAACTCTCCTGCATTCCATTCGACCTAAAGGACTTCGATCTCAAGTCCTTCCTCGACCCCTAACTCCACCTTACTGTGTTCCTCAAGAGACCGACACTCGGGGATTCTATTCCCAAAATTTATTACTTGAGCGACCGGTGCACTTGCCGAAATATCGCATCAGGCCACGGCCTAGCGAGATTGTTCGGAATGAAAATAGAACCGAATGTTTCATGAAGGGAAAACTAAGGTCGCAAGATCAATAAGGCAGCCACTGCCACCTTCCGCCACCTCGCGGTCCCCTCCTCGGCGGCCTCCTGGGGTTTTGGAATTCAGCGGCAGCGCAGGCTTCGCGATCAATCAGTTGGGCAAGATCTTTGATCCTCGCTATGTGCATCTCCTGGGAGGTCTCAGATTCATCGGGGTCGCAGGGTATCGCCGCGCGAAGTTTTTCGCACTCATCAATCAGAGAAGCATATCTTTCCTCGGCGGCCCGCCTATCCACTCTCGCCTGGATGTTGAGGTCCTGCAACATCTGGTTTTGCTTTTGGAATAACTCCGCGGTTCACTGTTTCATCACCTCAGGTTCTCACGGATCGCCCAGGAAGTCCTCCACCTGCTCTGGAAAGGGGGACATTTCGTCATCCCTGAATTTGGAGTCGGTGAGTTGGGTCTCGCCGTCTGCCGAGGAATGTTGCACGAGAAGTTAGGAAGGACAAATCAGGGTAAATATCGGAGAGGCGAGAAGGCTTACCCATGGGATGGCGAAAAGAGATAAGCGGAGGATCGAAGGTGGTGCCGTAGTAAGGAAGATGAGTTTTCCCCTTCCCAGGGGGGTATTTCGCTGTACCGGCGAGAGGAATATTCGGGGGGGGGCGCGAACCGCCTTAGTCGTCATTAGCGAGAAGGCTAAAGTTTGGTTCCGAGATGGTCGCGTCTGGGCGTTTATGCGAAGGAGTTCGCTGACCTTGTTCCCTCAGACTCGCAGGGAGCGAGGTTGCGAAAAGAGAAATAAAGGAGTAAGAAACATCATAGGGTAACACAATTTAAGTAAGATAGGCGAGATCAAGTAATGTACCATGAGGGTTCTCGCCAGTAGTATTCGCATTTTCCCGAGGGGTAGTGGGGGGTTCGTTCGAGGGCCCGCCAGCATCCTTGTCGGTCTTGATGACCTGCGGAGGCGAAGCTTAGAAGCAGCAATCAAGTATTCTCGCGTGAGGGGTAAACCTTACCTTTTCTACGGATTTGCCGTTAGGGGAGGACACCAGGTCGACAGTATCGTCTCCCATTCGGTGAGCGGCTTTCGCCTTCTTCAGTTTCGGCACAGGAGAGGGAGACTGACGATATCTTGCGAGCCTTGGAAGCCTGCTTCATCATCATCGATATCTTGCGAGCCTTGGAAGCCTTCAGGCGAGCTTCCATTTCCTTGGAAAGAGGCATCGGAGGATAGCTACAGTAAAGAGAAGAATGAGGAGTAGAAGAAAATGAAGACACCCTTCGGCTCGGGTGGTATTTATAGCCAAACGGTGGGACCCACAGAAAGATTCCTGACAAGACAGCTGTCGCCAAGCGAACACCCTGGGGTTGGACGATTCTTTGCGAGCTTAAGTTAAACTCGCAAAGAGCGGGGATTGTGTACAACTCGGGGTTCGCCTGGGTCCTCCTATAGGGCTCGCGGAGCATTTTCCGAGATGGCACAGGCGAGATCACCATTTGCATGGTCTCCGCGACTAGAGTAAGGCGACATCGGTGGGCGAACCCTGATCTCGCCGAAATACTCGGCGGGTAGGGTCTCGCTCTCCCGCGGGAAGGCCGCATTCCACAGGTTCCGCGAGACCCATAAAGTCGCAAAGGCGGCAGGGATTCTCGCATGTCTTTTGGCGAGACCAAGAAGCAAGCGGTTCTCGCAGACCCTTCTTCCAGGGAACTAGAAGCTAGAATTACCCTTTTGCCCCTGGAGGCCTGCAAATAGCCACTCCGAACAGCGGAGTTTGGCGGTTAGCAGGCCAAATTGGGGTGCGTATAGTAAAACCAAAAGGCGGAATTCCGCTATTCGCAGACCAGTTCAGAAAAACTATAAATAAGACCCAAAGGGCACCTTTGGAGAGGTTGGCTTTTGCCAGTTTCAGGCTTCCCTCTCCTCTGGCCATCCTTGCCGAGACTCCACCGAGCTCTCCAAGGTGCCCGGGCCTCAGCTTTGGCTCTGGAGGGGAAGCAATTTAAAGATCTTCCGGGTGTGTGGTGGGACCTCCCTGCTGAGACTAAGGGTCTGTGTTGAGTTCTGAGACCCCGACTTGCCTTCCCCATGGGATAAGTAAGCACTAGTCGCCCCCCAACCCGTTGGGGTCCCCGAACTTCATAAGTAACCAGTTTCTGGTTTAACGCACGGGCGGATTTGCCCGGCGTGAGTAAAACGCACGATCACCTATTTCTTCATGATTTTAGCCCTTCTGAATTTTGTCGTGCATTTTTACGCACGGGTGGGTTTGCCCGTGCGTGAGTAAAATGCACTGGCGCTGCATCTTCTTCCTCAAGCCTATTTTTATCATTAAATAACGCACGGGCAGCGCACGGTCGTTTGTTCGCCTGTGCGTGACCAAAAATCTGACTGTTTATTATTTAAAGGAGGAAATCCGCTGCAGCCGAAGAGGACAATTCCCCTCGCGGGAAAAGCCAAAGAAGCCCGCCATTCTCACCCTTTCCATCATAGGAGACCATCTCCGGTGATCTCCTCCACCATACTTCCATCCGGGATCGTTTGCATGCATTCTCCGCCACAAGTTCAAGCACTCTTCTTCTTGGAGACCATAGAAGTGATATAGATCGTTGGAGAAGTGACAGCCTCCTTTGAGTCCGCACACCATCTGAGGGCTGAGCCTGGAGAGAGCTCGACAACCTCTCATTCCGGCCGAGAACCCAGGATACGGTGACATCTACTTTTGGGTCCTTTCTAAACCTTGAACTTGTACTTCTTTTAGTGTGTTGTAATGAACTCTTGTTAGATTAATGCTAAAGATCCTTTATTAGATGTTCATGTGCAATGATGCTATGTTTGTGAGAATCGCTCTTCTTTTCATTGTGATATTCTAAGTTGCTTGCGTGTGAAGCCATCTAGCAATTGCTAGTTGTGATGTTGGCGAAGAGGTGAATACGACCCTCGCAAATCCCCGCACTGTGGCCATTTCATCCGCCTACCAAAGAGCGGCATCGCGGCCGCTGCACTCACCCCCACTTTGCGAAGCAGTACTTGCGACCCACATTTATCTTATTTTTGCAATAGCTTAGGACACCAATCACAACGCCCTTGTTCTTACTTTCTTCGCTCGTGTAACAATCGACACACAACGCATTTCGTTCAACATACCCTGCATTCCTCAAGAGATCGACATTTGGGGAAGCTATTCCCATATTTATTACTTGACAGCGACCGGTGCACTTGCCAAACACGCATCAGTCAGCACAAATCCTGAACACATGTGGGGAATCCCATAGATAAAATCTAGCCTGATGAAGGAATCTCTTCTTCTGCTGATAATCTAAATCCGGAGGCAAAACACTTCTCACAATTAAATTAACAAAATCATCATACCATGGGGTGCTAACCTCAGATACTTCTAGCAATCTCTCGTCAGGAAAATTTTCTCTAATCTCTATATGCACATCCTTCTCACACTCTTAATTTAGACGAGATAAGTGATCAGCTACAGGATTCTTATCCCCCTTACGATCATCCTTGATCTCTAAGTTGAACTCTTGCAAGAGGAGAACCCACCTAATGAGTCTCGGTTTGGCAACCTATTTCTCTACAAAAAATCATATAGCTGAATGATCCGTATAGACTACCACCTAAGAATTTATCAAATAGGAGAGAAATTTGTCAAAAGCAAAAACAACCGCTAATAACTCCATTTCGGTAGTTGTGTAGTTAATTTGAGCGTCAATCAGTGTCTTGCTAGCGCAGTAGATGGTGTGGAAGATCTTGTCGTGCACTTGTCCTAATACCGCACCCACAGCAAAGTTGCTAGCATCACACATAATGGTAAATGGCAAAGACCAATCAGGTGCGATGATGACCGGTGAAGAAATAAGACTTTGCTTCAATATATTAAAAGCGGCTAAACATTCCTAATCAAAAATAAAATGTGAATCTTTTTCCAGCAAATGACTTAGTGGCTTAGAAATTTTAGAGAAATCTGAAAGTGGAGGTTTAGATCTTAAGTTACTCTAGAGGGGGGGTGAATAGAGTATTAAAACTTTTTAATTAGTTTTTATTGCGGAATTAAGAATACTGTAAAGTGTAAGTTTAAACAGCAAAGTAAAAATAAATTAGAATGATAAAAGAACAAAATAAAGCCACACAGCAGAGCACAAAGAATGATCAAGCCCAGAAGACACAAGGAAATATAGTGGTTCCTCAATAAATCTGGGTAATCCACTCTTCTACCACCCTTGGTAGGAATTAACTAGGAGGGTTGATAAGGTGCCCTATCACCAAGGTGATTTTGATAAGGTGTCCACACACCAATAAGCTTTTGATAAGGTGCTTAAAAACCACTGAGAGATTTTTTGATAAGGTGTCTTGCCACCACTGGATAAAATTTTGAAGGGAGAATTAACCCTGTACAAGATGAGGTAAGAAAAAGGTTAAGGTGTTCTTCTCTGTCAATATTCAGAGAGAAGACAATCAAATGTTTAAGCTGAAAGCTCCCCCTGTCTTAATGAAGTTGTAGACAGCTTTAGGGTGATTCTTTCTCTAACACAGTAGTTCTCTGTATCAGATTGATCTGGAGAAGAATGATTCTTCAGATTTATTGTTGCTCTATGAAGAACTCTGAACTTTCTGCAAATCTAAGAGATTGAATAGTGTTCTCAGAATATGAAGGTGCAGAACAGGAGGAAGAAGAAGACTTTTTGCAATAATCTTGGTGTTCTTCTTTTTCTCCTGTGTAATCTCTTTTTCTTCTTTTCTTTCTCTGTATCTTGTTTTCTTTTTGAAATCAAATTCTATATATATCTCTGTATATCCAAAAATCTGTTTATATATATAGAATATTTTCCTTTAAATCTTTGTCTTGGAACTCTTAAAACAGAATGGCTGTTGCAGGTCCTTTCTATTCTTAAGCTGGAAAATATGCCTTTGCATTAAATGTCAACGGCTATCCTTGCCTTGGGAAAAGGAAAAGAAGGAATATAATAAAGGAGAACGAAATCCTGCCAGAATAAGTCCAAAACAGTTTGAATAGATCCGTTAAGGTTGATTATTTTGTCAGATGGTTGACAAAATGATTTCACCTTAAGAAATAAATGTCCTGGAAATTAATCTGTCTTCAAGAAGAGATTTGTCTAGCGCTGGTTGAAATTTGTCGAACGCTGATTGAAATTTGTCGAGCCCTGATCAGAGAAACTTAGACACTGGCTTGCTGAATTTCTTCCAGAGAATTTGTCGAACGCATGTCGCCGTTTGTCGAACACTGATCCATATTTGTCGAGCGCCGATCGACATTTGTCGAACGCTCTTTGCCATTTGTCGAACACAGAAAACCTAAAATTTTCTTAAGTTCTATCTATTCTATCAGCCTAAAAATTTGACCCTTAGACTATACAAAAGAGGTCAACAAAGATCCTAATAAGCATGATAGTAAACCTAGCCCAAATCAGTAATAGGGTTGTTCCAACAATCTCCCCCTATTTGGGTTAGGATACTATTTGACAAATAATTAACTAGATACACCAGAAAGTATGAACAACAGAGAAATAGAGAAATGAATTGTATCTGATTATCAGAAAAAGAATGCTCTGAGTTTAGAAACTTTACATTCATAACCAAGCAATTTATCTGAAAGACTTTTTGTCCTGAGAAGGTGGCTTGAATAAGATTTTCCTGTCAGGGTTTTCTGATTCCTTTTTGCTGATGAAGAGGTCTTGAGCTCCAAGAATTTTCTGTTTTCTGATATGAGGAACAAATGCTCCTGGGTTCCTTTCAATGTACTCTTCAGTGTTGAATATTTTTCTGGGTTTATACTTTTCAAGGTCTTTCCTTCTGTACTCTGACATGGTTGAAATATTTGAAAAGTCTCTGCCTTCTTCTTTTGCTTTGTTGATTTGTGAAGCAGCAATTGTCTCTTTCAATCTTGTCATTTGAGATATTCTCTCTTCTTCTGGATCTGGAACAAAGAAAATGTATCCTGAAGGATCTTCTTGCTTTTTAGGAAACCTTTGGAGTTCATTTTCTTTGTGAAGAGATCCATCAGAAATATAAGGTTTGAAATTTAATGGGATTTTAGAAGATGTATCAACTGGTTCTTCTTGAAAAGTAGCTGCTAACTGCTTAGAAGGAGGAGCACTGGCTGATCCAGATGTTTGAGAACTTCTAGAACTACCAGGTCTGCCTGAATATTGAGAGCTTGGCCTCTGAGAGGAAGATGATACACCTACTGATCCTGTTGCACCAGCAGCTGGAGGAGGAGGAGGAGGAGGATGATTATACTTGACTGGTTTGTCAGGAATGTAGCCAGACTTCTTGAGTTTCTTCCTCCTATTGTTCTCATTTTTGGAGAACTTCATCCAGTGAGGAGTTTTCTCATTAAGAGGAACATTGTACAAGATGTATAGAGGAATGTCATTATTTGGATTTGGGGGTTTGGGAGCAGCCTTAGACTTAGCTGTTCTTTTCTTTCTTTTCTTTGACAGTGTATCATCAGAATCACTGTTGTCATCATCATCATCAGAGTCAGAAGATGAGTTTGGCTTATTGTATAAATCATCAATTCTCTTGATTGCTTCAAGAGCAAGTCTTTCTTCTTCAGCTTTATCAAACTCTGCATCTGCTTCTCTCCAGATTTCATTAGGGCTTGGCAAAGGTTCTTCATTCCATACAGGAATTGGAGGTGAAGAAGTAATTTGTGAGCCTGATGTATCATCAAGGAATTCTGCAAGATCATCTGCAAGATCATCTGCAAGATCATCTGCAAGATCATCTGCAAGATCATCTTCATATTTTGCAGAATGATCCCCTAATTGAGTGTCTTGAACAGTGAATGAAGGAATAGAAGAGATGTAATTTTGTATGATATCAGAATGAGGTCTCTGAGGAAGGCATATCAGAGCCTTTGATAGATCCTCTTTGTATTCCTTTGGTGAAAATTTTGCTAATAAACTGTACAGATCACAGGATGGATGAATAAAGAATTTGTTTGTTTCTTCTATAACCTGTATATCAGTCATATCTATATTTACTGAGGCTTCTTCAAGATCTTGAGTTACTGTAGTTTCAACATATGTAACATCTGGAGCTTCTTCATGAGACATCTCCCCCTGCCTAGCTTCAGGGTCACCTGAATCTAGGCCCCTAGAAGAAGGGACAGTTGAGGAGGATGAAATGGAAGATATTTTGGAAGACAGGTCAGCAATAGCTGAGATAACTGGAGCAAGTTTTGCATCCAGGAGAGTTTCAATTTTTGGTAGAATAGGATCAAGAACTTGATCAGCAATAGAAGAAAATTTTATATACATAAAATCTGGTGGATTGGATGAGGATGGTTGAGAGGAGGGTGGAATGGAAAATGGAATTGAGATATCTGTGACATTGGCAATATGTTGTGAAATGTCTGGTTGATTAGAGTTATGATTGGGTGAGGGATGGTCATCATGGATAGGAGATAAATGTGGAGATGGGGGAGGAGAAGGTAATAGATCAAGTGATGGAGGTGGGATATCACTTGAGATTGTAGGAGGATGAGATGTTGGAGTTGGTTCAGGTGGTATATTTTGAGTAGGTGGAAATGGGTGAGGAGGAGAACACTAAGGGGGAGGAACAGATGAAGAGGGAACTTCTTGAGGGATTGAGGGAGTGACTGCATCAGTCCTAGTGCCTTCAGAAGCTTTCTTTAACTTTGTTGTTCCAGAGATCATCTTTGGGATCACTCTATCCCATTTAGCAAAGAGTGCTGAGGTCAGCCTCTTGCTTGCATTGATTGTTACTTTGGATGAGACCAAAAGGTCTGGATGCTTTTCCTGCAGGACAATGCCAATAACCCTTCCAAAGGAAACATTCTCCTTGGATATTTTCTTCTGTATCAACTCAAACAAGATTAGCCCCCAGTTGATCTTCTTCTTCTTCATCAAGGCCACCATGAGCTCAAATTGGTGCCTGCTGATGTAGTCATGACCTGTGGTCTTTCCTAGCAGAATCTTCCCAAATAGGTCAGACAGAAACTTGTATTCCAAGGACAAGTTTTTCTTAAGCAAATGACTGGGTTGTCCAGAAAAACCCATCTTGGTTAGTGCTTCAGCAAACTCATCAGAACTTAATTCGATGTCGTCATCCCCATTTAGAAATCCAAAGATGTTAGATAGAATGGATGGGGTAAGAGAGACCTTATGACCTGAGATGGTCCCTGTTAAGTTTTCATCTTCAGTCTTGGCTGTGAAAGCCCATTCCTTTATCTCTGCAATATTTAGTTTGATTCTGGTGGATATGAACTTCCTTAACTGTTGGTCCTCGAAGAGTTGAAGGATGTCCTTGAAAATTTGATCGGACTGAACAAAGGAGTTCAGGTCGATGTCGAATCCTGCGTCAAACTTCATCGAGTGGAGAACAGCCTGAGAAATCGCCATGAAAACCTGCAAAAGAGAAAGATCAAGTGCAGAAGGGAAATGGAGTGAAAACGATTTCTGTAGGTGCAAACTTAGAATGAAGTAAAATAGGTGTTATATAGTCGAAGAAATAGGGAGGAGAATTCGAGGAGCGCTGTTCGACAAAACCTAATTAAATCTGAAGTCGAACCGACTTGTAAAATTTTGTCGGACAGTGTTCGACAAAAACAAAAATCTTTTTCGTCGACCGCCGTTCGACAAAAGAGATTTTCTTCGCTGACTCTGAAGATGTAGGTTTTTGTCGACCATCGTTTGACGAATAAAAATTTGTCGTTCTTCGTTCGACAAATTTTTTTGGATAAGATAGAAACTATAATTTTCAACAAATTGAGTCTCCATCTATCATTCCCAGTTGATTCATAAAGAAGATATGTTTCTTTTCATCCAAGGGTTTGGTGAAAATATCAGCTCTTTGTAAATCAGTAGAGATGAACTGTAGGCTAATTTTATTTTTATCCACATTATCTCTGATAAAGTGGTGCCTTATTTCTATGTGTTTAGTCCTACTATGGAGAACTGGATTTTGTGCTATAGATATTGCACTAGTATTGTCACAAAATATGATTGATTGATTAAAGTTGATACCATAGTCTAGAAGTTGATTTTGTATCCACAGTATCTGTGAGCAGCAACTGCCTGCAGCAATGTATTCTGCCTCAGCTGTTGATGTGGACACAGATGTCTGCTTCTTACAAAACCAAGACACAAGCCTATCACCAAGAAACTGACAAGTTCCTGATGTGCTTTTTTTGTCTACTCTGCATCCAGCATAATCTGAGTCTGAGAATCCAGTTAATTCAAATTCAGATGTTGTTGGATACCAGAGACCTAGATTAGGACAACCCTTTATATATCTTAAAATTCTTTTTAATAAATATAGATGAGATTCTTTAGGGTTAACTTGAAACCTAGCACAAATACAAGTTGCAAACATTATATCAGGCCTACTAGCTGTCAAATAGAGTAATGAGCCAACAATTGCTCTATACACCTTCTGATCAATAGGTTTCCCTGATTCATCAGCATTAATGACAGCATTAGAAGCCATGGGTGTTTTCCTGGGAGAGGAATCAGACATTCCAAACCTTTTTACAAATTCCTTAGCATACTTGGATTGTGAAATGAAGATTCCTGATGGGGTTTGCTTCACTTGAAGACCAAGGAAGTATGATAATTCACCCATGCTACTCATTTCAAATTTAGATTGCATAAGTTTAGAGAACTTTTTGCATAAATTTGAATCAGTAGAGCCAAAGATAATATCATATACATATATTTGAACTAGCAGTGTTTGATTTTTATGTATTCTGAAAAATAAAGTTTTGTCTACCAAGCCTCTACAGAACTTGTTTTCCAATAGAAAATTAGCTAAGGTCTAATACCATGCTCTGGGAGCTTGTTTGAGACCATAAAGAGCTTTATTAAGCTTGAATACATAGGAAGAGTGAGTTGGAGAGATGAAACCTGGTGGTTGTTCCACATAGACTTCTTCCTTGATGTCTCCATTTAGGAATGCTTTTTTTACATCCATTTGATATACCTTAAATTGTTTGTATGCATTAAATGCCAAAAATATTCTGATAGCTTCAAGTCTTGCCACAGGTGCAAATGTTTGATCATAGTCTATGCCTTCTTCCTTTGAATATCCTTGAGCTACTAGCCTTGCTTTATTTCTCACAATATTTCCTTGATCATCAAGCTTGTTCCTGAAGACCCACTTGGTGCCAATGACTGGATGGCCTCTTGGTCTTGGAACCAAATCCCAAACTTTGTTTCTTTCAAACTGGTTGAGTTCCTCTTGCATTGCAAGAATCCAATTTGGATCTTGTTCTGCATCTTTTATGGTTTGAGGTTCAACTTGTGATAGAAAACAAGTATGCATCTGATTTTGGTGTAGTTGATGCCTTGTCTGAACACCTGCTGAAATATCACCAATCACTTGTGAAATTGGGTGATCTATAACTGTGATGTGGTCAACAGTTGGAGTTAATTCTGCAGTGGTATTTATTTGGGGATTTTGTTTAGTAATTGTATCTTGTTGAGGATGTTCTGCTGTTGCTTGATTCTGATAATCAACAAGATCTGGATGATCTTCTTCTTCACTATCTTCAAGATTTTGAGCTAATGGTTGCAGTGAATCTCCTGACTATAGATTTAGCCCATTAAGCTCTTCACATAGAGCTGGTACCTGCAAAGTATTCTTGGTAGAAGAGTTCTTCTCCTTGTAAAACATGTTAGTTTCATTAAAGGAAACATGCATAGACTCTTCTATCTTAAGAGAGGATTTGTTAAATACCCTATATGCTTTACTAACTATTGAATATCCTAAGAAAATTCCTTCTTCAGATTTTGGTTCAAATTTTCTAAGATATTTCTTATCATTGTTATGAACAAAACATTTACAACCAAAAGTTCTGAAATAGTCAACTTTAGGTTTCTTCCCTTTAAGTAATTCATAGGGAGTTTTACCCTTAAGTTTGTGTATCAAACTTCTATTCAGAACATAGTTTGTTGTGCTAACAGCCTCTGCCCAAAAGGATAGTGGCAAATTAACATATGCAAGCAATGTTCTTGCTGATTCAATTATGGTTCAATTTTTCCTTTCAACTACCCCATTCTGTTGAGGAGTTCTAGGAGCTAAGAAGCAATGCCTGATACCTTCCTTCTCACAGAATTCTTGCATAAGAAGAGACTCAAACTCAGTGCCATGATCACTTCTGATCAATGCAACTACAGTAGAGCATTCAATTTGTATGCTCTTAAGAAAGTCTGCAAGAACTTTAAAGTTATCTGACTTTTCTCTCAAAAAGAATACCCAAGTGAATCTAGAGAAGTCATCTACAATAACTAGAGTGTAAGACTTCCCTCCTAAACTCTTTATTGCTATAGGTCCAAAAAGGTTCATATGTAGCAAAAATAAGATTCTAGGTGAATCACTTTTAGATAATGATTTAAAACTGTTTTTGGTTTGCTTACCTAGCTGGCATGCCCTACATAAACCTTCTTTCTTATATGATCCTGATGGTAAACCTCTAACAAGATTATCTTTAGATAGTTTGGCAATTGTTCTAAGATTTACATGCCCTAATCTTTTATGCCACAGTTTGCTAGGTTTGCCTAGCTCATTAAACAGGCAAATTTCTGATTTAGAAGAATTGAAATTTACTAAATATATATTACCCTGCCTAATACCTGATAAAACAATGACATTATCAGATGACTTGATAATGCATTCTGATTTACTAAAAGTTACCTGATAACCTTCATCACATAGCTGACTTATACTGATGAGGTTGTGCTTCAGACCCTTCACATAGGTGACTTCCTTGAATGTCACTGTTCCAACCTTGATTTGACCAAAGCCTTTTGTTTGACCATAGTTGGAGTCTCCAAAGATCACCTTGGGTCCAAGCTGTGCCTTGTAATTTTTCTGATTAGCCTTGTTTCCTGTCATGTGCTTTGAGCAGCCACTGTCCAAGTACCATTTTTGATTTAATCTTGGATGGTTGTGTACCTGCAAAGACAAAAACATAAACTAGTTGTTTTTGACCCAGACTACCTTGGGTCCTTTTGTGTTACCACAAAATTCAGAAATAAATGACATTTCAGGCTGGTCCTTATAGCCTTGTGGATGATATCTCCTTGGAGGGATTATCCATTCAGTGAAAGGATTTTTAGTTTGTTTGGAATTAAGATTTCTAGAATTTCCTGTATAGTATCTGCTCGACAAATTTGGATAAATTGGTCGACTATTGTTCATTTGATAGCTATACTGAAAATCTGTTTTCAGACTTCGTCGAGCTCCGTTCGACAAATTTGAATCTTTTTGTCGATCTCCGTTCGACGAATTCTTTTGAATTCTTTTATCCTTAACAGACTTGCTTGAAATATCTTTATCTCTTTTTGCAGCTTCTTTGCTTTTAGCAGAAAGAATTTTATGGGTGAGGAGAGAATATTTTTCTTAATCAGAGATGGCTCACTTGATGAGGCACCCAATCCCAGTTTGCTATTATTAAATCTAGCATTGACTGTGCTTGTGATGTCCATCAATTTGATACGTCTCCCATTTAGGGATTCTTCAAATTTCTTGGCCTCAGAAAGTTTATTCTCAATGAGAACAATGTGTTCTCTGGAGGCAGCCAACTCTTTCTTAAGATTTGCATTTTCTTCACTCATCTTTTCCATTTCAGCTAACTTATTTCTGTGTGAGATTATTTCTTTCTCAGAGTTAATTAAGTCTGAGCAAAGGACTTTGAATTCAGCCTTGAATTCATCTGAAGTAAAATCAAAATCAGATATTACCTGATCTGCATCATCTTCTTCTTGTGATTCTGAATTTTCTCTATCAGATTTGTTGGCTGAGGCATTGATTGCCATCATGCAGAAATTCTTTTCTTCTTCATCATCACTGGAGCCTGATGAAGATTCAGACTGTGACTCACTGTCTGAGTCATAAATTGCCATTAGGCATTGGCTGTTCTCTTTTGTTTCTTCTTCATCAGAAGAACCAGATGAAGATTCTGATTCAGATTCTGTTTCACTCCAGGATGTTGCTACAAATCCTCTTCCCTTCTTTTTGTGTGAGTGGGAGGAAGATTTGCTAGAACTTTTCCTTTCTTCCTTTTCTCTTTTTCTCTCCTTTCTGTCCTTTTTGTTTTGATTCTTTGGACATTCAGGAGCAATATGTCCTGGCTTCCTGCAACCAAAACATATAATTTCATTAGAATGATTTTTGTCATACCTTGGCTTGTCATAGCTTCTGGATGACTTCTTCTTGAAATCTTTCTTAGCCATATTATAGAATCTTTTGGCTATGAAGCTCATCAACTCCTCTTTGTTAGGAGTTGGTCCTTCTTCTTCTGCAGCCTTGAAGGATATGCTTCTCTCCTTCTTGAGTGCTGGAGATGAAGTGGATTCTTCAGCTTCCCTAATTTTGACGAGCTGCTCATAAGATTTGAGCTTGCCTAACAAAGCTTCAGTGGTGATCTCATTTAGGCTTCTGGCTTCTTTGATTGGCCAGACTCTGGAGTCCCATGTGCTGGGAAAGCACATAAGAATTTTTTCATTGATCTCTGTGAGTGAGATCACTTTGTCTAGAGACTTCAGCTCATTTATTATGAGGCTGAGTCTATTGTACATATCAGCAACATTTTCTGATTCTCCCTTCTTGAAGTTCTCATATTGAGAGATCAGGTGAGATCTTCTATCTTTCCTTTCATTTGCTGAGCCTGCCACCATGTTGTTGAGAGATTCCCATATTTCTTTTGCTGAGGTGCACTCAACTACTTTCTAGAATATGTCATCTGGCATAATTAGGGCCAGAATGTTCATGGCCTTTGCATCTGCATTTCTCTGCTTCTTCTGAGCCTCAGTCCACTCAGGAGGTGGAACAACAGTGTTGTCTGTTGTTGCAGTAGTACTGGTTGTTGTTATAGTTGCTGGAGGTCCTGTAAGAATAACATTGAAAACCTCCTCAACAATAGAGTTCATATAAAGCCTAATCCTTGCTTTCGATAGTGCAAACTTACTGAGATTGCACATAGGAGGTCTTGTGCTAGAATATTCCTTGTTTTGTGCCATGAGTTTTGAATAATATAAAATTCTTAGATAAGGAAACTCTTAGACAAATTAAGATCTGGTTGATCTTTGAAATTCAGATGTTAGTCTGTAAAGAATCAACCTCCTCTGATACCAATTGAAAGTGGAGGTTTAGATCTTAAGTTACTCTAGAGGGGGGGGGGGGTGAATAGAGTATTAAAACTTTTAATTAGTTTTTATTGCGGAATTAAGAATACTGTAAAGTGTAAGTTTAAACAGCAAAGTAAAAATAAATTAGAATGATAAAAGAACAAAATAAAGCCACACAGCAGAGCACAAAGAATGATCAAGCCCAGAAGACACAAGGAAATATAGTGGTTCCCCAATAAATCTGGGTAGTCCACTCTTCTACCACCCTTGGTAGGAATTAACTAGGAGGGTTGATAAGGTGCCCTATCACCAAGGTGATTTTGATAAGGTGTCCACACACCAATAAGCTTTTGATAAGGTGCTTAAAAACCACTGAGAGATTTTTTTGATAAGGTGTCTTGCCACCACTGGATAAAATTTTGAAGGGAGAATTAACCCTGTACAAGATGAGGTAAGAAAAAGGTTAAGGTGTTCTTCTCTGTCAATATTCAGAGAGAAGACAATCAAATGTTTAAGCTGAAAGCTCCCCCTGTCTTAATGAAGTTGTAGACAGCTTTAGGGTGATTCTTTCTCTAACACAGTAGTTCTCTGTAGCAGATTGATCTGGAGAAGAATGATTCTTCAGATTTATTGTTGCTCTATGAAGAACTCTGAACTTTCTGCAAATCTGAGAGATTGAATAGTGTTCTCAGAATATGAAGGTGCGGAACAGGAGGAAGAAGAAAACTTTTTGCAATAATCTTGGTGTTCTTCTTTTTCTCCTGTGTAATATCTTTTTCTTCTTTTCTTTCTCTGTATCTTGTTTTCTTTTTGAAATCAAATTCTATATATATCTCTGTATATCCAAAAATCTGTTTATATATATAGAGTATTTTCCTTTAAATCTTTGTCTTGGAACTCTTCATTGAAAAACAGAACGGCTGTTGCAGGTCCTTTCTATTCTTGAGCCGGAAAATATGCCTTTGCATTAAATGTCAACGGCTATCCTTGCCTTGGGAAAAGGAAAAGAAGGAATATAATAAAGGAGAACGAAATCCTGCCATAATAAGTCCAAAATAGTTTGAATAGATCCGTTAAGGTTGTTTATTTTGTAAGATGGTTGACAAAATGATTTCACCTTAAGAAATAAATGTCCTGGAAATAAATCTGTCTTCAAGAAGAGATTTGTCGAGCGCTGGTTGAAATTTGTCGAACGCTGATTGAAATTTGTCGAGCCCTGATCAGAGAAACTTAGACACTGGCTTGCTGAATTTCTTCCAGAGAATTTGTCGAACGCAGGTCGCCGTTTGTCGAACGCTGATCCATATTTGTCGAGCGTCGATCGACATTTGTCGAACACTCTTTGCCATTTGTCGAACACAGAAAACCTAAAATTTTCTTAAGTTCTATTTATTCTATCAGCCTAAAAATTTGACCCTTAGACTATACAAAAGAGGTCAACAAAGATCCTAATAAGCATGATAGTGAACCTAGCCCAAATTAGTAATAGGTTTGTTCCAACAAAATCTCCAATAAAATGACGGTAGAAACCTGCGTGTCCTAAAAAACTGCGCACTCCCTTAATATTAGTTGGTGGAGGCAATTTCTCTATAACTTCCGTTTTAGCCATATCTACTTCAAATCCTCTCTTTGACACCTTGTGCCCAAGCACAATCCCTTATCTAACCATGAAGTGACATTTTTCCCAATTCAGGATCAAATTGGATTGAATGTACTTGTCCAACGCTTTTTTCAATACCTCTAAACAATCATCAAACGATTTCCCAAACACGAAAAAATCATCCATAAAAATCTCGATGCCCTCATCAATCAAGTCAGTAAAAATAGCGATCATGCAACGCTGAAATGTGGCAGGAGCGTTACACAATCCAAAGGGCATTTTCCTAAATGCAAATGTCCCAAAAGGATATGTGAAGGTCGTATTCTCCTGATCTTCGGGGGCCACCATGATCTGATTATACCCTGAGTAACCATCTAAGAAACAGAAATACTCATTTCT
This sequence comes from Dactylorhiza incarnata, assembly GCA_033032865.1. Classification (NCBI taxonomy): domain Eukaryota; kingdom Viridiplantae; phylum Streptophyta; class Magnoliopsida; order Asparagales; family Orchidaceae; genus Dactylorhiza; species Dactylorhiza incarnata. The sequence goes on along the minus strand of JAWHQI010000124.1, from coordinate 2,311,343 downwards.
CGCCAACCTATTCAGAACCTGGTCGAGGAAAGGAAGTGGGAAATGATCTTTCCTAGTCTCTTTGTTCAGCTTTCAATAATCCATACAGATTCGCCATCCAGTTACAGCTCTAGTGGGAATCAGCTCATTATTCTCATTTTCAACTACAGTAATGCCCCCCTTCTTCAGTACACATTATCCTGGACTTACCCACTTGCTATCGGAGATAGGATAAATAATACCCGCATCCAACTACTTGATTATCTCCTTCATCACCACTTCTTTCATTGGTGGGCTAAGTCTTCATTGGGGTTCGATGGACTCCTTTGAGTCATTCTTTAAGAGAACTTTGTGCATACAAATTGAGGGACTAATCCCTCTAATATCTGCAATGGTCCAACCCATTTCTCCTTTATACTCATGAAGAACCTTAAGCAGTTTTGTTTCATTTTCATCCTCTAATGATCAATCTATAATAACCGGTAGTATGTTTTCCTCATCAAGAAAAACGTACATTAAATTTTTAGGTAAAGGTTTCAACTCTAATGCAGGTGGTTCTAAAATAGAAGGCTTCACGACCTTAGACTCATTTGATCTACTTATTAGTTCAAAATTTTTAGCATTCGGTAAATGCTCATAATTCCCTAAAGATTTCACAGATTCCATTAAGTCTTGGTCCTCTTCTACTTCTTCATTTGTCAACACACTAAGGATCTTACGATCTAAATCATTATCATCATACATCATTCGTGCAGGTGTATTTACCTCCTCAATGGAGAGACACTCCTCCTTCTCATCCGGAAATTTCATTGCTCTGAGGATGTTAAATGTCACTTCCTCATCGTTAACTCTCATAGTCAACTCACCCTTTTGCACATCAATGAGTGTGTGCCCAGTGGCTAAAAATGGTCTACCAAGAATGATTGGGACATCTTGGTCCTCCTCCATGTCTAGCACAATGAAATCAACGGGAAAGATAAATTTTTCCACTTTAACAAATACATCCTCAACAATCCCTTTAGGATATACGAGTGATCTATCGACCAACTAAAGAGTAAGAAATGTAGGTGTGATTTCTCTTAGGCCTAATTTCATGTGGATGGGCAGTGGCATCAAGTTGATGCTAGCCCCAAGGTCACATAAAGCTTTCATAGTTAACTTTAATCCTATCGAACATGGTATTATGAAACTACCGGGGTCTTTTAGCTTGGGTGGCAATTTCTTCTACAAGATTGCAATACACTCCTCAGTCAATGCAACTATTTCTCTATCAACAAACTTCCTCTTCTTTGCAAAAATATCCTTCATGAACATGACATAACTGGGCATTTGCTCAAGTGCCTCAACAAAAGGGATATTTATGGTTAGCTTTTTGAACATATCCATAAACTTTTGGAATTGTAAGTCAAGTTTGGATTTGGGAAGCCTTGATGGAAATGGGGGTGGGGGGTGGGGGGGGGGGGGGGGGGGGGGGTAAATAACCTCATTCTTTTTATTAATTAATTTCTCCTTTTGTTCCTCTAACACTTCCCTTTTCTCACTTAGATCTTCTCTTTCTAGCATACTCGGTTCACTACACTTCTTATTCTTGTCCTCTTCCCTAACTCTCTCTAGCAACCCATCCACACTTGGGATCTCTGCACCACTCCTCATGGCAATAGCCTTACAATGATTGTCAGTTGTTGGATTGGGCATGGTATCAGAAGTTAGAGTACCCATGGGTCTTTGGTTTAAAGAATTTGCAAGTTGTCCCAAAGTTGTCTCTAATGATCTTAATGAAGATTCTATCCCTACCATTTTAGAATCATACTTTTGGAACATGCCAAGGATAAAATCATCGGTCATCTTTCTTTGGTTTACTTGTTGGGGTTGAGAGTTATTATTGTTAGGGTGGTTCAGATTTTGATTAAACCCTGACGGTTGACTCATCCCTTGAATATTCTTCCAAGAAAAGTTTGGATGGTTCCGCCATTCCGGGTGATAGTGATTGACAAACCCAGTAGGAATTTGCCTTTATGCCCCTCCCAAATAATTTACCTCTTCAGTCATTTGATTTAATTGCTCCACAGTCAATGGAGCACTAGATGAAGGTTGTGATAAATGTTGGATATGTAGCCGCACTTAGAGGGGGGGGGGGTGAATAAGGGTTTTAGAAAACTTTAATATTTAATAGAAAACTTTTGATATTTTATTAAAAGTAAGTTAAATCAAAAGTAAAGAGATTGGAATTAGAAATCAACTCAATTTTATTAAACATGAAAAGGCATGATTATCATTTATAAAATTGATTACAAAATCGGATTTCGATGACGCTAGAAATCGAGGCGTAATATGAAAGACTCTTTTCGTTTTCTATACCGACTCATATCCCCACGAACCAGTTGGCTTTAGCCGATCTGTCCCCAGATACGACCTCAAGCCGCTATAGCCTATCTATCCCCAGAAAATCCTCGAGCACCCCCTAGATCTACTCCCTAAACCTAGTCGCCATCACGAGGCAAATTACTTCCTAAGTCCTACCCAGACCTAGTCGCCAACACGAGGAGAATTAACGAACTGATTACAAAGATAAAATAAAAATACAAATATAAAAACTCCCTATGAGGTATTCTGAAGGAGACGCCGAAGAATCGCTGAAGATTGTTGAAGTCCAAGCGTTCTTTCTTCGCATTGAGTTAGCGTGTTGATCCAAGCCTCTTTTGATTCCTCCTTTTGAAATATGAGTGGGATATGTGTTTGTCTAGAAATATGGCCCTCACGAAGTTTCTGAAGTGCCGGAATAGGGCTCTTGGCAATCAGTGCTTGGAGAAGACGGAATCCTCCAATTTATAGACTTTGAGCTTACGCCGGTGATGAGTCCTATTTATATATATATTTCTGGACTCATTTGGGCTGTTATTCTAGTGTTTGCACCACATTTTAGGCACGTTTCCATTCATATGTGCTATTCCATGCTAGTTGCACGTTTAAGCCCATTTCGGTGTGCAATTGCATTCCTTAGTGTTGGGGGTAAGCACATTGTGCTCCCCTTCCTTTCTTTTAAGTATTTTTGTGCTGGACGTGTATTCCCAGCTGATATGCCATGTTTGCAGGTGACCCGATCGCCCCATTTTCCCCATAAGTAATTTCTGTGCATATCGCACGGTCGTGCATTTCCGTTACACACGGACTGTGCGGTCGTGCGTTTGTGTCTGGGAAGAAAATGGAGCGTCGGAGTTTACTCGTGCATTTTAATGCACGGGCGGATTTGCCCGTGCGTGAACAAAACGCACGGTCGACCTGTGTCTTCTTGATTTCAAAGCGTCGGAGTTTAACCGTGCGTTTGAACGCACTGGCGGCGCAGTGTCTTCTCCAAGCCATAATTCATCCGTTAATATCGCACGGTCTGCGCACGATCGCGCGTTCGACCGTGCGTGACCATTTTTCAGCCTGTTTCGTATAAAAGCTGTTGTTTCGAGGAAGATGGAGAGCGACGACGAGGGGATGAGGGGGAGCGATTCAGAGGGCGGGAAAACCCTACCTTCCCGCTGCTCTTGAGGGTTGAAGGCTTCTCCTTCATCTCCTCCATCATCAAGACTATTTCCGGTGACTTTCCACCTCCACCTTTCCATCCGGGAGCATTAGGAGCTTCATCCGCCATTTGCTCAAGCATACCTCACTAAGGAGACCAAGGAAGTGTTGAAGATCGTAGGAGCGGTAACAGCCTCCTTCGAGCCAAGCTCACCATCTGAGGGCCGAGTCCGGAGAGAGCCCGACAACCTCTCATTCCGGCCGTGAACCCAAGACGTGATTTCTTCGTTGTGGTCCTCTCTAAACTTTGATGCTTGAACTTGTTTGTGTTGTTTTATGAATGCTTGTTGAGTAGATCTTATGGATTACTACTTGTTTTCATATGCAATGTTATTGTGGTGGCATGAATAGCCCCTCTTTCCCTAGCTATTTCCTGTGTTGCGTTGTGATTGAAGCCGCTAGCAATTGCTAGCAGTGATGTTTTGAGAAGAGGTGTGTGCAACCCTCAACAGTCATAGTGCTATTCCGTCCACGCGCCTTCCGAAGCACGGCATCGCGGCCGTTGCACCCATCTCGCCGTGCGAAGCGGAGTTTTGACCCGCATCTTTCTTCAAGTTGCAATAGCGTAGGAAAACAAATCAAAACCCCCCGTTGTTACTATTTAGCCCTTTGAACTGATTTCCTATTGAGAGCAAGTCGTACTACCCAACTTGCGGTCCTTTGAGAACGATATTCGGGGAGATCCTCCCTATTTTATTACTTGACAACGACCGGTGCACTGCCGTCGTATCGCATTTCGTGTCTGCTAATTAGCAGTGCCGAAATTGCGCATCAATTTTTTGGCGCCGTGTCGGGGACTGCAAGCGTGTGTGATTTGTTTTTATTTGGAAATTCGTTGTAAGGTATTATCTTTTTCTTCAGTATGTTATTTTCTACTTCTATATCATGTGGGCACATTTGAACATCCGATGTCGTTGGTGTGGGGACACATCCCACGCTAGTGATAGGTGTCCCAAAGAGTATGGTGTTGTTCAGAAACCGTACGGAGCCCATAAATCTTTTGGCTACTCTACTGCACCTTCGTTATCGCACCTTTACACGGCTGCCGCACCTTTTGTGCCGGCAAAGCCGGCAAAGTAGTGCCAATTTTGCAAAAGTAGAGAGCACGCCTTGAAGGATTGTGCTGCTTATCTTCGTGAATTGGAGGATGACGATGAGCCAGATATACGGATCGTCCCATCTTCAAATTCTGCGAGCTCAGCTTCTTCCTGTGAATACGTGTCACTTCCACCTTCACTTTTTGAAGGATATGGAACCGACACGTACGTCAGTGACCCTCATGACTCCGTTTCTGATGCGACCCCCCATACTTCTTTGGATCATGCACCACTTTGCGTGGATTTGTGCCCTTGTGTGGAGATTGAGCCCGAACTCTTAAAAAGCACATCTTCTCCCACTACACACGAAACCATATCTATTTCTGATATTTTTATTGAAGTCACTTTGCAGGATGTTGCAGACCTGCGCAATGTTGTGCCCACTCTCATGGAGGAGGACATCCTTGATTGTGCTGAAGCAACCGCTTCGGTCCAGTGCGAGGAATTCCAAGTTATAGAGGAGGCCATTGCGTGCGCTGTGGAGTCTAGTGAAATCTTCAATGAGGAAATCAGTCTTTCTTTGTCGCAACCATTTGGGAGTGATGTCGAGATCGCTTCCAATGATGATACCCTTTTAAGTCATTCTTCTGATTTATTTCTTAACCCCAATCTTGTGTCTTACTCAATGCAGGATTCTGTATTTGATCTGATCCAGGAAGTAGTCGGTCTTACGGTGCAATCCGATGAGGTAATGGGTCAACTGCATGATGAGACGGACACTGAGATTTCTGTGTCATTTTATCTACCCCAGCCAGACATCCGGAGCAGGTATTTATATTCAAGGATGGGGTTAATTGTCCTGTCACCATATAGACACATGTTACCGAAGCAGATAAAGGAACAGATTTCTGTGCACTTCACTTTTCATAGACCGATCAGTTGATACGTGCAAGCTGTTAAATAAGTCGTGATGGGAGGACACAAAACCCAGTAGTTATCTAGGCGTAGAAGTAACTTAATTTAATTTTATCAAATTAACTAGTATTATTTGTTTTTGAATTAAGAAAACTTCCTCTCTTGTTTGTAAGTTGTGTCTTTGTTCGTCTCGTACATCTTGGAGCGCGCATTGTTTCCCCCCATTTTGTTCACATTGAAAAATCGTGTCAGTTGGGGGCTGAGTTTTGCAAACGCACGATTGGAACGATCGTGCGCGGCTAAATCGCATGATCGTGTGATTTTTAATTATATAAAACCTGTGCTCCTTCACGTCAGAATGCACGCAGGCCCTAGTCCGCACCATCGTGCGATTCGCAAAATCCTTCTCCTCTCCTGTGCGCGATCTCTCTTCCCTCCATTATCTCCTACGTTTCCTCTTCCATTCATCCTTACCCCCCTTCCCTAGCTTGTGAGTGGAGCTCTATGGGACTCAAAAAGACCGTGAGCATCTTTCGCCGTAGAGAAGGAGCTTCGACTTCATGTTCTGACGAACCTGGTCTCGAAGCAATGCTGCAGTTTGGGAGGCCAGAGTTCTTGGAAAGGTACAACCTGCTGCACCGCAAGAGTTTCCTTGATCATCGCGTAGTCTCTACTCCGAAACTCCAAACGATTGGCTTAGTGGCGGCAGTGAATAGGCTGCTCCATGTGGGTTCATGTGGGAACCTGCTCTCTATCACAGAGCCGAGATACCGTGAACTCACGCTCGAGTTCCTTTCCACTTTCCTCATCATTGACTACCTCGATGAGGAAACCGGAGAGCCCACGCCGGTGTCATTCAGAATGAAGGGCCGCTACTAAACCATGGGTGCTGGCCAACTGGCGGTTTACGCCGGGATTTACATCAAAGATGAACTACTCCAAACGGATATTATTAGCCGTCCGAATGAGTTCCCGGATGGGGTATCTCCTAGCGAGTTTTGGCAGTCCATCACGGGACGGGAACAACCGTTTGAGGCTCGTGCGGCGAAATCGTCCCACATTCTCTCTCCCGAGCTTCGCTATGTTCAACATTTAATCGGGCACAGCATCAATGCCCGCGCCATGAGTCAAAATGTTGCAGGATGGCAGGACCTTCTCTACCTTTATAGCATGCAGCATGTAGTACCTCTCCATCTTGGGATAGTGCTTGCCCAGTACCTTCTTCGGCAAGCCACGTACCTCCCTCTGAAGGCGATCGGAGGTTCGCAGTATATCACCAGGATTGCCAAAGGGCTTGGGATTTGGGATACACTTCCCCCTATGACACAAATCTCCGAGGGTTCCAACATCACATTTGCCATGATGATAGCCTTTAAACTTGTCAAGAGAGTGAAGGTAGGCCACAATTGGTGTTTCAAACTATGTGGAGTCGGGCCTGGACGTGAGGAGCGACGCGATCATACTGGCACTGCCGGGACTAGTACTACGACAGGGACGAGTGAGCAGCCCTCTGCATACCTGGATGCTCAATGGCAAGCCCCGTGGCCCAACATAGAGCAGCACTATCCGGAGTTTTATGAGAGGTTCTTACGCATGGAAGATACTATGGCCATGCAGTACGAGCTTTCGTCGCGGATTGGTGCGCATTTGGGAGTCGTGCCTCCGGTTGTCCCTGCCCGAGCTTCTGTTTCTAGATCTAGGCGGCAGTGTACTCCTACTCCTCCTTCTCCTCCTTCGCATTCGGCTCCGCAATCGCCGTCGTGATCAATTCATTGCAGCTTCCTTGATGTCGTGTCTCCTTATTTAGCCTTGTTTTTGTTAAACTAGTTTGTGATGTGTTTTGTTTGTATCCTGACTTTATTCAGCTAGGGCATCTCCCCTAGGGTGTGATTTTGGACATCTTGTCTTTTTGTTATATCATGCTTCTTTGCTGTGTTGTTTTGTTTTGTTTGGAACAATCTCGTTTTGCTGTTTCCCCTTAAACAATGATTAATACAGGTATTTGGTCCACCTTAAAGGACGTTAAACAAAAGGGCTTCTTGGGAGACAACCCATGGGGAACCGCCAGGTTCCGTCTATCTTTTTAATCCTTTTTGCGTATTGTTATTTTAGTTTGCTAACATTGTAGGTGAATCTTTGCTCTCGCGTGGAAGGAGATTTATTTTTGAAGAAATTTGGATTACCGCACTTCTGGCATGCTCCTTTGTGAGCATAGGTCAACTCTACCCCTCTCTTATTTATGATTGAATCGTTTATTCTAGTAGCTTTAATCAAGTCTGGGGGAGAGAGCGAGCTGTGCACGTGCACACACGTTGCATAACATGCTAGATTGTCCTGAGTTAGGATTTTTATTTTGTTGCATACACGTGCACCTAGTTCACGCACACTTGATCACGCGTGCTTATTGGGTATCGCTGCGAGGTTTTCTCGCTCGTAAGAATTGAATTGTTAGCATGTGAGTGAGGAGTGGAGAATAATGTTGACTCGAGTAGTGCTCTAGTCAAGGGCTCCCATCACGCCTAGAAATTCAATTAGAGTAGAATTAAATTCAGATTTGCAATGTAATTATTTATGTTATAGTAGCTGAAATTTATTTTACTTTAGTGGTGAATCCAGTGAATCCAACGGTAGCAATAGGTCGAGTGTAGCAGACTAGTAGTAGCTTATTACTAGGGTCGAAAGGAAGGACAACCTTTCTCGGTGGCTAGAACTTGCACTAGGCGACTCGCGACACAATTATGTTGAAATACTCGTCATGAAATGTGATATAGGCCATTTCTTGATCCGTTTGTGCTTTTGAAATCCTAACATATGTAATCACCATTGCAAGCCCATTTGAGCCTACCTCTCCTCTTTGTTTAGCTCCACTATTTAATATAACCAAAGCCATACAGCCGAACCTATGTTCGCACCAACCGTTGTGCTGAAAGAATTTTCTTTCTCGATCGCACTTGGTGTCTTCTATGTGTATATGGCAGCGTTGATTTAGCTGAAGGAGTCGTTATATTGCTCGTAAAAAATGCTCTTTTGCCGAAAAGAGAAAAGAAAAGAAAGAAAAGAAAAGAAAAAAAATATAAAGGAGTTGTGCAATAACAATTTTCTCTCGGCAAAAATTTATGTTATTTGGCTCAACACGCACCTAATGTTTAGTTGAAGTCTGGGGGTGTCGTGTAAGTTCTGAAAATGTTGTAGTGGTGAGTATCATTCTCTTGAGTGCGACGGTTTTGTTGAGTGTGATTCCCATCGTTCTTCTACTTACCTAGCCTATACTCAACCTAAGCCAAATAATTGTCTATAAGTCCTATTGATTTTAGACACGAGTCGTCTCATGCAGTAGAGAGAGTGCATACGTGCAAGCCTATAGACACTGACTTTGATGGATTTCTTAGGAGATTGTCCCTAGCTTCGATTCAAGTAATACTCTACTCATTAGTCACACTATTTTCCCTTTTTGCGCAACTGAAAGATTCACCAGGATTCAACATCCAAGTAAGTTAAATTTCAATTTACTGTCTTAGAAATAATTAGATACAACCTTGAGTTTAATTCTATTCTAATGTATTTCTACGCACGAGAGCATGCGACTTTGCATAATTCTCTACTGCTCAAACTCATGCCAACATTCAATTGTTCCGACTGGAGAGCTTAGTAGTTTGCCCGAGACGTGCAAATGGTTAAGTATGGGGGTGTGATGAGTCCTATTTATATATATATTTCTGGACTCATTTGGGTTGTTATTCTAGTGTTTGCACCACATTTTAGGCACGTTTCCATTCATATGTGTTATTCCATGCTAGGTGCACGTTTAAGCCCATTTCGGTGTGCAATTGCATTCCTTGGTGTTGGGGGTAAGCACATTGTGCTCCCCTTCCTTTCTTTTAAGAATTTCTGTGCTGGACGTGTATTCCTAGCTGATATGCCATGTTTGTAGGTGACCCGATCGCCCCGTTTTCCCCATAAGTAATTCTGTGCATATCGCACGGTCGTGCATTTCCTTGACGCACGGACTGTGCGGTCGTGCGTTTGTGTCTGGGAAGAAAATGGAGCGTCAGAGTTTACTCGTGCGTTTTAACGCAAGGGCGGATTCACCCATGCGTGAACAAAATGCACGGTCGTCCTGTGTCTTCTTGCTTTCAAAGCGTCGGACATTAACCGTGCATTTGAACGCACGGACGGCTTTGGTCGTGCGTGAACAAATCGCACGAGCGGCGCATCGTCTTCTCCTAGCCATATTTCATCCGTTAATATTGCACGGTCTGCGCACGATCGTGCGTTCGACCGTGCGTGACCATTTTTCAGCCTGTTTCGTATAAAAGCTGCAGTTTCGAGGCAGATGGAGAGCGACGAAGAGGGGACGAGCGGGAGCGATTCAGAGGGCGGGAAAACCCTACCTTCCCGCTGCTCTTGAGGGTTGAAGGCTTCTCCTTCATCTCCTCCATCATCAAGACTATTTCCGGTGACTTTCCACCTCCACCTTTCCATCTGGGAGCATTAGGAGCTTCATCCGCCATTTGCTCAAGCATACCTCACCAAGGAGACCAAGGAAGTGCTGAATATCGTAGGAGCGGTGACAGCCTCCTTCGAGCCAAGCTCACCATCTGAGGGTCGAGTCCGGAGAGAGCCCGACAACCTCTCATTCCGGCTGTGAACCCAAGACGTGATTTCTTCATTGTGGTCCTCTCTAAACTTTGATGCTTGAACTTGTTTGTTGTTGTTTTATGAATGCTTATTGAGTAGATCTTATGGATTACTACTTGTTTTCATATGCAATGTTATTGTGGTGGCATGAATAGCCCCTTTGTCCCTAGCTATTTCCTGTGTTACGTTGTGATTGAAGCCGCTAGCAATTGCTAGCGGTGATGTTTTGAGAAGAGGTGTGTGCGACACTCAACCGTCATAGTGCTATTCCGTCCATGCGCCTTCCGAAGCACGGCATCGCTGCCGTTGCATCCATCTCGCCGTGCGAAGCGGAGTTTTGACCCGCATCTTTCTTCAAGTTGCAATAGCATAGGAAAACAAATCAAAACCCCCCGTTGTTACTATTTAGCCCTTTGAACTGATTTCCTATTGAGAGCAAGTCGTACTACCCAACTTGTGGTCCTTTGAGAACGATATTCGTGGAGATCCTCCCTATTTTATTACTTGACAACGACCGGTGCACTGCCGTCGTATCGCATTTCGTGCCTGCTAATTAGCAGTGCCGAAATTGCGCATCAGGCGGCGTTAAGTGTTAACGTCGGGTGTTGACCATGTATAACAACACATTGATGGCTCGGATCATCAGAAGAGGAAGGAGATTCTTCACTTTAGGAAATGTTTTATTTTGCGCAATACTAATGCCGGGCGTTAAGACTAACGCGGGCGTTGGGCAAATCTTTCCTAAAGCTCCTCCTGCAATCACGGCTCCTTTCTCCTTGCCAAATTCGTCGACCTGATAGCACCCAGCGTTAAGACCTAATGCCTGGCATTGAGTTTCATTCTCTTGTTATTTCATCGAACGACAACTTCGTCGAACGGACTTTTCATTTCGTCGAACTCCATTTCTTCGAGCTGAAATTTTGTCGATCGCAATTTCGTCAAACGAAATTTTCGTCGAACGACATCTATTTTCGTCGAACTCAATTTCGTCAAACGGGATTCTACTTTCATCGATCACAATTTCGTCGAACGCCAGCGTTAAGTCCTAACGCCTGGCGTTAAGTTTCTTTCATCCAACGCTATTTCGTCGAATGCATCTTTGTGGGAACAGAAGTTAATGCCGGTGTTAAGAGTTAACGCCGGGCGTTATCTCTCTTCCTTTCTTTTCAGCATGAGAACAATTCCAGACCAAGAGCAGCAACCTAATGTCATATTTGTTCTGCATGCTAAAAACACAATGACAAACAAGATCAAATACAAGTAGGATTTGTTATTCTCAAATCAAAGGAATGCGGATAACCATGTTCCAACAATCTCCACCTTTTGATAATAACAAATCCAATAGAGATAAATCAGATTCATAGATAAAAAAAGTGTTTTATAAAGATATATGACACTAAGAAATTATAAGATAATGATAGGAATTATAGATCATTTAAAAGTGCTCCCCCTACAAAAGTGCTCCCCCTCTGTGTATGCACCCATAGACTAGATTTATGCTCCCTCTTAATCTAGTGAATCCTACTCCATTAATCATTATGATTTATCATTTTATTCTCCCTCTTTGTTATTAGCAAAAGGGGGTGGAGTGAAACAAAACTAGAATAAAGAAGATTAAAGTTGGGACATAACTAAGAGAGGATTAAGAGTTTTGTGTAAACATAAAGTAAGTCATGATCGAGCTAAAGGATATAGTAACACAGTGGAAAAATATTAGAGATATTTTGGAAAAATTATTAGAAAAATATTAGAAAAATTATTAGAGATATTTTGAAAAAATCAGAAATTCAATTTAGCCATAATAGCTAACGTCTGGCGTTAACTAGTTAACGCCCAAACAGATCTCTGTTTATCAGGAATTTTGAAAGTATTTTCTTCTGACTAGGTAGTGTGTATATAGACCTTCTCAGGGTAGAAATTTCAAAGAATTTGGAAATGATTAGAAGGCTATATAAGCATGTTTTATTTGTTCAAAAAATGGTTTTTAAGTTTGTATTTGGTTTTCATATATTTGTGTTTTACTAGATCATTAAAGCCAAAAAAATGATACAATATGCAAAACACAATAGAAGTTTGTTCAATCAACCCAAGACTGCATGAAGAGTATAATCATAAAGAATGCATGCAAAACATATGTTGGGTATTGTATCCACAATAGCCCAGATTTGAAGAAGTCCCCTTCAAACTAAGACGAATTGTAATTGTATTTGATTATGCACTTTAGCTGTGATGTGACAGGTTATTCCACTATAAGTACAAACGAATGTCAGGTTTCAATGAGTCGTCAAACATAGGCTGTGCAATGTAATACCTCATTGTATAGACCAAAGTGTTGACTCATGTGAAATCTCTCTATTGGGATGTACTTCATTTTCAAAGTGCTAGAGAAGGAGGACTGGAGATGATGATGGAATCATTTGAGAAAGGAAAATAACTTAAGTAAAATTCGGTTATATCCTTTAAAGCATATAGTCGAATTCGACTATATGGTTTGAATGGATATAACCGGATTCGGCTAATCTATGTCCGAAAGATTTATTTTTCTATGTAAAAGAAGAATCGAATTCGACTATTGTAATTCGGTGAATCTGTTTAGTCGAATCTTTAGAGAAGCTGAATTTGACTATATGGTTTAACCGAATAATTTCGGTTAATGCCATTCGGCTATTCCATTTCGCTGAATCGGTCTGTAAGTAATTTCTGGTTCAGTTCGACGGCATATTCTTTAGGGCATACCCCATGTACTGTACACGTGGAGCTATATCCCTAATTCGCGCTTATGACCGTTGGAAGAAGACCCTATAAATTCTTATGGATTATTTCTAAATAACCCTAATCGCGAATTGTGAAAAAGCTCTCGCAAACTACGACTGACGGCCGACTGTTCTGGCGCAAGCATTTCGTCTTCAACAAATCTAGCGATTCGTGATTCGTCTTCTAAAGTTCAATCGACAAGATCAAGATCTACTGATTAGCTCTCATCTTCTATTGATCCAGTCGATTCAAGTTCTCAGATCTAGCAACAAATCGATTTCCAGATTTCTTCATTCTTCATTTACAAAGGACTGAAGTTTATTTCTAAGAAGAAGAAATCTATCTCTCAAGATTTGAAGAAGAACTTCATCAGAAGTTTTAGAAGATTGTTTTTCAATTTATTGTGTTGTTGTAAGAACCATTTTCTAAATCTTGTAGGAAGCTTGCTTCTGAGTTTTTGTGTAGATCCTTGTTTGAGGATCGAGTTGTAGGAGTTGGTTTACTCCGAGTTGTCGGAGTGGTATACTCCGAGTTGTAGGAGTTTTGACTCCGAGGTGTAAGATTATATTAATCTGAGATTGGTGAAGTAGCCGAATCTAGCCACGAAGTGCTATATAGGCAAGGCGGGAAAGTGGGCGTACCCATTCCAGGGAACCACTATAAATCCTTGTGTCTGTGCTGTGCTTTCTTTCTGTGCATTTCTGTGTATTAATTTTAATTCCGCGTAAAGACATAGAAACCACCTATTCACCCCCCTCTAGGTGATTTAGGCCGCAACTAGATACTCTCATTTGGTATTAGAGGGAGGTTGTTCGCTATAAGGCTAACACCTTGAACAAGATCTCCTCATCTAGTTGCTGAAGCAAGCATGTCTGGAATGGATAATGCCAAGGATTCCGTCAAGCTACCGGTCTGCACCAAAGAAAACTTTCCAATGTGGAAAGAAAGAGTCAAATTCTACATGGAAGCCGCAGATCCAAGAATCTTCCAGATTGTGGAAGAAGGTCCCCATGTTCCAATGAAACCAACCTCAAAAAACTCAACCATCATGGTCGCCAAGAAGATGTTGGCACTATCCAAGGATGAGATTGCACTTGTCGCTCTTGACAAGAAGGCAAAGAACATCATTGCAGGTGCAGTTGATGACTCCATGTTGCAAAATCCGCTTCACTGCAAATCTGCTAAAGAAATGTGGGGCTCCCTGGTCGTTCTGATGGAAGGCACAGACGAGGTAAGAGATGATCGAAGATCATTGCTGAACCAAGAGTATGAAGCTTTTAAGCAAGATCCAAGAGACTCCATTTCCAACACCTACGAGAAGTTCTTCAAGATTGTCAATGGTCTTAGGAACTACGATCGGGAATTCACTATTGGCGAACTGAACGACAAGTTCTTGAGATCCCTGACGAAAGAATGGTTTACCAAGGTAATCGCTATTAGAGAATTTGGGAAGTTAGGAACCATGGAGCAACAAATGCTATTCGGTAAGCTCTTATCACATGAGCTAAAGTTGAGCATCCGCAAAGCTGAAGAAGAGGGGAGCAGGGCCTCTGGTAGGGAGAAGTCCTCTGCCCTAAAAGCTGCAAGTTCAAGGAAGAACAAGGCCCTCTCACCTATCAGGAGACCATCTTCTGATGAGGATGAATCTGATGCCAGCCCCTCAGGTTCAGAGATGTCAGATGGAGAGTTTTCTCTACTCTCCAAGCAATTCAAAAAGCTTTTAAACAAAAGAAAGAAGACGAGAGGTCAATCCTCGACTACTCATCATAGAAGATCGAGCCGTGATGGAGATCATCACAAGAAGAAGTATGAAGGTGACAGGTATAAGTCTAAACCTAATAAACATCTTTCTAATGATCTTATTTGATATTGCTGTAATAAGCCAGGACACGTGATTGCGGAGTGTCCTTACAAGAAAAAGGAAGGTTCCAAGAAAGAAGATAAGAAATCCTTCAAAGATAAAAGGAAGGAAAAGAGCTTCATTGCAAAGAAGCCAAAGACTCTGAGCGACAATGACTCAGAGGACTCAAGCACTGATGAAGAAGCCTACTTTGGGCTAATGGCACAATTGGATGAGGAAGCGAGCGACTCCTCATACAAGGGGAAGGTAAACCCTCACACTTCTATTTCTGCTTCTGAGTATGAAACTGCATCCATAGCAAATGAAGGCTATTCTTCAGAGGAAGAGTCAGAATTAACGACTCGGTATAAAGCCCTTTTGGAAGGATTTGACAAATACCGCAGGGTAGTCAAATCTCAAGCAAAAGAGATTGGATCACTTAAGAATTTGGAATCGGATCTGAGAGAGGAAATCGAAAGATTAACTCCCTTCAGAAATGAAGTCCAACTCTTGAAGGATGAATTAAAAGGCTCTACTGAATTATTAATTTTGAAAGAGAAACTTATAAATGATTTGGAAGAAAAGCTAATGGCAGAAAAGAAGATAGTTGAAAGCTTCAACAAGCCAAGGACTGTTCTTCCTATCATCGATAAATTTTCTGCTCCTGCGAAGGGTAGTGGCCTTGGGCATGTGGCTGAAAGTAGTAAGGCTGCTAAGAAATGGGTCGTGAAAGGAAAAGGGAAAGCTGATCAAAGTCAACCTTCATTCAGGAAGGTAGTTTTTTCCAACAAACCCATTCGACTTTGAAGCATCCTATGGTCATCTTACTAGACCAACACCTGTTGAATCTAGCAGTAGATATCAAGGATGGAGCCGACCCCGGAACTTTGACACGACTCCTTTCAAGGCTCCTTATGAAGAATTGATTCTCAAGGATCATGGTTCATTTGTCCATGGATCAGCCGCAAAGAAAGCACCAAAAGTTAAATATGTTGGTGATAAGTCTGATGAGAAGAAGGAGCCATGTGTTTGCTGCAATCACGAGGCCTCTACTTCTAAAAAGGTTGCTCCTGCTAGACCTCCCGTTCAAAAGGTAAAGAAGGAGAACAAGAGAAGGTACAACATATTTGACTGTTGGTGCTGTGGCAAAGTTGGTCACTTCGCCATTGATTGATGGTTTAATTATAGTTATGTTAAGACCCCACGAGATAACAATGCAAGAGTGACTCCTCGCAGTGTTAACACTCCCAGTGGCGGTCATCTGACAAGAAGCCAAGGACCCAAATCGGTTTGGGTTCCTAAGGGCAATTGATTATTGATTGCAGGGCTATATGGTTGAGTTCTACAATGACAAGTGCTTGATAAAGTCGTCTGATATGTCAGAAACTATTTTAACAGGCACTCGGAGTAGAAATATTTTCGGTCTAAATTTCCTTTGATTAGATTCTTCTACGCCAGTGTGTCTTTTAGCAAAAGATAGTGCATCTCTTTGTGACCAGTGGCACAAGAGACTAGCACATATTAATTTCAAAACTATAAGTATGTTATTTTCTCACAATTTAGTTCGTGACGCTCCAGATGTTAGGTGCATTAAAGAAAGACCTTGTCATGCATGCCAAATGGGTAAGCAGACTCGGGCTACCTTTAAAAGCATTATTGGCAAAGATTCTACCAGATGCTTATATCTGCTCCATATGGACTTGTTTGGTCCCATGCCAATCCGAAGTTTAGGAGGTAAGTCTTATACGTTGGTTATTGTTGATGACTACTCACGTTTTGCTTGGGTATTCTTTTTGAAACACAAGTCAGACACCTTTGATTCTTTCACCACGTTCGTCAAGCAAATCCAGAATGAGTTGGGATGTTCTGTGGTCAAAATCAGAAGTGACCATGGTACAGAATTCAAGTCTGGGGCTATGACCGAATTTTGTGAAAGCCTAGGTATCCTTCATGAGTTCTCCTCTCCTCGTACTCCACAACAAAATGGAGTAGCTGAGAGAATGAATAGAACACTCATAGAGGCTTGCAGGACAATGTTGAGTGATTCTTCACTACTAGAATATTTCTGGGCTGAAGGTGTCAACACTGCTTGCCACGTGCAAAACAGAGCACTAATCAACAAGAATCATCGTAAGACTCCTTATGAACTTCTGAAGGGCAAGAAACCAACCTTGTCTTATTTTAGAATTTTTGGTAGTAAGTGCTTCGTACTTAATAACGGGAAATATTACAAAACTAAATTTAGTGAAAAGTGTTTTGAAGGTATTTTTGTAGGCTATAGTAGCCATAGTAAGGCATATAGGATTTTCAACAAGAAAACCCTGGTTGTAGAAGAAACTTATAATATTATATTTGATGAGACGAGTATGCTTCAAAGCAGCTCTTCTAGTGTCTTTGTTGAAGATGCAGGTGCAAGGTTCAAGGAACTCAACTTAGAAGAGGTAGTAAAGGAAGACGCTCCAAAGTCTATTGAAGTAAATATTCTGTCGACTTGTGAGGAAGATGAACCTATAGAAGATGAGGATGTACCTGAAGGGCAGGAACCTAATGGTCTTCTAAATGCTGGAATGATCAAACATTTAAGGGACCATCCTGCTGAGCAAATTATTGGAGATACCCATGTCGGGGTAAGAATAAGAAGAGGTACAACAAATGAAGTTTTGCATTTAAGCTTTCTGCCACAGGTTGAGCCAAAGAAATTCTATGAAGCAAAGAATGATGCTTCATGGATCATCGCAATGCAAGAGGAGCTCAATCAGTTTAAGAGATGCAAAGTGTGGAAGCTTGTACCCAGACCCAAAGGACAGAATGTCATCGGAACCAAATGAGTATTCAGAAACAAGCTGGACGAAGATGGTGTGATCATCAAGAATAAGGCCAGACTTGTTGCTCAAGGGTACAGACAAGAAGAAGGGATCGACTTCGATCAAACATTTGCTCCTGTGGCAAGGCTCGAAGCGATCAGGTTTTTTCTCGTGTATGCTGCTCACAAAAGATTTAAGGTCTATCAAATGGACATGAAGTCAGCCTTCCTTAATGGTGATATAAAGGAAGAAGTATACGTAGAACAACCCCCAGGTTTCGTTGACTCCTCTCTTCCTGATTATGGTTATTTCTTACGAAAAGCTTTATATGGTCTCAAGCAAGCTCCCCGTGCTTGGTATGAGACGCTTTCTAGCTTTCTTCTTGAGAACAAATTCACAAGAGGAAAGATAGACAAGACATTATTTTTTAGGGAAGTAAAAGGCAAGATTTTGCTAGTGCAAATCTATGTCGACGACATCATCTTTGGATCTACCGACGATAACCTCTGCAAAAAGTTTTCTAACTTGTTGCAAGGGAAATTTGAAATGAGCAGTATGGGAGTGCTGAAGTATTTCTTAGGACTTCAGGTAAAGCAATCTGAGGATGGAATTTTCATCTCTCAGACGAAGTTTACTGATGACTAGCTTTTAGTCATCGTTTTTAGGTTAGTTTAGTTTAAATTTTCTTAGTTTTAATTATTTTCTCTTTGCATTTTATGGTTGTTAAACTTTAATATTATTATTTTATGATTTTATGTTATTTTATGTTATGTTATGCTTTAAGGTTGTTTTTTTTATGTTTTTATGTTTGTTATAAATAATTTTGTTATGTTTGTTATTTTATGTGCTAATGTTTGTTAAGTGTAATGTTGTTATTTTTATTTTGTTGATTTTCTTTTTGTTAAAGTGTTAATGATGTTACTTTATGTTTGTTCTTTTTTTATTTTATGTTTGTTAAGTGTTAATTATGTTTTATATTTTATGTTTGTTATTATGTCTTAACTAATATAATATTTTATTTTATTTTTTGTAGGTTCAATGTTATGGTCGCCATCGCCGCCACCTTTGCATGGAGTCATTGTGTTCGCCGTCGTGTGCCCGTCCATGCCGCCATCGTCGCGCCGTCAATTTTTATGCCGCAACGCCATCGCCGCGCCATGCAAACCGAGCCTAAATTGGAGCAGCCCCTAGCTGTATTCATGCTTCCCGGTCTCCACAAGTCCAAACCAAGCTGCTCTCTTTGCTGTCCAGTCCGGCCAGCATTTGGCCAAGCCCTTTGGAGTCAAAGTGAAGACCAATTCCAGCCCATGTCCATGCCCACATGGCTGCCACCTTGCATGTGCATGTTTTGTTTAAATTAAATGCATGTGGTGTGTCCCTCCCTCTCTCTCTTCCCCTCATAAAAAATTAAATGCATGCATATTTGTTTAAAGACATGGCCGGCCACCCTCACTCCCCTCTCTCCCTTTTTAATATTTTATTTTCTTCTCTCTCATCTCTTAACTCACATCCATGCCCTCTTTCCCCTCTCTTTCTTCTTCTCTCTCTCCAAAATTAATACATTCATCTCCCATCTCCCATGCATGGCCGGTCAACCCTTGCTCTCCCCTCTTCCCTTCTTATTTCTAGATTCTTCTCCTCCATCTATAAAAGGGGCTCTCCTTCATGCTTGAGAGGAACTTTTGGCAAGAGAGAGAGATCAAGAGAGAATTGTATTTTTGTTTTCCAAGTTTTGTAAGTTTTCTTTTTAGAATATTGCAATCTTGTTCTTAGTATAATAGTATTGCTCTTTTTATTTCCTTGTACTTTTCTTCTTCAAATTAATGAAAATGTTCTCTTTTTACAATATTGTCGTTTCAATTTCCATTATGCGTAGCTAAACTTCCGTTAGCGTTTGATCATGATGATCCATGAATTGAGATGAGATTATTTCTTTAAGTCTTAGTTTCGCTTTTGTTTAAATTATTCTTGATCCTTCTTTTATTTATTTTTGCGTCGACTCTGTATTTCCGGTATACGGAAGTAGGCCCTTGATCTCATTTCATAATAGTCGAGAGACTCATTGATTTGAAAGATCGCTCAAAGAAGGAAGGAGTTGCACGCACCCCTAGAGATAGGATGACGTAAATCCTCCGGATTGGAGTCAAATCCAATAGTGCGGTTCACTTCAATAATGCGGCTTTAGACCTGTTTGTTTTACGAAGAGATTCTGATCAAACCATCTATAAGTTAGGAGATTTAGTGCTCTAGCGAGACTATCTCTCTTTTTCGGAACCGCCACGGTCAAGAATTATTTTGCAATCGTAGAACTAATTTTATTTATCTCTCGTCTCTTTTCATGGTGACTCTTTGATCAAACGCTAATTTTCTTTTCTGAATTTCCGTTCAAGTAATCTCGTAGTTTATTTTAAAAATTCTCAAAGTCATCAACCATTCGTACGGTAGGATAATAGTAGAAAGCGTGAGTAATAATACTTGACAACCCCGTGTTTTAAATACGACCTTGGTACTACAATTTGATAGGTACACTTGCCTCATCGGGTTGATAGTAAATTAATTCACCAAGTTTTTGGCGCCATTGCCGGGGACCCTCTGTCAATATTAAGAAAATGTCGTCGCGATTACTTCTACAAAAATCAAAAAAAAAATTATTATTATTATTAACCCACATCATTTTTTTTTATTCCACCTAAAATCCTGGAAATGACGCTTTGGGCTTGAATTCCCATCACAGCCTCTAGTACCGTTGCAAACCCTTCACAGGGTAGATCTCGGGAAGTCCGGGACTATTATAATCCGCCTAATATTATCCTTCTTAAAAAAAGAAAAAAAAATCATCATCATCATTTTTAATTTTGGTATTTTTTCACTTTCGTTTATTTTCCCTTTTAATTTTGGTATTTTTTCACTTTCGTTTATTTTCCCCTCTTCCCCTTTTCTTTCTGCTAGTGCATGACCCGCACGAATTCGTCGTTACTTGTTGATTTGGACCCGGAAATCGAACGCTCCTTGCGGAGAAATTTACGATTCAGGGGTTCCACCTCTCAAGATACGGTTGAGGATTCTAACAGTGATTGTGTTTTTAATTCTGAAATTATGGGTGATCCCAATCCAGAAGTTGTTCAGCAAAGGACTATGTCCGATTATGCTCGACCCAACCTAGAAGGGACAGAATCAAGTATTGTTCGACCTGCAATTGCGAACAACAATTTCGAGCTTAAGCCTGGCACTATACAAATGATGCAGCAATATGCGCAGTTCGACGGATTACCAGATGAAGATCCGAACTTGCATATTACTAGCTTCCTTGAGATCTGTGATACCTTCAAAATCAATGGTGTCTCAGACGATGCGATTAGGCTAAGACTCTTCCCCTTCTCCTTACGTACAAAAGCCAAACAGTGGTTGAGTTCTCTCCCAAGAGGATCAATCACTACTTGGAATATTTTAACAGAAAAATTTCTTGCTAGATATTTCCCCCCCGCTAAAACTGCTAAACTTCGAACTGATATTTGTTCCTTTAGTCAAATTAATTCTGAGACCCTCTATGACACTTGGGAGAGGTTCAAAGAACTTTTAAGACGGTGCCCCCATCATGCTCTGCCTGTATGGTTGCAGGTTCAGACATTTTATAATGGGCTAAATCAAGAGACAAAGCAAATGATAGATGCCGCATCCGGTGGTTCTTTGAACCGAAAAACTCCGGAGGGTGCTCTTGAGCTTATCGAGGATATGGCAATGAACACCTATCAGTGGAATTCGCCTAGGTCTCGCCCAATTAAACCTGCAGGTATCTATGAAGTGGACTCCGTGTCCCAACTGGCGCTTCAAGTGGAAATGCTGAACAAGAAAGTAACGGAGATGACTGCTGCCTCCGCTAGTCAGGTACATGAAAATGCAATTGCTGCTGTTGCCGAGCAGGTGGATTATCTGGGAAACATACCTAGGCCTGCTCAAAACAATTTTTCTAATTTTTCTGGTTTTCTGCTCCTCCTGGTTTTAATGCTGCGTCTAATTCGTATCACCCCGGATTGCGTAATCATCCAAATTTTTCGTGGAGTAATCCCGCAAATGCCGCACGCCCACCACATGATTTCACCCCACCACCACCACAAAATCAAAATCAAAATTTTCCAAAACCTCCATCTTTGGAGGAAGTGTTTTCCAAATATATGAATTCTAATGATGCAACCATTAGAAATCTAACAGGGTCGATGAAAAATCTTGAAACAACAGTCGGCCAACTAGCTAAGGCTTTCTATGAGAGACCACCTGGGACTCTTCCCTCAAATACTGAACCAAACCCAAGGGAACACGCGAAAGCGATCACCCTTCGGAGCGGCAAAGTAGTCCACGAGCCCACCACAAGGGAAGAGCCAGAGGTTATTTCCTCTCATGCTGATAAGGAACATGTAATCATTAAGGAAACTGATTTAGGAAGCGAAAAAGAAAAAAATATGTTTGAAAAAGAAATAGATAATCTTCAAAGTAATGAGGTTTTAAGAGAATTTCCTCCGCCGCCCTACCCCGCTAAGCTTAGGCAAGATAAGTTAGACGATCAGTATCATCGCTTTCTTGAAATGTTTAAACAAATTCATATAAATTTACCATTTCATGAAGCGATTAGTCAAATGCCTAAGTACGCCAAATATTTGAAAGATTTGCTAACAAACAAGAAGAAACTGGAAAATCTATCTCATGTAACGCTAAATGAAGAGTGCTCGGCGGTTATAAAAAACACTAATCTCCCTAAAAAGATAAAAGATCCGGGTAGCTTTTCTATTCCATGTGTTTTTGGTAATCTTTTCATGAAAAACGCGTTAGCAGATTTGGGTGCGAGCATCAATTTGATGCCTTTTTCTTTGTATAAGCCGTTAGGATTGGGCACTCTAAGCCCTACACGTATGAGTATCCAATTAGCTAATCGGTCAATCAAGTACCCATTAGGTATCGTTGAGGATGTGTTAGTGAAGGTCAACAAATTCATCTTCCCCGTGGATTTTGTCATTCTTGATATTGAGGAAGACGTCGATGTCCCTCTTATCCTTGGTTGTCCCTTTTTAGCCACCTCTCGAGCGGCTATTGATGTGAGTAACGGGAAGCTTCTTATTCATGTAGGGGATGATGAGGTCGCATTTTCTATTAATGATTCAATGAAAAACTCTTTAAAAAATGACGACTCATGTTTCTTTCTTGATGAGTTCAATGATAATTCTCCACTTCTTCTTTCTAATGTTTCTTCAAATGATTTTTCTTCCTCCTTTTCTGAAAGTTATCCAAATATTTTTGAAGACACGGTTATGTCCGTGCAAACAAATTTCGAAAACCCACCAACTGTTAGACAAAAAAATTTTGAAAATCTTATTTTTGAAAAAGAAAAAGTTTTAAAAAATTCTTACGATGAACCACCATCTCTTGAACTCAAACCACTCCCCGATCATCTTAAGTACGCCTTTTTAAAAAAAAATTCTAAATTGCCCGTTATAATCTCGGCTTTTCTTTCTCAATCCGAGAGCGATCAACTGATCGAAGTGCTACAAAAGCATCGTCGAGCTATATCGTGGCAAATTTCCAACATTTCGGGCAAAAGCCCTTCTTTTTGCACCCACAAAATCTTTGTTGAAAATGATTCAAAACCTGTAATCCAACCTCAACGTCGTCTTAATCCAAACATGAAAGAGGTCGTAAAGGGAGAGGTGCTTAAGTTGTTAGATGCGGGGATAATTTATCCAATCTCAGATAGTAAGTGAGTGAGTCTAGTCCAGGTAGTGCCTAAGAAGGGTGGGATCACGGTAGTAGCAAACGAGAATAACGAGTTAATCCCGACTAGGACGGTAACTGGATAGAGAATGTGTATCGATTATCGTAAGCTTAATGACGCCACTCATAAGGATCACTTTCCCCTCCCTTTTATCGACCAAATTTTAGAACGATTATCTGGGCATAGTTTTTATTGCTTTCTCGACGGTCTCTCGGGGTATTTCCAAATCCCTATCGCACCCGAGGACCAAGAGAAGACAACATTTACTTGCCCTTTCGGAACTTTTGCTTACCGTAGGATGCCTTTCGGCCTTTGCAACGCACCTGCTACCTTTTAGAGGTGTATGTTAGCCATCTTCGAAAAATATGTAGAAAGTATAATGGAAATATTTATGGATGACTTCTCTGTTTTTGGTGATTCATTTTCATTATGTTTAGAAAATTTGGCTAAGGTTTTAGAACGCTGTGAAAAAACTAACTTAGTTTTAAACTGGGAGAAATGCCATTTCATGGTGAGAGAAGGGTTAGTCTTAGGTCACAAAATTTCTGCCAAGGGAATCGAGATCGATCAAGCTAAGGTCGAGGTAATCGAAAAACTGCCGCCGCCTACAAACATTAAAGCAATTAGAAGTTTTCTAGGCCACGCGGGGTTTTATCGGCGCTTTATCAAGGACTTTTCAAAAATCACAAAGCCTCTAACCCAACTCTTAGAAAAAGATATCCCTTTTAATTTTGACGAATCATGTTTAGCTGCTTTTGAATTGATAAAATCTAAATTAATTAATGCTCCGATTATGATTGCTCCGGCCTGGGATTTGCCGTTTGAAATAATGTGCGATGCGAGTAACCATGCGGTAGGTGCGGTGCTAGGACAACGGATTGATAAAAATTTCCACCCAATCTATTACGCTAGCAAGACTCTTAACTCGGCGCAAGAAAACTACACAACAACTGAAAAAGAACTTTTAGCAATCATTTTCGCTTTTGATAAATTCCGGCCGTATATTATGCTTTCCAAAGTTATAGTTTTTACGGATCATTCTGCCTTGAAGTACCTCCTCTCTAAACCGGACGCCAAGCCGTGTCTTATTCGCTGGATCCTCTTACTTCAAGAATTCGACTTGGAGATCCGAGATAAGAGAGGAGCAGAAAATCTAGCGGCTGATCATCTTTCTCGATTAGAAAACCCCGAGATAGCTATGTTAAACGAAAATTTTCTTAATGATTCTTTCCCGGATGAACAACTTCTAAATGTTTCTTCTTCTACTCCCTGGTTTGCCGATCTGGCCAATTATCTTGTGGCCCGCGTCTTCCCAAAAGAGTACTCATCTCAGCAAAAGAAGAAATTCTTTTCTGAGTTGAAGTATTATTTTTGAGAGGACCCCTTTCTATTTCGCATTTGTGCGGATCAGGTGGTAAGAAGATGTGTTTCCCGGGAAGAAGGTTTTAAAATTTTAAGGCATGTTCATGAAGGTCCAACTGGCGGGCATTATCAAGCAAACCACACCGCCCACAAAGTACTTAGTGCTGGCTTTTATTGGCCAAGCATATTCAAAGATGCTCAAATCTTTGTGAGCGGATGTGATCGATGCCAACGGACCGGAAACATATCAAATAAAAATGAAATGGAACAAAATTATTACCTTGAATGTGAGATTTTTGATTTATGGGGCATCGACTTTGTCGGCCCGTTTCCTTCAAGTTTAGGTAATAAATATATTTTAGTCGCGGTAGATTATGTTTCTCGTTGGGCAGAAGCCCAAGCTCTTCCAAGTAATGATGCCCGCGTTGTGATTTCTTTTTAAAAAAAATTGTTTTCTCGTTTTGGTTTCCCTCGAGCGATCGTTAGTGATAGGGGAAGTCATTTCTGCAACGCCCAACTCACTAAAGTTTTAATCAAATATGGCGTTACGCATAAACTTTCCACCGCTTATCACCCACAAACTAACGGTCAGGTCGAGGTTGTCAATCGGGAACTCAAAAGAATTTTAGAAAAAACTGTT
The DNA here is from genome assembly GCA_033032865.1 of Dactylorhiza incarnata. NCBI lineage: Eukaryota > Viridiplantae > Streptophyta > Magnoliopsida > Asparagales > Orchidaceae > Dactylorhiza > Dactylorhiza incarnata. Next base: position 2,286,043 of record JAWHQI010000124.1, on the reverse strand, counting down.
TCGACTTCTCGTAAAGATTGGTCTTTAAAATTAGACGATGCTCTTTGGGCCTATCGGACGGCGTACAAGACCGCTATCTGTTGTACCCCCTTCCGTTTGGTCTATGGAAAATCGTGTCATCTTCCGGTAGAAGTAGAACACCGCGCGTATTGGGCACTGAAATTTTTTAATTTTAATCCGCACTCAGTCGGCGAGCATAGAAAAAATCAATTGAATGAACTCGACGAGTGGCGAGCGTTTGCTTATGAAAATAACAAACTTTTTAAAGAACGTACAAAATTTTATCACGATAAGAACTTGCGCCACCCTAAAACGTTTACACCAGGCGATCAAGTTCTTCTCTTTAATTCACGTTTACGTCTTTTTCCTGGCAAGCTTAAATCTCGATGGTCTGGACCGTTTACGGTCAAAGAGGTTTCTCCGTACGGAACTGTTTTAATTTCGCACCCGGATAAGGGTGAATTTAAAGTGAATGGTCATCGACTGAAACTATATTTCTCTAATGATTTGGTGTCTCCTGAAAAGGAGCAAGTTTTATTCATTTCGTAATTTTTATCTTGTTATGGAACTTTGTTTTTAAAGTGGAACTTTTATTATGGACTTATTATTATCGAACTTTTTATTCGAACACTATGTATTATTTAAATAAGAACAATCTTGGGATCTCGCCCAAGTTCTTTTTCTGCATTTATTTTTGTATTATGTTCTTCCTCCTAGTGGCCCAAACACTTCAAAGTTCGTGATTGCCACTCCGACGTTGCTGATTTCAAGAAGGATCAAATCATACCTGCTGATGATCAAGTCACTAAAGTGCAAGCATGGGGGAGCGAATCCACATTCGGCATCACAAACCCGGGGAAGTCCTGTTTTTTTTCCTAGTTTTTATTTACTGCATTTCTTGTCTTTCCCTATCTCCTCCTCTTTCTCGTTTTTTTTTTCATTGAGGGCAATGAAAGGCTTAAGCATGGGGGAGGGTTTCATTGTTTAGGGTTTAGGGTTTCATTTTTTTCTCTTTTTCTCTTTTCTAAAAAAATATAAAAATCAAAAATATTGTATTTTTCTCTACTTTGTCTTTAAGGTTTATTAAAAATCAAAAAAACTAGAAAACTAAAAAACCCAAAAAAAATCCAAAATCCAAAAAAAATTTAGTATCTATTTGAAAATCAAAATCAAAAATTATTGTCTATCTTTATTTTTATGTTTCTTCTAGTGGTGTGTATGCCCATGCGGTTCTTTAGTTCTAAGTAGAATTTCTTGAATCGGTTTTCTAAATCTATTATTCTAACATAGTTTAGTTTTACTATTTTTCTACTTCTTAAATATAGGCATCCATTTTTCTACTTCTTAAGTTAGCAAATTGTAGTATTTCTTTTTATTCGGTTTTGTTGCGTATGAACGGTTGTTAGTTAACGTTATCACTTTTTCATTTTGGGGTAATGCTTTCTTGGTGTCTAGAACTTGTCTTTAGCGACTCTCTAAGCATTTGTGTCGTTTGTTCACGATCTTTAGAAATGATTTAGGCCATCCTTTTGACCCGCTTGAGCCTTTTTGCCCACCGAAAATTTTACCCTTGCTAAAACAATTTTGGGCGTTTTCCTTTTTTCTTTGTTTAGCTCCACCTTCCAATTTTCACCAAAGCCAAAGGGCCCTTCCTATTTCACACTAGACTTTGAGCCTTATTTAAATATCATTATTGTGATGGGAAGTATTTTTTGAAAAAAATGAAAAGGAAATCTTTAGTTCGCATTTGGAGCTCTCTTTTGTGTAATGAAAAAATGATTATCAAAGAAGAAAAAAAAATGAAAATGAAATCCAAAGAAAAGAAGTTATTTGGGGCCAAGTATGAAAAGAAAAAAAAATTTACGGCCTTGTGTTTGTTTTCCTTTAGTTTGAATTGGAGGAAATGACATATTTGTCATTTCTCATTCTTGTAATTTTATGTTTATTCAAAGCTCACCCTTGGTTTAGTGTGTTAGCCATCGTTTTTATCCTTGAATTCCAATTCCTAATCATTTACCTAAACCAAGTATTTACGCGTATTAAGCCCTTTTGATCTTTTGAACGTGACACAAACCTGCGTAGTGGAGAGAGTGTGAACGGACAAGCCTATGGCCACCATCATTGATGGATTTCTTTGGAGATTATCTTGAGATGATTTCGGGGTAATCGTTATTCTAGCAACCTAGTAATTCGTTCAATGCGCCGTTTATTTAGAATCTCTACTTTTGTTTTTCTTATTCTCCTAAATTTTGGATGTCTTGTTTTAGGAATTTAGAAATATGTAATTCTATTTTATGTTTTAATGATATTTTTAGGTCTCCTTTTTCAAGTTTTCTATTGTGGACTTCTCACCCCACTAGTTGTTAACATAGAAATTAGGATAGTTTAATTTTCCACATTTTGGTTTTCTTAATTATGCAACTTAAAAATTATTTTCCTTTTTGTTTCTCCTCTATTTTGATTTTCATTTGCTTGAGGGCAAGCAAGGTCTAAGCATGGGGGAGTTTGATGACTAGCTTTTAGTCATCGTTTTTAGGTTAGTTTAGTTTAAATTTTCTTAGTTTTAATTATTTTCTCTTTGCATTTTATGGTTGTTAAACTTTAATATTGTTATTTTATGATTTTATGTTATTTTATGTTATGTTATGCTTTAAGGTTTTTTTTTTATGTTTTTATGTTTGTTATAAATAATTTTGTTATGTTTGTTATTTTATGTGCTAATGTTTGTTAAATGTAATGTTGTTATTTTTATTTTGTTGATTTTCTTTTTGTTAAAGTGTTAATGATGTTACTTTATGTTTGTTCTTTTTTTATTTTATGTTTGTTAAGTGTTAATTATGTTTTATATTTTATGTTTGTTATTATGTCTTAACTAATATAATATTTTATTTTATTTTTTGTAGGTTCAATGTTATGGTCACCATCGCCGCCACCTTTGCATGGAGTCATTGTGTTCGCCGTCGTGTGCCCGTCCATGCCGCCATCGTCGCGCCGTCAATTTTTATGCCGCAACGCCATCGCCGCGCCATGCAAACCGAGCCTAAATTGGAGCAGCCCCTAGCTGTATTCATGCTTCCCGGTCTCCACAAGTCCAAACCAAGCTGCTCTCTTTGCTGTCCAGTCCGGCCAGCATTTGGCCAAGCCCTTTGGAGTCAAAGTGAAGACCAATTCCAGCCCATGTCCATGCCCACATGGCTGCCACCTTGCATGTGCATGTTTTGTTTAAATTAAATGCATGTGGTGTGTCCCTCCCTCTCTCTCTTCCCCTCATAAAAAATTAAATGCATGCATATTTGTTTAAAGACATGGCCGGCCACCCTCACTCCCCTCTCTCCCTTTTTAATATTTTATTTTCTTCTCTCTCATCTCTTAACTCACATCCATGCCCTCTTTCCCCTCTCTTTCTTCTTCTCTCTCTCCAAAATTAATACATTCATCTCCCATCTCCCATGCATGGCCGGTCAACCCTTGCTCTCCCCTCTTCCCTTCTTATTTCTAGATTCTTCTCCTCCATCTATAAAAGGGGCCCCCCTTCATGCTTGAGAGGAACTTTTGGCAAGAGAGAGAGATCAAGAGAGAATTGTATTTTTGTTTTCCAAGTTTTGTAAGTTTTCTTTTTAGAATATTGCAATCTTGTTCTTAGTATAATAGTATTGCTCTTTTTATTTCCTTGTACTTTTCTTCTTCAAATTAATGAAAATGTTCTCTTTTTACAATATTGTCGTTTCAATTTCCATTATGCGTAGCTAAACCTCCGTTAGCGTTTGATCATGATGATCCATGAATTGAGATGAGATTATTTCTTTAAGTCTTAGTTTCGCTTTTGTTTAAATTATTCTTGATCCTTCTTTTATTTATTTTTGCGTCGACTCCGTATTTCCGGTATACGGTAGTAGGCCCTTGATCTCATTTCATAATAGTCGAGAGACTCATTGATTTGAAAGATCGCTCAAAGAAGGAAGGAGTTGCACGCACCCCTAGAGATAGGATGACGTAAATCCTCCGGATTGGAGTCAAATCCAATAGTGCGGTTCACTTCGATAATGCGGCTTTAGACCTGTTTGTTTTACGAAGAGATTCCGATCAAACCGTCTATAAGTTAGGAGATTTAGTGCTCTAGCGAGACTATCTCTCATTTTCGGAACCGCCACGGTCAAGAATTATTTTGCAATCATAGAACTAATTTTATTTATCTCTCGTCTCTTTTCATGGTGACTCTTTGATCAAACGCTAATTTTCTTTTCTGAATTTCCGTTCAAGTAATCTCGTAGTTTATTTTAAAAATTCTCAAAGTCATCAACCATTCGTACGGTAGGATACTAGTAGAAAGCGTGAGTAATAATACTTGACAACCCCGTGTTTTAAATACGACCTTGGTACTACAATTTGATAGGTACACTTGCCTCATCGGGTTGATAGTAAATTAATTCACCATTTACCAAAGAATTAATTAAGAAATTCGGAATGGAGAATGCAACCTCAATGAGGACTCCAATGGGTTCAGCTATGTCTCTAGACAAGGATGAGAAAGGAAAACCTTTTGATGAAACCAAGTTTAGAAGCATAATTGGATCCTTGCTCTACCTTACTGCATGTAGACCGGATATAATGTTCTCAACATGTGTTTGTGCTAGATTTCAGGTGAACACTAAGGAATCTCACTACTCCGCTGCAAAGAGGATTTTGAGATACCTTAAAGGCACACCAAATCTTGGCTTATGGTACCCAAGAACTAAAGATTTTGAGCTAACAGGTTTTTCAGATGCTGATTTTGCAGGAAGCAAAGATGACAGGAAAAGTACTTCCGGAATGTGCCAATTCTTAGGGAAACGGCTTATCTCCTAGAGTAGTAAGAAACAGAATTGTGTTGCTATATCAACCGCTGAATCGGAATATATCTCCGCAGGCAGTTGCTGTGCATCATTACTGTGGATAAGAAATCAACTTGAAGACTACAACTTGAAGTTAATGGATATTCCAATGTACTGTGATTCATCAAGCTCTATTGCAATTGCCAATAATTCAGTATCTCACAGCAGGACGAAGCACATCGAGATCCGCTATCACTTCATCCGAGAGCATGTGGAGCACAAGGACATCGATCTAAGCTATGTCTCTACGGATCTGCAAATTGCAGATATTTTCACAAAGCCTCTCGACGAATCAAAGTTCAACAATTTCAAAATGGAGCTTGGCATGTTAAACAAAGAGTCTTAAAAACAAGCTCAGAAAATCAGAAATTCCTTCTCAAAGAAGATAGAAATTTGAATAGTCAATTTATTCAAAGGATATCATCGAATTGCACATTCGACTAGACGCATTAGTCAAATTTGGCGATTTCAATTAATCGAATTCGGCTATTCTTATTACTCGAATCCCTTTAACCGAATTCGGCGAACCTTATTAATCGAATTCGACTACTCCAATTAGCCGAATGACGAAACTTTCGGATTTCAAATTTCCTTCTAATAATTTTATGGGAATCGAAGAATCACGATTCAAAATCTAAGGTATGCACTATCTCCCCTAGTTTCTAACTCTATATAAATGTTCTTAGAAGAGAAAATTCGAAAGTACCGCATCCCCCGATTTCGTCTGTCTCTTCACTTATGACTCCGAAATCGTTCGTGCGATCCTTCCGTCGGTTCGTCTCCCTCGCTCGATCTTCTTCAAAATTTCTTACGCAATGTCCAAGAAGCAGTCCAGCAGTTGCTCTCCGGCAGTGAACTCGTAAGAACATGTTTCGACAGCTCTATGGACGAATTTCGCAATGTCGTTTTGGCTCTCGAAGTCGCAGGACTAGGCTTCATTCTCGAGCATCCTTGCAAGGTTCTTGAGAAGGGGGTGTTGAAATTCTTCAAGCACGCAGAGCTCAGGAAGCAAGGGTCAGTGATCAAGAGTAGAATCGGTGATTTCACAGTTAATGTCTCTCCCTCCAGATTGACTAAACTTCTCAAATTACCAGTGGTAACCGAATCAGATATTTTCTCTTCCAAGGACTTCAAAAAGGCATTGTTATTTTGTGGATTGCCTAAGGGAACTAAATCCATTTATAGGAAGCAAATGAATGAGGAATGGAAACTCCTCTCAGATATCATGGGAAAAGTTCTTCTATGTAAAGTCGGCTCTCACGACTACATCTCCAATGATATGTTCAAATTGCTCGGTTCAGTAATCTACAGGAAGAAGGTTGATTGGGGCAGCGTGTTATTTGACAGAATATCATCTAGTTTGGCTACTCCTAACTTTGGGAGAATCCTCTCATTATATCTTAGTCGTCTAGACAAAGCCAGGTTCAGCATGAGGACAGGAACCCCTCTCCACCATTTTAACAGAATAGATTCCTCTATGATTGAAAGATGGTCCAGGAAAGTAGGTGAGCCCAAGGTGCTGACTCCCATTGGTCCAAAAGCTGAAAAGATCTTACGTGATGAGTCTGGAAGGCACTTCGATAGTAACTCTCCAGCTTCCTCTCCAGAAAACGAAAGTGAACCCTCCAAGGGGGAGTGCTCTAAGCTACCAGAATTAGAAAGACCAGATTCTCCTGTAGATTCTCCAGTTCCATCTCAAAAGATTCCTTCTCCTCAAAGCTCTCCTTCAAAGGCAGATGACAATGTTGGTAGCAATGATGACAGTGATGATAATGATGAAGGGGTAGATGACCCTGCTATTGATGCTGTGAAGACAGTTAAGTCAGCTCAAGGCAATGAATCTCTTCATGAAGATGAAATCCCTGCTCCGATTGAGGGGGAGAATGTCAATTCTGATCATTCTCATTCTACAGCAGACAAGAAAGATAAGACAGGGCTAGCTCCGCCTCCTGAGAACCTTACAATCATTATTGAAGATGAAAGTGAAGCAGGGCCTTCTGCCTCCAAATCTAAGAATAAGGAGAAATCAGTGCCACACCCCAAGATTCAGATCACCGTTGAAGATAAAAGAAAAGAAGGCTCTTCCCCTCCTCCATTCAAAAATGATGACACCCTTGATGCACTTCAATTCTATCACTATATGAATGATGTAGATTCAAGTGATTTTCTATTCGCTGAGGATGACTTTGGAATATCTTCTCGACTCCATGCTCAACCTCCTTCTGCTGAAGATTCCATGATGATCAATCTGGAAGAAATGCTTGTAAAGCAGAAAAGATTCTTTGAATTTGCTCTCCGACAAGTTTTTGACAAGACTAGAGCCATAGAGAAGGGAATGGGAAATAGTTTACAATCAGTAGCTCACAGTTTGGATAAAGTCAAAGAAAAGCAAGATGAGTATTTCTCTATGGGTACCTCCACCCTAAAGCATGCAGTGGATGGATTACATGCTATTAGTGATAATACTAAAGCTCTCTCTGAAAATCAGAAATGTATTTTTGAGGATGGGGCGAAGGGAAGATCGGCCATTCAGAACTCTCTCCAAAGCGTGAAGAATGAAATTATCGAAACCCTGACTGAAGAAAAAAGAAAGGGGGAGGAAAGATTGCATGAAAGGATTCAAACACAAATCTTTGATTTGAATAGAGAAATAGACGGAAGGCTTCAAGAATCAAATATAAATGTTCAATCCCAGATATCAGAAATTTCAAGAGGTATTGATGTCAAGTTCCAATATTTATATGCTTATCTACATCAAAATCAAATGTGGTTGCACAATGAACTGTCAAGAGGCTAAGCCCATAAGTTCCAAGGGCCATGCCAATCTTCTGCGCAGCCAGCATTTCCGTCTGAAGAATTCTATCCGGACATTCAATTTGCTGCTCCTCAGGGTGAATATGAACCTCCCGAAGGATATATTTGGTCTGATGATGAGAATGAAATCTCCAGAAAAAGGGCAAGATTTGAAAATACAGAAGCAGGTGAAGCTGGGTTCATGAGAGATGCCATAATAGCTGCAAATCCAAGGCAAGATGGTCAGAGGGCTGAAGGTCCGAGAAATGTTAGTTATGGAGCTTCTCAGCCTAGAAGATTTGATGGTGAAGTATGCAGCCCTGAGTCTAGAAATATTATTCTTGATCATTTCAAGCTAATTAGCTGTTCAAATGAACTGCCTTCAACGTATTATGATAGAGAAGAAATTAACAAATGGCAGGCCTCCATGCTGAAAAGAAGAATTCACGTCAGAAATCATAAAGAAGACTCAAATCCTCCTCCACCTCCTCCGAAGTATTTTCCAAAGCCAAAAGCCTACTTTGACAGACAACTCAAGAAATTTCAAAAGGGAAAGACGCATGAGAAATGATGAATGATTGATCACTAGACTTTATTTCTCTTTTGAGAACATTTATATATTGTTATCTAATTAATGTTGGGTGGACTTAAGCTTTTTATTTATGATGCTTTTATATATCCACATCGTTCAGTTCTTTATTTGCTTATATTTATTATTTCCTGTGCAATCCATCTTAGTAGATAGGGTTCTGACTTCTTCAAATAGGGGGAGATTGTTGGGTAATGTATCCACAATAGCCCTGATTTGAAGAAGTCCCCTTCAAACTAAGACGAATTGTAATTGTATTTCATTATGCACTTTAGCTGTGATGTGACAGGTTATTCCACTCTAAGTACAAACCAATGTCAGGTTTCAATGAGTCGTCTAACACATGTTGTGCAATGTAATCCCTCATTGTATAGACCAAAGTGTTGAATTATGTGAAATCTCTCTATTGGGATGTACTTCATTTTCAAAGTGCTAGAGAAGGAGGACTGGTGCTGATGATGGAATCATTTGAGAAAGGAAAATAACTTAAGTAAAATTCGGTTATATCCTTTAGATCATATAGTCGAATTCGACTATATGGTTTGAATGGATATAACCGGATTCGGCTAATCTATGTCCGAAAGATTTATTTTTCTATGTAAAAGAAGAATCGAATTCGACTATTGTAATTCGGTGAATCTGTTTCGTCGAATCTTTAGAGAAGTTGAATTCGACTATATGGTTTAACCGAATAATTTCGGTTAATGCCATTCGCCTATTCCATTTCGCCGAATCGGTCTGTAAGTAATTTCCGATTCAGTTCGACGGCGTATTCTTTAGGGCATCCCCCATGTACTGTACACGTGGAGCTAGATCCCTAATTCGCGCTTATGACCGTTGGAAGAAGACCCTATAAATTCTTAAGGATTATTTCTAAATAACCCTAATCGCGAATTGTGAAAAAGCACTCGCAAACTACGACTGACGGTCGACTGTTCTCGCGCAAGCATTTCGTCTCCGACAAATCTAGCGATTCGTGATTCGTTTTCTAAATTTCAATCGACAAGATCAAGATCTACTGATTAGCTCTCATCTTCTATTGATCCAGTCGATTCAAGTTCTCAGATCTAACAACAAATCGATTTCCAGATTTCTTCATTCTTCATTTACAAAGGACTGAAGTTTATTGCTAAGAAGAAGAAATCTATCTCTCAAGATCTGAAGAAGAACTTCATCAGAAGTTTAAGAAGATTGTTTTTCAATTTACTGTGTTGTTGTAAGAACCATTTTCTAAATCTTGTAGGAAGCTTGTTTCCGAGTTTTTGTGTAGATCCTTGTTTGAGGATCGAGTTGTAGGAGTTGGTTTACTCCGAGTTGTAGGAGTTGGTTTACTCCGAGTTGTAGGAGTGGTATACTTCGAGTTGTAGGAGTTTTGACTCCAAGGTGTAAGAGTATATTAATCTAAGATTGGTGAAGTAGCCGAATCTAGCCACGAAGTGCTAGATAGGCGAGGCGGGAAAGTGGACGTGCCCATTCCTGGGAACCACTATAAATCCTTGTGTCTGTGCTGTGCTTTCTTTCCGTGCATTTCTGTGTATTAATTTTAATTCCGCGTAAATACATAGAAACCACCTATTCACCCCCCTCTAGGTGATTTAGGCCGCAACTAGATACTCTCAACATATGATATAGGTATGTCCTAGATTATAATACCCTAACTATATGTCTACACACTAGCCCCGTACTATGTGACGGATGGGCATGAGGAGCTGCACAGATGCCATAGAATGGTGTGTTAATCCCATATGCACACACTAGAGAACGCTCAACCTAGCACTCTTTCCCCCTAGTTCGTCGCAAGGCCCCACTAGAACCCTCCCCGGTTAAGGACAAGACATGACTTAGAGGTTAAGTCTTCTAATGCATACAATCCTATGCCCTCGCTATTGTGAGACACATAATATGGGTGAATGATCATGGTCATTCCTAAGCACTTTAGTCCTATGCAAAGAATATATAAATTATGACTTTTATGAGAGATTGATTATATTTGATTTTCAAGTCACAAAATTATTATGAATTTTATCTTTCAATTTTTCTACTTCATAATTAATTCATTTTGGCAATATGACACAACTAGCATGACTAATAATATTTATTAGTTGATAATGGTAGAATAATGAGTTTGATTGTAATTGTTATACCATAAGATTAATTGAGATAATGTTGCATGTATTCAAAAAGTGATTCAGTATTTAGACATAGAATGAATTTATGATTTCAATTGATTTATTCTTATTAATATAAAGTTGATTCTATGGTCTACATATAAATGAGATACATGCAAGTCATACTACATTAATTCATTCATATAATTATCATGATCAAAAACTATATGTTGGAAGCAATAAGATCTTTTGTTGCTATGTTTAACGTTTGAATTTAAAAGATCTATTGATTTTGCAAGGTTATTATATATGATCATTAATATTAATTCGTAGTGATTTAGGTACTCATTATAATGATGTAAGTGAGGTATATAAAACAATTCATTTTCAACCTTTTCAAAAATATTAAAGAGAAATATTGTAAGGTGAATAATGAATACAATGAGAAACTAATTTTTTTTGTTCTTTTTGAAAGGTTTTATAAATTTTCTCTTTGTTTTTTGAATATTAAACACAAGCATATATATATATATATATATATATATATTTCTTGACTTTCGATTTTTATTTTTCTATTTTTCTGTAACATAACATGATATAACTAGCATATCCACTGATTTCTACTTATAGTAAGCGATGATGCTAGATGAGAAGTTATGATAACAAGGTGCAATGTTATGTAAAGATTACAAGCATATGATCGATTTGCATATAATCAACATGGATTCTAAGGTCATTGGATAAGTGCAAACTCGCATTTAATAGTTCATAGACCTAGAATGATGTGTTTTAATCTAGTGAGTTATTTTCAATAAGTATAAGGTTGATTCTAAGGTCATTGGAATGGTACTTAGGAGCATGTGATGTACAATCCGTTGACAAAAAAATGTCGAAAAAGAAAAACTAAGATAACTTCTAAACGGAGTTGATTTTTTGCAATTTTTCAATTCCAATTTTTCATGATTATGATTAAACATATTAGAGGCTATCAAATAACACAAAGATTTAAGATAAGTAATCAACCACTTGTGAATTTTATACATTTAGCCATAGAATCCTAGAATACCCTTTTTAAATCCATTTTGACAATTATTTCATTAGTCTTAATAATATTATATAACCATTTAGTATTTAATTTATAATGATGATATAAGACTTTTAAAGGTAATGGATTTAGAAGGTAAAAATAATAAAAAGGATAAGTAGATCACTTGAGAGATGATATAACTTTTATTCAATTTCATTCAATTTGATTCATTAATGAATTTGTGGCTTAATGTGTGAAATTCATACCACATGTTGTACAAAGTGACCATAGCATGATGGTGAAAAAAAAGAAAATAAACAAAAAGGAAGTGTAAGCATATCATGAAGTAGTGTTGATGATACTTCATATTTAATTATTTCTACTTCATGCATTTGTATGATACCTAATGAATAAGAGATTTAGGTATCCAAATGGGACCACGTGGGATGGTTCCTTTGGGTACCCAAATATAGCGAGATGATTTTTGGGGAGACAAGGATGAATGGACCCTTTCATTTGACATCAGTGCATCATTCTTAAGTATGGGTCTCCATTCATACCTTGGAAAAATGTTATTTTTATTTTTCAAATTTCCATAGTCATTTTCTTGAATGTTTGGATAAAAATGACTTTTGAATTTATTATTTAAAGGAAATTTGTTTTGCGTTTAATTTTAAGTTTGGAGAAGATTGATATTGTAAATGATGATTATGAAGATAGTGTTTTGGAAATTCATTTATAATCTTTTGATGTTTTTATTTTCATTGTTTGGCTTATTTAACTTTTGAGAAATCATATTCAACTTGCTTTTGGATTTTGCTTTATATTGAGAATGTATGTTTTGGGAATTTTTCTTTATGATTTCCTTAAGCGAGTTGATTTTAGTTTCTAATTCATTATTCTTAATTTTTAAATTATGTCTAGCTTTATTATAAGATATTGTGCTATTTTTAAGAGTGAAAACAATTGAATCAATATGATTTTGATAGTCATTTCTATATTCCTCAAATGTTTCATCCATCTCTTGAATTTCAATTTTATAATCTTTACACTTAGCACAATCATTTTTCAAAGAAGAATTTTGTAAACATAATTTTTCATTTTGTTCTTTTAGATTCTCTTTTTCATATAACTTGAGTTTTTCTTTAAGAATATTACAATCAAAACAAGGTTTTATATTTTCAATTAAATTTCAAGGTGGAGAATAATCACACACATTAATCTTTGTTTCTACATTACATTTAGCTTTTAAGTTTTTATTTTCTAAACATAATTTTGAATTTGAATTTTTTTAATTTCTTAATTTTACGCTTAGTAGTTTGTAGCAATTGCAATGTAGAAATAGAAGTACAAAAGATGGAATTTGATTTCCTTACATTGCTTTTGGATGAGGGAAGATTTGAGCATATTGTTCCTTTGTCGTCTTCATCTTCCTCTTCCAAACAAGAGTTTCCCTCATCCTTTCTACTTGATGAGCATTCTATGGATCCCTCATTTGAGGAGCTTTCTTGAATATTTGTGCAAGCTTGTATGTTCTCCAATTCTTGTGTTTGTTCCATACCTACAGAAGGAGAATCATAAACTTCTTCAAGAAATTTCCATACTTTGTATGCACTAGAAAAACAATATATTAATTTGAAAACTTCATTTGATAAACCACAAAATAAATAGTGTTTTGCCTTTGCATTTAAATGAAGTCCCTTTTTATTTGATTCATCCGCTGGTCTTGCTATTGCTAAGTTCCATACTTCGATATCTAAAGTTTTAATAAATTTTTCAATTAAAATTTTCCATCCTTTATAATTTGTCCCTTCGAATAAAGGTGGTGCAAGAGATTTTTCTTCTTCATAAAAATTTCCCCACTAATAGAAGCGAGATCATGAGGCTCCATTATTCCCGGTTGTTAAGCCGATTTGGAATAACCTGGCTCTGATACCACTTGTTGGATCTGTAGGCACCCTTAAGTGGGGGGTGAATAAGGGTTTTAGAAAACTTTAATATTTAATAGAAAACTTTTGATATTTTATTAGAAGTAAGTTAAATCAAAAGTACAGAGATTGGAATTAGGAATCAACTCAATTTTATTAAACATGAAAAGGCATGATTATCATTTATAAAATTGATTACAAAGTCGGATTTCTATGACGCTAGAAATCGAGGCGTAATATGAAAGACTCTTTTCGTTTTCTATACCGACTTGTATTCCCACGAACCGGTTGGCTTTAGCCGATATCTCCCCAGATACGGCCTCAAGCCGCTCTAGCCAATCTATCCCCAGAATGTCCTTGAGCACCCCTTAAATCTACTCCCTAGACCTAGTCGCCAACACGAGGCGAATTACTCCCTAAGTCCTACCCAGACCTAGTCGCCAACACGTGGCAAATTTACAAACCGATTACAAAGATAAAATAAAAATACAAATATAAAAACTCCCTATGAGGTAATCTGAAGGAGACGCCGAAGAATCGCTAAAGATCGTTGAAGTCCAAGCATGCGTTCTTTGCGTTGATTTAGCGTGTTGATCTAAGCCTCCTTTGATTCCTCCTTTTGAAATATGAGCGAGAGATGTGTTTGTCTGTAAATATGGCCCTCACAAAGTTTCTGAAGTGCTGGAATAGGGCTCTTGGCAATCAGTGCTTGGAGAAGACGAAATCCTCCAATTTATAGACATTGAGCTAACGTCGGCGTTAAGTGCTAACTTCGGGCGTTGACCATGTGTAGCAACATATTGATGGCTCGGATCATCAGAAGAGGAAGGAGATTCTGCACTTTAGGAAATGATTTATTTTAGGCAATATTAACGTCGGGCTTTAAGACTAATGCGGGCGTTGGGCAAATCATTCCTAAAGCTCCTCCTGTAATCACGGCTCCTTTCTCCTTGCCAAATTCGTCGATCGGATAGCGCCCAATGTTAAGACCTAATGCCTGGCATTGAGTTTCATTCTCCCATAATTTCGTCGAACAGCAACTTCGTCGAACGGACTTTTCATTTCGTCGAACTCCATTTCATTGAGCTGAAATTTCGTCGAACGCAATTTCACCGAACGAAATTTTCGTCGAACGACATCTATTTTTGTCGAACTCAATTTCATCGAACGGGCTTCTACTTCCGTCGATCACAATTTTGTCGAACGCCAGCGTTAAGTCCTAACGCCTGGCGTTGAGTTTCTTTCGTCCAATGCTATTTTGTCAAACACATCTTTGCGGGAACAGAAATTAACGTCGGCGTTAAGATTTAATGTCGGGCATTATCTCTCTTCCTTTATTTTCAGCATGAGAACAAGTCCACACCAATAACAGCAACCTAGTATCATATTTGTTCAAACCTGCATGCTAAAAACACAATGGCAAACAAGATAAAATACAAGTAGGATTTGTTATTCTCAAATCAAAGGAATGCAGATAACCATGTTCCAACAATAAAGAATCTAATCTCTTATTGATTAGATTAAACTGTGATGCCATCTGAGCGGCCAAGGATGTGATTTGATCCACCTGGTGGATTCCAACTGTGTTATTATTCCCTTGTCGCATATAGGCTTGGTAATTATTAGCGGTAAGATCTTCAAGGATTGCATATGCATCCTCGGGATATTTTTGAAGCAACGATCCTCCTGCAGCTCCATCAACTAAAATCATGGTTGCAGTTTGCAAACCATTATAGGAGGTGGAGACTTGTTGATGTTGGGCTAACCTATGATGGGGACAATTCCTTAACAACTCCTTAAAATGCTCCCAAGCGCCGTATAGTGCTCCCCGTTATTCTGTGTGAATGTCGTTATATCACTTATTAACTTTGCAGTTTTTGATGGAGGAAAGTATTTATGCAAGAATTTTTCAACTAATTGTTCCCAAGTTGTAATACAATCATTAGGTAAAGAGTCTAACCAATCTTTAGCTCTTCCTTCTAATGAAAATGGAAACAGTCTCAACATAATCGTATCATCGGATGCCCCATTAAACTTAAACATGTCGCATATAGCTTAGAAGGTTCTTAAATGCGAGTTTGCATCTTCGTGATTAAGACCCCCAAACTTGTTATGCTGAACTTGTTGCATGATTAGTGGGTCCATCTTAAGTTATTAGCTGCAATTGTCGGACGGGGAATACTGAAATGCAAACCTCCCCTTAGAGGTGTGTTATAATCGTAGCATGTCATTCGTGGAACAGCAGGTTGACCATTTTGTTCAACATGACCGTCATTGTTTTTGTTCATATTAATATTATTATCCAAATTATCATCCATTTCAAGATGAGCACTGTTCACTGTTCTAGATTCTCTCCTGTTTTGTCTACATGTGCGTTCGATTTCAAAATTCAAAGGCAATAAATTTACTTGCCTATATCTGGACATACACAAAGCAGGATTCCAATTGGTTAAATGAAAACAACAAAAACAGAAAAATAATTAAACAAACACTCGATCTCTAAATACTAAGATTTCACCAATATTGCAAGAAACAGACACTAACACAGTGACACTTCCCCGACAACGATGCCAAAAACTTGATACGCGGAAAATAGTGTTACGCAAGTGCACGTGCCGGACCAAGTAATAAAGAGTGAGAAGTGATCGTTCCCTCGAGGAAGTGAGTGAATTAGTGCTTGCAATTACTAAATTATTTTTTTCTCTAAATTCAAGTGACAATTTTTAAGGTGAATTTCGATATTAATTTTTAAACTACAATAAGAAAATAAAACTATTTGATTGCTATTACTAAACCCTTGATTTCAGATTTTTGGAAAGATAGTCTTGTATTTTGTTTTCCCGTGCCTATTATGATGAGATCTCAAACATAATCCTCATGAATCGATTAATCCCTTTCCTACAATGATTTTTAAATGGATATCATCACCTCTCGATCTCCGATATCGGTTATTTAAAATCTCCCTAGTCATCTCTAACTTAGGAAGAAAAAGAATAACATAAAGTGCAAAAATCACAGTTGTTAGCCAAAGAGGAAATCTCTTTCTCTCTCGAAACTAAATTGGAATTTATGCTATACTTACACCACTCCTCTCTCGAATCTTGCAGTGCAGTAAAAAGATGGAAATTTGATTTAAGAAATACGTGACTCCTCTCTCGAATCTCGCCACGTAGAAAAGAGGATTCAACCCTAGATTAGCGCAACTCCTCTCTAGAATCTCGCCACGCTAAATAGAAAAAGAATACTTGCTCAAAATAACCACAACGATGAACATAAATCCAATAAAGAAAGAAAATTATTCAACCATGAAGAGGAAATTAACATCAATTCATCACAATAAATACGGTACTCACATCATACAAGACATTGAAAAATTAGCTCATGGAAGAAATGTTTAACCACACAAACGGAAAGATCTTACTTGCCATCCTTAGATAAATATGTGCGTTGTAGGGATCCGCTTCAGATGTATTCTTCTCCTTTGATGTCCTACCGATCCGTCTTAATGAAGCCTCCTTCAGAAATGGAGAAAATCTCGCCTTTTCTTCTCCAAAACTCTAACTCCAATCTCCCCCTTTTCTTTATATTCCAGCCACCATTTTGGCCAAATAACTTCGCTCTAAAACTGAAAAGACGCCTCCCATCACTTCTAAATTTTTGCAGTTACGAATCTGAAATTCGGATTTAAAATTCGCAAACATGTTGCAACACTCGATTTTTGGTGTTACAACACTCAATTTTTGGTGCCCATAATGAAGTTTATCAATTTAGCCAAGAATCTAATAGAGGAAAAGAATGATTCAGAACGGCTATAAATCATAAATTGATTCAATATAAATTAGATCTATAAAAGAAGGAAAGAGATCTGGCGATTTTGAATTCTGTCATGGAAATCAACGTGCGTCGATTACTATTCGACGCAAGCGTCGAGAGCATCCTTTCTGGACGTCGAGAGGAGAATAAGGAAGGTGCGTCGACTAATGTGCGTCGACTTCACTGGATGCGTCGACTAGAAATCAGAGTAGCGTCGACTAGACTTACGTCGTAATCTTCCTAGAGTTACTTCGACTCAATCTGCAAGAAACGTCGACTACATTTCGACGTTGCGTCGAATGCCATTCGACGCATATTTACTTAGCCTTGTATTTCATTCTTTAGAATTCATTTCTAGGGGTTAAGAGAAATCATTTCCCCAACAATCTCCCCCTATTTGTCTTAACCCAAAAAAATTGTGGTATCTAGCATATAACACATCATAGTATTTGCATAGATAAGAAATATATTGGGCAACCAAAAAGGAAAGAAAGAAACTTGTATATACACAAGCTCAGAAGAGATTATATATATATTGACCAATCAATGTTTGAGCATAAAGATTATCATCAATGGTTTTAGAAACCAAATTAACACTCAGGAGGGGTAGGAGGAGTCTTTCTTTTTCTTTTGAAGACCTTGGTGGGTTGCTCTTTCTCAACAGCAGATAGCACCCTCAGCTCCCCCTATGTCTCAGCTTCAGTTAAGACAGCATCTGGCTGCTCTTATTCATTTTCAGCTGTATTCACCATAGTATCCAGCTCCTTAGCTTCTACTGCAGCTACCATTGTTTCCAGCTCCCCCTGAAGTTCAGTTTCTTTATTTTTCTCACCATTTGCCCCATCTTCTTTTTCAGCTCTGCTTGCTTCCCCTTGCAATAGTACCACTTGGTTTGCAGCCTCTCTTGCTATGCTGAGCACCTCCATTATTTGTTCATCACTATGTAGCTCAGGTACTATCTCATTTCCAAGGGTTTTGAGCAGTGCTAGACTGTCATCTTTTGAGGTAGGAAGGGATTTGTGAGAAGCAGATTTAGGATTGGAGAGCTGATCTTCATCTAGATTCTCCCCCTTCATGACCTTCTTGGCCAAGGAGGTTAAGAAAGACCTTGTCACTCTAGAGGAAGAGAGAGAGGACTTCAGATTTTGTACAGAGGCACTGACCCCATCTATCTTGGTGTGCATGTGAAGGATGGAGTTATGAATCTGTGAGCAATGCTCATCCAGCATTAGTAGAAACATTTGAGCTGTGTCTGTGATGCACTGAGTGATGTGAGCCTCAGTGGATGGAGAGGGTTCATGGTGTGAGGGATGAGGAGGTGATGGTGGTGGAGGAGGAGAAAGAGGAGGAGGTGTATGTGATTTAGGTGGAGAGGGGATTCTATCAGCTTGATGAGGTGTATTTAAAGGAGGAGGTGGAAGAATAGAGGAAGGTTGAGCAGGTGATTGAGGTGGTATTTGTGAAGGTGTGTCTGCTTGAGGAGGAGGAGGAGGATGAGCAGGAGATATAGGAGGAGAGGGAGTATTTTCAAGGATGGAACCAGGCTTGGGAATTTGCCTGGTCCATTTAGAGAAGAGGGCAATGGACATCCTCTTTCCAGGAGGGATAGGGATTCCTTTTGACCTGCAGAGGTCAGGGAAGGTGTGGAAGAGAACCTGGCTCATGATTCTCATATAAGCATTTTCCTTGTGGGAGTATTTGGAGGCTATCATTTTGAGAAGACAGCTGGCCCAGTCCACCTTCTTCTTCAACACCAGGGCCCCCATGATGTTCAGCTGATGTTTGGGCACTGCATCATGGGCTGATGTCTTGCATAATAGAATCTTCCCTACTATATCAGCCAACAATCTGTACTCATCAGAGAAGTCTATCTTTTTCAGATGGATAGGTCTATCTTTTGAGAATTTCATGGTGGTGAGTACTTGCTTGATTTCATCAGGTGTGAGTTCAATGGATTCATCACCTAATAGGGGAATAATTAAGACTTTATTTAGTCATTCTTTGGAAACTCATTTTCTTTCCTTATTCCATTTAAACTAGGATGATATTAGGATATACCTGATGGAAGATCAAAGGTGGCTTTAATATGTTCTGCTGA
The DNA here is from genome assembly GCA_033032865.1 of Dactylorhiza incarnata. NCBI lineage: Eukaryota > Viridiplantae > Streptophyta > Magnoliopsida > Asparagales > Orchidaceae > Dactylorhiza > Dactylorhiza incarnata. The sequence continues at coordinate 2,266,816 of JAWHQI010000124.1, read as the reverse complement.
GATTGAGACAGGTGTCTCATACAGAGTTCCCTGGATTTCTCCTTGTTCAGAGATCTGAACATGAGTTAACAGCTCTGTGAGCTCAGATTCCAGGAGCTTGCATCTAGTGGAGATGAGCTTGTCCAGGCCTGCTTCAGCAAAGAGAGCAATGATGCTCTTGTAGTTTTCTGCGGCTGCTTGGAAGGACTCGAGGTCAATGTCGAAGCCTGAGTTGGTTCTGGGAGCCATTTTAGGTCAGTAACAGAAGGAGGAAGAAGTCGGCTGGCCTGAGGATCAAGAGGGATGGAAGATGCAGAGTCGTGAAGGCTTCTAACTGAAGAGTCTATTTAAGTCAGGTGAAGCGTCGAAACAGGACTCAATTCGAGGTTTATTCGGTACTTCAGTGGATGTGACCGAAAATATTGCCGCTCGTTTCTATTAAGTCGATGATACGTAGAATTTATGTCAACGCATGCGTCGATATGGAGTCGACGCTCCGAGGAGACTTGTCAGTCTTGAGATCTGTCGACGTGGTCATGAACTTGAGTCGATATGAAGTCAACGTGACTTTTGGTTTTCCTGAACATTCCTAGGTATTTTATTTCTGTTCATTTCTTCCTAGTTCTAAAGGTTTCTGAGTTAATCTTGGACACCTTTTTACAGATAGTTTGATTTATTGTGCCAGCATTGTTTGGCATGGTGGCCGGGTTTATTACATATATAGCATTTGATTTTCTTTGTGTTTTGAGAGTTTGAATTTATAGAGGGATAGAAAGGATGATTGGGATAGAAGGTTTGATTAAGATGAGGATTTTGGTTAGAATAAACATTTTGGTTAGGATAGAGTTGTTGATTTGGATAAAAATTGTGATTTGGATGAATGGGTCGTGAATATGGGTTATGATGAGAGATTTTTGGAGGAAAGGTATTTAAGTTGCTCTGAACTTTTGTGCGTCGATATCTATTCGACGCATGATGATCGTCGCGTCGATTTGTATTCGGCGCTTTCTCCAGATGGCGTCGATCTGATTTCGAAGCATAGAAAAAGTTGCGTTGATTGGAAGTCGACGTACTTTTGTTCAAGCGTCGCGAAGAAGTCGAGGCATCTGAGAGGTTGCGTTGAGTAGAAGTCGACGCAAAATCATGCATGCGTCGATATGAAGTCGACGCAATTGTATCTTCATGTATTTTCATTTTACCTTTTTCTGTTTTTACTCCTTTATGTGTTGTTTCTCTTGGATTAGTTGTCTCTTCAAATGAAGTTTGTGAGTCATCAGCTGAATAATATGATGTTTCATCAAATTCCTTTATTTCTTTGAAGGAGTTTTCTTCCTTATCTTGTGGGTCTTTTTCTTGGTTTGCTAATTTGACAGGTTTAGTGAATTTTACAGGTCTCATCCAAGCAGGTTTGTTGGATAGAATTGGGCTGATTGAGGGATCAGCCCCTAGCCCAAGATTCTTGTGTCTTATTGTTAATTTGTTTTTCAGTGATTTCCTTAAGAGTTTGGCTTCTCATGTTTATTGATTCTTCAAAGGCCTTTGCCTGGGTTACTTTATCCTTAAGGAACTGATATTCTATTCTAGCCCTTTCTATTTCCTTTTCTCTTATCTTAGCCTTTAATTCATAATCTTTTGAATATGTATCCTCTTTATTTCTTTGATTCTTAACCATATTAATTTGTTCTTTTAGGTCCTTGATTTCTTGTTTGGCATTTGCTTGATCTAGACACATTCCCATAAAATCATTTCTGAAATTATTACTTTGAAAATCTATTTCATCAAAAATGCTTACCTCATCCTTATCCTCAGATTCCTCCATGAGAATAAGGCTATTTTCTTTTTCATCTTCAGAAGATATGCTTTCTTCTGATCCTGTCTCACTCCATGACTTGGTACCATCATCATTCTTTGAGCCTTCAAAGGCCATCAAGCATAGATCTTCTTGCTTAGATTCTTCATTATCACTCTTGGAAGAAGAGCTGTCCTCAGAGTCTGTTTCACTCCAGGCTTCTGCAATAAAGCCTCTTTCTTTCTTCTTTCCCTTTTTCTTGAGATCTTTCTTTTTCAGATCTTTCTTTGTCTCAGCATTTTCTGGACATTCTGGGGCAATATGTCCAGGTTTCCTGCAAGAATAACACACAATTTCTTTAGTGGGAGTTTTGTCATACCTTGGTTTTGACTCCCTCCTTTTTGGTCCATCTGTCTTGACCCATTTCTTAAATCTTCTGGCCAGGAAACTGAATAGTTCTTCTTCAGTGACAGGAGTTCCTTCTTCTGTTGCCTTTAAAGCTATGTTCCTGTCTTTTGAGGAGATTGAAGTATTTTCTCTTCTTTTCTTCTCTTCTCTAGTTTTCAGCAATTGCTCATAGGATTTGAGTTTTCCTAAGAGAGCATCTGTTGAGATTTCCTTTTGTCCTCTTGTGTCTCTTATTGCCCATATTCTTGAGTCCCATGAACTAGGGAGACTCATTAGCAATTTGTCATTAATCTCAGTGAGAGAGATTTCTCTATCCAAGTTTTTTAGTTGATTGATGATTAGACTGAATCTATCATACATCTCAGAAATACTCTTTTCATTCTTCTTTTGGAGTTTCTCATATTGAGAGATCAATAGAGCCTTCTTATCTTTCTTTTCATCAGCACTTCCTTCCACCTTCTTTGTAAGAGCATCCCAAATTTCTTTGGCTGATTCACAGTCAACAACCCTTTGAAAGATGTCATCTGAGAGGGTTGAGACAAGGATGTTCATGGCCTTTAGATCATATACTCTTGCTTTCTTCTCATCATCTGTCCATTCAGATCTTGGAACAAGTGTTTGTGTGACATTGCCACTTGCATCCTTTCTATAAGGCTTTGGGGGACCTGTCAAAGTAATATTAAACAAGTCATCATCAATAGAGTTCATATAAATTCTGATTCTTGTTTTCCAAACTGCAAACTTTTCAAGATTGCACATTGGTGGTCTGGTGGAAGCATAATCTTTGATTTGTGCCATGTGAGTAATAGTTTTGAAATTTATATATATATATATATATATATATATATATATATAAGAGGTAGGATCTTTTTGATCAAGGAGTTATCCTTTTTAGATCAACCTCCCTCTGATACCAATTGAAAGTGCACAGTTAACCTCACTAGAATTCTCTAGAGGGGGGGTGAATAGAGATTTAAAATATTTTGTGCAAAGTTAATATATATGTGTGTATGATCACAGATTAGAACTTCCCACACACCAACAATAATTAAACAAATAATGAAAGTAAATGCAAGAAAGAAATCACAGCACAACACAAGAAAATATAGTGGTTCCCCAAACTTTGGGTAGTCCACTCTTCTACCCCCTTGGTAGGAATTCACTAACTTGCACTGAGTCTTTTGATAAGGAGACTCTTAGAACCACCCTGAGTCTTTTGATAAGGAGACTCTTAGAACCAACTGAGTCTTTTGAAAAGGAGACTCTTAGAACCAGTACACTGAATTTTTTGAAGAGAGATTCTAAAAACTCTTTTACAATGTTTAAGTAAGAATAAGAGAGGAGAAAAAAATAAAAACAAGAATGAATCTTCTTCCTAGCAAGAAGATTGGAAGCACAAGTAATGAATTTAAATCTCTCTTCTATAGTGAGAAGGAGATTGTAAGCCTTTTTAGAACTTTGCAGCAGAGTAGCTTCAGGAGCAGAAGAAGATGGAAGCTAGAAGGTTTCTACAGCACAGTTTCTTAATTCACTTTCTTTTCACTTGGGAGCTCTTCCTCTTTTTCAAAATGTAAGAATGGTGGATCACACACTTGTTGTTCTCTGCCGACCTCCTTATTTTATAGCTCTGTGTAATAAGATAGCACTATAGGAGAGGAATTGATTAGCAGCCAGAGAATTAGGAAGAGAGAAATATTTCCATAACAAATATAACATAAATGGAAAGTGTTAATTCAGATTTCAAATACTGTCCATAATGAAGTTTATCAATTTAGCCAAGAATCTAATAGCGGAAAAGAATGATTCAGAATGGCTATAAATCATAAATTGATTCCATATAAATTAGATCTATAAAAGAAGGAAAGAGATCTGGCGATTTTGAATTCTGTCATGGAAATCGACGTGCGTCGATTACTATTCGACGCAAGCGTCGAGAGCATCCTTTCTGGACGTCGAGAGGAGAATAAGGAAGGTGCGTCGACTAATGTGTGTCGACTTCACTGGATGCGTCGACTAGAAATCAGAGTAGCGTCGACTAGACTTACGTCGTAATCTTCCTAGAGTTACTTCGACTCAATCTGCAAGAAACGTCGACTACATTTCAATGTTGCGTCGAATACCATTCGACGCATATTTACTTAGCCTTGTATTTCATTCCTTAGAATTCATTTCTAGGGGTTAAGAGAAATCATTTCCCCAACATAGTGTTTATTTCATGTCTATGTGAAATTACTCTATTTATATGTGTATTTGAGGTGCGCCACCAAATCCATTCCGCCCCACTCCATTCCACTCCGCAAACCCGCCATTCCATTGTGTGTGCCTACTCTTCCATTTCGCTTGACTACTCTTCCACTACGTGAGCCTACTCTTCCATCTGCCAAGCTAAGCGGTGCTAATGGCCCGTGTAATCCACCTCGACTCCGCCTGTGCGAACCATTCCATCCTCTTGACTACTCGTCCATCCGCCCTTGCGAAGTGGTGCGTTCAAGGCCTACGTAGTCTCCATCCAGCCAAGCGAAGCATTGCATAGCGACATTGCATAAGAGTAGTTGTAGTACTTTCTTTTATTCTCCATAAACCAAATCACCCCCTCCGCGTTCCATCCGACCTAAAGGACTTCAATCTCAAGTCCTTCCTCGATAGATAACTCCACCTTACTGTGTTCCTTGAGAGATATGATACTTGGGGATTTACTTCCTCATATTATTACTTGAACGATCGGTACACTACCATTTCGTGCGGCAGTCTCGCTACCGCCTATAGCGGCGTGCTAAATTTGCGCATCAAGTTTTTGGTTTCGTTGCCGGGGAACACAGACATGTGAGTTTTCTGGAGAGGGATAATTTGAGAGAGAAGCCCTTTCATTTGTAAATTGCATCCTTTATTTTATTTCAGTTCTTCTTATTCCATTTTCTTGTTCTAATTTAGGTTGCTTAGTAATTTACTGTTGGGTGTAGTATTTTGCACATTAGTGTTTTTCTTTTGAATCTAGTATCTTCACACAATGTGGGTTTCATTTAATATTCGTTGTCATTTGTGCGGAGATATATCTCATGCTAGTGATAGATGCCCAAAGGGAGATAATAGCCCTAGCACTCAGGGCCCAGTATATGGAGCACCGACTTCGTTTGGTACTCCATATGTTATGCGTAAGTCCTATGGCTATTCTGCTGAGCCTTTACCGTCATACTTCTTTTCGGCTTCAGCACCTGCTGTGCCAATGAAGCCCGCAAAGCAGTGCTTGTTTTGTCAGAGCACGGATCATGCTTTGAAGGATTGTGGTGCTTATCTTCGCCAATTGGACGAGGATGATGAACTGGATATCCGGATCGTCCTGACTCCTACTTCAGGCAGCACACCTTCAAGATCTGGTTATGTGCCCGTATCACCTTCATGCTTTGAAAGGGATGATGTGGACCCAGTCACCAGATGTGTGGATGATTTAGGCACTGACATGGCTGAGCCCATCTCCCCTGTACATATATCACCTAGCATGGAATCGATTCTTTGTGAGGAATCAGTGCTTGACTTTTATCCGAGCACTATTCCTCCCCCTTTTGTGCATTCTACTATATTTATCTCTGACGACATTATTGAGGATGTTTCGCAGGATAAGGCAGGTGATTTATGTGTTGTGCCTATTCCTATGGAGGAGGATATTTTCCAAGGTGACGAGGATTCTACCTCAGCACCGGTGGAGGAAGTCAAAATCGTGGAGGAGGTCACTGATGATCCTACTGAGCCCTGCAACATTGTCGATGATGCCGACAATATCTTATTTCTCCAACCTCTTGGGAGTGAGACTGGGACCACTCCCCCGATTGATGTTTATTTATGTCATTCTTCTTGTTTATTTCTTGATCCCCTTTTTCCATCTGAGCTTGTGCAGGTTGAGTCTTCACAAGTACCCCAGGAGGACTTGGAGCATTCTGCTCAAGTCAATGATGAGTGTATCCTCTCATGTGAGGAGGTTGATCCCTCCTCCATAGAGGAAGCCTCATTCATTGCCTTCTCTTCCTACCGCCTCCCTGAAGATGACACCTTGCTGGGAAAGGATGTTTTTGGTGAGAATAGTGAGGAGGACTCCTCCTCCACTTCTTACTATCTGCTTCCTCTACCTGTGACGAGCAGGTATTATTATTTAGGTAGAGGAGTAACTGTTCTGTCGCTGTATCGGTACCCATTACCGACACGCATATTAGAATAGTTACATGTTCATTTCCTTTCCAAACTCCCATTAGCTAGATATTATAAAGTTTTGAATAATTCGTGCTGGGAGGACAATAACCCCAGTAGTTATCTTACTTTTCCTGCATTTTTATTTCATCTAGTTTAGTTTAGTTAGCTGCATTTCATTTTATTTTGTATATTCCTTTTGTTTTTGGCAGAGCTCACCCCTGCAGATTCATTTTCTGGATGGGGATGCTGCAGCGTTGTCTTTGTTTACACGCATCTTCTTGTATGCTCACTTGCTGAGCATTGGGTACTCTCTTCCCCTATTTCAATTTTTGGATTTTTCATGTTATACATTATATGATTTGTCTAGTTTAAGTCTGGGGGAGAGTCATTTTATGTGCCCAATCACGTGCACTAATGCATAGCATGCTAGAAGATTTTATTTAAGATGTTTTATTTATTTTCTTTGTACACCACAACACCCACTTGAGCGTGTACTTAACTGTTAGCACACGACGAGTATAACTAATTCCTTTGTGTGATTGGGAAAATCATTGTGCTGACATTTTAAATTATGTAGTGGAGTAAAATGTTGACTCTGGTGTTCCTAGTCAAGTACTCACGTGAGTATAGAGATTTGTGTAGATTAGAATTCTTTTTATACTTTTAGTTTTATACATTTCTATTAGAGTAAATATTATTTACTCTACTCAGATGGTGAATCTGGTGTGAATCAAACGGTAGCATATGGATGTGTGTAAATTATCGTTAGACTAGTATTGCTCGAGCCGGGAGGAAGGATAATCTTTCTCAGTGGCTAAGAACTTGCCCCAAGCAATTCTTGAAGCATTGGCATAGGATAGTTCTAGTGCGTGAGAATGACGTAGGCCATTATTTTGGCCCGGTTGAGCCTTTGTGCCATTCCTGATATCATCCCTCGCTAGCCCCTTTGCGCTTACCCATTCCTCTTGATTCAGCTCCACTTTTATTTCACCAAAGCTTAAACGCTGATCCTAGTCGCACACTCAAGTCTGAGCTTTAGTCTCGCTTTATTTTCATTATTGGGGTGTTGATGTGGTGATTTTAATAGTGGAAAATGTGGGTGTATTTATTGAAAATTTGCTGAAAAAGAAAAGAAAGAAAAAGAAAAAGAAAAGATTGTTATGAAAAAAGTTCAATTGAAAATTTTTTAAAAATTTGTGTTCAGAGTAGGTGGTGCACACACCCATGTTGCAAAGTCCAAGTCTGGGGGTGTTGTGCACTCGCATGTTTTGTGGTGCGTGGGTAGTTTTTTCTTGTGCTCATGTTGGGTTAGGTGTGCTAAGCCTCCATGTTTATCTTTGTTTACCTCACCGTAGCCCAAGCCTCATTTAAAACCTAAAGCCCTACTGACTCGCGCTATGAACCAATCTAGTGTCGTAGAGAGAATGTGAACAGGCAAGCTTATGGTCAACGACACCGACGGATTTCGATGGAGTTTGTTCTCCACCCCAATCTTGAGCAATGCTCATCTCAGCGATTATTTTGCTTTCTCCGTATGTGTGACCGGATGATTCACCATGACTCCCATTTTGAGCAGAAGTAATATTTAGTTACTCTTTTAGAAATTTATAAACTATGTGTATAATTAGAAATCTTCTCTATTATTTTTCTATGCACATCAGCATGCGACTTCGCATGGTACTCCATTTTGTAATTTTAAGCTAGCTATTCCTTTTTCCCGCCTGCTTAGGATTTGTTTGCTCGGGACGCGCAAACAGGTAAATCTGGGGGTGTGATGAGTCCCAATTATATACACTTTTTCGGACTCATCTGGGCTTGTTTTCACGCACATGCACTTCACTTTTAGTTCATTATTGCTTATATTTCACTTGAACACATTTCTTCACGAAGTGCACTATTTTGGCCCATTGTGGTGTGCAATTGCGCATTATTCTGCTGGGGGTAAGCACATGGTGCTCCCCATGTCTATATTTTGTTGTTATTATATATTTCTGTGTGCTGGGGGTATGTGCCCTAGCTTGTTGGTTTATATTGCAGGTGGGCAGATCTTCATTCTCTTGGATTTGTAACCTGGAAAAATTGCACGGTCGTGCGTTTCCTTGAAACACGATTTCTGCGACCGTGCGATTCCTACAGTACGTAAAAATAGTGATCTGCCCCGGCTCGTGTGCTCTGTTCGCGCACGGTCAGTTTTGATTGTGCGTGAGCAAAATCACACGAGTTTCCCTCTTTTATCTAAGACTTTATGCTATTTTGCAATTTTCCAGATCGCACGGTCGTGCATTTATCCTTCATGCACGATCTGGTTGATCGTGCGTTTTGATTTCGCTCAAAATCATGAAAATCTGCAGTTCTGAATTTGGTCGTGCGTTTTTACGCATGGTAATGCGTTTGGTCGTCCATGAACAAAATTTTGCAACTTTTCTATTTAAACTGCGATTTTTTAGGTTTTCGGGCCCCCGATTCAGTTCCGCCATTTTCACCGCAAGGAGAGCTCTAGCTCCGTTTTCTTCCACCCTTCCATGAGGGCTTTGCCCTAGGCCGCCTCCATCATCCAAGAGCTTCCAAGGAGAGGATTCCACCTCCGTCTTCATCGCCAAGAAAGAGTTCTTCTCATCGGTCGTTGCAGGATTGTAGTTTACCGGAGAAGACTGGTCCATTGGGAGGAAGTGACAGCCCTCCTCTACCCCGGATGATAGTTGGGACCGAGCTACGACTCAGATTGACAACCCGACGATTCCTACGGTGAATCTACAACAAGCCTTCATATTCGGTCGTATCTCTTGCATTTTTCTCTTATTTGTATTGATGTATATGAATGTAATCCTTATTATTTGATGATGTGGCACATGTAAACCTTGATTTGTAGTGTTTATTTCATGTCTATGTGAAATTACTCTGTTTATATGTGTATTTGAGGTGCACCACCAAATCCATTCCGCCCCCACTCCATTCCACTCCGCAAACCCGCCATTCCATTCCGTGTGCCTACTCTTCCATTTCGCTTGACTACTCTTCCACTACGTGAGCCTACTCTTCCATCCGCCAAGCTAAGCGGTGCTAACGGCCCATGTAATCCACCTAGACTCCGCCGGTGCGAACAATTCCATCTGCTTGACTACTCGTCCATCCGCCCTTGCGAAGTAGTGCGTTCAAGGCCTACGTAGTCTCTATCCCACCAAGCGAAGCATTGCATAGCGGCATTGCATAGGAGTAGTTGTAGTACTTTCTTTTATTCTCCATAAACCAAATCACCCCCTCCGCATTCCATCCGACCTAAAGGACTTCAATCTCAAGTCATTCCTCGATAGATAACTCCACCTTACTGTGTTCCTTGAGAGATTCGATACTTGGGGATTTACTTCCTCATATTATTACTTGAACGATCGGTACACTGTCGCTTCGTGCCGCAGTCTTGCTACCGCCTATAGCGGCGTGCTATATTTGCGCATTAGTACACCTGGTGGCTTCAGTGTCGCAGTCTCCCAAATTCTGCCACCTTGACTTGGGGGAAGTTTAAAGAAGCTATCTTGGAGAAGTTTCTCTCTTCTGTAGAGCAAGACAAGCTAGCTGAGAGGTTCTTGTCTCTCCAGCAGCCCGACAGGAAGGTGATCGAGTATGAAAAGGAGTTCTCTCGCCTTTCCCTACTTGTTGTAGAGTTTGTGCATGATGAGTCCAAGAAGATCAGCTGTTTCGTGAAGGGACTTCATCATGATTTCCGCCAGCATATGATAGCTCATGGCGCCACCACCTACGCCTAGACGGTGGGTGTCGCCTTGCAGGTGGAAGCTATTGAGCTGGATTGCACTGCCAAGAAAGTCCAACATGGTTCTAGTAATAGCGTCACCTCTGACCTCAAGCGCAAGGGTGCTCTATTCAAGAGCAAGGTCTCAAGTCCAAAGAGGTGTGTGTCTTCTGCCACAAGGTGGGCCATGTTGCCCAAGTCTGCCGCTCCCTCCTGAAGAAGCAAAAGATGGTTATTCCTGCGCAACAACCTCAGATGACGCTTGCCTCTACCGCCTCTTCATGTGCTTACTGCAAGAGGCCGGGCCATTTGGTAAAGGACTGTCGTCGTAAGCAGAAGGCATGTTACAAATGTGGGCAAGTTGGGCACCTCACGCTAGACTGCCATATAAAGGAAAGCCCGATTCCCGCTCAGCCACTACAAGTTATCCCCGGAGCTCAGGGCAAGTCTGTGCTGAACGTCATCACTCAGGGCAAGGCACTTGCATCTACCAACGTCATCTCTGGTACGTTTTGCGTGGAATTTTAATTTTTTTCTACATTCTTAAATCTGGCTTTCCTTAGCTTCGAATAATCTTGTTATGCGTTTATGTTTTCCTTTTCTTAGGAAGTTTTAGGGTCAAGAATAAGTGAATGAAAATCTTATTTGATTCTGGTGCATCACACTCCTTTATTGCACGCCACATCGTGGACCTTCATAGTTGGCATACTTCGCCACTTGAGGTTCCTTTTGAGATTTCTGTACCTGGTCATCTGCATCTCTCAACCAGAGGCTTTCTCAATTGTCCGATCTTGCTTGGAGAATTGCAAGTCGTCGCCGACCTCATAGTTTTGGATATAACAGAGTTCGATGTAATACTGGGAATAAATTGGTTGGTCACGTATCGAGCGAAGCTGGACTGTATGGCGAAGAGTGTCAATCTCAGCATTGATGGCAAGGACTACAGTGTTCATGTTCAGACCTGCAGCCACCTGAAGGTAATCTCTGATGTGTGCACCACTCGACTTCTTAGCCAAGGATGTTCTGCCTTCTTTGTTTATGCTTCGCACTCGGATGCTATCTCTCCGCAACTCGAATCAATTCATGTTGTTTTGGAGTTTCCTGGCGTGTTCCCCGCTGAATTTCTTGGGATGCCTCCTGATCGAGATGTAGAGTTCTGTATTGATGTAGAGCCTGGAACGTGCCCCATATCTAAAGCTCCTTATCATATGGCACCGCGTGAAATAGAAGAGCTCAGATCGCAGTTGGACGAATTGCTTGAGCGTGGGTACATTCACCCTAGCTCTTCACCTTGGGGAGCACTCGTACTCTTCCTGAAAAAGAAGGATGGATCCATGAGATTATGCATCGGCTATCAAGATCGTAATAAGGTAACCATCAAGAATAAGTACCCCCTCCTGCGTGTGGATGACCTATTCACTCAGCTTAAAAGTAGTACCATCTTTTCCAAGATAGATCTTAGATCGGGTTACCATCAGCTGAAGATCAAGGACTCTGACATCCCCAGGACGGCCTTCTGGACTCGGTATGGGCATTTTGAATTTTTGGTGATGTCTTTTGGGTTGACTAATGGCCCTTCTGCATTCATGGACATGATGAACCGTGTCTTCTGTGAGAACCTGGACAAGCTCATCATCGTTTTCATTGATGATATCCCGGTCTACTCCAAGACCCGCTAGGAGCATGCAGTTTATCTTAGACTCACACTCTCCACCTGTAACGGCCCAGCCCCGACCACCACACCAGAGGCCTACGGCACCGCCCCATCCCTGGTGGGCCGGCTAACCGACCGTTAGACAAGGACTGCAGTCCGGTGCACCCCACCCATGGCTGAGCCTGTTTCTCAGCTACAGTGGGATGTTGGGGCCGGGATTCGATCCCGCGCCCCCTTGATAAGGCACCTTCAACAGTCCTCATCACCAACTGAGCTGCAGCTCAGTTGGTGATGAGGACTGTTGAAGGTGCCTTATCAAGGGTGGCGGGGGATCGAGACCCGCCATCAACATCCCACTGTAGCTGAGAAACAGGCTCAGCCATGGGTGGGGTGCACCGGACTGCAGTCCTTGTCTAACGGTCGGTTAGCCGGCCCACCAGGGATGGGGCGGTGCCGTAGGCCTCTGGTGTGGTGGTCGGGGCTGGGCCGTTACAAAAAAGTGCACTTTTTTGTAACGGCCCAGCCCCGACCACCACACCAGAGGCCTACGGCACCGCCCCATCCCTGGTGGGCCGGCTAACCGACCGTTAGACAAGGACTGCAGTCCGGTGCACCCCACCCATGGCTGAGCCTGTTTCTCAGCTACAGTGGGATGTTGATGGCGGGTCTCGATCCCCCGCCACCCTTGATAAGGCACCTTCAACAGTCCTCATCACCAACTGAGCTGCAGCTCAGTTGGTGATGAGGACTGTTGAAGGTGCCTTATCAAGGGGGCGCGGGATCGAATCCCGGCCCCAACATCCCACTGTAGCTGAGAAACAGGCTCAGCCATGGGTGGGGTGCACCGGACTGCAGTCCTTTAACAGTGCCTGTTGGGTCCCATTAAAGCCGGATGTGGTCGGGCCAGGGCTGTTATAAAAAAAAGTGCACTTTTTTGTAACGGCCCAGCCCCGACCACCACACCAGAGGCCTATGGCACCGCCCCATCCCTGGTGGGCCGGCTAACCGACCGTTAGACGCCTGGCCCCATTGTCCAGGACGCCCGGGCTGCAGCCCGCTTAGCAACACCCCAACCAATCCCTGTAGCCTGTTTCTCAGCTACAGTAGGGTGTTGATGGCGGGTCTCGATCCCCCGCCACCCTTGATAAGAACCTCTTCAAACAGGTCTCATCACCAACTGAGCTGCAGCTCAGTTGGTGATGAGACCTGTTTGAAGAGGTTCTTATCAAGGGTGGCGGGGGATCGAGACCCGCCATCAACACCCTACTGTAGCTGAGAAACAGGCTACAGGGATTGGTTGGGGTGTTGCTAAGCGGGCTGCAGCCCGGGCGTCCTGGACAATGGGGCCAGGCGTCTAACGGTCGGTTAGCCGGCCCACCAGGGATGGGGCGGTGCCGTAGGCCTCTGGTGTGGTGGTCGGGGCTGGGCCGTTACACCACCCTTCATCAGCATTAGCTTTATGCCAAGTGGGAAAATGTGAGTTATGGCTGGATCGTGTTGCCTTCTTAGGCCACATCATTTCAGGAGATGGACTTTCTGTTGATTCTGCCAAGATTTCCGCAGTTATGGACTGGAAGCGACCTTCTACCCCTACCAAGATCCACAGTTTCCTTTGTTTGGCTGGCTATTACCAACGCTTTGTCAAGGGTTTCTCCTCTCTTGCTGCCCCCTAACTCGACTAACTCAAAAGCATGCTAGATTTGAGTGGTCAGATCAGTGCAACCAGTGCTTTTCTGAGTTGAAGCAATGTTGGTGTTTCCATGGTGATCTGGAAGTGGTCAAGTATCTAGTCTCACTGCCAACGCAATATGAGCCTATGGGGTCACACACAAGAGTGTTTGGAGAAGTTGGAAGAAGAATTGTGTTGGCCTTACTCATATTGGATATGAGTGAAGGACCAATCCTACGACTTATTGGAATCCGGTCGAGTCAACTGAATGCTCCACAAGTACTATGAATATTGTATGGAGCGTGTTGACAAGTGTTCTACGAACTCAAGCTGAGTTCGACGAACGGCTAGTGCTGAGTTCGACGAAAGGCTAGCGCTGAGTTTGATGAACGGCCAGCGCGTTTGACGAATGGTCAGGGCATTCGACGAACGGCCAGCATGTTTGACGAATGCTAGCCAATTCGTCGAACGCAGTATTGGACTTCAATTAAAGTTGTGGCAGTGGAGATAGCCTCCTTTTCTCACTTGGGTATAAAAGAATGTGCTTCTTTTGACCTAAGGAAGCAATCTGTTTTTGCGATAGACTTAGAGCGGCAAAATAGTTCCGCCAAAAAGGATTCTAACGGAAGAGTTCCGTCCGCCGCCGCCGCCTCTTCCAATAGTCGGACCTAGCAGTCCGTGGAAGACGCTGAGAGCTTTCTTCTCTCTGACCTAGATCTTATGCGACAAGAGGCTAGGGTTCTTTAACGCTCGTGTGTACTTCCGTAGAGGTGCCGATCCACTTCAGTGCTTGGAACTCAACTATTGTTCTGTGGATTTCTTCTTGGAGCATTTTGATTGAGTATTGACTCAATTCCTTTCAGGTACATTGCATTTTGTTGAATTTTATTGATTTCTTGAATCATGAAATCGCAAGATCCTTAACTCTTTGGGTTATTCTAGTTATTATTTTATTCCGCTACGCATATTTGATATGTTGTTATCATTATGAATGATATATAGAAAACCCAAAAAGCAACATCTGTGTTCAGCGCCTATTTTGGCTCTTCCGTCAGAGGGGTTGAACTTTTCAGTTTACACGGACGCTTCCGGAGTTGGTTTGGGTTGTGTTCTGATGCAGGATGATCGTGTTATTGTTTATGGGTCGAGGTAGTTGAAGGTTCACGAACGCAACTACCCCACTCATGATCTGGAGTTCGCTTCGGTGGTGTTTGCTTTGAAGCTTTGGCGTCATTATCTCTATGGCGTTAAGTGTCACTATTTCACCAACCATCAGAGTTTAAAGTAAATCTTTGTTCAGAAGAACCTCAATCTTTGTCAGATGCGTTGGCTCGAGTTCGTGGCAGATTATGACTTGCAGCTCACACATGTTCCTAGTAAAGCCAATTTAGTGGCAAATGTGTTGAGCAGGAATGCCTCCGTAGCCACTTGTGCACCCATGTCAGCTATTCTAGGAGCCTTGATTGATGACCTCGATCGTATGGATATATCCATCGTGTTGAATTTTTTGAAGTGAAAGTGGATGTCGGGCGGTCTGTGCATCAGACCGGGTGGTCTGGTAAACCACGAAGTTCGGGCGATCTGGTAAGAATAACGCGGGGGTTGTCTTCCCGCGGTGAACTAGCGGTTAGCTAGTGGTAGTTGTTCTTGATTCTTCATCCATCTGGGGTCAGCTATTTGGTTGTAATCGTGCGATTAGCATTCGCGGTTACCTATAGGTGTTAGTGTTCTGGACGGTTTCTCTGCTCGCGAACTGGCATGGTTATCTCTGCAAGATGCGCGAGTTACTTGTTGTCCGTTGTTGCTGTGGGTGGTTATCCTATCGTGTAGGCGGTGACCGCACTTCTCACCTCAACAATAAATAGGACCCCCCTGGCTTGTCATAAAAAAAGTGAATTGCAAGTGAGAGCTCGCGAGTTTGTGGTGCGGATAGACTTTTATATTTGCGTGGATTGAGGCTTACCTTTCCTGTGTTCACAGGTTGTGTGGCTTTCATGTGGTTCTGATTTGATTAGTGGAGACCGCAACAGATAAGCTGGTAGCAGTCTGTGGTGGGTAGCAGTAGGAGGTCGCGGTTAGCGACAAGGCAGGTTTTCTTCAGCTCGTCTCCAGCTTTCAATAAAGTTTAGACCACGGCGGTTAGGCGGTTTGCGTTTGTCGGTCTGTTACTTCTGTTCAGTTCTTCAGTAGCTTGTTCGTGGTTAGAAGCGGCCAGGTGACTGCGGTCAGGCGGCCTTGCTTGGGCGAACAGGTTGAGCATTGGAACAACGGGTAGTCCACCTGTTGAGTTGCGGGTTGTTGATATTGCGGTTAGTCGCGCGATCAGCTTGGCGACTTGGCGGTTTGCGTGGACAACTTTTATAGCCGGGCGGCTTGGTGGGTTCTAGTTGTAACCGCCAGCTTCTTGTAGTTGGTTTTCTTCTCTCCTCATCATTGTGTGTATTGATAAATCATGTCTCGCAATGTATGTCTCGAAATGTACAAAAGATAGTTGATTTAAGTTTTCTCTTGTTCCTTCATTGTCACTGATTTCTGGTGTTTGGTATGGTTGGAGTTTTCCTGTGAACTGGATCCCATTTTTTCGCTTATCCATAATTTTAACATGGTATCAGAGCGACAGAGGTTTGGGCAGTGATTCAGCCACAGTTATCTTGCTTGGATTTCTGGAAGCACAGTTATCAGTGGTATATCAATGGAAGGAGGAATAGCAAGAGGTCTTGGTATTGAGCTCCTGACGCAGACTAACTTTAAGAAGTGGAAGTCTTGCATGGAGAGCTATCTTTTGGGAGAGGACCTCTGGGAGGTTGTTGGAGGAGAAGAAACTCAAGAAGTGGTTGCTGCTGGTGAAAATGCTCATCTGGTGCGAGCTTGGAGGAGAACTAATGCAAAGACGGAGTTTACTCTCAAGCGGGCTATCTCATTAGAATTGTTTGATCACATCGTTGGATGTAAATCAGCTGCTGAGATTTGGACAGCCTTGCATGGCTTGTTTAATATGAAGAATGTAGTTCGACTACAGTTCTTAGAGAATGAGTTGGCGAAAGCCACTCAAGGAGACTTGTCCATATCAATGTTCTTCCTTAAAATGAAGAACCTCTGTGCAGAGATTTTGTCTTTGGACCCGGATGAACCTATCTCAGAAGCTAAGTTGAAGAGGCACATAATTTGCGGCTTGCGAAGGGATTATGTAGCCTTTGTTACTTCTGTTCAAGGCGGGGCCAATCAGCCATCATTGCTGGAGCTGTAAAACTTGTTTGCTTCGCATGAGAGTTTGGTTATGCAGATGGCGGGGATGTCTGTCTATGGAGGAAAAAGTGAGGTTGCCTACTCTGGAAAGAAGAAGCGTTGGGACAAGAAGAAGAAGAAATCTGGAGATGATGGTCCATCAACTTCATATCAGCAAGAGAGGTGCTATGCTCGTAAGCATGATGGAAAGAAGAAGGAAGGACCTAGATGCTTCAGGTACAATAAGCCGGGTCACTTTAAGAAGGACTGCAGGGTAAATCTTCAGCCGGGCATGTTGCAGGAAAGGGAGAGATGGATTCTAATACTGATTGTAGTTGGCGAAATGGAAATTTCATGACGGGAATGTTTGTTCAAGTCATGGCCTCCATTAACTACAAGGATGATTGGATAGTGGACTCTGGGTGTGGTCATCACCTCACCAGGGACGAGTCGAAGTTCTTTTCATTGCAGGCATACTCAGGTAATGATGCTATCATTACTGCTGACGATACTATATATGCAGTTGAGAAGGAGGGTGTAGTTTCTTTGGGTAGTGATAGAGGTCCATTCACGTTGAGGAGTGTCTATCATGTGCCGGGGATGAAGAAAAACCTCTTCTCTATCACGTTAAGTTTGGGCCAACATAATTAAAGTTCTTTCGGAATGTATCAGCGGTAAAGGCCGATGTCACTCATGTTGGAAAAAGGGTGAAGGACTTGTTTGTTTTGTCAATAAGTTCCTATGTTGATAATATGCGGACAAATGATAGCGCTGAAATCTGGCATGAAAGACTTGGGCATGTTGGAATCGATAAACTGAAGGCTATGGCGACAAAAGGTTTGGTAGGAGGCCTGCCTAGTCTTTCATCCATGGGAGATGGTCATGTTTGTGTTGGATATTAATATGGAAAATCTCATCGTCTTCCATTTGACAAGTCACAAAGCAGATGTAGAGTGCCATTGGAGTGCATACATGGTGATCTATGTGGACCAACCGAGAATGCCAGTCTTGGGGGTAGCAGGTATATGCTGATCTTGGTTGATGATTTCACTAGGTATATATGGGTATACTTTCTGAAGGAGAAGTCGAAAGCGTTCAGAAAATTTGTGGAGTTCAAGAAACTAGTGGAGGGACGGATTAACCTACGGATCAAGAAGTTGAGAACGGACAATGGAGGGGAGTTCACCTCAAGTGTTTTCTTCAACTTTTGCAGGAAGCATGACATCTAGAGAGAGCTTACTTGTGCTCACACTCCACAACAGAACAGAGTGGCTGAGCGGAAGATCCGTCACTTGACGTAGACCGTAAAGTGCTCGCTTCATACCAAGAATATTCCAAAGTCGTTTTGGGCGGAGGGTATGTCTTGTGCAGCTTCTGTCATCAACAAGTTGTTGATGCCCCTTAGTCTGATCAACATGAAGACTTCACATGATTTGATGTTTAAGGAGAAGCCTTCTGTGGAACACTTTTAAGTGTTCATATCTACCTGCTATGTGCATGTTCCTGATGCCCTCAGAATGAAGCTAGATGCGAAAGCAAGGAAGATAGTCTTCATCAGATATGATGACCGGAAGAAGGGTTGGAGATGCATGGATCCAGAGACACAGAGAGCTGTGGTCTCAAGGGATGTGGTATTTGACGAGCTGAGTGTTGGGGTTTTCTATAGAATGAAATGGACATCATATCCAATATGTGCAGCGGAATAAACAAACAAGAACAACCCTAAACAGATCAAGGAACTTGCGATTTCATGAATCTAGAAATAGGAGATACAACACATTGCAATACCTAAAGGGGATTGAGTCGATACTCAATCAAGATGCTCCACAATGAAATCCCGGAGATTGGACGTTGAGTTCCAAGCGCTGAAATTGATCGGCGCCTCTATGGAAGTCCACACGAGCATTGAAGAACCCTAGCTTCTTGTCGTACAAGAACTAGGTCAGAGAAGAGCTACCTTCTACGTCTCCCACGGACTGCTAGGTCCGACGATAGTGAGAGGCGGCGGCGGCGGAATCGAAGCCCTACGGAACCCTTCCATCGACATGCTTGCGGAACTCTTCCGCCTCTCTCCAGATCGCGAATGAAAGGATCAATTTTAGGGCATAAATCGGGATCTATTTATACCCCAGTGTGAGAGAAAAGTTATCCGCACACCAACGAACAAAAAGGAGTAACCAGAATTCTTCGAGTGAATTTAATTCGTTGATAGCATTCGACGAATTCGTCGAATAATTCACTGAATGGAATTCATCGAAGAAGATCTGTTTCGTCGAAACCATTCGACGAATTGACTTACGAAAATATCCAATTCGTCGAGTCATCTCAACGAATTGACATATTTCATCGAGTCATTCCGAAGAAACTATTTCGTCGAGTAGATCTAATTTCGTTGAGACCATTCGACGACATGAGATAAGTTTCGTCGAGCCATTCTCGAAAACTTAACGTCATACTCCATGCAATATTCACAATACCTGTAGAGCATTCAGTCGACTCGACCCAACTCCAATAAGTCATAGGATTGGTCCTTCACTCATATCCTATATGAGTAAGGCCAACACAATTCTTTCTCCAAACACTCTTGTGTGTTACCTCATAGGCTCGTATCACGTTGGCAGTGAGACTAGATGTTTGATCACTTCCAGATCACCTTGGAAACACCAACAGTCTCCCACTTGATCTTGAACATATCAAACAAAAGTTTCACAAACAATGAGCGGCATCTAGCAATACATCATTGCTACCCAAGGAATAAGAGTTCATAACTCAACAAGCCTATCTTGACCAATGTATCAGTGTTGGCATGTCCCTTTGTCCCTTACATCCAAATAAAACTAGAGACATGGACCGTGTCACCCTCATAATTGTTCAATCCTAGTTTTTTGATCTAGAATAGACTGTCTGAAATTGGTGAGCTCAATATCATATATTGACTCAACCAAGCATGGCTATGCTCTTCTCAGTCTCATTCCATTAAAGGGCCCATGGATGTAACTCCTGTCATATAGGAGGACAAATTCCATTTTTGTCCACACACAAACACTCAAATGATTCATAACATACCCAATAACTACCCTTATCATCAACCTTTATCAAGGAAGACTTTAGATGGCATCAAAGTATGCTCTTCCTCACTCTATGAATGTTGTGACTTCAGGTCAAAGGACCACAAACACTATTGCCAGTTGAGACCTACTTGTGACACGTTCACATAACAATCCACAAAGTAGTCTCACGGTGGATCTGCCCAGTACAATTTGTTCCTAACAAGAACCCATGTGATGACTTGACATCACAATATCATGACCTGTGAGAACCGGTCATCAGTCAACGTACATGCTAGTTTTTGGTCTCATCCTCGCCCTAATTTCTAAGATGATACCTCGACCAGGGACCATTTAAGAATGAAGCTTCATTTAAACATAGGTCCTCACATTCAAGTCACGTACTTGAATTCCTATGGAAGCAAAAATTCTAAGGGCATTCATTATGTTAATTAGTCTATCATATAGAAATAGTTGACATAATAAAATAACATGCCATAAATGTAAAATGAAATATATAGTACATAACACAATTCATCAAGTGAATAAATAACCGACAACCATGCAATCACAAGGCTCCCACTAAAGATGATTATTCACGTATCTAATACCCATTGATCTAACATGACCATCATGTTTCCTTTGTGCAAGAGGTTTTGTTAGTGGATCCGCTATGTTTTCCTTAGTCGGTACTCAGCAAATGCTCACATCTCCTCGAACGACAATCTCTCGAATAAGATGGAAATGCCGAAGTATGTACTTGGAGCGCTGATAAGATCTAGGTTCCTTAGCTTGTGCAATTGCACCGTTGTTGTCACAGTAGAGAACTACGGGATCAACAATGCTAGGAACTACATCTAGCTCGCTGATGAATTTCCTAATCCACACAGCCTCCTTCGCCGCATTTGCGACAGCAATATACTCAGCTTCTGTTGTAGAGTCGGCAACTGTCTCTTGCTTGGAACTCTTCCAGCTTACAACTCCTCTATTAAGGCAGAATACAAAACCTGACTGGGACTTTGAATTGTCCTTATCATCTTAGAAGCTAGCATCTTTGTAACCACTTACAACGAGCTCTTCCTCTCCACCAAACACCAAGAATACATCCTTCATCCTTCTTAAGTACTTTAGGATATTCTTGACTGTTATCTAGTGACCATCACCAGGATCATATTGATACCTGCTCGTCATGCTCAAAGCATATGAGACATCGGGTCGAGTACACAACATTGCATACATGATTGATCCAAATGCCGAAGCATATGGAATCAACTTCAAGCGGTCCTTATCTTCCAAAGATTTAGGACACTAGTCCTTAGAGAGACTCACACCATGAGACATGGGTAAGAATCCCTTCTTGGACTCTAGCATGTTGAACCATTTCAACACCATATCAATGTATGTACTCTGGGTCAAACCCAGCAACTTCTTCGATCTATCTCTATAGATCTTAATACCAAGTATATAAGTCGCTTCACCCAAGTATTTCATAGAAAAGCAATCCCCTAGCCTATTCTTAACAACTTACAGGGTCGGAATGTCATTCCCGATCAGCAATATGTCATCCATATACAGTATCAAGAAAATGACAATTTTCCCACTAATCATTTGGTAAACATAAGGATCATCTTCGTTCTTGATGAAACCAAACTCTTAGATTTTCTCATCAAAACGCAGATTCTTACTTTGAGAAGCTTGTTTTAATCCATAAATGGATCGATTCAACTTGCATATTTTAGTAGCTTCACTTGGAGATACATAATCCTCGGGTTGTGTCATATACACTTCCTCAAGGAGGTTACCATTAAGGAAAGTTGTTTTGACATCCATTTTCCAGATCTCGTAGTCATAATACGCAGCAACAGTAAGTAGAATTCTGATGGACTTGACCATAGCAATAGGGGAAAAGGTCTCATCATAGTCAACACCATGAATTTGCCTAAAACCTTTAGCCACTAGCCGGCCTTTGAATGTCTGTACATTCCCATCCATGTCGGTCTTCTTCTTTAAGACCCACTTGCACGTTATGGGTTGTACCCCTTCAGGTGGTTCTACCAAGGTCCAAACTTGGTTTGTATACATGGAGTCCATTTCAAATTTCATGGCCTCAAGCCACTTCTCGGAGTCTGGTCCATTCATAGCCTCTTGGTAGGTCGTTGGTTCATCATCATGAACCATAAGCAACACATTACCTATTTGAGTCATGAGAAATCCATATCTCTCAGGTCAACTCTAGGTCTACCAGATCTACATAGGAATGGTGTTTCTTGAGCAGGTTCTCCAGCTACAATAAATTGTAGTCCTTGCTCAGGTTCCAATTAACAATCATTCATTGTTTGTGGTTCTTGAACCTCTTCAAGTTCTACCTTGGTATTTTCTCTAAACAGAAACTCTTTCTCTAGAAAAACACCACTCCTAGCGACAAACACTTTGCCCTCGGAACGATGGTAGAAGTAATACCCTTTTGTTTCCTTAGGATATCCCACAAGATAACACCTATCTGATTTGGGTTCCAGCTTGTCAGATATTTGACGTCGTACGTATGCTTCATAACCCCAAATCTTAATGAAAGACATACTGGGACGCTTCCCAGTCCATATCTCATATGGTGTCTTTTGAACCGTCTTTGTCGGAACTCGATTTAGTGTAAAAGCAGTAGTCTCTAGAGCAAAACCCCAACAGGAAACGGGCAGATCTTCATGACTAATCATCGATCGTACCATGTCTATTAAAGTATGATTCCTCTGCTTAGAAACACCATTATGTTGCAGTCTTCTAGGTGGGGTGAGCTGTGATAAAATGCCACACTCTTTCAGATGATCACGGAATTCCTGACTCAAATATTCGCCACCTTAATCAGATCGGAGTGCTCTTATACTTTTTTCCAGTTGTTTCTCTACTTCATTCTTAAACTCTTTGAACTTTTCAAAGGTCTCGGATTTGTTCTTCATAAGAAACACGTATTTTTATCTGTTGAAATCATCAGTAAATGTAATGAAGAAGTGGAACCCACCTCAAGCCATAGAACTTATGGGTCCGCACACATCACTATGTATGACACCTAAGAGATCATCTGCCCTCTCAGTATGACCAGTGAAAGGGGCTTTAGTCATTTTGCCTAATAAGCAAGACTCACATCTCTCAAATGATTCATAATCAAATGAGTCCAATAGTCCATCTCTATGTAGCTTGGATATGTGTTTCTCATTTATATGGCCCAAATGGCAATGCCAAAGGTATGTAGGATTCGAGTCATTTGTTCTTAGTCTTTTATTATTTTCTACATTATAAATCGGATGGTCTAAGTTCAAAACATATAAACCAATAAATAATTGGGCAACGCCATAACAAACATCATTCATATAAATTGAACAACAATTGTTCTTAATTATAAATGAAAAACCTTTCATGTCAAGACATGAAATGGATATAATGTTTCTAGTTATGGATGGAATGAAATAGCAGTTATCTAATTCTATTACAAGCCCAGTGGGCAAAGAAAGACGATAGACACCAACGACAACGACAACAACTCTTACTCCATTTCCAATGTGCAGGTCTACCTCCCCTTTACCCAGCATTCTTCTCCTTCCCAGTTCCTACACATTTGTGCAAATGTGAGAACCACATCCGGTATCCAATACCCAATATGAAGGAGTAGAAAGATTTATTCCTATAACAAAAATACCTGAAGCGGAAGTCATAATTCCCTTCTGTTTCTGCAGATCCACAATATATAGGGGACAGTTCCTCCTCCAATGTCATGCCTTACCCCAGTGGTGTCACTTTCCTTCCTTCGCCATACCTTTCCTTTTCAGTGCAGAAGACTTGGGATCAAGATGAGACTTAGTTCCAATCTTCATCTTCTTAGATCCCCTGACCTTGCCCTTGCCCTTATGCACCATCAGTATGGGGCTGGCAGGCTTGGCTTTCTTCATATTATTATCGGCAGTTCTCAACATGCTAAGTAGCTCGGGCAGTGTCTTTTCTAGTTCATTCATGTTATAGTTCAAGACGAACTGCTCATAACTGTCCGGCAACGATTGCAGGATCAGATCTGTGGCCAACTCTCGGCCCAAGGGAAAACCCAATTTTTCAAGGTTCACTATATACCCAATCATTTTGAGTACGTAAGTCCCTACTGAGTCTCGAGCTCCAATTTTGCACTAAAATAATGCCTTGGATATGTCAAACCTCTCTTGCCGAGCATGACCCTCGAATATTTTCTTGAGGTGCCTGATTATCTCATAACCACACATGCTCTCGTGTTGCTTATGATGTTCAAAGGACATGATAGCAAGCATAACGCATTCCACATCCAAGGTATCATCCTGATACTTCTTATAAGCATCTCTGTCTGCACGCGGAGCATTTCCGGTCAGCTCTGTGGGGGTTTCCCCTTCCAAGACATAAAGCTTGCGCTCTTGCCTGAGAAAAATTCTCAGGTTCCTATACCAGTCGAGGAAGTTCGTCCCATTGAGCTTATCCTTCTCAAGGATGGCTCTCAGGGACAAGGTAGAGTGTGATGTATTTGACATGGAAATTCTTCAATGAATTTGCAAAACATTTTAGTACTACAGTTCAAAATACATTTTTTTATTTTAATAAGGACTTTTATTAAACGGCTCCCACTATTTTAATCAAATCGATAACCCTTAATATCAATTCGAAAAGTTTATGCGAGCTACTCCCTTAGTGGACAAGATCCATATTTCACCAACACAACGAGTCTGCTTTGGCGTTTCTCTCATAATGTGGTTATTTAGGTAGACAACACTTGTCAATTGCATCACTATGCACTCTTGTATGGTTGGTGAATAATTCTTTATTCGCATCCATCATATGGTGCATGCCAACCATATGCCTCTAGGCACTCAAACTTTGAGTTTACCTAGTTAAGATAGACCCGATGTCGACAGTGGGATATCACAGTTATCTGTTTGCACCCTTACCAAGATAAACCTGATGTCACCTAGTTAATGCACCTTGCTTTGGCAAACCCATACTTCATCGATCGAGGCAGGAAGAGTGTCATCCATCAGAAGGCATCCGTATACTTAATATTGGATAAGGGATTTTAAGATGCAATCGATGAACATTTCATCGTGATTAACATTTAATCACTGTCCACATTCACAAAATTATAATAAAACATTCACAAACCAAATACATCCCTAATGTGCACAAAATAAAATTATCAACACTTTGATAAGAGGGGTTAAATTTGAACGCATAGAACACTTCTAAATCTCCAGATTTACATGCATTGGAAACAGGCAAAAACAACTCCACTTATGCAGTAGACAAACTCGTCTCTCAATGTCAGATTCAAAATCTAAGACATTTGATTTCACAAATCATTTTGAGGGACGGTTACTGCAAAGGAGAAACAATTTCTAAAACAATGAAATCGCAACGCAATCACATGCATTCCTGTCGGGGTTCCAAGGGGTCGTGCCCCTGGCATTGGTCTCGCTGATCGATCAGCGAGCAGGGTCAAGGGGCAGAGCCCCAGTGGGGTGCGGGGCAGAACCCCGACCAAATTTTGAAAACACACCACCAGAAACCTTGCAAAAATACATCAGTAATTAATGCTCCAGGAGAAATCTACGCATTTAGAACATTTCTAAATTTCTAGATTTACATGCACGGGATCACAACCTAGCTCTAATACCACTGTTGGGGTTTCCTACAGAATGAAATGGACAGCATATCGTATATGCGCAGCGGAATAAATGAACAAGAATAACCCTAAACAGTTCAAGGAACTTGCGATTTCATGAATCTAGAAATAGGAGATACAACACATTATAATACCTGAAGGGGATTGAGTCGATACTCAATCAAGATGCTCCACAAAGAAATCCCGGAGATTGAACGTTGAGTTCCAAGCGCTGAAATCGATCGGCACCTCTACGAAAGTCCACACGAGCGTTGAAGAACCCTAGCTTCTTGTCGTACAAGAACTAGGTCGGGGAAGAGCTGCCCTCTACGTCTCCCACGGACTGCTAGGTCCGACGACAGGGAGAGGCGGCGGCGGCGGAATCGAAGCCCTACGGAACCCTTCCGTCGACATGCTTGCGGAACTCTTCCGCCTCTCTCCAGATCGCGAAAGAAAGGATTTATTTAAGGGCATAAATCGGGATCTATTTATACCCCAGCGTGAGAGAAAAGTTATCCGCACACCAATGAACAAAAAGGAGTAAACAGAATTCGTCGAGTGAATTTAAGTCGTCGATACTATTCGAAGAAATCGTCGAATAATTCACTGAATGGATTTCGTCGAAGAAGATCTGTTTCGTCGAAACCATTCGACGAATTGACTTACAAAAATATCCAATTTGTCGAGTCATCTCGACAAATTGACATATTTCGTCGAGTCATTCCGAAGAAACTATTTTGTCGAGTAGATCTAATTTTGATGAATAGTAAATTATACGTACTTTAGTATAGTTTTTAGCATAGTTTTAAATAAATATTGCACATATTTCTTGTAACTTATTGAACAAATCTTTTGTTTTTGCTAATTTATATATTTTTATGTAAAAAGGAGCTATACGTAAAGTATTTAAAAAATATGTAAATATTTATTAAATAAAAACTTTATCTATATATGTAAAGATAAATTATAAATAAGTTAAATATATATTAATAAAATTAACTATATGAAAATATAATCTATAAAGAGAAAATATTTATGAAAATATAGTTATTTAAATATGAATATTTGAATGTATTTGTACCTATTTTTAATGTATATATTGTGTATATATTTATTATTAAAGTTAAATAATAATGATGTATAATATTATAATTATAATATATATATATTAAGTTAAATCTATAATATATATTATGTATTAAGTTAATAAAAATTATGTATTTTAATATATAATATATGTAAAAAAAATATTATAATTATTATTAAAGTTAAAACTATTATAGTTAATTTGTTAAAGAACAATTCTGTAAATGTGTATATATATATATATATATATATATATATATATATATATATATATATATGTTCATATGTTTACAGATAAGCATGCTTGCCTGAGTGGAATGGGTCTGGTTAGCCTTCTTAGTGGCGCGGGATCGAAACCAGGCAAGCGCATTTTTGCCTAGATTTAATCTCGCAGCCCGCTGAGACTCAGCCCGAACCGCTGAGACCCAGCCCGAACCGCTGAGACGCAGCCCGCTGAGACCCAGCCCGAACCGCTGAGATGCCCAACCCGCTACCCGCAGCCCGCTGAGACCCAGCCCGAACCGCTGAGATGCCCAACCCGCTACCCGCAGCCCGCTGAGACACAGCCCGCAGACGCCCGCTGCCCGCTGAGACCCGAACCGCTAAGACTCAGCCCAAACCACTGAGACTCAGCCCAAACCACTGAGACTCAGCCTCAGCCTCAGCCCGCCAGCTCAGCCTGAACCGCTGAGACGAGTCAGCCTGCTGAGACCAGACCTGCCAGCTCACTCCATCCCGCCAGCTCATCCTGCCAGCCTTCTATCCGCACCCCACCAACTCTCAAGTCAAACTTGTCAGCCTCTCAAGTCAAACCTCCAGCTGCTCTTCTAGCACCTTCCAACCTCCTTTTTTTTTGCTATTTGCAGCCCCATTTTTGCCTATAAATATGGGAGACTTATCTTGTTTTTAAGGGTTCAGAATTTTAGAACCTAAGTTAAGGTTCAGATTTTAGAACCTATGGTAAGTGTTTTTGTTATATTTTTTTTTTTTTGAGTGTTTGTATTAGTGTATGTTATAGTTTTTGTGAGTGTATGTGAGTTAAATTTGTGTCTTTTCCAAGCTCTTGTTTGGGCTCTTTTTTCCAAGTTTAGACTTTCTTAAAAAAGTTTGTAAATTGTTATTTCAATCAATATATTGTTTGTTCTTGTTCTTCTTGTTCTTCTTTTGCTTATGTTTTGTGTGTGAGTGCATGAGTGTAATTATTTTGTTTTTGTTTTTACTTTCTTTCTTTTACATAGAGTGCGTGCGTTTATGAGTATAAAATACAATTTTATTCCTAGATTAGCCTTTATTGCTTTCATAAATAGATTTTTCATGCTTTAATAATTAGATTTATGGCTTTCATAATTAGTTTTGTCGCTTTCATAGCTTAGCTTTATTGCTTTCTTCAATTTCAGTCATTTCAAGTCTCGTAGAGTGCGTGAGTTTTTCATTTAGTGCGTTCTTTTCTTTTTCAATCGCTTTTCTTGGTTTTTGCTAAACGCACACCAAGCCCGCGATTATCGTCTTTTTTTTTGCTTTCTAATATATCGCAAACTAAAAATCACTTCTTATCTCGGTAAAATAATAGCGCGTCCTCAAAGTAAGAATACTCAACACGGCCTCAGAAAAATACGACCTCGATATTATTTTCTAAAATATCATGTACTTTACTCGATAAGGTGCACTTGCCTTCACACTACAACAAACTGCACTTATAGTAAGGACCTAATTCTTTACAATAAGTGCCAAAATTCGTTACAAAAACTCTTTGGTAACGAAAAAAACTTTAAGTAACGGTCCTCCTCTAAAGCTCGACGCTAAAGGTTATTGTAACGAATGTATGCATGTCGTTACAAATAAAGTAATTGTAACAAAGATACTTTCTCAACAAAAATAGATTCTTCCTCACAATAAATTGGTCACAATAAATATTATTTCGTTACGAATGTTATTTTTTTCTCACAAAAAAATATTTATGATTAAAACTATTTCGTTACAAATATTTTTTTTTCTCACTAAAAATAAAATAACTTCGTTACAATAAAGTATAATAAACATTATTTCGTTACAATAGATTAAACAATAGTAACGAAAAAATTGTTACATTTGTTTTCCATTCTTCTTACTACAGCCAATTCATTTATATATCAAAAATATTCCATTTATATTTTGTGTACCTGAGATTTTATTACAAATAATAATCTTGAAAACACTCATATATTTAATATTTCGTAACAAGACAAACATGTATTTATTCACACCAAAAAGTATTACATAGAGTACAAGTCATTATCATCTCTTCTAAAATAATACAATATTACATTACAAGATCAACATGTTTCTAATATAAATCTTCCGTCACTTTTCGAAAAATGAATCGTCTATCACTTTCTGACTAATGAATCTTTCGTCACTTGCCGGTCAATGCTCGAGCACCCTACAAATAAAAGAGAGCTATTAAGATCACCCTACAAATAAATGAGAGCAGAAACATCCATATAAACTCACATCCATACATACATGCAAGATGATAACAGAATAAACATTGGAAGTTGAACCTTAACTGCATAATAAATAAGAAAACATTTGAGGCATTCTACCAAAGTACCTTGCTTTCTAACTGCACCCATTTCATGCACTTGTAATCAAATGCAAGGTGGCCACATTTTGATTCAGCTTGCATTTCCAATTCATCGGAAGTTGACTGAAAATTAGTAAATTTAGTCTGCAATTGACCTTCAAGATGGTCAAAAATCCTCTTAACCTGAATAATAAACTATAACTTACTCCTCTTAACTTGAATAATAAACTATAACTAACATCACTAGAGATGGTCAAAAATCCAATTAACCTGAATAATAAACTATAACTGACATCACTCAATATGGGATAAATCATGCATACAAAAACTTCCAATAACTAGAATAAAATAGGTTACCGATTCTTAAATAGTAATGGAGGGAGGATTAAAGACATGTAGTCTCATTGAAATCACAACAAACTCTACATGTAAGAGTGCCTAATGTACTAATAATCCAATGCCATGCATATGCAGTCAGAATAAATAATAAAAAAAAAGATTAATGTTACCAACAATATTGAGGAAAGAAAGAAACCCGAGAAGAGCTCCAAAATAGTCACCATAATATAAGAAGAATAATCCATCAACAAAGTTGAGATTTTTCCAAAGATTGTCATGCTACTTTATATAGAATGCCCACTATTGTTTTATTGATCAATTGAACCATCACAGCCCTTCCAAGAATCATCAAAAACATCATAAAAAGCATAAAGAAGAAGAAGAAGGTGAAATCAAGGAAATAACTAGCCCCCAAATCCTATAGTCCTTTTCATTGAAAGGCCGACTCAAAGATCAATCTCAATTATTCATAGTGACACTTATAGTCTGTTTCTAATGGTGCAAATTGTTCTTAATTTAAGAATGTCACAACCCATAATAATTTGATTTATTCATTTTTTATTGATAGATAAGTAAATATAAGTCTGTAGAGAATGAAGATTGGATCGGGCCGTAGAAGAAATCACGAACGAGTATACTCACAAGAAATGAAGCTGCATGAGCTGGCTAATGGAAGGAGGTATTGTCCCCCCTAAAAGATTGCTGGATAAATCTCAACATTTCATGTAGCTGTATATTATTATATTTCAAGAATAAAATATGGAGAATAAACAATTAGGAAAATTCAAAACACATACAGAATTATGAGATGTTTAAGTTCTCCCAGCTCAACAGGAATGCTCCCTTGGAGATAGTTGGCTCTCAAGTACCTTCATTGGTACATATCAATAATGATACTAATTCACAATTAAATAAAATATATATAACTATCAGAATATAGAAGGAAATGATCACACACAAAGCTCTTAGTTCAGTGCAGTTCATAATCTCTGCAGGAATTGGTCCACGCAGGCCGTTTTGATGCATGGCCCTGAAAAAAACACAAGAACAGTAAAAAAAAAAGATTTTGCTGTCATTATCGCAATTTCTCCTTAGATTAACAACCCTTACAGCCTGCGGAGCCGGGGGAGCTTGCCGATGGTGAAACAGAAAGTGTAAATTATTCTACCATTTTGGATTATTTTTGAACTCCTTCCTCCAAGTCAAAGTTCCTCTTCCCAACCTCATTCCTACATATAATTATAACAAGTTCACAATGGCGTGATAAGAAACTATGTAGGAGATCATGAAATGCATTGAAGTTCAACGCAACAAAAATCATGAATAAGCAAATACCCTGTAAGAGAAGCACTAAAGTTTAACACAACAAAAAACTAAATATCTTGTAAGAGTTTCAATAAAAACAATGAACCCAAACACATCAGATAGCTCGACATCCAACTGACCGTGAATTTTAAGTAATTTATCAATCAATAGCAAGGATAAATAAGCAAACCAAAATCTCAGTCATACACAATATTTATGAATTCAATCGCAGAATTACATTTTAATTCTCAAGAAGGAAATATAAAAAAAAAGTATGCTTATAACCCCACACATCTTATAAAATCTCAAGGGGAAGAATTTGATCTGCCCAATATGATCTTTGGCTTTTAACATTTAGAAGACCTGCAGAAGAATAGGATCAATCTAAGAATGATAGTGATGGAACTTCAGTTGGGGGCAAGTGGTTGCCCGACATTAAATGTAAAGAAGCAACAAGGCAGTCATGCAACAATAACAAACAAAAAACAATAAGTAAATACCAGTAACAAGAGAGCTCGGCTCTTTTAAATTTGATGCAGAATGCAACATAAAATTCATGGCCCCGTGGAAACTTTGCGGTGACTAGAGAGGAGGATCACGTGGTCTCTGGATCATGCAGCCCACTGAGTAAGATTCAGACATTAGTCACACAAAAAATTGCAACTTATATTTGGTTAGGTATTTGATACCAATTGCAGGTTGATGATACCTGTTGAAATAAAGATATTGTTTTATTTTACGAAGCAATACCATTTGCAGGTTGCTGATTAATCATTCAATCTTAAAGACAAATTGAAATTTATTCTCCATATTGGATGCAGGAGAACAACTTAATATCTATAGTATGGTCTATAGATTAAAGCTCTATGCATTGGTAAACCTGGACAAAAACCAGAGCAATTAAAGTTCTAAATAAAAATATATCTTAATAAAAGTCTAGATCGATGCATTTCAGAAACAAGAAATAAAAGTCATTCTTGGATCTATACATTTCAGCAACAAGAACAAAAAAAAGCATTTTCAGCTTGCAGGTTTTAAAAAAAGATGCATTTTCAGCTTGCCAACTCATGTGAGATGTTTGTGGAACTGACATTAGATACGGCTAACATATTGATGATTCTAAATAAAAATCTAGAGCTAGGTATTTGATAAAAAATGAAAGGCATTACAGAAGGGGGAGGAAAATAAAAAGGGGCAAAATTTCTTAGAAGAAGAAGCGGAATAAAAGGAAAAAGGGAGAAGATGAAGAAAAATCAGAAAGAGATAAAGAGGAGGAAGAAGACGACGAAGAAAAGGGGGCAAGGGTGAAAGAGGAAGTCACGGAAAGAGCTGGAGAGGAAGTCGCGAAGAGGAAGAGGAGAAAAAGACGAAGAAGAAAGAGGAGGCGGGAGTTGCGGTGATTACCGGCGGCGGCGGATGAGGAGTCGGTGAAGCTGGGCATCAATAACCTGTGCATAGATGAGCAAGACCAGCAGCCTTATTCGAAGAATCAACAGAAGATAAAGGCCATGAAATAAAAAAAAAGTCAGAGGAAAAAAATAACCTAGCGGGAAGCAAAGCCCTCCGAAGGACCGCAGCTCCGCCCATGTAAATCTCTCATTGGACAGTCTCGGGCCTTCTTCCCCATCGCTAGCCCTTCAATTTTTGAGGGAGTCAGAGTCGGTGGGCAGAATAGGGCATGACCAAGAAGCTCGCTGAAAGCGCATCCTTGGCATCGGCATCCTTGGCCGGCAAAATGGAGGCCTCCGCGAAAAAGGATTCCTGAGAACAGGGATGTGGGAGCAGGGCGACGAGGAAATGGAAGGAGTCGAAAGGTTTTCATCGGCTGGAAGGGGAGCGAGAAGCAGAATGAATGAAATGAAAAGGGGCTTTGCAATTATTCTCTCATCGAGAAGCAGAATGAATGATTTTTGGGTTTATGTGCCAAAAATTATGGAGGCAATTCCCCCCCCCCCCCCCCCCCCCCCATATCTCATTTCATGTGAAATATTAAAATTAATAGATTTTATTAATAATAAATTTCTATTTTTAAAATTATATTAAAATATATATTAGTTAAATATTTCATTTCCAAAGTAACTTTTATACTTTACGATGTTTTTAATCCGCTCTCGATTCACATGCCAATTGATTGATGTCGTCCGCCGAATAATATCGTCTGTTGATTGATTGTTGTCACCCGCCAAATGATGCTCCCCGCCAAATGATGTTGCCCGCCAAATGTTACCGCTCGCCGAATATTGTATGTGTGTCGATTTATGTCTATGTCTGTGTTTGTGTCTGTGTTTGCGTGTTCGTGTCTATCATGTGTCTGTGTGCCTATCTGTGGCTGTGTTTGTGTCTATGTTTGTGCCTATGTGTGTCTATGACTGTGCGTGTCTGTGTTTGTGTGTCTATGTATGTCTGTGTTTGTGTGTGTTTATGGTTGTGTGTTTGTCTGTGTGTCTATGTGTGTCTATGTGTGTGTGATTGTGTGTGTGTATTTGTGTTTGTGTGTGTGACTGTGTGTGTGTGTATGTGACTGTGTGTGTTTGTGTATGTAATTGTATGTGTCTATGTCAATCTATGTATGTGTTTGTGTTTGTGTCTGTGTCTATGTGTCTATGTCTATGTCTGTGTTTGTGTGTATGTGTCTTTCTGTGTCTGTATCTGTGTCTGTGTGTTTATGTTTGTGTCTTTGTGTCTGTCTGTGTGATCTCTAGCTATGCGTGTCTGTGTCTGTCTCTGTGTAAGCGTGTGTCTGTATCTATGTATGTCTCTGTGTGAGTGTGTGTCTGTGTCTGTGTGATCTTTATCTATGTGCATGTGTGTGTCTGTGTTTGTGTCTGTGTCTATGCTTGTGTCTATGTGTGTGTGTCTGTGTCTGTGTGCCTGTGTCTGTCTGCTTATGCCTGTCTGTGTCTGTTTGTCTCTATGTCTGTGTGTCTGTGACTGTGTGTGTGTGTATGTGATTGTATATGTCTATGTCGATCTATGTATGTGTCTGTGTTTGTGTTTTTGTCTGTGTCTATGTGTCTGTGTCTGTGTTTGCGTATATGTGTATGTTCGTGTCTATATCTGTGTCTGTGTGTTTGTGTCTGTGTTTGTGTGTCTGTGTTTGCCTGTATGATCTCTAGCTATGTGTGTTTGTGTCTGTCTGTGTTTGTCTGTGTCTGTCTCTGTGTGAGCGTGTGTCTGTGTATATGTGATCTGTAGCTATGTGTGTGTGTCTGTATTTATGTCTGTGTCAATGTCTGTGTGTGTGTGTCTATCTTTGTATCTTCTAGCAATTGATATGACATGTGTTTATATACTTTAAATTTTTATGTTTTTAAATTTGATTTTTTTGCGACAGTACACGGGGGTCATCTCTCGCGTGCCCGTATGATAAATGTGCATTTCTCCCCAAAAAACTATAAAAGTTAATATCGGTCTACTCAAAATGACTGCATAAAATTTAAATTAATATTTTATAATAATTTTTTTCAAAAATATTTATATTTTAATAAAAATTTATTTTAATATAGGTCTAATAATAAACTAGGTCTAATGATAACCTACCATAGTAAAAAATGTTATGATATTTATTAGTCATCTCGCGCGCCTGTAAGAAAAAAGCGCGCTCTGGCAAAAACTTGCATCTGTGTGAAAAATGCACGTCCACAAAAATGCGTGACTGGGCTAAAATGCACCTTGGAGAAAATAAGTACCGATGATTCAAAATTGCGTGTCAGTGCAAAAACGCGCTCCCAAGCAAAAATGCGCGCTTGGGAGACAATGCGCCCGGGCAAAAATGCATGCAAGTGCAAAATGCGTGACTGGGCATAAAACGTGCGCTAGGGCAAAAAACGCCCGCCCGAGTGAAAAACATGTAAGTGCCGGACCGAAAAAATACTCACTCGGGCCAAAAATGCTCTCTCGAGCCCGCGTCATGCGTGCGCATGTGCTTGGAGGTGGTCGTACGCGCGTGTGCACGGGAGTGTCTTTGCGTGCGTGCGAGGCCCGTGCGCGATAGTTATTTTTATTCTTAATTTATGTTAATAAATTAATGTCAAATTGGCATTCATTTTTAAATTTAATGTTTTTTATTTTTGAATTTTCTTTTCAAAATTTTATGGAGAAAAATTTTCCTCAATATATTTCATTCATGTAAGAGAGAGGGGGAGAGGAAGAAAAACTTTTATAAATACGTTTTTAAAGTTTTATAGAAACTTTATATAACTTTATATATCTTTAACTACAACTATATATAAAGAAACTTTAAAAAGATTTTTTGTTAAAATATAAATGTTTTTAAAAAAAATAATTATAAAATTTTGATGTATATTTTTTTACGGTCATTTTGAGTACTCATATGTATATGTTGTTCGCCCGCCGGGGGCAGGCATAGCCCGCCGTCTCCGGCCGGGTACTATAGACTGTGGGCGCAACCCGCTCGAATGCGGGAGCAGCCCGCTAAGAGCCAGCAAGCACGTACGCTGAATCTTATTTAAAAAGTAAATTTTATTGAACAATACGTTTTATTTATGAATTGATTTGACATGTATTTATGAATTTCATTACACATTTATTTTTATTAAATTAAAGCATGTGTCATTCATCAATCAATATATATATATATATATGACATATATTTTCATTAAAACGCTAGCTCTCGAGCAAAAAACGTGTGCGCTGACAAATTTATTTATGCTCTCGAGCAAAAAAGATAGAGCTAGTTCAATGTGCACAACTGGAAAAAAAACGTGTGCTCGGGAAATAAAACGCGCATCCGAGTGAAAAGCAAGTGCTCGAGCGAAAAATGGGCGCTCGAAGGGTACAATTATTTCACCCCTGCGCACAATGAAAAAATATGCGTGCATGTGGGGCCAGTGCGCGATCGTTATGCGGAAATAGACAAAACGTAATAAACTATAGGAAGTGAACGGTGCGCGGCGATGGCCGAGAAAGAGAACAACGATGGCGGCGGCCGTGGAAGAGAGAGGTGATGGCGACGGCGACCGTCGAAGAGAAGGGAGACAACGACGGCGGCCGACGTGAAAGACATTGTTATAGCTCGCAAATGGATGTTTGTGTGTTTGGTTGTCCGTGTCTGTGTGTGTGCATGTGTCTGTGTTTGAGCCCCGACATATGCAATACGCGCTAGCTCTCAAGCAAAAAAAGGAAAACTACACGCACGAGAGTGCATTTGCGTGCGCGCGAGAGTGCATTTGCGTGCGCGCGAGAGTGCATTTGCGTGCGCGCGAGAACGCATTTGCGTGCGCGCGAGAGTGCATGCGCATTTGCGTGCACGCGGGTTCGTGCGTGATTTTATTTTAATTCCAAAATTATATTAAAAAATTAATGTCATATTAATTTGCATTCATTTTTACATTTACTATATTTTTAATTTTTAGTTTTGTTTTGTTCAAAATTTTATGGAGGAAAATTTTCATCCGTATATTTCATTCATTCATGTGAGAGAGTGATAGAGCTGCATGAGAGAGAGGCAGAAAAACTTTTATAAAAAGTTAAAGATTTATAAAAAAACCCGTACGCGCAAAAATACATGTCGCAATAGTACCACATATCTGCGACAGCCGCGCACTGATGTTTGCGAGCTATAGGAGTATTGTCATCGTGTTAGAGCACTATCGAGGCGGGGTACTATCGCGCGCATACAATTTGTTTTTTTTTTCAAAAAAAAAAATTAAGAATTCAAAACTTCGATAATAAAATTGACAAAAATTGAAAATAATATATGATATATTTTTTGTAACAAAACTTTAATAATAAAATATTACTATTAGTAAGGATAATGTTTTTGTCACAAAAAACTTTCATGATATGGTTACAATTGATACTTATTGTGAGAAAAGTTTTCTATTTGTAACGTAACATTAGTGTTGTTACAAATATTTAAAGTTATAGTAACGAATTAATTTTTATTGTAACAAAATTTAAATATTCGTTACAAAAAAGTACTTTTTTGCAACAATAACAAAAATTTGTTACTAAATATAACTATTAGTAACAAACTGTGTTTAAGTTATATTTCTGTCCTTACAACAGGTGCAGTTTGATGTAGTGTCATCGAAAGATAAGTTGGATAAATTATTTTCAAAAACTTTGCAAAAGCCTTTTCTATCAAATTAATTAAAATAGAAGTTTGGCGTCGTCGTCGAGGTGCCTCCCCGTAATTCCGAAAGCAGGAGAGACCGTTACTTCCATCACCTCGACATGTGGGATAACGGTTTAGCTCCTCAAAGTAGGAGTGCTCGCCGGACGCCTCGAAAACGCCCGCCGGAATCTAACCAAACCCGGACTCCGCAGGAATTTAATTCCTACCCATCAATTTTTTGGCGCCGTTGCCGGGGAAACTTGTTGTTATTTCGAAAAAGAGAATCGCTATTAATTTTATCTTATATTTCTATAAACATATTTTTATCTTTCTTTCTCTTATATATTTTCATCTCAAAACAAAAAAAACAAAAACAAAATATATATAAGGGGCCTAATTTCAAAAGAAAAAAATATAAAAAAAGAAGAAAAAATATAAAAAAGGCTTCACCCCTCTTTTTATCTTATATTTCGTTTAATCTAAAAAACTCAAAAATCAACAAAAAAATATTTTTATAACATTTTTCCTTTCTCTATCATGTTTATACTTTCCTCCAAAAGACCAAAAAAAAAACAATACAAAAATAAAAAAATATTTTTAGAGTATAATAGTTTTTTCTCTTTCTCTAAAAACTCTAAAAATCAAATCAAAAAAATTCATAATAAAATATATATTTTTGTTAATAATCTTTCTTTCTCTTTCATTTGAAAACCCTAAAATCACAAAAAAATCCTCTCTTTCTCTTGTTTATATATTCATCTAAGAAAGCCCAAAAATTAAAAAATAATTCAAATTTTTTTAAGAAAAACTTCTATTATTATTATTATTATAAATAATACATGACCCGATGAAGCTCTTCGGATAATCCAGATATAGCTTTTGATCCCGAAGTCGAGCACACTCTTTGTGAGCGCCTCCGATCTCGTGACCAAAACCTACCCTTAAATCCCAAAGTATCTATTGGCGATACACAAGAAGGAGAGATGACTGATCACAATCTAAATGCGGCCCCGCAGCAGACCATGGCCTATTATGCACAGCCAAATTTAGAGGACACATGATCAAGCATCACTCGCCCCGCAATAGCTAATAACAATTTTGAAATAAAATCCAGCACCATTCAAATGGTACAGCAGTCAGTTCAATTTGACGGCTTGCCAGATGAGGACCCAAATCTTCACATTTATATTTTTTTAGAAATTTGCGACACGTTTAAGATTAATGGCATCAGCGACGGCGCCATTCGCTTGCGCTTATTTCCCTTTTCTCTGTGGACGAAGGCTAAGGCGTGGTTAACTTTTCTTCTGAGAGGGGCCATAACCACGTGGGCTGAGTTGCCGGAAAAAATTTTAACTAAGTATTTTCCTCCGTCAAAAACCGCTAAATTACGCACAGATATCGTATCCTTTATACAATTCGATTCTGAGTCTCTCTACGAGACTTGGCAGAGTTTTAAAGAATGTCTGCGTAGGTGTCCTCATCACGCGCTACCATCCTGGCTACAGGTCCAGACGTTTTATAATGGCTTGAATTTGTCAACGCGACAGATGATTGATGCAGCCGCCGGGGGAACATTGAACAATAAGACCCCGGAGGCCGCTCAAACTCTGTTCGAAGAAATGGACATGATCGCCTATCAATGGAATGTGCCCAGGTCACGTCCGATTAAACCGGCTGGGATTTATGAAGTGGATGTCACTTCTCACTTAGCTTCGCAGGTAGAGCGGCTAAGTAAGCAAGTGGAGGAGATGACTGCTTCCTCCTTCACTCCCGCGTGGGCTAATAATAATATTAATAATAATAATAATAATAATTTTAATAATAATAATAATAATAATAATTTAATCGAAGAAAATGTAGATTTCCTAGGCAATCAAATACGGGCCCCCTTCAACCCTAATAATAACTCTTACAGTAATAATTATGATCCAGGTTGGAGGAATCACCCGAACTTCTCTTGGAGCAGCCCTAACAACGCGCAGCGGCCCCCAAATGCGAATCCGCAAGGATTTAATCAGGGATTTCCGCAGCATCTTCCTCCAAAACTTTCTCAGCTTGAAGAAGCTTTCGCTAAACACATCGCGTCTAACGATTCAAATATCCAGAACATCACCGGATCGATAAAAAAATTAGAAATGCAGGTTGGATAGCTAGCGAAGATGGTCTCCGAGCGGAAAATTGGAGCTTTGCTAGGTAACACGGAGCAGAACCCCTGAGTCTAACGTAAATAAGTCAAGCTACGCGACGGTAAGCAAAGCGCTCGTGGGAGGCACCCCATATTTATCTAATATTTTTACTTTTCTATGTCTACTTTATTTTTGCAGGGTTTATACTTTATTTTTGCAAGATTTATTGTCTTCTTGTCCTTTAATTTTTTTACAAACTGTTTTTGTACAACCCCGTACCCGTCGGGTGGGACCGTCCCTAGATAGCGGGGACCTGAGGTGTCCTGTGATTGGCTAGCATTAATCGGGGTGCGGTTAGCGGGTCTTGGTGTGCGTTTAGAGAACTGGCTACGGATAGCCAATTTTGGCTAGGGTTTTTATAAAACCTAAAAACTAAAACCCTCCCATTCTCTCCTTCCCAGCCGCAGGACCCGAGCCCACAACCCCCCCCCCCTTTTCTTCTCCGCACGCGTCTAGGGTAGCTGGTGTCCCTCCCGCTCCCCGTCGCTCTTCCCCCTCCCGTTGGCTGTGAGCAAAAGGGGGAGCCCCGACCCGGTCGGCCACCTTCCCGTCGGCCTGACACCGGGAAGAACCCCCCCCCCCCATCTCTCTCCCTCTCGCTCTTGGTTGGCGTGGAGTTGCCGCAACCTCCCGATCTCCCTCTCCCATTGCAGCCTGGAACAAAGAGGAGCCGCCCCGAGACCCTCTCACCTCCCACTCTCTCGTCGGCCTGGAGGAAGATCTGAGCCCCTCTCACATTTTCGCAAAAGGGAGGCCCATCCCTCTCCTCTCCCTCTATTTCGAGCTCTTTGTAGGGCTGCCGTAAGAGGAGACCGCAAGTCGCGATGGTGTGCGCCGCTTGGAGGATGAGAAAACTCTGGCGTAAGCTTGGAGCGTCGTTTAGCGACTCGAAGCGGCGAGTGGAGGTCGGATCTGCCAAGAGGACAACCGTTTTGAACGTTCTCCATGGTTCCAAAGCACTCATCAAGGGTAACGACTTTTCTTCTTGGGCAGGTGAAGCCCTTATTTAGCATATTTGCATGGAAGCCCCTCTCCACCGACAGGTGTGGAAGAGCGCTCTCCGATGGGTCGATGTTTACATCCCCGCTTGTAATTGCATTAGCGTCCGGAAGCGCGAGTACGGATTTAGGCATGCTGAGTGAAGCCCATCCGGATATATCAATCCGGATTTGTGATGTTCTGGGGTTCCCGGAGAAGACTCCGAGGAAGTTGCATACTACTTGCTTGCAGGGGCGAAATATTGCCACCCCAAAAAAGGGGTGGGGTCGATAGGCTTTGGCCCGTTGTAGGTGATCGATGTTCAGCTTGCCACCGCTTGGCAGGATGGTTGCGTACAGGTGTTGCAGAACAAAGCGGGAAATAGCAGGTTTAAGCCCAAGGTTGTGCCGACCCGAGAAGGCCTTATTTATTTATATTGTCAGTCTGCGTGCCGAAGTATGGAATTCACATTCATGTAATCTGTGATGCTTGTATTTTGTTTATCTTTTCTATCATAGTCAAGTGGAGTCCTCGTGGACCCCTCACACAGTGGGGGCCCAGAGAGAAATTTACTTGGAACCCCCTGAGGGTCCTCTAATAGTCTCCCAGAACAGCGGAGTCACGCTGTTGGCAGCCTCATTTGGTCTGCGTATAGTAAAATGGTTAGGCGGGAGTACGATATTGGTCGATCGGACGAGAAAGGCTTTGCATAGATCCAGGGAGGTGCACCTATGGAGAGGAAGTGGTCGGCTCTGAGATTTTGGCCGGCAAAGAGAGCCCTCCAAAAGTGCCTTAGCTCAGTCTTTGGCTTGGGAGGGGAAGAGTTAGTTAGTCTTCCGGGTGTGCGGTGGGACCTCCACGCTGAGACCTTGGATCTGTACTTTGAGTTCCTAGTCTTGTGTCTAGATCGTTTACTTGAGCGTAGTAAGTGCGCGGTCACCCCTTTTTTTGGGACCCCGAACTCCACAAAGACCGAGATATCGATTTCAACATTATGGTGCAGTGAGCGTGGAGAGTGAATAGCATAAAAGAACTCAAGCGAATGTCATGGCTAGAGAAGGGGAACCAAGTGACGACCAGGGTCATGCACTGACACCCGCGGGAGGGTTCTCGCAGTCTCAGTTTGAGGAATACCAACGAGGGCTTCGGCGGGAGGTCATGGAGACTTTGCAGCACGCTCTCACTATTGTTGCGCGAGCCGAGTGCTCAACACCATCTGAACCATTGATCGCAGCGCCATCTCTTGGCGAACGCTCAGGTTTGAGGGAAGATGTGAGAAGTTCTACTAGGATGGTTCGATCATTTATAAAGGGGACCATTATAAGCACCAATTAGGCGTCGCATGATAAACGAGGGAGGGGTAGACCAATAAAGACTTGGAATGAAACTATGCGGCAAGACACGATGCACTTAAGCATTAGTGAGGTTATGACTAAACGGTCCTAAGTACCTCGGACTTAGCTTTTTCAAGCGTCGGATCCTCGATACTCCTTTGAACGGTTTGATCTTGAGATACACCCAATCACCAACGACGAACTCGACGTTCCGATGATTTGCATTGTAATATTTTGCCTGTCGATCCTGGGCAATGAGCAAGCGCTCCCGAATAGCCCGAATCGATGTATTTTCCTCTTCCACGTCTTTGCATTTTAACAACTTTGTGTCGCCCGTTTCAGCCCAAGATAACGGTGTGTGACATTTCCTACCATAAAGAGCCTCGAAAGGGGCCATCTTTATACTTGCTTGGTAGCTGTTGTTGTAAGCAAACTCGATCATATAGAGATGGTCTTCCCACCTCTTTCCTAAGTCCAGGGCGCACATACTCAGCAAGTCCTCCATCGTCCTATTGGTCCTTTCGGTCTGTCCATCCGTTTGCGGGTGGAAGGCCGTGCTAAACTTTAGCTTGGTACCCAATAATTGATGAATCAGCCTCCAATCATTCGATGTGAACGGCCCATCGCGATCACTGACGATGCTACGGGGAATCCCGTGCAACCGTACGATGTTATCCACGTACAACTTTGCCAGCTTTTCCATAGAGTCATCCTTCCGGTTCGGAATGAAGTGCGATACCTTCGTCAAACGGTCCACGATCACCCAGATGGCGTCGTTTCCATGCTGCGATCTCGGCAATCCGTGCACGAAATCCATCGAGATATCATCGAACTTCCATTCCGGAATCGGCAAGGACTTCAGAAACCCACCGGGACGTTGACATTCTGCCTTCACCAACGCGCAAGTATTACACTTGGCCACGTAGAGGGCAATGTCTTTCTTCATACCCGGCCACCAGAAAAGTTTCTTCATATCCATGTACATTTTCGTGCTCCCCTGGTGGATCGAGTACTTGGTATGATGAGCCTCGTACATCATCTCCGCCCGTAGAGTGCCAATGTTTGGGACGCACAATCTGCCCTTTTTCCACATAAGGCCATCTTCGAAGGAGAAATCAGCGTTTAACCCATCGACGGTCTCCGCTTTATAGCTTTTCATGCTCTCATCCAGCTCCAATGCCTGTCGAACTCGGTCGGCAAGGTCGTATTGAACCTCCGTCCAGTTCAAGCATGCTGAAGTAGACGCTCTTCTATCAATGCAAATGATCTCCATTTCTTCCAGCCCGCGGATTAGATGCTCATCGTGCATCAAAATCCAATTTGCTTAAGCGGGAGCCCGACGACTCAATGCGTCCGCAACTACATTTCCCTTACCAGGAGTATATTTGATGTCGAAGGTGTAGTCCCCAAGGAACTCCATCCACCTCCTT
The DNA here is from genome assembly GCA_033032865.1 of Dactylorhiza incarnata. NCBI lineage: Eukaryota > Viridiplantae > Streptophyta > Magnoliopsida > Asparagales > Orchidaceae > Dactylorhiza > Dactylorhiza incarnata. Next base: position 2,224,156 of record JAWHQI010000124.1, on the reverse strand, counting down.
TGACGCATATTCAACTCCCTTTGATCCAGCAGGTACTTGAGGCTCTTGTGGTCGGTAAAGATATCGATCTTCACGCCATACAAATAATGCCTCCAAAGTTTGAGGGCGAAAACCACGGCCGCTAACTCCAAATCATGGACCGGGTAGTTCCTCTCATGAACCTTCAGTTGTCGGGAGCCGTAGGCAATTACCTTCCCGAACTGCACTAGGACGCAACCCAACCCACTCCCTGAGGCGTCGCTATAAATTATGTAGCCTTCCGTACCACTTGGCGAGCATAGAATGGATGTCGTGGTCAGACGGCTCTTCAGCTCTTCAAAAGCTCGTGCGCACTCGGGCGACCAAACAAACTTATGATCTTTCCTAGTCAGTTTAGTGAGAGGAAGTGCAATCCTCGAGAAGTTTTCCACAAAGCGCCTATAATAGCCAGCAAGTCCTAAGAAACTTCGGACTTCCTCTACGTTTTGCAACAAAGGCCACGCTCGGATCGCTTCTATCTTCGACGGATCAACCGCAATTCCATCTCCACTAACAACGTGACCTAGGAATGCTACTGACGGTAGCCAGAACTCGCACTTGGACAACTTGGCATATAGTTGACTCCTCCTCAAGGTGCTCAGAACTGCGTGTAGATGCCCTACATGATCCTCCTCCGATTGAGAGTATACCAAAATGTCGTCGATGAAGACGATCACAAATTGATCCAAATACTCTCGGAACGTTCTGTTCATTAAGTCCATGAATACCGACGATGCATTAGACAGACCGAACGACATCACCGTGAACTCATAGTACCCAAAGCGGGTACTGAACTATGTCTTTGGAATGTCACATTCCCTTATCTGCAGTTGGTAATAGCCGGACCTTAGGTCCAGCTTGGAGTATACCGTCGACCCAACCAGTTGGTCGAATAAATCATCGATTCTTGGAATTGGATATCGGTTCTTCTCGATCAACTTATTTAGCTCTCGATAATCAATACATAGACGCAAGCTCCCATCCTTCTTTTTCACAAAGAGGACCGGTGCACTCCAAGGCGATAAACTTTGACGTACGTAGCCTTGCTCTAGCAACTCTTGCAATTGAACCTTCAGCTCCACCAATTCCTTTAGCGCTATCCAGTACGGTGAGCGGGCCACAGGTTTGGCACCTGGCACCAACTCGATACAAAAATCAATCTCCCGCTGAGGCGGAGCCCTAGGGTGTTCGTTAGGAAATTCGTCGGCGTACTCCGCTACAACTGGGACATCGCATAACCTGGGCTTTGGCTCCGAAACCTCCAACAAGGTGAAGAACAACTCGGCGCCTTTTCTCACCGCCTTAACCACTTGGAGAGCAGACATCAGCGTCTTGCTCGCTCCTCGTATACCGGCGAACGTGGTTTCTTCTTCGGTGTTGTTTCCCAGAGTGATCTCCTTTGAATTGCAATATATGCATGCTCGCTACTCCGTGAGCCAGTCCATGCCGAAGATCACATCAAACTCAGCTAACGGTAATAACGATGCTTCCAAGTCGAAATCCTGATTTCCGATCCGCACCTTCACACGGCTCTTCCAATCCGCACTCATTCGAGACCCGTTAGGTAGCACGACCTCCAATCTATCTTTTACTAAGGTTGACGGCACTTCGATCCGCACCACGAAGCCCTCAGACAGAAAAGAGTGCGATGCTACCGTATCAAAAAGAGCTCTCACGGGATAGTTGAAAATTAGGACAAAGCCTAATTACACACGAATAAAACATAAGGTCGCACAATAATATCAATCACATATAGCTATGTAAAAGCTAACGTTTAATTCATACCTGTGACGACATCAGTTTGTCGTATGGCTTCTTGCTGGCCAAGCGAATAAACTCTCGGCTGGGTCGGAATGTGCTGGGAAGCAGAAGACTCTGCAGCTTTACCCTTTTCCGTATGACCCGCAGCACGAGCATAGTCGAACGCTCGGTTTCCTGCCTTTGGGGGACCACTTCTACACACACGCGCCATGTGTCCCACCTTTCCGCAAGTGAAACATGTTATACGACTCCGTGAGGTAGTTACTCCTGATACGATAGGGAGAGTTGGTTCCTTCGGGGGACCACTTCGACACACACGGGCTTTGTGTCCCACCTTTTCACAAGTGAAACACGTTATAGGACCCTGTACAGTCGTAGCTCCCGAAGCATTAGAAGGAGCTGGTTCCGCGAACCTAGACTTCCTCTTATTTTTCCTGAACTCAGATTTGGATTGAGAGGCCGGCGCATGAAATTCAGGTTTCTTTGTAACACCTCTTGCTTGCACTCTCTTGAACTCAGGCTTTGATTGCTGATCACGCGCTCTTCGTATAGCTACATTTTCAACACTATGTTCGACCCTGGGCTCTACTCTGGGTACCATTCTCGGCTCCACTACAGCAAAGGGTACAAGGGCCACATCCGGATTCGGAGTAGTAGGTTGTACAAGCTGCCCTGACTGAGTGTTGATCATCGTGAAGACCGCTTCAGCGATTAACCTGATCATCTAAGCCGAAAGAGTGGTCGCTGGTACCTCAACAGACGCACTACTTTCAGCGGTGTTACGCGGTCGAGACTGCCCCGCACCACTTATACGAACCTATAATCGTGTAACACACAATTTAGTTCCCGAAAACATAGCAAACAACAATCATGGAACGCTCAAGTTCCGCAAATAAGTATGTTTTTTCATTCCTAAGTGGACATTCTTATTAGTTTTATCGTTTTAGGTGAGCGCACATCTCGTGCACACCACCCCTTAAAAGGAATTTGTACCGAATTCGCTAAACTATGGATCGACGCCTTAAGTCCAATACCAAATGGTAAAACCCTGCCAGTATGAATAATATAATAGTAGGTCCTGCCGGGACCCCACGCCATACTAACCACACTAGCTAGGCGTTAAAAGGAGATATACAGAAAGACTACACCAGAGTACACCAAACATAAGCGGAAGCATAATGATTTAACATTTCATTTAGAATTGTCCACTATCACAGGAATGAAACAATAAAATAGAGTTACGGCCTTAAGGCCTTACATTTACCAAATGCACCAAACTCAAAACATACATCGGCGCGCAGGCCGGCAATACATGAAAAACAGAAAAGAGGCTGGCCATCGAGGGCCAACTCAGCAAAAGGGCCACCGCCCGCTATTTCCCGCTAGGCTCACCTGCACCTGCATAAGAACATTCCACCACGCGGTGGCAAAATAAAGTAACGGTCAGCACAACTGACCAAATTATAATGACCCCACCCCTTTCTCGGGGTGGCGGAGCTTCTTCCCTGCAAGCAAGCCATGCTAGCAACTTGTACTAATATAAGGAAAGTGCAAACTACACAAGGTGAGGTTTCAAGCACAATCAATCTTCTAGGTTGAGCATCAAAGAAAAGGGAACCTAGGTATGCACATGATGTTGGTTGGGTTCATCCGAAGGTTCCCCACAACCGCCTAAGCAACCACATGAGGCTAACAACATCAATTTATCACAAACGTGGGTACACACAACCGCACGCACCATGCTCACAAGGCATGCACCAAAGGTACTCCTTCACGAGTACCAACACCATCATGAGTCCAGAAACTTTAGATGGGAAAAGAGCTTTTGGTTGGTCTAGGCAAGACGCCTTCCACGACCTCTCCCACGATCGCTCGGATTTACAAGAGATAACATCCCCCTACCGCAACGCATGGAAACGGGTTCAGTTCAGCCAATTCCCGTGCTCTTGTCATCGATTGAACACACGATGCGGGTATAACATCACCTCGGCCCGTAAGGATTTAGCACTTGCATATGCTACACAAAACATAAGTTACGCACCTAACCCATTTACGAGGGCCTAAGCTTCACAAATGCTTAACGAAGGAGATATAAGACACTCCACTTCAATTCGTGGTGAAGTTTTGCCTTCAACCACTCTCAAAGCATGGGTCTTTCGTTAGGATCTTCACAAGACGCCTAATCTTAAGTCCCGCAATACTATAGACAATCACACGGAGTCATTCTCCGGCACGCATTCTAGGCCTAACCTAAATGCAATGTCGCAAACCAAGCATCACCGATTCGGGCTCACGGCCACGAATAGGCTTCACACAAAATGCCTAAATCTGCACGACTACCGGATTTCTATATTCAATATGTCGGGGACGGACACAATCGACCCGGAGTTCCGAAGAAGTAGAGGAAATCCTACACTTCACCCATTTGGTGAAAGGGATTCCTCATGCAAGCATAGAAAAAAGAATGAGAGGATAAATAACACGTCCAAAGACTGGGAGGAAGAATTGTTACCCTAGGAGCGTTCTTCTTTGCCATGGATCTGAGATTATACTCGGAGGGAAAGGACCGCACCGGGCTGCACTGTCCAGATCTGGTATTGACTCGCGAAATAGAGCTCCGTCAATGGCAGGATCTCTTCTTCTTCCTCCTTGCCTCCTTCTTCTTTCTCTATCCTTGGAGAGAGAAAAGCTTTGGAATTATGAGGGAATAACCCCTCTCCAAAGCCCTAAGACCCCAGCAACTAATCACAGCCGTTGGATCGAATTCCAAGAATTTTGATCGGTCGGATCTTCTTCTCCGTTCTTATTTACGGAGCAGAATAAACAGGGCGCACGATCACTGGCGCACGACCAGTGGTCGTGCGCGAAGAGGAGAAATGGTTGTGCGCGTAATGCCATACAGGGAACTTTCAGCCAACTCCCCCTGTCTCGACCAGAGAGCTCGATCACTTGCGCATGATCACTGGTCATGCGCGAAGAGCAACGTTGGTCGTGCGCAGTGCCTGACAGAGAAAGTTTAGCCTACTCCGAGCGCATCACTACCACTCCACCTACTTCGCTGAACTACGATTCTTGGGGTGTTACACTACTCTACTTCGGGCTGACAATGAGAGTGCTCTCAAGTTGGTGAACAATCCTGTTTGTCACGCTCGGACCAAGCATATTGAGATTCAGCACCATTTCATTCGTGAAAATGTGTTGGAGGGATCTCTGATTATAGAGCATGTGCAGAGCAAGGATAACATTGCAGGCATATTTACTAAGTCATTGTCCAAGGGACCATTTACTTGGTTACGAGGATTGCTTGGACTGACTTCCACTTCCCACTTCAAGGGGGAGTGTTGAATTTTTTGAAGTGTAAGTGGATGTCGGGCGGTCTGAGCATCAGACCGGGCGGTCTGGCAAACCGCGGAGGTCGGGCGGTCTGGTAGGTAGACCGCGCGGGTTGTCTTCCCGCAGTGAACTGGCAGTTAGCCAGTGGCAGTTGGTCTTGATTCTTCATCCATCTAGTGTCACCTATCTGATTGTAATCGGGTGATTGGGATTCGCTGTTACTTGTAGGTGTTAGTGTTCTGGACGATTTCCCTGCTCGCGAACTAGCAGGGTTATCTCTGCAAGCCGCATGAGTTTCTTGTTGTCCGCTGTTGTTGTGGGAGGTTATCCTATCGTGTAGGCGGTGACCACACTTCTCACATCTACTATAAATAGGACCCTTCTGGCTCGTCATAAAAAAAGTGAACAGTAAGTGAGAGCTTGCGAGTTTGTGGTGCGGATAGACTTTTCTGTTCGCACGGTTTGAGACTTACCTTTGCTGTGTTTGCAGGTTGTGCGGCTTTCATGTGGTTCTGATTTGATTAGTGGAGACCGCAACGGATAACCCGGTAGCAGTCTATGGCGGGTAGCAGCAGAAGGTCACAGTTAGCGACAAGGTAGGTTCTCTTCAGCACGTCTCCAGCTTTTAATAAAGTTCAGACCGTGGCGGTTAGGTGGTTTGCCTTTGCCGGTCTGTTACTTCTGTTCAGTTCTTCAACAGCTTGTTCTCGGTTAGGAGCGACCAGGTGACTGCGGTCAGGGGGCCTTGCTTGGGCGAACAGGTTGAGTTTTGTAATAACGGATAGTCCGCGTGTTGAGTTGCGGGTTGGTGATTTTGCGGTTAGTCGCGGGATCAGCTTGGCGACTTGGCGGTTTGCGCGGACAACTTTGTTAGTCGGGAGGCTTGGCAGGTTCTAGTTGTAATCGCCAGCTTTTTGTAGTTATTTTTCTTCTCTCCTCATCATTGTGTGTACTGATAAATCATGTCTCGCAATGTATGTCTCGAAATGTACAATAGATAGTTGATTCAAGTTTTCTCTTGTTCCTTCATTGTCTCTGGTTTCTGGTGTTTGGTATGGTTGGAGTGTTCCTGCGACCTAGTTCCCATTTTTCCGCTTATCCAAAATTTTAACACATCGCACCCGAGGGTCTTGAAGAGGTTTCTGCTTCGTTATGGGTTGAGTAGGTTAAGGATTTACAGCCATCTGATCCCGCACTCTAGCGCATCCACCGATAGGTTGAACATGGGACTCTTCTGGATTTCTCTATCTCTGACAATGCTCTGTGTTTCCAAGGCGCCTCTGCTTTCCTGATGTTCCTAAATTTCTCGATGGTATTTACCGAGAAGCTCAAGAGTCCCACACATCTGGTCATCCAGGCAATAATAAGATGTATCATGGCTTAAAACAGATTGTTTGGTGGCCTTGTATGAAGAATAATATAGCTCGTTTCATCTCTCGATGTCTGACGTGTTAGAAGGTGAAAGCTCAGCGTCAGCGTCCTGGTGGTCTTTTACAGCCTCTGCCTATCCCAGAATGTGTTGGTACCAAAAATGGTACCTCCAAAATTCACACTAAAGGGGGGAGAAAAGGAGAAGACTGCGAAGTGCAGGTTACTAAGACAGGAGAGGCTGAAGGGAAGGAAAACGACCACAGGATGACGATCACTGAAAAATGAGACCGCTTACACAGGTTGTAAGCTGGAGCCTCGGAGCCAAAAAGTCCCCTTTCTGGTACCCCTACCCCTCTATTTATAGACGAGGGAGCTGCCCAAACGGGCAGAACTGAAAACTACGGGCTGCCCGGGATACAAGGGCAAAATAGTAAAAACAAAGAAAAAACACTTTGATCGCCCCTCTCTGGCGATCTCGCTTTGCTTCGGATGTTTGGAACTTAGAAGAATCTGGCAGCAAGTAGCTTACGTCCTGGGGCGATCACCAAAATGGAGACCGCATAAGACCGCAATTTTGCTTTGTAAGGAGGAGGTCGCGGACTTTCCGGTCAAACATAATCCCCGCACATTTTTAAGTTGTTCTGAAACTTCGAAAATGTAAGTTTTTACCGCCGAGACCGCGACTGCCATAAATGCGGCTTGGGCTATAAATACAACCTCAGATCTTCAGTTCTGAAAGATATTGAAAAGTCTTGGTCTTCGAGCGGTCACCATTTGCTGAGACCGTGAAAAGAATCTTTTCGCGAAATGGATGCTTTGGATATAATGAAAATGTCGGCGCAATCCCGCAAATCTCCGAGGTCTGCATCAAAAACTAAGTCAGTTATCTCAAAGAAGACCGCTGATTCTGGGAATGAAAAACCGATCAAGGGATCAAAAAGAAAAGGAGATTCTGCTGTGAAGGCCGTGGTTGATCTGACGGTCACGAAGACTGCTGCTGAAACATTCTCGATGATCCCCAATCAACCTACAGAAACTTCCAGTAAGACTGCTTCTACAGAATCGATCAAGGATGCTTTGCAGCAACATAAGGCTTCAGCTGAAAAGCTTAGGAGCCAGATCGCAGATCAGGAAAAAGCTGCAGGAGACTTAAAAAGAAAAGCAACAAGCTCTCCTGAACAAGTTGCCAAGAAACCAAAAGCTGCTGACGGTAAGACAGTGATCGCTGAGGACATCTCTCTCCAGAGTTACCTTACAGAAAAAATTCCTGTCGTAGATGTAAGCGATCAAGTTATTACTCTTTCAAAAATTAATTCTTTTATTTCTCTTAGCGGTAGCTGTGGGTGATCGAATTAACTTCTTTATTGCAGTCGGCGGATCCTTTTGAGATCGAGCGAGTTCGACTTCTGACTGAGGAAACAGCTGTTGAAGAAGAGAGAAAAAAGGAAGAAAGAAAAAAGAAAGAACAGGAGAAAGTAAGGGAAGAAGAGAAGAAGAAAAGGGAAGAGGTGGAAAGAAGAGAGAAAGAGGAAAGCGAAGAGATCGCTAGGCTCGCGGCGATCGCTGAAGATGAGAGGAGGAAAGATGAGGAGAGGATGGAGGAGGAAAAGAAGAGGCGAGAAGAGATCGCCAGGGAGGAGAAAGAGAAAAAAGAAAAGGAAGCGATCTCCTTAACTGCTGATAAGGAAAAGAAAGAAAGGGAAGAAGAGCGGGCTTTAGCCGCTGAGAAGAAAAAAGAGAAGAAGGGAAAGAAGAAGAAAAGGAAGATCGCTAAGAAGGAGACCTCGACCGGAGAGGAGAAGGAGAAGGATGAGATCGAAATATCGAGCGATCACTGCAATATTTTTCTTGAGATGGGCGAGGGGCCGGAAACTGGATTAGCAGAACGCGCAGCTGCGTTGGAGGCGATCAAGACCGGTAAGGCGAAAATGGTTGCGAGATCGATTGATTCACTTCCCAAATTCGCTTTTCGACCTGCATCTCCTAGGAAGCGACCTGAGGTCGTTATCATCGAAACTGACGATATCCTTGTTAGTAATGCTGAGTTAAAAAGGAGAAGAAAAGAAGGAGAGCGGTCACAAAAGAAACAATTAGAAAAAATCAACCTAGAACGCTTAAGGGGCTCTGACCGCCTTTTGTTGACCGCCGATACTGCGGTCTCAAAAGATGTTGAGAAGAATTTACTTAACTGCGGTCTTGCAACTCTGTCAAGTATTTTCCGTGTAAAACTCTTTTTCCTTCTGAGAATTATTTTCTGATATTTGACCTTTTCCCTTCTGATCGCAGATGATCATGCGAACTCTGCTTCTGAAGAGGGAGAAATCCCAAGGAGAGCTTCCATCCCCCCAGAGTTCGCTGATCTCCTCAGGCCAATGCTCGAGGATATGAAAGTTATGCGAGATCGCGAGCGCATGATGGAAGACCGCCTTCGAATCCAAACTGCCGATTTTGAAGCAAAGGAAAAACAACTTCTTGCAAATTTTGAAGTTAAAGAAAAGCAAATTCGAGGTGAATATGAAGAAAAACTTCGAAAAGTGGAAAAAGACGCAGAATACTACCGGGGAAAGGCCGCTGCACTTTCAACTGAGAACGCTGCCCTTCGGGGTGGTCCTCAGATGTCTATGAAAGCGGGCTCATCCAGCGATCACATTGGAAGGAGATCGACTGACATTGTGGTGATCCCTATGGAGCAAGTAGACCGCGAGATGTCTAAGATCCATAGGGCCGCCATGGTGGCCAATCATAGTCTGGCGTCAGCATGGACCGCGGTCAATGAAATGCAGGACGTCGCAGCTTTTGTTGGAAGGAAAAGGGATCAGAGAAAATGAGACCGCATCTTCTATTTTCAATAACTCTGCGATCTCAAAAAACAATGTTATTTCGTTTTAGTTGTTCAAATACATTTGCTTCTGTTCTATGGTGTTTGACTTTAATGTTGATATTTATATATTTTTGCGATCTCTTTTTCTTGTGGATGCGATCTTTATTCAATCATGTTTTCATTTTTGAATTGCGTGTACTGCGATCCCATGTTTGCTACTTTCCAGGCTTATGTAGATTTTGACGATCTGATTCAGCTGCTGGGCGATCTTTAGAAGTATAATCATTACACAATCAACTTAACTTTCTATAAATAGCTTCCCCCCCATATCATTGTTCTATTCTTCTTAGACATTCTTCAGGTTGTAAACTCCTGCGATCTCATAAAATGGTGTCCGCGCGTTCCAAAGCTGCTGAGGTTTTCTTGGATTCCGACCACAAATATGGTCACATCTCGGAGAAAGAGTATTCTTCTTTTATTGAGAAGTATAAGATCGATGACAAAATTGCGATCAGAATTCCGTTTGAAGGCGAGGACTTAAACTCTGGGGATGAGGGCAGATATGTCATCCCAATCGATCACTTTGCTCATGGTCTTCAGATTCCCATTCCTTGGGAAATTCTGGAAGTGATGGAATACTATGGTCTTGTGCTCGCTCAGCTCCCACCGAACGCAATCGGTCTGATGAATGTCTTCATCAATTACCTGAGATCGGCAAGAATTAAATTCACCATGCCGATCTTCCGAGGGACTTTTTCTGTCAAAATACTAAAGGAAGGTCAGAAAAAGGAAGAGTTCAAAGGTCTTATGTATTTTAGCTGCAATGGAATAAAAATTCTTAATCTTCCTAACAAGATTCCTCTTTGGACTGAGAGGTATCTGGTCTTTGAGGGCGATCTCAGCGGTCTCCCCAGCCGACCCTCCCCGCGAGCAGAGCGGATTTTTAGGAAGGAGAAGTTCATTTCAAAAGAAGAGCAGGCGGTCTTGGAGTGGCTTGCGGGCAAGCGCTTCGATTTGGTTCATTACCTGGCGATCTGGCCAGAGGTTTCTGCGGTCTCGCCTGAAGATAGTAAGTAGAAATTCTTGCGATCTCCTGTGGTTTCGAAAATAATTTTATTCTTATTCTAACTGCTTCTCTTCCTTATATATACAGCTTCTTTCATAATCCCGGATGTCGATCCTGTGACTCCTAGAGGAGAATTTCTGACTCAGAGAGAAAAGCGATTGCGTCAAGATCGCCAGAGAAAAGCGAAGGAGATCGCGGAGGAGGGCGATCTTGAGGAGGGACCCTTTCCCTTACTGGGTTTTGCAAAGAAAGCGAAAGACACCAAGGGAAAGGCTTTATTAAAGTGGAGTGAGACCGGCAAGTCTTTGAAGGTGTCAACCGATCTCCCTTTCTGGGGTGGTAGATTTACGAACCAGGCTTTTGCGGTCACCTCTGCCCTTTATGGGCGGAAAAACGCGAATGAAGCTTTGAGGATCGGGATCGATGATCTTCCTGATGTATGCGCTCAGGTGACCGCCCGAAGCACAGTTTTGAATCATCACATGGGGCGGTCTCTTCGCGCATCTCTCAAACATGCAGAACGCCTGCAAGATCGTCTTGACGTAAGTACCAAAAGACGCGATCTTAAAGTATTTGTTTTACCTTGACCGTTCGCGATCTGACTCATCTTTTTTCTTCAGAATTACAAGAAGACCGCATTTGACATCCACAACCCAGACTACCTCAAGTCTTTGTATACTCATGTTAGAGACGCGTCAAACAAGACCCTCGCTATTCTTCGAGAAAAAGGCGGTCTCACTGATGAATTCTGGGACACAACCTTTGCTGATCTCTTCCCTGAGGTCGCAGAAATGATCGAGGAAGCAGAGGAGAAGAAGAAAGCCAAAGAATCGAAGACCGCAGAGAGCTCTGAGGATGAATCTGTTGAGATCGGCGGGAGCCCGGATAAACGCGATCACGCTTCTCCTAGTGGAAGTATCTTTCAAGGTGAGGAGACGAGTTCAGCAGCGGCCTCAGACTCCGGATCAAAAGAACCCGGAAGCGGCAGTGAATCTTCAGAAAGGTCAACTTCTTCATCAGAGGAGCGGTCTCCCCGCAAGAAAAAACAAAATAAATAGCTCTTATTTTCAGGAAACATGATGTAATCATCGGTCAAAGACCGCACTTTAACATTGTAATAATTTTTGAGATGAATGAAAAATTATTTTTGTCCACGAATTTCTTCTATTTGAATTGTTATGCTGTGTTACTGGGATGAATCGATCACGATTTGTGCTATATGCGATCACATTCTTATGAAAAATAGACTTGGCATTCGATCTCAATGTTTGAGTTTTTCCAGTCTCTGATTAATAATAGAAACGGATTTAAGTTAATAATTCCCAACTTAAGTACTTGATTCAAGAAGAAAGAAGAATTTGAAGAAAAAGTTTGAACTTTATTTTGGACAGTGCTGCGATCTCCACATAGCCAGATCGCCAATAGAATAGACCTCCAACTTTTCTGATTACACTTTCAATGAACTAAACAAGATTTCTATAATAATTCATCGGTCACAAGCTGCTCAGATCGTATCTTCAAAATCTTGAGATCAGCTGAAGCTGTTATGTATGAGAGTCAAGCGACCTCAGCATATTTAGATCGCTGTTTACTGAAAATGATCTTGACCTTATGGGCCTTTGATGATTCCAAACTGATTCAGATAGAAGATGTCTGGATGAACACTTCAGGCTTTTGTTGAGAATTATCTGGCGATTTCAGCTAATCAAGACCGATTTCGTCTTTCTTTAAAATACCAATATTGGCGATCACTCTTACAAAGATCCTGGAGAAGATCAAGCCATTAACCATGAATAATATAGAACATCCCTTGAGGAATAAGAGATAAGCGGTCTCAAAATTTCTGACCGCCCGACCTCAATACTTGAGTAAATGGAACCTTATGAAAAGGAAGGAAAAGGAAGAGAAAGGGGAGAAACTTAAAACGATTCTCAGGGCAGGTGTGGTTATGCCGATGAGGCTATACCGACATTGCTTTCCCTGATTGATTATTGAGTTTTTACTTTTCCCAATCATTTTTAATGAATATTCGAGAGTTACGAATCAAAATGATCGATAGGGCAGGTGTGGTCATGCCGATGAGGCTTATACCGACATTGCTTTCCCCGAAGATCATTTAGACCGTAACAATGTCCATTTCAATGCATGACAGAGCTGAGCTAGCCACCCAGCCCTCCTTGCTAAGGTGTGCCAGATGTCAGCTAGGACCCGGCATCTTAAACTTTCACCGCTCGAGCTTGGCGAGCCACTGCTACACAGATTTGAAATCTCCCCGACATCTGTGGTCTGGGCAGAATTACACGTCAAGCTAACAAGCCGAGGGGAAAGAAGTAGGATCCGTCGATCAACTCATATTTTATCTTGCCATTTAACCATGCATACCATGATCATCTTGGCCATGTCTTCATGATTTTACAGAGAAAAGAGGTGAGAAATGGAATGAGAAAACTGAATACGAACTTTTTAAGAAAAGAAGAGTTTGAGATCATCTCCGCTCCAAGAGTGAGGCAACTCCTCGCCTTCATGATTTTGGAGATGGTAGGCACCATTTTTGAGCACCCTTTTTATCACGAATGGCCCTGCCCAATTCGGATTAAGCTTCCCAACCGAACCGGCTCTTGCCGCGGCATCTACCTTTTTCAAGACCAAGTCCCCAACAACGAATTCTTTGGTCCTTACGTTTTTATCAAACAATTTTGCCATTCTTCTTTTCACCTCCTCTTGCCTGATGGTTGTCGTATCCCTCAATTCTTCAATTAAGTCGAGGCTACATTTTAACTCCTCATCATTCTCTTCCATCCAATCAATTTGATTCTATTGCGCTAATAATACCCTCGGGCTTTTTACCTCGAACTCTACTGAAATAAGAGCCTCAGAACCATGCGATAACTTGAAAGGAGTCTCTCCAGTAGCAGAACTTGGAGTTGTTCTCAAGGCCCATAAGACCGAAGGTAGCTGTTCTGCCCAGTTACCTCTAAGATTTTCTACTTTCTTCTTCAAAAGATTTATAATAAGCTTGTTGGCAGCCTCTACTTGCCCGTTGCTTCTAGGATGATGTACAGAGGCGAAGCGTAGCTCGATTCCAACTTGATCACAAAAACTAATGAGAGTTGAATTATTAAATTGAGAGCCATTATCAGTAATCATTGCCATTGGAATTCCATGCCGACATACTATCTCTCCCCAAATGAAATTCTTCACAGCTTGGGTAGTAATTTTGGCTAATGCCTTTGCTTCTATCCACTTGCTGAAATAGTCAATCATGACTATAATATATCGGCGCTGGCTACTTGCCATAGGAAAAGGCCCAACCAAATCCATTCCCCAAACCGCAAAAGGCCAAGGGGTTGCTATTGATTTGAGCTGCTGAGCTGGCTGGTTTTGGAGAGGAGCAAACTTTTTGCATTTGACACATTTCCGGGCAAATTTTTTTGCATCCTTCCTCATTTGAGGCCAAAAATAACTCTGCCTTAGAATTCTTTTCTCCAAGGTTCTTGCCCCTGAGTGACTGTCGCACTCTCCTGTATGAACCTCTTGAAGGATTATTGGAACCTCCTCTTCCGAAACACATCGTGCTAATGGAGAAAGGAAAGTTCTTCTGTAAAGTACTCCTGCAACAAGGTAATAGTTAGCTGCTTTTCGTTTAAATCTTTTCTTATCCTTTACCGTTGAATGGAATTTTCCAGCCGAGAGATAAAGAACAAACGGATCCATCCAAGACGGACGCTGATCAATTTCCATGACCTCCCCCTCTTCAATTGCTGGACGGAACAACTCCGAGGTTGTTCCTCCCGATGGAAGGCCAAACTTTGCTAATTCATCCGCCTCCATATTCTCTTCCCTCGGAATATATTCAATAGTAAAGCTCCTAAACTTTCCCACCTCAATTTTTACCAGGGTCAAGTATCGCTTTAAAATACTATCTCTCGTTTCGAAGGTTCCATTCACTTGGGAAGCCATCACCAAGGAATCCGTGAGCACTTTTACGTCATCGATTCCTAATTCTCTAGCAAATCTGAGTCCAGCTAACAAAGCTTCATACTCAGCTTGATTGTTTGTTACTTTGAAAAAGAATTTCAACGCCTGATCCAGTCTTACTCCGTTCGGATTGACTAATATAATTCCAGCTCCAGAAGAATCTCTTCCCGAGGCTCCATCCACATAGATTGTCCAAGTGAGGGGCGCTTTGCTTCCCTTTTCTGACTCGACTTCCTTGGCATCTACCATGAAATCTGCCAGAACTTGAGCCTTGATCGCCACCCTTGGAATGTATGAAATGTCAAACTCGCTAAGTTCTATTGCCCACTTGGCTAGCCTTCCTGAATGCTCTGGCTTTTCCAAGACACCTTTTAGGGGGAGATCAGTGACAACTAGGATTGAATGCGCTTGAAAATAAGGTCTTAACCTTCTTGCCGATGTTACGAGCATTAAGGCTAGCTTTTCGAGAATCGGATAGCGAGTCTCCGCATTTTTCAGAATTCTACTTACGTAATAGACTGGGAACTGTTTCTTTCTCTCCTCGCGGACCAAGACAGAGCTTATTGCATCGGATCCAACTCCCAAATAAAGAAAAAGATTTTCTCCTTCTCGTGGGCTTTGGAGCAAAGGGGTTGATGTTAACTGCTTTTTAAGTTGATCGAAAGCATCATCACATTCCTTTGTCCACTCAAACCTACTTCCTCCCCGGAGGGTCTTGAAAAACGGCGCACTCTTATCTCCTGACCGAGAGATAAAACGACTTAAGCCTGCCATCCTTCCCCCGAGCTGCTGAATTTCTTTCGGAGACTTGGGAGGTGGCATTTCTAAGATAGCCTTTACTTTGTCAGGATTCGGCTCCAAACCTTCCGGAGTGAGAAGATGGCCAAGAAATTTACCTTTAGTAGCCCCGAACACACATTTCAAAGGGTTCAACCTCATATTAAAATTTCTAAGAGTTGAAAACGTTTCAATTAAATCGTTAAGATGAGAAGAGAACGATTTGCTTTTTATCAAGAGATCATCAACGTAGACTTCAAGGTTTCTTCCTTTTTGGTTTTTGAAAACCGTATCCATCATTTTCTGATAAGTTGCTCTGGCGTTCTTAAGCCCGAAAGGCATCACTACATAACAAAAGCATCCGTCATTCGTGATAAATGAAGTATGAGGGATATCAGGCTTATGCATTTTAATTTGATGATAACCAGAAAATGCATCTAAAAAACTCATAAACGAATATCCAACCGCCGAATCAACTAAAGAATCTATCCGAGGCAAGGGGTAGCAATCCTTGGGGCAAGCTTTAATAAGTTTGGTGAAGTCAACACACATCCTCCATTTTCCACCCGACTTTTCGACCATTACAACATTAGAAACCCACGCAGGGTATTGGATTGGTTGAATGAATTTTGCCTTCAGGAGTTTTTCCACTTCCTCGCGGATAGGCTGAGCTAGACGAGTGGCAACGGATCTCTTCCTCTGCTGAATCGGGACAAAGCTGGGATCGATATTGAGGTGGTGACAAGCGACATTAGGATCCACTCCTGGCATGTCAGCTGCTGACCAAGCAAAAATATCTACATTTTGAAGAAGGCAAGAGATGAGCTGACTCTTGTCAGCTTCAGATAATTCAGCGTTGATGGAGAGGCACTTGCTCTCATCTTCCTCGCTGATTGGGACTGCTTGAGTCACTTGGGCAGGTTCCAAGTGAGCTCCATCTCTTGTATCTTCTTCAGCTTCTTCTGTAGCCGGGATTTGCTCAGGAACTCCCACCGATTCAGCTATCATAACCTCCTGAGGAGGAGACGATATGATCATGTTGACCGTTTTTACATAGCATTCTCTAGCTTTCCTCGGGTCACTTCTAATTCGGTGTTGCTTGCCATTCAGGGCAAACTTCACCACTTGATGATAAGTGGATACGATGGCTTGATACCCATTCAAGAAGTGTCTTCCAAAAATTGCGTTGTAGCTACTGGGAGCATCAACGACTATGAACTTCACCGATTTAGCTATCCCTCCCAAGATTACAGAAAGAGTGACGAGCCCTTCAACTTCCTTCTTTTCTCCTGAAAAACTATAGAGAGGTCCTTCAGTTGATAGGAGGGGTTTAACTGTCTTCAGTACCTCAAAAGCTGGTTTGAAGAGCACGTTGACAGAGCTCCCCGTGTCTATCAGAATCTTTTCTACCGTATAATTTTCTATTACGGCCTTGATGACAACTGCGTCGTCGAAGGGATTCGCGGTCTGAGGTAGATCTTCATCTCCAAAGGTGACCGTCCCTCGGACCGGAGCTGAAGAGGTAGCTGCAACCTCTGACTGATAGACTCTTTTCAAACTTTCCTTTCTTGAAGACTCCGGACCTGCACCCTCATGGATGCAAAAGAGGTTGCCTAAGGCACCCTCATCGTTAGCATCTATGCATTCATTTGGGAAGCCGATGTTGCCCAGATGACCAACATCATCTACTTCCTCGCATTCCCAATGAACCTCTGCTACCTCCTTGGCTTTAGAAGTTGAGGCTTTGGCAGGATCGCTCTTCTGAATGACATCAGAGATTTTACCCTCCTTCAGAAGTATCTCCAAGAACAAACGGAGGGCTCTGCAGTTCTCTGTCAAGTGACCCCTTTCTCGGTGATACTCGCAGTATAGAGCCGGATTTCGTGTTTTTGGGTCTGAATTCAGCGGAGCTGGCCTTTTGAAGAAAGACTGCTTCTGAACAGTTTGAAGTACCTCAGTTAGTGGAACCCCAAAGTCTGTAAAAGACTCTTGGGATTCGTTGTAAGGAGACGGGAGGGGCAGAAGAGGGGGTTGGATATATTGAATCTGGTGGACTGGGGTAGTTTGCGGATCAGGGACGACGGGGGTTTGAAAAAATGAACCTTGAAGAGGGAAAGAAGATTGATTACCTCGGTTTGAGTGGTGGTTGCGATAACCTTTACCTCTCGGAGCCGGAGGTGGGAGCTCTTGTCGAGGCTTTGAAGAAGATGGGGCCGGATAGAATCCTGCGGAACCTTTCTGAACCCCCCTGTTGGTCAGATTGCTAACATAGGTGGGGTTGTTGATTTCCCCCTCTATGAAGCGATTAGCCACGCTAATCAGCTCTTGATAGGATCTGGGTTCCTTGGTGGTGACTTCGAACTTCAGGGGGCCCTCCTGCAGGCCGCTGATCAAAGCTACCATATAAAGCTCAGGATCCATATCTCGGATCCCCAGAATCTCCTTCTGGAAGCGATCAACAAAGTGGGCAACAGTCTCGTTGTCCCCTTGCTTGATCTTGAAGAGGGTCGCAGGACCACTCTTCCTCTTCTTCGCGGTGGCAAATCTTAAAAGAAGCTCTTCCCTTAGAGCGGCAAAACTCGGAATGGATTGACTGGGAAGTTTATAGAACCATTCCCTAGCTGCCCCATCAAAGGAGGTGACCATCAACTTGCACCTCACCCCGTCCGAAATGGTCCTAAGAGCAACAGCAGACTCGAAGGCTTGGAGATGAGACATCGGATCGCTTTCTCCTGAAAAAATGGGAAGGCGAGGCTCCCTAAACCCATGGGGGATTGGGTCTCGACGAATCTCATCGGTAAAAGGCGAAGGCTCCCTGAACTCAGAAGGACCTGGAGAAGCAAGAAAAGGAGCAGGAGGAGCTTGCGGGTAAGCAAACTCTTCTTCGAAATTCAGGGCTTGAGCCGGAGGCTCCTGGGCTGCGGTTCGGAAAGAATGATGGCGAGCAGCGAACTCCTCATGCTGAGATCGCTGAGGAGCTGCAGGCTGGAAACTGGGTTGACCGCATGGGTGACCGCTCGCCACGCGATCTGGGGTGGCGATCTGAGGCGGAGGAGGAAGGATTCTCTGAGAGATTGCGGCCAGAACTTGGTTCATGGCCTCAATCTGCTTTGCGGACTCCTGCTGAGTCCGGACGGCCTCTTGGCGATCTCGGGCAGCTTCTTGCTGAGACCGCGCGATCTCTTGCTGAATAGAGGCAGCGTCCTGCCGAGCTCGAGCGGCCTCGCGGAGAGCTTGCTCCACGCGGAGCTCGAAGCGACGCTCAAGTGCTTCCAAGGAATTGTGATCGGACGGGTGACCGCTGGGAGACCGCGCAGGACGACCTCTGCGGCGCTCAGCCATCTCGAAAGTCTATGAATTTCACCTGACACTTCGGATCTGAAGGTCGCGTGTTCGTTCTGTTGGTACCAAAAATGGTACCTCCAAAATTCACACTAAAGGGGGGGAGAAAAGGAGAAGACTGCGAAGTGCAGGTTACTAAGACAGGAGAGGCTGAAGGGAAGGAAAACGACCACAGGATGACGATCACTGAAAAATGAGACCGCTTACACAGGTTGTAAGCTGGAGCCTCGGAGCCAAAAAGTCCCCTTTCTTGTACCCCTACCCCTCTATTTATAGACGAGGGAGCTGCCCAAACGGGCAGAACTGAAAACTACGGGTTGCCCGGGATACAAGGGCAAAATAGTAAAAACAAAGAAAAAACACTTTGATCGCCCCTCTCTGGCGATCTCGCTTTGCTTCGGATGTTTGGAACTTAGAAGAATCTGGCAGCAAGTAGCTTACGTCCTGGGGCGATCACCAAAATGGAGACCGCATAAGACCGCAATTTTGCTTTGTAAGGAGGAGGTCGCGGACTTTCCGGTCAAACAGAATGGAAGTGGGAAGATATCTCTATAGACTTCATCACGAGTTTGCCCCGTACTTCGAGAGGGCATAATGCGATTTGGGTCATAACCTGAATAATAATAATAGGTTTAAATAAAAACTCTCCCCTCTATAATGTAACATCCCATTTCGCGCTAGACCCCTCGAAGACGTTTTGACTTGGGGGCATAATGCTAACAAATTTTATAGTATCAAGGGCTTGTGATGATATCTCTACTATAGCATCCTCCCCTGCTTGGGGATATTTTTTAAGTAAATGATTTTGTAATTTCGTACCAGCTAAGCCTTTATCAAACATCAGCTGTTCAGTAACAGGATTAATATGATAATAGAGCAGTAGCTAGAAATTGATTGTTAATTCTTTGATTCAGCATTCGACGAAACAAATTAAGGAGATCAAATGAAAGTATGCTGCATTGTCAAATTAAGGATAATTGTATCTGGATAATTTATCTAGGTTGAAGTTTACACAACATCTCCTGTACTATGTTATATTATCATTATAAGTTTGGTGGTGGCCTTGACTTGGTTAAATTGTACTGCACAATCTAGTTCTGATATTTGCAGGTTTTTACTTTTTTTTACATAAAATAATAGATATCAACGAAATTTCGTCAAACGAAGTTCGACGAAAAATCGTCGAACGGCATACGACGAAAATTCGTCGAACGGCGTTCGACAAAAAATCATCGAACGGCGTTTGACGAAAAATCGTCGACGATCGACGAAAAACCATCGAACGGCGTTCAACGAAAAAGTGTTGCGATGCAGCGCCCGACAACTTGTGAGTTGTTCGTCGTTCGACGAACCTGGTGTTGTTCGTCGTTCGACGAACCTGGAGCAGTTCGTCGTTCGACGAATTTGCTGATTCGTCGTTCGACGAATCTGCGCAGAAATGCGCACTTCTTTTTTATGATTATTTTACTTTTATTTTTAGAGTATAGTGGATATCTTATCCAATAGGGGACTGACACCAAATATTGGGGTTCCAACGCATGTATGCTTATTTATTATTAATCCATCTACTATCTTTTTCTCTTATGTTCAGGACCGAGCATTTTTCTCCCGAGGGCAACGGGGGTTTTCATCTTCATCTTCTTTCTCCTCTCCTTCTTCTTCATCTTCTTTCTCCTCTCAATTCAGGGAACTAGTTAGGAGGAAGATTTTAGCGTGGCCGACTGCCGCCATGACACGGAAGAGGCAATCACAAACGTCGGCCGAAAATCAGGTGACTTCATCCCCTCTCCCTTGGTGCTAGCCTCTTAGATCACAATAGGAGAGATGAAGGCTCAAGAGAGCTCCTCGTGTGAGCTTTAATGAAGTTTCCTTACGAAGACCAAGCCGGAAGCTCAAAATTAGGTCATTGTTCGCCGCGAGGTTCTAGGAATCATTTCTTCTCTTCAAGAGGAAGAGATGGGGTTTGATTTGGGGCACACCCTTGGTCGTTGTGGGAGAGTGAGGGGATTGTCATTTAGGGATTAACCTAACCCTTGTTTGGGAAAGATGATGAATAACCCTCTGTTAAATAGGGTTTTAATTGTGTAATACGTGATAAAGCTAATAATAGCACTTGTTAAAGAAAGTCTTAATTCATCATATTTTGGTGGTTTACCTCATTTTACTTGTCAGAAGCAGGTGAAACTTGATAGAAATATATTTGTTGTAGTTATCAATACCCCCATTTAATCTTATAACTTCTGTGTCTGAATGCTTATTAGATTAATTATTTCATCATAAATACTTATGATGAATGTGAAATGCTAGGATGCTAGTGAAGAAAGAATTATGGAGTCATACTTTATAGTAAAATTCCTGTGCACTTTTCGAAGAGGTATCCTTGTGATAATTATGTCTTGATGTAGCAAGTTCGATGTTCGGTATTGGTAATGTTATTCCACTAGTTTACTTGCTACAAATAGATGTGCTGGCCTAGATACGATAATGATATTAATAACAGAAGGTTGCATATTTGGAATCGTACTCATGTTGTAGTGTATTAATGTTATTGATAGAATACAATTGAATGAAAATGCATCCCTGAACTTGTGGTGAAATTTAGCCCAAGGATGAGAAAGGTCAGGAAACATATTTGGTGGATTGCTTGTGGCGGGTCTACGGGCTTGCTGATCGTGACACCGACAGAAGCCGACGGATAGACTCTAGGCCGGTTGGGTTGGATGCTTGGTGCTCACCTATCCAAGGTCCCCCTTCTGTGTGCTTACCTCTTGGCCAGTTGAGTTGGATGCTTGGTGCTCACCTACCCAAGGTCCCCTCCTGTGTGCCTACTCTAGGCCGGTTGAGATGGATGCTTGGTGCTCATCTACCCAAGGTCCCCTTCTGTGTGCTTGGAGGCTCAGCTCGATGCGAGCAGTACGCAGGATACTTCGATGTGTGTTCTTAGCGTCGAGGCGTACAGAGGCCTAGGACTGGTAGTGTTCATACCCTCCTAGTAGTGGAGGGCTCGATCCACTGTCTCCGTCTGGACACGACGAGAGATGTCTGAGGGGTTAGCTACCTCTCGAAAAGCGAGAACTAAAGGTCTATGTCGACATAGCAACTTGCATGGGTGAGTTCATCATATCATAATCATTGCATTGCATTCATCCTTCTTAATCATAGCATCGCACTGCATCGGGTCCATCATATAAACTAGTATGGGCTCCTTTATATGATGGGTCCCAAATTGGAAACCTTAACTTATAAGTTTGTATGGGCATTCATATAAGTTAAGGTACGATATGAACTGCTTGCGGCTTATACTTATCTCTACTTGTTATTCTTGCTGCTTATACTTATCTTTATTTGCTAGTCTTGCTGCTTATACTTATCTCTACTTGCTAGTCTTGCTGCTAATACTTATCTTTATTTGCTAGTCTTGCTGCTTATACTTATCTCTACTTTCTAGTCTTGCTACTTATACTTATCTCTACCTGTTACTCTTGCTGCTTAGACTTATCACTACTTGTTAGGTGCACTTCTCTTACAGTTTATACGCTGCTAAGTTTATATCATTACCTGTCACCTGTTTTGCTACTACTGATTATATTGCAGCTCTTCTTTCTTCCCTTCCACCCGGTGCCTTGGAGTCGCCGGGGGAGCGGATGTGAAGCCACATAGTCTTTATGACTAACGGTTGTTGTACCCCTCTTTTAAGGAGCAGTCCCTGGGGCGGCAGCGCGCGACGCCGGAGGAGGTTAGTTAGGACAGGACGACAGGGTCGGAGGCTACGATACCCTCACTACCGTCGGTGACCGATGTGAGCGCCATTTTTTGTGATGTAGCCCTTGAGGAATCTAGTTCGTACTCTGATACTTGTACAGGAGCTCACGAAGCTTCTGTTTTCTGTAATTTTTGACATTTACTTATGTGAATATGTTATGTGGCTTCTTACTTTTCATCTTTCCATGGGTTGGCGCTGTTTAGTTGATTCGACCGGTAGGATAGGCGTCTTATGGGGGAGGCTAGCTCGTGTGTTGGCGCTTCCGCAAGGCGGCTGTCCTAGGCATAAGACTCCCCTCAGCTGTGTCTTGTGTTCTGGGGGGGGGGGGGGGGGGGGGGGGGGGGGGGGGGTGGGGGGTCTTACAAATAGTATCAGCTTGCAACGATCCTGAGATAAAGAAATCCATTCCCGCATGGTGCACCCCTCTCACCTCTTCATTTTGAGGACAAACTGAATGAGCAGAAGCAGTGGTGTGCCCATGTGTAATTCGCATTAAGTATGTCCATTGTCTTCCTTCAAGTAGCCAACCTAACCCAAAAATCTACCTGGCATGTAGATTCTGGTGCGGTCAGAACCCGCGACGGCCACTCCCGTGCCTCCTGTACCTAATCCTTTTCAACAATAAGAGCTGGACCAGACCCTGACGGCAATCCTGGATGCCTTCAGGTCTCAGCAGGTGCCGGTGCAGCCGCAAGCTCCGAACTCAAATTGGTTAAGAACCTTCCATGCGCTCTCCCCTCCCACCTATCATGGGATGGAGTCCGCAGTTCAGACGGAGGAATGGTTGGACACAGTGCAGAATCTACTGGCATGGATACGATGCCCTGACAATATGGTAGTCACGTTGGCAGTCACAGCCTTGGATCTACATGCGAAGAGGTGGTGGAAGTCCTAGATGGGCTCCACCTTTGAAGGACATAAACATCTTGACATAAGCTGGATCGAGTTTGCAGACGCATTTCTAGAGCATTTCGTCTCTTCTATGACCCGAGATGAGCTCGAGGAGAGGTTCCTGCAGCTGAAGCAGGAATCCAGGACAGTCGTGGAGTACCAATGAGAATTTCAGCACTTGGGTAGATTTGCAGACTATTATGATTTGGATGATCGCGGGTACGCGAAGCGGTTCTACAAGGGCTTGCGTGATTCCCTGAGGCAGACTCTTCTCTTTGTCGCCGATTCGAGCCTTGCGCAGATTATTGAGACGCCGCAAAAGTTGGAAGCGGATCATGTGGGGGTCCAAGTTAGGAATAAGAGGCCCACAGAGGGCGTGATGGAAGTAAGGTCCAGCTTCAGGAGGAGGCAGAACACCAGGGGTAGAGGCGGAGACCAGAGGAGAGGTGGAGGGCGTTTTTTTCCCAAACTTCAGGACAGAGCAGCAAGCACGGCCGCTACCATTGCCCCCACCGCATCAGGGCCAGGCGCCTCTACCGCAAGGAGGTACCAGAGGTTTCTTCTATTGCCACTAGCCCGGTCACATTCAGGCATACTTCCCGCAGCTGCAAGGAAATGCTCTGAATCGCCCCATGGCTCCCCCGGGGGTGCAGCGAGGTAGAGGTCGAGGTCGAGGCCAAGGTCAGCAGGGTAGGAACCCCAGGCTTGCTCGGGAGAAGGTATATGCTTTGGATCTAGCTCAGGAGCGAGACCCGCAGGAGGTCATCACAGGTAATCATGCATGTATTTTCGTCTTTTCATAACTAATATGCTCAAGTTCGCATGATTTTAACCCCAGGTACCGTGCTCATTTGCGTTAAACCCGCCTTACTCTTTTCGACACGGGTTCCACTCATTCGTTCCTATCGGAAGAATTGGTGAATGAACTGGATGCAGTGTAGTGTTTCAGGGGAACACCTAGGAGGGTGCGCCTTCCGGATGGCTCAGAGATACGATCTACCTCCAGGTGCTGCTTGGTCATATCCATCGGTGGGAACCAATTTGAGACACCGGCAACAATGTTGCCGATGCCAGACCTTGATCTAATCTTGGGCATGACGTGGTTGCACTGGAATCACGCGAAGATCGACTGCGTGGATAAGTGATGGCGCAAATCTCACACACCGTTATAGGCGGTAGCTCGACTGCGACACGAAACGGCAGTGTACCGATCGTTCAAGTAATATAAAACGAGGAGTAATCCCCGAGTATCGAATCTCTCAAGGAACACAGTAAGGTGGAGTTAACGTTCAAGGAAGGACTTGAGATCGAAGTCCTTTGGGTCGGATGGATTGCGGAAACGGGGGTTGATTTGGGCTTTTGGAAAATAAAAGAAAAGCTATCAACTACTCCTATGCAATGCCGCTATGCAATGCTTCGCTTGGCGGAATGGATACTAGGCAGGCCTTGAGCGCGCTGCGTCGCAAGGGCGGATGGATGAGTAGGCTAACGGAATCGAACTATGCAGGCCTTGAGCGCGCTGCTTCGTTAGGCGGGATGGACTACGGGCCGCTATGCCACGCTTCAGTAGGCGGGTGGACGAGAAGGCTAATGGAATCGAACTATGCAGGCCTTGAGCGCGCTGCTTCGATAGGCGAATGGAATACGGGCCGCGATGCCACGCTTCGGTAAGCGAATGGGCGAGAAGGCTAGCGAAATGAGGGTCGCAAGCACCTCTTCGACAAGCACGCCACTAGCAATTGCTAGTGCGGCATAACACAACAAACAAACCACACCACGGCACACCTCAAAATGATAAGCAAGAATACTTAAATCACATAGACATAATCAAGTAAAAATGCTATTCAATCAAAACGCACTTCATCATAATGTTAGATCTAGCTACAAATACATCAATAAGAGAAGAATAGGGCAAGAAATCGACCGAATCCGAAGGCTCGTTGTAGATCACGGTTGGAATCGCCGGGTTGTCAATCCGCGTCCAAGCTCGGTCCGCAACTACGTCCGGGGTAGAGAGAGCTGTCACGACTCTCCAATGGACCCGTCTTCTTCGTGTCACGATCCGGTGGAGGTTGCCAACTTCCTCTTGCTCGATGGAGATAGCGGCTAGGTCTTCCTTTGGAGCTCTTGGATGAAGGAGGAGGCCGAGAGGAAACTCCGGCTCAAGATAGGCGTGAAGAGCAAGCCCGGAGCACCTCTATATGGTGGGCGACGGTGGAGGGGCGAAATCGGGCGGAATCGGGCGGAAAAACGGCGGCTGGAAGCGATCGCCCGACCTAAATCGCGAGCAGCGGATTTATAGGCGCTGGAATTAAACAGTGCGCACGATCAGTGGCGCACGACCAGTGGTCGTGCGCACTAGAATCCTGTGATCGTGCGCTCTGCCTAGACAGAACCTGCAAAGACAGAAATTATGAAATAAAATGTTCGCACGACCAGTGGCGCACGACCGGTGGTCGTGCGCACTAGCGTCGGCGGTCGTGCGCAATACAGCAAACAGAACTCAGAATTTTAATGATCAATGCGCACGAGCAGTGGCGCACGACCGGTGGTCGTGCGCACTGGCATTGGTGGTCGTGCGCACTGCACCAAACAGAACTCGTGAAAAAGGCGTTAAGTGCACACGATCAGTGGCGCACGACCAGTGGTCGTGCGCAATAGAACCAGTGATCGTGCGCAGTGTTCCTGTGCAGAATTGCACCGGAAACACCTGCATGACTCCTGTTCTAGCGTACAACCACAAATCCAGCCACTAAAAGTGGCACCTAACAGTGCATGAAAACCACTAATGAGAATAAACATGAAATCACACCAAAATGGGCCAAAAGGTGCACCTAGCATGGATTAACAAATATGAACTAAAACAGGGCTAAAGTGCAGTGAAATGACTAACTAAACGGCCCAGATGAGTCCACAAAAGTGTACATGATCAGGACTCATCACACCCCCAGACTTAACTGTTTGCGCGTCCCGAGCAAACAAATTCTAAGCGAACTAGGAAAGAACAGTAGATGGCTTAAAACTACAATACAGAGTACCATGCGAAGTCGCATGCTCACGTGCATAAAAAGAATAGTAGAGAAGATTTCTGATTATATAAACAGTCTATATATTTCTAAAAGAGTAAAAGCATATTACAACTACTCAAACTGGTGAACAACGGTGAATCATTCGGTCATGCATACGGAGAAAGTAAACTAAACGCTGAGACGAGCATTGCTCAAGATCGGGATGCGGGAAAAACTCCACTGAAATCCATCAGTGTCGGTGACCATAAGCTTGCCCGGTCACATTCTCTCCACGGCACTAGATTGGTTCATAGCGTGAGTCGGTAGGACTTTAAGTTAGAGATGGGGCTTGGGTTACGGTGAGGTAAACAAGGATACACAAAATGGCTTAAACACATAACCCAAATGAGCTTTCAAAATAACTACCCACGCACCAAAATCGAATGCAAGTGCATCACACCCCCAGACTTGGACATTTGCAACATAGGTGTGTGCACCGCCTACTCCCAATACACAATTCTTCTACATGATTTTCAATAAAACTCACCTTTCTTTTTCTCTTTTTTTTCCTTTTCAATTTTTTTTTCTTTTTCTTTAAATCTTCTTTTCCTTGTCGTTTTCTTTCAGCAAATTTTCAAATGAGCATAACCACAGGTTCTCATAGTAAACACCACAATCAACACCCCCCAAAATGTAAATGAAATTACAAGTAAAGCTCAGATTTGGGTGTGCGACTAGGTTAGGCTTTTAGGCTTTGGTGAGAAACATGTGGAGCTGAATCAAGGAAAGGGTAGGCACAAAGGGGCTAGCAAGGGTAAACAATAGGCATGAAATAAAAAGTTCAACCGGGCCAAAATAATGGCCTACGTCATTCTCACGCACTAGAACTATCCTATGCCAATGCTTCAAGAATCGCTTGGGGCAAGTTCTAGCCACCGAGAAAGATTCTCCTTTCTCCCGACTCAAGCAATACGAATCTAACGCTCGTGTACACACATCCCTATGCTACCGTTTGATTCCATCGGATTCACCATTTGAGTAGAGTAAACAACATTTACACTAATAGAGAAAAATATAAAACCATAGTATAAAAAGAGATCTAACCTACACAAATTCCTATGCAACCGAGCACTCGACTAGGAGCACTACGGGAGTCAACATTTTACTCTGCTACATAGTCCTAAGCCATCACCTAGACTTTGCCAAATAAGCAGAAGAATTAAATTCACTACAGAGCTTGCATACAGATGAGTACGCGCTCAAGTGGGTGCTGTGGTGTGCAAAGAAAATAAACAAAACATGTTAAATGAAATCTTCTAGTATGCAGTGCAATAGTGCACGTGAGCGGGTAAACAAAACTACTCTCCCCCAGACTTAAACTAAACAATACACACAATATATATCTATGAAATTCAGAAAAGAGCTAGGGAAAGAGAGTACCCAGTGCTCAGAAATGAGCACACCAGAAGATTGGCGTGTAAGCTAAAACAAAACTGCAGCATCCGCCATCCAGAAAAAGATACCTGCAGGGGGTCAGCTCCGCAAAAACAGAAGAGAATAGAAAACTGAAAAGAAAATACTATTAACTAAACATGATTAGATAAAAATAAAAATTGCAGAAAAGGAAGATAACTACTGGGGTTATTGTCATCCCAGCACGACTTATTCAAAATCTTAACGATTCTAGCTAATGGGCCTATGGAAGGAGAAGTGGACAGGTAACTGGCCTAATATGCGTGTCGGTAGCGGGTACCGATACGGAGATAGAACAGTCACCCCTCTACCTAAATATAGATACCTGCTCCTCACAGGTAGAGGGTAGAGAAAGTAAGAAGAGGAGGAGGCCTGGTCCTCACTCAACTCACCAAAAATATCCTTGCCTAGCAAGGCGTCGTCAACAGGGAGGCAGCTGGAGGAAAAGGCAATGAGTGGAGCTTCCTCTACGGAGGGGAAATAAACCTCCTCATATGAGAGGATGCTCACATCATTGACTTGAGCAAAAAGCTCCAAGTCCTCCTGGGATACCTGTGAAGACTCAACCTGCACAGGCTCGAATGAAGAAGGGGGGTCGAGAAATAAAGAAGACGAATGACATAAATAAACATTAATCGGGGGAGTGGTCCCGGTCTCACTCCCATCAGGTTGGGGAAGTAAAATAATGTTAGCATTGTCATCAATGCTGCAAGAGTCGGCGGGATCAACGGTGGCCAAGCTTAGGATTTGGACTTCCTCCACCGGTGCTGAGGAAAACTCCTCTTCACCTAGAAGGTTGTCCTCCTCCATAGGAGTAGGCACAATACTAAGATCAACCGCCTCCTCCTGCGACACATCATCGACAATGTCGTCAGAAACGACTGTAGTATGCACAACAGGGAGAGGAATAGTGCTCGGATAAAAGTCGAGCACTGATTCCTCACAAAGAATCGAATCCACTAGAAGTGGTGGATGCACCGGGAGAATAGGCTCAGCAATGTTGGTGCCCAGATCAGGCACACATCCAGTGACTGTGTCCATGCCATACCCTTCAAAATGTGAAGGTGACAAAGACACATAACCGGATGTTGAAGGTGTGCCGCCAGAGTTAGGATTCGGGACGATCCGGATATCCGGCTCGTCATCCTCATCCAATTGGCGAAGATAAGCAACACAATCCTTCAGGGCATGATCTGTGCTCCGACAAAACTGGCACTGCCTAGCAGGCTTCTTTGGCACAGCGGGTGCTGAAGCCGAAAAGAAGTAAGACGGTAATGGCTCAGCAGAGTAGCCATAAGACTTACGCGCACCATATGGAGTATCAGACGGAGTCGATGCTCTATATGCTGGGCGAGAAGAATTATGCCTACTATTCTCCGTAGGGCATTCATCACTAGAGTGGGAGGAAGCTCCACACCAACGGCAACGGAAATTGAGATGTGCCCACATAATGTGAAGATAATACGATTCAGACAAAATGTGCAAAATACTACACCTAACAAAAATTTACTAAAGCAACCTAATAAAAACAAGAAAATGGAATAAAAAGAACAGAAATAAAATAACAGAAAATGCAATTTACAAATGGAAGGGCTTTTCTCTCAGGTTCTCCCTCTCCAGAAAACTCACACGACTGTGTTCCCCGGCAACGGCGCCAAAAACTTGATGGCGCAAATCTCACACACCGTTATAGGCGGTAGCTCGACTGCGACACGAAACGGCAGTGTACCGATCGTTCAAGTAATATAAAACGAGGAGTAATCCCCGAGTATCGAATCTCTCAAGGAACACAGTAAGGTGGAGTTAACGTTCAAGGAAGGACTTGAGATCGAAGTCCTTTGGGTCGGATGGATTGCGGAAACGGGGGTTGATTTGGGCTTTTGGAAAATAAAAGAAAAGCTATCAACTACTCCTATGCAATGCCGCTATGCAATGCTTCGCTTGGCGGAATGGATACTAGGCAGGCCTTGAGCGCGCTGCGTCGCAAGGGCGGATGGACGAGTAGGCTAACAGAATCGAACTATGCAGGCCTTGAGCGCGCTGCT
Source organism: Dactylorhiza incarnata (assembly GCA_033032865.1). NCBI lineage: Eukaryota > Viridiplantae > Streptophyta > Magnoliopsida > Asparagales > Orchidaceae > Dactylorhiza > Dactylorhiza incarnata. Next base: position 2,194,509 of record JAWHQI010000124.1, on the reverse strand, counting down.
TCGTTAGGCGGGATGGACTACGGGCCGCTATGCCACGCTTCAGTAGGCGGGTGGACGAGAAGGCTAATGGAATCGAACTATGCAGGCCTTGAGCGCGCTGCTTCGATAGGCGAATGGAATACGGGCCGCGATGCCACGCTTCGGTAAGCGAATGGGCGAGAAGGCTAGCGAAATGAGGGTCGCAAGCACCTCTTCGACAAGCACGCCACTAGCAATTGCTAGTGCGGCATAACACAACAAACAAACCACACCACGGCACACCTCAAAATGATAAGCAAGAATACTTAAATCACATAGACATAATCAAGTAAAAATGCTATTCAATCAAAACGCACTTCATCATAATGTTAGATCTAGCTACAAATACATCAATAAGAGAAGAATAGGGCAAGAAATCGACCGAATCCGAAGGCTCGTTGTAGATCACGGTTGGAATCGCCGGGTTGTCAATCCGCGTCCAAGCTCGGTCCGTAACTACGTCCGGGTAGAGAGAGCTGTCACGACTCTCCAATGGACCCGTCTTCTTCGTGTCACGATCCGGTGGAGGTTGCCAACTTCCTCTTGCTCGATGGAGATAGCGGCTAGGTCTTCCTTTGGAGCTCTTGGATGAAGGAGGAGGCCGAGAGGAAACTCCGGCTCAAGATAGGCGTGAAGAGCAAGCCCGGAGCACCTCTATATGGTGGGCGACGGTGGAGGGGCGAAATCGGGCGGAATCGGGCGGAAAAACGGCGGCTGGAAGCGATCGCCCGACCTAGATCGCGAGCAGCGGATTTATAGGCGCTGGAATTAAACAGTGCGCACGATCAGTGGCGCACGACCAGTGGTCGTGCGCACTAGAATCCTGTGATCGTGCGCTCTGCCTAGACAGAACCTGCAAAGACAGAAATTATGAAATAAAATGTTCGCACGACCAGTGGCGCACGACCGGTGGTCGTGCGCACTAGCGTCGGCGGTCGTGCGCAATACAGCAAACAGAACTCAGAATTTTAATGATCAATGCGCACGAGCAGTGGCGCACGACCGGTGGTCGTGCGCACTGGCATTGGTGGTCGTGCGCACTGCACCAAACAGAACTCGTGAAAAAGGCGTTAAGTGCACACGATCAGTGGCGCACGACCAGTGGTCGTGCGCAATAGAACCAGTGATCGTGCGCAGTGTTCCTGTGCAGAATTGCACCGAAAACACCTGCACGACTCCTGTTCTAGCGTACAACCACAAATCCAGCCACTAAAAGTGGCACCTAACAGTGCATGAAAACCACTAATGAGAATAAACATGAAATCACACCAAAATGGGCCAAAAGGTGCACCTAGCATGGATTAACAAATATGAACTAAAACAGGGCTAAAGTGCAGTGAAATGACTAACTAAACGGCCCAGATGAGTCCACAAAAGTGTATATGATCAGGACTCATCAATAAGCGGATCACATTGTAGCACGATGACTCAGAGGTGGTAGTCCAAGGTATAAGACTTGTATCTCAGAACTTGTTGTCTTCTGTATAGGTTGTAAAGTCTCACGAGCAAGGCGATGAGCTGGTCATTATCTGTTTTGAGATGAAGGAGTTGGGGGTGGATATGAAGGATGTACTGGTAGTTCGGGACTTTCCTGATGTCTTCCCCGAGAAACAACCTGGATTACCCCCTCCCAGGGAGGTAGACTTCAGGATTAAGCTAGCATCGGGTGCTAAGCCTATTTCTCGGGCCCCGTACCGAATGGAACCTAAGGAGCTAGTGGAGTTCTAAGTGAAATTGCAAGAGTTGGTGGACTCAGGGTTTGTTCGCCCTAGTTTGTCACCATGGGGAGCCCCGGTTCTGTTCGTAAAGAAGAAGGACGATTCACTCCGCTTGTGTGTAGATTATCGAGAGCTTAACTGGTTGACGGTCCGGAACACTTACCCCCTATCGTGAATCGACGAGCTCTTTGATCAGTTGGAAGGAGCGCAGTGGTTCTCCAAGCTCGACTTGCGCTCTGGTTATTATCAGTTGAGGATTCAGGAGGAGGACATCCAGAAGACTGCTTTCAGCTCGAGGTACTGGCTATACGAGTTTACGGTTATGCCTTTTGGGCTCACTAATGCCCCCTCTGCCTTCATGAGCCTGATGAACAGGGTGTTTGAGCCTTTTCTGGACGACTTCATGATTGTGTTCATCGATGACATCCTGGTGTATTCAAAGTCGATGTCGGACCATCGGGCGCATCTAGAGTCGGTGTTAGCGAAGCTGAGGGAGCATCAATTGTTCGACAAGTTCAGCAAGTGCGAGTTCTGGCTCCGGGAGGTTGCCTTTTTGGGCCATGTCATCAGTGGGGCAGGATTGGCCGTGGACCCCTCTAAGGTTCGTGTTGTGAAGGAATGGCAGCCTTTGAAGTCAGCAGCAGATGTGCACAGTTTTTTGGGACTTGCCAGATACTACCGCAAGTTTGTCGAGGGGTTCTCGAAGATTGCTCTCCCACTCACTACGCTGACCAGAAAGGAGGTGCCGTTTGTCTGGTCGCCTAAGTGTGAGGCCGCATTTCAGGAGCTGAAGGATCGCCTCACCTCAGCCCCGATCCTTGCTCTTCCGTATGGGAAGGAAGGATTCCAGGTTTACACAGATGCATCTTCTCAGGGGCTGGGTGTTGTACTGATGCAGCACGAGCACGTGATTTCTTATGCGCCAAGCTTAAGAAGCATGAAGTAAATTATCCGGTGCATGATCTAGAGCTGGGTGCATTGATTTTTGCCTTGAAGATTTGGAGGCATTATTTATATGGTGTCCACTGTGAGATATTCACCGATCACAAAAATTTGAAGTATATACACACTCAGAAGGATCTGAACTTAAGGAAGCAACGGTGGATTGAGTTTTTGTGCGACTATGATTACACGCTAAAGTATCACCCAGGGAAGGCGAATTCGGTGGCTGAGGCACTGAGCAGGAGAACATCCAGTCCAGAGTCACGACTGATGGCCATGGAGTTGGTAAGGATGCTCGAGGATATGCAAATGACGCTTGTGTCTAGAGCCGATCCAGAGGTTTTTGCCGAGTACCTGGCCGCAATGAGCATAGTTTGCGATATTCGAGATCGCATCCGAGTGGAGCAGAAGAAGGATGTTGCCCTTGAATCTGTACTTAGGGCAATGGAGGTTGGATCCGCGGGGGAGTACACCATGCAGGAGGATCTTGTGCATTTCCGTGGCAGGTTATACATACCCACGGGAGGAGGGATTCGAGAAGATATATTGAGGGAGGCACACTGCACTAAATTTTTGGTGCATCCCGGGGTTGCATCCCGGGGTTGTCAAGATGTATACCGATTTGCGGAGGACGATGTTTTGGCCAGGGATGAAGCGGGATGACACTTATTTTGTCACTCGCTGCGAGGCATGCCAGAAGGTAAAGGCAGAGTGTAGGAGCCCGGCCGGGATGTTGCAGCCGTTGTCCATTCCCGAGTGGAAGTTTGAAGATATATCCATGGATTTCGTTCACGGCTGCCTCGTTCCCGCTCCGGGAACGACTCTGTATGGGTGGTTGTGGATCGTCTGACGAAGGTCGCGAGTTTTATACCAATGAGGAAGGATACACATGTTGATGTATTGGTGAGACTCTTCGTCGAGCAGTTTGTTCGCTATCATGGGGTGCCCAAAACTATCATTTCGGACCGTGATGATCGCTTCACCTCCAAGGAGTGGAAAGCAGTGCAAGCTTATTTGGGTTCCAGTTTGACCTTTAGCACGACCTTCCACCCTCAGACGGATGGGCAGTCAGAGCGGACGATCAGGACCCTAGAAGATTTATTGCGCCTTTGTGTTTTGGATCGAGGTGAGCCGTGGGAGAGACTTCTGCCCTTGGTAGAGTTCTCATATAATAACAGTCATCAAGCGAGCATCGGCATGGCTCCTTATGCGGCATTGTATGGAAGAAGGTGCAGGACACCTTTGTCTTGGGTCCAAGATGAGGACCCGAAGGCGTTAGGGGTGAAATTCATCGATGATACCGATGAAGTGGTCAGACTGATTTGAGACCGCATGCTTGAAGCGTAGAGCCGGCAGGCAAAATATTATGACAAAAAGCACAGGGCCGTGGAGTTCCATGTTGGGGACAAGGTGTTTTTGAAGATCAGGCCGATGTACGGTGTGTCTCGGGTTTGGGGAAGGAAGAAGCTCAGCCCACGTTATATGGGGCCTTATACCATCCTGGAGCGGATTGGCCCCTTAGCTTATCGATTGTTGTTACCATCGGAGTTGGAGAATTTACACGACGTTTTTCATGTGTCCTCCCTTCGGAGGGCCTTGCTTCGCCCTGATCAGCATGTGGTAGCTACGTCTGGCCCTGTGTAGACCGACAGGTCTGTCCGGCTAGAGCTTATGCGGATAGTAGACACCGAGACCAGAGTGCTGTGGAGAAAGAGTGTTCCGTTGGTGAAAGTTTTGTGGTCCAACCATGGACGGGAGGAATACACTTGGGAGCCGATGGACCTAATGCGGCAGCATTACCCGGGATTATTTTCCCCAGGTATGACCTAAGCTAGTCTGTCAAACTTTGTTTTAATGTCGTAGCCCAATCTCAATAATATACCAATATACACTAAACCCATGTGGAAGCCTTGTTGGCTTATCCATCTCGTCTAACGCAATGTCTGGGAGACAAATGTGATTACCGTCACCTTGACCTTGTTATTTAAATACTAGCTTCAAATCATAGAATTCTTTATGGTTAGCAGCTGCTAAAGTGGCTTGATGTTGTTGTTCCTCTTTTTATTTATGGTTTCTTCTTTTATTATGCTGGGCTGGATGGCTTATTTTGGAGCATATATATATATATATACACACACACACATATATGAAATCTTATTATTTTGGGCTGCTACAAAGGTTTCAGTTATACAGAATATGATTGGTTTTGGGGAAGGAGTTTTTACCTGCATTTTGACCAACTATGCAGTTGTATTTCTTTTCTCTACCTCCTTCCTGTTAAGTGTGATGTTGGTTTGGATGATTATGTGGATCGAGACCCTCATGACCCCAACCTAAATTTCGGGGACGAAATTGTTTTTTTTTGTTTATTAGATTTGTAACATCCCATTTCGCGCTAAACCCCTCTGTTGGATCGGTAGGCGCCCTTAGAGGGGGGGTGAATAAGGGTTTTAAAAATTTTATAACTATTTTGATTATTTTAGAAAAAGCTTTGAATATGATAATAAAGAAGATCAAGACTAATCAAGTAAAGTAAGAATAGAGACATGTTTTTATTAACTTGAGAAACATGATTACAAAAACTTGATCTCTTATGAAAGCTAGAAATCAAAGCTAAGTAGAAAAGAAACCTTTTGGTTTTCTATCCCGACTCGCTTCCCCACGAACCGGTGGCCCTAGCCTTGTCCTCCCCGGATTCGGCCTCAAGCCGCTCTAGCCAATCCCTCCCCGGATGTGGCCTCGAGCCCCCCTAGACCTAGCCTAGATCTAGTCGCCAACACAAGGCGAATTTCCCCCTAAGTCCTACCCAGACCTAGTCGCCAACACGAGGCGATTTCACTATCTTTTACAAGATGAAAAAGAAATGAAATAAATTAACAACTCCCTTAGGATGAACTTCTGAATGAGGAGGCGAAGATCCGCTGGAGAATCAGCGTTTGTCGAAGCGGACTTCGCTCAGGTTCGGCGTGATGGAATCCTCCTTCAGAAATCGGCAGAGCTTCGCTAGGGCTTCAAATTTCGGCCAAGATGGGCCTCAGGAACTCGAGCAATCTCTCTCTCTGAGGTGTATGCAATAGGTGTCTCAAAACACGAGGAGAGGGGGTCCTTTTATAGCCCAAGTGCTACCATCGGCGCTAGCGCTACCGCTGGCGCTAGCCCGGATTAAGAAACTAATTGTGCGGCAGAATCTCCAATCCGCGACAACTCCTTGCTCTATTCCTTCTGTGCGCTCTGCTACCGCCGGCGCTATCCGCTATCGCCGGGCGCTAGCGATTTCTAAACAAGCCGCCGGATTTGCGCTAATTAACGCTATCGCCGGGCGCTATCGCTACCGCCGGCGATAGTGACCATTTTCGAATTTTGGCCTCAATTTCGGGGGCAGTCTTCATGTATCCTCCTTTAGTCATGTGGACCTAGTAAACCTGCACACTTGAACACACAAGATCAAATACACAAAGGATTTGTTATTCTCAAACCTAGGAGATGCGGAAGACCATGTTCCAACAAACTCCCCCTTTTGATAATAACAAATCCATTAATGATAAATCAGAGCATTAATAGATAAGCATGGTGAAATCCTATTTGTGTGTGTGTGAGAGTGATGACTTAGGATAAACATAGATGATTAGCATTTTTAGAGTTGCTCCCCCTAAATACGTGCTCCCCCTATGTGAATGCTCCCTTAATATGTAAACTATCAATTTAATTATTCATGTGAATTTTAGTTTGATAGCGGAGTTTATTTATCATGTTAGTTCTCCCCCTTTTGTTATTAGCAAAAGCGGGTTAGGAGGCACCACAGAAGTGATAATAAGTTAACAGCATGATCGAGCTTTGGAGGTTAAAAAAGGTTAAATGATAAGGAGTTTCTAGCATAATTTCAAGTTTAATTTTTCCCTTTTATATAAATATCAGAGTATTAGCACAAATAATTATGTTAATAGTTACCAATATAAGGTTTACCAAGCAAGTCAAATATTTGTAAAATAAAGGAATGTTTAAAAATACAAGACTTTTAAGGAAGCATGAGATTGCAAAGGTAAAGCCATTATGTGGGAATGATGCGGAAGACTTGTAGAAATACAAAAACATCATATTATAAGCAAAATGATCCATAAAAAATATATGAGTTATATTTCAAAAAGAATGTTTTTGTAAATCATTTTCAATAAAAAGTTGACAATAAGAGTAACCAAGCATGAAATAATGTTATTCAAAAAGAAGGTACTACAATGTTATTTCAATTTATAATTTCAAAACATACCAAACATTATAGAAAACATGCTAGGTTATCTAGTGCATTTCATAAGTAAAAAAATTGTATAGAATTAGCATTAGGGTCCAATACTTATGAGAAGAAGTGTTATGGAAGATAATGATGAGCACATAAGTGTATTTTTGAGTAGAGTATACAAGTGTTTTAATCAAAAATACAAGTACTATGTAAAGTAAAAAGCACAATAAAACACAAATATTTTTACTTCCACACACTTTAATGCATAATAAGAATGTACAACTACCAAGGTGCTTTGCACACACAATGCTCATTAAGACTTATCAGGGTGCAAAGTAGTGCTTGGGGGATCACATATTTTATTTTTAATGTTTTGAGATTTGTGATCCGGTGTACTTAAGAGTAAGTGGTTTTTCTTATTTTGAAAAATATGGTTTGCACAAGACACTTTATTATTCTTTCCAAGGTGCTCAACCTCACAATGCTCATTAAGACTTATCAGGAAGTTCAAGTAGTGCTTGGTGGAGTTATCTTTGTTATTTATTTTATGATTTTGTTTTGTACAAAGTTCTCCGAATACACTTGTTTTGCAAACCAATAGAATTTATGAAAAACCATAACCACTTTTCTTAACATTTCATAGTGCAAAAGAAGGGAGTGTAGGTAAGATACTTGTGCAATTTTAATTTATTGTACAATTACAAAACATACACAAGCATTCTTAAGTTAAACCATATGTAGACAATGCCAAAAAGTGAGTGAAGTAATATCATTATCTAACATAAACCATTTACTCATACTTAGAGGCATGCTAAGCTTGATTCCACTCAACCTTTACAATATAATTGATGCACATAGGAATAGATAATTCAAAGCATGGTAAAGACAATGTTCAAAGTAGTTTGAAAAGAAAATTGCAACATTATAGAGGTTCTAGAGAATAGCTTAAATCATGCTTGATTTTAAAAAAAAATTCATACAATCTTTTTCTTAGTTTTTTGAAAGTTTTATATTTTGTTTTTGATTTTTGAAAAGAAATAATCTTTAACCAAGAAATAAAAAACATATTTTTAGTGATTTAGATTTTCTATTTTTGTATTTGAAAAATAAAATAAAGACAGATGTGCAAAACCAAATAGTACATATAGATTAGCCTATTTTTAAGAATTTTTAAAAATTATAAAATCACAGAAATTCGAACCTAGACGCTAGCGCTAGCGCGGGAAACAGTAAGTGATTTTTTAGGGTTTTGAAAATTTGGATGCTTGATCTTGATTAGGTGTCCCATTAGTAGTTTCATGCTGAATTTGCAGAATTTTTGAAAATGTTTTTGATGGTTAAAAATGAAGAATTGCATTTGTAATTTGTTTTAATTTGAAAGATCCAGGACACCTAATTCAAGTCGTAATAAACGAAATCGTGCATCGGGAAGAGGTTTAGTAAATATGTCAGCGAGTTGTGAGTCCGTCCCAATGAAGCTTACTTTTACATTCTCTTTCTTAATGTGATCCCTAATGAAATGATGACGAACATCTATGTGTTTGGATCTAGCATGATGTACTGGATTATATGTGAGGTCTATTGCACTTTTGTTGTCACATTTAAGATCTATGTGTTTGAGGTGAAATCCAAAGTCCTCTAATACTTGGCTCATCCATAATGCTTGTGCACAACAACCACCAAGTGCGATATATTCGGCCTCCGTGGTGGAGAGTGCAACCGAAGATTGTTTTCTACTAGACCAAGCAACTAAAGAGGGTCCTAAAAAATGACAAGTACCGCTAGTGCTTTTTCTATCTAGTGAACACCCTGCGTAGTCTGAATCTGAATAGCCATGGAGTGTGAAAGAATCATTGTGTGGGTACCATAATCCTAATTTAGATGACCCTATTAGATAACGAAAGATACATTTTACCGCTTTTAAATGAGATTCTTTTGGATCGGCTTGAAAGCTAGCACATAAACAAACGGCAAACATTATATCTGGTCTAGATGCGCTTAAATAAAGAAGAGAGCCTATCATTCCTCTATATAGTGTTTGATCAATAGAAATACCAGATTCATCTTTTCCTAATTTTAAGGAAGCACTCATAGGAGTCGAAGCTTGTTTAAGGTTTTCAAAGCCAAAACGTTTAAGCATATCATGAACATATTTTGATTGGCAAATAAAAATACCATCATTTCGTTGTGAGATTTGAAAGCCAAGAAAAAATGATAGTTCTCCTACAAGACTCATTTCAAATTCATTTTTCATTATTTCGACTACTTCATTACACAACTCTTCATTAGTGGCTCCAAAAATTATGTCATCAACATATATTTGTAAAATGATTAATTCATTATTTTTATGCTTAATGAAGAGTGTGTTGTCTGCACTTCCCATAACATAACCGTGCTCTAACAAAAACGATGTAAGACGATCATACCATGCACGGGGCGCTTGTTTTAAACCATAAAGCGCTTTTTCTAATTTGTAAACATGATTTGGATATTTTTCATTTATGAAACCGGGGGGTTGCTCTACATAGACTTCTTCCTTAATATACCCATTTAAAAAAGCACTTTTAACATCCATTTGAAATAATTTTATTCGTTTAAAACTCGCAAAGGCCAAAAATATTCGTATAGATTCTAAGCGAGCAACGGGTGCAAAAGTTTCTTCAAAATCTACCCCCTCGATTTGTGAATAACCTTGAGCAACTAAGCGTGCTTTATTTCTTACAATCCTAGATTCACCATCTAATTTATTTTTAAAGATCCATTTTACTCCTATAATTGGATGATTAGATGGTCTTTCAACTAGATTTCCAAACTTTATTTCTTTCAAATTGTCCTAACTCTTCATTCATAGCCAGAAACCAAAATTCGTCATTTAAAGCGGTGGAAATGTTTTTAGGTTCGATTTCAGAAATAAAGCAAATATTAGAAAACGTTTCATGAAGAGAGGAACGAGTTCTCACCCCGGTGGAAGGTTCCCCAATGATGAGTTCTTTTGGATGATTTTTGGAGAAGTTTAACACGCTTGGAGGTACGAGTGTATCTTCATTAGACTTTTCTTCTTCTTCTTTGGACGGCTCTTCTTCGTCGTGCTCCAAGGATGGCAAGGGTTCATCATCGGTACCTATAGAGAGCTTCTCTGCACATGGAACAAACTCTTCAAATCTAACATTAATTGATTCTTCAACCTTACTTGATCTTTTATTAAATATTCTATATGCTTTACTAGTTGAAGAATAACCAAGAAATATTCCTTCATCGCATTTTTCGTCAAATTTTCCTAAAGAGTCTTTTGTGTTAAGAATGAAACATTTACATCCGAATACTTTAAAATACGATACGTTAGGTTTCTTTTGAAAATAGAGTTCAAATGGTGTGAGATTTAAGGATGGGCGAAGCATAACTCTATTCATTACATAACAAGCAATGCTCACGGCTTCTGCCCAAAAATACTTAGGTAATTTATATTCAGATAACATGGTGCGTGCAAGTTCTTGAATTGTCCTATTTTTTTGTTCCACAACACCGTTTTGTTGAGGTGTGCGTGGAGCGGAGAACTCATGTTTAATACCTAACATATCACAAAAACATTTAAAATTTTCATTTTCAAATTCACCTCCATGATCTGAGCGAATGCATTTTATTTTTAAATCTAATTCATTTTGAATACGAGTACATAATTTTGAAAATTCGCAAAACGCATCAGATTTGGAGGAGAGAAATAAAGTCCAACAGTATCTAGAATAGTCATCTATAAGAACATAAGTGTATAATCTACCACCAAGACTTGCAGTGTTAACGGGACCAAAGAGATCCATATGAATTAATTGTAATGGTTTTGATGTAGAAATTTCGTTTTTGCTTTTAAAAGATGACTTTGTAAATTTGCCTTTTTGGCATGGAGAGCATAATGAAGATAAATTTCCATTTAGTTTAGGCAATCCTCTAATCAATTCTCTTTTTGCTAGTTTTAAGATGAGCTTTGAACTAGCGTGGCCTAAGCGTCTGTGCCATAATTCCAATTCATCATTTTTGGTTATAAAACATTTTATCGAACATTTAGAAAGATCATGAAATGAAACTATGTAAACATTATGAATTCTAGGCGCAGTTAATAACACATCTTTTGTTTTAGGATTAACAATTTTGCAAAGGTTAGTAGATGATTCAAATAGTACGTCTAAACCTTTATCACACAGTTGGCTTATAGATATTAGGTTATGTTTTAATCCTTTCACATAGAGTACATTTGATATAAGAAAAGATGTGTTACCCACTGTACCAATACCCATGATCCTTCCTTTACCGTTATCTCCAAACGTCACGATCCCTCCTTTCTTTATTTCTAGGCTAAGGAATTTTGCTTTATTGCCCGTCATGTGCTTGGAACAACCTGAGTCCAAGTACCACACGTCTTCTGTTTCCTTAGCCTTCCTGCATATCTAGAAAGAAGATGAGAGTAAAGACCCAGATACCCAAGAGGTACCACCCATATAGTAAGTGGTTTTCTTAGGTACCCAGATTTGTTTTAAAGTTCGTTGTTTCATACTCCTGCAAGAGCCAGACGTGTGTCCAAACTTTAGACAATTTGCACACGAAATGAAGGGGGTTGAGACCCTTTTCGGAGTTTCTATGTTGCTCTTGCTGGATGAAGTTTGAGTGTTAGAAAAAATAGAAGATTTTTTAACATAAGAGCTACCGCCGGCGTTAGTAGTTAGCGCCGGGCGGTAGTGATTACTTTTATATCCGAGTCCAAATTTTTTAGACCCAAAGCATTGATTACCCAGAAGCATATCCAAGGATTTTTGGCCAATCCCGAATTTATTTATGGCTAAATTTAGGTTATGATTTTGTTCTTTAAGAGATGTGTTTTCTTTCACAATCATAACACATTTATTTTCAAATCCCTTTTTGTTCTTTTCAATTTGTAATATCGAAGTTTTCAATTTTCTCTCTAAGTCCCCTTTTTCTTTTGCAATGACTTTGTTTTGTGAAAGGGCATTAGAGAGAGAAACTTCAAGTTCTTTTATTTTAAATAAAGAGTGCTCACATTCTTGACATGAAACTTTTCTTTTTTCAAGAGAGATTAATTTTTTTGTGAGCTTACGATTTTCTTTTATAATAGATTCATTTTCATGATTTAATAAAACAAATTTATCATAAAGTTCTTCAAAAGTAGGAGGAGATACCTCAGTGTCGCTAAGAACACTCGTGTCGTCATCATCGCTTTTGGCCATCAAGCACAGGTTTGCTTCCTCCTCGCTACTTGACTCAGATTCGTTTGACTCTTCAGAGGAAGAGTCATCCCAGGTTGCGTCCTTCAGGACTTTCTTCTTTTCTTTTGCTTTCTCTTGATCTTTTCGCTCCTTTTGGTATTTTGGGCACTGGCTCCGAATGTGCCCGGTTTTTCTGCAGTGATAGCATTCTGGAGGCGGCCTTTCTTCTTCATCATCGCTTGCTTTTTCTTTCCTCGATGAAGAGGAAGATCCCTTTCGTCGAGTGTCCTTCTGGAAGAATTTTCTGAATGTGTTCCTTCTTTCCGGGTTCCTGATGAATTTTTTGAAGTTCTTTACCAGGAGTCCTTCTTCATCATCATCGTCCTCTTTGATGCGCTCCTTCTTTGATGTCAGCGCCAACGCCTTTTTCTTCGGCTCCATGTTGTATTCGTCATGTTGAATTTGTAGTTCAACCTCATGGGTTTTGAGATTCCCAATGAGGTTCTCGATCTAGAGCGTTCTTAAGTTGTGCGACTCCGAGATGGCCGTCACCTTCGGGTTGAACTTTGGAGGTAGGGAGCGAAGAATTTTTCTCACCAGGTCCCCATCGGAGTAGGTCTTTCCAAGCGCCTTGGATGCGTTGACAATCTTTGTGAAGCGAGTGTACATGGAGTTTATGTCATCGTCGGTGTCCATCCTGAATTTCTCGTATTCAGATTCTAGTTGAAACAGCTTGGCATCTTTCACCTGCGATGTACCTTCGTGAGTTACTTCTAATTGATTCCAAATATCATAAGCAGTAGTGCAAGCAGAAATTCTATTAAATTCAGTTCTATTTAAGGCACAATATAAGGCATTCATTGCTTTTGCGTTATTTTTACACCTTAGTTTGTCGTTATCGTCCCATTTATCTTTAGGTTTTAATAATGTTTCCTCTCCCGCTACAATTGTAGGAGGAGAGTATCAGACTTTTACCATATTCCAGACTTCTACATCCAATGTCATAAGAAAACACATCATTCTATTTTTCCAGTAGTTAAAATCAGACCCAGTAAAGAGAGGTGGTCGACTAATCCCTTGACCCTCCAAGAAAGCGAGATCATGAGACGCCATTGTTCCCGGTTGTTAAGCCGATTGGAACAAAACCCCTCTGATACCACTTGTTGGATCGGTAGGCGCACTTAGAGGGGGGGTGAATAAGGGTTTTAAAGATTTTATAACAATTTTGATTATTTTAGAAAAAGCTTTGAATATGATAATAAAGAAGATCAAGACTAATCAAGTAAAGTAAGAATAGAGACATGTTTTTATTAACTTGAGAAACATGATTACAAAAACTTGATCTCTTATGAAAGCTAGAAATCAAAGCTAAGTAGAAAAGAAACCTTTTGGTTTTCTATCCCGACTCGCTTCCCCATGAACCGGTGGCCCTAGCCTCGGATTCGGCCTCAAGCCGCTCTAGCCAATCCCTCCCCGGATGTGGCCTCGAGCCTCCCTAGACCTAGCCTAGATCTAGTCGCCAACACAAGGCGAATTTCCCCTTAAGTCCTACCCAGACCTAGTCGCCAACACGAGGCGATTTCACTATTGTTTACAAGATGAAAAAGAAATGAAATAAATTAACAACTCCCTTAGGATGAACTTCTGAATGAGGAGGCGAAGATCCGCTGGAGAATCAGCGTTTGTCGAAGCGGACTTCACTCAGGTTCGGCGTGATGGAATCCTCCTTCAGAAATCGGCAGAGCTTCGCTTGGGCTTCAAAATTCGGCCAAGATGGGCCTCTGGAACTCGAGCAATCTCTCTCTCTCTCTGAGGTGTATGAAATAGGTGTCTCAAAACACGAGGAGAGGGGGGTCCTTTTATAGCCCAAGCGCTACCGCCGGCGCTAGCCCGGATTAAGAAACTAATTGCGCGGCAGAATCTCCAATCCGCGGCAACTCCTTGCTCTATTCCTTCTGTGCGCTCCGCTACCGCCGGCGCTATCCGCTATCGCCGGGCTCTAGCGATTTCTAAACAAGCCGCCGGATTTGCGCTAATTAACGCTATCGACGGGCGCTATCGCTACCGCCGGCGATAGTGACCATTTTCGAATTTTGGCCTCAATTTCGGGGGCAGTCTTCATGTATCCTCCTTTAGTCATGTGGACCTAGTAAACCTGCACACTTGAACACACAAGATCAAATACACATAGGATTTGTTATTCTCAAACCTAGGAGATGCGGAAGACCATCTTCCAACACCCTCGAAGATGTTTTGACTGGGAGCAGATATTGAATTTTATTGATCTTGAAATATCTTGAATCAATAATTAAAGAGGCTCCCTTATACTTACCTATATGTTTGCTAATAAATTTTATTGTATTAAGGGATGGTGATGATATCTCTATTATATCATCCTCCCCTGCTTGGGGATATTTTTTAAGTAAATGATTTTGTAATTTCATACCAGCTAAGCCTTTATCAAACATTGTTGGAACATGGTTTTCCGCATCTCCTAGGTTTGAGAATAACAAATCCTATGTGTATTTGATCTTGTGTGTTCAAGTGTGCAGGTTTACTAGGTCCACATGACTAAAGGAGGATACATGAAGAGTGCCCCCGAAATTGAGGCCAAAATTCGAAAATGGTCACTATCGCCGGCGGTAGCGATAGCGCCCGGCGATAGCGTTAATTAGCGCAAATCCGGCGGCTTGTTTAGAAATCGCTAGAGCCCGGCGATAGCGGATAGCGCCGGCGGTAGCGGAGCGCACAGAAGGAATAGAGCAAGGAGTTGCCGCGGATTGGAGATTCTGTCGTGCAATTAGTTTCTTAATCCGGGCTAGCGCCGGCGGTAGCGCTAGCGCCGGCGGTAGCGCTTGGGCTATAAAAGGACCCCCTCTCCTCGTGTTTTAGAGACACCTATGATATACACCTTAGAGGGAGAAAGTGCTCGAGTTGCAGAGGCCTTCTTTGGCCGAATTTTGAAGTCGTAGCGAAGCGCTGCCAACTTCTGAAGGAGAATTCCATCACGCCGATTCCAAACGAAGTCCGCCTCAACAAACGCTGATTCTACAGCGGATCTTCATCTCCTACATCAGAAGTTCATCTTAAGGGAGTCTTTATAATTTTATTTCTCTTTATCTTTGTAAACGGTAGTAAATTCGCCTCGTGTTGGCGACTAGGTCTGGGTTAGGCTTAGGGGGTAATTCGCCTCTTGTTGGCGACTAGATCTAGGGAGTAGATCTAGGGGGTGCTCGAGGCCTTTCTGGGGATAGATTGGCTAGAGCGGCTTGAGGCCGAATCCGGGGAGGATAAAGCTAGGGCCAACCGGTTCGTGGGGATATGAGTCGGTATAGAAAACGAAAAAGGATTTTTATTATTCGCCTCTGATTTCTAGCGTCATAGAAATCTAATTTTGTAATCATTTTTATTAATAGTAAATCATGTCTCTTTTGGTGTAATAAAAATGATTTGTTCTTCACTTCTCTAAATTGTATATTATCATCTCTTTCATTATAATATAATTTAGATTATTATTCAAAATTACTAGTTTAATCCTATAATATTTCTAAGTTTTCTAAATTAAATCTAAAGTTTTTGAAAACCCTTATTCACCCCCCCCCCCCCCCCCTCTAAGGGCGCCTACCGATCCAACAAGTGGTATCAGAGCGGTTTTATTCCAATCGGCTTAACAACTGGGAATAATGGCGTCTCATGATCTCGCTTCTACTAGTAGGGGAAATTTTTGTGAAAAGGAAAATTCACTTGCACCACCTTTATTTGAAGGTACCAATTATAAAGGGTGGAAAATCTTAATTGAAAAATTTATTAAAACTTTAGACATCGAAGTTTGGAATTTAGCAATAGCAAGACCTGCAAATAAATCAAATAAAAAAGAACTTCAATTAAATGCAAAAGCTAAACATTATTTATTTTGCGGTCTATCCAATGAAATTTTCAAACTAATATATTGCTTTTCAAGTGCTTATAAAGTATGGCGATTTCTTGAAGAAATGTATGATTCTCCTTCTACAGGTATGGAACAATCACAAGAACCGGAGAATATGCAAGCATGCACTAGTCTTCAAGAAAGCTCCTCTCTTGACGAATCAATGGAGCACACCTCAAATGAAAAAGAAGAAGAAGTACTGTCTTCGGAAGAGGAGTTGCAAAAAGTTGTAATATGTTCAAATCGTGCCTCTCCCGAAAGCAAAGTAAAGAAATCTAATCCCATCTTTTGCACTTCTATTTCTTCATTACAAGTACTTCAAACTACAAATCGCAAAATTAAGAAATTAAAAAAGGCTAATAAATATTTGCGTATAGAAAATAAAAATTTAAAAGCAAAACTTAATGAAGAATCAAATTCTAATTTATCTAGTTCTACACATAGCTTCGTAGTTGAAAACATTATACCTTGTGAAGAATATAATGATATTAAAGAAAAATTTAAGGAACTTGAAAAAGAAATTATTTTTATAAAAGAACAAAATGAGAAATTATGGTTAGAAAATTTATCTTTGATAAATAATTGTGCTAAGTGTAAAGAATATAAAATTGAAATTAAAGAGATGGACGAAACATTTGATGAATATAGGGATAAATATGAAAAACATATTGAATCAATTTCTACCACTCTTAAAAATAGCACAATCGCTTATAATAAAGCTAGACATAATTTAAAAACTAAGAATGATGAACTAGAAACTAAAATTATTTTGCTTAAGGAAATCTTAAAGAAAAATTCTCAATATCAAACAAATTCCACAAGCAAGTTAAATATGAACTTTCATAATATGTCTAAACCCAGCAATGGAAATAAAAATTATCAAATGCTTAAAAATGAAATTCCAAATCATCATCATTCACAAAATAACCACTCTCCCAACATAAACTTAAACAAATTTCCAACAAAGAATATTTTGCAAAATTATCATGGAAATTTGACAAATAAGAATAATATTAATCCAATATTTGAATGGAGACCAAAAATTAAAAATGAAACCTTAAATGCAAGGATCCATTCATCTCTATTTAAACCAAACAATAAACAACAAAAGATGGTAAATGAATTTTCAAAACATTATCATCATCATCATTTACAATATCAACCAATTCCCAACTTAAGTTTAAATGCAAATAAATTTCCAATGAATAATGTTTTGCAAAATCACAATGGAAATTTAATAAACAAAAACAATAGTAAACCAAGGTATGAATGGAGATCCATACTTAAGAATGACGCATTAATGTCAAACGAAAGGGTTCATTCATCCTTGTCTCCCCAAAAGAAAATACGATTTATTTGGGTACCCAAAGGAACCACCACTCCCGGTCCTCTTTGGATACCTAAATCTCTTATTCATTAGTATCCCATCATTTGCATGAAGTAGAAACCTAATAAAAATGAAAGATCATTATTCTACTTCATGAGTTGCTTAAATTTCTTTTTGTTTATTTTTTATTGTCTTTTAAACTATCATGCTATGATCACTTTATATAACTTGTGATGTGACTTTTTTTAATAATATTGAATGAATAGTCATGTCATTGTTCAAGTGATCTATGTATCTTTTTTATTTCTATCCTTCTAAATCCATTTCCTAAAACTCTTATAAAAATTGAAAAACTAAATTTGTTATATGATGTTATTAGGACTAAATGAAATAAATGTCAAAAATGGATTTAAAAGGTGTATCTTCAGGGGTATTAGGCTAAATTTATAAAATGCGCAAGTTTTACTTAGGTAGTTAATATATTTGCATCATTTTCAATTACCCCAAGTATGTTTAATCATAATTATGTTTAAATCGAAATTGAAAAATTGCATGAATATTATTTAACTTATTTATGATCATTTCCCTCATGCATATGTTGTGCAAAACTCAATAATTAAGGTTTAATACATATGAAACTCTAATGAAGACGAAACTCATGTACTAATTCTTAACTTTCGCAACTTTTTGCGATTTCTTCTCGTCTCATCACTTCATTAGACTGGCCTTACATTGTAAAAACATAATTAAGAAAAATCGGAAGCAAAATCGAAGAAAATCAAGGCTATACGATCAAAATATGCACTCTCTGTGTGCTAGCGCAGGCGCTAGTACCTAACGCCGGCGCTAGCTTGAGTCCCCGATTTTCTGAAATTTTAAAATTCTGAAAATTGCTTAAAAATATATTAATCTATATGTACTACTCATTTTTGCAATTCTGCCTATAATAGAGTTTTGAAAAATCAAATACAAAAATAGAAAAATCAAATTACAAAAAAATTTTATATGTTTTGCCTTAGTGTTTTTGTCATTTGTTTAAATTCTATTTCTAAAAGCAAAAAACAAATACAAAAATATAAAAACAAAATTATTAATATTTGTTATTTTTGAACTTAACTTTTCTATTAACATGTATCTTGCGAAAGGGTGATTTGGGCTATCATCCCATCATATCACCTAGTACCGGGCGAACCTCTCACAGGGTAGTCCTCGGGAAGTCCAAGATCAATCTTATAAGTTCAAACTTTAAATCAAAATTATTCTTTGAAATATCGAAAATATTGTATGGACTTTATTGTCAATATCAAGCATGATTTGATATATTATTTAGAACCTCTATAATGTTACAATTTATTCTTTAAAATTACTTTGAACATTGTTTTCATCATGCTTTGATATATCTATGAATATGTGCATCAATTATATTTTAAAAGGTTGTGTAGAATTATTCTTAGCATGCCTCTAAGTATGAGTAAATGTTTTATGTTTGATAATGATATATATTCACTCACTTTTTGGCATTGTCTACATATGGTTTAATTTAAGAATGCTTGTGTATGTTTTGTATTAGTACAATAAATTAAAATTGCACAAGTGTCTTACCTACACTCCTTTATTTGCACGTGTTAAAAGTTAAGACAAGTGGTTATGTTTTTAAATTCTATTGGTTTGCAAAACAAGTGTATTCAGAGAACTTTGTACAACACAAAATCATAAAATAACTAACAAAGATAACTCCACCAAGCACTACTTGAACCTCCTGATAAGTCTTAATGAGCATTGTGAGGTTGAGCACCTTGGAAAGAATAGTAAAGTGACTTGTGCAAACCATATCTCTCTTTCAAAATAAAAACCACTTACTCTTAAGTACACCGGATCACTAATCTCAAAATTTCAATAAAATATGTGATCCCCCAAGCACTACTTTGCACCCTGATAAGTCTTAATGAGCATTGTGTGTGCAAAGCACCTTGGTAGTTGTACATTTTTGTTGTGCATTAAAATGAGTGGAAGTAAAATTATTTGTGTTTTATTGTGCTCTTACTTTACATATTACTTGTATTTTTGATTAAAACACTTGTATACTCTACTCAAAAATACACTTTTGTGCACATGATTATCTTCCATAACACTTTTTCTCATGAGTATTGGATCCTAATGCTAATTCTAAACTACTCTTTATTTATGAAATGCACTAGATAACCTAGCATGCTTTCTACAATGTTTGGTATGTTTTGAAATTGTGAATTGAAATAACATTGTAGTAATCTCTTTGTTATTATATTATTTCATGATTGGTTACCTTATTGTCAACTTTAATTGAAAAATGATTTACAAAAACATTTTCTTTTTGAACTTTAAACTCATACATCTTTTTATGGATTATCATTGATTACAATAAGGTGTTTCTTGTATTTCTACAAGTCTTCCGCATCATCATTACCATATAACTTTTACCTTGCGGTTTCATGCTTATATCAAGTCTTAAATCTCATCTTTTCTAAAAACAAGTAGTAGACTTGCTTGGTAAAATTTATATTGTTTTTTTCTAACACGCATATCATTTCTTATGCTAAAACTCTGATTTATTTCTTTATAAATCATTATGTTAAACACTCCTCCAACAAGTGAAATATTGTCTTTAAAAAACATCTTCTTATTATTGAATTTCAAATCATATTTTACTTTTGAGGATGGTGTTTCTTTATGCTTTAACTCTTATCTTTATAAAGTTTGTTTTTGAAACTCAATAAACATCTACTTTTTTTTGAACTCAAACTCTTATTATGATGTTTCTTTTTTTTGAAATCTTCCAAAAATGCTCAAACTCTGATTCATTCATTAGATTTAAATGTTTAATGTTTCCAATAATTATTATCTATGAATTCATTTCTCACCATAGCGGGGGCGTAGGGTTGTAGACATTATATAACCTTATCTCTAGTCATGTCTTGTCCTTAACCCGGGAGGGTTCCAGTGGGGCCTTGCGAGGCACTGGGGGGAAAGAGTGTTAGGTTAAGTGTTTGTCTAGTGTTTGCATATGGGACTAACACCCCAACCTACGGCATGTTTGCAGCTCCTCATGCCCATCCGTCACTTAGTACGGGGCTAGGGTGTAGACGTATTGTCTGGGTAGATCGATTATTTGGAAATCATTACCTTTCATGCTTAAAACTCTTATATAAAGGGGAAATCATTACTTTTGTTCAAACTAAAAACTCTGATATATTTATACAAAAATTATTCTAACAAGTGGCTCAAAACTCCTTATTTTTTTTCCCTCTCACCAAGAAGCTCGATCATGCTTTATCTTATTATCAAACTTTTCTATGGTGCCTCCTAACCCACTTTTGCTAATAACAAAGGGGGAGAATTAACATGATAAAATGCAAAAGGGGAGAACTAATCCGATATCAAACTATCAAAAACCCAACATGATTAATTAAAGATGGTAGCTTACTTTTTAGGAGAGCATTCACTTAGGGGGAGCATATATTTAGGGGGAGTAATTCCAAAATGCTAAAATCAATAATTATCCTAAGTCATCACTCTCACACACACACAAATAGGATTTCACCATGCTTATCTATTAATGTTCTGATTTATCATTAATGGATTTGTTATTATCAAAAGGGGGAGTTTGTTGGAACATGGTCTTCCGCATCTCCTAGGTTTGAGAATAACAAATCCTATGTGTATTTGATCTTGTGTGTTCAAGTGTGCAGGTTTACTAGGTCCACATGACTAAAGGAGGATACATGAAGACTGCCCCCGAAATTGAGGCCAAAATTCGAAAATGGTCATTATCGCCGGTGGTAGCGATAGCGCCCGGCGATAGCGTTAATTAGCGCAAATCCGGCGGCTTGTTTAGAAATCGCTAGCGCCCGGCGATAGCGGATAGCGCCGGCGGTAGCGGAGCGCACAGAAGGAATAGAGCAAGGAGTTACCGCGGATTGGAGATTCTGCCGCGCAATTAGTTTCTTAATCCGGGCTAGCGCCGGCGGTAGCGCTAGCGCCGGCGGTAGCGCTTGGGCTATAAAAGGACCCCCTCTCCTCGTGTTTTAGTGACACCTATGATATACACCTTAGAGGGAGAAAGTGCTCGAGTTGCAGAGGCCTTCTTTGGCCGAATTTTGAAGTCGTAGCGAAGCGCTGCCAACTTCTGAAGGAGAATTCCATCACGCCGATTCCAAACGAAGTCCGCCTCAACAAACGCTGATTCTACAGTGGATCTTCATCTCCTACATCAGAAGTTCATCTTAAGGGAGTCTTTATTATTTTATTTCTCTTTATCTTTGTAAACGGTAGTAAATTCGCCTCGTGTTGGCGACTAGGTCTGGGTTAGGCTTAGGGGGTAATTCGCCTCTTGTTGGCGATTAGATCTAGGGAGTAGATCTAGGGGGTGCTCGAGGCCTTTCTGGGGATAGATTGGCTAGAGCGGCTTGAGGCCGAATCCGGGGAGGATAAGGCTAGGGCCAACCGGTTCGTGGGGATATGAGTCGGTATAGAAAACGAAAAAGGATTTTTATTATTCGCCTCTGATTTCTAGCGTCATAGAAATCTAATTTTGTAATCATTTTTATTAATAGTAAATCATGTCTCTTTTGGTGTAATAAAAATGATTTGTTCTTCACTTCTCTAAATTGTATATTATCATCTCTTTCATTATAATACAATTTAGATTATTATTCAAAATCACTATTTTAATCCTACAATATTTCTAAGTTTTCTAAATTAAATCAAAAGTTTTTGAAAACCCTTATTCACCCTCCCTCTAAGGGCGCCTACCGATCCAACAAACATCAGCTATTCAGCAACAGGATTAATAGGATAATAGAGCAGTAGCTAGAAATTGATTGTAAATCCTTTGATTCAGTGTTCGACGAAACAAATTAAGGAGATCAAATGAAAGTATGTTGCATTGTCAAATTAAGGATAATTGTATCTGGATAATTTATCTAGACTTTCTAGAATTCTTGTCTCTTTGAATAGAGTACATTGTTTATTTTCTTTTGTTGTAGTTTACACAACATCTCCTGTACTATGTTATATTATCATTATAAGTTTGGTGGTGGCCTTGACTTGGTTAAATTGTACTGCACAATCTAGTTCTGATAGTTGCAGGTTTTTACTTTTTTATATAAAATATTCGATATCGACGAAATTTCGTCGGACGAATATCGACGAAAAATCGTCGAACGGCGTTCGACGAAAACTCGTCGAACGGCGTTCGACGAAAACTCGTCGAACGGCGTTCGACGAAAAACCGTCGAACGGCGTTCGACAAAATAGTGTTGCGATGCAACGCCCGACAACTTGTGAGTTGTTCATCGTTCGACGAACCTGGTGTTGTTCGTCGTTCGACGAACCTGGAGCAGTTCGTCATTCGACGAATTTGCTGATTCGTCGTTCGACGAATCTGCGCAGAAATGCGCACTTCTTTTTTATGATTATTTTACTCTTATTTTCAGAGTATACTGGTTATCTTATCCAATAGGGGGCTGACACCAAATATTGGGGTTCAAACGCATGTATGCTTATTTATTATTAATCCCTATACTATCTTTTTTCTCTTATGTTCAGGACCGAGCATTTTTTTCCCGAGTGCAACAGGGGTTTTCATCTTCATCTTCTTTCTCCTCTCCTTCTTCTTCATCTTCTTTCTCCTCTCACTTCAGGGAACTAGTTAGGAGGAAGATTTTAGCGTGGCCGACTGCCGCCATGACGCGGAAGAGGCAATCGCAAACGTCGGCCGGAAATCAGGTGACTTCATCCCCTCGCCATGACAATAGGAGAGATGAAGGCTCAAGAGAGCTTCTCGTGTGAGCTTTAATAAAGTTTCCTTAGGAAGACCAAGTCCGATCCTCAAAATTAGGGCATCGTTCACCGCGAGGTTCTAGGAATCATTTCTTCTCTTCAAGAGGAAGAGATGGGGTTTGATTTGGGGCACACCCTTGGTCGTTATGGGAGAGTGAGGGAATTGTCACTTAGGGATTAACCTAACCCTTGTTTGGGAAAGATGATGAATAACCCTCTGTTAAATAGGGTTTTAATTGTGTAATACGTGATAAAGCTAATAATAGCCCTTGTTAAAGAAAGTCTTAATTCATCATATTTTGGTGGTTTACCTCATTTTACTTGTTAGAAGCAGGTGAAACTTGATAGAAATATATTTGTTGTAGTTATCAATACCCCCATTTAATCTTATAACTTCTGTGTCTGAATGCTCTTAGATTAATTATTTCATCATAAATACTTATGTTGAATGTGAAATGCTAGGATGCTAGTGAAGAAAGAATTATGGAGTCATACTTTATAGTAAAATTCCTGTGCACTTTTGGCAGAGGTATCCTTGTGATAATTATGTCTTGATGTAGCAAGTTCGATGTTCGATATTGGTAATGTTATTCCACTAGTTCACTTGCTACAAATAGAAATGCTGACCTAGATACGACAATGATATTAATAACAGAAGGTTGCATATTTGGAATCGTACTCATGTTGTAGTGTATTAATGTTATTGATAGAATACAATTGAATGAAAATGCATCCCTGAACTTGTGGTGAAATTTAGCCCAAGGATGAGAAAGGTCAGGAAACATATTTGGAGGATTGCTTGTGGCGGGTCTACGGGCTTGCTGATCGTGACACCGACAGAAGCCGGCGGATAGACTCTAGGCCGGTTGGGTTGGATGCTTGGTGCTCACCTACCCAAGGTCCCCCTTCTGTGTGCTTACCTCTAGGCCGGTTGAGTTGGATGCTTGGTGCTCACCTACCCAAGGTCCCCTTCTGTGTGCTTACTCTAGGCTGGTTGAGTTGGATGCTTGGTGCTCACCTACCCACGGTCCCCTTCTGTGTGCTTGGAGGCTCAGCTCGATGCGAGCAGTACGCAGGATTCTCCGTTGTGTGTTCTTAGCGTCGAGGCGTACAGAGGCCTAGGACTAGTAGTGTTCATACCCACCTAGTAGTGGAGGGCTCGATCCACTGTCTCCGTCTCTCCACGACGAGAGATGCCTGAGGGGTTAGCTACCTCTCAAAAAGCGAGAACTAAAGGTCTATGTTGACATATCAACTTGCATGGGTGAGTTCATCATATCATAATCATTTCATTGCATTCATCCTTCATAATCATAGCATCGCACCGCATCCGGTCCATCATATAAACTAGTATGGGCTCCTTTATATGATGGGTCCCAAATTGGAAACCTTAACTTATAAGTTTGTATGGGCATTCATATAAGTTAAGGTACGATATGAACTGCTTGCGGCTTATACTTATCTCTACTTGCTAGTCTTGCTGCTTATACTTATCTCTATTTTCTAGTCTTGCTGCTTATACTTATCTCTACTTGCTAGTCTTGCTGCTTATACTTATCTCTATTTGCTAGTCTTGCTGCTTATACTTATCTCTACTTGCTAGTCTTGCTGCTAATACTAATCTCTACCTGTTACTCTTGCTGCTTCGACTTATCACAACTTGTTAGGTGCACTTCTCTTACAGTTTATACGCTGCTAAGTTTATATCATTACCTGTCACCTGTTTTTACTACTACTGATTATATTGCAGCTCTTCTTTCTTCCCTTCCACACGGTGCCTTGGAGTCGCCGGGGGAGCGGATGTGAAGCCACTTAGTCTTTATGACTAACGGTTGTTGTACCCCTCTTTTTAGGAGCGGTCCCTGGGGCGGCAGCGCGCGGCGCCGGAGGAGTGATGAGTCCCAATTATATACACATTTATGGACACATCTGGGCCAAATTTCTAGTTTATGCACTACACTTTAGGCATGTTTTCGTTCATATATGATATTCCATTCTACGTGCACTATTAGGCCCGTTTCAGTGTGCAATTGCGCTCCTTGTTAGTGGGGGTAAGCACTTGGTGCTCCCCAATCTATTTGCTGTGTTTAGTTGGTGCTGGTGGTATTCCCAACTTGTTTTGCTTTGTTTGCAGGTGACCCGATCGTCCTGTTTTCCCCAGAATTTATGTCTGTGCATATCACACGGTCGTGCGTTTCCTTGACGCACGGTCGGCTGCGGTCGTGCGTTTGTGTCTGGGCAGAAAACGGAGCGTCGGAGTTTACTCGTGCGTTTTAATGCACGGGCGGATTTGCGCGTGCGTGAGTAAAATGCACGGTCGACCTGTGTCTTCTTGATTTCAGAGCGTCAGAGTTAACTCGTGCGTTTGTACGCACGGGCGGTGTTGGTCCTGCGTGAGCAAAACGCACGGGCGGCGCGGCGTCTTCCTTAAGTCTTATTTTATCTTTTAATAACGTACGGTCTACGCACGGCCGTGCGTTCGACCATGCGTGACCATTTTCTGACAGTTTTTCTATTTAAGTCGCAGGTCTTGACCTATTCTGTATCGATCCACTTTTCCCGCTCGGAGAAGCCAAGTTCTGCACCCTTTTCGCCGTTCCATCACCGCCCACCTTCGGGAGGAGCTCCGGACGCTATTTTCACGCCAATCTTGAGCCGGAGCATCCTCTCGGCCTCCTCCATCATTCAGAAGCTTCCAAACTCCATTTCAAGGGATTTTGCACTATATCCTTGGAGTTCTCCGGCAAGATCATGGCTGAAGGCTATTGACGAAGAAGACGGGTCCATTGGGAGGTAGTGACAGCCCTCTTCTACCCCGGACGATAGTTGAAGACCGAGCCCGGAGGAGGATTAACAACCCTAGATTCCGGCCGTGAATCTCCGGCGAGTCTTCGTGCTTCGGTTGTAATCTTACCTCCTCCTTGTTATTTTGCTGATTCTATTTGATGTGTGTGGTTGTATGTTTCTATATGAATGATGTCCATAAACCCTAAATATTATTAGTGTAATTTTCCATGGTTTTGTGGTTATGTTTGTGGTTTATGTGATTTGAGGAGCACCCCATTCCATCCTCCATCCCGTCATCACGTTCGTGTGCAGCACTAGCAATTGCTAGTGGCGTGCTTGTCGACGAGGTGCTTGCAACCCTCATTCCGTAAGACTACTCGTCCATCCGCCAAGCTAAGCGGTGCTAACGGCCCGTGTAATCCATTCCGACTCCGCCGGTGCGAACCATTCCATCTGCAAGCCTTCTCGTCCATCCGCCTAGTGAAGCATGGCATAGTGTCCTGTGTAATCCATTCGCCTAACGAAGTAGTGCGCTCAAGGCCTGCACAGTTCGATTCCGCTTGCCTACTCGTCCACCCGCCCTTGCGACGCAGTGCGCTCAAGGCCTGCCTAGTCTCCTCCCGCCAAGCGAAGCAACATAGCGGCATTGCATAGGAGTAGTTGTAGTTGTTTTCTTTTATTTTCCAAAAGCCAAACCAACTCTCTCTCATTCCATCCGACCTTTAGGACTTCGATCTCAAGTCCTTCCTTGAAAGTTAACTCCACCTTACTATGTTCCTTCGAGATTCGATACTCGGGGATTACTCCTTCTTTTATATTACTTGAACGATCGGTACACTGCCGTTTCTTGCCGCAGTCTCGCTACCGCCTATAGCGGTGTGCTAAGATTTGACCATCAAGTTTTTGGCGCCGCTGCCGGGGAACACAGACGTGTGAGTTGCTGTAGAGGGAGACAAGAGATAGTAGTTCTTCCAGTGTGTATAGCCGCTTTATTTTTGTTTGCTTTTTAATTATATTTGTTTATTATTATTTCTTCCTCTCCTGTTTTAAAGTATTAGGCAAGTTTAATCCAAGGAGTTTAATTAGTTTGTGTAAATTTCCTTACAAAGAATTTCAGTTTTGTTATATCTGCTTTAATTTTTGAAAATGTCGTCATTGGATATTTCTCCTAGCATTTACGACAAGAAGGTTTATTATATAGACCAAATGAATGAGTTAAATGCTGGGTGGTGTAGGAACGTTGTTTGCTTGTTGTGTCGAGGAGAGGGTCATGAATTGAAGGACTGTCCGAGTCTTTTCAATCCTGACGGCTGCTCCTCCACTCATGGCAACATTTTCCCTATCACTCATTCTTTGCCCATGGAGGCAATCGTTCCCTCTACCCCCGATCATATTTCGTGCATGGACTCCTCACTCCCTGTGTATGGCTTCACTCCTAGTGATGACGATCACTCATCTGTTGGCCAATTAGGAGAGGAATGGGAGCTCCTAGATGCACCAGAGTGGGAGGAGGAAAGTATTCTTTCCATTGGGGAGGCGTTAGCAGATCTTTTTGTGGAGGAACCAAATCTTTTTGTTCCTCCAATTTCATTACAAGATTTTTCTACACACATTTTGTATGATCTTATCGAAGTAAAGGAGCGGGGTGATGCCTCTGACTCGGAGGGTGGTCCAAAGTGGGATGAGGATTTCATTTTCCCTGAAGGGGAGAATGAATACTTTGAACACGATGGTGCACCTCGGTGGGATGAGGAGGATACTCTCTCTGATGAGGAGCTTTGCATTTCTTCATGGGACGAGGAGGTCCAAGCCACCACTGAGGCCCCTGAGTTCTCAAGTTCCCTTTGCTATGATATTTACGATGATGATAGTGATCTATCCTTGGATCCTGCTGGGAGAGAAACCGGGATCACTCCCCCGATTTTTGATTATTTATGTCATTCTTCTCTTTTTTTTTCTTGAACCCCCTTCTTCATCTGAGCCTGTGCAGGTTGAATCTTCACAGGTACTTTAGGAGGACTTGGAGCTTTTTGCTCAAGTCAATGAGGAGCGTATCCTCATATGTGTGGAGGTTGATCCCTCCTCTATAGAGGAAGCCCCATTCATTGCCTTCTCCTCCTGCTGCCTCCCTGAAGACGAAACCTTGCTAGGCAAGGATGCTTTTGGTTAGTTGAGTGAGGATATTTCCTCCTCAACTTACATTCTCTACCCTCTACCTGTGACGAGCAGGTATTATTATTAAGGTAGAGGGGAGACTGCTCTTTCGCCGTATCGGTACATGTTACCGACACGCTGATGGGAAATTTCAAAGCACTAAAATAACCACACAATAGGATAAACAGTGATGGTTGGAGTTTATATAGTGCAATAAAATTTCAAGTAATAAAAACCGCAAGTGCACGATGTACGATTGTAATACTGATACAAGTACGAGTCGATCCACAGAGAAGGTCTAAATTCTACTTTAATTCAGGCGAATTATAAATAAAAGGTTGGATTGATTTGTTTAAAAATGAGATCTTAATTTGAGAAAAATAATCTTTGATAAATATGTCTCGGGTGCAATTTTATTAAAATATTTAATATATATGATTTAATGAATAAGAACTCATCGTGATATAATAATGATATATAGAAGTTGGGGTGCGCATAAAGATCTTGTTATTTTCTAATTCACAAAAATATTTTTATGTTAATCGCTTTCCACATATTACATCAAAATTTCTTAAGCATGTGATATATGCGAGCGAACTAAGACAAAAACTTAAGTGATAAAAATGATTGAGAGCTTCAAGAACTGGTCCGAAAGTTTTCTTAAATCTCTAAGAATATTTTGTATGCGCTTACGCTATATAACATCGAACTTTCGTAGGAATGCAGTATGCGCATTCGGCTACGCAAAATATCAAAGCTTCTCATTACAATTTTCGGATATAAATATGATTGAGCGATGAAGAATTATAACAATCATATAATTAAATAATTAATTACATTGCACCCGAAACAAAAATAAACTACTCACGCATGATTTGTTTTACAAATACTATGGGAGAGATCATCATGAAAGAACAAATAAGAAAATCAAGAATTTTATTGATTCAAAATAAAGACTTACAAACTTGCGCGAAGCGCATACATAAGCTTCCTCCTCTTAGACAATGTATCTCATAAACTCACAAATACTATGCTAGTAAAATATAATTTCAGCTCCCAAAAGGTCTCCCTTTTTGGTTCTGGCCTTTATCACAAATGAGGGGTATTTATAGAACAATTCCTCCAAAACTCAATATAATAAAAGCTGAAATCCAATATGCATTTCAGCTCATGAAATATAGCCCCCATTTAATTCAGCCCCCATTTAATTCAGCCCCCATTTAATTCAGCGCTGACTTTAATTCAGCGCCATTTAGGGGCTGAATTATATCTCAGCGCCATTTAGGGGATGAATTATTTCTCAGCGCCATGCGGGGCTGAATTATTTCTCAGCGCCATGCGGGGCTGAATTAAATAATTCAGCGCCATGTGGCGCCGAATTGCTTATTCAGTGTCACATTGGCGCGATTAAATTACTGTTAAAACGCGGGGTTTAAGTTAGTATTCTTCCGGCGTTTTGGCTAAATGACGTCATGTTGTTGCCGAAGCTAGAATTTTGACGATTGCTCCAATATTCATCGACGTGTGTATTTTGTTGTTATCTGCACATGTAACATAAAATATCGTGAAAAGCATCATTTTAAAAGTAAAATATGACATAAAATATTATGAAATAAATGCATATTTGGTGATCTTATCACCCCTCCACACTTAAGTTTTGCTCGTTCCGAGCAAAAATAATTGTATAAATATTCTTTTCGTAGAATATACGATTGCACATGTAACATCATTTTTAAAGTAAAATATGACATAAAATATTATGAAATAAATGCATATTTGGTGATCTTATCACCCCTCCACACTTAAGTTTTGCTCGTCCCGAGCAAAAATAACTGGATAAATATTCTTTTCGTAGAATATACGATTGCACTTAGCACGTGCAATAAGCCTTTAAACCCCTAGGTTACCCTAGTGGAGGAGTTGAGTCTCGTGAGGGTTTTCAGTGAATTACACCCACAAAATTCAAGCCTCAGTTTGCAAGTACATGAATATATAAATATTTCATAAGAGAACATTGGAATTCATGGACAAATAATTTCATTTTTAAGGCTTTAGATCTAAACACACTTTGATAAACACAGTCAAATTTTCTCACCCTTTAAATAAATATTAATTAAATATATATCTTAGATATTACATCCACAATTCTATGTGAGTGAGCAATTTTTATGACATTAGTGATTCACTTTTAGCTCAATTATTTTTTATTCAATCTCTTAATCTAGAGGTTAAGCTCAATTTATGAGAAAAATAACCTAAGTTAGTGCAAAAGACAAATTTATAAAGATATGTTAAAAAATTCTCTTAATATTAAAATCGTAGAATAAGTATATTAAAGCCATAAAGATGATCATTTTATCATGTGAGCTCCATGAAGACATTAACATAAGCTATGATTCCAGAAAAAAAACTAAAAGCAAAATGTTCCCCAATAATAGTATAAGATACTCCCTAGGTGCCTCAAAATACAAGCCCATTAGGACTTATCAGACAATGAGGTAGAGCTAGTGAAGGAGTAAACCACAGAGTTCTTATAACATTTATTTAAGTTTTCAAAAATAATTCCTAGGTGCCATAGCCCACAATGCTTATTAGGACTTATCAGGGACTAGAGTAGTGCTAGGGGAGATCCATAATTACCTAGGTGTCATAACCCACAATGCCTATTAGGGCTTATCAGGGACCATGGTAGTGCTAGGACTTTATCAATTTGAATTTAGATGATCTTAATTATATTAAAAACCACAGATGAAAAACAATTATAAGGGAACAAAAAGCCAAAGAAAATATGAACTGGCATAGCTAACTAATGTAGTTGAGGAGTCAAATGACAAGTAATTGTCTTTATGAATAAAATATAATAATTCTCTTAATCAAGCTTAAGTGAATTAACTAACAAGATTTGTCATCTTCGTCTTAAGCGCTAACTGAGATTACACAACTCACAAAAAGAATTTAAATAAGAGCCAACTAGAACGAGAAGAAATCATAATATACAATTGATCATTTCAATTAAAATCTTCTAATGTGGGCTCTTCTCAACTAAGAATTAAGTACACATAAATGAGATACATACACTACTAATACCTGATGACTGATGATTATTGTTGACTTTATATTTACTCAAGTGTTAATAAATCTAGCCATAATAATAGAAATCATTTTTTCTGAATATTTGAAATCATCAGTGAAAAAAAAAATTGATACATTTTTATTTGAAAATAAAATGATTACTTCTAAGGTGAATTATGCAGAATCATGAATGTATGAGCATAAACATTCAATTATTTGTAAAATTTAGAAGATGAACTTAACACGAAAAGGACCGGTCCATAATATTTCCTGCAATTTTGATCGATACAATCTAAATTTTCCAAACATTTTCAAAAAATTATTTATAATAATATTATTGTAAAAGTTTAACATTTTTTTATTATTAATTTTATAATTTTTTTTTCTAATTTGTCAAAATAAATCTCTTGTTTTTCAAAACCTATGATATTCCTTATTTTTAAGTTTAGTAATTTAGTGTCTTTCGAGAATTGATGCTCAATTAATGATTGAGATGAAGAAATTGGCGGATTAAAGATATCGACCACTTGTTCCAAGCTAAGATATTTTTTCTTATATAATTTTTTCTTATCAATATGATCAAATTCTTCTAATAATTTTAATTCTTCACAAAAAAGTTTTTCAAAACTTTTATCAAAAAATTCAAGATCTTCATGAGATATATTAAAGTATCTTGTACCATAAGAATCATCTTTAAACACTCTTTCAAAATTATTCTCCAAAATTCTATTTTCTAATTCCTCATGATCCTCAATAAAATTTTCTTCCATGTTATTTATTTCGATCTCTTCAAAATCATTAATAAGGTTTATATCATAAGTTATAATACCATCAAAATTATTTTTTAAATTTTCTTCGAATCCTACATCATTCTCATCGTCATTAATCTCAGCACCTAAATTTTCATCAATAGATATGGTTTGATGATCAAAATTTTCTTAATAGATCATCTTTGATAATTCATTGTTATTGAGCTCTTGCCTAATAATTTCATTATAAGTACACTCAACTTTTTCAATTTTTGTTTCCTCAATATATTCTTCAAATTTTTCGATAAAATCATTATTTTCTTTATCAAACGATTTATCATTAAAATTTTGAGCTTGGATTTTATATAATAGGGATGTTCTATCCAAATCGTCTTCTTTTATATCATTAAATTCGTCACAATATTCTAGTTCTTCCTCAGAATCATCGAAGTAAAAATTATTACTTGTTTGTCCATTTGAGTTATTTAAGATATTATTATAATTAATTGAAGAAGTTATTTTTTCGACATGTATATCTAATCTAGCCATGACTTGAGAATTTGAAATTATTACTTGTTCGACATATTGTTGAAATCTCGCTAGATTCTCGGATACTTGCGTGCTACTTTTAATTAAATTTTGAAGTTCTCTTTTGAAATTCAAATTTGTTTTATCATTATTATAATAATCTTCACTATGATAATGATCGAATCTATATTCTTGAAGATTATACTCATTCTTATGTTCTTGGTAATAAAATTGATTTTGATAATAAGAGTTGTTAATATTATTAACTTGATTAATTGATTGTAATTCAAAATTATGCAAGCTAGCTAATAATTCATCTTGCTTAATTTTTAAAAAATCCATTTGCTTTCACTTATAAATTGGAATAAGATAGGTTTTGAGAAATTATGAAATAGTTAATTATATATAATTATATTTTTTTTCTATAATTACTTAATCTAAATAATCCGAAGAATTAAGCAGAAAATAGAAACCTTCCCCGGCAACGGCGCCAAAAACTTGATGGGGAATTTCAAAGCACTAAAATAACCACACAATAGGATAAACAGTGATGGTTGGAGTTTATATAGTGCAATAAAATTTCAAGTAATAAAAACCGCAAGTGCACGGTGTACGATTGTAATACCGATACAAGTACGAGTCGATCTAAAGAGAAGGTCTAAATTCTACTTTAATTCAGGCGAATTATAAATAAAAGGTTGGATTGATTTATTTAAAAATAAAATCTTAATTTGAGAAAAATAATCTTTGATAAATATGTCTCGGGTGCAATTTTATTAAAATATTTAATATATATGATTTAATGAATAAGAACTCATCGTGATATAATAATGATATATAGAAGTTGGGGTGCGCATAAAGATCTTGTTATTTTCTAATTCACAAAAATATTTTTATATTAATTGCTTTACACATATTACATCAAAATTTTTTAAGCATGTGATATATGCGAGCGAACTAAGACAAAAAATTAAGTGATAAAAATGATTGAGAGCTTCAAGAACTAGTCCGAAAATTTGCTTAAATCACTAAGAATATTTTGTATGCGCTTACGCTATATAAAATCGAACTTTCGTAGGAATGCAATATGCGCATTCGGCTACACAAAATATCAAAGCTTCTCATTACAATTTTCGGATATAAATATGATTGAGCGATGAAGAATTATAACAATCATATAATTAAATAATTAATTACATTGCACCCGAAACAAAAATAAACTACTCACGCATGATTTGTTTTACAAATACTATGGGAGAGATCATCATGAAAGAACAAATAAGAAAATCAAGAATTTTATTGATTCAAAATAAAGACTTACAAACTTGCGCGAAGCGCATACATAAGCTTCCTCCTCTTAGACAATGTCTCTCATAAACTCACAAATACTATGCTAGTATAATACAATTTCAGCTCCCAAAAGGTCTCCCTTTTTGGTTCTGGTCTTTATCACAAATGAGGGGTATTTATAGAACAAATTCCTCCAAAACTCAATATAATAAAAGCTGAAATCCAATAAGCATTTCAGCTCATGAAATATAGCCCCCATTTAATTCAAGCACCATTTAATTCAGCCCCCATTTAATTCAGCCCCCATTTAATTCAGCGCTGACTTTAATTCAGCGCCATTTAGGGGCTGAATTATATCTCAGCGCCATTTAGGGGCTGAATTATTTCTCAGCGCCATGCGGGGCTGAATTATTTCTCAGTGCCATGCGGAGCTGAATTAAATAATTTAGCGCCATGTGGCGCCGAATTGCTTATTCAGTGTCACATTGGCTCGATTAAATTATTGTTACAACACGGGGTTTAATTTAGTATTCTTCCGGCGTTTTGGCTAAATGATGTCATGTTGTTGCCGAAGCTAGAATTTTGACGCATTGCTCCAATATTCATCGACGTGTGTATTTTGTTGTTATCTGCACATGTAACATAAAATACCGTGAAAAGCATCATTTTTAAAGTAAAATATGACATAAAATATTATTAAATAAATGCATATTTGGTGATCTTATCGCACGCATATTAGGCCAGTTGCCAGTTCATTTTCTTTTTCATAGGCCCATTAGCTAGAACTGTAAAATCCGAATAAGTCGTGCTTGGATGACAATAACCCAGTAGTTATCTTAATTTTCCTGCATTTTTATTTCATCTAGTTTAGTTTAGTTAGTTGCATTTCTTTTTAGTTTGTCTACTTTCTTTTGTTTTTGTGGAGCTCACCCCTACAGGTCCTTCTTCTGGATGGCGGATGCTGCAGCTTTTTCTTGATTTACAGGCGTCTTCTGGTATGCTCACATGCTGAGCATTGGGTACTCTCTTCCCCTAGCTCTTTTCTGAATTTCATAGCTATATATTTTGTGTATTGTCTAGTTTAAGTCTGGGGGAAAGTTGTTCCGTGTGCCCACTCGCGTGCACTATTGCACTGCATGCTAGAAGTATTTCTATTTCATTTATTTAGTGTTGTTTGATATGCACCGCACTCCACTACACCCGCTTTAGCGCGCACTCGCTTGTTTGTATGCCCCTGTATATTCAATTCTTGGTTGTGATGTAGAAATTGTTGTATTAGCCTAAAAATTGCAAGATGGAGTGGCATGTTGACTCTTGTAGTGCTCTAGTTGAGTACTCGTGTCTTGCATAGGGATATGAGTAGAATTAGTTTTTATTTATACTTCTAATTTAAATTAGTAGATTTGCGTATATTTTAATTTATTTTACTCAAAATGGTGAATGTGGTTGAATCTAGTGGTAGCGTGGTATTGTGTGTAGGCGAGCACGAGATTCGTGTTGCTCGAGTCGGGAGGAAGGATTATCTTTTTCGGTTGTTAAGAACTTGCCCCAAGCGACTCTCGAAGCATGGGTGTGAATGATTTGCAAGTTGAGTGTGATATAGGCCATCTTTTTGGCAAGCTTGAGCTTTGTTCTACCATTCCTATACGCTAACTGTTGCTAGCCCATTTTGTGCCTACCCGAACTTTTGGTTCAGCTCCACCATACATCACCAAGGCCTAAAATCTAATCTTATTATCGCAACCAAAGTTATGCTAAAGGCATTTATAAATTGTAATTTTCCAATGCGGTGCGGTGATGCGAAACTTCAGTGTTGATGTGGAAGTTTTAAAAATGTCTGTGCTGAGATTTGTGCTAATTGATTTGGGGATAAAAAGAAAAGAAAAAGAAAAAAATATATATTTATATATATCCCTAGCGCTTTAATTGAAGCATATTTTGGTATTGATTGTTGTAGGCCGTGTGCACACCCAGTTTCAAAGACAAGTCTGGAGGTGTGTTACACGTGTATTATTGAGGTTGCTATGATTTAGCACTTTCGTGTGCTCTTTTGGGTTCTGATTAGCCATCATGTTTATCTTTGCATTCCAAACTGTAACCTAAGCCCCATGTATACCTAAAGTCCTATTGATTCGTCTTGTGAGTTCCCTAGCGTCGTGGAGAGAGTGTGATCGGGCGAGCATATGGTCCTCGACGTTGATGGATTTCAACGGAGATAATTCTGAGTTCCGGTCTTGGGTAACATTCACCTGCGCGACTTGCTTACTTTCGTACTACGCGTGACCACGAGATTCACCAACATTCCATTTTTGAGTAAAAATGAATTTCTTTTTACGCATTTACACTTTTATAAATTAGCTAGCATATGTAGAAACTTCTTCTAATGAACTTCTATGCACACAAGTATGCAACTTCGCATTTTATTCCATGTTTGCAATTTTTGGCAAGCTATGCTTTTCCTACTCCGTCAGATTTGTTTGCTCGGGACGCGCAAATAGGTAAATCTGGGGGTGTGATGAGTCTCAACTATATACACATTTATGGACTCATCTGGGCCAAATTTCTAGTCTATGCACTACACTTTAGGCATGTTTTCGTTCATATTTGATATTCCATGCAATGTGCACTTTTAGGCCCATTTCAGTGTGCAATTGCGCTCCTTGTTAGTGGGGGTAAGCACTTGGTGCTCCCCAATCTATTTGATGTGTTTAGTTGGTGATGTTGGTATTCCCAGCTTGATTTGCTTTGTTTGTAGGTGACCCGATCGTCCCGTTTTCCCCAGAATTTATGTCTGTGCATATCGCACGGTCGTGCGTTTCCTTGACGCACGGTCGATTGCGGTCGTGCGTTTGTGTCTGGGCAGAAAACGGAGCGTCGGAGTTTACTCGTGCGTTTTAACGCAAGGGCAGATTTGCCCGTGCATGAGTAAAACACACGGTCGACCTGTGTCTTCTTGATTTCAGAGCGTCGGAGTTCACTCGTGCGTCTGTACGCACGAGAGGTCTTGGTCGTGCATGAGCAAAATGCACGGGCGGCGCAGCATCTTCCTCAAGTCTGATTTTATCTTTTAATAATGCACGGTCTACGCACGGTCGTGCGTTTGACCGTGCGTGACCATTTTCTGACAGTTTATCTATTTAAGCCGCAGGTCTTGCCCTATTCTGGATCGATCCACTTTTCCCGCTCGGAGAAGCCAAGTTCTGCGCCCTTTTTGCCGTTCCATCACCGCCCACCTTCGGGAGGAGATCCGGATGCTATTTTCACGCCAATCTTGAGCCGGAGCATCCTCTCGGCCTCCTCCATCATTCAAAAACTTCCAAGCTCCATTTCAACGGATTTTGCACTATATCCCTGGAGTTCTCCGGCAAGATCGTGGCTGAAGGCTATTGACGAAGAAGACGGGTCCATTGGGAGGTAGAGACAGCCCTCTTCTACCCCGGACGACAGTTTAAGACCGAGCCCGGACGAGGATTGACAACCCTAGATTCCGGCCGTGAATCTCCGACGAGTCTTCGTGCTTCGGTTGTAATCTTACCTCCTCCTTATTATTTTTGTTGATTCTATTTGATGTGTGTGGTTGTATGTTTCTATATGAATGATGTCCATAAACCCTGAATATTATTAGTGTAATTTTCCATGGTTTTGTGGTTATGTTTATGGTTTATGTGATTTGAGGAGCGCCCCATTCCATCCTCCATCCCGCCGTCACATTCGTGTGCCGCACTAGCAATTGCTAGTGGCGTGCTTGTCAACAAGGTGCTTGCGACCCTCATTCCTTAAGACTACTCGTCCATCCGCCAAGCTAAGCGGTGCTAACGGCCCGTGTAATCCATTCCGACTCCGCCGGTGCGAACCATTCCATCCGCAAGCCTTCTCGTCCATCCGCCTAGTGAAGGGTGTCATAGCGGCCCGTGTAATCCATTCGCCTAACGAAGCAGTGCGCTCAAGGCCTGCACAGTTCGATTCCGCTTGCCTACTCGTCCACCAGCC
The DNA here is from genome assembly GCA_033032865.1 of Dactylorhiza incarnata. Taxonomy (NCBI): domain Eukaryota; kingdom Viridiplantae; phylum Streptophyta; class Magnoliopsida; order Asparagales; family Orchidaceae; genus Dactylorhiza; species Dactylorhiza incarnata. The sequence continues at coordinate 2,156,742 of JAWHQI010000124.1, read as the reverse complement.
CTTGCGACGCAGTGCGCTCAAGGCCTGCCTAGTCTCCATCCCGCCAAGCGATGCATTGCATAGCGGCATTGCATAGGAGTAGTTGTAGTTGTTTTCTTTTATTTTACAAAAGCCAAACCAACTCTCCCGCATTCCATCCGACCTTTAGGACTTCGATCTCAAGTCCTTCCTTGAAAGTTAACTCCACCTTACTGTGTTCCTTCGAGATTCGATACTCGGGGATTACTCCTCGTTTTATATTACTTGAACGATCGGTACACTGTCGTTTCGTGCCGCAGTCTCGCTACCGCCTATAGCGGTGTGCTAAGATTTGCCCATCAGTTAGTCAGGACAGGACGACAGGGCCGGAGGCTACGATACCCTAACTACCGTCGGTGACTGATGTGAGCGCCGTTTTTGTGATGTAGCCCTTGAGGCATCTAGTTCGTACTCTGATACTTGTACAGGAGCTCGCTGAGCTTCTGTTTTCTGTGATTTTGGACATTTACTTATGTGAATATGTTATGTGGCTTCTTACTTTTCATCTTTCCATGGGTTGGCGCTGTTTAGTTGATTCGGCCGGCAGGATAGGCGTCTTGTGGGGGAGGCTAGCTCGTATGCTGGCGCTTCCGCAAGGCGGCTGTCCTGGGCATAAGACTCCCCTCAGCCGTGTCTTGTGTTCCGGGGGGGGGGGGGGGGGTGGTCTTACATATAATACCTTAGCCGAGTTCCCCCCTCTCCCGATATCTTCTCTCGGCAGCTAGGGTTCTCAAATCCCGGGCGTTTCCCATCTCCCGTCTCCCGCAGTGCCACCGTCGTCTGCTCCTGCTTCTCCTTCCGGCGTCGTCCCCTTCTTCTCCTTCTGCAGGCGCCGCCGCCTGCTACCCCTCCTGCTCTAGCCGACAGTTACCCCTCCAGCAACCGGCAGTTTCTTTCCCTCCAGCAGTCGTCCGCTCTCCCTCTTCCCCTTCCAAGGTTGGCAGCAGCCTCCTCGTGGTCCGACAGCAATTTCTGCTCCCTCCGGCAGCCGGCAACTGCTCCCCCCTCATCGTTTTGGCCTTTGATTTCAGGAGGAAAAATCTAGGGTTTCCTTCCCTCTCCTCCTCAAGCCTGGAATTGAGTTCCTTGGGGTAAAATTCCCCTTTTTCTCCCTTATTTCAGAAAATTTGCCTTGATTATTTGGGATTTTTGTGCTCCAATTTTGCATTTCAGATTTTGTGCACGTCCTAATCGCCAAATCCTTATGTATTTGTCCTCCCCGGCGCCGTTCGTCGCTCCAATTTGCGGGATCTCCTGCAGATCCTTCTGAATTAGGGTTTCCCTAGCCTGAAGCGCCGCCAAATCTCAGGTTTCCGCGTTGTAATTCCTTCTCCCCTCACTTTCGAGGGAGGTAATTTGCTAAGCCCTCTCATGTTTAGGTTTTGTGTTAATGATAACTCCTTGTGCTGGCATAGGGTTCAATATCACCCTTGTTTGTGTGCAACCAGGTTTAAAGTAAGATTTTGAAATCCTGTTTGCGCCGCTTAACTGCCTCGAATTCCCTCTCGCTTGCAAGCAAAGAATTTAAGTTCTTTATATCTGTATCTAAGTTATTAACTGTATCTAACAATGCAAGAATCATCACTCGTAAGCATGCCATGTTATGTTAGAAGTCTCTACAGAAAATCATGAATCACTTAGGTCCTGAGTGTCATAAGCAAATCTTGGAAGCTATGGTTTAGATGGTGCAACGTCTTGATTGCATGGTCACGGTAAGCAGAAAATACTATTATTCTAGTAAGACTTACACTTGAACTTGAGTGTGAACCATGTGCACCCACTGTAAACAACTATGCATTTCAACGATTACAGCTTATGTCGTTGCAAGAATATTTATGCTATACTCCGGAGTAGGCTAATATTCTCAGATAGTTCTGCTTGTTTCAGTTACTTGTCTGTTTCACTGGTTTCCTTCAGGATTAATTGGTACTTTAGAATTTCTAATTTCTTTTGCACGTACTTAAATGTATAACTTGTTTACTATTATTTTCTTGTTCTAAGTCATTTTTCTTCTGTTTGGATTTGCCTTAGGGTTCGTGACCTCGCTGTCTGCTCCCTGAGCTTTTCTTCGTCCAGCTACAGCTTTACTTGGAGGTTTTATTTTTGATTGATGTATCAGCAGGTTCTATGTATTTTGTTTCAGTTACAGTTGGATTTACTTTTCATGTATTGGTTATTGTCAGTCATTTTCTCGTGTATTGTGGACAACTTCTAGGATATTTTGATGTATCAATTCATTTTATTTATGACATTTTTGCTACTGTGACTTATTGCATGTATATTGTTTCAGCACTCTGTGTGGCATTAGTTTTTGTTAAAACTGCATGCACATCAACCATTCATTGCGGCTTCCGCATTTATATAAAATATACTAAATTCTTTTCAAGTAACAAATTTAAAACTATTGTAGTATTTTTGTTTCCGCCTTAGCAGATATGGATTCCTTTACGCCCATGCATGTGGCATCACGGCCCGCCCAAAGTGCGCTCTGACCTTTGTCGAGATGGGTCGTGACATCAGTTATACAAATATCGTCTTGAAGAAGATCAACAAGATGGTTATCGTCTTGACAGAGCTGAAGTATATACACATTGTGTTGATGACTAAAAAATTATCATAGAGAAGTTCTCACACTAAGTAAAGATCGTGGAGATGGAATATCGTTTAGAAGCTCTTCATTGAAGATTAAATTACTCTACGTCAATTGTCCTCGAGAACAAGTAAATTGTCATCGAGAATCCTACTCGACAATTCGGAAGCATGATGAGTTGAGGTTTGCTCTCTTAACCGCCTCTGGTATACATCAAAATGTTAATCTAAAGTCATCAACGCATCAGTTTGCTCCATCCCCCATCCTCTAGCAACCTTTTAATCATCAACTTTATGCATATATTCTTATTTATGCTCTCCCTGGTTCTCAAAATGGGGAATATTTCTATGTTAATCTAAAATAGTTTCCTTCAATGTTGATGAATTTATTTCTAGATTAATATTAGAAAAGCATGATATTAAAGAACACCGATGTTTTGTCTTTGTTGCAAACATTAGGAAATTCGAATTTGGCACATGATATTAAAGAACACCCGTACGTTGTCTTTGTAGGAAACACTAGGAAAACCATACCGACGGTTAAAAACTGAACCGAACCGTGCAATTTCGGTTCGGTTTCGGTTTGGAGTATGTAAAAATCGAGACAATTCAGTTCAATTTTACATAAAACCGAACCGAACCACTTACAAGCCTACACATAATATGAGCCGCCGATGTGAGAGAAGTACTCCAACCTAAATATCTCCTTCAACCCCACAAAGATAGTTAAGACAGAAAGAGAGTGTGATGGGGATCACGACACACAGGCCTACACGACGATCAAAGGCGTTCATTTTGTGTGGATCGACGATCCCTGAATTTTAGTTTTTTTTCATATTTTTATTTTCATGTATTTGAGGGTCATCGTGATCAAAGAATCATGACCGTCCATGGTGGACCCTTAGTCTATAAATTGGTATAGAGGGCTTATTTAGAAGGTATTAAAAGATTGAGAAAAAAATCTTCCTTTTGATCACCCGGTGCCAAAGCCGAAATCCCAAGTGTGAAGCTTTGATACCTCCCTCCACTCCCCATTGTAGCCGGCCACTTCAGCCATCCCATTCCTAAAACCGAGAGCCCCTCCCTCCTCCCAGCCAGCCTCCTCTTCCCCTTCCCACAAACCACATCCGACCCCACCTCCGCCCCCCTCCCCCCCCCCCCCCCCCCCCTCACAAAACCACTAGCCAGCCGACAGCTATCTTCCCCTTCCACTTCCATCAGCCGGAAATCCCCCAATCATTCGCACAAGCCACCGGCCGGACCCCCTTCCAACCCCTCCACTTACCCTCTCCAAAACCGGTCACTACATCCCTCCCAATTCCCCTCCATTTTCAGTCTCCGATGATCACCGGACATACCCACCGGCATGCCTCCGCCACCACCCCTTAAAACTCCGTCGATTTCAGTTTTCCGACAATTGCCCAAAACAACCTCCAACCACCACCACCACCACCTCATCGAGACCAAGGCAGCCGGATAGGTTAAGGCATGAAATCACTCAGTTTATCATTAAGATCCGGTGGCAGAATCATAATAGGTAAAAAAGATTTTTTTTTAATCAGCCGCGACATAGCAGAGGAGAAGAATAACGCTAGCAGCAGGAGGTGAGAGTAATACTAAAACAGAATAAAATCATTTATAAACTTTTTAATCCAAAGGCTTCCCCCACTTAGGTTGCGTTTGGCTTGGCTTATTTGCTCAGGTGAGGTTGGACAAAAACGTCATTGTCATAACAAAATCTTATGCCCAAAATTAGTTTCTTTTTTTGGTAACGGTAGTAACATGTTATACCAAACATACATTCTATGACAATGACGTTTTTGTCCAACCTCACCGGAGCAAATAAGCCAAGCCAAACGCGCAACCTAATTTGTTCATACTTATTTACATTCTCATCAACTAACACAATAATCATATGCACATATATGTGTAAATGCATGATTGTATATGTGTGCATAATTTTATTTATTAGAATTATAATTATTCTACTGCGATATTATTTTATATTTATTTACAAATATTAAATTTATTTATTATACAATATTTTATAATAAATAAAGGCTTGAGTGTTGTTGCTGTATACAATATTTTATAAACATATAGCAGTGCACACACATACCTTTGTATATCACTAAAATTTATGGGGATCTTGCAGAAAATGCTCACACACCAAATAGGACTACAATTGCACAATTTCTTGAATCAACAGTACACCAATACACAATTACAATTCCTCATCATTATCTCATTTATAATCCATGTCCATGTCATCTAGGAGGTAACCACACTCATGCCGTTACCATATGCCACCTCGATACCAATGCATGTCCAAGACCATGATAACGGTCCACGTTTCCATTCACAACTATACACATATCAAACATGATTTTATTCCTATTTATGCAACCTAACCACCACATCATGCATTTGTGTCGTCATATACATCATGAACTGAAAATGATGATCACCACATGACCAAGCCGAAACTCGTGCAATGCTAGTAGCTCAATTGTTACCAAAATGCACAATCTGTTGTAATCGCCACTTCATATTCAGGCTTGTTTGGGAGAGTGGTGACTGATCTGAATGGTGTTATGAAAAATGCAGGTAGTGTGTGGGTTGGTGTGGTCACGAGCACTATTTTCCCAAAACATCGTTTTAAGCCGTAACACCGGCACAATCATGGGGATGTGAACCGTCTGGTCACTTTAACGGTCATTGCCTAGAATCCAGATTTTGTGATTTGGCTAAAAAAAACTGCCACAAAAGTTCAAGCCACAGGTAAACTACACAAATTCACATCACAGCTGTGCCAAACGAAGTTTTAACCTCCTCCCATGCACAAGATTGTTCCTGATGCCCTTCAGCATATCGGAGGGAGATGAAATTTTGTATTCAAAATTTCTTTGTGAAGTTTATCATTTGGGCAAGATCCTGTGGTTTTCCCATTCGGAATTTCTACAAATAATCTCGACTAGCGGGTTTTTTACCACGCGGGCATGCAGTTTTGAAACCTAAGATAAGATTGAAGTCTCTCATAATCTCCGGTCCATATGGATTCATTCTGGCCCTCAGCATTCTAATGAAATTATATTTGCACCGGTACGCTGTAAATTAGTATTGGCACGGCTTCTGGGCATAGAGAAAATTTAATTTTATTGTAGCATCATCTAAATGTCAATGTTGTTGAGCTGCAATAATTTTCTCTCCGGTTCCTGGAAGGACGGCTCTTCCGAAAAAGATTGAAACTTATGAAAACACTTTCATGGTTTCACCTTCTAGACAGCAATCAAAATATTGAGTAACAGTACTATAATGTGAACAAGATTAGTTTGTATAGCTGAAGTGCGGGTAGATAATTCATGCCTCGTACTTCCATAATGTCATCACATTTTAACTATTCTCCTCATGTAGACTACTACAGATGAGCATTATGCCCAGCCAGCGTGGGTGGTGCGCCACAAGACACCTTTATATTATCTATATCATAGAGCTGGTGTTGAAAACAGGATGACTTGAGTGGGTCTGCTATAATTTATCTAGATAAATATCAACTGGGAATTCTTGCATAAGAACCAAAGCAAAATATGTATATCATACGTTATCTGTGATGCATGGTGTAATGGAAAAAATTGCACATATAGATGGAAGTTATTCCAACAAGCGCTCTTACTATATTCGGAAAACTCTCCTGGCTGAAAAGGAAAATAGGAACCAGAGAAATCTACAAGCGCATCTCAAGGATTCAAAATAAAGTCTCAGAAATCAATTAAATCTAATTTATAAGGGGAACATTAGGGCTTCGTTTGGGGGGACTTATTTTCACTGGTCAAGCGGTTACGACCGCATGAACCGGACATTAAATAAGGTCTGGTTCATGCGGTCGTAACCGCTTGACCGGTGAAAATAAGTCCCCCCAAACGGAGCCCTTGGACACTCCAATAAGCAGAACGCTCGAATAACTATCAAGTGAATACATAGTAAATATTCAAAACAACAATACATATCTTAAAATCAAAAGAAAAACAATCTTGAGCAGTTTAGCGATCAGATAACAAAGGTTCGGAATGGCAGAGGTGACAAAATATGAATCACAAAAAAGTTAGTAAAACATATATCAAACGCCAATACATCGTGGCCTACAAATTAAACAATTGATATTGTTCCATTTCCTAAATTTACAGGAAATGTGTTGGAGACTAGGGCTCCGTTTGGGGGGATTTAATTTCACCGGTCAAGCGGTTACGACCGCGGTCGTAGTATGTTCATGCGGTCGTAACCGCTTGACCGGTGAAAATAAGTCCCCCCAAACGGAGCCTAGGTCAACAGAAGAACAACCAGACAATCTCTTAGACTGCGAGGGAAAATCTGAAACTCTTATTCCATGGAGATCACTAACCTTCTAGGAGATATCAAGCGCACTCTAGAAAACGATTCGCGATACGCCCAGAGGGGCCGGCGCGAAGATTGAAAGCCAAACTTCCGCTATCAAAAAACCCTAAAGAGCTAATAGGGCGGATAGAATTTGGGCGGATAGTATTTGGGCGCTGCTATTAGCACTTCACTTTTGTCTATTAGCACTCAAAATTTTAAAATTTTAGGGTTTATTAACACTCACTTTTGTCTATTAGCACTTCAAATTTTAAAATTTTATGGTTTTATTTTTAATGCCCGCAAGCAGCCCTTTCCCCTCAGACGCACGCCCCTACACATCTCTCACGGAAACGACGGCGTTGGAGTTGGTGGCGACGACAATGGCGTTCGCGGAGGCGACGATGGCGTTGGAGTTGGCGGGGACGGTGATGGAGTTGGCGGCGACGACGATGGCGTTGGCGGCGACGACGATGGCGTTGGCGGCGGCGACGATGGCGTTGGCGGAGGCAACGATGGCGTTGGAGTTGGCAGCGTTGACGATGGGGTTGGCGACGATGACGATGGCGTTGGCAACGACGACGACGGCGTTTACGACGATGGCGTTGGCGACGGCGACGACGGCGTTGACGACGATGGCGTTGATGGCGGCGACGATGGTGTTGGTGGCGGCGACGATGACGTTCGCGGAGGCGACGAGAGTCCAACATGCTTGAGCATATACATATTTAAACTTCTTGTACGTATTGTAAAATTATTGGGTATGCAACAATATTTATATGACCTATAATAATATTTTTGTTTTTTTTTATAGGTGATCCAAGAAAAGCGGAGCAAAGAACTGAAAATTTATTTTTGGCATTTACTTTTGAAACTGTGTAATCTTTTGAAGTGTCCTTTTACAATAGTGAAAGTGGTATTTTTATTACGCTAAAAAGAAATTGACAAAAAAGTGCTAATAGTAATAGTGTTTTGAAAATAGATAGGTTGAATGCGAATAGACAATCACTTAAAACATCGCTTGCTAATAGCGGCGAGTGCAAATAGACAAAAGCGCAATGCTTATAGCCAGCGCCCTAGAATTTGTACAAGGGGCCCTTGGGGGGCTGAACTTTAAATTAAGTTAAATTATTATTATTATTATTATTATTATGAGAGAATCCTTATTATTATTATTATTATTATTATTATTATTATTATTATGAGAGAATCCTTTAATTATTGGGAAATAGAAATTAGCTTTGCTCACTGCTAACAAAAGCTCGATTTGAGGCAACTAATGCCACTGATCGAATAGAGCTGTCAGAAAAGCAGCGATGAGAAAGTTGCAAACTGTTTGAAGAGTCTGTGCATAAGTATTCATCGAATATAGTCTATTTATTTTAAACTGTTTGATAAAATAGCTGTTTGAAATCACACATGAATATATAAGAAAAATTATCGGAATCGTCATATAAACCTAATCTAGATGCATAGTAGGACATAACAAGAATCATTAATATATATATACTATATTATAAAGAAATATCATTTTTGGGTTCATGGCACGGAAAATAGGTAGACTATGGCAAAGAAATTGAGACAACAAAAGATCACAGTCGTTTGATCTCAAATCAAATTAGAAAAAGGCATGCGAATAGCCAAATTTCTAAAAAAAAACCTCACTCCCTCCCAACAAATTCTCGTGCCCCCCTCCCTCCCCTCCTTCCCGCCCCGTTTTGGGCTGCCGCTGGCTGCACTCTCCATTATTTCGTCGGGGGGGGGGGGGGGGGGGGGGGGGGGGGGGGGGGGGGGGGGGGGGGGGGGGGTGCATCTGGCATTTCTCAATGCCCTCACATCGTCGCCCTTGCTCTTCGTCCGGCTCTCCATTCTCGCCTTCGCTGCTTTCCTGGGCCTCGCCTCGCCACCCTTTCGTGCCCTGCTGCTATCCCCTCCGGCGACATCGATCCCCGATCGCTCGCTTTCCCCCTTCGAATCGATCATCCGGTAAGACCCTGCTTTCGCATCTTCATCCCTGCTCGATTTGTTTTCCGCTGCCGTTCTTCATCCCCCTCCCCCCGCCCCCCCCACCCCCACCCCCACCCCCGCCCCCTCTTCTCCTCTTCCCTAATTTGTTTCGTTTCCATGGCTGACGATAGAGCTGCCCCGTTGCTACTCTTCATCTTCAACGCCATTGCAGCACCTCTTCACTTACCCAGGTGCGCTGGCTGATGATGTGAGAGGGGAGAGAGATGAGAGAGGGAGAGGAGAGAGTGGTGCGGTGAGAGAGATGCAGGACAAATGTAACCACCGCTGCCAAGTGAGCGGCGGGATCACAGATTAACGCTAATACGAGACTAAGTTGCTAAACAAAAACTAAACTTTATTAATGATTTTCTTAATTACAATCAGCTGCTAATACTTCTATTTATACATCTCCGGTTTATCAATTGGACCGTTACACCTTATAATCCAGCTGGTATGTTATTACTGGTTGCTCCCTTAAACCTTGGATTCGCTGGTTGGCTTAATCACAACTGTTGTTCGCTGATCCGTGCTTATGGATGCTGGCTTGATCTCTGCCGCTGATGTTGTGCTGCTTCCCGTCACATCAGTCCCATCCTGGGAAAAAGCAAAAAAAAACCATCAGCGGTTTCTTTGCTTTTTCCCAGGATGTGTGAGCCCGTCTTTCCTTCATTTGTTTTGCGCCCGCTGTCTCTGGGCCGCCGGAGAGGGAACTTGGAGCGACGGCGGAGCGGTATTTGGAAGTGGACAGGGGCTGTCTTCAGGCGTCGTCGAAGCAGTCGTTTAGAGCGGCGGACCTCTAGTCGTGGTGAGGAGTCGGTGGCAGGTGGCGGCCACAGTGGTGGTGGCGTTGTTATTTCTCCGATGAGTGGTGGTCCCAAAGCTAAGTCTTCCTTTTATGAGCTCTTCATTTTCTTGTGTCCTGTAAGCTCTGTTGATTTTTGTGTCTCGATCTGGTTTTGGTTTAGGTTTAGATCTGCAGAAGACAAACGTCTATTAGATTTAACCGTTAGTTTTAATTGATTTCTTACCTCTGTGGGAAGGGATGTTACGTCCTCCCAGGTAGTCCTGAACAAAAAAAACCGGGCCTGACGGGCCGGCCCGACCCCGGCCCGGTCAAGCCCGGCCCGGTTCAGGCCCGAACCGGGCCGAGCTATTACCCGGGGCCCTAAAAGGGCCCCGGTTTGGCCGCACTACCCGGCCCGGTCCGGGCCGGGTAGAGCCTGATAATCGGGCTAGCCCGAGACCGGGTCGGGCAAAGCCCGATCCGGTCTCGGGCTAGCCCGATAGAGCCTAACGAATCTTATTAGAGCCATTAGGCTCATTGCCAGCATGGCTGCCATGTGGCAGCCATGCTGGCATTCATGGCAGCCAACGACTCTTCTTAGAGCCGTTGGCTGCCATGATATATTATAATAATATAATATATATTTATTTATTTTTTAATTAAAAAAAACAAAAAAAACCTATAAATACCCCCCCCCCCTCCCCTCTCTCTTTTCTCACACCTCACCTCTCTCTCTCTCTCTCTCTCTCTCTCTTAGCTCTCTCAATGGCGTCGTCCTCCTCAGCTCCAGCGTCGTCTTCCCAAAGTACGGCTTCGGTGGTGGAGCACAATCGTAGAGCGGGTATTTGGGAGCATTTCGATATGGTCCAAGTCGGCACCGAAAGAAAAGCGCGCTGCAAGTTGTGCTCGAAGTTGCTATCCATCAGCGGCAACTCGACGCTCGTTCAACACCAAAAATCTTGCGAGTCGAAACAAGCTCCTCCCGAGTCAAGTCAAGCTCAAATTTCTGGAGCAGGACAGATTTGGACGTACGATCAAATGCGACAGCGAGAGATGCAGGCAAAGTTCGTCATCAAACGTGGGCTGCTATTCAGCGTCTTCGACAATGACGACGGCACAGAGTACATACATGGGGGGCTTCAGCCCAAATACCAAAAGGTTAGTAGAATTACTTTAAGGCGCGACACGATTAGGTTATATTTAGAAGCAAAACAAGAATTAATTACGTATTTTGAAAATTTCGAATGACGTGTGAGTCTAACGAGCGACGTTTGGACGAGTAATTTAAATTTAGGATTAGCTTATCTTTGCATCACTTGTCATTGGATTGATCCCATTTTGTGGGAGCTAAATAAACGCGTAATATGTTTTACGGGTTTTGAATTCCCGCACACGGCTATAGCTTTATATAAGGTTAATTATTATGAAATGTGCGCGGGAATTTAAAATTAACGATAAAATACTTAGTTTTTCTCTTGATAACGCCTCCAATAATGGCGCCGCAATTGAATTGTTAAAACGAGATTTAAAACCATTTCTCAACGGCGCGTTTTTTCATACTAGATGTGTTTGTCACGTCCTAAATTTAGTGGTACAGGATAGTTTAAAGGCAATGTCACAATATATTAATAAAATTCGCGACATGTTAAAAGCAATTTATTGTACTAAACAACGAGCTCAAGATTTTAGAAAATTTTGTAAAGCACAAAATCAAAAATATTTGAAACCACAATTTAATATGCCTATTAGATGGAACTCAACCTATAAAATGTTAAAAAGAGTCTTTCAACAAAAAGCTCTTCTAATGGAATATTATAGTTTGCTTAATATTGAACACGGTTTAGGTGAAACTGATTGGGTTATTATAGAATATTATTTAGATTTACTAAAGTGTTTTTATAGGACCACCATTTCTTTATCTGGTGTGTGTACAAACCGGGGTTCGCCTGGCTCCACCCCCTAGACCTCGCAGAGCGGCATTCCCAGAAAGCATAGGCGAGAGCGCCGGGGCGTGGTCTCGGCAGTTGGCGTAGGGCGAGAGCTAGAAGGATAAGAACCGATCTCGCCGAAGTGCTCGGCGAGATGTGTCATGCCATGGGTTCTGCGAGACTCCAGAGGTCGCAGAGGCGACAGGAACCCTCGCATACAGTATGGCGAGACCAAGAAGCATTCCTGGTCTCGCAGACCCCTCTTCCAGGGGAAAGGAAGTTGGAATTACCCTCTTGCCCCTGGAGGCCTGCAAATAACCACCCCGAACAGCGGAGTTTGGCTGTTAGCAGACCAAATTGGCGTGCAAATAGCAAAACCAAAAGGCGGAATTCCGCTATTCGTAGACCAGTTCAGAAAAACTATAAATAAGACCCAAAGGGCACCTTTGGAGGAGGTCCAGTTTTTTGCTTCTCTCTCCTTAGGCTATCCTTGCCGAGACTCCCCTGAGCTCTCCAAGGTGCCCGGGCCTCAGCTTTGGCTCTGGAGGGGAAGCAATCTAAAGATCTTTCGGGTGTGTGGTGGGACCTCCCTGCTGAGTTAAGGGTCTGTGTTAAGTTCTGAGACCCCGACGTACTTTTTCCATGGGATAAGTAAGTGCTAGTCGCCCCCCCACCTGTTGGGGGCCCCGAGCTCCACAAGGAACCAGTTTCTGGTTTCAACATTCTTGGTGCGGTGAGCGTGGAGTGTGGCTAGTACAGGAAAGTCTCTAGGAGAAAGCATGGCGGGCGAGGATGAGCGAGATGCAGGGTTCAGAGGTTCGCCACCCGCAGGGTTGCCAGTGACGATGGATATGCTGGCCGAGCTCAAGAGGGATATGATTGGAGCCTTTCAGAGCGCCATAGCCTCGGCGCTGGGTGGTTTCGCTACCCCGGCCCCTCAGATGGCTCCTCCATCCGGGGGCTGCGAGAACGCCCCAGGCCAGCGAGCGGGCAAGGAAGCAGCGGCCCAGGAGGCAGGCCGAGATCTCGCGGGTCGCGAGCTCTTCCCCAGTCCAGTAGGTGCGAGCGAGATCCCGACCAGAGTGGTCTCGGCAGGAGGGGTCTCGGCAACGGTGTTCTCGGCAAACCCAGGGGTGGCAGAGGGAGCCTCGGCAGGAGGTTCTGCAGGAAGAGTAGAGCCAGTTCAGAAGGTGAACGGGGGGAGTCCCTTTTGTGAGTTGGTGCTCTCGGCACCACTCCCCGAGGGGTTCAGGGAACCAGCCATGACCTTGTATGTTGGGAACAGCGATCCCGTTCCCCACTTGCAATGGTTCGAAGATATGGTCTCGATCAGACCCATGTCTGACGCCTTCAAGTGCCGACTCTTCGCCACCACCCTGAAAGAGAAGGCGAGGGACTGGTTCTACCAGTTACCCTCGGGTTCGATATATGCTTTTGAGGATTTGCGAAGGGGGTTCCTGCTGCGTTTCTCCACCTTGAAGAAGAGGAAGAAAGACCCGGAGTCTCTCTTCAGTATCAAGCAAAAACAAGGAGAGTCTCTAGCCCAGTATCTGGAGCGATTCAGGGAAGAGGTCCTCCTCATTCAAGAGGTACCTGGGCACACACTCCAGCTGGCCTTTACGGTGGGGCTGCGAGAGGGTTTCTTCAAGATGGATCTCAAGAGGAGGGCCCCTCTGTCCTATGAAGAACTAATGGAGCGAGCGGCGGAGGAAGTAGACGGGGAGGCAGCTAACCCCGAGTTCACAAAGAGATTGGCACGGCTGAGCGAGCCGGAGAATAGGCACCCCGAAGGAAGAAGAAGGGAGGAGGTCAGGGCCCCAGAGTTGGGGTGGAGACAGCAAGGTGGTGGAATGCAAGTTGAGTGTGATATAGGCCATCTTTTTGGCAAGCTTGAGCTTTGTTCTACCATTCCTATACGCTAACTGTTGCTAGCCCATTTTGTGCCTACCCGAACTTTTGGTTCAGCTCCACCATACATCACCAAGGCCTAAAATCTAATCTTATTATCGCAACCAAAGTTATGCTAAAGGCATTTATAAATTGTAATTTTCCAATGCGGTGCGGTGATGCGAAACTTCAGTGTTGATGTGGAAGTTTTAAAAATGTCTGTGCTGAGATTTGTGCTAATTGATTTGGGGATAAAAAGAAAAGAAAAAGAAAAAAATATATATATTTATATATATCCCTAGCGCTTTAATTGAAGCATATTTTGGTATTGATTGTTGTAGGCCGTGTGCACACCCAGTTTCAAAGACAAGTCTGGAGGTGTGTTACACGTGTATTATTGAGGTTGCTATGATTTAGCACTTTCGTGTGCTCTTTTGGGTTCTGATTAGCCATCATGTTTATCTTTGCATTCCAAACTGTAACCTAAGCCCCATGTATACCTAAAGTCCTATTGATTCGTCTTGTGAGTTCCCTAGCGTCGTGGAGAGAGTGTGATCGGGCGAGCATATGGTCCTCGACGTTGATGGATTTCAACGGAGATAATTCTGAGTTCCGGTCTTGGGTAACATTCACCTGCGCGACTTGCTTACTTTCGTACTACGCGTGACCACGAGATTCACCAACATTCCATTTTTGAGTAAAAATGAATTTCTTTTTACGCATTTACACTTTTATAAATTAGCTAGCATATGTAGAAACTTCTTCTAATGAACTTCTATGCACACAAGTATGCAACTTCGCATTTTATTCCATGTTTGCAATTTTTGGCAAGCTATGCTTTTCCTACTCCGTCAGATTTGTTTGCTCGGGACGCGCAAATAGGTAAATCTGGGGGTGTGATGAGTCTCAACTATATACACATTTATGGACTCATCTGGGCCAAATTTCTAGTCTATGCACTACACTTTAGGCATGTTTTCGTTCATATTTGATATTCCATGCAATGTGCACTTTTAGGCCCATTTCAGTGTGCAATTGCGCTCCTTGTTAGTGGGGGTAAGCACTTGGTGCTCCCCAATCTATTTGATGTGTTTAGTTGGTGCTGTTGGTATTCCCAGCTTGATTTGCTTTGTTTGTAGGTGACCCGATCGTCCCGTTTTCCCCAGAATTTATGTCTGTGCATATCGCACGGTCGTGCGTTTCCTTGACGCACGGTCGGTTGCGGTCGTGCGTTTGTGTCTGGGCAGAAAACGGAGCGTCGGAGTTTACTCGTGCGTTTTAACGCAATGGCAGATTTGCCCGTGCATGAGTAAAACACACGGTCGACCTGTGTCTTCTTGATTTCAGAGCGTCGGAGTTCACTCGTGCGTCTGTACGCACGAGAGGTCTTGGTCGTGCATGAGCAAAACGCACGGGCGGCGCAGCATCTTCCTCAAGTCTGATTTTATCTTTTAATAATGCACGGTCTACGCACGGTCGTGCGTTTGACCGTGCGTGACCATTTTCTGACAGTTTATCTATTTAAGCCGCAGGTCTTGCCCTATTCTGGATCGATCCACTTTTCCCGCTCGGAGAAGCCAAGTTCTGCGCCCTTTTTGCCGTTCCATCACCGCCCACCTTCGGGAGGAGATCCGGATGCTATTTTCACGCCAATCTTGAGCCGGAGCATCCTCTCGGCCTCCTCCATCATTCAAAAACTTCCAAGCTCCATTTCAACAGATTTTGCACTATATCCCTGGAGTTCTCCGGCAAGATCGTGGCTGAAGGCTATTGACGAAGAAGACGGGTCCATTGGGAGGTAGAGACAGCCCTCTTCTACCCCGGACGACAGTTTAAGACCGAGCCCGGACGAGGATTGACAACCCTAGATTCCGGCCGTGAATCTCCGACGAGTCTTCGTGCTTCGGTTGTAATCTTACCTCCTCCTTATTATTTTTGTTGATTCTATTTGATGTGTGTGGTTGTATGTTTCTATATGAATGATGTCCATAAACCCTGAATATTATTAGTGTAATTTTCCATGGTTTTGTGGTTATGTTTATGGTTTATGTGATTTGAGGAGCGCCCCATTCCATCCTCCATCCCGCCGTCACATTCGTGTGCCGCACTAGCAATTGCTAGTGGCGTGCTTGTCAACAAGGTGCTTGCGACCCTCATTCCTTAAGACTACTCGTCCATCCGCCAAGCTAAGCGGTGCTAACGGCCCGTGTAATCCATTCCGACTCCGCCGGTGCGAACCATTCCATCCGCAAGCCTTCTCGTCCATCCGCCTAGTGAAGGGTGTCATAGCGGCCCGTGTAATCCATTCGCCTAACGAAGCAGTGCGCTCAAGGCCTGCACAGTTCGATTCCGCTTGCCTACTCGTCCACCAGCCCTTGCGACGCAGTGCGCTCAAGGCCTGCCTAGTCTCCATCCCGCCAAGCGATGCATTGCATAGCGGCATTGCATAGGAGTAGTTGTAGTTGTTTTCTTTTATTTTCCAAAAGCCAAACCAACTCTCCCGCATTCCATCCGACCTTTAGGACTTCGATCTCAAGTCCTTCCTTGAAAGTTAACTCCACCTTACTGTGTTCCTTCGAGATTCGATACTCGGGGATTACTCCTCGTTTTATATTACTTGAACGATCGGTACACTGTCGTTTCGTGCCGCAGTCTCGCTACCGCCTATAGCGGTGTGCTAAGATTTGCCCATCAGTTAGTCAGGACAGGACGACAGGGCCGGAGGCTACGATACCCTAACTACCGTCGGTGACTGATGTGAGCGCCGTTTTTGTGATGTAGCCCTTGAGGCATCTAGTTCGTACTCTGATACTTGTACAGGAGCTCGCTGAGCTTCTGTTTTCTGTGATTTTGGACATTTACTTATGTGAATATGTTATGTGGCTTCTTACTTTTCATCTTTCCATGGGTTGGCGCTGTTTAGTTGATTCGGCCGGCAGGATAGGCGTCTTGTGGGGGAGGCTAGCTCGTATGCTGGCGCTTCCGCAAGGCGGCTGTCCTGGGCATAAGACTCCCCTCAGCCGTGTCTTGTGTTCCGGGGGGGGGGGGGGGTGGTCTTACATATAATACCTTAGCCGAGTTCCCCCCTCTCCCGATATCTTCTCTCGGCAGCTAGGGTTCTCAAATCCCGGGCGTTTCCCATCTCCCGTCTCCCGCAGTGCCACCGTCGTCTGCTCCTGCTTCTCCTTCCGGCGTCGTCCCCTTCTTCTCCTTCTGCAGGCGCCGCCGCCTGCTACCCCTCCTGCTCTAGCCGACAGTTACCCCTCCAGCAACCGGCAGTTTCTTTCCCTCCAGCAGTCGTCCGCTCTCCCTCTTCCCCTTCCAAGGTTGGCAGCAGCCTCCTCGTGGTCCGACAGCAATTTCTGCTCCCTCCGGCAGCCGGCAACTGCTCCCCCCTCATCGTTTTGGCCTTTGATTTCAGGAGGAAAAATCTAGAGTTTCCTTCCCTCTCCTCCTCAAGCCTGGAATTGAGTTCCTTGGGGTAAAATTCCCCTTTTTCTCCCTTATTTCAGAAAATTTGCCTTGATTATTTGGGATTTTTGTGCTCCAATTTTGCATTTCAGATTTTGTGCACGTCCTAATCGCCAAATCCTTATGTATTTGTCCTCCCCGGCGCCGTTCGTCGCTCCAATTTGCGGGATCTCCTGCAGATCCTTCTGAATTAGGGTTTCCCTAGCCTGAAGCGCCGCCAAATCTCAGGTTTCCGCGTTGTAATTCCTTCTCCCCTCACTTTCGAGGGAGGTAATTTGCTAAGCCCTCTCATGTTTAGGTTTTGTGTTAATGATAACTCCTTGTGCTGGCATAGGGTTCAATATCACCCTTGTTTGTGTGCAACCAGGTTTAAAGTAAGATTTTGAAATCCTGTTTGCGCCGCTTAACTGCCTCTGTCAGCCTCAGCCCTCTTAAGGCAAGTGGAGAATTCCCTCTCGCTTGCAAGCAAAGAATTTAAGTTCTTTATATCTGTATCTAAGTTATTAACTGTATCTAACAATGCAAGAATCATCACTCGTAAGCATGCCATGTTATGTTAGAAGTCTCTACAGAAAATCATGAATCACTTAGGTCCTGAGTGTCATAAGCAAATCTTGGAAGCTATGGTTTAGATGGTGCAACGTCTTGATTGCATGGTCACGGTAAGCAGAAAATACTATTATTCTAGTAAGACTTACACTTGAACTTGAGTGTGAACCATGTGCACCCACTGTAAACAACTATGCATTTCAACGATTACAGCTTATGTCGTTGCAAGAATGTTTATGCTATACTCCGGAGTAGGCTAATATTCTCAGATAGTTCTGCTTGTTTCAGTTACTTGTCTGTTTCACTGGTTTCCTTCAGGATTAATTGGTACTTTAGAATTTCTAATTTCTTTTGCACGTACTTAAATGTATAACTTGTTTACTATTATTTTCTTGTTCTAAGTCATTTTTCTTCTGTTTGGATTTGCCTTAGGGTTCGTGACCTCGCTGTCTGCTCCCTGAGCTTTTCTTCGTCCAGCTACAGCTTTACTTGGAGGTTTTATTTTTGATTGATGTATCAGCAGGTTCTATGTATTTTGTTTCAGTTACAGTTGGATTTACTTTTCATGTATTGGTTATTGTCAGTCATTTTCTCGTGTATTGTGGACAACTTCTAGGATATTTTGATGTATCAATTCATTTTATTTATGACATTTTTGCTACTGTGACTTATTGCATGTATATTGTTTCAGCACTCTGTGTGGCATTAGTTTTTGTTAAAACTGCATGCACATCAACCATTCATTGCGGCTTCCGCATTTATATAAAATATACTAAATTCTTTTCAAGTAACAAATTTAAAACTATTGTAGTATTTTTGTTTCCGCCTTAGCAGATATGGATTCCTTTACGCCCATGCATGTGGCATCACGGCCCGCCCAAAGTGCGCTCTGACCTTTGTCGAGATGGGTCGTGACATCAGTTATACAAATATCGTCTTGAAGAAGATCAACAAGATGGTTATCGTCTTGACAGAGCTGAAGTATATACACATTGTGTTGATGACTAAAAAATTATCATAGAGAAGTTCTCACACTAAGTAAAGATCGTGGAGATGGAATATCGTTTAGAAGCTCTTCATTGAAGATTAAATTACTCTACGTCAATTGTCCTCGAGAACAAGTAAATTGTCATCGAGAATCCTACTCGACAATTCGGAAGCATGATGAGTTGAGGTTTGCTCTCTTAACCGCCTCTGGTATACATCAAAATGTTAATCTAAAGTCATCAACGCATCAGTTTGCTCCATCCCCCATCCTCTAGCAACCTTTTAATCATCAACTTTATGCATATATTCTTATTTATGCTCTCCCTGGTTCTCAAAATGGGGAATATTTCTATGTTAATCTAAAATAGTTTCCTTCAATGTTGATGAATTTATTTCTAGATTAATATTAGAAAAGCATGATATTAAAGAACACCGATGTTTTGTCTTTGTTGCAAACATTAGGAAATTCGAATTTGGCACATGATATTAAAGAACACCCGTATGTTGTCTTTGTAGGAAACACTAGGAAAACCATACCGACGGTTAAAAACTGAACCGAACCGTGCAATTTCGGTTCGGTTTCGGTTTGGAGTATGTAAAAATCGAGACAATTCAGTTCAATTTTACATAAAACCGAACCGAACCACTTACAAGCCTACACATAATATGAGCCGCCGATGTGAGAGAAGTACTCCAACCTAAATATCTCCTTCAACCCCACAAAGATAGTTAAGACAGAAAGAGAGTGTGATGGGGATCACGACACACAGGCCTACACGACGATCAAAGGCGTTCATTTTGTGTGGATCGACGATCCCTGAATTTTAGTTTTTTTTCATATTTTTATTTTCATGTATTTGAGGGTCATCGTGATCAAAGAATCATGACCGTCCATGGTGGACCCTTAGTCTATAAATTGGTATAGAGGGCTTATTTAGAAGGTATTAAAAGATTGAGAAAAAAATCTTCCTTTTGATCACCCGGTGCCAAAGCCGAAATCCCAAGTGTGAAGCTTTGATACCTCCCTCCACTCCCCATTGTAGCCGGCCACTTCAGCCATCCCATTCCTAAAACCGAGAGCCCCTCCCTCCTCCCAGCCAGCCTCCTCTTCCCCTTCCCACAAACCACATCCGACCCCACCTCCGCCCCCCTCCCCCCCCCCCCCCCCTCACAAAACCACTAGCCAGCCGACAGCTATCTTCCCCTTCCACTTCCATCAGCCGGAAATCCCCCAATCATTCGCACAAGCCACCGGCCGGACCCCCTTCCAACCCCTCCACTTACCCTCTCCAAAACCGGTCACTACATCCCTCCCAATTCCCCTCCATTTTCAGTCTCCGATGATCACCGGACATACCCACCGGCATGCCTCCGCCACCACCCCTTAAAACTCCGTCGATTTCAGTTTTCCGACAATTGCCCAAAACAACCTCCAACCACCACCACCACCACCTCATCGAGACCAAGGCAGCCGGATAGGTTAAGGCATGAAATCACTCAGTTTATCATTAAGATCCGGTGGCAGAATCATAATAGGTAAAAAAGATTTTTTTTTTAATCAGCCGCGACATAGCAGAGGAGAAGAATAACGCTAGCAGCAGGAGGTGAGAGTAATACTAAAACAGAATAAAATCATTTATAAACTTTTTAATCCAAAGGCTTCCCCCACTTAGGTTGCGTTTGGCTTGGCTTATTTGCTCAGGTGAGGTTGGACAAAAACGTCATTGTCATAACAAAATCTTATGCCCAAAATTAGTTTCTTTTTTTGGTAACGGTAGTAACATGTTATACCAAACATACATTCTATGACAATGACGTTTTTGTCCAACCTCACCGGAGCAAATAAGCCAAGCCAAACGCGCAACCTAATTTGTTCATACTTATTTACATTCTCATCAACTAACACAATAATCATATGCACATATATGTGTAAATACATGATTGTATATGTGTGCATAATTTTATTTATTAGAATTATAATTATTCTACTGCGATATTATTTTATATTTATTTACAAATATTAAATTTATTTATTATACAATATTTTATAATAAATAAAGGCTTGAGTGTTGTTGCTGTATACAATATTTTATAAACATATAGCAGTGCACACACATACCTTTGTATATCACTAAAATTTATGGGGATCTTGCAGAAAATGCTCACACACCAAATAGGACTACAATTGCACAATTTCTTGAATCAACAGTACACCAATACACAATTACAATTCCTCATCATTATCTCATTTATAATCCATGTCCATGTCATCTAGGAGGTAACCACACTCATGCCGTTACCATATGCCACCTCGATACCAATGCATGTCCAAGACCATGATAACGGTCCACGTTTCCATTCACAACTATACACATATCAAACATGATTTTATTCCTATTTATGCAACCTAACCACCA
The DNA here is from genome assembly GCA_033032865.1 of Dactylorhiza incarnata. Classification (NCBI taxonomy): domain Eukaryota; kingdom Viridiplantae; phylum Streptophyta; class Magnoliopsida; order Asparagales; family Orchidaceae; genus Dactylorhiza; species Dactylorhiza incarnata. The sequence continues at coordinate 2,135,734 of JAWHQI010000124.1, read as the reverse complement.
CATCATGCATTTGTGTCGTCATATACATCATGAACTGAAAATGATGATCACCACATGACCAAGCCGAAACTCGTGCAATGCTAGTAGCTCAATTGTTACCAAAATGCACAATCTGTTGTAATCGCCACTTCATATTCAGGCTTGTTTGGGAGAGTGGTGACTGATCTGAATGGTGTTATGAAAAATGCAGGTAGTGTGTGGGTTGGTGTGGTCACGAGCACTATTTTCCCAAAACATCGTTTTAAGCCGTAACACCGGCACAATCATGGGGATGTGAACCGTCTGGTCACTTTAACGGTCATTGCCTAGAATCCAGATTTTGTGATTTGGCTAAAAAAAACTGCCACAAAAGTTCAAGCCACAGGTAAACTACACAAATTCACATCACAGCTGTGCCAAACGAAGTTTTAACCTCCTCCCATGCACAAGATTGTTCCTGATGCCCTTCAGCATATCGGAGGGAGATGAAATTTTGTATTCAAAATTTCTTTGTGAAGTTTATCATTTGGGCAAGATCCTGTGGTTTTCCCATTCGGAATTTCTACAAATAATCTCGACTAGCGGGTTTTTTACCACGCGGGCATGCAGTTTTGAAACCTAAGATAAGATTGAAGTCTCTCATAATCTCCGGTCCATATGGATTCATTCTGGCCCTCAGCATTCTAATGAAATTATATTTGCACCGGTACGCTGTAAATTAGTATTGGCACGGCTTCTGGGCATAGAGAAAATTTAGTTTTATTGTAGCATCATCTAAATGTCAATGTTGTTGAGCTGCAATAATTTTCTCTCCGGTTCCTGGAAGGACGGCTCTTCCGAAAAAGATTGAAACTTATGAAAACACTTTCATGGTTTCACCTTCTAGACAGCAATCAAAATATTGAGTAACAGTACTATAATGTGAACAAGATTAGTTTGTATAGCTGAAGTGCGGGTAGATAATTCATGCCTCGTACTTCCATAATGTCATCACATTTTAACTATTCTCCTCATGTAGACTACTACAGATGAGCATTATGCCCAGCCAGCGTGGGTGGTGCGCCACAAGACACCTTTATATTATCTATATCATAGAGCTGGTGTTGAAAACAGGATGACTTGAGTGGGTCTGCTATAATTTATCTAGATAAATATCAACTGGGAATTCTTGCATAAGAACCAAAGCAAAATATGTATATCATACGTTATCTGTGATGCATGGTGTAATGGAAAAAATTGCACATATAGATGGAAGTTATTCCAACAAGCGCTCTTACTATATTCGGAAAACTCTCCTGGCTGAAAAGGAAAATAGGAACCAGAGAAATCTACAAGCGCATCTCAAGGATTCAAAATAAAGTCTCAGAAATCGATTAAATCTAATTTATAAGGGGAACATTAGGGCTTCGTTTGGGGGGACTTATTTTCACTGGTCAAGCGGTTACGACCGCATGAACCGGACATTAAATAAGGTCTGGTTCATGCGGTCGTAACCGCTTGACCGGTGAAAATAAGTCCCCCCAAACGGAGCCCTTGGACACTCCAATAAGCAGAACGCTCGAATAACTATCAAGTGAATACATAGTAAATATTCAAAACAACAATACATATCTTAAAATCAAAAGAAAAACAATCTTGAGCAGTTTAGCGATCAGATAACAAAGGTTCGGAATGGCAGAGGTGACAAAATATGAATCACAAAAAAGTTAGTAAAACATATATCAAACGCCAATACATCGTGGCCTACAAATTAAACAATTGATATTGTTCCATTTCCTAAATTTACAGGAAATGTGTTGGAGACTAGGGCTCCGTTTGGGGGGATTTAATTTCACCGGTCAAGCGGTTACGACCGCGGTCGTAGTATGTTCATGCGGTCGTAACCGCTTGACCGGTGAAAATAAGTCCCCCCAAACGGAGCCTAGGTCAACAGAAGAACAACCAGACAATCTCTTAGACTGCGAGGGAAAATTTGAAACTCTTATTCCATGGAGATCACTAACCTTCTAGGAGATATCAAGCGCACTCTAGAAAACGATTCGCGATACGCCCAGAGGGGCCGGCGCGAAGATTGAAAGCCAAACTTCCGCTATCAAAAAACCCTAAAGAGCTAATAGGGCGGATAGAATTTGGGCGGATAGTATTTGGGCGCTGCTATTAGCACTTCACTTTTGTCTATTAGCACTCAAAATTTTAAAATTTTAGGGTTTATTAACACTCACTTTTGTCTATTAGCACTTCAAATTTTAAAATTTTATGGTTTTATTTTTAATGCCCGCAAGCAGCCCTTTCCCCTCAGACGCACGCCCCTACACATCTCTCACGGAAACGACGGCGTTGGAGTTGGTGGCGACGACAATGGCGTTCGCGGAGGCGACGATGGCGTTGGAGTTGGCGGGGACGGTGATGGAGTTGGCGGCGACGACGATGGCGTTGGCGGCGACGACGATGGCGTTGGCGGCGGCGACGATGGCGTTGGCGGAGGCAACGATGGCGTTGGAGTTGGCAGCGTTGACGATGGGGTTGGCGACGATGACGATGGCGTTGGCAACGACGACGACGGCGTTTACGACGATGGCGTTGGCGACGGCGACGACGGCGTTGACGACGATGGCGTTGGTGGCGGCGACGATGGTGTTGGTGGCGGCGACGATGACGTTCGCGGAGGCGACGAGAGTCCAACATGCTTGAGCATATACATATTTAAACTTCTTGTACGTATTGTAAAATTATTGGGTATGCAACAATATTTATATGACCTATAATAATATTTTTGTTTTTTTTTATAGGTGATCCAAGAAAAGCGGAGCAAAGAACTGAAAATTTATTTTTGGCATTTACTTTTGAAACTGTGTAATCTTTTGAAGTGTCCTTTTACAATAGTGAAAGTGGTATTTTTATTACGTTAAAAAGAAATTGACAAAAAAGTACTAATAGTAATAGTGTTTTGAAAATAGATAGGTTGAATGCGAATAGACAATCACTTAAAACATCACTTGCTAATAGCGGCGAGTGCAAATAGACAAAAGCGCAATGCTTATAGCCAGCGCCCTAGAATTTGTACAAGGGGCCCTTGGGGGGCTGAACTTTAAATTAAGTTAAATTATTATTATTATTATTATTATTATTATTATGAGAGAATCCTTATTATTATTATTATTATTATTATTATTATTATTATTATGAGAGAATCCTTTAATTATTGGGAAATAGAAATTAGCTTTGCTCACTGCTAACAAAAGCTCGATTTGAGGCAACTAATGCCACTGATCGAATAGAGCTGTCAGAAAAGCAGCGATGAGAAAGTTGCAAACTGTTTGAAGAGTCTGTGCATAAGTATTCATCGAATATAGTCTATTTATTTTAAACTGTTTGATAAAATAGCTGTTTGAAATCACACATGAATATATAAGAAAAATTATCGGAATCGTCATATAAACCTAATCTAGATGCATAGTAGGACATAACAAGAATCATTAATATATATATATATATATACTATATTATAAAGAAATATCATTTTTGGGTTCATGGCACGGAAAATAGGTAGACTATGGCAAAGAAATTGAGACAACAAAAGATCACAGCCGTTTGATCTCAAATCAAATTAGAAAAAGGCATGCGAATAGCCAAATTTCTAAAAAAAACCTCACTCCCTCCCAACAAATTCTCGTGCCCCCCTCCCTCCCCTCCTTCCCGCCCCGTTTTGGGCTGCCGCTGGCTGCACTCTCCATTATTTCGTCGGGGGGGGGGGGGGGGGGGGGGGGGGGGGGGGCATCTGGCATTTCTCAATGCCCTCACATCGTCGCCCTTGCTCTTCGTCCGGCTCTCCATTCTCGCCTTCGCTGCTTTCCTGGGCCTCGCCTCGCCACCCTTTCGTGCCCTGCTGCTATCCCCTCCGGCGACATCGATCCCCGATCGCTCGCTTTCCCCTTCGAATCGATCATCCGGTAAGACCCTGCTTTCGCATCTTCATCCCTGCTCGATTTGTTTTCCGCTGCCGTTCTTCATCCCCCTCCCCCCGCCCCCCCCCCCCCCCCCCCCCCCCCACCCCCGCCCCCTCTTCTCCTCTTCCCTAATTTGTTTCGTTTCCATGGCTGACGATAGAGTTGCCCCGTTGCTACTCTTCATCTTCAACGCCATTGCAGCACCTCTTCACTTACCCAGGTGCGCTGGCTGATGATGTGAGAGGGGAGAGAGATGAGAGGGAGAGGAGAGAGTGGTGCGGTGAGAGAGATGCAGGACAAATGTAACCACCGCTGCCAAGTGAGCGGCGGGATCACAGATTAACGCTAATACGAGACTAAGTTGCTAAACAAAAACTAAACTTTATTAATGATTTTCTTAATTACAATCAGCTGCTAATACTTCTATTTATACATCTCCGGTTTATCAATTGGACCGTTACACCTTATAATCCAGCTGGTATGTTATTACTGGTTGCTCCCTTAAACCTTGGATTCGCTGGTTGGCTTAATCACAACTGTTGTTCGCTGATCCGTGCTTATGGATGCTGGCTTGATCTCTGCCGCTGATGTTGTGCTGCTTCCCGTCACATCAGTCCCATCCTGGGAAAAAGCAAAAAAAACCATCAGCGGTTTCTTTGCTTTTTCCCAGGATGTGTGAGCCCGTCTTTCCTTCATTTGTTTTGCGCCCGCTGTCTCTGGGCCGCCGGAGAGGGAACTTGGAGCGACGGCGGAGCGGTATTTGGAAGTGGACAGGGGCTGTCTTCAGGCGTCGTCGAAGCAGTCGTTTAGAGCGGCGGACCTCTAGTCGTGGTGAGGAGTCGGTGGCAGGTGGCGGCCACAGTGGTGGTGGCGTTGTTATTTCTCCGATGAGTGGTGGTCCCAAAGCTAAGTCTTCCTTTTATGAGCTCTTCATTTTCTTGTGTCCTGTAAGCTCTGTTGATTTTTGTGTCTCGATCTGGTTTTGGTTTAGGTTTAGATCTGCAGAAGACAAACGTCTATTAGATTTAACCGTTAGTTTTAATTGATTTCTTACCTCTGTGGGAAGGGATGTTACGTCCTCCCAGGTAGTCCTGAACAAAAAAACCGGGCCTGACGGGCCGGCCCGACCCCGGCCCGGTCAAGCCCGGCCCGGTTCAGGCCCGAACCGGGCCGAGCTATTACCCGGGGCCCTAAAAGGGCCCCGGTTTGGCCGCACTACCCGGCCCGGTCCGGGCCGGGTAGAGCCCGATAATCGGGCTAGCCCGAGACCGGGCCGGGCAAAGCCCGATCCGGTCTCGGGCTAGCCCGATAGAGCCTAACGAATCTTATTAGAGCCATTAGGCTCATTGCCAGCATGGCTGCCATGTGGCAGCCATGCTGGCATTCATGGCAGCCAACGACTCTTCTTAGAGCCGTTGGCTGCCATGATATATTATAATAATATAATATATATTTATTTATTTTTTAATTAAAAAAAACAAAAAAACCTATAAATACCCCCCCCCCCCCTCCCCTCTCTCTTTTCTCACACCTCACCTCTCTCTCTCTCTCTCTCTCTCTCTCTTAGCTCTCTCAATGGCGTCGTCCTCCTCAGCTCCAGCGTCGTCTTCCCAAAGTACGGCTTCGGTGGTGGAGCACAATCGTAGAGCGGGTATTTGGGAGCATTTCGACATGGTCCAAGTCGGCACCGAAAGAAAAGCGCGCTGCAAGTTGTGCTCGAAGTTGCTATCCATCAGCGGCAACTCGACGCTCGTTCAACACCAAAAATCTTGCGAGTCGAAACAAGCTCCTCCCGAGTCAAGTCAAGCTCAAATTTCTGGAGCAGGACAGATTTGGACGTACGATCAAATGCGACAGCGAGAGATGCAGGCAAAGTTCGTCATCAAACGTGGGCTGCCATTCAGCGTCTTCGACAATGACGATGGCACAGAGTACATACATGGGGGGCTTCAGCCCAAATACCAAAAGGTTAGTAGAATTACTTTAAGGCGCGACACGATTAGGTTATATTTAGAAGCAAAACAAGAATTAATTACGTATTTTGAAAATTTCGAATGACGTGTGAGTCTAACGAGCGACGTTTGGACGAGTAATTTAAATTTAGGATTAGCTTATCTTTGCATCACTTGTCATTGGATTGATCCCATTTTGTGGGAGCTAAATAAACGCGTAATATGTTTTACGGGTTTTGAATTCCCGCACACGGCTATAGCTTTATATAAGGTTAATTATTATGAAATGTGCGCGGGAATTTAAAATTAACGATAAAATACTTAGTTTTTCTCTTGATAACGCCTCCAATAATGGCGCCGCAATTGAATTGTTAAAACGAGATTTAAAACCATTTCTCAATGGCGCGTTTTTTCATACTAGATGTGTTTGTCACGTCCTAAATTTAGTGGTACAGGATAGTTTAAAGGCAATGTCACAATATATTAATAAAATTCGCGACATGTTAAAAGCAATTTATTGTACTAAACAACGAGCTCAAGATTTTAGAAAATTTTGTAAAGCACAAAATCAAAAATATTTGAAACCACAATTTAATATGCCTATTAGATGGAACTCAACCTATAAAATGTTAAAAAGAGTCTTTCAACAAAAAGCTCTTCTAATGGAATATTATAGTTTGCTTAATATTGAACACGGTTTAGGTGAAACTGATTGGGTTATTATAGAATATTATTTAGATTTACTAAAGTGTTTTTATAGGACCACCGTTTCTTTATCTGGTGTGTGTACAAACCGGGGTTCGCCTGGCTCCACCCCCTAGACCTCGCAGAGCGGCATTCCCAGAAAGCATAGGCGAGAGCGCCGGGGCGTGGTCTCGGCAGTTGGCGTAGGGCGAGAGCTAGAAGGATAAGAACCGATCTCGCCGAAGTGCTCGGCGAGATGTGTCATGCCATGGGTTCTGCGAGACTCCAGAGGTCGCAGAGGCGACAGGAACCCTCGCATACAGTATGGCGAGACCAAGAAGCATTCCTGGTCTCGCAGACCCCTCTTCCAGGGGAAAGGAAGTTGGAATTACCCTCTTGCCCCTGGAGGCCTGCAAATAACCACCCCGAACAGCGGAGTTTGGCTGTTAGCAGACCAAATTGGGGTGCAAATAGCAAAACCAAAAGGCGGAATTCCGCTATTCGTAGACCAGTTCAGAAAAACTATAAATAAGACCCAAAGGGCACCTTTGGAGGAGGTCCAGTTTTTGGCTTCTCTCTCCTTAGGCTATCCTTGCCGAGACTCCCCTGAGCTCTCCAAGGTGCCCGGGCCTCAGCTTTGGCTCTGGAGGGGAAGCAATCTAAAGATCTTCCGGGTGTGTGGTGGGACCTCCCTGCTGAGTTAAGGGTCTGTGTTAAGTTCTGAGACCCCGACGTACTTTTTCCATGGGATAAGTAAGTGCTAGTCGCCCCCCCACCTGTTGGGGGCCCCGAGCTCCACAAGGAACCAGTTTCTGGTTTCAACATTCTTGGTGCGGTGAGCGTGGAGTGTGGCTAGTACAGGAAAGTCTCTAGGAGAAAGCATGACGGGCGAGGATGAGCGAGATGCAGGGTTCAGAGGTTCGCCACCCGCAGGGTTGCCAGTGACGATGGATATGCTGGCCGAGCTCAAGAGGGATATGATTGGAGCCTTTCAGAGCGCCATAGCCTCGGCGCTGGGTGGTTTCGCTACCCCGGCCCCTCAGATGGCTCCTCCATCCGGGGGCTGCGAGAACGCCCCAGGCCAGCGAGCGGGCAAGGAAGCAGCGGCCCAGGAGGCAGGCCGAGATCTCGCGGGTCGCGAGCTCTTCCCCAGTCCAGTAGGTGCGAGCGAGATCCCGACCAGAGTGGTCTCGGCAGGAGGGGTCTCGGCAACGGTGTTCTCGGCAAACCCAGGGGTGGCAGAGGGAGCCTCGGCAGGAGGTTCTGCAGGAAGAGTAGAGCCAGTTCAGAAGGTGAACGGGGGGAGTCCCTTTTGTGAGTTGGTGCTCTCGGCACCACTCCCCGAGGGGTTCAGGGAACCAGCCATGACCTTGTATGTTGGGAACAGCGATCCCGTTCCCCACTTGCAATGGTTCGAAGATATGGTCTCGATCAGACCCATGTCTGACGCCTTCAAGTGCCGACTCTTCGCCACCACCCTGAAAGAGAAGGCGAGGGACTGGTTCTACCAGTTACCCTCGGGTTCGATATATGCTTTTGAGGATTTGCGAAGGGGGTTCCTGCTGCGTTTCTCCACCTTGAAGAAGAGGAAGAAAGACCCGGAGTCTCTCTTCAGTATCAAGCAAAAACAAGGAGAGTCTCTAGCCCAGTATCTGGAGCGATTCAGGGAAAAGGTCCTCCTCATTCAAGAGGTACCTGGGCACACACTCCAGCTGGCCTTTACGGTGGGGCTGCGAGAGGGTTTCTTCAAGATGGATCTCAAGAGGAGGGCCCCTCTGTCCTATGAAGAACTAATGGAGCGAGCGGCGGAGGAAGTAGACGGGGAGGCAGCTAACCCCGAGTTCACAAAGAGATTGGCACGGCTGAGCGAGCCGGAGAATAGGCACCCCGAAGGAAGAAGAAGGGAGGAGGTCAGGGCCCCAGAGTTGGGGTGGAGACAGCAAGGTGGTGGAATGCAGGGCCAGGGAAGGGGGTTCCACCACGGAGGAGGTAACTTCCAGGGAGGACAGGGGAGACCCCATCAGCTGGGGTGGAGGCAGGGCCCAAGGCCACCTCCTCCCCCGCCCCATCAAGCAATGGAGATCGGGAGAGGAAGAGCGGGAAGAGGAAGGGGGGCGGGGGCCGGAGGAGCCGGTCCCAGAAGGAGGCACAGAGGAGTAGGAGTCGAGGGGAGGGTGGCGGCGCTGCCCTATTGTGACTTCCACCAGGAGGAAGGCCACGCGACCGCCACCTGCCCGGAGTTTCTAGGAATGAGAGGGGCAAGGGGACCAGCACCACAACCGCAGCAGCGCCCGGTAAGGATCGAAGAAGTCCTCGCCCAGGAAGACTAAGAGGAAAGATGCGAAGATCGGGTGGACGTAGGAGCCCGGGGGGGAATCGGGGTGATCCACGGAGGGGTGGGAGTTGAGGCGACCCGGAAGGCGAGCCTCCATGCTATGTACCGTCGGAGCGTAGCTTCGACATCCCAAGCCCCGCCCCTGGTGGAGAGGATCACCTTCTCCCAAAAGGACATGCCCGGCCATGAAGACCCGTTCTGCGATGCGCTAGTTATCCAAACCGCCATCGAAAACTTTACCGTCTCGCAGATCTTGGTGGACAACGGCAGCTCGGTCAACGTTATCTTTAAGAAAGCGTTTGACGAGATGAAGGTAGAGGCCCGAAGGGTGTTGGCCTCGGATGGCCCCTTGTTTGGTTTTTCGGGAGAGAGAAAGGAGGTGGAGGGAGGAGTAGGACTCCATGTAACTCTCGGGGGGCAATCGCGGAACTGCCGTTTCGTGATTGTGGACGCCCCAAGCAGCTATAGCGCCATTTTCGGTCGGCCTCTTATTAGTGCATTCAGATGCGTCCCTTCCACCCTACACCAGTGCCTAAAGTTCAACACAGGTGGAATCCAGGTCCGAGTCAGGGGAGACCCCAAGGTGGCGAGGCAGTGCTACGTGACGGCTGTCAACACCATCTCCTGGATGGGGGGAGCGGAGGAGTGGGACAAGAGGATGGAGAAGATGACCGAGGCAGGGGAAGAAAATGGAGGAGAGAAGGAGGAAGGAAAAGGAGGAGTCGAAGAGATCACCTCAAAAAGGGGGGTAGGGGAGCACACGGGGGAAGATGAAGGAGAAGAGGGAGAAAAGGGGGAGGAAGTTCATGCCCGGGAAGGGGTCGAGGTAGGACCCTGGGCAGAGAAAGGAGGAAGAGAAGAAGGAGGAAAGGCCGAGAAGAGAAGGGTGGAGGAGGTGATGGAGATGGAAGGGGAGGAAGGAGGAGCCTAGGAGCTCGCCGACGAAGGAGAGGAGGAGAGGCCTTGGGGGGAGCAGTCGCGGCTGGAGGCCGTAGACGAGGTCATCGAACTGGAAGTCGTCACCCGACTGGGGGTGATGGAGAAGATCCGGGTCAGCGGAGAGCTCAACTCGGAGGAGAGGGCGGAGATCCTCGCCTGCGTCCAGAAGAACGTGGACGTCTTTGCCTGGAGTGCCGCGGAGATGCCCAGGATAGACGCGGATGTGGCCTGCCACCGCCTCAACCTCGAGCCCGGCGCCCGCCCCATCCGCCAAAAGAGGAGGCCCACTGCAGACAAGCTGGAAGGGCCCATCCGCGAGGAAGTGGAAAAGCTTCTGAAAGCAGGTTTTGTAAAGGAGATCCAGTACCAAGGCTGGGTCTCCAACGTCGTCATGGTAAAGAAAGGTGGAGGTAAATGGCGAATGTGTATCGATTTCTCTTTGCTTAATAAATCATGCCCGAAGGATTGTTACCCCCTGCCTAGAATCGACGCGCTGGTTGACTCAGCCATCGGTTTTCATATGATGTCTTTCTTAGATGCTTTTTCAGGTTATCATCAGATCCGCATGCATCCCCCTGACATCAAGGATGTCTCCTTCATCACGAGGGATGGATGCTACTGTTATAGGATGATGCCCTTCGGGCTCAAGAATGCGGGAGCCACATACCAAAGGATGATGGACCGGGTTTTCCGTGAGCAAAGGGGGAGAAACCTGGAGGTCTATGTCGATGACCTCATGGTCAAGAGCCGAGGTCTTGAATCCCACCTCCGCGACCTCGAGGAAACTTTCGAAACCCTACGGAAGTTCAAGATGAGACTCAACCCGTCGAAGTGTGTCTTCGGAGTCAGTCGAGGAAAATTCTTGGGCCACATGCTCACCCCGGCTGGGGTGGAGCCTAACCCAGATAAGGTCAAGGCAATCCTCGAGTTGGCACCCCCAAGAAATGCTAAGGAGGTCCAACGCTTGACGGGAAAGTTGGCTGGGTTAAGTAGATTTCTCTCCAAGGCAGGGGAGAGATGCTCCTCTTTCTTCAAGGTGTTACGGGGTAATCAAAAGTTCGAATGGACCTCCAAGTGCGAAAAGGCTTTTCAATCGTTGAAAGAACAACTGGCCAAGGCTCCGCTACTACAAGGGCCGAGGTCAGGGGAAGACTTATCCCTATACCTGGGGGTAGGGTTGGAAGCCGTGAGTTCGGTGCTTGTCCGGGAAGAAGGGAGGAAACAGCTGCCGATCTATTACGTAAGTAGAGTGCTGAGGAAGGCCGAGATTAGATATCCTATCTTGGAGAAGCTGGCCTTCGCTCTAGTAGTATCGGCCCGGAAGCTCCGACCCTATTTCCAGGCACATTCCATAAAGGTAGTAACCGACCACCCCCTCCGCAGTATCATGGAGGGAGTAGAACACTCCGGAAGGTTGGCTAAGTGGTCGGTAGAGTTGAGCGAGTTCAATATCTCTTATGTACCGAGGGTGTCCATAAAAGCACAGGCGGTGGCAGATTTCCTAGCGGACTACGTTACTGAGGTGGACGAGTCAGAACTACCCCATCCGGTGCCTTGGAAGATGTTAGTAGATGGAGCATCCGGAAGGCATTCCTTTGGTGGAGGGGTGATCCTGGTCAGTCCCCAAGGGACCAGGATAGAGCAAGCAATCCATTTCCACTTTCCCCTCACCAATAACCAGGCAGAGTACGAGGCGGTGATAGCAGGTCTCCGCTTGGCCCAGGAGCTAGGAGTACAGGATGTGGAGGTCTCGACGGACTCCATGGTCGTTGCTTGTCAAGTCAAGGGAGAGTTCGAGGTCAAGGAGCCGACCCTCCAGAGGTACTTGGAAAAGGTCAAGGGGGTGGTGGGGCAGTTCCGAACTTTTTCCATCAAGCATGTCCCCAGAGAGGAAAGCACTCAGGCAGACCTCTTGGCTAAGTTTGGCCCTCAGGGTGGGGGAGCCCTGTCAGAACTCTTCCGACCCTCCATTGAGGAAGGAGAGCTCATGGAAGTAGATCAGCGGGCGTCGTGGATGGACCCTTTTATTGTTTTTCTAGCCTCGGGGAGGTTCCCTGAGGGGGAAATTGATAAGCGGCGACTCAGGTATAAATCGGCCTACTATTCCTTGCATGCAGGGATACTTTATAGAAAGACACTCTCAGGGCTCCTAGCCCGTTGTGTCTCGGAGGAAGAAGTCCCGAGAGTCCTGGAAGAGATCCACTCCGGGGAGTGTGGCAGCCACTCGGGAAGCCGGACCCTGGAAGGGAGGGTTCTGAGGCAAGGTTACTTCTGGCCCACCCTCAGCAAGGATGCGGCCGAGTTCTCCAGGAGGTGCCCCAAGTGTCAGCTCTACGCTCCTCTTCAACTCCTCCCAGCTCAGAGGTTGAGAACGATCACGGCCCCTTGGCCGTTCTCCATTTGGGGACTGGACCTGGTAGGACCTTTCCCCCAGGCAAGCGGTCAAAGAAGGTTCTTGCTGGTGATGATCGATTATTTTTCCAAGTGGATCGAGGCAAAGGCGCTGGCCAAGGTAACCACTCAGGTAGTAAAGAATTTTGTTTGGGGGGAGATCATTTGCAGGCACGGGCTCCCTCTCGCCATTGTCACGGATAATGGACCACAGTTCGCCAGCGATGAATTCGTCAGCTTCTGTACCCAACTTGGCATAGATCTCAGGTTCGCGTCGGTCCACCATCCAAGGAGCAACGGGCAGGTGGAGGCGGCGAACAAAATTATAGTGAACCTTCTCAAAAAGAAGATCGAGAATCTTAGAGGGAGTTGGGTGGAGCAACTACCCTCGGTCCTCTGGGCTCTGAGGACCACTCCAAACACAGCCACCGGGGAAACCCCGTTCAAGCTATCTCACAGATCCGAGGCCGTCCTCCCGGTCGAGTTTGAAGTCAAGACGCCTAGGGTGGCCGCCGCGGAAGAAGGAGATGAAGAATGGAGGGTAAGCAACGAGGAAGGCCAACGGTTGTCTTTGGACCTGGTAGAGGAACTCCGAGACTTGGCTACCATTAGGCAAGAAGAAGTAAAGAGGCGGATGGCCAGGTACTTCGACAAGTACATACGAGTAAAGCATTTCCTGAAGGGGGACTTGGTACTGAAGAAGGTTGACGCGGCGGGAAGGGGAGCCACAGTGGGTAAGCTCAATCCCAATTGGGAGGGCCCATATATTGTAAGTGAGGTGCTGAAGTCGGGGGGGTACCACCTCCAGGATGTGGAAGGGGTACCTCTCGGCCGAGCTAGGAAAGGGGACGACTTGAAGCGTTTCTATCCATGAAGTTCTTATGTAACCTGATCTCTATGAACTATTTTCACAGGCAGTGTCTTATATTAATCCTGAGTTCCAAGTAACAAATGAGGATGCTGGATTGCCCCGGATTGTCCCGCTGCCAGGCTCTCGCTAGCTGGTGGGGCCGGTTGAACTCGCGGAGAGGCTGGCGAGGTGATAAGCTCTTTGTGCTGGATTGCCCCGGATGATCCCGCTGCCAGGCTCTCGCTAGCTGATGGGGCCGGTTGAACTCGCGGAGAGGCTGGCGAGGTGATAAGCTCTTTGTGCTGGATTGCCCCGGATGATCCCGCTGCCAGGCTCTCGCTAGCTGGTGGGGCCGGTTGAACTCGCGGAGAGGCTGGCGAGGTGATAAGCTCTTTGTGCTAGATTGCCCCGGATGATCCCGCTGCCAGGCTCTCGCTAGCTGGTGGGGCCGGTTGAACTCGCGGAGAGGCTGGTGAGGTGATAAGCTCTTTGTGCTGGATTGCCCCGGATGATCCCGCTGCCAGGCTCTCGCTAGCTGGTGGGGCCGGTTGAACTCGCGGAGAGGCTGGCGAGGTGATAAGCTCTTTGTGCTGGATTGCCCCGGATGATCCCGCTGCCAGGCTCTCGCTAGCTGGTGGGGCCGGTTGAACTCGCGGAGAGGCTGGCGAGGTGATAAGCTCTTTGTGCTGGATTGCCCCGGATGATCCCGCTGTCAGGCTCTCGCTAGCTGGTGGGGCCGGTTGAACTCGCGGAGAGGCTGGCGAGGTGATAAGCTCTTTGTGCTGGATTGCCCCGGATGATCCCGCTGCCAGGCTCTCGCTAGCTGGTGGGGCCGGTTGAACTCGCGGAGAGGCTGGCGAGGTGATAAGCTCTTTGTGCTGGATTGCCCCGGATGATCCCGCTTCCAGGCTCTCGCTAGCTGGTGGGGCCGGTTGAACTCGCGGAGAGGCTGGCGAGGTGATAAGCTCTTTGTGCTGGATTGCCCCGGATGATCCCGCTGCCAGGCTCTCGCTAGCTGGTGGGGCCGGTTGAACTCGCGGAGAGGCTGGCGAGGTGATAAGCTCTTTGTGCTGGATTGCCCTGGATGATCCCGCTGCCAGGCTCTCGCTAGCTGGTGGGGCCGGTTGAACTCGCGGAGAGGCTGGCGAGAAGGAAGGTCCTCGGCATGAGACAACACAGAAAATTATCGGGTCTCAGAGAGGTTTCGAAAATAAGAGGACGACCTCTCGCTGGGCGAGAAGGGGGGTCCTCGGCAGTAATTAACAAAAAGAAAGTGTTAGGGTCCCTGAATGTTTTGAAAATAAGAGGACGACCTCTCGCTGGGCGAGAAGGAAGGTCCAGAGGTCGCAGAGGCGACAGGAACCCTCGCATACAGTATGGCGAGACCAAGAAGCATTCCTGGTCTCGCAGACCCCTCTTCCAGGGGAAAGGAAGTTGGAATTACCCTCTTGCCCCTGGAGGCCTGCAAATAGCCACCCCAAACAGCGGAGTTTGGCTGTTAGCAGACCAAATTGGGGTGCAAATAGCAAAACCAAAAGGCGGAATTCCGCTATTCGTAGACCAGTTCAGAAAAACTATAAATAAGACCCAAAGGGCACCTTTGGAGGAGGTCCAGTTTTTGGCTTCTCTCTCCTTAGGCTATCCTTGCCGAGACTCCCCTGAGCTCTCCAAGGTGCCCGGGCCTCAGCTTTGGCTCTGGAGAGGAAGCAATCTAAAGATCTTCCGGGTGTGTGGTGGGACCTCCCTGCTGAGTTAAGGGTCTGTGTTAAGTTCTGAGACCCCGACGTACTTTTTCCATGGGATAAGTAAGTGCTAGTCGCCCCCCAACCTGTTGGGGGCCCCGAGCTCCACAAGGAACCAGTTTCTGGTTTCAACAGTGTGTATTATCCAACGAGCGCATTAGTAATTGAACATTTCGTACATATCACAGAAAGATTTAGTTATTATAGGAAACACCAAGGTTGGTCTCCTTTAATTCAAATAATGAAAGAAATTTTTTTAAAATATTATAGAGAAATACCGCTTATGTTTTCGTGCGCCGCCGCTTTAAATCCGCTACTTAACGTAGAAGGCGTAGAAAATTTGATCGACGAAATCAATACTAATCTAACCTTAAATATAAATTATGATGAGGATGACCCCGTTAGTACTTCAAGTTTTACTACTTTTTTACGCAAAGTTATAATTATTACAATAACTTATTCGGGTCACGACCCCGCGAAGAAATAACGCAACCTAAAACGAAGGATAGTCTTAAAAATAAAATTTTAGATTTAGCTTCTAGGAAAAAAGCGCGCACATCTGGTAGTTTAGATGAATTAGGATTATACACAAAAACTCAATTTAGCGATTTTATGAGTTCGGACGAGATCGAAAACTTCGATATCTTAAATTGGTGGAAAGGTAAAGCTAATACATATCCTGTTTTGGCCTATATGGCCCGTGATTTATTAACTGTCCAAGCTAGTTCGGAGTCCGCTTTTTCTCTTAGTGGCAGGGTTTTGAACGAGCGGAGGAGCCGGCTTAACGAAGATTCGCTGGAGGTTTGCATATGCTACAAGGACTACTTGGACAGTTTAAAGAGGAAGCAACACATAACAGCATTGGAGGATAGCTCGGAGGAGATAGAAGACAAAATGGACGCGTTGAATCTACAAGATGAATAAATCGAGCAATTGTATTTTCAATTTTGTATTTTGTACGATATAAAGTTTGTATTTTCAATTTTGTATTTTCAATTTTGTACGAAATGGACGCGTTTGTAACTTTGTATTTTCAATTTTGTATTTTGTTCCAAATTTTCAATATTAATAATTTTTTTTTTTCCAAATTTTCATTTGTTCAATATTTAACAATTTATAAAAATAAAAAAATAAAAATTTAAAAATAATTTAAAATAAAAATAAAACCGGGTCGGCCCGGATCGGGCCCGAGACCGGCCCGGTCTTGACCGGCCCGGCCTGAAGGGCTGGAGCAGGCAGCACTTATGTGCTGCCTGCACGGCCCGGGCCGGCCCGGGCCGGCCCGATTCCATGGGAGGACCGGGTCGGCCCGGCCCGATACAGTAAAAAGCTCGATCGGGCCCGGTCCAGGCCGGCCCGATCAGGCTTTATGTTCAGGGCTACTCCCAGGAACTATCCTCTGGTGCTAATCCGTCTCATTGGATTAGTGCTTGATGTACCTGCGTTCCTTGTCGTTGAATAATTCTTTCATTTAATATAGACAATATCTTGTGTATTGGCTGGTTGTATTTATCCAGTGGTGGTAGGTAGTGAGTGATTTCTGTAGTGTTTGAATGGTAGGGTTTTAAAAGTGATACTTGAAAAACTGGGTGAATTCTGGAGTAGTCGGGGAGTTTTAATTTGTAGGCCACTTCGTTTTTTTTCCTGTTATTTCGAATGGTCCATAAAATTTTAGATTAAAACGGGCTTTTGTTCGATTTCGTAGTGATAGTTGTTTATAAGGTTGCAGTTTTAATAAGACTAAATCTCCTACAGATAACTGGAGGGGACGGCATTTGCTATCAGCTGTGGCCTTGATGCGTTGCTGTGCTCTCTGGAGATTTAGGCGTAGTTGTTTTAGTAATTTATTTCGATCCTGTAATTCATCATGTAAAGCTTGTATTGTGCTTGTACCCGTATAGTGATGAACAAAAGCAGGTGGCCGTCGGCCATACATGGCCTTGAATGACGTCATGCCAGCCGAGGAATGATAGGTTGAATTGTAGTGATATTCCGCCCAGCTCAGTAATTTGGACCAATTTCTGGGGTTTTGGTGAGCAAAAATCCGCAGATATTGGTTCAAACAGCGGTTTACGCGCTCCGTCTGGCCATCTGTTTGGGGATGGTAGGCGGAGCTATAACTGAGCTTTGTGCATTGCTGTTTACATAAATCCTTCCAAAAATTGCTCAAAAACACGGGGTCACGGTCGGAAATAATAGTTTCTGGTATGCCATGAAGCTTGCCGACATGATCCCAAAATGCGCGGGCTACCACTGGTGCCGTGAGAGAGGGTAGTTGTGCAAAGTGTGCTCCCTTAGTTAATCGATATACTACTACTAAAATATTTGTGCACTGTTCGGAAAGGGGGAGGTGGGTTATAAAGTCCATGCATAAATCGGCCCAGATTTGTGTTGGGACGGGCAAGGGCTGGAGTAACCCGAATGGGCTCTGATTTGCTGCCTTCCCCTTTTGACATAAGTCACAATTTTTAATAAGTCGTATTATATCTGTGAGCATGTTTGGCCAGTAAAACTGTGATTTTAATCTTTGGTACATGGGTGTGATGCCGGAATGGCCACAAATACAAGAGGCATGTGCATCATGTAGTATTTGTTGACGGAGGTCGGATTCAGGAATATACAAAGTATTTTTGTAAAATAAATTTCTATTATGTATAGTCCAGTGAGGTTGTGCGCCGGGGTTAGTTCGTAATGTCCGGGTAATTTCTTGGGCCCATGTGTCGTTTTCATAGAGATTGGGTAATTTTGAAAAATCTGGGCAAGTTGAGTAAGAACACGTGAAAGCTTGTAGGTTTACTAAATCTGGCTGGTCGGGTAGACGTGACAGTGCGTCGGCCGCTTTGTTGAGTTTTCCTGGTTTGTATTCTATTTTAAAATCGTACCCTAGTATTTTTGAAAGAAAACGTTGTTGTATCGGGCTTTGTAACAGTTGGGAGGATAGATGGTTCAGCGTCTGGTGGTCTGTTTTTATGATGAATTGCGCCCCTAACAAGTATTGGCGCCATTTGTCTAAGGCTGTGGCCACTGCTAAGAGTTCTCTTTCATAGGTGGATTTGGTTTGGTCTTTTATTGTCAGTTTCTTGCTAAAAAATGCTATAGGATGATTATTTTGGGAGAGTACTGCCCCTATGCCACATCCCGACGCGTCTGTTTCTAGGGTGAAGGGTTGTGTGAAGTCTGGTAATGCTAGGACCGGTGCGGAGGTGAGGTGTGATTTTAATTGTGCGAAAGCGTCGGCTGCTGCCGGTGTCCATGTAAATTTATCCTTAATTAAAAGGTCTGTTAGTGGGGCTGCAATGGAGGCGTAATTTTTGATAAATCGTCTATATTATCCCGATAACCCTAGAAAGGAACGTAGTTGTCTTACTGTTTTAGGCGGGGGCCATTGACTGATGGTCGCTACCTTATCGGGGTGGGGATGGACTCCGTTTGAATCGATTAAGTGCCCTAAGAAATCTTCCGTGGTGGTAGCAAAACTGCATTTGGATAGTTTGACAAAAAGGGAGTGTTTTCGTAGGGTGTGAAAAATCGTGTGTAAATGGGACAAATGTGTTTCAAAATTGGGGCTATATATTAGAATATCATCAAAAAATATAACGGCGAACTTCTGCAAATATGGTTTGAATATTGTGTTCTTCAAGGATTGGAACGTGGCTGGAGCATTGGTTAGGCCGAATGGCATGACCAAAAATTCGTACAATCCTTGATGAGTGCGAAAGGCTGTTTTATGGACATCGTTGGGGTGCATGCGCACCTGGTGGTATCCAAATTGTAGATCGAGTTTAGAAAAGTATTTTGAGCCATGTAACTCATCTAATAGTTCGTCTAATGTGGGCATTGGAAAGGCATCTCGCACGGTGGCTGAGTTTAGCGCTCGATAGTCGACGCAAAAGCGCCACGTCCCGTCCTTTTTCTTAATTAAAAGGATGGGCGAGCTGAATGGTGATGAACTGGGTTGGATTAAACCTTGGTCGGTCATAATTTTTACTAAGCGTTCAATTTCTGTCTTTTGGAAGTGCGGGTATCGGTAGGGTTTTACTTTGATGATGGCGTCTGTGGGTTGAAGTGGTATTCGGTGGTCACTGTTTCTTGTTGGGGGTAGGTGATCAGGCGGCTGAAAAATGTCCTCGTAAGTTTTTAGTAGTGCTGTGATGTGCGGGTTCTGTGGTGGGGGAGAGGGAAGTGTCTCTATCTGCAGTGAGAAGTAACATAATGCAGAGGCGGAGATCGGCTTTTGGGCTATTAGTTTTGAAACTTGACTGGCCGTGATGGGTGTGGTTGAGTCGTCTATGCGCCCTTGGAGGCAGACCTGTTGGTTGTTGGATGTAAATTTCATTTGTTTGGACTTGTAGTTGGTGGTGACGTCTCCTAAGGATTCTAACCAGATCATCCCTAACACTATGTCTGATCCATGTAGGTCCAGAATGAAGAGGTTTGTTGTGAATTTGTAGTTTTGGATGGTTAATAAGGCGTCGATATAAATAATGGAGCAGTGCATTGTGACCCGGTTGCCTACGTGCACTCTGAAGGGTGTAACAGTTGTGATAGATATGTTGAGAAATTTGGCCAATCGGCTTGAAATAAAGTTGGTCGTGCTTCCGCAATCAAGAAGGATTTGGACGGGACGGGAAAGTAGTTGTCCGTCGAATCGTATTGATTGGCTTGTAAACGAGCCTATGAGTGCATTGAAACTTATTTCCGTGTCCTGTGTGATTGGTTCGTCCTGTGCAGTTTCGCCTTCTAAATTGGTCCAGTCGAGTGTTTCGGGTGTGTCATCTTCCAGGTATAAACAAGAAACCTTGTTTTTACATTTATGACCCGGAAGGTAGCGTTCGTCGCATGTGTAGAACAGGCCCTTTTCGCGTTTGCCGCGAAGTTCTGCTGGGGATAAGCGACGATAATTTGGTTTGGCATTTGTTTGTGGTCGTGCTTGTTGAAAAGTGGAGTAAGGTGGTTTGTTAGCTCGATGTTCCTCGAGCCATTGTTCTTTATATAATTTGGCTAAGTGGAATGCTTCATCGATGGTGGATGGTCGTTGTGTAATTACACTGCGTTGAATATGTGGTTTGAGTCCGGCAATAAAAAGGCCTTTCAAATGGTCCGGGTGCATTCCATAGATCTTAGATGCTAATGCCTCAAAATGATCCTTGTAACCTAAAACAGTTGTGGTTTGTCGTAATTGTGGTAGATTGACCATGGGGTCTTCGAAGGCTGATGGCCCGAAGCGGTTATATAAAGCAAATTTAAATTCGTTCCAATTGTAATACGCGCCATCGGGGATTATAGCATCATACCATAATGATGCTGGTGGGTCTAAGTGCATAGAAACTATTTGCATATAATCAGTAGGGGAATATTATAGAAGCGGAAATAGTTTTCTGCTTTCTTGATCCAATTCGTAGGATCGCCACTTTCATAATGAGGAAACAAAAATTTTACCTAACCGTGGTTTGATGTGTAAGGTGTACCCGTGGTGTAACCTGGTTGTATGTCGGTTCGTTGTTGGTGTGGTCTCCATTGGTTTGACGTTCCATGGTGTTCTTGCTGATCATGGTTGATTGATGCCGGGGTTGGCATCGGCTGGTTAAATAGTCCTGGGGGAAAATGTCGGGGAATTGAGGGAGGCTGTTGCGTCCCATAGCCTGGTGGTATGCCCGGATACTGACTTTGTCCGATGTTGAAAGGTGGTGAACGAAATCCGGTGAGGTAATGAGGGATCGACGATCCCTGGGTGCCGGGAAACTCCGGCCAGCGTCCCTGTGGTGGGTAGCCTGTTGAAAATCCGAGAGAATGTGGCTGCGACATCATGCCGCCGAAGTTGTTGCCTCTAAAAAAGACCGAGGGTGGGGACAATGTCGGCATAGCGAAATTGGATGAAAGATCCTGGGGGGTGATGGTAGTCCCAAGAATCCCGTCGATGACGAAGGGGCGTTGATAAGGGCCGCCGCCTGAGCCGGGATCTGGGTCTGCCCGCCCTCCGGAGGGCCTGTGGTGGATGCCTTGATTAGATTTCCCATTTTGTGTCGGAAAGCTCGTAGTTCATGGGAAGCTTGTTCTGTTGATTGTTGAAGTGCGGCTTGTAATTGAAGCATTTGGGATTCTAGGCGAGAGACCGATTGGGTCTATTCGGCTTGCCATGTGTCCATCGCTTTCCAGATTTCATGCTGTCCGGTGGCTAAATCTTTCAGGCGAGTTGCAGGAGGTGGGTCATTGTCGGCCATCGTGGCGGCAACTCAACGAGAGCACCAATGTAACCACCGCTGCCAAGTGAGCGGCGGGATCACAGATTAACGCTAATACGAGACTAAGTTGCTAAACAAAAACTAAACTTTATTAATGATTTTCTTAATTACAATCAGCTGCTAATACTTCTATTTATACATCTCCGGTTTATCAGTTGGACTGTTACACCTTATAATCCAGCTGGCATGCTATTACTGGTTGCTCCCTTAAACCTTGGATTCGCTGGTTGGCTTAATCACAACCGTTGATCGCTGATCCGTGCTTATGGCTGCTGGATTGATCTCTGCCGCTGATGCTGTGCTGCTTCCCGTTACAACAAATGTCTTAAGTTTCGCCCCTATGTTTCTCCAACCCCGCTGCTTCCGCTGATTTCGTTGGCAACTAAGGGCCTGTTTGGGACAGCTCCAGCGGTTGGAAAATCTATTTTCCAACCGCTGGAGCTGTTTTGTAACCGTTTGGGTGCATCAGATTCTGAAAATCGCGGATCGTAAACAGCGTTTTTCGGCTGCTCCAGGGAAGCTGTTATGTCGCCGCGTCCAGCGCCCTAAGAATCGCGGATTCTTTTTTTCTCGTTCCCGATCAGCGCGAGCCCGAGCCCCTACCCTGCGCGCACTCCTCTTCCCCTTCTCCGACGACTGGATCGACGACCTTCTCCACTTCTCCGGCGACAGCAACGGTCTCTCCAGACTCCGGCGACATCTACGATCTCCTCCCGAACTCTGGCGAGCAGATCTTCCCCTTCCGGCGCAGATCTCCCGTCTTGGCGACAGATCTTTTCTCCCCCTTCCGACGCAGATCTCCTTCCCCTTCCGGCGACAGCGACGACCTCCAGTCTTGGCGACAGCGGCGACCTCACTTCTCCAGATCTCCCGGCCTCCGGCGACACCTTGTAACAGTTCATCTACCCGATTTCTGCAGGTCCAATTTCTGCATTTTTTCTACCCGATTTCTGCTATTATTTTTTGTTTTGGATTTCTGCTATTATAGGTGTTTTGGATTTGTGGATTTCTGCTATTGATTTGTGGATGTGTGTGTGTGTGTGGAGGGGGGGGGGATGTGTGTGTGTGGATGTGTGATGTGTGTGTGGATGTGTATGTGAATGTGTATGTTTATGTGATGTATGTTTATGTGATGTATGTGTGGATGTGTGTTGTGTGTATGTGTGGATGTGTGGATGTGTGTTGTGATGTGTGTGTGTTTGTGTGTATGGGTATGTGTTTTTTGTGTTTGTTTTGTGTGTGTATGTGATTTGTGTGTGTGTGTTGTATGTTTGTGTGTGTGTGTGTGTTGTATGTTTGTGTGTGTGTGTGTGTGTGTGTTTTGTGTGATTTGGGTTTGTTTTTTATGTGTGTTGTATTGGTATGTGATTTGTGTGTGGGGGTATGTGTTTTGTGTGTTTGTTTTGTGTGTGTTTGTGTGTATGGGTATGTGTTTTTTTGTGTTTGTTTTGTGTGTGTATGTGATTTGTGTGTGTGTGTTGTATGTTTGTGTGTGTGTGTGTTGTATGTTTGTGTGTGTGTGTGTTGTATGTTTGTGTGATTTGGGTTTGTTTTTTATGTGTGTTGTATTGGTATGTGATTTGTGTGTGGGGGTATGTGTTTTGTGTGTGTTTGTATATGTGTTTGTATGTATGTGTTTGTATGTTTGTGTGATTTGGGTATGTTTGTGTTTGTGTATATGTGTGTTTGTGTGTGTGTTTGTGTTTATGTGTGTGTTGTATGTTTGTGTTTGTGTATATGTGTGATGTTGTATGTAGATATGTGTATGTATATGTGTATGTGTGTGTGTATGTATATGTGTTTGTATATGTGTTTGTATATGTGTTTGTATGTTTGTATTTGTGTTTGTATATGTGTTTGTATATGTGTATGTATATGTGTTTGTATATGTGTATGTATATGTGTATGTGTGTGTGTATGTTTGTGTTTGTATGTTTTGTGTTTGTGTATATGTGTGTTTGTGTGTGTGTTTGTGTGTGTGTTTGTGTTTATGTGTGTGTTGTATGTTTGTGTTTGTGTATATGTGTGGTGTATGTTTGTGTGTTTGTGTGGTGTGTTTGTGTGTGTATTTGTATGTATATGTGTATGTGTGTGTGTATGTTAGTGTTTTTAACAAGTGATGGATGAATTAAAAATTATTATGTTCAATAAACCTATTTGTTTGTTAGTATTTTAATTGTTATGTTTGGGTCTATAGTAAAATGGGGAAACCAAGGGATGGAGGAATTGCAGCTAGTTGGGAGTCAAATGAAGTCATGATTTTCTGTGATCTTTGCATTAAAGAAATCGGGCTTGGTAATCGACCTACCACCCACTTCAGCAAGGATGGTTGGAAAAATTTGATCTTGGCTTTTAAACAAGTCACCGGAAAAAGCTATGATCGAATGCAAATGAAAAATAAATGGGATCATCTCAAGAAAGACTGGAAATTGTGGAGAGAACTAAAACATGGAGAGACCGGTTTGGGCTGGGATCAGGAAAAGAGAACAATTGCTGCATCTGATGAGTGGTGGGAGGAGAAGTTAAAGGTCATCTCATAAACCTACTAGTTACAATTTTCTATATATCTGAATTTTGTTTCATTTAGTGACACTTTTATAATATGTTTTGTGCAGGTTGTTCCTAATGCAAAAAAATTTAGATATGGTGGTATTTCCCCTGAGTTAGAGGAAAAATTAAATATTATGTTCAGTCAAGTAGTCGCAACTGGTGAAGATTCATGGGCACCATCCCAAGGCAGTGTGCCACCTGAAATGGAGAATAATATTGAAGAAGAAGATCATTTAGAAGATGATGTGGATGTTCAGCGATGTGGACTTGAAGATATAGGTGGAAATGTATCAACCAACGTTGTTAATGGTTCTACCTCTTCAAGCAAAAAAAGAAGAATGGGAAAGAAAAAAGGAATGGCTATATCTTACATGAGTGAGTTGCGTGATTGTGCATTTGCAGCGAAGCCAGCACCAGTTATCACAATCAAGGAGACGGTGGAGTTGATTTCCAGCATTCAAGAGATACGTTCTGACCTCGGCTTATACTACTTTGCTGTGAACTATATCAGGGACAAGAACAGCAGAGAGATTTTCATGAGCATTCCAGAAGATATACGAGTTTGGTGGATCAAAAATGCTTATGAGAATAGGACAGACTGATGTTTCTATTTACTATTTCTGAATCTTGTCATGTTGTTTTGAAAACTTTTATATTTTTGAATCTTGTGACTGTCATCTATTTTGACCTTTTTGACTTGTTGTGTGCTAATGCTACCTTGTAGTTTGTTGTTTAAGTTCATGTCATTACTACTTTGCTATTCATAATTTTACTACCTTGCTGATTGTTGTTTAAGTAAATGTTATTTGGAGACATCTTGTAATTGTTGTTACTTTTAATTCTTTGACAGCTAAGGTTGATGGAAGCACATGATTCTTCCAGTGAAAATTCAGGAGAAGATACCTCTCTTTCTCCAGAACGGGTACAATATATTGAATACTGCAATAGAGCTATCTATGCAATTGATGAGATAAATAATTGCATACGGGAAAAGAGACCATGCATGACGTCTACTCAAACAGGTGAGAAATGGTTGAAAGAGTTGCTTGAAGGGCACCCAGATAGAATTCATGACGCATTTAGAATGTCAAAGCGCATTTTTATTGATTTACTTCGAAAGTTAGAAAACGATCATGAATTACAAGGATCACAACGCACAACCTCAAGAGAAATCCTGGGAATTACATTGTATATCCTAGCACATGGAGGCTCTATGAGATTAACAAAAGAGAGATTTCAACACTCAACTGAAACAATAAGTAGATATTTTTTGAAGGGTCTTAAATCACTAATGCTACTGTCAGTTGATGTTATAAAACCAATTGATCGTCTTTTCACAGAAATACCTATGGAAATAAGGTATGATGCTCGTTACATGCCATTCTTTAAGGATTGCATTGGTGCAATTGACGGTACACATGTAGATGCGAGGATACCAGTTGATGATCAGGTTAGATATATTGGACGTCATGGTACAACAACGCAAAATGTGATGGCTGTTTGCGACTTTAATATGTGCTTCACATTTGCACTGGCTGGGTGGGAAGGATCCGCTCATGATAGTCGTATCTTCGCGCGCGCATTGTCTGACGATAGACTACATTTTCCGCATCCTCCTCAAGGTAAAATATTCAATAAATGATCGTATATGCTTTATTATTTCGCAATCATATTTTTATATTTAACATATCAACTTATTACAGGTAAATATTATTTAGTGGATGCTGGATATCCACTAAAAATGGGCTATTTAAAACCATATCCAGAAACACGATATCATTTGACTGATTTTGCACGTGGGAGTCGTCCAATACATGGCAGACATGAGCATTTTAATAAGGCGCATTCATCTCTTCGAAGTGTGATTGAGAGGACGTTTGGGGTTTGGAAGAAAAAGTGGCATATTCTTACAAAAATGCCTCAGTATAATTTCAAGAAACAACGTTCGATTGTGCTTGCGACCATGGCATTGCATAACTTTATTCGTAGACATCCATCTCGATGGGACCCGGAATTTAATGCATGTGATGCTGATGACTCTTTCATACCCCCAGAAGGTGTTGACACAGAAGATGGGGGTGAAATTGAGACATATATGTTAGATGCTGGGACTGCAGATCAAATGTCTGCAGTGCGAGATAGTATTGCAGAAGAAGTGTACAATGCTCGCAGGTATTAATATGTTAATATCACATTTTAAATTTGAAAAAAAATTTAATTCTTATTAATATCAAATGTATTTCTTACGCAGGTGAATAAAGATTGGAGAAAATGAAGATGACGAGGAAGTATATTTTTGTTGGGGCAATGATCGTGTACTTTTTTTTATGAACATTTTGAAAACTTGTACTATTTTGGTTAAAACATTAGAGAACAATTTGTATTTTGTTGTGCTATGTTAACATATTTAAGTAATTTACTTTTTTATTTATTATTTTCGAAAGTTAAAAAAACAGCTCCCAACAGCTGTTTTTCCAAACAGCTCAATTGAAAAAGCTCTGTTCAATCAGCAGTTATTCTCATACACCCCAAACAGTCTGCAGCTTTTCAAAACAGCTCCCCAAAGAGCTCTGTCTAAAGAGCTCTGTTCAATCAGCAGCTTTTCAATCCGCAGCAGCTCTCCCAAACAGACCCTAAAATTGCTAGCCTTCCTCCCCACCTCCGCTGCAACTAAAATTCCTAGCCTTCCTCTCACCTCCGCTGCCTCCCTCTCCCTCCTCCTGTGTCTTCCCTTCTCCCTCCACCGCATCTTCGCCGGCCTCTTCCTCCCCTACCACCTTTCCCTCACACTCGTCTCCTCCTCCGCATCCTCGCCGGCCGCCGCTTTTGCTGATTTCGTTCTCTCTCACTCGCCGCTCTTCCTCCCGGGACTTTATCACCTCCAGCGTCATCCATCCCCGATCTTCCGACCAAACGTGCTCTGAAACTTTGTTAAGCCGGCAAGTTTCTGCCGTTTTCAATTTCCTGGGGTTCTCAATTTGCTCCCCCTGTCAGTTGTTCGCCTCTTCTCCCTTCTTCTCTGATCGACTTCATCTCAACAGCCCTACACAAAGCTTCACCGTTTCTGCGCTTCCTGGAAGGGGGCCAACCGCGCGTGCTCTTCTTCCTCCCCCCGCTGTGAGTTCTTCTCCTCTTCTCTTATATTTTTTGGGATATCATTAAACGACTTGCATCTGGAAAGGTCAAAGACCCAGTTTGTATAAAATTGGCTTTTTACGTGTGCTACCAAAATTTGTTTTTATTATGTCTTCCAACATGCCTATTTGACTACAAAATGGGTGGAAGCAGAGATGTCAAATTTCTTTTTATTATGTCTTCCAACAAGCCTATTTGACTACAAAATGGGTGGAAGCAGAGATATCAAATTAGTACTGCCTGGAATTGTAAATATATATATATATATAGGGTTGTGTGTGTGTATTTTAAGTATCATGAGCCTATTATTTATAGAAGTAGGAAATGGTGATGATATAGCATTTAAAACTAAGGCATGGTTGTGCCTGGAGAGTATCATGTTTGTCTACTACTGTGATGTATCAATAAATCATCACACGAAATTGTGTCTGTCCAACCACACAGGATATCTCTAGCACATTATTTTCATGAAAATCTCATCTCAGACTAAAAAAAACTTGGGTATCTTCAACACATAATTGGCAAACGTTCTTACAAAATAGCTCTCACTTACCGCTCTTCCTCCCGGGAATCTATCGCCTCCACCGCCATCCATCTTTGGTAAGCCGACAAGTTTCCGCCGTTTTTCATTTCGTGTGATTCTAAATTTTCTCTTCTGTGTTCACCAGTCTCTTCTCTGGGTTCGCCCGTCTGTTGTCATGTCCACTGAGATGAGTGGGTTTCAATAAAGCACTTGATCCAAATCTACATAACCAGGTCCGTTGTATAGTGTCTATTTGTTCTATCCCTCGCAAACCATTTTTTGATTTCTCTAAGCTTCTAGATATATACAATCTTCATTTGCTACGTGTAGAATTAGGGGGAAGGAGATATAATTTGTAATGTAAACATAGCAATTAATATCCAGTGCAACGGTATTTTATGTTTCGATTTGTGCATGTTTTCTTCTCCAATGTGCTTGCTTCTGCAAAGAATTTATGATATTGGCAATCTAATCCAGGAAATAATTATTTGACAGATTTCTTTGTGGACTTTCGCTTCTCAGAGTTGGGTCGAGAGACTACTAGATTTTCCATATCACCGGTATGTTTTAAATTTTTTTGAAATTGTCTATTTCCCGTCTTTTAAAATTCCGCTTCGGCAATTCCGTGTTATGCTCTATTAGTTAGGACATTCCAAATTGATGCCTACCTCATAACAACTGTGTTTACATATGCAAGCAAAACAAACTCTTAAATTCCATGTACTCTTAATCATTACATTTGTTGCGGAACGCTTAGGGCCCTTGGTAGACCGGTTCACTTGAACCGCCTTAGCTCGTGAGCGAGCTAAGCGCGCAAACAGTCAATTAGAGGTTCGTTGAGTACGCAGAGACTTTTTAACGTGGAAAACCCGGAAAGGGTAAAAAACCACGCGGCCGGAGCTGTGCCGACCAAACTTCACTATCTTCTGGAGGAGTTACAACTTGGCAGCTAGAACTCGAGCGCGACAGACCGCTGCTCGTTACAATACTTGGAGAAAGAGAGCTTCGAGGGTGACAGGCCACCTCTCGAAAAAACTAAGTCCTTTTCCCTTCAAAGACTGCTAGTCGCCTTTCGGAAGCGGGGAGGCTAGTCGCCTTTCCCTTCTGAGAGATGCTGGTCGCCTTTCTGGAATTGAGAAGGCTGGTCGCCTTTCTCTTCTGAGAACTACTCGTCGCCTTTCGGAATTGAGGGGGCTAGTCGCCTTTCTCTTCTGAGAACTGCTCGTCGCCTTTCGGAATCGGGAAGGCTAGTCGTCTTTCTCTTCTGAGAACTGCTTGTCGCCTTTCGGAATCGAGAAGGCTAGTCGCCTTTCTCTTCTGAGAACTGCTTGTCGCCTTTCGGAATCGAGAAGACTAGTCGCCTTTCCCTTCTGAGAACTGCTTGTCGCCTTTCGGGATCGAGAAGGCTAGTCGCCTTTCTCTTCTGAGAACTGCTTGTCGCCTTTCGGAATCGAGAAGGCTAGTCGTCTTTCCCTTCTGAGAAATGCTAGTCGCCTTTCTGGAAGATGAAGATCTTCAAGTCCCGAAGGAGATCTTCAAGTCCCGAAGGAGATCTTCAAGTGCCGAAGGAGAATTCCGCAAAAGTCTGCAAGGAGCTCTCCCGAGTCCAGAAGTCAACGTCCTTTCAAATGAAGCCATGGGGCTCCTTTTATAGTTTTTGTCGGGGGCGGCCCGGTAATTTTGTCGTTGGCAGTTTCCATAAATGCTCGGTGGACGAATCATATTCTCCGGTTCGGGGCCCTCGGATCACTATTTTTCGTAAATGACCACCTTGCCCCTCGGGCAGCTTGGGCAGATTGGGCAGTTCGGGCAGTTCTGTTGGAGGTGAAAAAGGCGACTAACTGTTCCTGAAAAGTGAGAAGCCTGAAACCCAAAATGTGAGAAGCCGGAAAGACAAAAAGTGAGAAGCCGGAAAGACAAAAAGTGAGAAGCCGGAAAGACAAAAAGTGAGAAGCCGGAAAGACAAAAAGTGAGAAGGCTTCCCGACTGCGTTCAGAAACGTTCTGAGCGCGGGTTAGCGCTGAAGCTCCCCGAATGCGCGACGGGCCCCGGGAGATGTCTCGGACGGACGGCGAATCGAGGAGCCGCTCCCTAGCGAGCGGTTGAAGTCCTCCGGAGGGGAGCGGGTGTCAGACCGCACCCCTAGAAGGAGTGGGCACGGCCGCGCACCCCCGAGCGGGGAGGGTGCGGACTGGCCGCACCCCAAGGGGTGCGGACTGGCCGCACCCCAAGGGGTGCGGACTGGCCGCACCCCAAGGGGTGCGGCTGGGCCGCACCCCTTGGGGGGTGCGGCTTGGCCGCACCCCCTCGGGGGGTGCGGCTTGGCCGCACCCCCTCGGGGGGTGCGGCTTGGCCGCACCCCCTCGGGGGGTGCGGCTTGGCCGCACCCCCTCGGGGGGTGCGGCTTGGCCGCACCCCCTCGGGGGGTGCGGCTTGGCCGCACCCCCTCGGGGGGTGCGGTTTGGCCGCACCCCACAAGGGGTGCGGCTGGGCCGCACCCCTTGGGGGGTGCGGCTTGGCCGCACCCCCTTGGGGGGTGCGGTTTGGCCGCACCCCTCAAGGGGTGTGGCCGGACCGCACCCCCTTGGGGGATGCGGCTCCCCCTTGGGGGGTGTAGCCGGCTCGTACCCCCTCGGGGGTGTGGTCGGCCCGTACCCCCCTTGAGGGGTGCGACTTGGCCGGCCACTCTCCTTGGGGGATACGAATGAGCCGGGCCCCCCCAAGGTGGTGCGGTCGGGGCGTGTTCGGGCCATCTCCCTACGGCGAGTGGTGCAGCCCGCGTGCTGCCGTGCGCTTTTGCGCGCGATTACGTACATATCTGGGGCTCGTGTGTGCTTCGATCGCTACCCCCCATCTCTCTTCTGCGAGGTTTCCTTTGGGCGCATCCTGAGGCCTTCACGGGTGTACAACATAAGCCCCCCAAACCTTCGGAGTCCGAATTCCTGAGCGAGGAGTTCGAAGGTTTTGATTTTTCTTCGGCGGCTTTACCCCTTGTCCTCTGTGTGGCGCTTTTTTAGGTAGGAGTTGATGTCGGAGGGTGCTGGTTCCCTGTGATTGTCGTGGGCTTGCTGCCAGGTTCTGATATCCGCGTGGACTGTGGGGTTTCTGCAAAGTGACAGATTAGCTTGCGCGGTTCTGAGCCCGCGGCTTTTTTTTTTCACAATAGAAAATTTAGCTCACGCAAGTCTGTGCTTGCGGCTTTCTTGCACGAGTCGGGCTCGCGGCTTGGCCGGTGAATAGCGTTTGTATTCAAACCGTGGGTGAACGCAGGGGGGCAGGCCCCGACGTCACCGGGACTCGACGGCGGAGGAGAAGGGCGAACCTTCAATCGACGGCGGTGCAAAGTCCCCGGGGCAGGGCCCCGAAGTGGCCGGTGAATAGCTGGTGTATTCAAACCGGAGGCGTTCGTAAGGGGGGCAGGCCCCTACGACGCTGGGACTTGACGGCGGAGGAGAAGGGCGGACCTTCAATCGACGGCGGTGCAAAGCCCCCGAGGCAGGGCCCCGAAGTGGCCGGTGAATAGCTGGTGTATTCAAACCGGAGGCGTTCGTAAGGGGGGCAGGCCCCTACGACGCTGGGACTTGACGGCGGAGGAGAAGGACGAACCTTCAATCGACGGCGGTGCAAAGCCCCCGAGGCAGGGCCTCGTTGCAAAGTTTTTCTTAAGTGCGTGAAGGTGTCAAAACATAGCTTTTCA
Organism: Dactylorhiza incarnata; assembly: GCA_033032865.1. Classification (NCBI taxonomy): domain Eukaryota; kingdom Viridiplantae; phylum Streptophyta; class Magnoliopsida; order Asparagales; family Orchidaceae; genus Dactylorhiza; species Dactylorhiza incarnata. Next base: position 2,104,768 of record JAWHQI010000124.1, on the reverse strand, counting down.
ATAAGAGATCATTTGGTGCACAGCTTTATGTAAGATAAGATAGGTGCACGAGTCTGAGCTCGCGGCTTTTACACAAATTATAAGATAGATTTGCACGAGTTAGAGCTCGCGGCTTGGTACAGAAGTTGAAGATAAGTTTGCACGAGTTTGAACTCGTGGCTTAGTACATGGTAGAGGTCCTGGGATCACTGGTAAAAGCGGCGCAAGTTTTGAGCGTTCCAGGTGCGTGGCAAAGTCTTCCCTTCCGCCGTCCTGAGCCTGTACGTTCCGGGTTTTATGACTGCGGTGACTACGTACGGGCCTTCCTAGGCCGCTGAAAGCTTGTCTCCTTGGGGACCTTTACCGACGGCCTCGATGCTGCGTAGGACGAGATCTCCTACGTTGATTGGTCTGGGCTTCACCCTCCTGTCGTAGGTCCGGGCTACACGCATTTGGTAGAGTGCAGCACGGTAAGCAGCGTTGTCCCGGACTTCAGGGATTAGATCTAGGTTTTCTCGGAGCAGTCCATCATTCTTGTTGGGGTCGAAGGTGAGTACTCGAGCACTCGGAACGCCGATGTCAACGGGGATGATAGCTTCGGTTCCGTAGCAGAGGTTATAAGGTGTCTCTCCTGTAGGAGTTCTTTCTGTTGTGCGATATGCCCATAATACATTCGGGAGCGCGTCTACCCACTGTCCCCCGGCTTCTTCCAAGCGTGTTTTCAGCCCTTTGAGGATGGTGCGGTTCGTGACCTCTACTTGTCCGTTGGCTTGTGGATGCGCCACGGCCGTGTGGCGCAGGTTGATTTTCAGATCTTCGCACATCTTGGTGAAGGACTTGCCAGTGAATTGAGTGCCGTTGTCGGCAATGATCGTAGCCGGGATGCCGAAGCGGCAAACGATGCTCTTCCAGACGAATTGTTTGGCGTTTTCTTCGGTGATCTTAGCCAGGGGCTCCGCCTCCACCCATTTAGTGAAGTAATCGATAGCTAGGATGATGAACTTCCTCTGTCCAGATGCTAGAGGTAGGGGGCCGAGGAGGTCGATCCCCCATTGCGCGAATGGCCACGCACTCTGCAGCGTGGTAAGTGAGACCGGGGGTTGATGAGGCATGTTGGCGTGTAGCTGACAGCTTTTGCACCTGTGGACAAAGTCGGCCGCGTCCTTTCTTATTGTCGGCCAATAGAAGCCTTGATGCAGTATTTTCCGCGCTAATGCCTTCCCGCCTAGGTGCTCTCCGCAGACTCCTCCGTGTACTTCCCTGAGTACGTAGTCCGCCTCGCTTGCCGGCAGGCATTTCAGATATGGTCCTGAGAATGCCCGTTTGTAAAGCTCCCCGTCTATAATGGTGAACGATGCAGCCCGCATTCGCAGCCTTCGCGCCTCTAGGCGATCTTCAGGAAGGTGCCCTTGCTCCAGGTAGGCTCGTAATGGGGTCATCCAGGGCGACTCCTCCTGGTGGATGGTTGTGATTTCCCATGGCCCTTGAATGCTTGGGATCACAACTTCTTCGATTCGGCGTCTTCGAGACTGGTAGCTGGAGGGTGAGGTGGCGAGCTTGGATAGGGCATCCGCCCTGGTATTCTGCTCTCGGGGGATGTGTAGGATCTGATATGATGAGATCTTTTGGAGAAGTGACTTTGCGAATGCGAGGTATTTCGTCATCTGCTCGCTCTTAGCCTCGTAATCTCCTTCAACCTGTGAGACCACGAGTTGGGAGTCTGTATAAATCGTTAGGTTCTCGACTTTGCAGTCGATAGCGAGCCGGAGACCGGCGATCAGTGCTTCGTATTCCGCGATGTTATTTGTTGCGGGGAACTTTAGCCGGAGTCCGTAATCCAGGGTGATCCCTTCGGGGCTCATAAGGAGCAATCCCGCTCCGGCCCCTTCAGCTCCCGAGGCGCCGTCGACATAGAGGGTCCACCGGGTGCTTGCGGTGTCTTTGATGAGGGTTGTTTCTGGCGGGATGGTGTATTCTACCACGAAGTCGGCGAGCACCTGCGACTTGATGTCAGGGCGAGGCAGGAATTGGATGTCGAATTCGCTGAGTTCTACGACCCACTTTACAAGTATCCCCGAGACTTCCGGCTTCTGGAGGATCGCCCGTAATGGGAGTTGTGTCAATACTTTGACTGCGTGAGCCTGGAAGTAGGGTCTGAGTTTTCTAGCCGAGAAGACAAGAGCTAAGGCTGTCTTGTCTGCTGCCGGATATCTGGTTTCGGTATCGGTGAGGACTTTGCTGAGGTAGTAGATCGGGCGTTGCACTCCTCCTTCGTCCTTCACAAGCACTGAGCTAAGAGCCGTAGGCGATACGGCCAGGTACAAGAACAGAGTTTCCCCGGGGGTGGGCTTTGACAGAAGCGGTGGCGAAGCCAGGTACTGCTTGAGAAGCTCGAAGGCCACCTGGCACTCGTCCGTCCATTGGAAACCTGAATGTCGCGCTCCCCGGAGGATTTTGAAGAAGGGGAGGTACTTGTCTCCTGTTCGTGATAAGAAACGGGACAGAGCTGCGATCCTCCCGTTTGGGCGTTGTACTTCCTTAATTGAGCGAGGTGGCGACATATCCTCCAACGCCTTGATCTTCTCGGGGTTGGCCTCGATTCCCCGATGGGTTACCATGAAACCTAGAAACTTCCCCGCCGTCACACCAAACGCACACTTGCTGGGGTTGAGCCGCATCTGGAAGCGACGGAGAAGCTGGAAGCACTTTTCTAAGTCTTCCAAGTGGTCGCGTCGGTGGACGCTCTTTACTAGCATGTCGTCCACGTAAACCTCCATCGTTTCTCCGATGAGATCCTTGAAGACCTTGTTCATCAGCCTTTGGTAAGTGGCTCCGGCGTTTTTTAGGCCGAAGGGCATCACCTTGTAGCAGTAGACTCCCCGGTCGGTGCGGAAGGCGGTATGCTCTTCGTCTGCGGGGTTCATCCTTATCTGGTTGTAACCTGAATAAGCATCCATAAAGCTGAGTAGCTCGTGGCCTGCTGTAGCGTCGACGAGCTGGTCAATCCTTGGCAGGGGGAAACTATCCTTCGGGCAGGCTTGGTTCAGGTTGCTGTAGTCGACGCACATTCGCCATTTCCCCGAGGCCTTTTTGACCATGACCACGTTGGCGAGCCATGTGGGATATTCTGCTTCACGAATGAATCGCGCCTCCAGGAGCTTAGCTACCTCTTCCTCGATTGCTTTTAGGCGCTCGGGGGCGAAGTTCCTCTTTTTCTGAATCACGGGTCTGCATGCGGGGTTGATGTTTAGCGAGTGAAAGATGACGTCGGGATCTACCCCGGGCATGTCCTCCGGGCTCCATGCGAAAATATCCTCGTTCTCCTGCAGGAAGGTGGTGAACTTCTCTTGCTCTTGTGATGTCAAGAGTGACCCGACCTGAACAGTTCGAGTCGGGTCTCGCCTGGAGAGCGGTACTTCCACTAGCCCTTCAACGGGCGTTCCTCGCTGCAGCGTCGCCTCGTCTCGCAGGTCGAAGTTATTGATGTTGAGAGCGGTCGCCCTTGCTGGCTGAGCCTGCTTCAGGTAGCAAGTCCTGGCTGCCTCTTGGTCTCCTCTTACGACTCCTATTCCTGCGGCAGTGGGGAACTTCATAGCTAGGTGTGGAATAGAGGGGATTGCCCCGAAGATTGACTGGAGCGGTCTCCCGAAGATGGCATTGTAGGCCGAGGTGGACTCTACCACCATGAACTGGATGTTGTGCGTTGACTGTCTTGGAAATTCGCCCAACGTGACTGGGAGGATGATCATGCCTTGCACCGGGACGGGCCTGTTGTCGAAGCCGTAGACGGGCCCGGCTGCCGGACTAAGCTGGTCTTTGGTGAGCTTCATACTTTGCAAGGTGGAGAGGAACAAGACGTCGACCGAACTTCCATTGTCGACTAGTATCCTCTTCACTTTAAAGCAGGGATCCCCGATCCCTGCGCTGATCACGAGCGGATCCTGGTGTGGAAGCCGCAACCCTCGTAAGTCTTCATCTCCGAAAGCTATCGTAATATCCTGCTTGAGTTTTTTGTCTTCGTGGTCTCTTGCGGGCTGGGCGATCGAGAGGATCTGCGACGTCAGGACTGGCGGTCCGGCGATCGTCTCGATTTCCCCTACCATCGGCCTTCCTCCACCTGCGCCTCGGGGGGCGGGGGGCTGCTCTCCTGCCTCCCTAGGCTGCTGGGGCTGATTGGGGATCTGGCCTTGTAAGAATCTTCCCAGGAGTCCCTGGCGGATGAGGCGCTCGATCTCGTCTTTGAGCCTGGTGCACTCTTCGGTGGTATGTCCTGTTCCTCGATGGAACTCGCAGTATCTGGACTGGTCACCCCTCGGATTTGGCGGGGGTATCCGGGGCATGCGAAGTTCGGGGTTGTTCTGAATGGCGTAGAGCACGTTCGTTCTGGTGGTGTTCAGTGGGGTGTAGGTCCTGGGCGGCTGCGGTCCCAGATCCCTTCGGGGGTCACGCCGACGTCCGTCACCGCGGCGCTCCTCGCCGCGGCGATCTTCTCGTTCGCGAGGGGCTTGATCTGTTCCCCTTTTCTTTCCTTGGCTTCCTTCGAACTACCGACGGTGTGCTTCGATGGCCTCATCTGCAGCTATTTGTGCTTCGACCCTGTGAACAAGGTCGGGGTAGCTTGGTACGGTTTCTCTCATGAGAGCCGAATAGAATCCGCTTGGGCGGAGCCCTCCTAAGAAAACTCCTCGCAAGAGTTCGGGGTCAACCCCTGGGATCTGCCGCGCCTCGGTAGTGAAGCGTCGGAAGAAGTCCTTGAGCGTCTCTCCGTCGTTCTGGCGGATCCCTGAGAGATGGGAGGGATCCCGGACAATTCGGCGGTTGGCGATGAACTGATCCACGAACTGCTGTGCCATTTCCGTGAAGTTGTTGATGGCCCCATTCCGCAGAGAATGGAACCAAGTGCGCGCTTGGCCTTTCAAGGTCGCTGGGAACACCTGGCAGAGGAGCTGATCAGGAGCGCTGTAGATCCTCATGATGGTGGTGAAATGATTGACGTGTTCCAAAGGGTCGTCCGTCCCGTCGAATGTCTCGATGTTAGGAAGCTTGAAGCCATTCGGGATTGGATGGGCTAGGACTTGAGGTGACAGGGGGGAGCCCTGATGCGCGGGGCGGCGAGCGAGCGCGGCGCGTCGTCCTGCTTGGGCATACTCTTCTTCGATCATATCACGGATTTCTTCGCGCGTAGTCCTTTCCGTTGCCCGCTCAGGGGGAGCTCTTCTGGGATGGTGGCGACGGTGGTCAGCTTCCGGTCCTCCAGCCGGTGGGACAAGGTGAGCGGAACTCGCCGCGTTGGAGAATCCTTCTGAAGCCTCATCTTCTTGGACGGCTTCTTGGTTTGGGACAAGGTTTAGAACTGGGGGTGGCGGTGCGTTTGGAGCTGGTGGCTGGACCGGAGCCTGAGGAGCCCCGAGATCCCTTACGAGAGCCAACATCTCGGCTTGGTGCTCTTCGATTCGCCGCATGCGCACTTCCAGCCCAGCTGCTGGCGCGGGGAGTGCCTGCTCTGCGGGTGGTGCGTCAATTTGCGAGGGGGAGGGAGCTGGGTCGACGCGTCCCTCCAGCGCTGATCCCTCCGCAGTGCGGGTACTCTTCCTCGCCATTGCGGTTGACCTTCAAAAAGTTCTGGGAATGTTCCCACAGACGGCGCCAAACTGTTGCGGAACGCTTAGGGCCCTTGGTAGACCGGTTCACTTGAACCGCCTTAGCTCGTGAGCGAGCTAAGCGCGCAAACAGTCAATTAGAGGTTCGTTGAGTACGCAGAGACTTTTTAACGTGGAAAACCCGGAAAGGGTAAAAAACCACGCGGCCGGAGCTGTGCGGACCAAACTTCACTATCTTCTGGAGGAGTTACAACTTGGCAGCTAGAACTCGAGCGCGACAGACCGCTGCTCGTTACAATACTTGGAGAAAGAGAGCTTCGAGGGTGACAGGCCACCTCTCGAAAAAACTAAGTCCTTTTCCCTTCAAAGACTGCTAGTCGCCTTTCGGAAGCGGGGAGGCTAGTCGCCTTTCCCTTCTGAGAGATGCTGGTCGCCTTTCTGGAATTGAGAAGGCTGGTCGCCTTTCTCTTCTGAGAACTACTCGTCGCCTTTCGGAATTGAGGGGGCTAGTCGCCTTTCTCTTCTGAGAACTGCTCGTCGCCTTTCGGAATCGGGAAGGCTAGTCGTCTTTCTCTTCTGAGAACTGCTTGTCGCCTTTCGGAATCGAGAAGGCTAGTCGCCTTTCTCTTCTGAGAACTGCTTGTCGCCTTTCGGAATCGAGAAGACTAGTCGCCTTTCCCTTCTGAGAACTGCTTGTCGCCTTTCGGGATCGAGAAGGCTAGTCGCCTTTCTCTTCTGAGAACTGCTTGTCGCCTTTCGGAATCGAGAAGGCTAGTCGTCTTTCCCTTCTGAGAAATGCTAGTCGCCTTTCTGGAAGATGAAGATCTTCAAGTCCCGAAGGAGATCTTCAAGTCCCGAAGGAGATCTTCAAGTGCCGAAGGAGAATTCCGCAAAAGTCTGCAAGGAGCTCTCCCGAGTCCAGAAGTCAACGTCCTTTCAAATGAAGCCATGGGGCTCCTTTTATAGTTTTTGTCGGGGGCGGCCCGGTAATTTTGCCGTTGGCAGTTTCCATAAATGCTCGGTGGACGAATCATATTCTCCGGTTCGGGGCCCTCGGATCACTATTTTTCGTAAATGACCACCTTGCCCCTCGGGCAGCTTGGGCAGATTGGGCAGTTCGGGCAGTTCTGTTGGAGGTGAAAAAGGCGACTAACTGTTCCTGAAAAGTGAGAAGCCTGAAACCCAAAATGTGAGAAGCCGGAAAGACAAAAAGTGAGAAGCCGGAAAGACAAAAAGTGAGAAGCCGGAAAGACAAAAAGTGAGAAGCCGGAAAGACAAAAAGTGAGAAGGCTTCCCGACTGCGTTCAGAAACGTTCTGAGCGCGGGTTAGCGCTGAAGCTCCCCGAATGCGCGACGGGCCCCGGGAGATGTCTCGGACGGACGGCGAATCGAGGAGCCGCTCCCTAGCGAGCGGTTGAAGTCCTCCGGAGGGGAGCGGGTGCCGGACCGCACCCCTAGAAGGAGTGGGCACGGCCGCGCACCCCCGAGCGGGGAGGGTGCGGACTGGCCGCACCCCTAGAAGGAGTGGGCACGGCCGCGCACCCCCGAGCGGGGAGGGTGCGGACTGGCCGCACCCCAAGGGGTGCGGACTGGCCGCACCACAAGGGGTGCGGCTGGGCCGCACCCCCTCGGGGGGTGCGGCTTGGCCGCACCCCCTCGGGCCGCACCCCTTGGGGGTGCGGCTCGGCCGCACCCCACAAGGGGTGCGGCTGGGCCGCACCCCTTGGGGGGTGCGGCTTGGCCGCACCCCCTTGGGGGGTGCGGTTTGGCCGCACCCCTCAAGGGGTGTGGCCGGACCGCACCCCCTTGGGGGATGCGGCTCCCCCTTGGGGGGTGTAGCCGGCTCGTACCCCCTCGGGGGTGTGGTCGGCCCGTACCCCCCTTGAGGGGTGCGACTTGGCCGGCCACTCTCCTTGGGGGATACGAATGAGCCGGGCCCCCCCAAGGTGGTGCGGTCGGGGCGTGTTCGGGCCATCTCCCTGCGGCGAGTGGTGCAGCCCGCGTGCTGCCGTGCGCTTTTGCGCGCGATTACGTACATATCTGGGGCTCGTGTGTGCTTCGATCGCTACCCCCCATCTCTCTTCTGCGAGGTTTCCTTTGGGCGCATCCTGAGGCCTTCACGGGTGTACAACAACATTTATCACCTCCAGGAAATGCATTCATATATTAATTATATTTACTCTCTTTGAATATGCTCAAGAGAGAGGGCTACCAAAATTTCTTACAATTGGGCAAGGAAATAGATTAATTCTTGCATGCTCCATTCATGATCACTATATGCAGAACACTTGCTCGATAAATTATCAATAAGTAAATTATATGGAAGCCGTTATACTATCTAATATGTTAACGGTTGCATTAAATTGTCCGCTATTGTGATGTTCTTCTACTCCCTGGTCAAAATGCCCCCACCCTAGCTCTAACATCTAACTTATCCTAGGTCGTGAGAGAGCACTGCACCAGGGACGACATTTACTGCGGCGCCGAGATATGCAAGGTTTGCGAATCTTCCTCCGTTCGGTTGAGTTCCTCTGCCTCAATCCTAATCATCGACACCAACGTGGTGCTCCATCAGGTACTTCGCTGTTCGGCTGGTTTTAGTTCGATACTCAAACCACGAAAATTGTCGATAATATATATAAGGTTTGCAAAACCCGCCGATTGCTGAGTAGGGTCGGAGGCCCGTGCCGTTCAAATGTCGCCACCATGACAAATGTCGCCCACCACGACAAATGTCGCCCACCACGACAAATGTCGCCCACCACGACAAATGTCGCCCCCACGACAAATGTCGCCCCCACGACAAATGACGCCCCCACAACAAATGTCGCCCAACACGACAAATGTCGCCCCACGACAAATGTCGCCCCCACGACAAATGTCGCTTTGGATCGGGACGGAGGCCCGTGCCTGTCACTTGTGTGTGTGTGTGTGTGTCTGTGTGTGTGTGTGTGTGTATATATATATATACATATAACCTATATAACATAATATATATATATTATATACATATAACCTAATCTAGATGCATAGTAGGACAACAAGAATCATTAATTCATTATATAAACATTTTGAATCACACGGGAACATACAAGATGAAATTGATGGGGGGAATACTCGATAAGGGCTTTCGTTTCAATGTGCCAGATGTGAAATGCACGAGTGAAACTCCTTTAGATCAAAGAACAAATGCAGAGCATCAGGAAACAACACTGTGCGAGGGTTGCTCCTTCATATTTTTCAGCTCTTCAGTTCAAAGATCAGATGCAGAGAGTAGGTTTACTTCAGGGGCAGTCAGTGGTGAAGGAAAATGCAGAGAGAAGTCCATCGGCGTTGAATGGTGACACAGAGAGCAGGCGAGCGGGACCAATCTCTCTAGCCTAGGGTTGCAACTTCACGAACGGGATGCAGAGAGATCTCCTAAGGTTGCAACAACGTGGTTCGCGAAAAGGGCCTTCGACGACAAGAGATGACTGGAACGGGGCCTTAGGCGATGAGAAGATGACTCGCAGATCGGCAACAGAATGGCTTTTCGTCATCGACGAGAAGAGGCCAGGAGTCGGGCCTTCAACGGGAAGTGGAATGGAGGAAACACAATCGGGGGAGAGAGCGAGCCGCGGGTTTTAAAAAAAGAGATTCTTAGAGCGCAATCGTGACCCCTCGGGAGCTTTCTGAAATAACCCTAAACCGCAGGTTTTGGAAAAGTGTTTTTCAAAGAGTTACGCGTACAAACAACTTAAAAACAACGGAAGCGATTGAAATCCAGTTTTTTGAACCGCCAGAGCTACCCCAAAGTGACCCTAAGAAAATCCATTGGGACCCCTTCGCACGGGTAGAATTGGTCTTGGAGAGTTAGGCTTTGTTTGGAATATGGTTGCGAGTTTAAAAGGGAGCATTGTGAAAGATAGATTTTAAAACTGTATTTTCAAAACTGAGAACTGTTTAGATAACCTCCGTTTCAATGACAGTTTAATTATATTCAAAATTATCAAATAGTATTCTGTTATTATTTTGAGAGAGAAAATAGGGTTTCTCCCGTGGCTGTGTTTGGGGTGGTCCTCAGTGCCCAGAGGACCGAGGGTAGTTGCTCCACCCAACTCCCTCTAAGGTTCTCGATCTTCTTCTTGAGGAGGTTCACTATAATTTTGTTTGCCGCCTCCACTTGCCTATTGCTCCTTGGGTGGTGGACCGACGCGAACCGGAGGTCTATGCCGAGCTGAGTACAGAAGCTGACGAACTCATCGCTGGCGAATTGCGGCCCGTTATCTGTGACAATGGCTAGAGGAAGCCCATGCCTGCAAATTATCTCACCCCAAACAAAGTTCTTTACCACTTGAGAGGTTACCTTGGCTAGCGCCTTTGCTTCGATCCACTTGGAGAAGTAGTCGACCATTACTAGCAAAAATCTCCTTTGACCGCTCGCCTGGGGGAAAGGTCCCACCAGGTCTAATCCCCAGACTGCAAATGGCCAAGGGGCCGTGATCGTTCTTAGCCTTTGAGCTGGGAGGAGTTGGAGAGGCGCGTAGAGTTGGCACTTGGAGCACCTCCTGGAGAATTCGGCCGCATCCTTGCTGAGGGTGGGCCAGAAATAACCTTGCCTCAGAACCCTTCCTTCCAAGGTTCTGCTTCCCGAGTGACTGCCGCATTCTCCCGAATGGATCTCCTCCAAGACCCTTGGGGCCTCCTCCTCCGAGACACAACGGGCCAGGAGCCCCGAGAGGGTCTTTCTGTACAACACCCCTGCATGTAAGGAGTAGTAAGACGATTTATACCTGAATCGCCGCTTGTCGACTTCTCCCTCGGGGAATCTCCCTGAGGCTAGGAAAGCAATGAAAGGATCCATCCATGACGCCCGCTGATCCACCTCCATTACTTCTCCTTCCTCAATGGAGGGTCGGAAGAGTTCCGACATGGTCCCCCCAACCTGGGGACCAAACTTGGCCAGAAGATCGGCCTGGGTGCTTTCTTCCCTTGGGACATGCTTGATAGAAAAAGTCGGAACTGTCCCACCACCTCCTTGACCTTCTCCAAGTACCGCTGAAGAGTCGGTTCCTTGACTTCGAACTCTCCCCTGACTTGGCAAGCAACAACCATGGAGTCCGTCGAGACCTCCACGTCTTGCACTCCCAGCTCCCGAGCCAAGCGGAGGCCTGCTATCACCGCCTCATATTCTGCCTGGTTATTTGTGAGGGGGAAGTGGAAATGGATTGCTTGCTCTATCCTGGTCCCTTGGGGACTGACCAGGACTACCCCTCCCACAAAAGAGTGTCTTCCGGACGCTCCATCTACTAACATTTTCCAAGACACCGGATAGGGTAGTTCCGATTCTTCTACCTCAGTAACGTAGTCCGCCAGGAAATCCGCCACTGCCTGCGCTTTTATGGACACCCTCGGTAGATAAGAGATGTTGAATTCGCTTAACTCCACCGACCACTTGGCCAACCTTCCCGAGTGTTCTACCCCTTCCATGATATTGCGGAGGGGGTGGTCGGTTACTACCCTTATGGAATGTGCCTGAAAATAGGGTCGAAGTTTTCGGGCCGACACCACCAGAGCGAAGGCCAGCTTCTCCAAGATAGGATATCTAAGCTCGGCCTTCCTCAGCACCCTACTCACGTAGTAGATCGGTAGTTGTTTCCTCCCCTCTTCTCGGACCAACACAGAACTCACCGCCTCCAATCCTACCCCCAGATATAGGGATAGGTCTTCTCCTGGCCTTGGTCCCTGTAGTAGGGGAGCCTTGGTCAGTTGTTCCTTCAACGCTTGAAAAGCCTTCTCGCATTCGGAGGTCCATTCGAATTTTTGATTACCCCGTAGCACCTTGAAGAAAGAGGAGCATCTCTCACCTGCCTTGGAGAGAAATCTACTTAACCCTGCCAACTTTCCCGTTAAGCGTTGGATCTCCTTAGCATTTCTTGGGGGTGCCAACTCGAGGATTGCCTTGACCTTATCTGGGTTAGGCTCCACCCCAGCCGGGGTGAGCATGTGACCCAAGAATTTTCCTCGACTGGCTCCGAAGACGCACTTCGACGGGTTGAGTCTCATCTTGAACTTCCGTAGGGTCTCGAAAATTTCCTCGAGGTCGCAGAGGTGGGACTCGAGACCTCGGCTCTTGACCATGAGGTCATCGACATAGACCTCCAGGTTTCTCCCCTTTTGCTCACGGAAAACCCGGTCCATCATCCTTTGGTATGTGGCCCCCGCATTCTTGAGCCCGAAGGGCATCATTTTGTAACAGTAGCACCCATCCCTCGTGATGAAGGAGACATCCTTGATGTCAGGGGGATGCATGCGGATCTGGTGATAACCTGAAAAAGCATCTAAGAAAGACATCATATGAAAACCGACGGCTGAGTCAACCAGCGCGTCGATTCTAGGCAGGGGGTAACAATCCTTCGGGCATGATTTATTAAGCAAAGAGAAATCGATACACATTCACCATTTACCTCCTCCTTTTTTTTACCATGACGACGTTGGAGACCCAGCCTGGGTACTGGATCTCCTTTACAAAACCTGCTTTCAGAAGTTTTTCCACTTCCTCGCGGATGGGGCCTTCCAGCTTGTCTGCAGTGGGCCTCCTCCTTTGGCGGATGGGGCGGGCGCCGGGCTCGAGGTTGAGGCGGTGGCAAGCCACATCCGCATCTACCCCGGGCATCTCCGCGGCACTCCAGGCAAAGACGTCTACGTTCTTCTGGACGCAGGCGAGGATCTCCGCCCTCTCCTCCGAGCTGAGCTCTCCGCTGACCCGGATATTCTCCATCATCCCCAGTCGGGTGATGACTTCTAGCTCCACGATCTCATCTACGACTTCCAACCGAGACTGCTCCCCTCACGACCTTTCCTCCTCACCTTCGCAGGCGGGCTCTTGGGCGCCTTCTTCTTCCTCCTCCATCTCCATCACCTCTTCCACCCTTCTCTCTTGGGTCTTACTTTCCTTCTTTTTTCCTTCTTCCCTTCTCTCCGCCCAGGGTCCTACCTCGAACCCCTCCTGGGCCCGAACTTCTCCTTCTTCTGGGGCCATCTCTCCTTCTCCTCTTCCTCCTCTCTCCGCCCAGGGTCCTACCTCGACCCCTTTCCGGGCATGAACTTCCTCCCCCTTTTCTCTCTCTTCTTCTTCATCTACCTCCATGTGCCCCCTACCCCCCCTTCCGGGGTGATCTCTTCGACTCCTCCTTCTCCTTCCTCCTCCTCATCTCCCTTCTCTCCCCCTGCCTCGGCCACCTCCTCCATCCTCTTGTCCCACTCCTCCGCTCCTTCCATCCAGGAGATGGTGTTGACAGCTGTCATGTAGCACTGTCTCGCCACCTTGGGATCTCCCCGGACCCGGACCTGGATTCCACCTGTGTTGAACTTTAGGCACTGGTGTAGGGTGGAAGGGACGCATCTAAATGCACTAATAAGAGGCCGACCGAAAATGGCGCTATAGCTGCTTGGGGCGTCCACAATCACGAAACGGCAGTTCCGCGATTGCCCCCCGAGAGTTACATGGAGTCCTACTCCTCCCTCCACCTCCTTTCTTTCTCCCGAAAAACCAAACAAGGGGCCATCCGAGGCCAACACCCTTCGGGCCTCTACCTTCATCTCGTCAAACGCTTTCTTGAAGATAACATTGACCGAACTGCCATTGTCCACCAAGATCCGCGAGACGGTAAAGTTCTCGATGGCGGTTTGGATAACCAGCGCATCGCAGAACGGGTCTTCATGACCGGGCATATCCTTCTGGGAGAAGGTGATCCTCTCCACCGGGGGCGGGGCTTGGGATGTCGAAGCCACGCTCCGACGGTACATAGCATGGAGGCTCGCCTTCCGGGTTGCCTCGATCCCTACCCCTCCGTGGATCACCCCGATTCCTCCCCGGGCTCCCACGTCAACCCGATCTTCGCATCTCTCTTCTTCATCCTCCGGGGTGAGGACCTCCTCGATCCTCACCGGGCGCTGCTGCGGCCGTGGTGCTGGTCCTCTTACTCCCCTCACTTCTAGGAACTCCGGGCAAGTGGCGGTCGCGTGACCTTCCTCCTGGTGGAAGTCACAATACGGCAGCGCGACCACCCTCCCCTCTCCTCCAACTCCTCTGTTCCTTTTCCTGGGACCAGCTCCTCCGGCTCCCGCTCCCCTTCCTCTTCCTGCTCTTCCTCTTCCGATCTCCATCGTTTGATGAGGCGGGGGAGGAGGCGGCCTCGGGCCTTGCCTCCACCCCAGTTGGTGAGGTCTCCCTTGTCCTCCCTGGAAGTTAGCTCCCCCATGGTGGAAACCCCTTCCCGGGCCCTGCATCCCACCACCTTCCTGCCTCCACCCCAACTCCGGGGCCCTGACTTCTTCCCTTCTCCTTCCTTCGGGATGCCTACTCTCCGGCTCGCTCAGCCGTGCCAATCTCTTTGTAAACTCGGGGTTAGCTGCCTCCCCGTCTACTTCCTCCGCCGCTCGCTCCATTAGCTCTTCATAGGAAAGAGGGGCCCTCATCTTGAGATCCATCTTGAAGAAACCCTCTCGCAACCCCACTGTAAAGGCCAGCTGGAGTGTGTGCCCAGGTACCTCTTGAATGAGGAGGACCTCTTCCCTGAACTGCTCCAGATACTAGGCTAGGGACTCTCCTTGCTTCTGCTTGATACTGAAGAGAGACTCCGGGTCTTTCTTCCTTTTCTTCAAGGTGGAGAAACGCAGCAGGAACCCCCTACGCAAATCCTCAAAAGCATAAATCGAACCCGACGGTAACTGGTAGAACCAGTCCCTCGCCTTCTCTTTCAGGGTGGTGGCGAAGAGTCGGCACTTGAAGGCGTCCGACATGGGTCTGATCGAGACCATATCTTCGAACCATTGCAGGTGGGGGACAGGATCGCTGTTCCCAACATACAAGGTCATGGCTGGTTCCCTGAACCCCTCGGGGAGTGGTGCTGAGAGCACCAACTCACAAAAGGGACTCCCCCCGCTCACCCTCTGAACTGGCTCCACTCTTCCTGCAGAACCTCCTGCCGAGGCTCCCTCTGCCACCCCTGGATTTGCCGAGAACACCGTTGCCGAGACTCCTCCTGCCGAGACCACCCTGGTCGGGATCTCGCTCGCACCTACTGGACTGGGGAATAGCTCGCGACCCGCGAGATCTCGGCCTGCCTCCTGGACCGCTGCTTCCTTGCCTGCTCGCTGGCCTGGGGCGTTCTCGCAGCCCTCGGATGGAGGAGCCATCTGAGGGGCCGTGGTAGCGAAACCACCCAGCGCCGAGGCGATGGCGCTCTGAAAGGCTCCAATCATATCCCTCTTGAGCTCGGCCAGCATATCCATTGTCACTGGCGACCCTGCGGGTGGCGAACCTCCGAACCCTGCATCTCGCTCATCCTCGCCCGCCATGCTTTCTCCTAGAGACTTTCCTGTACTAGCCACACTCCACGCTCACCGCACCAAGAATGTTGAAACCAGAAACTGGTCTCTTATGGAGCTCGGGGCCCTCAACAGGTTGAGGGGCGACTAACACTTACTTGTCTCTTGGGGAGAGCAAGTCGGGGTTTCGGAACTCAACACAGAACCTTAAACTCAGCAGGGAGGTCCCACCGCACACCCGGAAGATCTTTAGATTGCTTCCCCTCCAGAGCCAAAGCTGAGGCCCGGGCACCTTGGAGAGCTCAGGGGAGTCTCGGCAAGGATGACCAGAGGAGAGAGAAGCCTAAAACCGGAATCTCTCCAAAGGTGCCCTTTGGGTCTTATTTATAGTTTTTCTGAACTGGTCTACGAATAGCGGGATTCCGCCTTTTGATTTTGCTATTTGCACCCCAATTTGGTCTGCTAACAGCCAAACTCCGCTGTTCGGCGTGGCTATTTGCAAACCTCCAGGGGCAAGAGGGTAATTCTAGCTTCCTTTCCCCTGGAAGAGGGGTCTGCGAGACCAAGGATGCTTCTTGGTCTCGCCAAACTGCATGCGAGAGTTCCTGTCGCCTCTGATGCCTTTTGAGTCTCGCAGAACCCACGACCTGACACATCTCGCCAAGTACTTCGGTGAGATTGGTTCTTACCTCTCTAGCTCTCGCCATACGCCAACTGCCGAGACCACGCTCCAGCGTTCTCGCCTATGCTTTCTGGGAATGCCGTTCTGCGAGGTCCAGGGGGGTGGAGCCAGGCGAACCCCGGGTTGTACACCTTGCATCGTTTTTTCCTCCCTTGCGTCGAATTCCAGCCTTCATCCATGCGCCGATTTCAGCAGCCTATCAAAGCATGTGTCGACTCCCTTCATGCATGTGCCGACCTCCTTATTTTATTAATAATAATAATAATAATAATGATATTATTATTATTGTTAAAATTTTATAATGTTGCCTCAAAAGAGAACGAACCTATTTCTTCTTCATTCTGTCCGAACCAGAGAGTAGAATCGAGCGTCCGGTGCGATTTCTCTCGAATCTTCCGGACGCCGCCGACGGAGCTCCGGGGGTCGGAATCGCGAGCCGAGCATAGATTCGGAAAGCTCTCGACGAGAGCTTCGTCCTCGTGGTAATTTCCTTCCGCTTCGTGAAACTTTTTCCTTAGGTCTTTTGTACCCTAACCTTTTCTAGCCTGATCTCTTGTAGATCATGACTAATCTCGCCTTCTTGTGACCCGATCTGCAACGGGGAGCGATTCAGAGAGTTTTTCCAGCAAAACCTAAGGCAAGTGGTGTTCTTGCCTTGCTCTTTCTCTTTGCCATATAACTGCTCCAAGCCGGTACTCTTGATCTAACTGTACCATATCTCCATTCTTTTATCCTCTAATTATTGCCGCCAATAACTGGACATTTTGCTAGTTAATGAAAAGACTTTTGTCAGCATTATATCTCCTTGTATTTTCCATTCCTGCTTGCAAGTTAGTATGATATGATCTGTTGGGCCTCGCCCATTGCTCCTTGAAAGAACCATGAAAAATGTGAATGATCTGTTGGAGGTCGTACACGATGTTGGCGGTGCCACCGGTGCGATGCTCTTTTAATCTAATAAATTCTGTTGAAGGTCGTACACGAGGTTGGCAGTGCCACCGGTGCGATGCTCCTTTAATTTAATAAATTCTGTTGAATGTCGTACACGATGTTGGCAGTGCCACCGGTGCGGTACTCTGAGGGTCGTGACGATGCGATAGGGATTTATCCCCGCACGGCTTCTCTTTTCTTTTTGTCTGTCTTTCTGTCTGATGAGCTGATCAGTCTCTATAATTCTGAACAAGAGTAACATGATTTATAATTTGAAAGTTGATGGTTCTTTTCTTTTGCCTATGGCGAGTTTTGTCATCGCCTGTGTTCTCACCTTGGTCTGGTGAGCCTTTTCTGCTAATGATTAGATACTTCTGCTATTTCTTTTCATGTTGATTATTAGCTGTTAGCTTTATCATTACTGACCCTTGCAGCTTCTGTTTCCCTCTGGCCTCGCGGAGGTTTGCTTACTTTCTTATTTTCTGCACCACTTGTACTTGTTTCTGAGGTGTTCTTTCTTCGAATGCCTCAGGTTCTGGGCAGTAACAGGTGTTAGTGCGGAGCTTCCTTAGTTACCGTCTTCTGACTCTCTTGAGGTAGAGTTTTCTGTGGACTTGTCGGCCCATGGGTTCGTGTCAGGTGTTGACGCCCGTGGTGCCGATGGGTTAGACTATCGTTTCACTGCTGCTGTTATTTGTTGTTCACCTTTGAACACTTGTTCTGGAATGGTTAGATATTAGTTGGCTTTATGGCCCCTTGTTAGATATGTTAAGGTAATTGTTGCATTGCATATCATGTTTTGAAATGTTAATCTCACTACTTTCTGCGCGTGATAACCCTACTTTTATATATAGTAAATCCACATATTCGATCTTGCATGGTGTACCTCACTAGGTCTTCATGTTCACTTAGGCCACTAAGTAATTAAATCAAGTATTTTTCCGCTGCGTAAAACTATATTTTAAAAGCGTGGACTAGTTGATCCACCTAGCCGAGGGACGCGGCTTATTAATTTTCTGCATAAATGATTTTTGAATCACTCTGATTAATATTAATAATTGCTTGAACTGTGATGATGGGTAAGTTGCCTTAACGTCAGTAGGCGTCCCCTACGTGACGTGGCATCACAACGCGTAGCTTTCCCTACTCTGATAGCATTTTAAATGTTGGGAAAATGCGGGTTGTGACAGTTGGTATCAGAGCGAGGTTCTGTGAAAAAAGGTAGTTGGGTGGGTTGGCATGTGAGCCAAACAACCGCTATCCTAAGCAGAACCTTATAAGACCATTTCATTGTATACACACACCGATATGACATCAATATGTCTTGACCGAAGCATGGTCACAACACTCATAGCATGATAAGAAGTATACGGGGCATATTATGTAGTATGGGATGCATAATATGTGTTTGTATATGGATCCACCATAGGTGGCAACATGTGACGGTTATGTAGTATGGGATGCATAACCACCATTACATGGATGCCCATTAGCACGTTTTCTTTTTCGTTACATGTAATGTTATGTAGTATGGGATGCATAACGTTACATGTGTACGCCGCTCATAACATGCATTAAGGCCTCTTTCTAGAATGCATATCACTGCATACATTCATATCATCGCATAAGCACGCGTGCCAAGTTAAAGACATACTAGATGACATATGTACACACATGATTTGAAAAAGAAATTTAAATGTTCATGCACTCATGTCATAGCACAAGAGTCAATAGGATGATGGTGCATCATCCTAAGTTAATCATGGCATCATTTCATGAAATTCCAGAACAAGGTAACAGCAATAACAGGTTGTTTTCTTTCCTGTTCCGAATCGATCCGTGAATTTTTTCCGAGTCTATTTGGCTTAAGCTTTGTAAGCCTATTTCTGATTAAATGTCCATAGTTCTTGTAGACATGTCTCGTAGGAGAGTGACACGATCGACTCCCCTGCCTGAGGGAGAGTCTTCTGGTGGTCAGAGTGAGTCTGTGATCGAAAGCCTGCGACAGAGCAACGAGGCTTTGACTAGACAGTTGGTTGCGATGCAGGCCCAGATTCAGTCTTTGGTGTCTGCTGCCTCGGTGCAGCAGCCTGTTGTGCAAGAACCGGTGGTGAGCCCACCCGTTCCTGCTCCCCTAGTGCCTCCAGTGGCATTGCCACCGGAGATGAACTTCGTTTTGCACTTTCAGTATTTGGGACCTCCTACCTATGATGGTATGGCAGACTTCGTAGCCTCGTGTGAAGGAAGGGTGAAGCAGTTTTTGGGTGGCCTCACTAGCGATGTCCAGCAGTGGGCTAGCGCCTATGGGTCAGCGACTTATGCTGAAGTGGTAGAGGCCGCATTGAAGGCCGATTCGATTGAAAAGGCAAAGAGTCGTGGGCAGCAGGCGAAGAGTGATAAGAGAAAGTTGGACGATCGGGAGAGTTCCAAGGCATCTCACTCGGACTCAAAGAAGAAGGGTGTGGGACACTATAGCTTTTGTGGCAAGCGGGGCCACCCGTTCGAAAGGTGTTTCAAGAGGCTCGAGGCGTTGTAGCCGTTAAAGGTTAGTACAATTCAAGACGCACCCAAGGCGGTCCCACTGTGCTCTTTCTGTTCTAAGCCCGGGCATGAGGTGGCCCGGTGTTTCAAGAAGTCTGGGTGTTGTTTCCTGTGTGGACAAAAGGGACATCGTAAGGCCGACTGCCCGAACTCTCAGACCGTGACCTCAGTAGTTCCTCTGCAGACCTTGCCACCGCCCCCTCAGTCCGTGAGCAAGGCTAAAGGCAAGCTCAGTGTGCTGACTAGAGAGGAAGCTCAAACCTCAGCGCACGTGATTTCTGGTTAGTTTCTTCCCTCCTAACTTGTTCTCTTTCTTCTAGACTTAGCTTAATAGTTGTCTAGTGATGCATGCTTGTTAGGTGAATTCAAGGTGAAGTTTAGGTGGGCGCGTGTCCTGTTTGATTCGGGAGCGTCTCACTCTTTTGTCGCTAGGAGTTTTGTTGATAAGCACCGATGGTCTATTGATCGGTTGGATGATGCCTTGTCCGTTAAGTTTCCATCTGTAGACCAGGTTGCGTCAGATCGGGGTATCCGGGAGTGCCCCATTTTTTCTTTGGGTGGTGTCCAGGTTCTGGCGGATTTGAAGATGCTGGATCTGGCAGATTTCGATGTGATTCTTGGAATGGACTGATTTTCCAGGTGTGATGTCATGATCAAGTGTGAGGATAAGAGCATAGTCTTCTCGTTGGATATTAACCAACCCTTGAGTGTGTTCAGACTCTCTGGTTATTTATGCAGTTCGTACTCGTCCATCCTTAGAGTCTGGCAGCAAGTCTTCTCTCATTTCTGTTATGTTCTGGAAATTTCTCCCATTGTGCCGCAAGTTCTGTTGTGTGAGAGTTTCAAATGTTTTTCCGGCTAGTCTTCTCGGTCTTCCCCTTGAGAAAGAGGTGGAGTTTGTTTTAGGTCTTGAGCCAGATACTTGTCTTTTTGCGAGGGCACCTTGCCGCATGTCCCTGCGTGAGCCAGAAGAATGTTTCTAGAAGATTGTGAACAAATTGTGCAGAGATGAATGAGGTGACTATCGAGGTAAACGTTCATCACCTCAAATAGATGATTTGCTTGATCAGTTGCGAGATAGATCCGTATTCTCGGAGATTGGCCTTTGTTTAGATTTTTGTCTGTGAAGGATCCGTGAGTTGGGTGTTCCACGGACTGCTTGTTCGTTCCCGTTGTGTGCTTTATTTGAGATCTTAGTGTCAACCGTTGATTTAGCTAATGTCTCCTCTGTCTTCATGAATTCGATGAATTGAGTGTTAAGAAAGTTTCCGGACCAACCTTGTGACCGTCCTTAGAAATGATGTTTGATACACTCTAAGGGCACAGAGGAGCGTACTGAGCTTTTGTGATTGGGTGCGGTCTACGTTGTGAGAGCGCAAGTTTGTTTGCCAAGATAAGCAAGTACAAGTTTTGGATGTCTTTACTTACCTTTTTGGGCCATGTTATTAATGAGGATGAGTTTTCGACGGACCCAGTATAGATCGTTGAGTGATTGAATTGGAAGAGATTTTCAACATCCGAGGAAATAGGGAATTTTGTAGGGTTGGCAAGATGATATAGAAGGCTTGTGTAATGATTCATGTGATTAATTGCGTCCTTGGTTAGGTTTTTGTAGGAGAATCCAAATTTTGTTTGGGGTGACTAGTGTTGAGGAGCCTATTCGCATTTTGGAAACCCAAGAGCGGGTGTTGCGAAGAAAATCCATCCCCATGGTAAAAGTTCTTTGGCGAAATCATGACGTCGAGAGCTCAACATGGGAGCTGGAATCGGCTATGCGGGAATCTCATCCGCACCTCTTCTTTTAATTAGCTCAGGTAAATCTTCTTCCTGCACCTTTCATCTCCTCATTTAAATAGCTCAGATGGATTTATTTTCCTGTACCATATATTTTGCCCAAGTGATGTTCCTGCACCAAATAATTATTCATCTTAAATCTTCTTTCCTACACCTTGTACCTATCTTTAGGTTGTTTTCTGCCCTTATGTCAAGTTTCGGGACGAAACTTTCTCTTAGGGGGAGTGGCTGTAACGCCCCTGATTTTTCCGGTATTTGTCTAATTCAGTGTTGGCGTATTAATGACGTCGGGGCGTTACTTTTAACGTCGAGTTAGCGGCGCGTCGCCGTTTGCGCGTTTTCTCGTCCGTTTGGGTCAAGTCGACCAAATTTTGCGACGACCCGGAATTAGAAAATTTTACGTTAGGAAATTAGATTATTTAATTTTAGACTTGCCTGTCAAGTTTCGTCGCGATCCGAGCCATTTTGGAGGCTCGGCGCTTTTTAGAACTTTTGTATATATTTAAAGCTAATCGTAGCTTCTGCCATTCATATCTCGAAAACGGCACGTCGGATTTTGATTCCGACTTCGCCGTTGGATTCGTAGCGCCGCCGTTCACTCTAGGCGAAATTTTCGTCGGATTCCGCGTTCGTTATTTTCTTTGTGATAATAATAATAATAATATTATAAAAAATAATGAATGTATATATATATATATACGGTTCATTCAGCTTGCGTCGACTAACATTTCAATTCATGCGTTGATTTCCTCCCCCTCATGCGTTGATTCCTCCACCTCTTGCGTCGATTACTTTACCTGCAGCATGCGTTGATTACTTCACTCTTCCAGCCTTGCATCGTTTTTTCCTCCCTTGCGTCGAATTCCAGCCTTCATCCATGCGCCGATTTCAGCAGCCTATCAAAGCATGTGTCGACTCCCTTCATGCATGCGTCGACCTCCTTGTTTTATTAATAATAATAATAATAATGATATTATTATTATTGTTAAAATTTTATAATGTTGCCTCAAAAGAGAACGAACCTATTTCTTCTTCATTCTGTCCGAACCAGAGAGTAGAATCGAGCGTCCGGTGCGATTTCTCTCGAATCTTCCGGACGCCGCCGACGGAGCTCCGGTGGTCGGAATCGCGAGCCGAGCATAGATTCGGAAAGCTCTCGACGAGAGCTTCGTCCTCGTGGTAATTTCCTTCCGCTTCGTGAAACTTTTTCGTTAGGTCTTTTGTACCCTAACCTTTTCTAGCCTGATCTCTTGTAGATCATGACTCATCTCGCCTTCTTGTGACCCGATCTGCAACGGGGAGCGATTCAGAGAGAGCAAAACCTAAGGCATGTGGTGTTCTTGCCTTGGTCTTTCTCTTTGCCATATAACTGCTCCAAGCCGGTACTCTTGATCTAACTATGCCATATCTCCATTTTTTTATCCTCTAATTATTGCCGCCAATAACTGGACATTTTGCTAGTTAATGAAAAGACTTTTGTCAGCATTATATCTCCTTGTATTTTCCATTCCTGCTTGCAAGTTAGTATGATATGATCTGTTGGGCCTCGCCCATTGCTCCTTGAAAGAACCATGAAAAATGTGAATGATCTGTTGGAGGTCGTACACGATGTTGGCGGTGCCACCGGTGCGATGCTCTTTTAATCTAATAAATTCTATTGAAGGTCGTACATGAGGTTGGCAGTGCCACCGGTGCGATGCTCCTTTAATTTAATAAATTCTGTTGAAGGTCGTACACGATGTTGGCAGTGCCACCGGTGCGGTACTCTGAGGGTCGTGACGATGCGATAGAGATTTATCCCCGCACGGCTTCTCTTTTCTTTTTGTCTGTCTGTCTGTCTGATGAGCTGATCAGTCTCTATAATTCTGAACAAGAGTAACATGATTTATAATTTGAAAGTTGATGGTTCTTTTCTTTTGACTATGGCGAGTTTTGTCATCGCCTGTGTTCTCACCTTGGTCTGGTGAGCCTTTTCTGCTGATGATTAGATACTTCTGCTATTTCTTTTCATGTTGATTATTAGCTGTTAGCTTTATCATTACTGACCCTTGCAGCTTCTGTTTCCCTCTGGCCTCGCGGAGGTTTGCTTACTTTCTTATTTTCTGCACCACTTGTACTTGTTTCTGAGGTGTTCTTTCTTCGAATGCCTCAGGTTCTGGGCAGTAGCAGGTGTTAGTGCGGAGCTTCCTTAGTTGCCGTCTTCTGACTCTCTTGAGGTAGAGTTTTCTGTGGACTTGTCGGCCCATGGGTTCGTGTCAGGTGTTGACGCCCGTGGTGTCGTTGGGTTAAACTTTCATTTCACTGCTGCTGTTATTTGTTGTTCACCTTTGAACACTTGTTCTGGAATGGTTAGATATTAGTTGGCTTTATGGCCCCTTGTTAGATATGTTAAGGTAATTGTTGCATTGCATATCATGTTCTGAAATGTTAATCTCACTACTTTCTGCGCGTGATAACCCTACTTTTATATATAGTAAATCCACATATTCGATCTTGCATGGTGCACCTCACTAGGTCTTCATGTTCACTTAGGCCACTAAGTAATTAAATCAAGTATTTTTCCGCTGCGTAAAACTATATTTTAAAAGCGTGGACTAGTTGATCCACCTAGCCGAGGGACGCGGCTTGTTAATTTTCTGCATAAATGATTTTTGAATCACTCTGATTAATATTAATAATTGCTTGAACTGTGATGATGGGTAAGTTGCCTTAACGTCAGTAGGCGTCCCCTACGTGACGTGGCATCACAACGCGTAGCTTTCCCTACTCTGATAGCATTTTAAATGTTGGGAAAATGCGGGTTGTGACAGTTGGCCCTAAAGCCTTCACCTCCCGCCTACGAGCTACGGGAGACGCGCACCATAAGAGCGCCTATAGCTGATTTGTGTTGGCTGAATTTGTGAAACTGCTTCTGTGAACTTCTCCTTTAATTTCTGCACTATTTAAACAATCATAATACAGGTATTTGGTCCAGCTTAAGGACATGAAATAAAAGCGCTGCTGGGAGACAACCCAGATTTCCTGATTTTATTTTTATCTAACATGTTTAGTTTAGTTTTTATTTTTGTTTTTGCTGTTTTCAGTTTTGTGCTTGCAGGTGTGTTGTGTTCTTTGGTGCGGATGCTGCGGACTGCTCTTGATCTTAATCGCCAATCATCTGGTATGCTCAATTCTGAGCATTGGGTAACACTTCTTTCCCCTCCTTAGCTTCCAATTTCTGTGATGTAATGTTTAGACTAAGTCTGGGGGAGAGTATGTTGTCATCCACTGTGCACGAGTTGCACTACATACTAGAAGTTTGTGTATTATTTGTCTTTGTCATCATCATTGTTTTCAGGCTTCTTGCACCACTGCACCCACATGAGCGCGCGCTTACCTATTTGTTTTATTTCCTGATTAACTATTTTGGTTAGGAATGTGAATTGGGGTGTTAGCCTAGGAATTACTATTTGGAGTACGATGTTGACTTGAGCAGTGTTCTAGTCGCATTCGCATGCTATGGTAGAATTTGAGTAGAACTAGATTGTCTCTATGCATTTAATTTATGATTAGTATTTTTGCGTAGTTTTAGATTTATTATACTCAAATGGTGAATGTGAACGAAATTGACGATAACCCGGTGTTGTGTGTGTACGAGCACTAGTTGTGTGTTGCTCGAGTCGGGAGGAAGGTTTACCTTTCTCGTGGGCTAAGAACTTGCCCCAAGCGACTCTCGAAGCATGGGAGAGAGCGACTCGTCGAGTTAAACGTGATGTAGGCCACCTTTTGTGAGCCTTGTCGTTCCATGTCCTTTTCACTCACCTTTGCAAGCCAAAATTGTGCCTACCACTCCTTTGTTTCAGCTCCTCCTCCATTCACCAAGGCCCGAAGCTTATCCCACTGTCGCAACCAAATTGATGTTTATCTGCACTCATGTTTTTGATTTGGTGTGTTGTTTGGAATTCTTGTGATGTGAAGGAGAAATAAACTTTATTTGCTGATTTTGAACAAACCGGAGGATAAGAAAAAGAAAAGAAAAATATGATAGTGAAATAAAAATCTGAAAAAAATGTATTGGAAAGAAATCCTTCCGAGCTAAATAGAAAATCTGTTGGTAATTGTGAAGTAGGCCGTGTGCACACCTAGTTTTCATGATAAGTCTGGGGGTGTGCCACACGAGTTTTCTTTATGATTTTGTTTGGTGCAGCGTTCCGTTAGCTCAATTTGGTTGAGTAGCCATCGTGTTTAAATTTGAATATCATTCCGCAACCTAAGCCCCAATATAATCCTAAAAGCCCTATTGATTTATCTTGTGAGTTTGTTAGCGCCGTGGAGAGAGTGTGACCGGGCGAGCGTATGGTTCACGACGTTGATGGATTTCAGCAGAGTTATTCCTGAACCTCGATCTTGTGCAACACCCTCCTTAGTGGCTTGTCACGTTCACACCGGGCATGATCGTTCGAATTCTTCATAATTCACCAACTGAGTATTGTTAAATCTTTATTTACGCTCTAATACTTTCGTAAATTAGTTAGCATAGTTAGAATCTCTTTTTACTAAATTTCTATTTGCATGCTTTTGTTACTTCGCATTGTACTCCTTTGTGTAATTTTCTTTGTTAACTGCCATTTTCACACTCCGCCGAATTCGTTTGCTCGGGACGCGCAAACAGGTAAGTCTGGGGGTGTGATGAGTCCCAATTACATACACATTTTTGGACTCATCTGGGCCGATTTTCTAGTCTTTGCACTACACTTTAGGCATGTTTTCTCTCATATTTGCTATTCCATGCTATGTGCACTTCTAGGCCCGTTTTGGTGTTATTTCATGTTTATCTTCGTTATTAGTTTTCATGCATCGTTAAGTGCCACCTTCAGTGGCTAGATTGGTGTTGTATGCTGGAACAGGAGTCGTGCAGGTGTTCCCGGTGCAAATCTGTACAGGAACACTGCGCACGATCACTGGCACTATCGCGCACGACCACTGGTCGTGCGCCACTGATCGTGCGCACTTAACGCCCCTTTTTATGAGTTCTGTCTTACTTATCGCACGACCACTTACGATAGTGCGCACGACCACTGGTCGTGCGCCAATGGTCGTGCGAACATTGTATTTTATAAATTTCTTACCTTGCAGGCTCCGTCCAGTCAGGCGCACGATCACAGGATTCTAGTGCGCACGACCACTGGTCGTGCGCCAATGACCGTGCGCATTATTCATTCCAGCGCCTATATATATGTTTGTTCCGCTTTTAGGGCAATATTCTGGCCGGGAGCGGGTCCGTACGACGCCGATTTCCATTCCTGGACACCTCCACTTCATCTCCTATGCAAGGGCAAGTCCTCTCCAACCATTCCAAGCATTTCTCCATTGTCCGGGAGCATTCTCCACCATCCGCAAGCCCTCAAGCAGCTGTTTTCCATTCCAGTCCGGTGAGAAGAAGAGGAATCCTGAGGTAGAAGACGACGGAACCACGTAGAGAGATAGTGACAGTGTCTCTACACCGAAAGCACAGTCCGCCCGAGTCCGGAGGTAGCTTGACAACCTACCATTTCGGCCGTGAACGGCCGCGAGTCTTCATCCATTGGTTATCTCTTTCCTCTCTCCTTCGTTGTAATCTTTGAATCTTTTAAACTTGAATATCATGATGTTTAATTTAAATGAAATGAATGTTTCTTCTCTTTTCATCACCACTTGCTTGTGAATCGCTTCGCCTCCACTCATCCACTCACTCACTCACGCACTCAAGGTGTTCGATCAGCGTTAGCAAGAGCTAACGGCGTTTGTGAAGAGGTGTTTGCAACACTCGCCTTCCCGCACTAGAGCACGCTCCATCCACCTCACGAAGCACGACATCGCGGCCGTTGCATCCATCTCGCCTTGCGAAGCGGTGCTTTCGACCCGCATTTCTTTCATTGTTGTTAAGAGTAGGAAATCAAAACAAAGCCCTCTTTCTGTGTTTGTTTACGCTTGTGTAACAATAGTCACACAACGCGATTCGTTCACCCAACCTGCATTCCTCAAGAGACCGACACTCGGGGATTCTATTCCCAAAATTTATTACTTGCGCGATCGGTGCACTTGCCAAAATTATCGCATCAACCTATCGTATGCCTCAACGCAAAACCGCGGAGCATCTGCGCACTCTTACTGGCTGGACCACCGGACTTTCATGGCTAAGTGTAAATACCACACTTGCCGAGTCAACGTATTGACGTCGGTGTGAACGACCGTCCAATACCGAAGACCCACCACCTTCGTGCACATGCAACATGTTATACTATCTACCTCCGAGCCATAAGCTCCCTGGGCTAACCTGCCCGTCATCAATAATCATCTCTGAGTCACAAGCTCACAGGACTAACAAGTCCGCTCTTACAACCACCGATCCTACAGCTCGTAGCACCAAACCAACTAAACTCCCGTAACCACGGGGTGTTGGTGAGTGAATTATTAATTAATCTTGAGCATCACCTTACACCTACGGCTTATGGTTAATCTTAGACTTCCCGAGGGTTACCCTGTGAGGGGCTCACTACAGTACTAGGAATTACAATGGGATGACACCCCAAAGTTCCCTTTCTCAAGACACTTAATGTTGTTGGTATCTACCTATGAGATTACCCTCTTATCATTTCACTTGAATTAAACCTAAGTGCCTTATGAATCACTAGGGAAAAGACGATCTTTCGTCAATCCCGTGCACAGCCTTACCCTTAGCCCACCAAACACTCTTATCACCTAAACTCCTTTTTGGTGACCTCAACCTCTTCATCCAAATCAGGTACATCAACTAAACTAGGTAAATCACTTACCTCCCATTCCCTCCTAAGGATTCACTTTATTCTCAAGTTTCACTGTTTTACTATACGCAGACCAAACGAGTTATATGAATTACATAAGAGGAGGTACTGCAAATATTCATCCAATTGACACAATATTATTACTGGGAGTCTATCATGATATCATATGACTAAATCCAGAGAATCATATTTTTCCTATTTATTTGATATTTATTTTATTTCCTCCAAAACTTGCCATGTATGAAATTGAACATAAAGTGTAGTCTATCCTTATGATATGGCTCCCCAAAAATTATGGTAAATCTATGATGTCTAAATAACAGCAAATACAACATATCATATTTTTACAGTAAGGAAATGTATTTTTAATATTTAGCACCTATCCAAATTTGTTAATTTATGAAGGAACCACCAAAAATATCTAAACCAAAATTTTGGGAAAATTACCAGACTCTTGTATTTATCAGAGAAGGCTACTGACTAAATTGTAGAATTTTTGGGAATCATTTTCTCACTTAAATGAATTCTTTAAGAAAACTCCAAATAAGATAAGTTGTGAAGTAGCCTACTGATTTATGTCTCCAAAAATTATATAAAAATTTCCATAGATCTAAAATATGATTAAAAAGATACCACCAAAGTTTCATCATCATCCAAGACCATTTGAGCATGTAATTATCTTTTGTAAGGAATTTCTCTAGAGAGATTTTGACCTATTTCCAAGGGAATAATTGTTCCTAAAATTCCTATAAAATTACCTAGGGCCTATTTACCCCTTATGAACTTATCCACCAAGTTTCATAACCATTCAAGGACATTTGACCCCATGTCCTTCACAAGGTCCTATATGCACACATATGGCTAAAAATAGTGTCCTAGGACATAACCACTTCCGCACCACCCCATATATCTCATGGAGGTGTCTTAGGTGATCCTAAACTAGTGTCTAAGGTTTCACATCATCCAGATGAGATTTGACTACCTAATCCCATCATGTGCACTTTTGACCTAATTTGACCAAACTTGGGTTAATCCATTATCCAACCAAATCAGTCCCAATTGGGCTGATATTTTTACCGAGGTCATAACATAAACCTAAGGAGCACCCACCAAAATTTGGAGGGCATTGGAGGTCATTTGACCCAATAATTAATTAATATTTAATTTTTGAAATTATTGCAAAAACCTTAGAAGAAGTTTCTCCTAAAATTCCCATCTTTTGGTATGATGTGAGGGTGTGTGAGTCTAGCCTAGGTTTTAAATCTAAGGGCCATAGCATCTACCAATACAAAGATATTCAAGAAATGGTGGTTGTCCTACACTTGGGACCAGCCCCACCAAAATGGTTCTACAGGGAACTACAGTACTCCTTTTGGCCTGAATTTTTTTTTAAACTAAAGTAGACCCTAAGGGCTACAACATTGGTGTTGACCACTTTTTCATCAGAGGGCCCTAAGTATTTTTACTAATTAAAACAAACTACAACATAGTGTGTGACAGAAAACCATATAATCATTTAATTAAATGACTGTTCCTGCGTTCGTCAAAATTTAAGTAGCGCTCGACGAAAGCAGAACAACTCTGCGTTCGACGAAATCTGAACAAAGCTGTGTTCGATTAATTTCTTAAATATCTGCATTCGACTAAGTTAACGCAGAACTGCATTCGACTAAATTAACAACGCTCGACTAATTTAACGCAGAACTGCATTCGACTAATTTAATCCAGATCGACGAACTATATTCCGTTCGACTAATTTCTTAAAACTGCGCCCGACTAATCTAAGTTATAACAGCGTTCGACTAATTTAACGCAGAACTGCGTTCGACTAATTTAACGCAGAACTGCGTTCGACTAATTTAATCCAGATTGACGAACTATATTCCGTTCGACTAATTTTATACAAACTGAGTTCGACTAATCTGAGTTATAACAGTGTTCGACTAAAATAGTTCGTTCGACGAACTTCAAATCCCGCTCCACTAATTTAATTTCGTTCGACTAACTCCAACTTTCCAACTTGTTCGACTAAAATAATTCTTCGTTCGAATAACTCCGAGTCTGTTCGACTAAAATAATTCTCCGTTCGACTAAACTATTTCGCTCGACGAACGTCGGTCTCAGTTCGACTAATTTAATGAAATAAACGTTAACATATAAAACATTAAATATAAGATCTTGCACAGATCTTGAAGCAAACCAACGACTGCTGGTCATCTTCTACCTCCAACCGACGGCTGAGATTGCCCCGACCTGGGCTGCCTTCCTCCTTGTTTTCCCGGCCACCTAAGCGCAACCCCGGCTGGCCAATGCCACAACCAACTTCGTTGAGGTGGTGGCCGGCGATTAGCGGTGGTTGGCCGGCCGGAAGTGGCCGGAACAGAGATCTGGAGGCGGGATTTAAGCTCCAAAAATGGAGCTCTCGGCCTACCAGATTGGGGGCTAATTGGCCCCAATCCTTGCGGCCAAATTGATAAGATCTATCCACTGAGAGAGGGAGAAGAATCGGACCTGTTGGGAAGGTTGACTCCTTGCCGATTTCCTGATTGGCCATGGCCGATCCAAAGCTTTAGGTTCCATGGAACTTCTACACCAAGCTGCTCGACCTCTCCAGTTGAGTGGTGGAAACTCATCCTCACAACCTTGTGAAGCTTTTTAAAGAGCCACTTGTGGAAGGGGGAGTGGTGAAACCTCCAATTTCCCCATTAATGGCCATTAAGAAATTTTGCCTAAAACTAAAATTCCATTAAATCAGCCACTTGGATGGCCGGCCATGGCTATTAAACTCTTCAAAACTGATGAAGGGGGGAGTTACAAAGCCATTGGAGATGAAGAGAGGAAACGTTTGTCCTTCCAAGCCATGAATGGCCATTATTCCTCTCTTTCTCTCTCTTCAAATTGGGGGAAACTCCCAATTTCTCTCTCCTAGTCACCATTTCCAGAAATTGCATGGCCCATTGAGTAATTCTTAGCCTCCTAGGTTAATGGGCTAATCCAATTGGGCCTATCCCAAGTGGATTTGGCTTGATTAGGTCAAATTAGGGTAAATTGACCTAAATTAAGCTTGAGTTGACTTTGGTCAATTTGGCCTCTTTGGTTGACCCCAATGGGTCCTTGGTGCTCTAAGGGAATCCTTAAAGGGTTAGACATGCCATGGTAGGGTCAAGGTTCAAGGTGGGCCCCCTTAAATCCAATCCTAGGCTTGTTTCTGAAAATTGCTATTTGCAGACCACTTAGGTTTTCTTCTTCACACCTAAGTTCACATGGTCTTGTGCTCTTCCTATGGTTTTGTCATGACCTAGTCACGACAAAACCAACTTAGGGGTCTAGCTGTTTGGGGGATGTTACAAATCCCAATAAAAAAAAAAAAATCGTCCCCGAAATTCAAGTTAGGTCTGCGGGGTTTCTACCGCAAGTGCTTAAACGTAACATCTCCTAAGAATTGAAGTTATTCCTGGATCGAAGAGCACCGACTATCTCTGCCACACCAGCTCTAGTGTCTCCAAGGTGTGCTCCTCCTGACCCCAATTTTACCACATGTCTTAATTAACCTTCGGAACCTTCTTGCGCCGCAAGACTCGCACCGTCGTATCACCTATCCTGACCGGGGTGACCTAGCTACCTTGGTCAATCTATCATCGAACTTCCACTCTAATCTGGGCAGACTCTTATGCCTCTAAAGTTTTCTTCACATGTTCAAATTCTTACTCCTTCAGGTACATCCGAGTAATCAATCATCTCTATTCTACAACTTTTCCAGTTCTTACTATTGATGGAACTAATCAAATCGTTTAGCGTCCCAATCATCCTTAAATTTTAATATGGGTGCACTTGTGAACCTTTATGAGTATATGTTAACCAACCATAATTAGTATCCCTGTTGGTAAGACGACTCCCAATCATTTTCTACGTGGAGTTTGATTCATAATGGCATACGGGTTAAATCTTTTGAAACCCTAAGATTTTTCACAAGTCCATTTCATCAAGGAAATATCATCTCGTTTATTTCACCAAATTCCTATCACTTACCACATATGCTAGTCTTGATCACTTTCGGATGGTCCAGAGTAAGATAAACTTAGATCGTTCTTATCATAGTAAACTCAAACGCTATATTCTAATTCCAATAAGTTATCGTCTAAGATCTCTGGTTATTCATCAACATAGCTTCCAAGGTTTAAGGATTATTATTGTAAATAAGATTTTCTACCATGACAGGGCGTGATTTTTAATAAGTCATGAGTTAATCACATCTGAATGCCCCCAAATCACAAGAACTTTTGGATATAACTATAACTTGTAAGATCTAATTTCCATCCTCAACTTCTAGAATAGGACATCGACATCCCTAAGTGATTAATACCGGCGACTTTACATTTCACAATAATTCGACTAAGGTCAAGTTGTTGTTCGATCAATGATGTCTATCCATTGTCCTGGTAAAAGTATGGATCATTATTCTAAACATACTGTTACACCATCTCCTCTTTGCCCGAGTAACATCGAATATGATCAACCTTAAAATCATTATTGTTCACGACACAAATTTTTTTCTAACTTAGGTCCAAGGGAAATCCAGGTCCGTCATTAATTTTCCCGATAAACAAAAGGTAAGCCCCAATAAACAAAAGATAAGCCCCAATAAATAAAAGATAAGCCACTATCTATTTTGGGTTGAGTATCTTCAATATCACTAAGTTATATTCATCCCAAATACGCAAACGATCCTTAGGGCGTACAACCTTAGACTTGGGGTTCTATCTCAAGACTTGTTGGTACACTCCATACTTTAGACACTTTAAGGTACCCTCTACGACAACCTTATCAGGGTTAATGTGCCACCCAATCCCAAATGGGTCTCTTTAGAACTTCAATACTTATCCAACCCTCGGTGTTTATCGTGGTGGTTGTCTTAATGTAATCATGTCACTAAGGGTTGAGTCTACGAGTCTCATACCATTCTGCTTATGTGTCAATCTCTCTTTCTCTAGCCTCTTTGGGGTAACCTCGTATCTTAATCAAATTTATACCTATGGTCTATTTCAGACTAGTGCACGATATAAATTGTCAAGGTAAGTCACGTATCCTAGTGGGGTTGAGTCTAACTCATTGACTAAAGGACTATCTAAAGAGATCTTTGCAGCCAGAGGTATTCCCTGCTGGGGGCAGGGTTCGTCGCAAGCTACAAAAGAAAACTTGGCACTCGTAAGGGAAATTGACAAAGAACATTCAGTTAAATGTGGACTTTTTCATGTGATTCCCATATGGGCACACCACTGCTTCCGCTGCTAGTTTGTCCTCAAACTAAGCTCGCGCGGTGTGGCCCAGTGTTTGTGGACTTCTTTCCTTTGGATCGAGGTTTGCTTTGATACCACTTGTAAGACCCCATTTTTTTTCTTTTCAAACACCGGGTCTTAGACCCAGAACCGTCGCTTTGTGGTGACACCTTCACTCAGAAAGGTCGCCACTACAAAACGCTGATCCTGCCGGCCAAATCGATCACAAAGAAAAGTTTATTAAAGAAGACAAGTCCACAGAATCAACATGAAATATAAATGTCCACATGATATAACTGAATAAAAAGATAACAAGGGTTACAATAATAATGGGCTCATGCCCTGTACATCATGTCCTCACTACAAGATCACTCGCGGAAGCTAACTACTAATCTCTCACTGATCTTGAATCATGTGCTCCTGTACTAGACTGGCCCAACTCCGTCTGCACCGGCCACTCGTGTTGCTGCGTCTCCTCGATCCCCTAAAATGATATGGTCCATTGACCGTCAGTCAAACTAGACTCAGCCAATTCCCCACCCCTCCCCCAATGCCTCCTAGGCACTGTATGGGGAGGAGGAAGCGGAGGACAGCAAGGGGTAAAACAATAGCAGATGACGGAAGCTAGTCTACAGGAAATGTTCTACAGCTACACATGTGTATATATATAAATAAAGCAGTAAGTAAAGCATAATAAAGAACAGTAAACCAGTCTATATAATGGCAAGTAAAGTAATATAAAAGTAACCATTGATTTATAGGAATACCCATACAAACCTATAGACCAAGGGGTCGTTTAGCAGGGTCTATCGCATAAAAAGTCCCATGCCAATTTATACGATAGGGGTAGGGGTTAAAATGCAATGTTTATGCTATGACATGCAAGGTATGCTGCTTATGCTATGTTCATACAAGTGCAACTCACTCACTACGACTCTATGTGCATAGACCTTTAGTTCCCCCTTTTTGGAGCTAGCAAGACTCCCAGGATACTCCCATAGTGGAAAACAAAAGCGGTGAGTTGGGCATCGCCCACCTCTAGGTTGGTATTCACACTACCTAACCTAGACCTATCGTACGCCTCAACGCAAAACCGCAGAGCATCTGCGTACTCTTACTGGCTGGACCACCAGACTTTCATGGCTAAGTGTAAATACCACACTTGCCGAGTCAATGTATTGACGTCGGTGTGAACGACCGTCCAATACCGAAGACCCACCACCTTCGTGCACATGCAACATGTTATACTATCTACCTCCGAGCCATAAGCTCCCTGGGCTAACCTGCCCGTCATCAACAATCATCTCTGAGTCACAAGTTCACCGGACTAACAAGTCCGCTCTTACAACCACCGAGCCTACATCTCGTAGCACCAAACCAACTAAACTCCCGTAACCACGGGGTATGGGTGAGTGAATTATTAATTAATCTTGAGCATCACCTTACACCCACGGCTTATGGTTAATCTTAGACTTCCCGAGTGTTACTCTGTGAGGGGCTCACTACAGTACTAGGAATTACAATGGGATGACACCCCAAAGTTCCCCTTCTCAAGACACTTAATGTTGTTAGTATCTACCTATGAGATTACCCTCTTATCATTTCACTTGAATTAAACCTAAGTGCCTTATGAATCACTAGGGAAAAGACGATCTTTCGTCAATCCCGTGCACAGCCTTACCCTTAGCCCACCAAGCACTCTTATCACCTAAACTCCTTTTTGGTGACCTCAACCTCTTCATCCAAATCAGGTACATCAACTAAACTAGGTAAACCACTTACCTCCCATTCCCTCCTAAGGATCCACTTGATTCTCAAGTTTCACTGTTTTACTATACGCAGACCAAACGAGTTATATGAGTTACATAAGAGGAGGTACTACAAATATTCATCCAATTGACACAATATTATTACTGGGAGTCTATCATGATATCATATGACTAAATCCAGAGAATCATATTTTTCCCTATTTATTTGATATTTATTTTATTTCCTCCAAAACTTGCCATGTATGAAATTGAACATGAAGTGTAGTCTATCCTTATGATATGGCTCCCCAAAAATTATGGTAAATCTATGATGTCTAAATAACAACAAATACAACATATCATATTTTTACAGTAAGGAAATGTATTTTTAATATTCAACACCTATCCAAATTTGTTAATTTATGAAGGAACCACCAAAAATATCTAAACCAAAATTTTGGGAAAATTACCAGACTCTTGTATTTATCAGAAAAGGCTACTGACTAAATTGTAGAATTTATGGGAATCATTTTCTCACTTAAATGAATTCTTTAAGAAAACCCCAAATAAGATAAGTTGTGAAGTAGCCTACTGATTTATGTCTCCAAAAATTATATATAAATTTCCAGAGATCTAAAATATGATTAAAAAGATACCACCAAAGTTTCATCATCATCATCCAAGACCATTTGAGCATGTAATTATCTTTTGTAAGGAATTTCTCTAGAGAGTTTTTGACCTATTTTCAAGGGAATAATTGTTCCTAAAATTCCTATAAAATTACCTAGGGCCTATTTACCCCTTATGAACTTATCCACCAAGTTTCATAACCATTCAAGGACATTTGACCCCATGTCCTTCACAAGGTCCTATATGCACACATAGGGCTAAAAATAGTGTCCTACGGCAGAACCACTTCCACACCACCCTATATATCTCATGGAGGTGTCTTAGGTGATCCTAAACCAGTGTCCAAGGTTTCACATCATCCAGATGAGATTTGACCACCTAATCCCATCATGTGCACTTTTGACCTAGTTTGACCAAACTTGGATTAATCCATTATCCAACCAAATCAGTCCCAATTGGGCTGATATTTTTACCAAGGTCATGACATAACCCAAAGGAGCTCCCACCAAAATTTGGAGGGCATTGGAGGTCATTTGACCCAATAATTAATTAATATTTAATTTATGAAATTGTTACAAAAACCTTAGAAAAAGGTTCTCCAAAAATTCCCATCTTTGGGTATGATGTGAGGGTGTATGAGACTAGCCTAGGTTTTAAATCTAAGGGTCATAACATCTACCAATAAAAAGATATTCAAGAAATGGTGGCTGTCCTACACTTGGGACCAGCCCCACCAAAATGGTTCTACAGGGAACTACAATACTCCTTTTGGGCGGAAACAATTTTTAAACTAAAGTAAACCCTAAGGGGTACAACATTGGTGTTGACCACTTTTTCATAATGGGAACTAAGTATTTTTACTAATTAAAACAAACTACAACATAGTGTGTGACAGAAAACCATATAATCATTTAATTAAATGACTGTTCCTGCATTCAATGAAATTTAAGTAGCGCTCGATGAAAGCAGAACAACTCTGTGTTCGACGAAATTTAAGTAGCGCTCGATGAAAGCAGAACAACTCTGCATTCGACGAAATCTGAACAAAGCAGCGTTCGACTAATTTCTCAAATATCTGCGTTCGACTAAGTTAACGCAGAACTGCGTTCAACTAAATTAACAGCGCTCGACTAATTTAACGCAGAACTGCGTTCGACTAATTTAATCCAGATCGACGAACTATATTCCGTTCGACTAATTTCTTAAAACTGCGCCCGACTAATCTAAGTTATAACAACGTTCGACTAATTTAACGCAGAACTGTGTTCGACTAATTTAATCCAGATCGACGAACTATATTCCGTTCGACTAATTTTATACAAACTGAGTTCGACTAATCTAAGTTATAACAGTGTTCGACTAAAATAGTTCATTCGACGAACTTTAAATCCCGCTCGACTAATTTAATTTCGTTCGACTAACTCCAACTTTCCAGCCTGTTCGACTAAAATAATTCTTCGTTCGACTAACTCCGAGTCTGATCGACTAAAATAATTCTCCGTTCGACTAAACTATTTTGTTCGACGAACGTCGGTCTCAGTTTGACTAATTTAATGAAATAAACGTAAACATATAAAACATTTAATATAAGATCTTTCACAGATCTTAAAGCAAACCGACGACTGCTGGTCGTCTTTTACCTCCAGCCGACAGCTGAGATTTCCCCGACCTGGGCTGCCTTCCTCCTTGTTTTCCTGGCCACCTAAGCGCCGCCCCTTCCGGCCAATGCCACCACCACCTTCATTGAGGTGATGGTCGGCGATTAGCAGTGGTTGGCCGACCGGAAGTGGCCGGAACAGAGATCTGGAGGCGGGATTTAAGCTCCAAAAACGGAGCTCTCGGCCTACTAGATTCGGGGCCAATTAGCCCCAATGCTTACGGACAACTTGATAAGATCTATCCACTGAGAGAGAGGACAAAAATCGGACCTGTTGGGAAGGTTGACTCCTTGCCGATTTCCTGATTAGCCATGGCCGAACCAAAGCTTTAGATTCCATGGAACTTCTACACCAAGCTGCTCGACCTCTCCAGGTGAGTGGGGGAAACTCATCCTCACAGCCTTGTGAAGCTTTTTAAAGAGCTACTTGTGGAAGGGGGAGAGGTGAAACCTCCAATTTCCCCATTAATGGCCATTAAGAAATTTTGCCCAAAACTGAAATTCCATTAAATCAGCCACTTGGATGGCGGCCATGGCTATTAAACTCCTCAAAACTGATGAGGGCGGAGTTACAAAGCCATTGGAGATGAATAGAGGAATCCTTTGGCCTTCCAAGCCATGAATGGCCATTATTCCTCTCTTTCTCTCTCTTCAAATTGGGGGAAACTCCCAATTTCTCTTTCCTAGTCACCATTTCTAGAAATTGCTTGGCCCATTGAGTAATTCTCAGCCTCCTAGGTTAATGGGTTACTCCAATTGGGCCTAGCCCAAGTGGACTGGGCTTGATTAGGTCAAATTAGGGTAAATTGACCTAAATTAAACTTGAGTTGACATTGGTCAATTTGGCCGCTTTGGTTGATCCCAATGGGTCCTTGGTGCTCTAAGGGAACCCCTAAAGGGTTAGACATGCTATGGTGGGGTCAAGGTTCAAGGTGGGCCCCCCTTAAATCCAATCCTAGGCTTGTTTCTAAAAATTGCTATTTGCAGACCACTTAGGTTTTCTTCTTTACACCTTAGTTCACATGGTCTTGGGCTCTTCCTATGGTTTTGTCATGAACTAGTCACGACAAAACCAGCTTAGGGGTCTTACTGTTTGGGGGATGTTACACGAGGTAGCTAAAAGTTCATGAAAGGAACTACCCTACGCATGATTTGGAGTTCGCTGTCGTGATTTACGCCTTAAAGGTGTGGAGGCATCTTTTGTATGGGGTGTCATGCAAGATCTACTTAGATCATAAGACTTTTATCTATTTATTTTCTCATAGAGAATTGAATTTGCGCCAGCGTTGGTGGATGGAGTACGTGGCAGATTATAATGTAGATATCCTTTATCACCCAGGCAAGGTGAATGTGGTGGCGGATGCCCTAAGTAGAAAGTTGGCTTCTGTTTTCATACTCTCCGTGCAGTATCTGATGGAGGAGTTCCTTCTGATGAGTATTGCGGTGAAACCCAGGGGTGTACCAACCTGTATAGAAGTTGAAGAACCTTCTTGGATTACTCTGGCAAAGTCGCATAAAGAGGATGATCCAGATTTGCAGCACCTTCGTGGTAGAGCAGAGAGGGATAAGTTGCCAGATTTCTCGATCGATGGTGAGGGTACCTTGAGGTACCATGGCAGGCTTTGCATTCCCGCTATGGAGGAGATTCGAGCGAAGATTTGTGAGGAGGCTCACGACTCCAGCCTATCTTATCATCCTGGCTCTACGAAGATGTACCACGATTTGAAGCAAATCGTGTGGTGGACCGGCATGAAGAGCGATATTGCAAGGTTTGTAACGCAGTGTTAGACTTGTCAGTGCATCAAGGCAAATCATAGGAGACCTGGGGGCAAGTTAACATTGTTGGATATTCCTATGTGGAAATGGGAAGGTATTTCCATGGATTTTATAACCGGTTTACCGAGATCCCCTCGTTGTCATGATGCGGTGTGGGTGACTGTGTATAGGTTGACCAAGTGTGCTCATTTTGTGCCATATAAGACTAGCTATTCGATGGAAAATATTACATTTTTGTATGTGCAAGAGGTCATTAGACTGCATGGAGTGCCCATGAGCATTCTGTCCGATCGGGGTTCCAGTAACACTTCCCATTTTTGGTAGAGTTTGCAAGGGGCTTTGGGCACGAATCTCATATATTCCACCACTTATCATCCGCAGAAGAATGGGCAGACGGAAAGGGTAAATCAGATTGTGGAGGATATGATCAGGTGTTATATTTTGGAGTGTGGAGTAGCTTGGGATGAACGCCTTGGGCTTATGGAGTATGCCTACAATAATAGTTACCAGGAGAGCTTGCAGATGGCCCCTTTCAAAGCTCTGTATGGGAGACGATGTCGGACTCCCATGTTTTGGGCTGAAGTGGGCGAGAAACCAGTTTTGGGTCCAGAGTCCTTGGAAGAAATGAGCATTGCTGTAACGCAGATCCGTGAGAAGCTCCGGGTAGCTCAGGAGCCTTATGAGAAGTACGCCAATCGGCGTAGGATATATTTAGAGTTTGCAGTGGGTGGCATGGTGTTCTTGAAGGTTTCCCAGATGGCATGTGATAAAAGGTTTGGGAAGAACCATAAGATGGACCCCAGGTATGTGGGAACATTTTAGATTGGTGAGTGCATCAGAGTTTCTGCTTATAGGTTGTCATTGCCTGCCTCCTTCTCTGGTGTCCATGACGTATTTCATGTAAGCCAGTTGTAGAAGTGCGTCCTCAGTGACTGCCATGTTCTAGATTCTGTGCCAGAGTTGCAACCAGGTCTGCCCTATGTGGAACCGCCTGTTCATATCTTGGAGAGGCAAGATCGGGGTTGCGAAGGAAGCCAATTCCTATGGTGAAAATTCCTATTTGGCTAAAATCTGGATGGTTGTATTCCTGATTATATTTACTTGGCTAAAATCGGGATGGTTGTATTCGGGTATTAACATAAAATTTGGGTGGTTTGCTAAATCCTGGGCATCTTTAATTGGGTATCTGGATAGTCTTGTTCGGCAAAATTCTGATCCTGCACATTATCTTTTTCGTGGGCTAAAAAATCTGATCCTGGACCCCCTTTCCGTTGGTTAAGTTCTGATGGTTTTGCTGGCTAAATTTCCTGGAAAATTATGTTTGCTAATTCTTGACGGTTTGGGAAATTAGATCCTAAATGTTAAAAAACTTGAGGTCCGGAGATGAAGTAGAAATGCGGAATACTTCACAACAATCCACAAGCATGACAATCAATGACAATGGGAAGACCGAATATAGCTTTGATATTAACTATCTCTTTACAATTCGAGGTATACATGGCGAGACATGATTCATAAGAATCACGAAGGAGAGAAGCACAAAACACATGGAAAACAAGTTGTCGGCGACTTCACAAGTTGAGACCGCCAGACCGTACGAACCGGCAAGCCGCGCGGTTAACTCCTGAGACCGCGCCTGTCAGACCGCAACCACAGACCGCTCGACCTGCTGCTTTATTCAACTGCTGAAAATATAGCGAGAAACTGCTTCCTGTTGCAGATTGCAACTCAAGACCGCCTGATCACTTAAGACCGCCTGATCAACGGAGTTCGCTGCACAGTCCAAGAACACCTAAACACAGTCCGCCCAGACAGACTGCTGTTGACCTGGTTTATTCAAAGCTGGAAGAAGGGAGAATGCTGACCGCACACTACAAGTTGCTAACCTACGAACAGAGAAAACGAGCAGACAAAACTCAGACCGCGTGCCCTCAGAAAGAGACCGGCACAATCATGCCAACTCTGGTTCTTACAGTTCTCGTTATTAATGACGGGCCCTGCACCCCTATTTATAGGCGAGGAGACAGATGTCGTCACCGCACACACCGGGATACAATAATTGCCCATCATATCGCGATCGATCTCACAAAGCACACCGCCCGGTAACAGCAAGGAGGAAGATCTCCTTGAACATCTGACCGACTTGAACAAGTCGCCGGACAACCCGCGTAAGTCACTCGGATACAAGCGGTCTCCCAGATCAGACCGCCCAGAATAGATCGCCTGAGACAAACCAGCCAGAGCACCAGTGCAGACCGCGCAGTCTCTGCGGTCTCCAATCTGCAGACCGCCCAGCACCAATCCACTTCCACTTCAAAAATTTAACACTCCCCCTTGAAGTGGGAAGTGGAAGTCATTCCAAGAAAACTCCGCAACCGACAAAATGTTCCCTTCGACAACGTCTTAGTAAATATGTCAGCAACATTATCCTTACTCTACACATGCTCCACAATCAGAGATCCCTCCAACACCTTCTCACGAATGAAATTATGATGAATCTCTATGTGCTTCGTACGTGCGTGACAAACTGTATTGTTCACCAGTTTGAGAGCACTCTCATTGTCACCAAGAAGTAGAGTAGGACCTCACACCTCCCTATGAATGTCCTCCATAAGCCTCCTAAGACAGATGGCTTCCTGAGCTGCTAAAGCCGAAGCTTTGTACTCCGCTTCTGTGGTAGAGACAGACATAGAATCCTGCTTCATGTTGTACCATGATATAGTTGTAGAGCCTATCATAAAGATATATCCAGACGTCGATCTCCGATCATCTGAATCTCCTCCATAATCAGCGTCCAAGTACCAGTGCAAGCAAAAGCCCGAATCTCTCCCGTAGAAGAGACCCAAATCTTAGGTGGATTTGACATACTTCAAAATACTCCTAGCCGTCACAAGATGAGGTTCCGAGTCTCTGCCATAAACCAACTCACCCTGTCAACTGCATAGGCAATATCTGGCCTCCTGATCATCAGGTATATCAGACTCCCAACCAAAGCTCAAAACACCAAAGGATCAGTAAGAACCTTCCCTTCATCTCGTCGAAGATGAACTCCAACCTATAGTGGAGTAGAGCTGCTCTTCCCCCCTTCCATGCCGAATCTCTTCACGATTCGATCCGCATAGCC
This sequence comes from Dactylorhiza incarnata, assembly GCA_033032865.1. Taxonomy (NCBI): domain Eukaryota; kingdom Viridiplantae; phylum Streptophyta; class Magnoliopsida; order Asparagales; family Orchidaceae; genus Dactylorhiza; species Dactylorhiza incarnata. The sequence continues at coordinate 2,062,937 of JAWHQI010000124.1, read as the reverse complement.
TTTTTGGGAAACAAGCATACCGCTCTCTTTCCTCTCCACTTCGAGCCCAAGTAAATGGTGTAGTTCACCCAAATCCTTCATCTTAAATCTGATAGCTAGCTCAGCACGAAGCCTAGCTACCTCCACTTCAGAATTCCCCATGACGATCATATTGTCAACGTACAACAGCACCAAGACCTGAAGCTCCCCCGTCTTCTTTACGAATAAGCTTGAATTCGAATCATAAGTGAAAGTGGAGGTTAGAGTTCTTATGATCTTAAAGCTCTTGTTTAATTTTACTTCAAAGTAATGATATATATAATATATGAGTTTGCTGAATGAGTAATTAAAACAAACACTAAGAATTCATAAGAAAACACAGCACAACAAATGAAATAAATTAAATGCAAACCTGCATCCAGATGACACAAGATATATAGTAGTTCCCCAATCAACCTGGGTACATCTACTCTTCTACCCACTAGTAGGAATCCACAAGGAGGTTGTTGATAAGGTGCCCTCACACCAAGGGGTTTTTGATAAGGTGTCCACACACCAGGTTAGCTGTTGATAAGGTGCTCTAACCAAGATGCAGGTTTTTGCTAAGGTGCCCTGTCACCGGGAGTTAACTTTTGAAGGGAGTTATAACCCTGTACAAGGTGGGAAGGAATAAAAGAAAATAAAAAATATGAAGTTCTTCTCTGTATGAGAAAGACTCTTGAAGATCATGATGGGTTGTTGAATGGATCTTGATGATGATGAAGAGCTCCCCCTGTCTGATGTAATTTGATGACAGTTCTGGAGGCCTCTTTCTTTGATTGTACAAAAACTTCTTTCTTATACAGTGATGATCCTGAGCAAATGGTTGTGATTGATGTCTCAGGATATATGTGATCTGCAAGAAGAAGTTAGCAAAGATATATAAATTGATCTGCTTCTTTTTGTATCTATGTCTTGTTTTTTTTCTTTTCTGCTCTTCTCTAAGTATATATAATCTGGAGAAGGCCTTTTTGAATTCTTGCCGGGAATAAGGAAAGAGATAAAGCCTCTTTAATTTTGATTCCTTGGGAAGATAAGATGTCGTCTTTGACTCTTCTGAAATGGCTATAATCTTTATTACCTGCAACGGCTATATCAGAAAAAACATATATAATTGTAATATAATAATGTTAGTCGAGCCATATAATATAATAATATTGCTGACAATATTTTTGTCGATCTCTTCTTGATTCGTCAACCTCCGTTCAGAGAATGCTTTATTTGACTGCTGAGATTATATCGTCGATCGCTGTTCTGGCTGAAATTCGTCGACCGCTGTTCTGATTGGAATTCCTCGACCGTCGTCTTGAATTCGTCGAGCGGGGGATGAAATGTAAGATTCGCCTAGCGCCGATCGACTAATTTGTCGATCGCAGAGCGCCGTTCGACGAATGCCAGGAGCAGTTCGTTGAACGCAGAGAAGGTCTATAATTTTTATGTTTCTCTTAATTTTCTTCAGTCTTTTATTTTAAAGAGATTTATTCTAAGTTATAAGATAAGTTGTGATATAAACTTTGAGATTAAATGTGGATCCTAACTCAAATCAAACTTAAGGTTTCAACAATCTCCCCCTATTTGAGCTGAGATCCTAATCCAAATCAAAACTAGTGGACTGGTAATCTCCCCCTATTTGGTTTGAGTTACAAGATATGTTAAGAATCCTGATTCATATTTTTCTAGGGTTTTAATAAGTTATCTCCCCCTATTTGGTTTAGGATGCTAACAGTTTTTATCTCTATATTCTCCTTTTCTCTCTCACTTGGTTTTTCTGATTTTCTCCTTTTCTCTCTCACTTGGTTTAAACAATTCTTCTCCTTTTCTCTCTCACTTGGGTTAAAGAGATTAATTGTTTTACTTTTAGTTTTTAATTGTTTAAGCTTATCTTATACTGGGAGCAATATTATTTGATTATTTTCCTCCAATTTCTTATTTTTACGAAATTATTTGAGCAACTCTGCTTTCCTAGATTTTGATTAAAGGATTTTAATATTATGAATTGCTATAGCTGTTAATGAAATCTCAGAAAATATTAAATTATAAAACATTGCCTGATATCTTATTTCTCATAGAATCCCCTTATCAGAAGAGACTCACACTCAGTGCCATGATCATTTCTGATCAATGCAACTAAAGTAGAATGCTCAAACTGATTTAGGAGAAAGTCTGTAAGAAATTGAAGTTATCTGACATTGTTCTGAATCTTATAACTTTTGTTTGATTTATGGATGGAGTTTAATGGTGAAAAACTTTTTGATATCATTTGAAAGTTCTTTTAGAAATAAATGTTTTAAAAACATTAGAATCTGATTTTTGATACTAATTGAAAGTTTTCTTTTATAGTCATTAAAATATATGTTTGATACTATTTTGAATTTTTGTTGATATCTGATTAAGGAATGGTTATAAAGAGTTTGTTCAAACAATTTAGCCTTAATTGAGTTGTTTTTCAAATTTTCTTCAAGTCTAATACCTTCAGGAGTTAAATAGTTTATGTTTGTTAATCCCTTTTTAATTTCCTTGTCTGAGTTTATTAAATTTGTAAAAGTCATTTTAAAATCAGATTTGAAATTCTTAGAGGTAGAGTTGTGATTTCAAATTACCCTTTTTACCTTTTCTGACTCAGCTTCTGCATCTGGATTTTGATATGAACCATATATGGCCATCATGCAGAAAGTTCTAGCTCTGTGTTCTTCTTCTTCTTCTTCTTCACTTAGAGTAGGTGATGGTTCTGCATCAATACTGCAGTTAGTAGAAGAAATAGAAGAATGTTCATATACCATCCTTGAGAGGGAGTTCCAGATGTCCCTTGCTGAAGTGCAATCATCAACTCTTTGAAGAATGTCTTTTGACATTGATTGAGCCAATATGTTTATAGCCTTTGCATCAGCACTTTTCAGCTTTTCTTGATCATCTGTTGAAGAAGTTGAAGATGGAGAAGGTCCTGTCAAGACAGAATTGTAAATGTCTTCATCTATGACATTCATAAATAATCTAATTCTAATTTGCCATAAATCAAATCTATCCAAATTACAAATTGGTGGATTTAAAAAATATTCTTGTGCCATGATTTTAGAAAAACCTTCTGAAACAAATTAACAACTAAGTGATCTTTGTGATTTCAGGTGTTAGCCTATGTGAGAAATTAACTTCCTCTGATACCAATTGAAAGTGGAGGTTAGAGTTCTTATTATCTTAAAGCTCTTGTTTAAGTTTAACTTCAAAGTAATGATATATATAATATATGAGTTTGCTGAGTGAGTAATTAAAACAAACACTAAGAATGCATAAGAAAACACAGCACATCAAAAGAAATAAATTAAATGAAAACAAGCATCCAGATGACACAAGATATATAGTAGTTCCCCAATCAACCTGGGTACATCTACTCTTCTACCCACTGGTAGGAATCCACTAGGAGTTTGTTGATAAGGTGCCCTCACACCAAGGGTTTTTTGATAAGTTATCCACACACCAGGTGAGATGTTGATAAGGTGCTCTATCCAAGATGCAGGTTTTTGCTAAAGTGCCCTATCATCGGGAGTTAACTTTTGAAGGGAGTTATAACCCTGTACAAGGTGGGAAGGAATAAAAGAAAATAGAAAATTTGAAGTTTTTCTCTGTATGAGAAGACTCTTGAAGATCTTGATGGGTTGTTGAATGGATCTTGATGATGATGAAGAGCTCCCCCTGTCTGATGTAATTTGATGACAGTTCTGGAGGCCTCTTTCTTTGATTGTACAAAAACTTCTTTCTTATGCAGTGATGATCCTGAGAAAATGGTTGTGATTGGTGTCTAAGGATATATGTGATCTGCAAGAAGAAGTTAGCAAAGATATATAAATTGATCTACTTCTTTTTGTATCTATGTCTTTTTTTTTTCTTTTCTGCTCCTCTCTAAGTATATATAATCTGGAGAAGGCCTTTTTGATTTCTTGCCGGGAATAAGGAAAGAGATAAAGCTTCTTTAATTTTGATTCCTTGGGAAGATAAGATGTCGTCTTTGACTCTTTTGAAACAGCTATAATCTTTATTACCTGCAACGGCTATATCAGAAAAAACATATATAATAGTAATATAATAATGTTAGTCGAGCCGTATAATATAATAATATTGCTGACAATATTTTTGTCGATCTCTTCTTGATTCGTCGACCACCGTTCAGAGAATGCTTTATTTGACTTCTGAGATTATTTCGTTGACCGTTGTTCTGGCTGAAATTCGTCGATCGCTGTTCTGATTGGAATTCGTCGACCGTCGTCTGGAATTCGTCGAGCGGGGGATGAAATGTAAGATTCGCCTAGCGCCGATCGACTAATTTATCGGTCGCAGAGCACCGTTCGACGAATGCTAGGAGACGTTCGTCGAACGCAGAGAAGGTCTATAATTTTTATGTTTCTCTTAATTGTCTTCAGCCTTTTATTTTAAAGAGATTTATTCTAAGTTATAAGATAAGTTGTGATATAAACTTAGAGATTAAATGTGGATCCTAACTCAAATCAAACATAAGGTTCCAACAATAAGCAAAGTATCTGCAGAATTTGAGGTATTCTGCGATCATCCCATACCACGCCCGAGGCGCTTGCTTCAAGCCGTAAAGAGACTTCTTGTGCTTGCAAACATTTCTTGGGTGCTCTTCGGATACATAACCAGGTGGCTGATCCATGAATATATCCTTTTCAATCTCGTCGTATAAGAAGGCATTCTTCACGTCGAGTTGCCAAATCTTCCACCCTTGGCAAACTGCCAATGCGATCACCACCCAAACCGAAGTCATCTTGGCAATGAGGCTGAAAGTTTCTTCATAATCTTCCCCATACTTTTGACAGAAACCTCGAGCTACAAGGCGAGCCTTGTACCGCTCAATACTTCCATCAGCCTTCTTCTTCAGCTTGGAAACCCACTTGCAAGTCATCAAAGTAACTCCCTCAACCTTAGGCCACAAGTCCAAGGTCTCATTCTTCTTGAGGGAAGTCATCTCTTCATCCATGGCTCCTTCCCACTCCTTGACTCCAACGACATTTTCAAAGCAAGATGGCTCTCTCTCATCCAAGGGACCTGCGAAGAAACATGAGACAAAGCTCACCAAGTTTCCTCCCATATACCGATCTGGTGGTATAATGGTCCTCTTGGACCTCCTCAGAGCTTGACTCTGAACCACCTCTTCAACTACAGCTTCTGGACTAGCTTTCCTTTCAGATAAGCATGAAGCATCGCTCCCCCTGCTTTCATAACCTGAAGAACCTCATCCAGAGCTAGAGATACCTGGAGCACCTGGAGAACCAGGCAACTCAACCAGAACTTCCCTTGCAGCTTCCTCTGGTCCACCATCTACCCTGCTTCCTTTTAACTCCACAGAAGAGTTACCTTGGTATGACGTCGGCTCGTCAAATACTGCATCCCTAAAGACCACATATCTTCGTGTCTCGGGATCCATGTATCTCCACCCTTTCTTCCGGTCCTCATAGCTGACGAAGACTAATTTCCTTGCCTTTGCATCTAGCTTCATTCGAATTGCATCTGGAACATGCACGTAGCAGGTAGAACCAAACACTCGAAAGTGTTCCACGCTTGGCTTCTCCTTGAACATCAACTAATGAGGGGTCTTCATGTTGATGGGACTGAGAGGCATACAGATGATGACATAGGCCGCACAAGACATTCCCTCTGCCTAGAAGGACTTTGGGATACTCTTGGCATGAAGCCAACATTTGCAGGTCTCCGTCAAATGACAGATCTTCCGCTCTGCAACATCGTTCTATTGTGGAGTGTGAGCACAAGAAAGCTCTCTTTGGATGCCATGCTTCTTACAGAAGATAAAGAACGCCTTGGAGGTGAACTCCCCTCCATTGTCTGTTCTGAACCTCTTGACCCGCAGGTTGAGCCGACCTTCCACCAGCTCCTTGAACTCCACAAACCTCTCGAACGCCTCCGACTTCTCCTTCAGAAAATATACCCAAGTATATCTGGTGAAGTCATCAACCAAAATCATCATATACCTGCTACCTCCAAGACTAGTAGTGTTGGTAGATCCAAACAGATCACCATGTATACAGTCCAATGGTGCTTTGCATCTGCATTGTGATTTGTCAAATGGAAGACGTTGAGCCTTACCAAACTGACAACCTGCACAAACGTGACCATCTCCGAAAGATGACAAGCTAGGCAGACCTTTCACAAGGCCTCTTCCCGCCATAGCCATCAACTTATCCATCCCAACATGCCCAAGTCTTTCGTGCCAGATAGCGGCGCTGTCGTTAGCTCTCATCTTATCAACATAAGAACTTGTTGAAAGAACAAACAAGTCCTTCACTCGTTTCCCTACATGAATGACCTCAGCTTTCACGGCTAAAACAATTCAAAGAAATTTAACTTATGTTGGACCGAACAGAACGTGATAGCCAGCATCCACAACATTGGTCACAGAGAAGAGGTTCTTCTTCATCCCCGGAACATGATAGAAACTTTTCAAGGTGAGTGGACCTCTATCACTTCCCAAAGAAACAACACCCTCCTTCTCAACTGCATGAATAGTATCATCAGCCGTAATGATAGCATCATTACCTGTATATGCTCGCAATGAGGAGAACTTCGACTCATCCTCGGTGAGGTGATGACCACACCCAGAGTCCACTATCCAATCATCCTGATAATTGATGGAAGCAAATGCCCGAACACAAGTGCCTGTCATGAATGCACCTCCATTACCCCAACTACCTTCAGACTTGGAACCAGCCTCCTCCTTTCCTGCAGCATGCCCTGGCTGAAGATTAACTTGGCAGTCTCTCTTAAAGTGTCCAAGCTTATTGCACCTGAAGCATCTAGGTCCATCCTTCTTCTTCCCATCATGCTTAGGAGCATAGCTCCTCTCCTGCTGATATGAAGTAGACGGACCATCATCTCAAGATGTCTTCTTCTTCTTGTCCCATCTCTTCTTCTTGCTAGAAAAGAGAACCTTACCTTCTCCCCCAGATACTTACATCCCTGCCATTTGCTTAGCCAAACTTTCTTGCGAAGCAAGTAAGTTTTCCAGCTCCAACAACGATGGCTGATTGGCCCAGCCTTGAACAGAAGTAACAAAGGCCACATACTCCCTCTGCAAGCTGCGAATTATGTGCCTCTTCAACCTAGCTTCTGAAATAGGCTCATCCGGGTCCAACGCCGATATCTCTGCACAGAGGTTCTTCATCTTCAAGAAGAATGTTGACATAGACAAATCTCCTTGAGTTGCTTTCGCCAACTCATTCTCCAAGAACTGTAGCCTAGCTACATTCTTCTTATTGAACAAGCCATCCAAGGCTGTCCAAATTTTTGCAGCTGATCTACATCCGATGATGTGATCAAACAGCTCCGGAATGATAGCTTGCTTGAGAGTGAACTCAGACTTCGCATTTGTTCTCTTCCAAGCCTTCATGAGCTCATCATTCCCTTCAGCAGGAATAACAGCTTGTCTTGCTTCTCCTCCTACAACCTCCTATAAGTCCTCGCCAAGAAGATAGCTCTCCATGCAAGACTTCCACTTCTTAAAGTTAGTCTATGAAAGGAGCTCAATACCAAGACCTATAGCATATCCTACTTCCATTGCTATCCCACAGATTGACAACCAACTTGCAGAACACAAAGCAAAAGGCAGTACAGATTACTGCTCAACAACCTCCCTCTGATACCATGCTAAAAAACTTGAGGTCCGGAGATGAAGTAGAATAGCGGAATACTTCACAACAATCCACAAGCATGACAATTAATGATAATCGGAAGACCAAATATAGGTTTGATATTAACTATCTCTTAACAATTCGAGGTATACATGGGGATACATGGTTCATAAGAATCACGAAGGAGAGAAGCACAAAACACAAGGAAAATATGTTGTCGACGACTTCACAAGCTGAGACCGCCAGACCACACGAACAGGCAAGCCGCGAGGTTAACTCCTAAGACCGCGCTTGTCAGACTGCAACCACAGATCGCTCAACTTGCTGCTTTATTTAACTACTGAAAAGATAGCGAGAAGCTTCTTCCTGCTGCAGACCGCAACTCAAGACCGCCTGATCACTTAAGACCGCCTGATCAACTGAGTTCATTGTACAGTCCAAGAACACCTAAACACAGTCCTCCTAGACAGACCATCATCGAACTGGTTTATTCAAATCTGGAAGAAGGGAGAATGCTGACCGCACACTACAAGTCGCTAACTTGCGAACAGAGAAAACGATCAGACAAAACTCAGACCGCGCGACCTCAGAAAGAGACCAACACAATCAAGCCAATTCTTGTTCTTACAGTTCTCGTTATTAATGATGGGCCCTGCACCACTATTTATAGGCGAGGAGACGGATGTCGTCACCGCACACACCGGGATACAATAACCGCCCGTCAGATCGCGATCGATCTCACAAAGCAGACCGTCTGGTCACAGCAAGAAGGAAGATCTCCTTCAACATCTGGCCGACTTGAACAAGTCGTCAGATAACCCGCACAAGCCGCTCGGATACAAGCAGTCTCCCAGATCAGACCACCCAGAACAGATCGCCTGAGATAAACCGGCCAGAGCACCAGCGCGGACCACGCAGACTCTGAGGTATCCAATCTGTAGACCGCCCAACACGAATCCACTTCCACTTCAAAAATTTAACACTAAATTCCCTGGAAATTTTGTTTCCTAATTCCCGACTGTTTGGGGAATTAGATTCTAAATTTTCTGGGAATTTCTCTTGCTAGTTCTCGATGATTTAGGTATTACATGCTAATTTCCTAGTTATTATACTTACAGGGCAAATGTAAAAGTTCAATTCCTTAGCTCTGTGCCTAGATTGCTATCACTTATGGCATCCCTTCTTTTTGCTATGCTACCAATGCGGACCGCTTGTGTATCTTGCATCCTGTAATTTCATTCCCCTATATCAAATATAAGACCATCCTTGAGCGTCAATCCAAGCATGTTGCTGATAAGTTTATGTTGAAAACTGGTTTCAGACTGGAGTGTGGGTGGACGTATGGGCCCCACCACAGTGGTTTCATACTGGAGTGTGGCTGGACGTATGGGCCCTCACCATAGTGGTTTTAGACTGGAGAGTGGGTGGACGTATGGGCCCTCACCATAGTGGTTTCAGACTAGAGTGTGGGTGGACGTATGGGCCCTCACCATGGTGGTTTAGAACTGGAGTGTTGATGGATATTGAGGCCCCCACCACAGTTCTTTTAACTTGTTATGCAGTAGCTTAGTATGGCTATCTTTTCTTAACTAGATGCCCTAGTTTGGGGATGATCTTATGTGACTTGTGCACTTGTTCAAGGAAAATTGCTAAATTCGTGCCTTACCTATAACTAATTAACATATCTATTATTTTATAGTTTTCTTTCCCTTCCTACTGTTTTCTTGCTCCCTTTGGGCTGAGGCATTCTTTTCTTATGAATTCCTCAGATTAAGGTTCATAGATGCCGCAGGAGATAGAGCGGGGTCGTTCAGTTTCCCCTATCGTGGCCCTTCCTCCCTTGTAGGTAAGGATGCAGTTTTCTTTTAGCTGTAGCCCTCTTTTGGATGTTTTCCTTCTTTCCTGTGGGTTCATGTCAGTTGTTGGCGCCAGTATGGCTTTATGCTCAGTTTACTTGCTTATGCTGCTACTTGTGTTTCTTTTTTTTCTTTTGGGGTTGTATGCTTGTACTCTCTGGGAAATGTGTTTTATTTATGGGAGATGTGAGACTCTTATAGCAAATTAATTTCATAGCATGCCTTTGCTTTACTTATTATTATGTATCACCTATTTGCAAAAGTGTAGAAAGTATTTTCTTATGATATACTAAATCTAGACTTATGTATTCACTAGAGACATTTCTGGTCTTCAGCGCTCTTAGGATAAAAAGTAACCTATTTTATTGATGCGTACATATATTTTATATTGGTGGCTATGAGGGCCACTGGGCCGAGGGACACGGTTTCAAAACAAAGAGAAATGATAAAAGTTATTCTTTTTTAACTAAAATATCAATTTTCTCGCACAATGTTCATTTAGAGTGCTTGCCTGAGCGTCTGTAGTTTTCCCCTACAGGACGCGGCATCACGACGCGTATTTTTCCCTAACTCATATCGTGAAATATTTCGGGAAAAATGTGGGTTGTGACAGGCTTGCTCTTCAAGCTCAGGCATGTCCGATGGAGAGTTCTCCCTACTCTTCAAGCAATTTAAGAGATTGCTGAACAAGAGAAAGCAAAGGAGAGGTCAATCCTCCTCATCGGATCACAGAAGATCAAGACGTGATGGTGAACATCACAAGAAGGGATACAGTAACGACAGGTACAAAACTAAACCGAACAAACATTCTTCGACTGACATCAATTGCTATTGCTGTAATAAGCTAGGGCATATAATTGCGGAATGCCCGTACAAGAAGAAGGATGGCTCAAGAAAAGAACAATATGAATCCTTTAAAAGTAAGGAGGAAAAGAGATTCTTAGCGAAGAAGCCGAAAACTCTGAGCGATAGTGACTCAGACGATTCAAGCTCAGACGAAGAAGCCTACTTCGGTCTCATGGCTCAGACCAATGAGGAAAACTATGACAACCCATATGAGGGGAAGGTAAATTATAGTACTCCTCTTTCTGAATCAGAGATGGATTCCAATGCAAATGAAGGATATACCTCTGCAGAAAAATCAGAGTTAATGGTTCAGCACCAAGCCTTGCTAGAATTATTTAAAAGATGCTGCAAGCCAGTAAAATATCAAGCCAAGGAGATTGCGGCTTTCAAGGCTTTGGAATCAGATCTGAAGGAAGAAATTAAAACATTAATTCCCTTCAGAGATGAAGTCCAATCCTTAAAAGACGAATTGGAAAGCTCTGCTGAACTAAAACAAACGGAGAAATTCACAGCTGAGCTGCAAGGAAAGCTACTAGTAGAGAGAAAGCTAGTAGCAAGCTTCTCTAAACCAAAGACCATCCTTCCTCTCATTGACGGTTTTTCCGCTCCTATCAAGGGTAGTGGTATCGGTCATCAGACAGAGAAAAGTAAGGCGGCTAAGAAAAGAGTCATTAAGGGCAAGGGCAAGGCTGATCAGAGTCAACCTTCCATCAAGAAGGTAGTGTTTCCTACAAACACATCTGACTTTGAAACATTGTATGGTCACTTTATGAAACCAACTCACGTTGAGTAAAGTAAGGGCAACCAAGTATGGAGCCATCCCCGAAGCTTCGGATCGACTGCTTTCAAAGAACCTTACGAAGAGATAGTCCTCAATTACTATGGTTCATTTGTGCATGGACCTTCTACAAAGAAAGCACCAAAGGTTAAAACAGTTGTGACGAAACCACTTGAGAAGAAGCCATGTGTTTGATGCAATCTAGAGGCCTCTACCTCCAAGTTGGTAGCCCCTACTATACCCCCCATTCAAAAAGTCAAGCAGGAGGGTAACAGAAGGTACAACAAGTTCGACTTTTGGTGATGTGGCAAAGTTGGTCACTTCGCCATGGATTGCTGGTTTAATCCCAAGAATGCTAGAATTCTACTAGTTAACAATGCAAGGCCGACCACTTCCAATGTTAACAATCTAAGTGGAAGTCGTCTAACAAGAAGCCAAGGAACCAAATCCTTTTGGGTTCCTAAGGGCAATTGATTGTTGATTGCAGGTATGTCCAAAGACCAACAACATGCCTATATGGTATTTGGGCAGTGAATGTTCGCGGCACATGACTGGAACAAGAAGCCTATTGTAGAACTACACCCCAGTCAAGGATGGTCCAAAGGTTATCTTTGGTGGATCTAATCGGCGGATCACAAATGGCTACAGTATGATTACCAATGGTATAGTCTCTTTCACAAATGTAGCTTATGTTAAGGGATTACAACACAATCTCATTAGCATAAGTCAACTTTGTGACAAAGGCTATATGGTTGAGTTCTACAAGGATAAGTGCTTGATAAATTCGTCTGATACATCAGAAACAATTTTAATAAGCAGTAGGAGTAGAAATATCTTCTGCTTGAACTTTCTCTATTTAGATTCCTCTACACCAGTATGCTTTCTAGCAAAAGATAGTGGATCTCTTTGTGATCAATGGCACAAGAGATTATCACATATTAATTTCAAAACTATCACTATGTTATTTTCTCACAGCATTGTGCGTAATGCACCTGATGTTAAGTGCATTAAACAGAGACCTTGTCATGCATGCCAAATGGGCAAGCAGACTTGGGCTAACTTTAAGAGCATAATTGGCAAAGATTCTACCAGATGCTTATATCTGCTACATATGGATCTATTTGGTCCCATACCAGTTAAGAGTTTAGGAGGTAAAGCTTATACCTTGGTGATTGTTGATGACTACTCACATTTTGCTTGGGTGTTCTTTCTAAAACACAGGTAAGATACGTTTGACTCTTTCACTAATTTTGTCAAGTAAATACAAAATGATTTAAACTGCTTCGTAGTAAAAATCAGAAGTGACCACGGAACAAAATTCAAATTTGGGGCTATGACAGAATTTTGTGAAATCTTAGGTATCCTTCATTAGTTTTCCTCTCCTCGTACTCCACAACAAAATGGAGTTGTCGAGTGAAAGAATAGGACACTCGTAGAGGCAAGCAGGACAATGTTGAATGATTCTTCTCTTCTGGAATATTTCTGGGCAAAAGCCATCAACACTGCTTGTCACATGAAAAACAGAGCATTAATCAACAAGAACCATCATAAGACAGACACCTAATGAACTTCTAAAGGACAGGAAACCAAATATATCTTATTTTAGAATTTTTGGCAGTAAATGCTTCGTACTTAACAATGGGAAGTATTACAAAACAAAGTTTAGTGAAAAGTGTTTTGAAGGTATTTTCGTAGGCTATAGTACCATAGTAAGGCATATAGGATTTTCAATAAGGAAACACTGGTCGTAGAAGAATCAATAAATGTTGTTTTCGATGAGACAAGCATGATTCATAACAGTTCCTTAAGTATTTTTGTCGAAGATGCAGGTGCCAGTTTGAAACTGAAAGAACTGAACTTGGAAGAATTCATCAAGGAGGATGCTCAAGGAACAGTCTCAGTAAGTGATCCAATCACTCCTAAAGAAGAAGAACTTCAAGAAGTTGAAGATGTAACACAAGCAGAAGAACCTGCTGTCAATGAAAATGCAAGAAATCTAGTGATCAGACATCAAAGAGATCACCCAGCAAATCAAATCATCGGAGATACCATGGTCAGAATAAGGACAAGAAGAGGTACAACTAACCAAGTTTTGCATTTGAGTATTCTTTCGTAGGTTGAACCAAAGAAATTTGATGAAGCCAAACAGGAGGCTTCATGGATCATTGCAATGCAAGAGCTCAATCAGTTCAAAAGATGCAAAGTTTGGTATCTAGTGCCAAGGACCCAAAGGTCGGAATGTTATCAGAACAAAATGGGTTTACATAAACAAGCTGGATGAAGATGGTGTAATCATCAAGAACAAAGCCAGACTTGTTGCCCAAGGTTACCAACAAGAAGAAGGAATCGACTTTGATCAAACCTATGATCTAGTGGCAAGGCTCAAAGAGATCAGGTTGTTTCTAGCGTATGCTGCTCACAAAGAATTTAAGGTGTATCAAATGGACGTGAAGTCAGCCTTCCTTAATGGTAATTTAAAGGAAGAAGTGTATGTGGAACAACTCCCAGGTTTTGCTGATTTCTCCCTCCCCGACTATGTTTATTATTTTACGTAAAGCATTATATGGTCTAAATCAAGTACACCGAGCTTGGTATGAGACCATCTCTAGCTTTTTTCTTGTGAACAATTTCACAAGAGGAAAGATAAATAAGACATTATTTCTTAGGGAAGTAAAAGTAAGATTTTGCTAGTGCAAATCTATGTCGACGACATTATTTTTGGATCTGCTGATGTTAACCTTTGCAAAAAGTTCTCTAACTTAATGCAAGGGAAATTTGAAATGAGTAATATGAGTGAGCTGAAGTATTTCTTAGGACTTCAGGTGAAACAATCTGAAGATGGAATTTTCATCTCTCAGATGAAGTTCACCAAAGAGTTAATTAAGAAATCTGGAATGGAGAACGCAACCTCAATGTGGACTCCAATGGGTTCATATATGACTTTGGACAAGGATGAGAAAGGGAAACCTTTTGATGAAACCAAATACAGAAGCTGTACAACCCCCATATTTGGCGAAGTGCGCTCCCGAGACCCAAGGGCCCTTTGGTAGCGTGGTCCCGGGCAGGAAAAAGGGTAGGGGCGGGGGGGGGGGGGGGGGGGGGGGGGGGGGCGAGCGGTGGAGGCGGAAGCCTCCCGCTCGCCCAACCCATGTAGGTTGGGGGAGAGAGGAGGAGGGGTGAGCCCCCCTCTCTCCCCCGCCCCTACCGCAGGGGGGGGGGGGAGGAGGAGGGGAGAGCCCCCCTCTCGCGCCCCCGCCCCCGGTGTAGGGGGGGCGAGAGGAGGAGGGGCGAGCCCTCCTCTCTCCCCCGCCTCTAGCGCAGGGGGCGAGAGGAGGAGGGGAGAGCCCCCCTCTCGCCCCCTCCCCTAGCAAGGGGGCGAGAGGAGGAGGGGCGAGCCCCCCTCTCGCACCCGCCCCTAGCGCAGGGGGGCGAGAGGAGGAGGGGCGAGCCCCCCTCTCACCCCATCCATAGCGCAGGGGGGCGAGAGGAGGAGGGGAGAGCCCCCCTCTCGCCCCCGCCCCCAGCGCAGGGGGGCGATAGGAGGAGGGGAGAGCCCCCCTCTCGCCCCACCACCACTAGCAAGGGGGCGAGACCAACGGGGTGCCCGATCTCCGGGTCTCGCCCGCCCCAGCAGGGGGGCGAGGGGAGGAGGCCTTCGACCCCCCTGGCCCCCGCCCCAATAGGGGGGCAAGAACCCCAGCAGCAGAGGGGGGCAAGCTCCACTCGCCCCCGCCCCAAGCAAGGGGGGCGAGCTCCCCTTGCCCCCGCCCCTATTGGGGGGCGAGACCAGCGGGGGGGGGGGGGGGGGGGGGGGCACCCTTGGGTCTCGCCAAACCCCGCGAGGTTACCCCCCTTGCCCAGACCCGGGGGTGGGGTTGGTCTGCGTTTAGCATCCCAGAGTGGTGGGATTTGGCTATTAACAGTCCAAATCAGCTGGATATGGCTATTCGCAGTCCAATTTTTCGCTATTTGCAGTCCAACTTCAGAAATCCTATAAATAGGACCAAGGGGGCACCATTTGGAGGCAAGCATATCCTAGGGCTAGCTCTCTCCCTCTCTCTCTCTCTCACTCCCCATGTCTCTCTAGGGGGTGAGGAGAGTCTCTAGTTGTGCCCAAGCTTAGTAGTGTCTTGGGAGGGGAAGTTCCTAGGGGAATTCCGGGTATGCGGCGGGACCTCCCCACTAAGCCCTTGGTAATGTCCTTAGTTCCTCAACCTTCAACCTAGAGCTCTCACTTGGGGGGAGTAAGGGTTGGTCGCCCCTCAGCTTGTTGAGGGCCCCGAACTCCACAAGAGGCCAAGAAATCGGTTTCAACACATGGTGCGGTGAGCGTGGAGTTTGACCGATTCAAGAAACTCTCAAGGTGAGCTCCATGGACGGAGGTGGAGGAAGTTCCGACCCGGGTCACTCGCAGCCCCTGGTGGCTGGGGTGACGTTGGAGATGTTCGAAAATTTCAAGCAAGAGGTCCTGCAGACCTTCGAGGTTGCTTTCGCCATGATAGTCGGAGGCAGAAGAGGAAGTGGTCCGGAGGTGTCGCCTCAGCAGGTGAGCGAGGGCACTCCCGGCCAGCTATCTAGAAAGGAGGTACCGGTGAGGGGGGAGTGGGGAGGTGCCATACCCCCACTCGCCCACCCTCAATGGGGCGAGCTCAGGAGGGGGCGCCCTCCCAGCTCGTCCCAGCCCCTCAAGGGGGCGAGCTTAGGAGGGGGCGAGCTCAGGAGGGGGCGCCCTCCCAGCTTGCCCCAGCCACCCAAGGGGGAGAGCTCAGGAGGGGGCGCCCTCCCAGCTCGCCCCAGCCCCTCAAGGGGGAGAGCTCAGGAGGGGTTGCCCTCCCAGCTCGCCCCAGCTCCTCAAGGGGGCGAGCTCAGGAGGGGGAGCCCTCCGAGCTCGCGCCAGTCCCTCAAGGGGGCGAGCTCAGGAGGGGGCGCCCTCCCATCTCGCCCCAGCCCCTCAAGGGGGCGAGCTCAGGAGGGGGGCGCCCTCCCAGCTCGCCCCAGCCCCTCAAGGGGGCGAGCTCAGGAGGGGGACGCCCTCCCAGCTCGCCCCAGTCCCTCAAGGGGGCAAGCTCAGGAGGGGGCGCCCTCCTAGCTTGCCCCAGCCCCTCAAGGGGGCGAGCTCAGGAGGGAGGCGCCCTCCCAGTTCGCCCCGAATCTTCTAGCCCAGCTGTTGTTTGTGGAACGAACACCTAGAGGGGGGGGGGGGGTGTTAGGTGCTTGTACCTTCTTCAAAGAGTTAGCGTGGTTAGCAGTTTAAATCAACAACACCACACACAAACAAAGAGCACAACACAGAAAAACACACAACGATCTATAGAGGTTCCTCAAGACCGGGTGTCTTAAGTACTCCTCTGTCCCTCTGCGCCTACCCAGCGATCCTCTAGGTTTGGCAATCTCAGCCAAAAGCTTCAGGCCCGCAAGCCTTACAACACGGACCCGCAAGTCCAACAGCCTTGGCCCTTAAGCATCTACTGCCCCCGAGCCCGCAAGCTCGACACTCAGGCCCTCAAGCCCTACAACCAGGACCCGCAAGTCCTAACAGCCTAGGCCCGCAAGCCCCTACTGCCCCCATGCCCTCAAGCTCGACAAATCGCACACGCAAGTGCACTGCCCTGGCCCTCAATCCTCACAGCTCTCCAGCCCTCAAGCTAGACAATATGGCTCGCAAGCCTTACAACAAATTACAGAAATTAAACTATTTCTTCTGCCTGATGTTGATCGGCAACCTTAGCCTGATGAAGATCGGCTTCTTGAGATTGAAGAAGAATGCTTCTGAATCAAATCTTGAATGCGCGGTTCTTCTTCAAATCTTCCTTAGCCAGATGTGGATTGGCTTCTTAGCAATCGATGAGGATGATTGCTTCTTATTTTCTTATTCTTCACCGCCGAAGAATGATGTCTCTTTTTCTTTTTGCACAGCAGCGGGATACTTTTTCACAAGATAGATAACCGAGAGAGTTTTCTAGGGCATTCTCGTTCCCTTTTATAAGACTGCGAGAACCCCAACCGTCTTCTGAAAAATTTCTTTTGGTGTCAGATCAGCATCCCTTAACGGCACGCGCTGATGCCTACATTAATTGTAACCACGTGCTGATTGGACAATCAGGCGGCGGAAATAAATGCTGATGGCGCGTCTGCAACTTTTGATTCTGTCTCAACAATATTCCCATTGTTACGACGTCATGGAATTTATCACGACGATATGTTTTTGTCGGTGCCTTGTGCTTTGGCAAGCCTTCAACTCTTCTTGCTTCTGTTTCTGATGCTCGTATGTCGACGATACGTGGCATACTGGTCTTCCTGCATATACGACGATATGTTGTTCTTGACTGTGTCGTTGAGACCTTCTTTCTTCTATTTGTCATCGTAATCGCAGGGACTCTTTATCGACGATACTTCATTCTTCTCGACGACATGCTGTACTTTGACAGTTGCTCTGCCCTTGCCATGCTCATCATTCCAATGACATGCATACTTTGTCGATGGCATCACCTATGCTTCTTGACGACATGCACTTATATTTTCCTGAGATTATGAACTAGAATTGTGATCAAATACATAGTGAAGTATTCTTGATAAGATGACTTCTTCAAATCAGAAATCATGTGGGCACGGTTCCCAACAATCTCCCCCTATTTAAAGAAGTCAGAATCTTAATGCAAGACTACTTCACTTGATAATAGACATCATAATCTTAAAGGAAATATGAAAGAACATAGCTTAGCTCCCCCTTGATTGAATGTCTCTTCATTTCTCCCCCTGCCTTCAGGGTGTCTTTGAATACATCATGCTTAGCTCCCCCTTGATTTGATGTCCCTTTCTTTGAACACCAACTCTCCCCCTTTCTTACTTCTTGCCTCCTGCGTCTCCATTTCTCCCCCTTTCTGACTTCTTCCCTGCAGATTATCTTTACTCTTGCAGCAGATTAGTGAAGAATAAGGTAGAAATTACTCTAAGTTTAACATCCCCAATTGGAATTTGAAGAAGTTAAACTTAGCTTCATCTAGGGTCTTTGTAAAGATATCAGCCACCTGTTTGTCTGTTGAGACAAACTCAAGGGTGATATCTGCGTTTTCAACATGCTCCCTGATGAAGTGATACCTGATCTCAATATGCTTAGTCCTGCTGTGAGATACAAGATTCTTAGCAATTGAGATTGCACTTGAAGAGTCACAAAACAGGGGTGTTTTGGTCATCTTTAGATTGTAGACTTCTAGTTGATGCTGAATCCATAGCAGTTGAGCACAACAGTTCCCTGCAGAGATGTACTCGGATTCTGCTGTGGAGATCGCCACACTTGTCTGCTTCTTGCTGTTCCATGAGATTAGTCTTCCACCCAGGAATTGTCATGTCCCTGAGGTACTTTTTCTGTCCTCCTTGCATCCTGCATAATCTGCATCTGAGTAGCCAGTCGGTTCACACTCATTGTTCCTATGGTACCATAGGCCGAGATTTGATGTACCCTTTAGGTATCTTAAGATTCTCTTGACAGAGACATGATGAGATTCTTAGGGTTCACCTGATATCGAGCACAGACACATGTAGCAAACATTATGTCAGGCCTACTGGCAGTAAGATAAAGAAGAGAACCAATCATGCATCTGTACTTGGTTTCATCAAAGGGAATGCCCTTCTCATCTTTGTCTAGAGACACATTGGTTCCCATTGGAGTCTTCATTGAAGAAGCACTCTCCAATACAAATTTCTTGACTAGCTCTCTAGTGAATTTGCTCTGGGAGATGAAGATACCATCTTCAGATTGTTTCACTTGGAGACCTAGGAAGTATTTGAGCTCACCCATGCTGCTCATTTCAAACTTTCCCTGCATCAGGTTGGCAAACTTTTTGCAGAGATTGTTATCTGTAGAGCCAAAGATAATGTCGTCAACATAGATCTGTACTAGCAAGATCTGGCCCTTTACTTCCCTTAGGAACAATGTCTTATCAATCTTTCCCCATGAGAACTTCTTCTCAATTAGAAAGCTTGACAGAGTCTCATACCAGGCTCTGGGTGCCTGTTTTAAGCCATAAAGGGCTTTTCTAAGTAAGTAAACATAGTCAGGATGAGTAGAGTCAATAAAACCTGAAGGCTGCTCTACATATACTTCCTCTTTAAGGTCACCATTTAGGAAGGCTGACTTCACATACATTTGGTAGACTTTGAAGCCTTTGAATGCTGCATAGGCTAGGAATAATCTGATTGCTTCCAGTCTGGCTACTGGAGCAAATGTATGATCAAAGTCGATTCCCTCCTCTTGCTTGTAGCCTTTTGCTACTAATCTTGCTTTGTTCTTGGTGATGACTCCATTTTCATCCATTTTGTTCCTGTAGACCCATTTGGTTCCTATGATGTTGTGTCCTTGCGGTCTTGGAACAAATTTCCACACCTTACATCTTTTAAACTGATTCAGTTCTTCCTGCATTGCAGCAATCCAAAATGGATCCTGATTTGCTTCCTCAAATTTCTTGGGTTCAACTTGAGAAAGAAAACTCAGGTACAATGCTTGATTTGCAGCTCGGCTTCTTGTCAGCACGCCTTGGTTGACCTGTCCTATTATCTGCTCTTGAGGATGATCTCTTACTTGTCTCAGTGTGGCTGGCAGAATTCTGGGGGTATCTTCAGGTGCAGGTGGTTCAGGTTGCACCTCGTCTGCTGGTTTTGGGTCTTCTATAGTGTCGAAATCAAGCTCAACTTCTACTGACCAAGCTTTACTCTTTGCTGAGGTTACTGCTTGGTCACCAATGCATAGGTTCTCCATCTTCTCTTCTGTGCCTGCATTCACTAGAGAAATATACCAGCCTCTGTGAATGAGGCTGGTCTCATCAAATACGACATGCATAGATTCTTCCACTGCTTGAGTATTTAGGTTGTATACCCTATAAGCCTTGCTAGAAGATCTGTATCCAACAAAAATACCCTCACTGCTTTTCTCAGCAAACTTGGTTAGTTTGGATTTCCCATTATTAAGGACATAACATTTGCTACCAAAAATCCTGAGGTAGGATAAGGTCGGTTTTTTGCCTTTCATTAGCTCATAGGGAGTTTTCTTGTGAATTTTGATGATTGAGGCCCTGTTTATCACATGACAGGATGTGTTGACAGCCTCTGCCTAGAAGTATTCTTGTAAGGAGGAGTCACTTAGCATTGTTCTACTTGCCTCAATCAAGGTTCTGTTCTTCCTTTCTGCAACTCCATTCTGTTGTGGAGTTCTAGGAGAGGTGAATTCTTGGGAGATACCTAATTCTTGACAAAATTCTGTCATGGATCCAGACTGAAATTCTGTCCCATGGTCACTTCTGAACTTGACCACAGTACAGTCCATCACATTCTGGATTTGCCTGACAAAATTTTTCAAGATATTTAGAGTATCTGATTTCTTTTTGAGGAAGAACACCCAAGTGAACCGTGAGTGATCATCAACAACTACAAGGGTGTAGGCCTTCCCTCCTAAACTAAGAACTGACATAGGACCAAACAAATCCATGTGCAGTAGAAACAAGCATCTAGATGACTCTTTGTTAGAAATGCTTTTAAAGTTGGTCCTAGTTTGCTTTCCAAGTTGGCAAGCCTGACAGGGACCATCTTTGATGCACTTAATGTTAGGTCCATTCCTAACTAAGTCTTGTGAGAAAAGCTTGCTTATTGTCTTATAGTTGATGTGAGCATGTCTCTTGTGCCATTGTACACAGAGAGCCTCTTTATCATCAGCCACAAGACAGATAGGCATGGAAGAATTTGTATTAAGAAAATTTAAACAATACATATTACCACTCCTAGTGCCAGTTAAGGTAGCCTCAGAATCTAAGGACTTCTTAATAAGGCACTTATCCTTGTGGAAAGTAATGATAAAGCCTAAATCACAAAATTAACTTATGCTTATAAGATTGTGTTGTAATCCCTCCACATAGGCCACCTTTGAGATAGTGACTAACCCATTTGAGATGCTGTCGTAGCCTCTTGTCACACCCTTTTCTGAACCTCCAAAGATTACCGTTGGTCCATTATCCACAGGGGTGAATTCTCGTAAATACTTTCTGACTCCAGTCATGTGCCTGGAGCAGCCACTGTCCAAATACCAAATCGGAGATTGGTTGGTATTCGGACCAACCTGCAAAATAAGTTACTTTCCCTTAGGTACCCAATAAGGATTGGGTCCTTGGTTTTTGTTAGGATGATAGAGCGGGATCGCAAACCTTAGAGGGCTCTGCATTTTCCTTGCTTTGAGTCCTGTTGGGTTGAACCAATAGTCCAGTGCAAAGTGGCCTACCTTCCCACAACACCAGCATTCATACCTGTTATATCGTCTCTTCTACTTCATTATCGGTGTAGCATTACAACACTGACGACTAGGAGAGAAGACTGCTGATCTAACAGATCTATGGTGAACCTCATATATGTGAGCCAGAGGAGGAATTGGATTTACCACCTTTTGGTTCACCTTCTTGGGAGTAGGCTTTGTAGGAACAGCTTCTCCCATTCTTTTAACTGGTGTTGCTGCAGGTCTGTGGGCTGAGGAACTTGACTTTCGATCCTCCTTAAAGGACATCCCAGCTTCAGAGTCCTTGCCCACAACTGTCTCCTGCTTGAAACCAACACCAGCTCTGAACTTTCCAGGAGAGTTATCAACCTGGTTGCCTTCACTGATGGCCATCAGACCAATGAGCGCATGTTCTTCAGTTCCAGAAGAGTTTGAGTCAGAATCACTTAATGTTCTGCTCTTCTTTGCCACGAACCCCTTCTCAGGGTTCCTTTTTCTCCTCAAGCTCCTTCTATCTTCATGGTGTCTCGACTCCTTTTTCTTGGAGGGACAGTCGACAGCCATATGACCTGTCTTGTTGCAGGAGTAGCACACAGTGTTAATCAAATTATATTTACTGAAGTTAGATTTGTACCTGTCCTCCCTGGGAGTTCTTGATCTGTCACGATTGTCAGATCTTCTTGAACTTGAGGGGAAGCTTCTGCGGTTGTCTCTTCTCCTCCTTTGGATCAATTTCTTGAATTGTTTTGAGAGGAGAGCCACCTATTTGTCAGTGTCATCAGAGTTGGAGGAACTGGCTTCAGATTCTTCACTGCTCTCAGATCTATTCTGAGAAGCAGAGGCCTTTCCCCTGGATCTTCTGTTTCTCTCAGCCTTTAGAGCCACAGATCTTTCTCTTGAGCCCACCTTTGAGCTTTCTTCTTCTTCAGCCTTTCTTGTGTTGAGTTGGAGTTCATGTGATATCAGCTTTCCGTAAAGGTTCTTGGGCTCCATGTTCCCCAGTTGACCCATCTCTCTAATGGCACATATCTTGATATCCCATTCCTTTGTGAGTGATCTGAGAAACTTGTCATTTAAGTCGGAGTTCGTGAACTCTCTTTCGTAGTTTCTCAGCCCGTTCACAATCTTGAAAAATCTCTCATAGCAGTTGGAGATTGTTTCATGCTTGCCCTGCTTGAAGGCTTCATATTCTTTGTTGAGAAGAGACTTCCTGTCTTCTCTTACTTCTTCAGTACCCTCCATATATACGATCAAGGTGTCCCACATCTCCTTGGCCGTCTTGCAGTGAATAAGATTTTGGAGAGTTGAATCATCTATGGCACTGACAATGACGTTTTGTGCCCTCTTGTCCAGACCTGCCAAGGTTAACTCATCCTTGCTCATATCTTCATATTTCATCGCCACCATTTTAGTTGGATCAATGGTGGAGGCAGTTGTAGGGGTGAAGGGTCCCCGTTGGACTATCAAATAGATCCTTGGATCGGCTGCCTCCATGAAGAGTCTCACTCTTTCCTTTTAAATAGGAATGTTCTCCTTCGAGCAGATCGAAAGCTTCATGCTTCTCATTTCTCGATTCTGATCTCCACCGTCCATTGAGAGTCGTTCCACGATCTTGATATGCCGGTTAAGTCTTCTGATGATCAACCTACCTCTGATACCACTTGTTGTTTGTGGAACGAACACCTAGAGGGGGGGGGGGGGGGCTGTTAGGTGTTTGTACCTTCTTCAAAGAGTTAGCGTGGTTAGCAGTTTAAATCAACAACACCACACACAAACAAAGAGCACAGCACAGAAAAACACACAGCGATCTATAGAGGTTCCTCAAGACCGGGTGTCTTGAGTAGTCCTCTGTCCCTCTGCGCCTACCCAGCGATCCGCTAGGTTTGGCAATATCCGCCAAAAGCTTCAGGCCCACAAGCCTTACAACACGGACCCGCAAGTCCAACAGCCTAGGCCCTCAAGCCCCTACTGCCCCCGAGCCCGCAAGCTCGACACTCAGGCCCTCAAGCCCTAAAACTAGGACCCGCAAGTCCTAACAGCCTAGGCCCGCAAGCCCGTACTACCCGCAAGCCCTCAAGCTCGACAAATCGCACCCGCAAGTGCACTGCCCTAGCCCTGAAGCCTCACAGCTCTCCATCCCTCAAGCTAGACAATATGGCTCGCAAGCCTTACAACAAATTACAGAAATTAAACTGTTTCTTCTGCCTGATGTTGATCAGCAACCATAGCCTGATGTTGATCGGCAACCTTAGCCTGATGAAGATCGGCTTCTTGAGATTGAAGAAGAATGCTTCTGAATCAGATCTTGAATTCGCGGTTCTTCTTCAAATCTTCCTTAGCCAGATGTGGATTGGCTTCTTAGCAATCGATGAGGATGATTGCTTCTTGTTTTCTTCTTCTTCACCGCCGAAGAATGATGTCTCTTTTTCTTTTTGTACAGCAGCGGGATTCTTTTTCACAAGATAGATAACCGAGAGAGTTTTCTAGGGCATTCTCGTTCCCTTTTATAAGACTGCGAGAACCCCAACGGTCTTCTGAAAAAGTTCTTTTGGTGTCAGATCAGCATCCCTTAACGCCACGCGCTGATGCCTCCATTAATTGTAACCACGTGCTGATTGGACAATCAGGCGGCGGAAATAAATGTTGACGGCGCGTCTGCAACTTTTGATTCTGTCTCAACGATATTTCCATTGTTACGACGTCATGGAATTTATCACGACGATATGTGTTTGTCGGTGCCTTGTGCTTTGGCAAGCCTTCAACTCTTCTTGCTTCTGTTTCTGATGCTCGCATGTCGACGATACGAGGCATACTGGTCTTCCTGCATATACGACGATATGTTGTTCTTGACCGTGTCGTTGAGACCTTCTTTCTTCTATTTCTCGTCGTAATCGCAGGGACTCTTTATCGACGATACTTCATTCTTCTCGACGACATGCTGTACTTTGACAGTTGCTCTGCCCTTGCCATGCTCATCATTCCAATGACAGGCATACTTTGTCGATGACATCACATGTGCTTCTTGACGACATGCACTTATATTTTCCTGAGATTATGAACTAGAATTGTGATCAAATACATAGTAAAGTATTCTTGATAAGATGACTTCTTCAAATCAGGAATCATGTGGGCACGATTCCCAACACAAGCCCCAAAAGGGGACGAGCGGGGATGCATTTGGCCCCCACTCGCCCCACCCCAAAAGGAGTCAGAATGTTGGTGGGCGAGGCCACCCCGGGGAGTGGCTACCCAATAGCCCGGCGAGCACGGAGGTTACCAATTCGACTCAGCAAGAGCAAGGAGAGGGGCTTCAAAAGGAAAAGATCCAACCGCCCGAGGTGGAGGCAGGGGCAAATGACACCTCCTCCACCGCCCCAACAGGCTAGGGCGATCGACCAAGGAAGAAGAAAGAACCGCATGGGAGGAAGAAGGGACATTCGAGCGGAGTGGCCTTACTGTGACTTCCACGATGAGGAGGGCCACGCCACGTCCGCATGCCCTGAGTTCTTGGAACTAAAGAAGGCAAGGGGTCCAAGGCATCAACATCAACAACCAGGGGAGGACGAGGAAGACCAGACCCGGGAGTAGGAGACCAAGTTGGGTCCCCTTAGTTAGTTTTTCTACCCTTAAGCTCTCGTAATGTAATGTTTAATTTCCATGTTTAGCGTTCTCACATGTATTCGGATGATCAGTATAATGAAAGCTTTTCAAAAATATTTGGCCCCGAGCAGAGACCGTTGACCAGGCTCCTATCTAGCTGGCAGTTCAGGAGATTCACTCGGCGAGGCAGGGGATTCATGTTGGTTAAGGCCCCGAGTAGGGACCGCTGACCAGGCTCCCATCTAGCTGGCAGGACAGGAGATTCACTCGGCGAGGCAGGTGATTCATGTTGGTTAAGGCCCCGAGCAGAGACCGCTGACGAGGTTCCCATCCAGCTAGCAGGACAGGAGATTCACTCGGCGAGGCAGGTGATTCATGTTTGTTAAGCCCCCAGCAGAGACCGCTGACGAGGCTCCCATCCAGCTGGCAGGTCAGTAGATTCACTCGGCGAGGCAGGGGATTCATGTTGGTTAAGGCCCCGAGCAGAGACCGCTGACCAGGCTCCCATCTAGCTGGCAGGACAAGAGATTCACTCGGCGAGGCAGGGGATTCATGTTGGTTTTGGCCCCGAGTAGAGACCGCTGACCAGGCTCCCATCTAGGTGGAAGGATAGGAGATTCACTCGGCGCGGCAGGGGATTCATGTTGGTTAAGGCCCCGAGCAGAGACCGCTGACCAGGCTCCCATCAAGCTGGCAGGTCAGGAGATTCACTCGGCGAGGCAGGGGATTCATGTTGGTTAAGGCACCGAGCAGAGACCGCTGACCCGGCTCCCATCTAGCTGGCAGGACAGGAGATTCACTCGGCGAGGCAGGTGATTCATGTTGGTTAAGGCCCCGAGCAGAGATTGCTGACCAGGCTCCCATCCAGCTGGCAGGTCAGGAGATTCACTCGGCGAGGCAGGGGATTCATGTTGGTTTTGGCCCCGAGCAGAGACCGCTGACCTGGCTCCCATCTAGCTGGCAGGATAGGTGATTCACTCGGCGCGACAGGGGATTCATGTTGGTTAAGGCCCCAAGCAGAGACCGCTGACAAGGCTCCCATCAAGCTGGCAGGTCAGGAGATTCACTCGGCGAGGCAGGGGATTCATGTTGGTTAAGGCCCCGAGCAGAGACCGCTGACCCGGCTCCCATCCAGCTGGCAGGTCAGGAGATTCACTCGGCGAGGCAGGGGATTCATGTTGGTTAAGGCCCCTAGAAGAGACCGCTGACCAGGCTCCCATCTAGCTGGCAGGACAGGAGATTCACTCGGCGAGGCAGGGGATTCATGTTGGTTTTGGCCCCGAGCAGAGACTGCTGACCAGGACCCCATCTAGCTGGCAGGACAGGAGATTCACTCGGCAAGGCAGGGGATCCATGTTGGTTTTGGCCCCGAGACAAGATCGCTGACTAGGCTCCCATCGAGATGGCAGGACAGGAGTTTCACTCGGCGAGGCAGGTGATTCATGTTGGATAAGGCCCCGAGCAGAGACCGCTAACCAGGCTCACATCTAGCTGGCAGGTCAGGAGATTCACTCGACGAGGTAGGGATTCATGTTGGTTAAGCCCCCGAGCAGAGACCGCTGACCAGGCTCCCATCTAGCTGGCAGTTCATGAGATTCACTCGGCGAGGTAGGGGATTTGATGCGCAAAAAAAACTATATCCGCAACCGATAACGGCAAGTGTACCGTATCGAATGTAGTATAGGTTATAAAACCAAGGTCGTATTAGACTCGGGGCGGTTGAGTACTCTTACTTTGGAAAACCTCTATTATTTTATCGAATAAAACTTGTGGTTGGTTTGATGCGAAGAATAGGAAATAACTTATTAAACAGATGAGTGGAAGGTTAGTACTCAACCTTGAATCACCTTGGGAAAATAAAATATAAAAAGAACAACTTCTAAATCTCTTAAGAAAATACTTGACCGTGGAGGTTCCCGATTTATGAACACACCTCTCTCGAGGATACGCTCAACTGAGTTTAGTTGATCAAACGAACTTTCGTTCTAGAATCAAAATCTAAAACTCGCCTTATCGTAGTGAACCCCTATATTGGATTTGACTCCAATCCGGGAGAATTATGTCATCCTCGCTTGAGGAATGCATTCAACTCTCTTTATTCTTGAAATGATCGATTCGAAATCAAAACCTCTCGATTATTAGATTGCGAAAACAAAGATGAGAATTATATATCAACAATATAATCTCAATCCAAAAAGTAGTTCAAGAATGAATCTAAAGTATTCTAAGGAAGAGAAAGAGAAACTAGAATTAAAATTAAGAGCTATATTTCCCTTGGATCATCTCGGTCGAGTACTAATAGAATTTAGCTACTCATAGAGATGGCGGAAACAATACAATAAGAGAGATGCATGATGAGAAGAGAGAGAGTAGAATAAGAGGAAAAATAACTAATTTTATTGATTAGTAAAAAGAAATTACAACTAGGAATTAAAAGTGCAAGCTAAGAAGGGAGATTACAATACTTAAGAATGACAAAAACAGTGCAAGAAAACAAGCTAGAACTCCCAAACTTCGGCCCCTAACTTCTGGAAAGACACCCTTTAAATAGCTGAAAATTTTGTGTTACACGCCCTTGGTCACGCCCGTGACCAAGGGCGTGTAAGGGGCGTGATTTGCTGCGGGCGGAGAAGGCGCCGTCTGGCTTCAATGCAGGCGTTACGGACGTGTCACGCCCTAGGTCACGCCCGTGACCTAGGGCGTGTAATCTCAATTAAGTGCTGCTGGCGGGAAGCTTTGGCGGGAAGGCGCGCTGGACGAGTCACACCCGTGACATTCTGTCACGCCCTCGGTCACGCCCGTGACCGAGGGCGTGTAATTTTAGTTGACGTGGCGGCGAGCTTCAGATGCTGTGGCGGGTCGTGGCCGTGACTTTGGGTCACGCCCTTGGCCACGCCCGTGACCGAGGGCGTGTACTTTGCGAACTTTTCACGGAACATCCCCGGAGTGGTAGAAACAGGTCTGGAATACTTCGCAGGCTACACGCCCATGGTCACGCCCGTGACCTGGGGCGTGTAATTTTGACTTCTTGCCTGAAACAGCCCAGAAAACCTGAAGACACCAAATAAACTTAAGTTAGCTTTATGAAGTAACAATGGAAGGATTTAAATGATAAACTTCCATAAAATAACATAATTTTATATAAAAAAAAACATAATAAACCTAAACTATAAAATGAGTAAATAAATTACTCATCAAATACCCCCATACTTGCTCATTGCTCGTCCCGAGCAATCCATTTTTCACAAGGGTGAAAAAATAATGCAAGATAGAATGTGAAGACTAGAGAGTAAAATGCGAAGTATTATGCTCGCATGTGTAGATATTTTAGTAAAAAGATGTTCTTGGCATAAATGCTAATTTATGAAATACTTCAAAAATGCGTTATAATTATTTATCAATATTTTTAAAAATGAGTCGACGGTCAATCAAAAAGTTATGTGAAGGGAGAAAATAGCGTGATTGCTGAGATTTAAATTACTAGATGTAGACGTTTGGGGTGGCCTCCAAAGAAATCCATCAATGTCGATGGCCATAGGCTTGCCCGTTTGCACTTTCTCCACTACACTTCGAACTAAATCGACTCTATGGATCTTTAGGACTTAAATAGGGTACATTTTAAGGCTTAGGTTTAAGGGTGAGGTAACAATGATAAACATGAAGGCGCATTTCACTTAAACAAAATTTTTGAGCTAAAAGAGAATGATTGCCACCACAAAATAATGAAGCTTTACCCCCATACTTGCATTTTTTTAACGGGGAAACACTCTCATACTCTTTTATTTAAATCAAGAATCTTCATAATTGGGATCATTCCAAGTATGCATGTACATACCTAGGCCACATATCATTATGAGATTATTACTTTTTGAGATTTAAACATTTTTTGAATTGATACCCATATTTGTCTTTTTTTTCATAGAATCGTACCCAAAAAATTTTCATTTTAGCTCAAAATCTCAAAGTGTTTATTTGGGTTTTGGGCATTTTAGTCTTGGTGCCGAAATGATGAGGGTGGATCAAATAAAGGTGTAAGGCTCAAATTTGTGTGAACAATGGTGGTAAATCTAGGTTGGGTGCAAAGGCTCAAACTATCCAAAGAAAGGCCTAAATCATTTCCATAAAGTTAATTTGTCTAAAGTGCATATGTTTTGAAAATAGCTTGGGGCAAGTTCTAGACATCGAGAAAGGACACACTTTTGTTTAATTCGAGTAATAGCTTTCTAACAATCTTCTACACACTCACCAAAACTACTTTTGGATAAGACCGGATTCGAATTTAAAAGTAGAATAAATTATTACTACGCAAATTAATAAAACATAATTTTAGATCTATGCCAAGAATTTAATTTTACACCAAAACTACTCAAGACAAGCATAAGACTAGGAGCACTGCATGAGTCAACAATTTTACTCAAAAGTTTCAAAAACTATTCTAGCACAAAATTATTTTTAGTCCATATGAAGAACAGTCTACTTTAGAACTTGCAATTTAGCAAGTGGGGGTTTTGATGAATAAAAAGAACATTTTCTAATAGATTTTTTTTTTTTTTTGTTCTTGGATTTCCCAAGATCTGCCCTGTGAAGGGTTTGCAAGGTACTAGAGGCTATGATGGGAATTCAAGCCCAAAGCGTCCTTTCCAAGAAATTTAATTTCAAATTTTTATAATTTTTAATTTTGGGTTTTGTTTTTGTTTTTTTGTATTTTTTTTTTCAAGTAAAACTATAAAGAAAGCTATGCGACACCCCCATACTTAAAATTAAACATTGTCCCCAATGTTTAAAAATAAGTATGAAAGATAAAACTAACTGAAAAAAATGACATTAAAGAAAAATCAAGATAAATTACTAAGGTGTAAAGAGGGCTTCCCTGTAGTCGGGGTTGCTGGTCAAACACCTGCAGAGTTAAATTAGAAAAACAAACAAGAAAAGAGAAAAAAAAAAGGGTTAACATTGGGTTGCCTCCCAAGAGCGCTTTGTTTACCGTCGCGTAGCTTGACTAAGTGGCGCTTTCTTAAATATTCGTTAAGTGCATTGTTTCGATATTTCCGGTCGCTGGGTCGCCGGGGTGGTATAATTTCAACCGTTGTCCATTAACCTTAAAAGATCCTTTTTCTGGGTGCTCTATGAGCACGGTCCCGTATGGCCAAACTTCTTTTACTCTGAAGGGACCGGACCATCGGGTTTTTAATTTCCCTGGGAAAAGCCTAAGTCTAGAATTAAAAAGTAGGACAAAATCTCCCGGTGAAAAAGTTTTTGGATGTTTTATTTTTTTATCATGATGGAATTTAGTTCGCTCCTTATAAAATTTGTTATTTTCATAGGCGTTCGCGCGCCATTCATCTAGTTCATTAAGTTGTAATTTTCTTTGTTCGGAGGATAGATCCAAATTCAAATTTAAAAATTTTAGCGCCCAAAAAGCGCGATGTTCTAATTCTACTGGCAAATGACAAGCTTTACCATAGACTAACCGGTACGGCGTACATCCAATGGAGGTTTTGTAAGCTGTCCGATAGGCCCAGAGTGCGTCGTCTAATTTTAAAGCCCAATCCTTTCTATTAACGGACACGGTTTTTTCTAAAATTCTTTTAATTTCACGATTCACCACCTCCACTTGGCCATTTGCTTGTGGGTGGTAGGCGGTAGATAGCTTGTGTGTAACTCCATATTTTGCTAAAATTTTAGCAAGTTGGTTGTTACAGAAATGAGTGCCCCGATCACTAATTAGTGCTCGGGGTGTGCCAAATCGTGAAAATAATTTTTTTAAAAAATGCACAACGACTCTCGCGTCGTTAGTGGGAGAAGCTTGTGCTTCCGCCCACCTTGACACGTAATCGACCGCAACAAGAATATATTTATTATGACAGGAGGAGGGTAAGGGTCCTACGAAATCTATGCCCCATAAATCAAAAATTTCACATTCTAAAAATATATTTTGGGGCATTTCGTCCCGGTTAGAAATGTTACCAGACCGTTGGCACCGATCGCAATTTTTCACAAAATTGTGAGCGTCTTTGAATAAGGAGGGCCAATAGAAGCCCGCCTCTAGCACCTTCCTTGCGGTCCGGTTTGCTTGATAGTGACCACCGGTTGGTCCTTCGTGGCAGTGCCGCAAAATTTTGACGCATTCATCGCCCGAAATACACCTTCTTACCACTTGGTCCGCGCAGACACGAAATAAAAATGGGTCCTCCCAAAAATAATTTTTCAAATCCGAAAAGAATTTCTTCTTTTGCTGACTTGAAAAATCTTTTGGTAGGACCCGGGCCACTAAGTAGTTGGCCAAGTCCGCGTACCAAGGGGTGGAAGAAGTCGTTACCTTTACGATGGAGAGGAGGCGCTCTTCAGGGAATTTGTCGTCAATTTCGGCCTCCACAAGCGCTCCTGTAGCCGGATTTTCTAGCCGGGAGAGGTGGTCGGCCGCAACATTCTCCGCTCCTCTTTTGTCCTGGATCTCCAAATTGAATTCTTGTAGTAGGAGGATCCACCTTAGTAGTCGAGGTTTTGCATCTCCTTTTTGTAGTAAATACCGGAGAGCGGAGTGATCTGTAAAAACAATAACCTTTGAAAGCGTCAAATATGAACGAAATTTATCAAACGCAAAAATTATTGCCAAAAATTCTTTTTCCGTTGTTGTATAATTTGTTTGCGCAGATGTTAGCGTTTTGCTTGCGTAATAAATTGGGTGAAAATGTTTATTCACCCGTTGGCCTAAAACTGCCCCTACAGCAAAATCACTCGCATCGCACATGATTTCAAACGGAAGAGACCAATTTGGCGCGATTAAAATAGGAGAATTGATAAGTTCGTTTTTAATTTTATTAAATGCTTTTAAACATTCCTCATCAAAATGAAATGCGGATTCTTTTTCTAAAAGATGGGTTAGCGGTTTTGTAATTTTTGAAAAATCTTTAATAAACCGCCTATAAAAACCCGCATGCCCTAGAAAACTCCTAATAGATTTTATATTAGTTGGAGGGGGGAGTTTTTCTATGACCTCGATCTTGGCCCTATCGACCTCGATCCCCTTACTAGAAACTTTATGTCCGAGGACTAATCCCTCTTGGACCATAAAGTGGCACTTCTCCCAGTTGAGTGCCAAATTCGTGTCTTCGCAGTGTTGAAGAACACGATCAAGATTATTTAAACATTTTATAAAAGAATCACCAAAAACAGAAAAATCATCCATGAATACTTCCATGATGTCTTCTACAAGTTCATTAAAGATTGCCAACATACATCGTTGAAATGTAGCCGGCGCGTTGCAAAGACCAAACGGCATTCTCCGATATGCGAAGGTGCCGAACGGACAGGTGAAGGTGGTTTTCTCTTGATCTTCAGGCGCAATTGGGATTTGAAAATATCCCGAGAGACCATCGAGAAAACAATAGTGTGAATGACCGGATAAGCGTTCTAAAATTTGGTCAATAAAGGGTAACGGAAAGTGATCCTTGCGGGTAGCATCGTTTAATTTTCTGTAATCGATGCATACTCGCCAACCCGTAACAGTACGGGTTGGAATCAACTCATTATTTTCATTAGTGATTACAGTTATTCCACCCTTTTTAGGCACGACTTGCACTGGGCTAACCCAAGTGCTATCAGAAATCGGGTAAATAATTCCCGCATCTAGTAATTTTATAATTTCGGCCTTAACGACGTCTTTCATATTTGGATTAAGCCGTCGTTGAGGCTGAATAGTACTGCGAGAATTATTTTCTAAATTGATTTTGTGCGTGCAAAATGAGGGGTTAATCCCCTTAATATCTGAAATTTGCCATGCAATTGCATGGCGGTGATTATTTAATATTTTAATTAATTCGGAAATTTCCGAATCGTTAAGCGCGTAAGATATAATCACAGGCAATTTTGAATCTTTTTCTAAAAATATATATTTTAAATGTTCCGGCAATTGTTTTAATTCTAAACTTGGTGGCTCCTCGTAAGATGTTTTTGTTTTAGAAATATTCGATTTTACTTCTTCAAATTTGAGCGGCCGAGTTATTTCTTTTAGACAAAATAAATTTTCAATTTCCGGATTCTCAAATAAAGGTGAGATTAATTCAGCAAATGACTTTATTTCCTCGTCAAAATTTGATTCTAAAGTAAAACAAGAGTCGTCATTAGAAAAAGAATTTCTCATAGAGTCGTTTACGTTAAAAGTTACTTCTTCCTCCCCAACTCGTAGGAGAAGTTTGCCATTACTAACATCAATAATTGCCCGAGAGGTGGCGAGGAAAGGGCGTCCGAGTATAATAGGGACTTCGGCGTCTTCCTCAATGTCTAGGATGACAAAATCTACCGGGAAGATAAATTTGTCAACCTTGACAAGCACATCCTCAATGACCCCTATCGGGTATTTTATTGATCTGTCCGCTAGTTGGATGCTTATATTGGTTGGGCTTGGGGTGCCCAAACCTAGCTTTTTAAACAAAGAAAAAGGCATCAAATTAATACTAGCGCCCAAATCTGCCAAGGCGTGTTTTATTAAGAAATTACCGAACAAGCACGGGATGGAGAACCGTCCCGGATCGTTTAATTTTTGCGGTAATTTATTTAATAAAACTGCCGAGCAATCTGCGTTTAGAGATATACGCGAAAAATTTTCAAGTTTCTTTTTATTAGAAAGAAGATCTTTTAGATATTTCGCGTATTTGGGCATTTGGGCGATCGCTTCGCAAAATGGCACATTTATTTGAATTTGTTTTAGCATTTCAAGAAATTTTTTATATTGCTCCTCGCTGCGTTCATCTTTCAATCGTGAAGGATAAGGAATAGTAGGATTTTTAAGAATGCGCGGAGCTAAAGTAGACGAAGGTGGAGTAGAAGAAGAAATAACTTGCGGAGATGAAGTTGAAACGTTTACCTCTGGCTCGACCAAATTTGATGAAGTTACCTCCTTTCCGCTACGGAGGGTAATTGCGTTGGCGCTCTCTCTTGGATTGGGCTCAGTATTGCCCGGTAGAGCTCCATGCTGGCGTTCGGCGAACATTTTGGCGAGCTGTCCAATTTGATTTTCTAAGTTTTTTATTGATCCGGAAAGGTTCCGGATATTGGAATCATTAGAGGCGGCGTATTTGGTGAAGACCTCTTCAAATGAAGGGGCCTTTGGTGGTTGTGGTGAAACGAATCCGGGGGGATTCGCTTGTGGGGGGCGTTGAGCATTATTGGGGTTGCTCCATGAAAAGTTTGGGTGGTTCCTTAAACCCGGATTATAACCATTAGGAAGATTATTAATTGGGTTATAAGGAGGACGGTAGGAGTTCCCCATATAATCTACTTGCTCTTGATTAAAATTATTATTATAATTATAATTATTATTATTATAGTTATTGGCCCCGTTAGTGGCGGAGGAAGCAGACATCTCCGCCACTTGCTTAGTAAGCCATTCTACTTGTTGTGCTAAATTCGGTGTGGCCTCGACTTCAAAGAGTCCGGTCGGTTTGTTAGGACGCGACCGTGGCGCATTCCACTGATAAGCATTCATGGCCATCTCCTCAAAAAGCTCTTGAGCGGCCTCCGAGGTTTTTTTATTAAGAGTTCCCCCGGCTGCCGCATCGATCATTTGCTTTGTTTGGAGATTCAAACCATTGTAGAATGTTT
The DNA here is from genome assembly GCA_033032865.1 of Dactylorhiza incarnata. NCBI lineage: Eukaryota > Viridiplantae > Streptophyta > Magnoliopsida > Asparagales > Orchidaceae > Dactylorhiza > Dactylorhiza incarnata. The sequence continues at coordinate 2,028,329 of JAWHQI010000124.1, read as the reverse complement.
GAACTTGTTGCCATAAGGGAAGGGCGTGGTGAGGACATCTCCGCAATAATTCCTTGAAGCGCTCCCATGTGTCATAGAGAGACTCCGAGTCTATTTGCGTAAACGAGAGAATGTCCGTACGTAATTTAGCGGACTTTGCCGGAGGAAAATATTTTGTTAAGAATTTTTCCACCATTCCGGCCCATGTAGTGATAGAGCCACTAGGGAGAGTGGCCAACCACTGCTTGGCCTTAGTCCGCAAAGAAAAAGGAAATAGACGCAAACGAATGGCGTCATCAGTGACGCCATTAGTTTTAAAAGTATCGCAAATTTCTAAGAAATTAAATAAATGCAAATTAGGATCTTCATCCGGTAAGCCGTCGAAAATGACGGATTGCTGGACATACTGAATGATACTTGTTTTTATTTCAAAATTATTATTCGCCACAGTCGGGCGAATAATGCTAGATCGTGTTCCCTCCCAAGTTGGCTTCGCATAATAGGACATAGTCCGTAGCGGATCCTCATTATGGTCGGGGTCACCCATTATATCTTCGTTAGTTTCTCCGACTGACTCTTCAAGAATTATTGGTAGATCACTAAATCGGAGACGTCGCCGCAAGGTGCGCTCGATTTCCGGATCAAAACCAAATTCAAAATCGATTGAAGAGTTTCCTCGGGTCATAAACCAAAAGAAAAGGAAAGAAAGAGAGAAAATAAAAAAAAATAGAGTTTTTTTTTTTTTTTTTTTTATATTTTTTTTTATTTAGGTGATTTAAATTAGTCCTGGACTTCCCAAGATCTACCCGGTGAAGGGCTTGCAAGGTACTAGAGGCTGTGATGGGAATTCAAGCCCAAAGCGTCCTTTCCAGGAATTTAGTTACACCTTAATAGAAAAACGAAAAATAAAAGATAAAATTAATAGATATTTCGCTTTTCGAAATATCAACCGTAGTCCCCGGCAACGGCGCCAAAAACTTGATGCGCAAAAAAAACTATATCCGCAACCGATAACGGCAAGTGTACCGTATCGAATGTAGTATAGGTTATAAAACCAAGGTCGTATTAGACTCGGGGCGGTTGAGTACTCTTACTTTGGAAAACCTCTATTATTTTATCGAATAAAACTTGTGGTTGGTTTGATGCGAAGAAAGAGAAATAACTTATTAAACAGATGAGTGGAAGGTTAGTACTCAACCTTGAATCACCTTGGGAAAATAAAATATAAAAAGAACAACTTCTAAATCTCTTAAGAAAATACTTGACCGTGGAGGTTCCCGATTTATGAACACACCTCTCTCGAGGATACGCTCAACTGAGTTTAGTTGATCAAACGAACTTTCGTTCTAGAATCAAAATCTAAAACTCGCCTTATCGTAGTGAACCCCTATATTGGATTTGACTCCAATCCGGGAGAATTATGTCATCCTCGCTTGAGGAATGCATTCAACTCTCTTTATTCTTTAAATGATCGATTCGAAATCAAAACCTCTCGATTATTAGATTGCGAAAACAAAGATGAGAATTATATATCAACAATATAATCTCAATCCAAAAAGTAGTTCAAGAATGAATCTAAAGTATTCTAAGGAAGAGAAAGAGAAACTAGAATTAAAATTAAGAGCTATATTTCCCTTGGATCATCTCGGTCGAGTACTAATAGAATTTAGCTACTCATAGAGATGGCGGAAACAATACAATAAGAGAGATGCATGATGAGAAGAGAGAGAGTAGAATAAGAGGAAAAATAACTAATTTTATTGATTAGTAAAAAGAAATTACAACTAGGAATTAAAAGTGCAAGCTAAGAAGGGAGATTACAATACTTAAGAATGACAAAAACAGTGCAAGAAAACAAGCTAGAACTCCCAAACTTCGGCCCCTAACTTCTGGAAAGACACCCTTTAAATAGCTGAAAATTTTGTGTTACACGCCCTTGGTCACGCCCGTGACCAAGGGCGTGTAAGGGGCGTGATTTGCTGCGGGCGGAGAAGGCGCCGTCTGGCTTCAATGCAGGCGTTACGGACGTGTCACGCCCTAGGTCACGCCCGTGACCTAGGGCGTGTAATCTCAATTAAGTGCTGCTGGCGGGAAGCTTTGGCGGGAAGGCGCGCTGGACGAGTCACGCCCGTGACATTCTGTCACGCCCTCGGTCACGCCCGTGACCGAGGGCGTGTAATTTTAGTTGACGTGGCGGCGAGCTTCAGATGCTGTGGCGGGTCGTGGCCGTGACTTTGGGTCACGCCCTTGGCCACGCCCGTGATCGAGGGCGTGTACTTTGCGAACTTTTCACGGAACATCCCCGGAGTGGTAGAAACAGGTCTGGAATACTTCGCAGGCTACACGCCCATGGTCACGCCCGTGACCTGGGGCGTGTAATTTTGACTTCTTGCCTGAAACAGCCCAGAAAACCTGAAGACACCAAATAAACTTAAGTTAGCTTTATGAAGTAACAATGGAAGGATTTAAATGATAAACTTCCATAAAATAACATAATTTTATATAAAAAAAACATAATAAACCTAAACTATAAAATGAGTAAATAAATTACTCATCAGGATTCATGTTGGTTAAGGCCCCGAGCAGAGACCGCTGACCAGGCTCCCATCTAGATGGCAGGACAGAAGATTCACTCGGCGAGGCAGGGGATTCATGTTGGTTTTGGCCCCGAGAAGGGACCGCTGACCAGGCTCCCATCCAGCTGGCAGGACAAGAGATTCACTCGGCGAGGCAGGTGATTCATGCTGGTTAAGGCCCCGAGCAGAGACCGCTGACCAGGCTCCCGTACAGCTGGTAGGTCAGGAGATTCACTCGGCGAGGCAGGTGATTCATGTTGGTTTTGGCCCTGAGCAGAGACCACTGACCAGGCTCCCATCCAGCTGATAGGTCAGGAGATTCACTCGGCGAGGCAGGTAATTCATATTGGTTAAGGCCCCGAGCAGAGACCGCTGACTGGGCTTGTTGATGCCGGCAGGATAGGAGACTCACTCAGCGAGGCAGGTGATTCATGTTGGTCAAAGCCCTGGGGTGGCTCCGCTAGCCGGGCTCTCGCTAGCCGGCAGGGTAGGATGACCTCTCGGGGAGGCTAAGTGTTTTTCCCCCGAGGTGGCTCCGCTAGCCTGGCTCTCACTAGCCGGCGTGGAAGGATGACCTCTCGGGGAGGCTAAGTGTTTTTCCCCCGAGGTGGCTCTGCTAGCCGGGCTCTCGCTAGCCGGCAGGGTAGGATGACCTCTGGGGGAGGCTAAGTGTTTTTCCCCCGAGGTGGCTCCGCTATCCGGGCTCAAACTAGCCGACGGGTTAGGCTGACCTCTCGAGGAGGCTAAGTGTTTTTCCCCCAAGGTGGCTCTGCTAGCCGGGGTCTCGCTAGCCGACAGGGTAGGATCACCTCTCGGGGAGGCTAAGTGTTTTTCCCCTGAGGTGGCTCCGCTAGCCGGGCTCTCACTAGCCGGCAGGGTAGGATGACCTCTCGGGGAGGCTGAGTGTTTTTCCCCCGAGGTGGCTCCACTAGCCGGGCTCTCGCTAGCCGGCAGGGTAGGATGACCTCTCGGGGAGGCTAAGTGTTTTTCTCCCGAGGTGGCTCCGCTAGCCGGGCTCTCGCTAGCCGACGGGCTAGGATGACCTCTCGGGGAGGCTAAGTGTTTTTCCCCCGAGGTGGCTCCGCTAGCCGGGCTCTCGCTAGCCGGCAGGGTTGGATGACCTCTCAAGGAGACTATGTGTTCTTTCTCGAGGCAGCTTCGCTAGTCGGATTTCCAATGGAACTCGCCGAATATATGGGGTTGGACTTTTCTTTTCGAGCATGTACCTCGCTCAAAAAGAGCAGGGATTATGTACAACCACCATATTCGCCGAAGTGCGCTCCCGAGACCAAAGGGCCCTTTGGTAGCGTGGTCCCGGGCAGGAAAATGGGTAGGGGTGGGGGGGGGGGGGGCGAGCGGTGGAGGCGGAAGCCTCCCGCTCGCCCGACCCATGTAGGAGGGGGAGAGAGGAGGAGGGGCGAGCCCCCCTCTCGCCCCCGCCACTAGCGCAGGGGGGGGGGGGGGGGGGGGGGGGGGGGGAGAGGAGGAGGGGCGAGCCCCCCTCTCGCGCCCCCGCTCCCAGTGTAGGGGGCGAGAGGAGGAGGGGAGAGTCCCCCTCTCGCCCCCTCCCCTAGCGCAGGGGGGCGAGAGGAGGAGGGGTGAGCCCCCCTCTTGCCCCCGCCCCTAGCAAGTGGGCGAGAGGAGAAGGGGCGAGCCCCCCTCTTGCCCCAGCCCCTAGCACAGGGGGGCAAGAGGAGGAGGGGCGATCCCCTCTCTCTCCCCCGCCCCTAGCGCAGGGGGGCGAGAGGAGGGGCGAGCCCCCCTCTCTCCCCCGCCCCCAGCGCAGGGGGGCAAGAGGAGGAGGGGCGAGCTCCCCTCTTGCCTCCACCCCCACTAGCAAGGGGGCGAGACCAGCGGGGTGCCCGACCCCCGGGTCTCATCCTCCCCCGCAGGGGGGGGGGGTGCGAGGGGAGGAGGCCTTCGGCCCCCCTCGTCTCCGCCCCAATAGGGGGGAGAGAACCCCAACAGCAGAGGGGGGCGAGCTCCACTCGCCCCCGCCCCAAGCAAGGGGGGCGTGCTCTTCTCGCTCCTGCCCCGGTTGGGGGGCGAGACCAGCTGGGGGGGGGGGGGGGGGGGGGCGACCCCTGGGTCTCGCCCCACCCCAGTCAGGGGGCTCGCCGAACCCCGCGAGGTTACCCCCCTCGCCCAGACCCGGGGGAGGGGTTGGTCTGCGTTTAGCGTCCCAGAATAATGGGATTTGGCTATTTGCAGTCCAAATCAGCGGGATATGGCTATTCACAGTCCAGTTTTTGGCTATTTGCAGTCCTGTTTTTGGCAATTTGCAGTCCAACTTAAGAAATCCTATAAATAGGACCAAGGGGGCACCATTTGGAGGCAAGCTTATCCTAGGGCTAGCTCTCTCCCTCTCTCTCTCTCTCCCTCCCCAAGTCTCTCTAGGGGGTGAGGAGACTCTCCAGTGGTGCCCAAGCTTAGTAGTGGTTTGGGAGGGGAAGTTCCTAGGGGACTTCTGGGTATGCGGCGGGACCTCCCCACTAATACCTTGGTCTTGTCCTTAGTTCCTCAACCTTCAACCTAGAGCTATCCCTTGGGGGGAGTAAGGGTTGGTCGCCCCTCAGCTTGCTGAGGGCCCCGAACTCTACAAGAGGCCGAGAAATCGGTTTCAATAGAAGCATAATTGGTTCATTGCTCTACCTTACTGCCAGTACACCAGGCATAATGTTTTCAACATGTGTTTGTGCTAGATTTTAGGTGAACTCTAAGGAATCTCACTATGCCGCTGCAAAGAGGATTTTGACATATCTTAAAGGTGTTGGAGCTTGCGTTCCACGTCTCTTGGTTTGAGAATAACAAATACCATGATGTATTTGATCTAGTATTTTGTGTGTATATAGTGTCCAGGTTGTACAGGTTGAATGAGGAGACAAGTCCTCATTCATGGGCATGATCCAAGAGTGTGCACACTTTAGAAAATGCAAAAGGATGAGTTTTGTGTGTTGATCTTAAAATGGTCATAACTTTCAATCCAGGAAGAGTTACGGAACGGTCCACCTCATTTCAGAGATGAGAACGACATCATCTACAGTCTGGAGAAGTTTTGAACGACAAAAATGAAGAGGAGCTATCGGATTCCGACATCTAGATGTCGGAATCCGACAGCAAAAATGACGTCAGCATAACGATGGGTATGTTCCGCACAATTTGCACGAAGAACAGTTATATCCACTATCGGAATTCCAACATCGATGTCGTCAACGACAGCTCCACGACCGTCAAATCTCGTAGAAACGTTGCATTCATGGGACACGCGGCAGCCGGAGAAGATAACGCTGGCGGACAACATCTAGATATCAGATTCTGACAGCGAAAAATATAAATTGGTTCATTTTTCTGTGGAGAATTGTTTTTGTTGTTTATGAAGTGTCTACTTAGATACCTAGAGGGGGGGGGGGGGTGAATAGGTTTTACAAATTATATTGCCCCCTTTCTGTTTTTCTAGTCTCTGATTGGTAGTTGTAAAGAATGAAAAACACAACACAGAAAAACACACAGGAATCTAAAGAGGTTCCTCAAGACTGGGTGTCTTGAGTTGTCCTCTTTCCCTCTGCGCCTACCCAGTAGAGTGCTAGGCTCGGCAATCTCCGCAAAAGCTTCAGGCCCTCAAGCCTTACAACACGGACCCGCAAGTCCAACAACCTAGGCCCTCAAGCCCCTACTGCCCCCAAGCCCACAAGCTCGACACTCAGGCCCTCAAGCCTTACAACCAGGACCCGCAAGTCCCAACAGCCTAGACACGCAAGAACCTACTGCCCCCGAGCCCGCAAGCACGACACTCAGGCTCTCAAGCCTTACAACCAGTACCCACAAGTCCCAACATCCTAGGCCCGCAAGCCCCTACTGCCCACGAGCCCTCAAGCTCGACAAATCATACCCGCAAGTGCACTGCCCTGGCCCTCAAGCCTCACAGCTCTCCAGCCCTCAAGCTAGACACGTTGACCCGCAAGCCTTACAAGAAATTACAGATGTGAACTATTTCTTCTGCCTGATGTTGATCGACGACTTAGCCTAATGAAGATAGGCTTATTAAGGTTGAAGAGGACGCTTTAGATCAGATCTTTACAGCATGGCTCCTTCTTGAATCTTCTACCTTAGATAGATGTTGAATGGCTTCTTTTCAGTGGATGACCGATTCTTTAGAGAGTTCTTGTTTTTCTTCTTCTTCTCCGCAAGGATGTACTGTTCTATTGATGAATGGCGGGATTCTTCTTTGTTCTTCTATTTTCTTTCCGTGATCGCTAGCTATCTTTCTAGGGCATCATTGTTCCTTTTTATAGGAAACTAGCATAACAGTCACATTCGGTTTCCTTTCCTGTCAGATGCCCATCCTTCAAAGCATGCGCTGATTGGACAGCCAGGCGGCGGTATTAATTGCTGACAGCGCGTCCGCAACATTTGAATCTGTCTCGACGATATTTTCATTGTTACGACGGCATAGAAAATATCTCAACGACATGCTTTTGTCGGCGCCTTGTGCTTTGGTAAGCCTTCAACTCTTCTTGCTTCTGCCTCTGATGCTTGCATTTCGACGATATGTGGCATACAGGCGTTCCTGCATATACGATGATATGCTAACTTTGACTGTGTCGATGTGACCTTCCTTCTTTCATCATGTCGTCGTAATCACAGTACTCTCTTGTCGATGTGCCCATTGTGTTGATGTCGACGATACTCCATCTTTTCGACGACAAGCCTTTCTTAGACAATTTCTCTGCCTTCGCACTGCTTATCGTTACAACGACAAGCATACTTTGTCGACAACATCTCCTTTGCTTGTCGACGATATTGAACTTGGTGAACCTGAGATATATAAGCTAGTTTTCTAATCAAATACAAAGTGAAGTATTCTTGACTTGGTGACTTCTTCAAATCAGGAATCATGTGGGCAGAATTCCCAACAGTTTTTCCATCATCAGGAGTAGCTATACCCGAGTGAAATTCGTACAGAGAGCTCCAAAACTCAGAGAACTCCCATTTTTGCAAGAACGTTCAAGAGCGAAGAAGAGACAGTCCGTGCGCAGTATCTTAGGCAATCTTTGCAAGGATTCGACGTCGTCTTCAGAGCTTCACATTTAGGGAGTTTCATATATGAATTTCTATTTTGTATTTTATCCAATCATTTTGTAATCAGAGGAGGAGATCGCCGCCTTGTGAATGGCGTCTAAGTCCGTGTGTGGCTTAGGGGAAATCGCCATCTTGCGCATGGCGTCTAGGTCCTTGTGTGGCTTAGGAGGAAATCGCCGCCTTGCGCATGGCGTCTAGGTCCTTGTGTGGCTTAGGAGTAAATCGCCTCCTTGTGTGCATCGTCTAGATCGTGGAGAGATCTAGGTGGAGGCTAGTAGTAAGATCTAGGAAGAGATACGCAATAGCTGGCCGGTCCTTGGTTGAAGGACTGGTAAACTAAAAAGAAGTTTATTTTTATCATAGCCTTGATCCTAAGCTTTATTAAGATCAATAATTCTTTGTATTCTTCACTTATGAAAATAAAAATTGATTTCCATTTTATTCATGATTTTCTAAGTGATTATTTTGGTTGTGTAAAAATCTACTTGTTTATCATTGCAAAATTATCATAATATTTTAGAAAAATTTCAAAGTAAATATTAGCCGTTATTCACCCCCCTCTAAGGGCGCCGCAAGATCCAACAAAAGGCACACCAAATCTTGGCTTATGGTACCCAAGAAGTAATGACTTCGATCTAATGGGATTTTTTGATTCTGATTTGGCAGGAAGCAGGGATGACAGGAAAAGCACTTCCGGGACATGTCAATTTAGTGGAAGGAGGCTTGTCTCTTGGAGTAGCAAGAAACAGAATTTTGTAGCAATCTCAAATACTGAATCGAAGTATATCTCCGCAGGCAGTTGTTGTGCACAACTTCTGTGGATCAGGATTCAGCTTGAAGATTACAACCTGAAGCTGAAGGAGATTCTAATGTTTTGTGATTCATCAAGTGCCATTGCAATTGCCAACAACCCAGTCTCTCACAGCTGGACAAAGCATATAGACATTCACTATCATTTCATCCGAGAGCATGTGGAGAACAAGGACATCAACCTAAGTTATGTCCCGATGGATAGGCAAGTTGCTGATATTTTCACGAAGCCGCTTGATGAAACCAAGTTCAATTTCTTCAAGCTAGAACTTGGTATGCTGATGAATAGAAAATATTACATATTTTTAGTATAATTTCTAGCCTAATTTTGGGTAATTTTGTACATTTTGCCTGTAAATTATTGAAATAATCACTTGTTTTATCTTATGTATATAACTATTCATTTATTTGAAATTCTAATTTATTTAAAGTATGAAACAAATCTGAAATTTTGTACAAATAAGTAATTAAATTTATATAAGAATAAAATTTTGAAATATTATTGTGTAATAAATTTATTATAAATATAATAAATATATATATATATATAATATATAAAATATAAATAATATAGTTATAGTTATGTAAATAATAAGCAAAATAAATAAACATGTATTTATATGTAAATATAATTGAAATCATAGTAATATTAATATAAATATTATTAAATATATTGAAATATATATATATATATATATAATAAATAACAGTATCTATATATTAAATATAATCATATAAATAATTAGTAAAAGAAAATAAAATAAAAATAAAAATAATAATAGTATATATATATAAATAATAATAATAGTATATATATATATATAAAATAAATAATAATAGTATATATATAATAAATAATAATAATATATAAAGTATAAATAATAATAATATATAACTATATATATAATTTCTGCAGGTGATCGACTTTCGTCGAGCTCCCCCTCTCTTTGCGTTCGACAAACTCAGCTCGAGCTAAGTTCGACGAACTCAGCCCGAGCTGAGTTCGACGAACTCTACTCTCCCTGAGTTCAACGAAATTCCTCCGTGCCCGGCGTTCTACGAACTAAATATAATATATATATATATATATTATATAAATATATATAATATTGGCATATATATTTCTTCTTAGTTCGACTTTCGTCGATCTCTCCCTCTCCTAGATCAACGATCTCCTAGAACTCCCTTCCGCTGAGAGTTCGAAGAACTCCGAGCCGCTGAGATGACTCAACCTGAACCGCTGAGACGAGCCGCCCGCTGAGACCAGATCCGGCGATCGACGAACTCTCCCCCAGATCGACGTTCGTCGATCTCTCCTCCAGATCGACTTTCGTCGATCTGTGCTCCCAGTTCGACGAACTCCTTCCAGCAAGCCTCCCGCCAACTCTTCTTCTACAATCACCCAACTGCTACCCGCACCCCATCGTGTTCAAGTCAACCTTGCCAACTTCAGTCAAACAGCCAGCTGCTGTTTTTTTTTTGCTAAATGCAGCCCTCCTTTGCCTATAAATAATGGGGGTTGGCTGTTGTTTTTGGGGTTCACAAATTCTGATTTTGTTGGGGTTTGTGTTCCACTTTTATGTTGTTTATTTTTGTAATTTCTTTCACTCTTTGTTTCCCTCTGTCTCTCTCTCTAAGTTTCTGTAATATTTTATTTGCTTAATAAAATAGCTAGTTTTTTTCTTCATGTTCTTGTTCTTCCTTTTTTTTAATTTTTGTTGTGTGTGTGAGTGTATGAGATTAATGTTAAAGCTTTCATAGTATAGCTTTTATCTGCTTTTATAATTAGTTTTACCGCTTTCATAGCTAGATTTTCTGCTTTACTTTCTGCTTTCATAACTTAGATTTTCTGCATTCTCTATTGCTTTTGTAGCTAGATTTTTCGCATTATTACCGCTTTCATAGCTAGATTTTTTGCTTTCTTTATCGCTTTCATAACTTAGATTTTCCGCTTTATTTTCAGCTTTCATAACTTAGATTTTATGTCTTTCCTATCGCTTTTCTTGGTTTTTTCTAAACACACACCAAGCCAACGATTATCATCTTTTCTGCTTTTTAATCATTGCAATCACACATCCTTTTTTTATTCGGTAAAATAATAGCGCGTTCTCAAAGTAAGAATAACCAACACGGCCTCGGATAAATACAACCGCGATATCATTTTGTAAAAAAAATTATATCCTGTACTATAAAATGATAAGGTGCACTTGCCTTTATCGCAAGATTAGTTGGATAAATTACATTCAAAAACTCTGCGTTAGTCCTTTTTATAAAATAATTAACCAAAAAAGAATTCTGGCCCCGTCACCGCGGTTTTACCCCCGATATTTCGAAAGCGGGAGCGACCGTTACTTCCATCACCTCGATAGGTGGGATAACGATTTAGCTCCTCGAAGTACGAGTACTCGCCGGACTCCGCGAAAATGCCGGCCGGAATCTAACCGAACACAGGCTCCGCAGGAATTTAATTTCTAAATATCCATCATATGCTGAACAAGGAATTTTGAAGAGAAGGCAAAGGAATTAAGGTCAAAATCAGAAAATTGGATTTACCCAAGAAATCAAGGGAATTAAACGAGTAATTTCGACGAATTCGTCGAGTGATCAAGAATTCTTTCGACAAAAAGTAATTTTCATCGAGTACTATCGACGAATTGCAAAACTGCCTTGAACCATTTCGTCGAATGCTTTTATTCTAGATTTTCTTAAATCTAATTTCTATTATTGGATCCAACGAGTCGCTTCATCTCCCAGGTACGCGCCTCTATTTATTTTGAACATTATATATATATATATATATGTCTTAAGATGTCACGAGTCACACACTCCATTTCGCCGAACCCCTCTCTCCGATGATTTGTATCCCTCGCCAAGTTCTTCCGACGATACTTCTCCATCGATTCCAACGATTTCTCGCCAAGTTTTTGCCGACTCAAGTAAGAAGTTATTTCCTTGACCCATTTTGTCCTTGTTAAGTTCTTCATCGCCAAGTTCTCGCCGATTCTGACGATTCTTTCCATCGATTCAAGCAAACATGTCGTGCAAGAGTTCTGGGTTGCTTCAAGTAGGAGAAGAGCTTATCAGGACAGGATTTTGTAGTGCCACCGACAAATTTTGAAATGTCATCCTCTGCTTGGAAGAGGCAGGCTTGTCCTTTGTTCTTGAACATCCATGCCGCATTCTGGACCGAGGCGTCCTGGAATTCTTCAAGAATGCCAGGAATGAGGAAGAAATGTGATCAAAATGAAGTCATCAATGTTGACAAGATTTCTGAGATTCTACTTCTTCAGATCTGAGAAAAGATTGATCTTCTTCTTCCTTGAAAGATATGAATGTTTGACCTTGAATGAGGAAGAACAAATATCTAACTTGAACGATTTGATTTGAATACTTGATGACATAACAAGATCTAGAAATCACTTGAATGAATCTGAACACAGTGATCTTGTTGAGTCGAATCTTGGAGAAGAATTGAGCAGAAGACTTGTCGGCGGCAAAAACCTTCTTTGCGAGAATGAGAGAGGCTGACGAAACTTGCAATGATTTCTTTTCAAAATTAGGGCGATTAGGGTTTAAAGAAATCTCCTTTAAGTATTTATAGGTCTTTCTCAAACGTCTATAAATGAAACTTAAGGAATGGGGACCACAGGTACTGTACATGGAAGAAAAACCCTAAAAGGAAAAAACCATGTCGAATTAAAGAACACGCACTCTATCAGCATTCGACGAATGACACTTATGACTCGACGAATTTGTCGAGTGAACAACACTTTACTCGACGAAAAGCACATAAATGTAATCACTTAGATGGGATGAATAAAACTCCATCATTAGACAAATTCGTCGAGTGAACAATTTTACTCGACGAATTCGTCGCGAGAATAATATATTTCGACGAAAACACTTTGCAAAATTCTATGAACCTATACGAGAAATTTCAGTGAATAGATAAGTCTTCCACGAGATGTCTCGACGAATTCGTCGAAACTTCTCGGGAAGACTCGACGAAAAATACTTAGACGATTTGTTTCTTCCAATCCTGAATATAGCAACCATTGCCTCTTAACTTCTCCATAGTGTCTGAATATGAAGTACATCCCAATAGAGAGATTTCAAATGATTCAACACCTTGATTTGTACTTAGCAATCAATGTCTTGCAAACACACAACTAAGATACCACATCAAATATAGTATCAATTCATCTCAGTTCAAGGGACACTTCTTCAAATCAAGGTTATTGTGGCTAAAATACCCAACAATCTCCCCCTATTTGAAAAAGCCAGATCCCTATCTACTAAGGTGAATTGCACAGATAATAGATATAATCATAATGAAAGAGCATGGCATAAATAAGTTAACAAAATAAACTAAAACCACAAAACATTAATATATATAAATGTTCTTAAGGGTTTATCACATGTCACTTGTAAAGATCAGGGCATCTTAGCCTTTTCCCTTCTACTCTTCTCCACTTGCCTAGCAAAGTATTCCTTTTGCTTTGGATAATATTTTGGTGCAGGAGGAAGGGTAGGGGCGAGGGGGCGAGCGGTGGAGGCAAAGGCCTCCCACTCGTCCAGCCAGTATAGGGGAGCAAGAGGAGGTGGGGCGAGCCCCCCTCTCACCCCCGCCCCCAGTATAGGGGGGCGAGAGGTGGTGGGGCGAGCCCCCCTCTCACCCCCGCCCCCAGTATAGGGGGGCGAGAGGAGGTGGGGAGAGCCCCCCTCTCGCCCCCTCCCCCAGTATAGGGGGGTGAGAGGAGGTGGGGTGAGCCCCCCTCTCGCCCCGCCCCCAGTATAGGTGGGCGAGAGGAGGAGGGGCGAGCTCCCTCTCGCCCCCGCCCCTAGAGTAGGGGGGCGAGAGGAGGAGGGGCGATCCCCCCTCTCACCTCCGCCCCCAGAGTAGGGGGGCAAGAGGAGGAGGGGCGAGCCCCCCTCTTGCCCCCGCCCCTAGAGTAGGGGGGGCGAGGGGAGGAGACCTTCGGTCCCCCCTCGCACCCGCCCCAGCAGAGGAAGGCGAGACCAGCTAGGGAGCTGACCCTGGCTGGGTCTCTCCCTGCCCAAGCAGGGGGGCGAGGGGAGGAGACCTTCGTCACCCCCCCCCTCGCCCCTGCCCAGGTAGGGGGCGAGACCAGCAGGAGCCGGCCCCTAGGTCTCGCCCGCCCTAGTTAGGGGGCACGCCCAGCCCCCGCGGGAGGTCCTCCCTCTCGCCGAGTTCAGTGGGAGGGATCGGTCTGCGTTTAGCGCTTCAGAATGTCGGGATTTGGCTATTCGCGGGCCAAATCTGGGGTATTTTAGTATTATCGCGGCCAGTTTTTGGCTATTTGCAGCCCAAATCCAGAAATCCTATAAATAGGACCAAGGGGGCACCATTTGGAGGCAAGCTTGTTCTGGGCTATCTCTCTCCCTCTTTCTCTCCCTCTCCAACTTTCTCTCTAGGGGGTGAGGAGAGCCTCCAGTGATGCCCAAGCCAGGCATTGGCTTGGGAGGGGAAGCGCTCTAAGATCTTCCGGGTATGTGGTGGGACCTCCTCGCCGAGCCCTTGGTCCAGTTCATAGGTCCAAAGCCTTCAACCTAGAGCTCTCCCTTGGGGGGAGTAAGAGTCTGCCACCCCTCAGCTTGCTGAGGGCCCCGAACTCCACAAGAGACAGAGAAATTGGTTTCAACATTATGGTGTGGTGAGCGTGGAGTCTGAACGATTCAAGAAACTCTCCAGATGATCTCCATGGAAGGAGGTGGAGGAAGTTCCGACCCGGGTCACTTGTAGCCCCCGGTGGCTGGGGTGACGTTGGAGATGTTCGAAGATCTCAAGCAAGAGGTCTCATAGATCTTCGAGGTTTCTTTCGCCATGATAGTCGGAGGCAGAAGAGGAGATGGTCCGGAGGTCCCGCCCCAGCAGGTGCATGAGGGAACTCTCGGCCAACAGTCCAGGAAGGAGGTTGAAAGTGCACAGTTAACCTCACTAGAATTCTCTAGAGGGGGGGGGGGGTGAATAGAGATTTAAAAATATTTTGTGCAAAGTTAATATATATATATAAGTGTATGATCACAGATTAGAACTTCCCACACACCAACAAGAATTAACCAAATAAAGAAAGTAAATGCAAGAAAGAAATCACAGCACAACACAAGAAAATATTGTGATTCCCCAAACTTTGGGTAGTCCACTCTTCTACCCCCTTGGTAGGAATTCACTAACTTGCACTCAGTCTTTTGATAAGGAGACTCTTAGAACCACCCTGAGTCTTTTGATATGGAGACTCTTAGAACCAACCGAGTCTTTTGAAAAGGAGACTCTTAGAACCAGTACAACTGAATTTTTTGAAGAGAGATTCTAAAAACTCTTTTACAATGTTTAAATAAGAAAGAAAGAAAGAAATAGAAACAAGAATGAATCTTCTTCCTAGCAAGAAGATTGAAAGCACAATTAGTAGTGAATGAGATCTCTCTTCTATAGTGAGAAGGAGATTCCGTAGCCTTTTCTCTCTTTAGTGAGAGCTATCAAAGTTGCAGCAGAATTTCTTCAGAGGCAGGAGAAGATTGAAGCTTGATGGTTGCTGCAGAATTATTTCTCAAGTCTTTCTCTTTTCTCTTGGGAGCTTTTCCTCTTTTTGAAATGTAAAAATGGTGGAACTCTCAGTAGTGTTATTCTATGCCGAGCTCCTTGTTATTTTATAGCTCTGTGTATTAAGATAGCACTATAGGAGAGAAATTAATTAGCAGCCAGAGAATTAGAAAGAGGTAAAGATTTCCATAACAATTATATCCATAGAAGGAAAGTGTTAATTCAGATTTCAAATAATGTTCATAATGAAGTTTATCAAAATAGCCAAGAATCTAATAGAGGAAAAGAATGATTCAGAACGGCTATAAAACATAAATTGATTCCATATAAATCAGATCTTTAAAAGAAGGAAAGAGATCTGGCGATTTTGAATTCTTTCATGGAAATCGACGTGCGTCGATTACTATTCGACGCAAGCGTCGAGTGCATCCTTTCTGGACGTTGAGAGGAGGATAAGGAAGGTGCGTCGACTAAGGTGCGTCGACTTCACTAGTTGTGTCGACTAGAAATCAGAGTAGCGTCGACAACAATTACGTCGAAATCTTCCTAGAGTTACTTCGACTCGTTCTGAAAGAAACGTCGACTACATTTCGACGTTGCGTCGAATACCATTCGACGCATATTTACTTAGCCTTGTTTTTCATTCTTAGAATTCATATTCTTCTTATTTTCAGGGGTTAAGAGAAATCATTTCCCCAACAATCTCCCCCTATTTGTCTTAACCCTTCTTAGAGAAAAATTGTATTAGCATATAATCAATACAGCATAGTATTTGCATAGATAAGGAATATATTGAGCAACCAGAATAAATTAGATATATATAAGCAGTTGTCTTTCACAGGGTTAAACTAAAAACTTCTTGTTATACATGAAGTTGACAAATGCAGAATAAAGCTTCCTAGATAGGTTTTCAATAGCATCAAACATATAGCCTCTGGCTTTGTCAGGATGCTTCTGGACATTTGTAATGATTGTGTGCAGTTTGTTCAGTATCTTGCTGCCATCATGAAGAGTATCATCTATGGAATAACCCTTACTGATTATTATTGCAGCCTTTTCATCAATCATCTCTATTGTGATGTTGTGAGGTTCTTTTTGTGCAGGCTTGGGCTCAGGAGGTCCTTTGTTATCAACCTTTGGCCTATAGAATTTCTTCTTTTCTGGTTCCTGTTTCTCAGGAATTTCATACATCTTTCCTTTTCCTTTCCCTTTCCATGGTGAGTTAAGCCATTTGTCTAGCTTTGTAGGCCTTGTAGGCTTCTTATTGGGAATGTAGGTTTCTTCTGTACACCCTATACCCATCTTGTGCCTTTGGCCTTTTTCTAGGATGATCCCTGCCTGAGGGTTTTTCTTTTGGTAGGCTTCAATATCAAATAGCTTCTTTGGAATTTTGATGACTGACTCAGCAAGAATCTCTTCCTTTGTCATCCCCTTCTTGATCTTCTCAATCCAGATTTTCCTTTTGTCTTCTACATCTTTCATTGCTGCTTCATACTCATACAGTTCTCTTTCTCTTATCTCTTCATGTCTCTTTTCCATGTTGGGGTCATGGTATTCCTTTACAGGGTTCTCAGGAGAGGGAATAGGTATCTTCTCAAACCATT
Organism: Dactylorhiza incarnata; assembly: GCA_033032865.1. Lineage (NCBI taxonomy): Eukaryota > Viridiplantae > Streptophyta > Magnoliopsida > Asparagales > Orchidaceae > Dactylorhiza > Dactylorhiza incarnata. The sequence goes on along the minus strand of JAWHQI010000124.1, from coordinate 2,011,719 downwards.
TTATCTCATGGCAAGCTTTTCTATACTTTTTTTCTTTTGCATATTCCTTCCTTTCTTCTTTAGAGAAATTTTGCCAGTATGGAATGGCTTCTCTTTTCCTTTTCATTTGTTCTTCTGGGCTTGGCCTTGGTAGGATCTGCTTAGAGAGTTTTGCTATTGGATGAGGTAGAGGTAGCAGTGGAGGTAGAGAGGAAGGTAGAGGAGGAAGTTGAGAAGGAGGTAGAGGTAGAGAGGAAGGTAGAAGAGGAAATTGAGGAGGAGGTAGAGGAGGAGAGGGAGAAGGAGTTTTCTCTTTGGGTGGAGAGGGAGCTATTTCAAGAAGAGTTCTTAGATGTTCTGCAATAGAGGGAAGAATGATTTCTGGTAGAGTGATTTCTCCTGAGGGATGATAGTCTTCTCCAAGCTCTTTTGTAGGGATGTCCTCAAGTAGCGGTGTCTTCAGCTTGATGTAACTGGCAGAGAAGCCAGGAGAATGATGCTGACATTCCTCCTCATATGAGGGTGCATTAATCCACATCTGTCCATTCCAATCATCAGAGGTGGCTGCTTCTTCCTCCCCCTGGATTTCTGGGTTCTTTACTATAGGAATCTCCCCTGGGTGTATGGGTCATTAACTCAGAATGTTGAATCCACAGCATGCTCTCCTTCAGTGTTGTAAGAGGAGGATTCACCAAAATGTGTGTTGAAGGTGTAGTCAGAGTGATTTGAGAGGAGTGGAGCATATAATGGAATTGGAGTAATAGTTAGAGAGAATACTTAGAGTTGGAGAGAAGAGAGTTAAACCTGAGCTTTAAGTGAGATCAACAAAACCTGGCAAGAGGGGTTTCTGGAGCAACTCTCCCCCTGGTTTATATCTTTCAGGAAAGATGTAAACCTTTGTGGCGACAGAGGTTCTTCTTGAAGAAGAGCATGAAGCTCAGGAAGAGAGGCAGATAGGGTGGCCAATTTGGCTTCACAGGTGGTGATCATATTAGCACATTCAATGGAGAAGTTGGTTAGACGTGTCTGGAAGTCAGTGAGAAGGTTTTCCAGAGCATCGTTCAGCGCTTTGATAAGGGCAGATTGAACAGGAGTGGGCGCCATTGATACAGAAAGAGAGAGAGGTAGAAGATGAAGTTTTGGCGGGTTCATAAGTGTATATGTTATGAAATAAGAAGTACTATTTAAAGAAGATGAAACGTCAAGAAAGGAAATACAAATCAAGGTAATCCAATCGTCAAAAGAGGAAGTAAGGATTTGATTCTAATTTTAACCAGAAGTCGACGTTACGTCGAATTGATGTCAAAGTATGCGTCGATATGTAGTCGACGCTCAGTGGAGATTTTGTCAGTCTAAAGGTTTGTCGACGTGGTAATAGACTTGCGTCGATATGAAGTCGACGGTACGTCGATAGGGGATCGACATAACTTTGATTGAACGAAATCAGTGCCAGCGTCGAGGTCTTCTCGACGGTGCGTCGATATGTATTCGACGCATCTTCAGGAAACTTTCTTATATTTTCTGATTATTTTAGATTTCCCCAATAATGATGTTTATAGACTTCCATCAAGCATTCCTAGGGTGTTTATGAAGTAATTATGCTTGGTTTCATCCAAGAGTTTTGTAAAAATGTCTGCTCTTTGACTGTTTGTAGGTATATATTCTAAGGTTATCTTACCTTTTTCTACATTGTCTCTAAGGAAGTGATGTCTGATCTCTATATGTTTGGTCCTGCTACGAAGGACTGGGTTAGATGCTATAGATATAGCACTAGAGCTATCACAATAAATCTTATAGTTATTGACTTCCAATTTGTAGTCAAGAAGCTGATTTTGCATCCACAGGATCTGTGAACAACAGCTCCCAGCAGCTATATATTCAGCTTCAGCTGTTGAGGTTGAGACTGAGGTTTGATTCTTAATAAACCATGAGATTAATCTATCACCTAGGAATTGGCAAGTGCCAGATGTGCTTTTTCTATCAACCCTACAGCCAGCATAGTCTGCATCTGAGAAACCTATTAAGTCAAAGTTGGTTTCTGCTGAGTACCATAGACCTAGTTCAGGGGTTCCCTTTAGGTATCTAAGAATCCTTTTTACAGAGGTGAGATGGGATTCCTTTGGATCAACCTGAAATCTAGCACAGATGCAAGTTGCAAACATAATGTCAGGTCTGCTAGCAGTTAGATATAGAAGGGATCCTATAATTGCCCTATATGTCTTTTGATCTACTGATTTGCCCTTATCATCTTTTTCTATAATGACATTTGTTGCCATAGGGGTTTTCTTGGTGGAGGTTGATTCCATACCAAATTTTTTGATTAGCTCTTTAGTATATTTTGATTGTGAGATAAAGATTCCCTCACTACTTTGTTTTACTTGTAGCCCTAGGAAGTAGGAGAGTTCACCCATACTACTCATTTCAAATTTAGATTGCATTAGATCAGCAAACCTTTTACAAAGTTTAGGGTGAGTTGAGCTAAAGATGATGTCATCTACATATATTTGAACAAGAAGGAGTTGGTTTTTATGGGATCTAGTGAAGAGTGTCTTGTCTACTTTTCCACTTTCAAAGGAATTTTCTAAAAGAAATTTAGAGAGAGTTTCATACCAAGCTCTGGGAGCTTGCTTAAGACCATATAGTGCTTTGTTAAGTTTATAAACAAAGTTAGGAGAGGAGGAATTGGCAAAACCTTGTGGTTGCTCCACTTATACCTCTTCTTGAAGGTCACCATTCAGAAAAGCACTCTTGACATCCATCTGATATACTTTCATCTTCATGAAAGCTGCATAGGCAAGAAAGAGCCTAATTTCTTCTAATCTGGCTACTGGAGCAAAGGTTTGATTGTAGTTTTTTCCTTCTTCTTGTCTATATCCTTGTGCCACAAGTCTTGCCTTGTTCCTGACAATTACTCCAATGGAATCTAGTTTGTTTCTATATACCCATTTTGTGCCAATCACTGGGTAGTTTCTTGGTCTTTCCACTAAATTCCATATTTTGTTTCTCTCAAATTGGCCTAGTTCTTCTTGCATGGCCATAATCCAATGAGGATCACAGTTTGCTTCTTCAAACTTCTTTGGTTCAACTTGTGATAAGAAGCATTGGAGCATCACCCCATTTGAGACCTGATGCCTGGTTCTTACTCCAGTATTGGGGTTTCCAATTACTTGGGATTGTGGGTGATCTTTCAAATTGATCCCTGTTTTACTTGGATTTGCTAGTCGTTCTTCTTCTTCATTCTCAATGGGATCATTTTCCAACTGTTCTTCCTGAACCATGTTCTCTTGTGGAGGTTGCTTTTGAATGCTCTTCCATGAATTTTCTACATGTTCTTGTTCAGACTCTTCACTTGGTTCCTCTAACTGGTTTTCTTTTCTATTTTCTGTGTTCTCTGGAGCTAGTTTCTCAAGCTGGGTTTCTATGTTGTTGCTCTCCTGTGGAAAAGAGCTGGTGGGAGTCTCCTCCCCCTTAAGCAGCATGTTAGTTTCATCAAAAACAATGTGCATGGATTCTTAAATTTTAAAAGTTCTCCTGTTGTAGCACCTATAAGCTTTACTAGATGATGAGTACCCCAAAAAGATTCCATCATCAGACTTTTTGTCAAACATGGCAAGATGATCTTTTCCATTATTTAGAATGAAGCAGGCACACCCAAAATTTTTAAAATATTTGACAATGGGTGTTTTTCCCTTCAGGAGCTCATATGGAGTTTTTAACTTAGTTTTGTGAATAAGGCTTCTATTGAGAACATAGTTTGCAGTGTTGACTGCTTCAGCCCAAAAGGTTTTTGGTAATCCTGATTCTGCAAGAAAGGTCCTTCCTGATTCTATTAAGGTTCTATTCTTCCTCTCAACAACTCCATTTTGTTGAGGAGTTCTAGGTGCTGAGATGCTTTGTTTGATACCTACCTCCTCACAGAAACTACTAATTAATTGATTTTCAAATTCTGTCCCATGATCACTTCTGATTATGGAAACTTGAGTATTGAATTTGTCTTATGAATCTTGAGAGAATCTTATGGGTTTCAGACTTCGTTTTTAGAAAAAATACCCAGCTGAATCTAGAATAGTCATCCACAATGACTAGGGTAAAAGATTTTCCACCTAAGCTTTGAGTGGAAATGGGTCCAAAGAGATCCATGTGCAGCAAGTAGAGAATCCTAGGAGAATCATCTTTCCCAATAGGTTTGAAAGATGACTTGGTCTGTTTACCTAATTGGCAAGTCTACATGGAGAGTCTTTAGAGAATCTACCCTTTGGCAGGCCTCTGACTAGGTTATTTTTGGAGAGCTTACTAATTGTTTTGTAATTTAGATGACCTAGTCTCCTATGCCATAGTTCACTTTTATCAATAATATTGTTGAATAAACAAACTTCTGTGGGTGAGGAGGTAAAGTCCACTACATATACTTTTCCTTTTCTAATTCCATTGAGTATTGTGGCACCAGTCTTAATATCAATAATATGGCAAAATAGTGTGGTGAATTTTACCTCATACTTACCACTATCACATATCTGACTTATGCTTATCAGATTGTGCTTCAGTCCTTTGACTACTGCCACATTCTTGAAGGTGACTTTTCCTTCTTTGAAATTTCCAAATCCCCTGGTTTGCCCACAGCTAGAATCTCCAAAGGTTACTGATGGTCCAAGTCTATCCTCAAAGTTGACTAATATGTTTTTGCATCCTGTCATGTGCATGGAGCATCCACTGTCCAAGTACCACACCAGCCTGGAGATGTGATACATCTACACATAAGATTTTAAATATTAGTTTGGACCCTGCTGAGCTGGGGTCCCTTCCTTCCATTAGTGAAAGATTTAATGAAAGAATAAGTAGGTTTTTCAGAATATCCTTCCTCCTTTAGGGGCATGGGCTTATCATACCAATTTTCTTTGGTAATGTTGCAGAAATAGTGGTCATAATAAAATGAAATGGATTGAGAAATCTGTTTAGAAGCAGAGAATTTTCTGTCTGATTGATTGCGTCGATAGGGATTCGACGTAGACTTATGGTTGCATCGATATGAATTCGACGTAGGTTTCTGGTTGCGTCGATATAAAGTCGACGCATTCTTTATTCTGTGTTTACTTTCAGTCGAAGCATGAGAGAGGTTGCGTCGAGTAGAAGTCGACGCATTTTGGTGTAAGCGTCGATTAGAAATCGACGTACGTGTATAAGAATTCGACGCATGTTCAGATTTTTTCTGAGGATATTTTCCTAAGATTCCTTTATCTGTAATGTGATTAGGTTTGTTAAAAACAGTAGTTATCTCTGGACTTTCTTGTGATCTTTCTCCTGCTAAATGATTCTCTCTGGTGAAGTGAATGGGATGTTTCCAGACAGATTTGTTGGATGATTGAGATTTAGGTGCTTCATTAGTATTCAGTTTTAGTTGTCTAAATCTATTAGTGAGATTTTCAGAAATATTCTTGAGCTTCTGACCTTTTCCATTTAGAGAGTCTTCAAAGACTTTAGCCTTTGCTAATTCTTTTCTTAGTGTTAGATTTTCTAAATAGAGTTTGTCTAATTCCTCCTCTGAGAGTCCTAGATTGAGCTCATAATTTCTATGATGTGTATTTACCTATTTGAGGTTGATTAATTCATTTCTTAATTCTCTTACTTCTTTTTCAGATTTGATTAGATCTAAACAGAATTCTTTGAAGTTTTGTTTGAAGTCAGTAGAGGAGAAATCTATATCATCAAGTATATTTACCATAGATGTATCATCAAACTTCTCAGTGGCCATCAGACAGGTTTCCTCTTGCTTGACCTCTTCCTGATCATTATTTGATGGAGTACTTCCTTCTGGTTTTGAATCACTCCAAGATTGAGCAATGAATCCTTTTTCTTTCTTCTTCTTCTTTAGATCTGTTCTTTTCAGATCTTTCTTATTGCTGATCTCTTTTGGACATTCAGGTGCAATGTGTCCAGGTTTCCTGCAAGAGTAACATATAATCTCTTTAGTAGGTGTTTTATTATACCTGGTTGTTGAGTCTCTTCCTCTGGATCCTTCTGTTTTGATCCACTTCTTGAACTTTCTAGCCAGCAAACTGATCAGCTCCTCATCACTTGTAGAGGATTCTCCTTCAACAGCCTTCAATGCAATACTCTTTTCTTTTGAGAGTGGAGAAGCCTTTTCTTTCTCAGCTCTGGTTTTCAATAGTTGTTCATAGGATTTTAATTTACCCAATAAAACATCTATTGAGATTTCTGTTTGACTTCTAGAGTCTTTGATTGGCCAGATTCTTGAATCCCAAGAGCTTGTGAAGCAGGTCAGCAATTTGTCATTTATCTCAGTGAGAGATATGTCCTTCTCAAGTATTCTCAATTCATTGACTATGAAGCTGAATCTTGAATACATGTCAGCAACACTTTCACTCTCTTTCTTTTGGAAGTTTTCATATTGGGAGATGAGTAGTGCCTTTATATCCTTTTTCTCATCAGCACTTCCCTCTACCATCTTGGTGAGAGCTTCCCATACTTCCTTAGCTGACTCACACTCAGCAATCTTTTGGAAGATTTCATCTGAGAGAGTTGAGACTAGGATGTTCATATCCTTGGCATCATATGCTTGGGCTTTCTTTTCTTCATTTGTCCATTCAGCCTTTGGAGCACGTGTTTCAATTACTTTTCCACTTGAGTCCTTTTTGAATAGCTTGGGGGGGACCTGTCATGACAACATTGAACAATTCATCATCAATAGAGTTTAGATAAATTCTAATTTTTGTCTTCCAAAGTGCAAAATTTTCAAGATTGCAAATTGGTGGTCTGGTGGAAGCATAATCTTTGATTTGTGCCATGTGAGAAATAGTTTTGAAAAATATATATATGAGAGGTAGGATCTTTTTGATCAAGGAGTTATCCTTTTTAGATCAACCTCGCTTTGATACCAATTGAAAGTGCACAGTTAACCTCACTAGAATTGTCTAGAGGGGGGGGGGGGGGTGAATAGAGATTTAAAAATATTTTGTGCAAAGTTAATATATATATATATATATTTATATATATAAGTGTATGATCACAGATTAGAACTTCTCACACACCAACAAGAATTAAACAAATAAAGAAAGTTAATGCAATAAAGAAATCACAGCACAACACAAAAAAATATAGTGGTTCCCCAAACTTTGGGTAGTCCACTCTTCTACCCCCTTGGTAGGAATTCACTAACTTGCACTGAGTCTTTTGATAAGGAGACTCTTAGAACCACCCTGAGTCTTTTGATAAGGAGACTCTTAGAACCAACTGAGTCTTTTGAAAAGGAGACTCTTAGAACCAGTACAACCGAAATTTTTGAAGAGAGATTCTAAAAACTCTTTTACAATGTTTAAATAAGAAAGAAAGAAAGAAATAGAAACAAGAATGAATCTTCTTCCTAGCAAGAAGATTGAAAGCACAAGTAGTAGTGAATGAGATCTCTCTTCTATAGTGAGAAGGAGATTCTGTAGCCTTTTCTCTATTTAGTGAGAGCTATCAAAGTTGCTGCAGAATTATTTCTCAAGTCTTTCTCTTTTCTCTTGGGAGCTTTTCCTCTTTTTGAAATGTAAAAATGGTGGAACTCTCAGTAGTGTTATTCTCTGCCGACCTCCTTGTTATTTTATAGCTCTGTGTATTAAGATAGTGAAATGCGAATTAATATTATCAATAGACGTTTGCAATTCCAAATACCCATTATCGATAGAACTAAAAATTAGAGGCGCGGCGCTTTGCGGGGCAAAATCATGCGAAAAATAAGACGGGTTCCCCATCCCCCAAGTAGGATAAAAATTAGAGTAAGGGTCAAATTGGCCAATTTGACCCTTACTCCAATTTGGTAATAATGAGAATGAAATTGCATGCAAAGGTGGCTGTTTCACGTGGGCAGCAACGTGGACTTTGAGGGCTGCATTCACGTTGGCTGGATTAATTTGGAGGCTTGGACAGCACAAATTGGAGGGATGGAGTTGCATTCTCGGGTTGCACCAAGGAGCTGCTCGGGTAGGCTGGAATTGGTCTTCATTAAGTGGTCGGGCTGGTAGGTGATGAATTGCTTGGTGCGGCGATGGCGTTGCGGCATAATTATTGACGGCGCGACGATGGCGACGTGGACGGGCACACGATGGCGATGGCGTTGACTTCATGTAAAGGTGGCGGCGAGCATGCCGGCGATGGTGACGACAACATTGAACCTACAAAATAAAATAAACAAATTAAACACATAACATTAACATGAGATAACGAAATTAAAAACATGAGATAACAACATTTAAACACATAAAATGACAACATTAAAATTAACAAACATAACATAGAACAAACATAAAATAACAACATAAATTATAACATAAAATGTAACAAACATAAATTACAACAATATAAAATAACAAACATAAAATAACAATAAATATAAAATAACAATAATAAACATAAAATAACAAACATAACACAACATGACAACATAAAATAACAACATAACATAACAAACATAAAAAATAAAGAAAATATAATTAAAACTAGGGAAATTTATACTAAACTAACCTAAAATATTATGACTAAAACCTACTTATCAAACTCCCCCGTGCTTAGGCTTTTGCTATTCCAGAGCAAAAGATGAGAAATATTTATAATTTTTTTATGGATTTTGAAATATGATTTTTTTTTGGAATTTTTTATTTTTCTATTTTTTTTGGTTTTGCATTTTTAAAATTTTTTTGTGTTTTGAAAGACTTAAAAAGAACGCGAAACTCCCTCATACTTACTATTCAACATTGAGGGCAATGTTGAACTTTAAGCATGGGGGAGTTTCGTGTTCTTTTTAAGTCTTTCAAAACACAAAAAAATTTGAAAAATGCAAAACCAAAAAATTAGAAAAATCAAAAATTCCAAAAAAAAGATCATATTTCAAAATCCAAAAAAAATTGAAAAAATAGAAAAAATTCAATAATATAATAAACTCCTTGCTTAGTCTTTTTGTTATTTTTAGAAATTTAGTTTGAGTTGTTTATAAGTATTTCTACTATTTTTGATTTGTTAATCTTTTATTTCATCATATTTTGTTAAATCTAATATTTAGTGATTTAGTTTTAAGAATTATCTTATGGTTTTAATTTGCTTAGATTAACTTATTTAGCATCATTTTCTCTTTTATTTTAAATAGTTTCAATTTTGTAGTAATTTTGCTTAACAGATAGCACTATAGGAGAGAAATTAATTAACAGCTAGAGAATTAGAAAGAGGTAAAGATTTCCATAATAATTATATCCATAGAAGGAAAGTGTTAATTCAGATTTCAAATAATGTTCATAATGAAGTTTATCAAATTAGCCAAGAATCTAATAGAGGAAAAGAATGATTCAGAACGGCTATAAAACATAAATTGATTCTGTTGAAACCAGCAACTGGTCTCTTGAGTTCGGACCCACTGGGGGTGTAGCCGATGCTTATTTCTCTCTCACTAGACTCTCCTGACGGTGGATGCTGGAAATGGAATAGACCCAAGGCTGAAGCGAGGAGGTCCCGCCACACACCCGGAAGATCTTAGAGAGCTTCCCCTCCCAAACCAAAGCTCAACCGGGCACCTTGGAGGACACTGGCTGCCCACCAAAACTAGCCCAGAGGAGAGGATTCTCTAAAATCGGATCTCCTCCAAGGTGCCCTTAAGGGTCTATTTATAGTTTTTCTTGGGCTGGTCTGCAAATAGCATGAATCCGCGTTTTAATTTTACTAAATGCACCCCAAATTGGTCTACGAATAGCCTAACTCCGCTGTTCTGAAGGGCTATATGCAGACCACAAGGGGTATTATGGTCATTTCCTCCTCACTGCCTTCTGGGCGAGTGGTCCGTGAGGGAACCACTCGCCGAGTTCCCGCCTGACTGGGCGAATGATCAAGCCTCTGAGCGAATGGTCTGTGGAGGCACCACTCGTCAGGCTCCCACTCGCCTGCAGCCTATCCCCACTAATCTGGGGATCCTTTTTCCTGTCTTGGTACGGGCGAATGGTCTGGCTGACCCCTGTCCCATCAACTGACTCGAGGGACCCACTCGCCAAATACGGGTTGTACAGATTCCATATAAATCAGATCTATAAAAGAAGGAAAGAGATCAGGCGATTTGAATTCTGTCATGGAAATCGGCGTGCTTCGATTACTATTTGACGTAAGCGTCGAGTGCATCCTTTCTGGACGTCGTGAGGAGGATAAGGAAGGTGCGTCGACTAAGGTGCGTCGACTTCACTAGTTGTGTCGACTAGAAATCAGAGTAGCGTCGACAACAATTACGTCGAAATCTTCCTAGAGTTACTTCGACTCGTTCTGAAAGAAACTTCGACTACATTTCGACGTTGCGTCGAATACCATTCGACGCATATTTACTTAGCCTTGTTTTTCATTCTTAGAATTCATATTCTTCTTATTTTCAGGGGTTAAGAGAAATCATTTCCCCAACAGAGGTACCGGTGGGGGGGGGGGGGGGGGGGGGGAGTGGGGAGGTGCCATAACCCCATTCGCCCATCCCCAAGGGGGCGAGCTTAGGAGGGGGGCGCCCTCCCAGCTCACCCCGCCCCAGCAAGGTGGCGAACTCAGGAGGGAGGCGCCCTCCCAGCTCGCCCCGCCCCTGCAAGGGGGCGAGCTTTAGAGGGAGGCGCCCTCCCAGCTCGCCCCACCACTGCAAGGGGGCGAGCTCAGGAGGGTAGCGCCCTCCCAGCTCGCCCCGCCCCTGCAAGGGGGCGAGCTCAGGAGGGAGGCGCCCTCCCAGCTCGCCCCGCCCCTACAAGGGGGCGAGCTCAGGAGGGAGGCGCCCTCCTAGCTCCCCCCGCCACTGCAAGGGTGCGAGCTCAGGAGGGAGGCACCCTCCCAGCTCGCCCCGCCCCTACAAGGGGGGAGCATAGGAGGGAGGCGCCCTCCCATCTCGCCCCGCCCCTACAAGGGGGCGAGCTCAGGAGGGAGGCGCCCTCCCATCTCGCTCCGCCCCTACAAGGGGGCGAGCTCAGGAGGGAGGCACCCTACCAGCATGCCCCGCCCCTGCAAGGGGGCGAGCTCAGGAGGGAGGCGCCCTCCCAGCTTGCCCCGCCCCTTCAAGGGGGCGAGCTCAGGAGGAAGGTGCCCTCCCAGGTCGCCCCGCCCCTTCTAGCCCAGCACCAAAGGGGGGAGAACGGGGAGGCATTCGACCCCCACTCGCCCCGCCCCAAAAGGAGTCGAGTGAATGAGGGTGGGCGAGACCACCCCGGGTGGCGGATACCCAATAGCCCGACGGGCTCAGAGGCCGGCATTTCGACTCCACGAGAGAAAGGAAGGAGGTGCTTCCACAGGAAAAGATCCAACCAACTGAGGTGGAGGCAGGTGTTGGATCGAGAGGCACCCTTAGAGGGGGGGGGGGGGGGAATAAGGGAATAAAATTCTTTTTATAATTTTATGTAATTTACTAAATTGTTTTATAATATGAGAAGGTAAAATAACAATTTAGCTAAATGAATAGAAAATTATGATTTGCAATTTTAGAAACAAGTACTAAATTGTTTTATGATGAAAGAGATTGAAATAAACAATTTAGATTTAGAATTGAAAATTTAGAACACAATATAATAGAGATTACACCAAATGAGAGAAATCAAGTAAACACAAATAGAGACATGATTGTATTATATAAAAAGGTAGTTTACATAAATTTGATTTCAATATCGCTAGAAATCGGAGACGTACAAAGTTAAATAATTTTTCCTTTTCTATACCGACTCGTATCCCCACGAACCGGTTGGCTTTAGCCTGCCCTTCCCCGGATAAGGCCTCAAGCCGCTCTAGCCAATCCTTTCCCGGATATGGCCTCGAGCCCCCGTAGATCTAATCACCTAGAACTAGTCGCCAACATAAGGCAAATTCCCCCCTAAGTCCTACCCAGACCTGGTTGCCAACACAAGGCGAATTAACTAAACGGTTACAAAGAAAATATGGAATGTAAAAATAAAGATAACAATAATAAAAACTCCCTATATGAGATTTCTGAAGATGAGGATGAAGGATCGTTGTAGCATTAGCGAGGTCGAAGCGATCGTACTTCAGATGTAGCGTGATGTTGTCCTCCTCCAGAATTCTCCTTAAGCTTTTTGTGGGAGATCCATCTTCGGCAGCATAACTGGTATAGAATTGTGGCACAAGCTCTCTCTCTGGGATAAATCAACAAAATGATCGAAGTTGGCTCATTTTATAGAACTTGAAGCTAGCGCCTGCGGTAGTGGCTAGCGCCTACGGTAGTGGCTAGCGCCTGCGGTAGCGTTCGTGTCTCAGCGGTTGCGCAACCGTTGGCGTCGTGGCGCTGTGCACGAACTCGAGATAGCGCCAGGCGGTAGCGCTAGCGCTGGCGGTAGCGCTAACGCCAAGCGGTAGCGATATCGCTGGCGTTAGTGCTGCTCTTTCAGAAATTGTATTCCATGCTGCCTTTTACCTGTGGAGTATTGCACCTATAGTTCCTGCACACTATAAACACCCTACAAGCAATATCAAATACAATATGGGTTTTGTTATTCTCAAACAAAGGGATGTGACACACATGTCCAACAATCTCCCCCTTTTGATAATAACAAATCCTCTAAGCAAAAAATCAACAATAGTGTTTATAGTATATGATAAGCAAGATAATAGTGCAACTATAGTAAATGATAAGCATGATGAGAAATGTGCATACTCCCCCTATCTTAATGCTCACTCCCCCTATCTTAATGCTCCCCTACATAAATTCAATTTATATATTATAATCCCCCTAAATGTTAGTTTTCATGAAGTATTTATTAACCCCTAAATCTTCTAGATTTCTCCTCTAGTTTCTCTAGATTTCTTCAAATTAATCTCCTCCTTTTGGTATTATCAAAAGAAGGTGGGGTGAGGGTAAGTAAGGAGGCAATTATATATCAAGATCGAGTTTTTTGGAATATAGATATCGATAAAGATTTTAAGCATAATTTTTTGAAATTTTTTCAAATAAATAGATAAGCTTTTTAAGCATAAGTTTGTGAAAAGATTTCAAATAAATAAATAAGTGTTTTAGGCATAGTATATATAAGAGATTTCAAATAAAAAGATAAGAGTTGTAAGCAAGCGGAAGATTATAAGAAACATCTTTTTGTAAGCATGAAAAGCATAAGTGAAAAAAATGAGTTTTAGCTCAAAATTGAAAGATGTTTTAACCTTTTTGAAATCTCAAAGTTTTTCATAAAGATACCAAGCATGAAATGAACATATCAAAGAAAGATTATACTACAATGTTACTTAATTTTAAGTTCAAGAGATACCAAAACATTGTAGATATCATGCTAGGTTATCTAGTGCATTTCTTATATAAAGAGTAGTATTGATAAAGCATTAGAATCCAATACTCATGAGAAGAAGTGTTATGAAAGATAATGATGTGCACATAAGTGTATTTTGGGCAATGTTACCAATTGATTTAAATCACAAAATACAAGACATATGCAGAGTAAAGTGCACAATAAAACACAAGTATATTACTTTTACACACTTTAATGCACACAATTTTTATAAAAAAAAGTGGTGTATTAATCAAGGGTTGCACAAGATACTTTACTATTCTCTCCAAGGTGCTCAACCTCACAATGCTTATAAAGACTTATCAGGAGATTCAAGTAGTGCTTGGTGGAGTTATAGTTGTCTACATATACAATTTTTTTGTTCACATTTGTGACAACATTCTCCGAATACACTTGTGGGAGATCCATCTTCAGCAGCATAATTGGTATAGAATTGTGGCACAAGCTCTCTCTCTGGGATAAATCGACAAAATGATCGAAGTTGGCTCATTTTATAGAACTTGGAGCTAGCGCCTGCGGTAGTGGCTAGTGCCTACGGTAGTGGCTAGCGCCTGCGGTAGTGGCTAGCGCCTGCGGTAGCGTTTGTGTCTCAGCGGTTGCGCAACCGTCGGCGGCGTGGCGCTCTGCACGAACTCAAGATAGCGCCAGGCGGTAGCGCTAGCGCTGGCGGTAGCGCTAACGCTAAGCGGTAGCAATATCGCTGGTGTTAGTGCTTCTCCTTTCAGAAATTGTAATCCATGCTGCCTTCTAACTGTGGAGTATTGCACCTATAGTTCCTGCACACTATAAACACCCTACAAGCAATATCAAATACAATATGGGTTTTTTTTATTCTCAAACAAAGGGATGTGACACACATATCCAACAGCAGGGACAAAACACACCCTCTCCACCACCTTAGGAAGGCATGGCGATTAGCGGAGGTAGAAGGAGGAAAGCCAGGAAAGCAGAAAGAAGAGGAAGAGGAGAGGATAGGATGGTGTTACCCAACTGTGACTTCCACGAGGAGGAGGGTCACGCGACGTCCGCTTGCCCTGAGTTCTTGGAAATGAAGGAGGCAAGGGGTCCAAGGCAGCAGCAACAACAACCAGAAGAAGTCAAGGATGACCAGGCCTGGGAGTGGGAGACCCAGTTTGGCTTCCGTGCTTAGTTTTGTTTTTATCCCTAAACCCATGTAATGCCCCGATGTTGGCCCGCCTGACTAGGCTCCCACCTAGCTGGCAGGGCCGGGAACCACTCGGGGGCAGGAAGTTCTCAAGGTACTTAGCCACGATGCTGGCCCGCTGACCAGGCTCCCGCCTAGCTGGCAGGGCCGTGAACCGCTCGGGGGAAGGAAGTTCTCAAGGTTAGCCCCGATGCTGGCCCGCTGACAAGGCTCCCACCTAGCTGGCAGGGCCAGGAACCGCTCTGGGGAAGGAAGTTCTCAAGGTTAACCCCGATGCTGGCCCGCTAACCAGGATCCCACCTAGCTGGCAGGGCCGGGAACCGCTCGGAGGAAAGAAAGGAAAATGTTGGGAAAATGATTTATCTTAACCCCTAGAAATGAGTTTAATATGAATTCTAAGAAAGAAAAATCAAGGTTAAGTAAATATGCGTCGAATAGTATTCGACACAACGTCGAAATGATGTCGATGCTTCATTCAGAATGAGTCGAAGTAACTCTAAGAAGAATTCGACGTAGTCTTTGTCGACGCTACTCTGACTTCTAGTCGACGCACCTAAAGAAGTCGACGCACCTTAGTCGACGTACCTTCCTTATTCTCCTCTCGACGTCCAGCCAGGATGAATTCGACGATTACGTCGAATAGTAATCGACGCATGTCGATTTCTATGTCAGAATTCAAAATCGCCAGATCTCTTTCCTTCTTTTATAAATCTGATTTATATGGAATCAATTTATTCTATATAGCCGTTCAGAATTATTCTTTTCCTCTAATGGATTCTTGGCTAAATTGATTAAATCCATTATGGCTAAATCAGAATAAATACTTTCCTTCTATAGATATAATTGTTATGGAAATGTTTAACTCTTTTCTAATACTCTGCCTGCTAATTGATTATCCTCCTATAGTATTATTTGAATGGACAGAGCTATAAAATAACAAGGAGACCGGCAGAGAACATATACAAGTGATCCACCATTTTACATTTGAAAAAGAGGAAGAGCTCCCAAGTGAAAAGAAAGAGAATTGAGAAATAGTCCTGCAGCAAACATCAAGCATTCTTCTTGTCCTACTTCTGAAGTCACACTGCTGCAAACTCTGATAGCTCTCACTAAAAGAGAGAAAAGCTACAAATCTCCTTCTCTCTATAGAAGAGAGATTTCGTTCACTTCTTGTGCTTCCAATCTTCTTGCTAGGAAGAAGATTCCTTCTAGTCTTTAAATTCTTTATACTTCTTCTTCTTTTCATTTCAATTGTGTAAGAGAGTTTTTAGAATCTCTCTTCAAAAAATTCAGTTGTACTGGTTCTAAGAGTCTCCTTTTCAAAAGACTCAGTTGGTTCTAAGAGTCTCCTTATCAAAAGACTCAGGGTGGTTCTAAGAGTCTCCTTATCAAAAGACTCAGTGCAAGTTAGTGAATTCCTACCAAGGGGGTAGAAGAGTGGAGTACCCAAAGTTTGGGGAACCACTATATTTCTTTGTGTTGTGCTGTGAATTTTTTTTCTTGCATTTACTTTCTTTACTTGTTTAATTCTTGTTGGTGTGTGGGAAGCTCTAATCTGTGATCACAACACATATATATATATATAATTATTAACTTTGCACAAAAATATTTTAAATCTCTATTCACCCCCCCCTCTAGAGAATTCTAGTGAGGATAACTGTGCACTTTCAATTTGGTATCAGAGGGAGGTTGATCTAAAAAGGATAACTCCTTGATCAAAAAGATCCTACCTCATATATATATATATATATATATTTCTACAAAACTATTTTATGGCACAAATCAAAGATTATACTTCCACCAGACCACCAATGTGCAATCTTGAAAAGTTTGCAGTTTGGAAAACAAGAATTATGATTTATATGAACTCCATTGATGAAAAACTGTTTAATGTTATTTTGACAGGTGCTCCCAAGCCTTATAGAAGGGACTCAAGTGGCAATGTGACTCAAACACCTGTCCCAAGGTCTGAGTTAATAGATGATGAGAAAAAGATAAAAGCATGTGATGCAAAAGCTGTGAACATTCTTGTCTCAACCCTCTCAGATGATATCTTCCAAAGAGTTGTGGATTGTGAATCAGCCAAAGAAATCTGGGATGCTCTTACAAAGATGGTAGAAGGAAGTGCTGATGAAAAGAAAGATAAAAAGGCTCTTTGATCTCCCAATATGAGAACTTCCAAAAGAAGAGTGAAGAAAGCATCTCTGAGATGTATGACAGATTCAGTCTGATCATCAATCAATTGAAAAACTTGGATAGAGAGATCTCTCTCACAGAGATCAATGACAAATTACTAATGAGTCTCCCAAGTTCATGGGACTCAAGAATATGGGCAATAAGAGACACAAGAGGACAAAAGGAAATCTCAACAGATGCTCACTTAGGAAAACTCAAATCCTATGAGCAACTGTTGAAAACTAGAGAAGAGAAGAAAAGAAGAGAAAACACTCCAACCTCTTCAAAAGACAGGAACATTGCCTTAAAATCAACAGAAGAAGGAACCTCTGTCACTGAAGAAGAACTATTCAGTTTCCTGGCCAGAAAATTCAAGAAATGGGTCAGGACAGATGGATCTAGAAGGAGAGAGTCAAAACCAAGGTATGACAAAACTCCCATTAAAGAAATTATGTGTTATTCTTGCAGGAAACCTGGACATATTGCCCCAGAATGTCCAGAGAATACTGAGACAAAGAAAGATCTGAAGAAGAAAGATCTCAAGAAAAAGGGGAAAAGAAAGAAAGAGGCTTTATTACAGAAGCCTGGAGTGAAACATATTCTGAAGACAGCTCCTCCTCAAAGAGTGACAATGACGAGTCTAAGCAAGAAGACCTATGCTTAATGGCTCTTGAAGGCTCAAAGAAAGATGATGTTGCTAAATCATGGAGTGAGACAGGATCAGAAGAATGCATATCTTCTGAAGATGAAAAAGAAAATAGCCTTATTCTCATAGAGGAATCTGAGGATAAGGATGAGGTAAGCATTTTTGATAAAATAGATTTTCAAAGTGATAATTTCAGAAATGATTTTATGGGAATGTGTCTAGATCAACTAAAAGCTAAACAAGAAATTAAGGATCTAAAAGAACAAATTAATATGGTTAAAATCCAAAGAAATAGAGAAGATACACACTCTAAAAATTATGAACTAAGGGCTAACATCAGAGAAAAGGAAATAGAAAGGGATAGAATAGAAAATCATCTCCTTAAGGACAAGATATCCCAGGCAAAAGTCTTTGAAGAATCAATAAAAATGAGAAGCCAAACTCTTAAGGAAATCACTGAAAAACAAACAAGAAGACACAAACATCTTGGGCTAGAGGCTGATCCCTCAACCAGCCTAATTTCATCTAACAAACCTGCTTGGATGAGCCCTGTAAAATTCATTAAACCCATCAAATTAACAAACCATGAAGAAGACTCCTTCAAGGAAATAAACAAATTTGATGAAACATCATATTATTCAGCTGATGACTCTCAAACTTCATCTGAAAAGACAACTAAGACAAAAGAAATAATACATAAAGGAGTAAAATTAGAAAAAGGGAAAAAGAAAATTTATGAAGATATAGTTGCGTCGACTTCATATCGATGCATGAATAATAGCGCGTCGAATTCTACTCGACGCAACCTCTCAGATGCCTCGACCTCTACTCGACGCTTGAATAAAAGTAAGTCGACATCCAATCGACGCAACTTTTTCCATGCGTCGATACCAGATCAACGCAATCTGGAGAAAGCGCCGAATATAAATCGACGCAACTATCAACATACGTCGAATAGATATCGACGCACAAAAATTCAGAGCAACTTAAATGCCTATCCTCCAAAAACCTTCTATCTTAAACCCCATTCAGGACCCATTCATCCTGATCAGAATTTCTATCCTAACTAATATTCCTATCCTAATCAAACTTACTATCCTAGCCAACACTTTTATTCTTCTCTAAACTCAAATTCTCATAATACTAAGATAATTAAGTGCTATATATGTAACAAAACTGGCCACCTTGACAAACAATGTTGGCATAATCAATCAAACTATCTGTAAAAATTAGTCCAAGACTGACTTAGAAACCTTTAGGACTAGGAAGAGATAAAAAGAAATAAACACCTAGAATTTTTCAGAAAATTAAAAGTCACTTCGACTCAGAATCGACGCACCATCGATAACTCAACTCAATAAGTGAAATCGACGCATACGTCGACCCCAATTGATGCATACGTCGATAAGGAACCCTTGCATCCCAAATCAGACTTTATCGATGCTCACGTCGAGTTCCACTCGACGTAACGTCGACTTCATGAAAGCGAGCGGCAAAACTAAAATATTTTTGGTCACATCCACTGAAGTACCGAATAAGCCTCGAATTGAGTCCCGTTTCGATGCTTCACCTGACTTAAATAGCCTTTTTAGTTAGAAATCCTCTCGCACTCTGCATCTTTCATCTCTCTTACCTCTTAGTCCAGCCATTTCTTCCTCTCCCTCACTGACCAACAATGTCTCCCAAGATAAACTCTGGGTTCGACATTGACCTCGAATCTTTCCAATCCGCCGCAGAAAATTATAAGAGCATCATAGCTCTTTTCACTGAAGCAGGTCTGGATAAGCTCATCTCCACAAGATGCAAGCTTCTGGAGGCAGAACTCACTGAGCTGATGACTCATGTTCATATATCTGAACAAGGAGAAATCCAAGGAACTATCCATGAGACGTCTGTCCCAATATCTGCAGAACACATTAAGACCACCTTTGATCTTCCATCAAGTACATCCTAATATTATCTTTGTTCAAATGAAATAGGGAAAGAAAATCAGTTTCTACAGAGTAACTAAATAAGTCTTCATCATTCCCTCATTTAGGTGATGAATCTGTAGACCTCACACCTGATGAAATCAAGAATTTGCTAACCACTATGAAGTTTTCAAAAGATAGACCAATCCATCTAAAGAAAATAGACTTTTCTGATGAGGACAGACTGCTGGCAGACATAGTAGGAAAAATACTACTATGTAAGACCTCAGCCGATGATGCAGTGCCCAAGCAGCATCTGAACATCATGGGGGCCCTTGTGCTGAAGAAGAAGGTGGACTGGGTCAGCTGCCTACTCAAGATGATAGGCTCCAAGTACTCTCACAAAGAAAATGCATATATGAGAATTACGAGTCAGGTTCTCTTCCATTCCTTCCCTGACCTATGTAGGTCAAAAGGAATTCCTATCCCACCTGGCAAGAAGATATCCATAGCCCTCTTCTCTAAATGGACCAGGCAAATCCCTAAGCCTGGTTCCATCCCTGAAAGGACTCCCTCTCCTCCTAACTCTCCTGCTCATCCATCTTCACCTCCTCCTCCTCAAAGAGACACTCCTTCTCTACCACCATCATCTACTCCACTAGTCTCTACCACTCTCACAACCCCTCCTCTACCTACCTCTTCTCAAACACCTGCTCAACCAGCAGTTTCTCCATCTCTTCCTCCTCCTACTTTCTCATCCCATCTACCTCCATTATCACCCATACCTCATGCATCAACTAACCTTTATCCACCTTCATCACCACCTCCACCACTATCTCCTCCTCAACAACCACAACATGAACCATCTGCATCCACTGCAAATATCATCACTCAGTGCATCCAATCCACATCTCAAAGATTCCAAGCAATGCTGGATGAGCATTGCTCCCAGATTCACTCCTCCATCCTACACATGCACACCCAAATAGATGGGGTCAGTGCCTCTGTGCAAAGTCTGAAGACCTCTCTCTCTTCATCTAGAGTGACCAGGTCTTTCTTAACCTCCTTGGCCAAGAAGGTCAAGAAGGGGGAGAAGCTAGATGAAGAGAAGCCCTCCAATCCTAAATCTCTCTCCCATAAGTCACCTCCTACCTCAAACACTAATAGTCTTGCACTGCTCAAGACAATTGGAAATGAGATAGTACCTGAGCTACATTCTGAAGAACAAACAATAAATGTACTCAATATAGCAAGAGAGGCTGCAAATCAAGTGGTATTATTACAAGGGGAGGCAAGCAGAACAGAAAATGAAGAAGTTGAAAAGGAAGATGTGGCAGATGGAGCTGGAACTCAGGGGGAGATGGATGCTGTGGAGCCATTTGCTGAAGCTAAAGCTCAGGTGGAACCAGATGCTGCCTTAACTAATGCTGAAATAGAAGTAGAAGGCTCAGAAGTTCCATCCCAGGGGGAGCACACCATTGTGACTCAGGGGGAGCTGAAGGAACCACCTACTGCTGAGAAGGAGCAACACACAAGAGTATTCATTAGGAAAAGAAAGACTCCTCCTACCCCTGATCAATGATGATATACTAAATTTGAACAATTCTCTATGCTTAAAACTGAACAGGAAATTTGCTTATATGATTTCTTATTCTCTGATTAGTTAAACATATTTCTTTCATGAATGCCTTGCTATGTTATTTAAAAAGCAACATATTTCTTTCATGAATGCCTTGCTGTGTTATTTAAAAAGCTGATACAATTTCTCTCTAAATAGGATTAAGACAAATAGGGGGAGATTGTTGGGAAAATGATTTATCTTAACCCCTAGAAATGAATTAAATATGAATTCTAAGAAAGAAAACTCAAGGTTAAGTAAATATGCGTCGAATAGTATTCGACGCAACGTCAAAATGATGTCGACGCTTCATTCAGAATGAGTCGAAGTAACTCTAAGAAGAATTCAATGTAGTCTTCATCGACGCTACTCTAACTTCTAGTCGATGCACCTAAAGAAGTCGACGCACCTTAGTCGACGCACCTTCCTTATTCTCCTCTCGACGTCCAGCCAGGATGAATTCGACGCTTACATCAAATAGTAATCGACGCACTTCGATTTCTATGTCAGAATTCAAAATCGCCAGATCTCTTTCCTTCTTTTATAGATCTGATTTATATGGAATCAATTTATTCTTTATAGCCGGTATGAATCATTCTTTTCCTCTAATGGATTCTTGGCTAAATTGATTAAATCCATTATGGACATTATTTGAAATCAGAATAAATACTTTCCTTCTATAGATATAATTATTATGGAAATGTTTAACTCTCTTTCTAATACTCTGCCTGCTAATTGATTATCCTCCTGTAGTATTATTTGAATGGACAGAGCTATAAAATAACAAGGAGGACGGCAGAGAACATATACAAGTGATCCACCATTTTACATTTGAAAAAGAGGAAGAGCTCCCAAGTGAAAAGAAACAGAATTGAGAAATAGTCCTGCAACAAACATCAAGCATTCTTCTTCTCCTGCTTCTGCAGTCACACTGCTGCAAACTCTGATAGCTCTCACTAAAAGAGAGAAAAGCTACAAATCTCCATCTCTCTATAGAAGAGTGATTTCATTCACTTCTTGTGCTTCCAATCTTCTTCCTAGGAAGAAGATTCCTTCTAGTCTTTAAATTCTTTATACTTCTTCTTCTTCTTTTCATTTCAATTGTGTAAAAGAGTTTTTAGAATCTCTCTTCAAAAAATTCAGTTGTACTGGTTCTAAGAGTCTCCTTTTCAAAAGACTCAGTTGGTTCTAAGAGTCTCCTTATCAAAAGACTTAGGGTGGTTCTAAGAGTCTCCTTATCAAAAGACTCAGTGCAAGTTAGTGAATTCCTACCAAGGGGGTAGAAGAGTGGAGTACCCAAAGTTTGGGGAACCACTATATTTCTTTGTGTTGTGCTGTGATTTTTTTCTTGCATTTACTTTCTTTACTTATTTAATTCTTGTTGGTGTGTGGGAAGCTCTAATCTGTGATCACTACACACACACACACACACACATATATATATATATATAATTATTAACTTTGCACAAAAATATTTTAAATCTCTATTCACCTCCCCCCCCCCCCCCCCCTCTAGAGTATTCTAGTGAGGATAACTGTGCACTTTCAGAAAATACTCCACCTCTAGTTGAGCCTGGCTCCTAGAGTGTGTCGACCTTGTATCCAACTCTAGTTGAGCCTGGCTCCTAGAGTGTGTCGACCTTGTATCCACCCCTAGTTGAGCCTGGCTCCTAGAGTGTGTCGACCTTGTATCCACCTCTAGTTGAGCCTGGCTCCTAGAGTCTGTCGACCTTGTATCCACCTCTAGTTGAGCCTGGCTCCTAGAGTGTGTCGACCTTATATCCACTTATAGTGGAGCTCGGCTCCTAGAAAGGTGATGCAGGACGTCGGGGCCCCGACAGCACCCCATGGCATCACACCAGCTAGCGGACCACGGCCAAGCACGCCTGCCAGAAGGACTGCAACCCAAGCACCCCAACCCGTCTCCACGCCTGTTCTCAACGTGGCGGGTTGTTGAGGCTGAGGCTCGATCCCCAGACCTCCTTGATAAGAACCACTCCTAACAGGCCTTATCACCAACTGACCTGCAGGTCAGTTGGTGATTTGGCCTGTTAGGAGTGTTTCTTATCAAGGAGGTCTGGGGATCGAGCCTCAGCCTCAACAACCCGCCACGTTGAGAACAGGCGTGGAGACGGGTTGGGGTGCCTGGGCTGCAATCCTTCTGGAAGGAGTGCTTGGCCGTGGTCCGCTAGGTGGTGTGATGCCATGGGGTGGGGTCGGGGCCCCGGCATCCTGCATCAAAAACCCACCGCGCTGAGAAGTCAGTTGGTGATAAGGCATGTTAGGAGTGGTTCTTATCAAGGAGGTCTAGGGATCGAGCCTCAGCCTCAACAACCCACCGCGCTGAGAACAGGCATGGAGACGGGTTGGGGTGCCTGGGCTGCAGTCCTTCTGGCAGGCGTGCTTTGCCGTGGTCCGCTAGCTGGTGTGATGCCACGGGGTGCGTTCGGGGTCCCGGCGTCCTGCATCAAAAAAGTGCACTTTTTTGATTTAGGACGTCGGGGCCCCGATCGCACCCCGTGGCATCACATCAGCTGCCGGACGACGGCCAAGCACGCCTGCCAGAAGGACTGCAGCCCAGGCACCCCAACCCGTCTCCACGCCTGTTCTCAGCGCTGCAGGTTGTTGAGGCTGAGGCTCGATCCCCAGACCTCCTTGATAAGAACCACTCCTAACATGCCTTATCACCAACTGACCCTTGGTCGTGGTCCGCTAGCTGGTGTGATGCCACGGGGTGCGGTCGGGGCCCCGACATCCTGCATCAAAAGGTGTCGACCTTCTCTCCACTTCTTGTTGAGCTCGACTCCTAGAAGGTGTCGATCTTAGCCCCGATGCTGGCCCGCTGACCAGGCTCCCACCTAGCTGGCAGGGCCAGGAACCGCTCGGGTGCAGGAAGTTCTCAAGGTTAGCCCCGATGCTGGCCCGCTGACCAGGCTCCCACCTAGCTGGCAGGGCCGAGAACTGCTCGAGGGCAGGAAGTTCTCAAGGTTAGCCCCGATGCTGGCCCGCTGACCAGGCTCCCACCTAGCTGGCAGGGTCGGGAACCGCTCGAGGGCAGGAAAGAAAATACTTAGCCCCGATACTGGCCTGCTGACCAGGCTCCAACCTAGCTGGCAGGGCTGGGAACCGCTCTGGGGCAGGAAGTTCTCAAGGTACTTAGCCCCGATGCTGGCCCGCTGACCAGGCTCCCACCTAGCTGGCAGGGCCAGCAACCGCTCGGGGGCAGGAAGTTCTCAAGGTTAGCCCAGATGCTGGCCCGCTGACTAGGCTCCCACCTAGCAGGAAGGGTCGGGAACTGATCTGTGGCAGAAAGGTCTCAAGGTACTTAGCCCCGATGCTGGCCCACTGACCAGGCTACCACCTAGCTGGCAGGGCCAGGAACCGCTCCGGTGCAGGAAGTTCTCAAGGTTAACCCCGATGATGGCCCGCTGACCAGTCTCCCACCTAGCTGGCAAAGACGGGAACCGCTCGGGGGCAAGAAAGGAAAATACTCCATCTCTAGTTGAGCCTGGCTCCTAGTGTGTGTCGACCTTATATCCACCCCTAGTTGAGCCTGGCTCCTAGAGTGTGTCGACCTTGTATCCACCTCTAGTTGAGCCTGGCTCCTAGTGTGTGTTGACCTTATATCCACCCCTAGTTGAGCCTGTCACCTAGAGTGTGTCGACCTTGTATCCACCTCTAGTTGAGCCTGGCTCCTAGAGTGTGTCGACCTTATATCCACTTCTAGTGGAGCTCGGCTCCTAGAAAGGTGTCGATCTTAGCCCCGATGCTGGCCCGCTGACCAGGCTCTCACCTAGGTGGCAGGGCCGGGAACCGCTCGGGTGTAGGGAGTTCTCAAGGTTAGCCCCGATGCTGGCCCGCTGACCAGGATCCCACGTAGCTGGCAGGGCCGGGAACCGCTCAGGGGCTGGAAAGAAAATACTTAGCCCCGATGCTGGCCTGCTGACCAGGCTCTCACCTAGCTAGCAGGGCCGGGAACCGTTCGGTGGGAGGGAGATTCCAAAGTGTCTTTTCCCGAGGTGGCTCCACTAGCTGGGCTCTCACTAGCTGGCAGGGTCGGAAGGCCTTTCAGGGAGGCTAGGTGGTTTTTCCCCTAAGAGAGGCTTCGCTTTGTTGGAACATGGTCTTCCGCATCTCCTAGGTTTTAGAATAACAAATCCTATGTGTATTTGATCTTGTGTGTTCAAGTGTGCAGGTTAACTAGGTCCACATGACTCAAGGAGTGCAAATGATGACTGCCCCCAAAATTGAGGCCAAAATTCCAACATGCCCACTAGCGCCGGCGGTAGCACCTAGCGCCCGGCGCTAGTGATAATCAGCGCAATTCTGGCAGCATATATAGAAGGCGCTAACGCCTTGCGGTAGCTGATAGCGCTGGCGGTAGCTGATAGCGCTGGCGGTAGCGCGGAGCACAAAAGGTATAAGAGCCATGTTGCCGTGGATTGAAGATTCTGCCACGCAAAACCATGCCCAATCGGGGATAGCGCCGGCGGTAGCGCTAGCACTTAGGCTATAAAAGGGACACCTCACCTCTCGTTTTAGACACACATCAGAGAGAGATATTGAGTGCTATAATTCCAGAGGCTGTCTTGGCCAAAATTTGACGTCCCAGCGAAGCTCTACTAACTTCTGAAGGAGAACCTCATCACGCCGGATCCAAACAAAGTCTGCTTCGACAAACGCCGATTCTACAGCGGATCTTCGTCTCCTACTTCAGAAGTTCTTCAAGCGGGAGTTTTTAATTATTTTTATTCGCTTTTTCCTTGTAAACGGTTAGTGAATTCGCCTCGTGTTGGCGACTAGGTCTGGGGTAGACTTAGGGCTGAAATTCGCCTCGTGTTGGCGACTAGATCTAGGGTAGGTCTAGGGGGTGCTCAAGGCCATATCCGGGGAAGGGTTGGCTAGAGCGGCTTGAGGCCGAATCCTGGGAGGATTGGCTAGGGCCACCGGTTTGTGGGGATGCGAGTCGAGATAGAAAACAAAAAGAGTCTTTTATTATTCGCCTCCGATTTCTAGCGTCATAGAAATCAATTTTTGAAAACCATATTTATTAATAAAGCATGTCTCTTCTTTTGTTTTTATTTAACTTCCTATTATTTTAATCTTGCAATATTTCTAAGTTTTTCAAATATAATATAAATTTCTAAAAACCCTTATTCACCCCCCCCCCCCCCCCCTTAAGGGCGCCTACCGATCCAACAAGTGGTATCAGAGCGGTTTTATTCCAATCGGCTTAACAACCGGGAATAATGGCATCTCATGATCTCGCTTTCTCGCATTATCAAGGGATTAGTCGACCACCTCGCTTTGCTGGGTCAGATTTCAACTATTGGAAAAATAGAATGATGTGTTTTCTTATGACCATGGATGTAGAAGTCTGGAACATGGTAGAAGTTCGGCACTCTCCCCCTACAATTGTAGTGGGAGACGCGATATTATTAAAACCTAAAGATAGATGTGATGATAGCGATAAACTAAGGTGTAAAAATAATGCAAAAGCAATGAACGCATTATATTGTGCTTTAAATAGGACCGAATTTAATAGAATTTCTGCCTACACTACTGCTTATGATATTTGGAATCAATTAGAAGTAACTCACGAAGGTACATCGCAGGTGAAAGACGCAAAGCTATTCCAACTGGAATCTGAATACGAAAAAATCAGGATGGACACCGAAGAGGACATCGACTCGATGTACACTCGCTTCACCAAAATAGTCAACCCTTCAAAGGCACTTGGAAAGACCTACTCAGACGGGGACTTGGTGAGAAAAATTCTTCGCTCCTTACCTCCAAGGTTCAATCCGAAGGTGAAGGCCATCTCGGAGTCGCACAACTTAAGAACTCTCCAGATCGAGAACCTCATTGGCAAAACTCAAAACCCATGAGATTGAACTCCAGATCCAACATGACGAATACAACAAGGAGCCAAAGAAAAGGGTGCTGGCACTAAAATCAAAGAAGGAGTGCATCGAAGAGGATGATGATGATGAAGAAGGTCTCCTAGTGAAGAACTTCAGGAAGTTCATCAGTAATCCAGAAAGAAGGAACACCTTCCAAAAATACTTCCAGAAGGACACTCGACGAAAGGGATCTTCCTCTTCATCAAGGAAAGAAAAAGGAAGAGATGATGAAGAAGAAAGACCACCTCCAGAATGCTACCACTGCAGAAAAACCGGGCACATTCGGAGCCAGTGCCCAAAGTATCAAAAGGAGCGGAAAGAACAAAACAAATCAAAAGAGAAAAAGAAAGTACTAATGGCCGCAACTTGGGATGACTCTTCCTCTGAAGAGTCAAACGAGCCTAAATCTAGTAGCGAGGAGGAAGCAAACTTGTGCTTAATGGCTAAAAGCGACGATGACGACACCAGCGTTCTTAGCGACACTGAGGTATCTCCTCCTACCTTTAAAGAACTTTATGATAAATTTGTTTTATTTAATCGTGAAAATGAATCTATTATCAAAGAAAATCGTAAACTCTCAAAAAAATTGGTTTCCCTTGAGAAAAGAAAGGTTTCATGTCAAGAGTGTGAACACTCTTCATTTAAGTTAAAAGAACTTGAAGTTTCTCTTTCTAATGCCCTCTCACAAAACAAAATTATCGCAAAAGAAAAGGGGGACTTAGAGAGAAAACTAAAAACCTCTCTTTTACAAATTGAAAATAACAAAAAAGGATTTGAAAATAAATGTGTTATGATTGTTCAAGAAAATACATCTCTTAAAAAACAAAATCATGACCTCAATATAGCCATAAACAAATTCGGGATTGGTCAAAAATCCTTGGATATGCTTCTGGGAAATTCATGTCATGGGTCTGGAAAATTCGGGCTTGGATATAAAAGTGATCACTACCGCCCGGCGCTAGCTACTAACACCAGCGGTAGCTCTATTTTAAAAAAAAACTTCTATTTTTCTACAATTCAAACATCATCCAGCAAGAGCAACGTAGAAACTAAGAAAAGGGTCTCAACCCCCGTTATTTCGTGTGTTAATTGTCTTAAATTTGGACACACGTCTGGCTCTTGCAGAAAAATAAAACAATGATCATTAAAACAAATCTGGGTACCTAAGAAATCCACTTACTCTATGGGTGGTACCTCTTGGGTATCTATGTCTTTAATCTCATCTTCTCTCTAGATTTGCAGGAAGGCTAAGGAAACAGAAGACGTGTGGTACTTGGACTCAGGCTGCTCCAAGCACATGACGGGCAACAAAGCAAAATTCCTTAGCCTAGAAAATAAGAAAGAGGAATAGTAACGTTTGGTGATAACGGTAAAGGAAGGATCATGGGAGTTGGTACAGTGGGTAACGCATCTTTTCTTATATCAAATGTACTTTATGTAAAAGGATTAAAACATAACTTAATATCTATAAGTCAACTATGTGATAAAGGTTTAGACGTACTATTTGAATCATCAACTAACCTTTGCAAAATAGTTAATCCTAAAACAAAAGATGTGTTACTAACTGCACCTAGAATTCATAATGTTTACATAGTTTTGTTTCATGATCTTTCCAAATCTTCTATAAAATGTTTTATAACAAAAAATGATGAATTAGAATTATGGTATAGACGCTTAGGCCACGCTAGTACAAAGCTCATCTTAAAACTAGCAAAAAGAGAATTGATTAGAGGATTGCCTAAGTTGAATGGAAATTTATCTTCTTTATGATCTCCATGCCAAAAAGGAAAATTTACCAAATCATCTTTTAAAAGCAAAAACGAAATTTCTACATCAAAACCATTGCAATTAATTCATATGGATCTTTTTGGTCCCGTTAACACTGCGAGTTTGGTGGTAGATTATACACTTTCGTTCTAATAGATGATTTCTCAAGATATTGTTGGATTTTATTTCTCTCCTCCAAATCTGATGCGTTTTGCGAATTTTCAAAATTATGTACCCGCATTCAAAATGAACTAGATTTAAAAATAAAATGCATTCGCTCAGATCATGGAGGTGAATTTGAAAATGAAAACTTTAAAACTTTTTATGATATGTTAGGTATTAAGCATGAGTTCTCCGCTCCAGGCACACCTCAACAAAACGGTGTTGTAGAACGGAAAAATAGGACAATACAAGAACTAGCATGCACCATGCTATCTGAATATAAATTACCTAAGTATTTTTGGGAAGAAGCCGTAAGCACTGCATGCTATGTAATGAATAGAGTTATGCTTGGCCCATCACTAAATCTCACACCATATGAACTCTATTATCAAAAGAAACCCAACGTGTCGTATTTTAAAGTATTTGGATGTAAATGCAATATTCTTAATACAAAAGATTCTTTAGGAAAATTTGATGAAAAATGTGATGAAGGCATATTTCTTGGGCATTCTTCAACCAGTAAAGCATATATAATATATACAAAAGATCAAGTAAGGTTGAAGAATCGATTAATGTTAGATTTGATGAGTTTATTCCATGTGCAGAGAAGCTCCCTACATGTACTGATGATGAACCTTTGCCATCCTTGGAGCACGACGAAGAAGAACCTTCCAAAGAAGAGGAGGAGAAGTCCAAGGAAGATGAACATGTACCTCCAAGCATTTTGAACTTCTCAAAAAATCATCCAAAAGAACTAGTCATTGGGGAACCTTCTACTGGGGTGAGAACTCGATCCTCTCTTCATGAAACGTTTTCTAATATTTGCTTTGTTTCCGAAATCGAACCTAAAAGCGTTTCCACCACTTTAAATGACGAATTTTGGTTTTTGGCTATGAATGAAGAGTTAGGACAATTTGAAAGAAATAAAGTTTGGAATCTAGTAGAAAGACCATCTAATCATCCAATTATTGGCGTAAAATGGATCTTTAAAGATAAATTAGATGGTGAAACTAGGATTATAAGAAATAAAGCACGCTTAGTTGCTCAAGGTTATTCTCAAATCGAGGGGGTAGATTTTGAAGAAACTTTTGCACCCGTTGCTCGCTTAGAATCTATACGAATATTTTTCGCATTTGTGAGTTTTAAAAGAATAAAATTATTTCAAATGGATGTCAAAAGTGCCTTTTTAAACGGGTTTATAAAAGAAGAACTTTATGTAGAACAACCCCCCGGTTTCATAAATGAAAAATTTCCTAATCATGTTTACAAATTAGAAAAAGCGCTTTATGGTTTAAAACAAGCGCCTCGTGCATGGTAAGATCGACTTACATCGTTTTTGTTAGAGCACGGTTACGTTATGGGAAGTGCCGACAACACACTCTTCATTAAGCATAAAAATAACGAATTAATTATCTTACAAATATATGTTGATGACATCATTTTTGGAGCCACTAATGAAGAGTTATGTAATGAAGTAGTCTTAATAATGAAAAATGAATTTGAAATGAGTCTTGTAGGAGAATTATCATATTTTCTTGGTTTTCAAATCTCACAACAAACTGATGGTTTTTTTATTTGCCAAACAAAATATGTTCACGATATGCTTAAACGATTTGGATTTGAAAATCTTAAACAAGCTTCTACTCCTATGAGTGCCTCTTTAAAACTAGGAAAGATGAATCTGGAATTTCAATTGATCAAACGTTATATAGATGAATGATAGGATCTCTTCTTTACTTAAGTGCATCTACACCTGATATAATGTTTGTCGTATGTTTCTGTGCTCGCTTTCAAGCCGATCCAAAAGAATCTCATTTAAAAGCGGTAAAACCTATTTTTCGTTATCTATTAGGGTCATCAAAATTAGGATTATGGTACCCACACAATGAATCATTAATACTCCACGGCTATTCCAATTCGGACTATGCTGGGTGTTCACTAGATCGAAAAAGCACTAGCGGTACTTGTCTCTTTTTAGGACCCTCTTTAGTTGCATGGTCTAGTAGGAAACAATCTTCAGTTGCACTCTCCACCACGGAGGCCGAGTATGTCGCACTTGGTAGTTGTTGTGCACAAGCATTATGAATGAGCCAAACACTAGAGGATTTTGTATTTCATCTCAAAAACATAGATCTTAAATGTGACAACAAAAGCGCAATAGACATCACATATAATCCCGTACACCATTCTAGTTCCAAACACATCGACGTTCGTCATCATTTCATTAGGGATCACATTAAGAAAGAACATGTAAAAGTAAGTTTCATTGGCACGGACTCTCAATTCGCTGACATATTTACTAAGCCACTTCCCGATGCACGATTTCGTTTATTACGACTTGAGTTAGGTGTCCTAGACCTTTCAAGTTAAAACATGCTCACAAATGCAATCTTTTCAACTTTAAACGATCCAAAACATCTCCTAAAATTCTGATATTCCAGCATGGAACTACCATTGGGACACTTAATCAAGATCAAAAATAAAAAAATTTCAAAATCACAAAAAATCGTTCACTGTCTCCCGTGCTAGCGCTAGCGACCCTATTCGCTTTTCTGTATTTTTAAAATTTTGAAAAATCTGTAAAAATATATTAATCTATATGTACTATTTAGTTTTGCACTTCTGATTTTATTTTATTTTTGAAAAATCAAATACAAAATTACAAAAGCCAAATTACAAAAAATATGTTTTTTTTTTCTATTGTCATTTGTTTAAAGTTTTCTTTGCAAAAATCAAATACAAAATATAAAACTTTAAAACTATAAAAAAAAACTGTTTGGATTTTTTCTGTGACAATCAAGCATTATTTAATCTATTATTTAGAACTTCTATAATGTTGCAATTTAATTTTTCAAACTACTTTGAACATTGTTTTCATCATGCTTTGATATATCTATTAATACGTGCATCAATTATATTTTAAAAGGGTGAAGAATCAAGCTTAACATGCATCCAAGTATGAGTAAATGTTTTATGTTTGTTACTGATAATTATTCACTCACCGTTTTGGCATTGTCTACATATGGTTTAATTTAAAAATGCTTGTGTATGTTATGTATTAGTACAATGAATTAAAATTGCACAAGTGTCTTACCTACACTCCTTTATTTGCACTTTTAAAAAAAATAAGAAAAGTGGTTATGTTTTTTATAAATTCTATTGGTTTGCAAAAACAAGTGTATTCGGAGAACTTTGTACAAAACAAAAATTATAAAATAAATGACAAAGATAACTCCACCAAGCACTACTTGAACCTCCTGATAAGTCTTAATAAGCGTTGTGAGGTTGAGCACCTTCGAAAGAATAGTAAAGTGTCTTGCGCAAACCATATATTTCTTTCAAAATAAAACCACTTACTCTTACGTACACCGGATCACTAGTCTCAATATTTAAATAAAATATGTGATCCCCCAAGCACTACTTTGCAACCTGATAAGTCTTAATGAGCATTGTGTGTGCAAAGCACCTTGGTAGTTGTACATTTTCTTTGTGCATTGAAGTATGTGGAAGTAAAATTATTTTTGTTTTATTGTGCTCTTACTTTACATATCTCTTGTATTTTTTGATTAACACATTTGTTTACTCTACTCAAAAAATTCACTTATGTGCACATCATTATCTTCCATAACACTTCTTCTCATGAGTATTGGATCCCAATGCTAATTCTATACTACTCTTTATTTATGAAATGCACTAGATAACCTAGCATGCTTTCTACAATGTTTGGTCTGTTTTGAAATTGTGAATTAAAGTAACATTGTAGTACTTTCTTTTGATAATATAATTTCATGCTTGGTTACATTATTTACAACTTAAATTTAAAAATGATTTACAAAAACATCTTCGTTTTGAACTTTAACTCATATCTCTTTTTATGCATCATCATTGATTGCAATAAGATGTTTCTTGTATTTCTATAAGTCTTCCGCATCATAACCATATAACGGTTTTACCTTGCGCTTTCATGCTTACTTAAAAGTCTTGTGTTTTAAAATTCCTTTCTGTTCAACACATAATTGACTTGCTTGGCAAACCTTATAGTGGTTAATATAACAATGAACATTTTTTCTAAAACTCTGATTTTACTTTCATAAAAAGTATTCTAAACCTCCTTATCATTTACTTCTCACTCAAAAGCTCGATCATGCATATATCTTATTATCAAACTTGTATGTGGTGTCTCCTTGCCCACTTTTGCTAATAACAAAAGGGGGAGAACTAACATGATAAATATAAATCCGCTATCATAATAAAAACCCAACATGATTAAAAAAGATGATAGCCTACATATTAGGGGAGCATTCACATAGGGGGAGCATGTATTTAGGGGGAGCAATTCTAAATGCTAAAATCAATAATTATCCTAAGTCATCATTCTTACACACACACAAGTAGGATTTCATCATGCTTATATATTAATGCTCTAATTTATCATTAATGGATTTGTTATTATCAAAAGGGGGAGGTTGTTGGAACAGGGTCTTCCGCATCTCCTAGGTTTGAGAATAACAAATCCTATGTGTATTTGATCTTGTGTGTTCAAGTGTGCAGGTTAACTAGGTCCACATGACTCAGGGAGTACATATAATGACTGCCCCCAAAATTGAGGCCAGAATTCCAACATGCCCACTAACGCCGATGGTAGCACCTAGAGCCCGGCGCTAGAGATAATCAGCGCAATTCTGACATCATATATAGAAGGCGCTAACGCCTGGCGGTAGCTGATAGTGCTAGCGGTAGCGCGGAGCACAGAAGGCATAAGAGCCATGTTTCCGCGGATTGAAGATTCTGCCGCGCAAAACCATGCCTAATCGGGGATAGCACCGGCGGTAGCGCTAGCGCTTAGGCTATAAAAGGGACCCCTCACCTCTCGTTTTAGACACACATCAGAGAGAGATATTGAGTGCTATAATTCCAGAGGCTATCTTGGCCAAAATTTGATGTCCCAGCAAAGCTCTGCTAACTTCTGAAGGAGAACCTCATCACGCCGGATCCAAATGAAGTCCGCTTCGACAAACGCTGATTCTATAGTGGATCTTTGTCTCCTACTTCAGAAGTTCTTCAAGAGGGAGTTTTTAATTATTTTTATTCTCTTTTTCCTTGTAAACGGTTAGTGAATTCGCCTCGTGTTAACGACTAGGTCTGGGTAGACTTAGTGCTGAAATTCGCCTCGTGTTGGCGACTAAATCTAGGGTAGGTCTAGGGGGTGCTCAAGGCCATATCCGGGGAAGGGGCTGCTAGAGCGGCTTGAGGCCGAATCCTGGGAGGATAGGCTAGGGCCACCGGTTCGTGGGGAAGCGAGTCGGGATGGAAAACGAAAAGAGTCTTTTATTATTCAACTCCGATTTCTAGCGTCATAGAAATCAATTTTTGTAAAACCATATTTATTAATAAAGCATGTCTCTTCTTTTGTTTTTATTTAACTTCCTATTATTTTAATCTTGCAATATTTCTAACTTTTTCAAATATAATATAAATTTCTAAAAACCCTTATTCAACCCCCCTCTAAGGGCGCCTACCGATCCAACACGCTTATGGCGCGATTTTCAGCACCACTCGGCGAACACTCAGGGTTGGATGATTCTTTGCAAGCTTAAGATAATCTCGCAAAGAGCGGGGATTGTGTACAACCCCGTATTCGCCGAGTGTTTTCGCGAGACCGAAGGGCCCTTTAGAACATCGTTTGGTAGCGTGGTCCAGGGCAGGAGGAAGGGTAGGGCCGAGGGGGCGAGCGGTGGAGGAGAAGGCCTCCCACTCGTCCAGCAAGTATAGGGGGCGAGAGGAGGTGGGGCGAGCCCCCCTCTCGACCCCCGCCCCCCCCCCCCCCCCCCCCCCCCCCCCCCCCCCCCGTATAGGGGGGAGAGAGGAGGTGGGGCGAGCCCTCCTCTCGCCCCCGCCCCCAGTATAGGGGGCGAGAGGAGGTGGGGAGAGACCCCATCTCGCCCCCGCCCCCAGTATAGGGGGGGCGAGAGGAGGTAGGGCGAGCCCCCCTCTCGCCCCCGCCCCAAGTATAGGGGGGCGAGAGGAGGTGGGGCGAGCCCCCCTCTCGCCCCTGCCCCAGTATAGTGGGGAGAGAGGAGGAGGGGCGAGCCCCCCTCTCGCCCCCGCCCCCAAAGTAGGGGGGCGAGAGGAGTAGGGGCTAGCCCCACTCTCGCCCCCGACCCAGAGTAGGGGGGCGAGAGGAGGAGGGGCGAGCCCCCCTCTCCCCTCCGCCCCCAGAGTAGGGGGCGAGAGGATGAGGGGCGAGCCCCCCTCTCGCCCCCGCCCCCAGTGTAGGGGGGTGAGGGGAGGAGACCTTCGGTCCCCCCTCGCCCACGCCCCAGCAGAGGAGGGAGAGACCAGCCAGGGAGCTGACCCTGGCTGGGTCTCGCCCAGCCCAAGAAGGGGGGCGAGGGGAGGAGACCTTCACCCCCCCCTCGCCCCTGCCCCAGTAGGGGGCGAGACCAGCAGAGGCTGGCCCATAGGTCTCGCCCGCCCCAATTAGGGGGCTCGCCCAGCCCCCGCGGGAGGTCCTCCCTCTCGCCTAGTTCAGGGGGGAGGGATCGGTCTGCGTTTAGCGCTTCAAAATGGTGGGATTTGGCTATTCGCAGGCCAAATCCGGGGTATTTTGGTATTTTCGCGTGCTAGTTTTTGGCTATTTGCAGCCCAAATCCAGAAATACTATAAATTGGACCAAGGGGGCACCATTTGGAGGCAAGCTTGTTCTAGGCTAGCTCTCTCCTTCTTTCTCTCCCTCCCCAACTTTCTCTCGAGGGAGCGTGGAGAGCCTCTAGTGGTGCCCAAGCCCGACATTGGCTTGGGAGGGGAAGCGCTCTAAGATCTTCCGGGTGTGTGGTGGGACCTCCTCGTAGAGCCCTTGGTCCAGTTCATAGTTCCAAAGCCTTCAACCTAGAGATCTCCCTTGGGGGG
Organism: Dactylorhiza incarnata; assembly: GCA_033032865.1. Classification (NCBI taxonomy): domain Eukaryota; kingdom Viridiplantae; phylum Streptophyta; class Magnoliopsida; order Asparagales; family Orchidaceae; genus Dactylorhiza; species Dactylorhiza incarnata. The sequence continues at coordinate 1,976,187 of JAWHQI010000124.1, read as the reverse complement.
AGTAAGAGTTGGCCACCCCACAGCTTGCTGAGGGCCCTGAACTCCACAAGAGACCGAGAAATCGGTTTCAACATTTCTCTTCAACTGAGAGGCTTTATACATGTTGTACTCTTCCTAACTGTAGTAGTCCAGAGGCTTGATATTTGATATGTTCAGAAGATTTTAGTTATCCAAGATGATGGCCTTAGAGGTTGTTCTCCAAACTTCTTGGTCTGCTCTTCTCTCAGCAGCAGGTTCTCTGATTACTATGCCAAGATTTCTTCTTACTGAATGATATGTTTTGATTACAGAAGTTCCTTCACCATACTTTGTCTTCTTTGGAGCAGGCTATGATGGTTCAACAGCCTCTTCATTATCAGACCATAATTGAGAATATTGAGATGGAGGATTGGTAGGTATATCTTCATAGAATTGCTCAGTGGACTGTAATTGCATAGTAGGTGGTTGGTATGGAGGAAGTCCCATCAAGTTCTCATATAACCACCTAAAGCTTTGATGACTGTAGACATTGGCTTCACTGAACTTGCTCTCAACTTCTCTGCTAAGATCATGCAGTTGACATAGAATTTTCTCCTCCGCCTTTCTGACTTCTTCATTCAGGGTTTGGAGTATTTTCTTCTTGAATCTTGTAAGATCTGTAATGATATCATCTCTGCTGTTGTCGCCTTGCTCATATATCTTCCTTTGACCTTCTAGAAGAGTGTTTGAATTTTCATAAAACTGCTTCAATCCTTAATTGGTGTAGCTCACAGCTGTAACACCATTGGATCGATAATTATCTAACTCACTTCTCATGTTAGACATATTACGCTTTTTCTCAGCTAGACCATTGTTCAGGTCAGCTTCTACTTCCCTTACTTTATTGAATACCTGCTTCATGGAAAAGTTAAAGTGTTCAGCTTGATATTTGAGCAGTGCTTCAATGGTCTGTCGCAGCTTACTATTGGAAGCAGAGATAATTGGGACATGAACACTCTGAGGAGAAGGAGTGCCATAACTTTCATCATTGAAAATAAACTCATTAGACTGAACTCCCCCTGGGGCAGGCACTCTATCATCTACCAAGTTCTCCTGAGCAGGAGGTGTAGAATGCACATCCTCTCCTTCTTCCACTAAAGGTCATTTCCTCATCTTTCTCTTCATTCTTTGCACTAAAAATCTCATCTTCTTTTAGAGACACCCCCTCAGAATCTGCAAGGGTGCTCTTTTCTTGGACAACTTCTTCCTTTTTAGGAACTGAAACTTCTGGCAGAGTACTGGTTGGAATACCTTCTAGGTCTGGAGCATCATCATTGTCATCATCATCATTATCATTTTCATCATTACCATCATCTTCATTATCATCAACATTATAATCAGTATCATCATCATCTTCTTCATCAGTAGATTCCACATACTCAGCAATAGTAATAGGTAACCTCTCTGGCTCCCAGACAGGAAGGTCAAGTATCTTTTCTGAGTAGTGCCCAGGGATTAGATTGAAGCTCTTCTCAATGTTGTTTACACAAGAATCAAACTGACTTTGTATGCTTGGAGGGGATGGCAGAGCTGGAGAGGGCTCTTTCTGAACTGATGACTCTGGAGGCTTAGAGCTCTCCCCCTGAATTGATGGAATTTCTGGTTCTGGACCTGCAGAATGCTCCTCCTGATCTCGTAGAATTTCTTATTCAGAGACTACCCTTGATGGAGAGGGTTGATTCCTGTCTTGCTCTTCCTTAACTTTTTCCTTAACTTGTTCCTCAACTTCAGGTCTCCTCAATCCAGGCCTGACAGTTTTCCTCTCCCATCTATCCAGAATGGAGGAATCAATCTTCTTCAGGTGGTGAATGGAGCTTCCAGATGCCATATCAAACTGGTTACCATCCAGTTGATTGAGGTATAGAGATACGATCCTTCCAAAGTTTGGAATCATCAAACTGTCCTTAATCTTTTCAAAGAGAATTGAGCCCCAATTTACCTTCTTCATATAGATGATAATTGCTACCAGCTTGAACATGTCACTCGAGAGGTAGTCGTGTGAACCTACCTTGCATAACAGTACTTTTCCCAAATATCGGAGATTAGTTTACCTTCTCCATTCATATTTTTCCTTCTAACACCAGTGGTTCCTCTTGGCAAACCACAAAACTGCAACGCTCTATTGCGATCATCTTCAAACAAACAATCCTCTTCCTCTACTGCCGGCAATTGCGGAATTCTTGTCCGCCTTGAAGGCTTCATCTTTATTACTCTACCTCTTACAGTTGACTTGATGACATTTCCTTGGCATCTAAGCTTGGCGTTCTTGAAGAAATCTAGAACATCTTTGTCAAGCACGCGACATGGATGTTCGAGAACGAAGGAAAGTCCGGCTTCTTCCAAGCAAAGAACGATATTGTGAAACTCATCAGTTGAACTAGAAAATCTAGTCCTGACCAACTCTCCCCATACCTGAAGAAATCCAGAGGTTTTGCGAGACATCATCGCTTGATCTGTCAGAGAGATTTGGTGAGGAAGTCAAATCGGCGAAAGGAGAATCGAAGGAACGCTTGGCGAGAAGAAGAATCGGCAGAAGGGGCTTGTGACGCGTGAAGCCCTTTTAAAACATTTATGTATATATATAGTTTTGAAGAGAGAAGGTGTGTACCTTGTAGAGTAAATGACTCTTCAGATCCAATAAATAGAAATTTAAATTTAAAATTCTGAGAGAAATATATTCGACAAAATAGTCCAGCAAATTCGTCGAAATGATTCGTGATATGTGTCCACTTCATCGAAATGATCCAACAAAATTAAGTTTTCGTTGAGAAAGAATTTGATGACTCGATGAATTTGTCGAATTAACTCGTGTAATTTCCTTAAATTCTTTGACAGTCCCAATTTTCTGATTTGAGGTTGATTCCTTTGCATTTTCTTCAAGATTCCTTATTCAATATACCATGCTCCAATTTGAAATAATTGGATTTGGTCTCATCAAGCAGCTTCATAAAAATATCAACAACTTACATATCCATCGGGACATAACTGAGGTTGATGTCCTTGTTCTCCACATGCTATCAGATGAAGTGATAGCGTTTCTCTTTGTGATTTGTCCAACTGTGAGAGACTGGATTGTTGGCTATTGCTATTGCACTTGATGAGTCATAGAACATCGGAATCTCCTTCAACTCCATGTTGTAGTCTTCTAACTGATTCCTGATCCATAGAAGTTGTGCACCACAACTGCCTGCGAAGATGTACTCTGATTCAACAGTTGAGATTGCTACACAATTTTGTTTCTTGTTACTCCAAGAAATAAGCCTCCTTCCAAGGAATTGGCAAGTCCCGGAAGTGTTTTTCCTATCATCCCTGCTACCTGCAAAATCAGCATCTGAAAAGCCTGTTAGCTCTAAGTCATTACTTCTTGGGTACCATAAGCCGAGATTTGGTGTGCCTTTAAGGTATCTCAAAATCCTCTTTACAACGGCATAATGAGATTCCTTAGAGTTCACCTGAAATATAGCACAAACATATGTTAGAAGCATTATGTCCAGTCTACTGGCAGTAAGGTAGAGCAAGGATCCAATTATGCTTCTGTACTTGGTTTCATCAAAAGGTTTCCCTTTCTCATCCTTGTCCAGAGTCATAGTTGAACCCATTGGAGTCCTCATTGAGGTTGCATTCTCCATTCCAAAAATTTTAATTAACTCTTTGGTGAACTTCGTTTGAGAGATGAAGATTACATCGTCAGATTGTTTCACCTGGAGTCTTAAGAAATACTTCAGCTCCCCCCCATACAACTCATTTCAAATTTCCCTTGCATTAAGTTAGAAAACTTTTTGCAAAGGTGATCATCCGTAGATCCAAAGATAATATCATCTACATAGATTTGCACTAGCAAAATCTTGCCTTTTACTTCCCTAAGAAATAATGACTTATCTATTTTTCCTCTTGTGAATTTGTTCTCAAGAAGAAAGCTAGAGAGAGTCTCATACCAAGCTCGGAGTGCTTATTTTAGACCATATAAAGCTTTTCGTAAAAAGTAAACATAATCCGGGAGGGAGGAATCAACAAAACCAGGAGGTTGTTCTACGTATACTTCTTCCTTTAGATTACCATTAAGGAAGGCTGACTTCACGTCCATTTGATAGACCTTGAATCCTTTGTGAGCAGCATACGCAAGAAACAACCTGGTCACTTCGAGTCTTGCTACTAGAGCATAAGTTTGTCTGTAACCTTGGGCAACAAGTCTGGCCTTGTTCTTAATGATCACACCATTTTCATCCATCTTGTTTCTGAAAAACCATTTCGTCTCAATAACGTTCTGACCTTTGGGCCTTGGTACCAGCTTATAAACGTTGCATCTTTTGAATTGATTGAGCTCCTCTTGCATTGCAATGATCCATGAAGCATCATCTTTTGCCTCGTCAAATTTCTTTGGCTCAACCTGCGAAAGAAAGCTTAAATGCAAAACTTTACTAATTGTACCTCTTCTTATTCTTACTCTGACACTGGTTTCTCCGATGATTTGATTAACCTGGTGATCTCTTTGGTGTCTAATCACCAGATTTCTTGCATCTTCATTGATACCAGGTTCTTCCACTTCTGGTGCATCTTCTATCTCCTTAGGTTCTTGTTCTTCAGGTGTTGTTGGATCATGCACTGAGACTATCCTCTGAAGATCTTCTTTGATGACTTCTTCCAAGCTAAGTTCTTTCATTTTTGAACTTGCACCTGCATCTTCAATGAAAACACTAAAAGAGCTGTTGTGAAGCATGCTCGTCTCCTCAAATATAACGTTTATGGATTCTTCTACAACCAGAGTTTTTTGTTAAAGATCATATATGTCTTACTATGGCTACTATAGCCTACAAAAATATTTTCATAACATTTTTCACTAAACTTAGTTTTGTAATACTTCTCGTGGTTAAGTAGGAAGCATTTACTGCCAAAGATTCTAAAATAAGATATAGTTGCTTTCCTGCCCTTCAGAAGTTCATAAGGTGTCTTACGATGGTTCTTGTTGATTAGTGCTCTGTTTTGCACATGACAAGCAGTGTTGACAGCTTCTGCCCAGAAATATTTTGGAAGAGAAGAATCATTCAACATTGTCCTGCTTGCCTCTATGAGTGTTCTATTCTTTCTCTTGGGAACTCCATTTTGTTATGGAGTTTGAGGAGATGAAAACTCATGAAAGATACCTAAGCCTTCACAAAATTCTGTCATAGCCCCAGATTTGAATAATGTTCTGTGGTCACTTTTGATTTTGACTATGGAGCAGTTAAGTTCATTCTGGATTTGCCTAACAAAATTAGTGAAAGATTCAAAATTATCTGACTTGTGTTTCAGAAAGAATACCCAAGCAAAATGTGAGTAGTCATCAACAATCACCAGGGTGTAAGCTCTACCTCCTAAACTCCTGTCTGGCATGGGACCAAATAGATCCATGTGGATCAGATATAAACATCTGGTAGAATCTTTGCCAATGATGCTCTTAAAGTTAGCCCGAGTCTGCTTGCCCATTTGGCATGCATGACAAGGTCTCTCTTTAATGCACTTAATGTCAGGTGCATCAAGTACTAGGTTGTGGGAAAATAACATACTTATAGTTTTGAAATTAATATATGGCTCCTTCACAAGTGGTTTCGTAACAACAGATTTGACCTTTGGTGCTTTCTTAGCTGAAGGTCCATGCATGAATGAACCATAGTCTTTTAGGACTACTTCTTCATAAGGTGCTTTGAGAATGGTTGTTCCAAAGTTTCGGGGACAGCTCCATCCTTGGTTATCCTTGTTTGACTCAACGTGAGTTGGTCTTGTAAGATGACCATAGGATGTTTCAAAGTCATAGCTGTTTGTCAGAAAAACTATTTTCTTGAATGAAGGTTGACATTGATTTGCCTTAACCTTACCTTTAACAGGCCTTCTCTTAGCGGCCTTACTCTTCTCAGTCTCGTGACCGATACCACTACCCTTTGCAGGAGCTGAAAACCCGTCAATGAGAGGAAGGATGGTCTTTGGCTTAGAGAATCTTGCTATTAGCTTTCTTTCAACCGTTATCTTCCCTTTCAACTCATTTATGGATTTCTCCTTCGGTTTTAATAGTTCAATTGAGCTTTCCAATTCGTCTTTTAAGGATTGGACTTTATCTCTGAATGGAATTATTTTTTCAATTTCTTCCTTTAGATCTTATTCCAAAGCCTTGAGAGCCGCAATCTCCTTGGCTTGACATTTAACCACCTTGCGGTATCTATTAAATAATTTAAGCAAGGCTTGGTGCTGAACCATTAACTCTGATTCTTCTGCAGAGGTATAGCCTTCATCCGCATTAGACTCAGCTTCCGAATCAGAAAGAGGAGTGTGCGAATTTTCCTTCCCCTCATGGGAGGTGTCGTAGTTTTCCTTGTTAGATTGTGCCATTAGCCCAAAGTAGGTTTCTTCGTCTGAGCTTGACTCGTCTGAGTCGTTGTCGCTCAGAGTTTTTTACTTCTTTTCCAAGAAGCTCTTTTCTTCCTTCTTCTTACCTTTGAAGGATTTCTTGTCTTCCTTTCTTGATTCTTCTTTCTTTCTGTATGGGAATTCCACAATCACGTGCCCTGGCTTATTGCAACAATAGCAAATAATGTCAATCAAAACATGTTTGTTCGATTAAGATTTATACCTATCATTGCTTTATCCTTTCTTGTGATTTTCACCATCATGTCTTGAGCTTCGGTGGCTGGATAAGGAAGATTGACTTCTCCTCTGCTTTCTCTTGCTTAGCAATCTTTTGAATTGCTTAGAGAGTAAGGAGAACTCTCCATCGGACATGCCTGAGCTTGCGGGCAAGTCACAGACTCATCATCTTCATCTGACGATTGTGTCCTTATCGAAGATGCAATCTTACCTTTGCTTGACCCTTCGGCCTTTAGTGCTACGGACTTCTCCCTTCCAGAAGTCCTATCGCCCTCTTCCTCAGACTTTTTGATGCTGAGCTTCAGTTAGTGGGAAAGAAGCTTCCCAAATAAGATCTGAGGCTCCATTGTAGCTAACTTGCCAAACTCCCTTATGGCGATTGCCTTGGTATCCCATTCTTTCATCAGGGATCTCAAGAACTTATCTTTTAACTCTCCAGTAGTAAACTCCCGGTCATAATTTCTTAGACCGTTGACTATTTTGAAGAACTTCTCATAAGTGTCTGATATGCTATCTCTTGAGTCTTTCTTGAAGGCTTCGTATTTTTGATTTAGTAGAGATCTACAATCATCTCTAACTTCTTCAGTACCCTCCATCAAAATCACAAGAGAATCACACATCTCTTTGGTGGACTTACAATGAAATAGATTTTGTAACATGGAGTCAACCATTGCACTGGCAATGATGTTCTTTGCCTTCTTGTCCAAATATACAATGACAATCTCATCCTTAGTGGGTTCAACATCTTCTTCAGCACTTGAATATTTGGAGTTATTGCAAATGCCTTCATGGGAATGTGAGGACCTTTTACAACGATCTAAAAGATTCTTGGATCGACAGCTTCCATGTAGAACCTTACTCTTTCCTTCCACAGGGAAATTCTTGTTGGGAATGTTGGCCACATGATTCCTGATTTGAAGAAGTCACCAAGTCAAGAATACTTCACTTTGTATTTGATCACATATCTAGCTTATAAATCTCAGGATCACTAAGTACAATGTCGTCGAGAAGCACAGGAGATGTCGTCGACAAAGTATGCTTGACGTCGTAATGATGAGCAAAGCAAACGCAGAGAAACTGTCAAAGGTAAGCATGTCGCCGAGAAGATGGAGTATCGTCGACATCAATGTAGTGGCCATATCGTCAAGAGAATGATGCGATTACGACGACAGGATGAAAGAAGAAAGGTCACAACGACACATTCAGAGATAGCATATCGTCGTACATGCAGAAACGCCAGTATGTCTCGTATCGTCGAAATACCAACATCAGAGGCAGAAGCAAGAAGACTTGAAGGTTTACCAAAGCACAAGGCGCCGACAAAGGCCTGTCGTCGAGATATGTTCCATGTCGTCGTAACGATGGAAATATCGTCGAGATAGATTCAAATGATGCGGGCGCGCTGTCAGCATTTAATGATGCCGCCTGATTGTCCAATCAGCGCATGCTTTGAAGGATGGGCATCTGACAGGAAAGGAAACCGTATGTGGCCGTTATGCGGCTTTCCTATAAAAGGGAATAGTGATGCCCTAGACAATCTGTCGTTCGGTCAAAATCAAAAAGATCTAGAACAAGGAAGAATTCCGCCGCTCTTCAATAGAACAATATTTTTTTTGCGGAGAAGAAAGAGAAGAAGAACAGAACGAGATTCAGTGTTCTCAGAAGAATCAGTCATCTCCATTGATTGATAAGTAGCCGATCAACATCAGGCGGAAGAAGAGGAGGCTGAAGAAGATCTTGTGCTAAAATTCAAAATCAAGAAGCATCTTCCTCCTCCTTAAAGAAGCCGATCTCCATCAGGCCAAGTTGCCGATCTTTTGTTCAGCAGAAGAAACAATTTATTTTTTGTAAATTCTTGTAAGGCTTGCGGGCCAACTTGTCTAGCTTGAGGGCTGGAGAGCTGTGAGGCTTGAGGGCTAGGGCAGTGGACTTGTGGGTGCGTCTTGTCGAGCTTGCGGGCTCGGGGGTAGTAGGGGCTTGAGGGCCTAGGCTGTTGGACTTGCGGGTCCGTGTTGTAGGGCTTGAGGGCATGAGTGTCAAGCTTGCGGGTTCGGGGGCATTAGGGGCTTGAGGGCATAGGCTGTTGGACTTACGGGTCCGTGTTGTAAGGCTTGAGGGGCTGAAGTTTTGGTGGCTTTTGCCGAGCCTAGAACACTGCTGGGTAGGCGCAGAGGGAGAGAGGGCAACTCAAGACACCCTGTCTTGAGGAACCTCTATAGATCGTTGCGCATTTTCTGTGTTATGCTTTTTACTCTATAGATCTATTAACCAGAAACCAAGAACACCATAGGGGAAACAAAATAAATTGAAAAACCTATTCACCCCCCCCCCCCCCCCCCCCCCCCCCCCCCCCATCTAGGTCGTTAAGTAGACACCCCATAAACAACAAGTGGCATTAGAGGGAGGTTGTTCATTGAAAAGCTTAACAGCTTGAACAGATCTGCCCGTGGGTGTCTACCTTTCACAGCTATGGAATCAAAAATTGTTATTTGTTCCAAGGAGAGCTTTGCCCTTTGGAAAGTAAGAGCAAGAATTTACATGGAGGCAATGGATCCCAGAATGTTCCTAATAATTCAAGAAGGACCCTCCATGTATAAAATAAAAGATGAGATCCTTCTAGGCAGAATGGACAAAGAAGCCAGAAGCATTCTAGCTGGTGCCGTAGATCCGCCAACACTCCAAAAGCTGAATCACTGCACATCAGCAAAGGACATGTGGGACTTCCTTGAATCCCTCATGGAAGAGTCAGAGGAAGATGTTCAAGAAGAAATCCCTCAAACACAAGTATGCATCAGAGCACCGTTAACCATCACAGACTGTGATTCTGAAGATGATGAGGCTTATGGGCTGATGGCTCTCACTGATAAAGAGAATCATGATGAATCACATCATGATCAGGTATACACCACTCACACACCTTTACTACCTGCTTCGTCTAAGGAGACCAAGAGTGCATCAGGTTATTGTTCATCATCTGAAGATGATGCAGAAGACTGCTTATCCTGCAACAATAAGTACCATGCTGATCTAATTGAGCAGTTTGGTGATCTCTTAGAAGCTCTGAGTAAGAGCAAAAAGCTTGTTAAGAAGCAAGCTAGGGAGCTAGAATCACTCAGATCTTTTAAGGTTGAGTCAGATGGGAAACCGGGTATATCCTGCAGTAAGAACACCAATCCACATGAGCTCCAGAAAATCATAGACAAACTCTATGAGGAAAGAAGCTAAAAGGAAGATCTAATCAAGAAACTTGAGAATGATCTTCTTAAGGAGAGAAGCTTGGTGGCCCAGTTCTCTAAGACCAAAACTGTGCTGCCCATCAATGACACCTTCTCCTCTTATGCAAATAGGAGGGGATTGGGTTTCAATGAAGGGGCAGCAAATGCTGGGAGTGGAGAAAAGGGGAAAACTAAAGCTGAGCCTCATACCACCTTTCAGAAGGTTGTGCTCCCCTCAAACAGGTATGATCAGGACAGTGTCCATGGTCACTGGATGAATGGAAGCTCCATTAGTCATGGAAATGTTCCTGACTATGGGAAGAGAAAGGGGATGGGGATGAGTGCATTAAAGGCTCCCCATGAGGAAATCCAAATGGCCCATCATGGACCATTTGTGTTTGGTGCTCCAGCCCCCACTCTCAAGGATAAAGGAACAACATCTTCACAATCTCTTCCAGGTAAAAAGCAGACTGGTAGCTCTAGTATAATCAATTCTAACTTGATCATATGTGATTCCATCAACACCATGTCAGCTACCAAGCTGACATCTGTTGCTGACAAACAGATAAAGTCAAGAAGAAACAATGATACTAGAACACTGATGTAGGGATACCGGAACGACGCGGACGTTACACAAACGGAAAATGTGCATCACAGAAATTAAAAGAACATGGGAGGGCTCCGACCAAAAGTGAACGAAAAGGGGTCGGTTGGCTCTCCAAATCCAAGAGATGAAAATATGCGGGACTCGATACAACGTCCTTAAGACCTACCTCTCCAACAAGCACACAACTCACCGTAATCCGGACTTGATACCACGTCCTTAAGACCTACCTCTCCAACAAGCACACAACTCACCGCACCTACACAAGCATCTATTCCATCAATCGATTCATTTCAAAACGCAGCGACAATATTTCGGAGCGGCGGTGAACATTCAAGCGGCGATAAAGCTTTAGTTGAGATTAACTCCCTTGTTAGCGCTAAGTGCGCCAATCTTCAAGAGCAAACCAAGGATAGGCCGAGTTTCGCTCTCGCACCGGATCTACCCGATCCGAACAACAAGAGATTCAATAACAACACTTAGATCTCAGATTTTTGCAAGCGAAGAAATTAAAGCCGCGGATAAAACGATTCGACAAAAACCTCCACAAATTAACGAGTAGCAAGAATCACTAGCAAAGAGAGGGTTTACCCAACCAAGAAGATGAACACACAAGATAAGGTGTGAGAATCTCTCTCTCCACGATTCCACCGGCGTCGCACTGAACGGAGAAGCACCCTTTCTTCCTTGGAGTTGCACCGCGGAAGTCTCGCCGGAGTCGCACCGAAGAGGATGGAGGGAGGCGGCCTTGGAGTCACACCAAGAGGAAGGGGGCGACAAGGGGGAGCACCTCCTTGGCCGAAATTTCCCAAGGGGAATAGGGTTTGCTTTTTAATCTTCAATAATCTATTCCCTCTCATCAAGGCCTCCTTAAATAGGAGTTACAACAAAATCTTAACCATCCATGATGGAGATGAAATCTCATCCATCCGTATGGTTAAATATACACCAAAATAAAATAAAGAGTTCAAAATTAAAATTACAACCATTTTAAGGAATATAAAATTATCATCTAGCATGAAATAATTTTATATTCATTAATATAAAATAAAAGTGCATAAATAAAAGTTTAATATTTTATGGCGGCTTTGGCACGTCGCGGGCGGAGATTATAACGCGGACTTCCTTCAGCGTCATCATGGCACCTCAGATCTTTGTGTCGCAGCGCCTCGGCAACCGGGTCATCATCAAGGAGTGTCGGAGGGGCCGCGCAATCAATCCTCCCCCACTCAAAATCACGTATCTCTGATGCGTGGTCCGAGAGATAGCGGCGGAGAAGCTCGGCGTCCAAACGTTGAAGCTCTGTCGCGAGTACCCAAGAGTCGTTGGAGGGAGGGCGGTCACGCCAACGGATGAGGAAGCGGTAGGTAGCACCATCAGGATTAGCATGTGGCTCAGCAGCGAGAATCACATCTGGAGTGAGAAATGTCTTGGGGAACCTGGGAAACATGTCAGCAGTAGGAATAAAAGAAGACAACGTACCATCCGATGTTATACCTGCGGGGACCGAAGGAGAGAGATCATCCGAACTACCACTCCCCAACCCATTAGAATTTTTAGTGGAGGGTGAAGACGACAAAGAATCCAACTCATGCGGAGGAGAAACAAACGACGTCAAATCCGAGACATTAAAAATAGGTGTTATACCCCAATCAGCCGGCAAATCTAACACGAATCGTTGTCACCTAGCTTCTATATAATCTGAAAAGGGCCGGCACGCTTTGGTGCTAACTTTTTAACGGTGCCAGTTGGCATTCGCTCGGGAACTAACCGTACTAAAACCAGATCACCGACTTTAAAGTGTGACACCCTTGTATGTAAATTAGCTTGCGTTCGATAAGACTCGTATTGATCGGTCAAGGTAGCTCGTATACGTGCTTGTAAGTCATGAATATGTTGGGCGAAGGATTGTGCGAACTGACTTGTCTTGTACGTTGGGGGCAACGGAACCAAGTCAAGAGGCACAGGGGCCTTATACCCGTGAACAATCTCATTTGGAGACAGACCTGTGGACCGTTTTTTGGAATTTAGTTCTATGCGGGATTCTCCAACGGGTGCGGTGACAATAGAGTGAATGGACCTACGTGGGTCAGCTAACACCAATGTTGGCACCAAAAATGGTACCTACAAAATTCACACACTAAGGGGGAGGGGAGAAGACTGCGAAGTGCAGGTTACTAAGACAGGAGAGGCCGGAGAAGAGGAAAACGATCACAAGATGGCGATCACTGAAAAATGAGACTGCTTACACAGGTTGTAAGCTGGAGCCTCGGAGCAAAAGCCCTTTTTCATGTACCCCTACCCCTCTATTTATAGACGAGGGGGGTGCCCAAACGGGCAGAACTAAAAACTACGGGCTGCCCGGGATACATGAGAGCCGGGGCAGAGAAGAGGGGTGCAAATAACAGAAAAAAGGAAAATGGACAGACCGCCTAGGCTGGCGATCTCAGACATCTCTGACCGCTTGGGACTTAGAAAATCTGGCTGGGAAAGAATCCGGCGGTCTGATCGATCACCCTATTTTGAGACCGCTCAGGCCGAAAAATTTGACCTGTAAGAAGAGGTCGCGGGCTTTCTGGGCAAACATAATCCCCGCACATTTTTAAGTTGCTCTTAAAACTTCGAAAATGTAAACTTTGACCGCTGAGACCACGACCGTCATAAATGCAGCTTGGCCTATAAATACCGGCTAGGATCTTCAGATTCTAAATCTCTGAGAAATACCAACCCTTGAGCGGTCCCTGAAAAGTAGGTGGTGCGATCTCAACTGAAGATGACCATACTCGACTACATAAAAGCTCTTCCACCGAAGTCGAACTCTCCTGGGAAGAAGGAAAACATTAGCTTGAAGAAGGGAAAGAAAGCGCCAAAAAGATTAATGAAAACAATCGCTTCGAAGGGGACCGCCCGATCTCCTCAAGAGACAAGGCCTGAACTTCCTGAGAGTTCGGTTGTGCCGGTCTCTGCTTTTTCTGAACCATCTAATGCTTCTTCAGACCCTGTATGGAATTTGTCTGACTTTTCCATTTCCTTCAATTGTCAGAAATCCCTGGAGGTGCTGGATCAAACAGCTTCCCAACTTCCTGAGGCCACCTCTCATGATGCTATTCTGGCCGGTCTGCATCAGAAGAAGGCCGAGGCCTAGTCCATAAGGCAGAAGATCGCCGAGCAGGAGATCGCTGCAAAGAGTAGGAAAAGGAAGAATTCAAGTCCATCCAGTTTGACCTACAAGAAAAATAAAAGAAATGAGGAGGAGAAAGATGTGATCGCCCAGAAGGCGATCATGATTCCGGAAAACGTCGATCTGGAGGGCTCCACCGAGGTTTCAAAGGCGAGTGCTAGAGGCGATCTCTTTTTCCCTCCTGCGATCTCAACTCTATCAAGAGAGGATGATTCTGAATTGATCGCTTATCTTGATGATGTTTCTCTCAATACTTCATCTTTTTCAATGTTGCAGGTGTTGGACCCCATTGAAGCTTCAGCCATAAAGAATGCTACTGTCGAAAAAGAGATCGCGGCCAGGGAGAAGGAGAGAGCTGACGCAGCGATCAAGGCCAAGGAGGAAGAAGAGAGAAAGAAAAAGGAAGAGGAAGTGTTGAAGAAGAAAAAAGAAAAAGAGGTAGAGGAGAAGAGGAAAAAAGAAGAAGAAGAGAAGAAAGAGAAAGAATTGAAGGAGAAGAAGGAGAAGGCAGAGAAGAAAAAGAAGGATCGGGAGGAGAAAGAGAAGAAAGAGAGAGAAGAAAGGGAGGAGGAAGAGAGAAAGAAAGAAGCGGCTAAGACCGCCGAGGAGGAGAAGAAGAAGGAAGCGGCCAAGATCGCTGAGGAGAAGAAAGCCCTGCTCGCCGAGGAGGAGAGAAGGCAGGAGGTCTCTCAGACCGCGGAGAAGAGAGTATCTGAGGAGGAGACCGTGAGAAAGTTGCAGACCGCTAAGGAAAAAGCTGCACTTTCCAGCGGTCTCCCAGGTGATTCTTCTCAAGAAGATCATCTAAACAAGGCTGCAGCAGATCGCGCAGCGGCGGTCTCGGCTTTGCGAGCTGGTAAGGGTAAATTGATTTCCAAATCAGTTTAGTTCCTTCCTTTCCCTATGGTTCGACCTATTTCTCCAGATAGAAAACGCGAGGTCATTCTTATCGAGACCGACGACATTCTTTTAAGTAATGAAGAGTTAAAAAGGAGAAGAAAAGAGGGCGAAAGATCGCAGAAAAGAGAATTGGAAAGAATGAATTTACAGCGTCTAAGGGGATCAGATCGTCTTTCACTGACCGCAGATTCCGCGGTCACTAAAGATGCTGAAAAAGCCTTACGTGACTGCGGTCTCAATTTCTTTCCAAGTACTCTTTCTGCTCAAAAAATTATATTTGATTGTTGTTTATAATTAAAATAACTTATCTCTTGTGACCGCAGATAGTGATAACGCTGAGATCGAAGAGGGAGAACTTCCTCAACAGGTGGTGATTCCCCCTCAGCTCGCCAATATCCTCAACCCCATGTTCGAGGATGATCGCTCCATGCTGATGAGGGAGAGGGCTCAAAATGACCAGATTCGCGGTCTTGAAGAGAAGCTGCGCTCTTACGAGAAGAGAAGCCGGGAGGAACGTGACCTGAAAGTTGAAGAGCTCGCGCGAGCTTTCAAGAAGGCGGAGAAGGATGTTGATTATTACCAGTGGAAAGCTGCTGCGCTGTCCGCCGAGAATGAGAGGCTGAGAGGCGGTCATGCGAAAGTGCTAATGAGACCGGGAACCTCCAGCGATCACCAGGCGGAGAGACCGCGGCCGGAGATCATGCTAGTCCTCATGGAGCAAGTAGGCATGGAGATGTCTAAAATTCATCGAGCTGCAATGTCAGCTAACCAAAATTTAGTATCTGTCCTGGCCGCCGTCAACGACATGCAGGATATAGCAGCCCATGTGGGAAGGGATAGACCTAGGAAATGAACATTATTTTGAGACCGAGCGGTCTCTTATCAAGAACAGTTTGCTGTAATATTTGTACTATTAATGTTTCATCTATTTTCTGTGATTTCTTTTAGTATTTATGCTTTATGCGGTCTTGATTATTATAATCTGCGATCTCCTCTGTGTTAGGATTGTCTGTGATGTTGTTGCTTTATGTATGTTTTATTTATTGAGACCGCCAGTACAGCTTGTTCTCTTTTAATCTTGCACAGGTCGAGCGGTCTGCAGATTTTTTGATGGGCGGTCTGCAAAAGGAAATGATTATGAAATGATCCTTCTATTTCTATAAATAGCTGCCTTTATAACCTTCATTTTATGCTTTCTTGAATGCGCTCTAAACACCGATCTCAGCGATCGCTCAAAATGGTGTCCGCTCGTGCCTCTTCTGCGATCACCTTCCTGAGCGCCGATCATAAGCAAGGGCGCTTGTCAAAAGATGAATTCGTCGAGTTTATAAAGAAGTATATGATTCAAACCCAGATCGTTGTGAGACCGCCAACTGAACAAGAAAGGTTGAACTTCGGAGAGGAGAAGAAGTTCATAATCCCTATCGATCACTTCGATAACGGATTAAGGGTTCCCCTCCCTTGGGAATGGTTAGAAATTCTGGAGTATTATGGTTTTGTGCTCGCTCAGCTGCCTTCGAACTCTATCGGTCTGATCAATGTTTTTATCAACTATTTGAGATCGGAGAGGATAAAATTTACGATGAATCTGTTCCGTGGAACCTTTACTGCGAAAGTTCTGAAGGAAGGCCAGAAGAGAGATGAATTCAAGGGGCTGATGTACTTCTCTGCGGATGGAATAAAGATCCTGAACCTTCCCAATAAGATCCCTTTCTGGACAGACAGATTTCTCGTCTTCGAGGGCGATCTCGGCGGTCTCAAGAGCTCTCCATCTCCGCGACCTGACATCACTTTTAAGAAGATAAAGGTGCTCGCGGCTGAGGAGATAAAACTTTTAGCCTTCTTGGCAGGCAAGAGGCTCGACCTTGTTCACTACCTGGCGATCTGGCCTGAGATCGCTGAGGTTACTCCTGCTGAAAGTAAGTTCTTCATTCGGTCTCTTGCGGTCTCCTTTCATGTATATTTTTTTTTATAGCCTTTCCCTAATAGTAAAATTTTTACCTCAGCGACCTTTAAGGTCCCCGAAAGAGACCCAATCTCTCCGGCAGCAGAAATACTTACCCAGAGAGAAAAGAGGTTGAAGTGTGAGGCCGACTCGTTCGGGATCGCTGCTGAGACCGCCGATCAAGACTTCCCCCTACATGGTTTCTTAAGTAGCATGAGGGATATAAAAGGAAAGCCTCTCCTCAAATGGGCCGCAAAAGGGAAGTCCTTGAAGGTCTCCACCGATCTTCTTTTGTGGAGTGGAAAGGTGACCCGCCATGCTTACGCGGTCACCTCTGCTTTGTATGGGAGGAAGAACGCGGCGGAGGCTTATAATATCGAGACTGAGCAGCTCCCCGATCTCTGCTCTCAGGTGACCGCCAGAAGCACCATTCTAAACCATCATATGGGGCGGTCTCTCCGCAGTGCCCTAAATGAAAATACTGCCCTGCGTGAGGCCCAAAAGGCAAGGGTTTTACCTGTATTATATGATCGATCACTTGTGATCGTGCGGTCTTTATTTTTCCCTTTTTCAACTGCAATCTGAGCGGGTGGCCTATGATCCGGTAAATCCAGCCTTTCAGAAGGCCATGATGCATCATATAAAGGAGACCGCTGACCAAGTACTGGATGAGGTTCGCGGTCGCGGCGGTTTCACAGTGGAATTCAAAGATATAACTTTTTCAAAGCTCTTCCCAGACGCGGATCAAAGAATCGAAGAGCAATCAGAGACCGCTGAAGAGACCACGGGTGAAGCTGACGATCAGGAGGAAAACCTCGAGATCGAGGATGAAGAAGGAAGTGGAAGCCACTATACTCAAGGCCGGGATTCTAGTTCAGGTTCAAGCTCTGGATCTAGAATTTCGGTGAGTAAATCGGAGGAATCTTCGGCGGAGACCGATTCCTCTCTCTCGGCTGAGCGATCTTCCAAGAGATCGAAAAAAGATTGAGTTGTAATTTTTCTTTTTTCTTTTTTTTTTCTTTTTGGGAGACCGGGCGATCTCGTTGTAATAGCCATTTTAGAATATATATAAAATTTAATTTTTGTTAGATCTGTATTTGGTGAATGAATCTGTTTCTGGTATATTTATTTTATTTGTTCTTCTGAGCTAGAATTGGCATTCGATCTCAATGCCTTAGGTTTATCAAACATTTTTCTTTTGAAAAAGTTCCAGGTAGCGATCTCTAGTAAAAAACAAAAAAGGTTAAATTCAGATATAAACAAGATGTTCATGCGGTCTCAATATTACCAAACCGTCATTGGGAAGATATCTGAATCCTTACTGCCCAGGCTACCATGATATATATTCTGAACAGTTCTGCGATCTCAGGTTTAGAAAATCGCCATTCAAAAAGATACTGAAGACAGTTTTAACATATATAGACCTTTTTACAGATAGAGTTCATGGAAATCCAGCGACCTCAATATATTCAGACCACTGCGAACTGAAGATAATCTAGGCTTAATGATCCCCTGACAATCTCGAACTGATTCAGATAGAAGATGCCTGGGTGAATACCCCAGGCCTTAGATGAGGACTATCTGGCGATCTCAATAAATCAAAACCGATTTCAGCTTCCTTCAACAGATCAATATTGGCGATCACTTTTATCCAGATCCTGGAGAAGATCAAACCACTAGTCCTGAATAATATAGAACACCTCTTGAAGAGAGGAAACATGTGGTCTCAAAAACTTCTGACTGCCCGATCCCAGTATTAAGAGATAAATGGATCCTTGTAGAAAAAGGAAGAAGAAGAGAAACACGCGGTCTCAAAAACTTCTGACCGCTCAATCTCAATATTAAGAGATAAATGGATCCTTGTAGAAAAAGGAAGAAGAAGAAAAACACGCGGTCTCAAAAACTTCTGACCGCTCGATCTCAATATTAAGAGATAAATGGATCCTTGTAGAAAAAGGAAGAAGAAGAAAAACACGCGGTCTCAAAAACTTCTGACCGCTCGATCTCAATATTAAGAGATAAATGGATCCTTGTAGAAAAAGGAAGAAAAAGAAAAACACGCGGTCTCAAAAACTTCTGACCGCTCGATCTCAATATTAAGAGATAAATGGATCCTTGTAGAAGAAGAAGAGAGGGGAAACTCAAAATGATTCGCAGGGCAGGTGTGGTCATGCCGATGAGGCTATATCGACATTGCTTTCCCTGTTAGATTATTGAATTTGCTTTTCTCAATCATGTTTTAATGAATATTCGAGAGTTACAATCCAGAATGATCGGTAGGGCAGGTGTGGTCATGCCGATGAGGCTTATACCGACATTGCTTTCCCCGAAGATCATTGAGATCGTAACACTGTCCTTTTTAATGCATGACAGAGCTGAGTCAGCCACCCAGACCTCCTTGCTAAGGTGTGCCAGATATCAGCTAGGACCCGACATCCTAAACTTTCACCGTTCAAGCTTGGCGAGCCACTGCTACACAGATTCGAAATCTCCCCGACATCTGTGGTCCTGGAAGAATTACACTCAAGCTAACAAGCCGAGAGGGAATGAAGTAGGATCCGTCGATGTCTTGCTTGACGAGTTTTCGGTTTTACTAACAACTCATGTTTTAAACTTGCCATTCATTATGTATATCTTGAATGTTTTGGCCATGTCTGCATAATGCTCAAAAGAAGAAAAGTGAGAGATAGAATGAGAAATTTGAATACGAAATTTTAAGAAAAGAAGAGTTTGAGATCATCTCCACTCCAAGAGTGAGGCAACTCCTCTCCTTCATGGGTTTGGAGATGGTAGGCACCATTTCTGAGCACTTTTTTTTACCACGAATGGTCCTGCCCAGTTAGGGTTGAGCTTCCCAACTGAACCTGCTCTTGCCGCTGCATCCACTTTTTTCAAAACCAAGTCCCCAACAACAAATTCCTTGATTCTCACGTTTTTATCGAATAATTTTGCCATTCTTCTTTTCACTTCCTCTTGCCTGATAGTTGCTGTATCCCTTAATTCTTCAATTAAGTCGAGGCTACATTTTAACTCCTCATCATTCTCTTCCATCCAATCGATCCGATTTTGTTGTGCTAATAATACCCTTGGGCTTTTACCTCAAACTCTACTTGAATAAGAGCTTCGGAACCATGTGATAGCTTGAAAGGAGTCTCTCCAGTGGTGGAACTTGGAGTTGTTCTCAAGGCCCATAAGACTGAAGGTAGTTGTTCCGCCCAGTTACCTTTGAGATATTTCACTTTCTTTTTCAAAAGATTTATGATAAGCTTGTTAGCAACCTCTACTTGCCCATTGCTTCTAGGATGATGTACAGAAGCAAAACGTAATTCAATGCCAATTTGATTACAGAAATGAATAAGGGTTGAATTATTGAACTGGGAACCGTTTGTTGGATCGGTAGGCGCCCTTAGAGGGGGGGGGGGGGGGTGAATAAGGGTTTTAAGGATTTTAAGACTATTTTGATTATTTTAGAAAAAGGTTTGAATATGATAATAAAGAGGATCAAGAGTAATCAAGTAAAGTAAAATTAGAGACAAGATTTTATAAATTTGAGAGACATGATTACAAAACTTGATCTCTTATGAAAGCTAGAAATCAAAGCTAAATAGAAAAGAATCCTTTTAGTTTTCTATCCCGACTCGCTTCCCCACGAACCGGTGGCCCTAGCCTTATCCTCCCCGGATTCGGCCTCAAGCCGCTCTAGCCAATACCTCCCCAGATGTGGCCTTGAGCCCCCCTAGACCTAGCCTAGATCTAGTCGCCAACACGAGGCGATTTTCCCCCTAAGTCCAACCCAGACCTAGTCGCCAACACGAGGCGATTTCATTAATCGTTTACAAAGAGGAATATGAAACAACAATAAAGAAATAAGAACTCCCTCAAGATGGACTTCTGAAGTTGGAGTCGAAGATCCGCCGTTGAGTAAGCGTTACAGAAGCGGACTTCGATCTGATCCGGCGTGACGAGATTCTCCTTCAGAAATCAGCAGAGCTTCGCTAGCACATCAACTTTCGACCAAGATAGCCTCTGGAACTCTGGAACTCAATATGTCTCTCTAATGTGTGTCTGAAACGAGAGGACTTGGGTCCATTTTATAGGCTAGCGCTAGCGCCTGCGCTAGCCACTACCGTCGGCGCTATGTCATATTAGGAGACTTTTTGCGCGGCAGAATCTTCAATCCGTGGCAACAATTCCAGCATGCCTTCTGTGCATTGAGCTAGCGCCGGCGCTATCCACTATCGCCTGCGCTAGTGATCAGAATGGAGTTGATGGTTCAAATTCGGGGGCAATTACCATATGTAACCCTTGAGTCATTTTGACCTGTTATCCTGCACACTTAGATCACACAAGATTAAATACACACATAGGATTTGTTATTCTCAAACCTAGGAGATGCAGAAGACCGTGTTCCAACACCGTTATCTGTGAGGATTGCCATTGGAATTCCGTGCCGACATACTATATCCCCCCAAATAAAATTCTTCACAACTTGGGTAGTAATTTTGGCCAATGCCTTTGCCTCTATCCATTTGCTGAAGTAGTCAATCATGACAATAATATATCGGCGCTGACCACTTGCCATAGGAAAAGGCCCGATCAAATCCATCCCCCAAACTGCAAATGGCCATGGGGTTGATATCGATTTGAGTTGCTGAGCCGGCTGATTCTGGAGAGGAGCAAATTTCTGGCACTTGACGCATTTCTTTGCGAATTTCTCTGCATCCTTCCTCATTTGGGGCCAGAAATAACCTTGCCTTAGGATTCTTTTCTCCAAAGTTCTTGCCCCTGAATGACTTCCGCACTCTCCTGCATGAACTTCTTGAAGAATTACTGGAATCTCTTCTTCTGAAACACATCGTGCTAGTGGAGAAAGGAAAGTTCTTCTATAAAGCACTCCTGCAACAAGAGTAGTTAGCCGCTTTCCGTTTAAACCTTTTCTTATCCTTCACCGTTGAATGGAGTTTTCCAGTCGAAAGATAGAGAACAAATGGATCCATCCAAGACGGACGCTGATCAATTTCCATGACCTCTCCTTCTGCAATTGCTGGACGGAACAATTCTGAAGTTGTTCCTCCCGAGAAAAGGCCGAACTTTGCTAACTCATCCGCCTCCACGTTCTCTCCCCTCGGAATGTGTTCAATGGTAAAGCCCTTAAACTATCCCACCTCAATTTTTACCAGGGTTAAATATCGCTATAGAACACTATCTCTGGTTTCGAAGGTTCCATTCACTTGGGAAGCCATTACCAAAGAATCCGTGAAAACTTTGACGTCGTCGATTCCTAGCTCTCTAGCGAATCTAAGACCGGCTAGCAAAGCCTCATATTCAGCCTGATTATTCGTTGCTTGGAAATAGAACTTCAATGCCTGATCCAATCTTACTCCGTTGGGGTTGATTAAGACGACTCCAGCTCCAGAAGAATTTCTTCCTGAGGCTCCATCCACAAAGATTGTCCAAGCAAGGGGTGAGCCGACCCCCTTTCCTAACTCAACTTCTTTGGCATCCACCATGAAATCCGCTAGAACCTGAGCCTTGATTGCCACCCTTGGAACATATGAAATGTCAAATTCACTGAGTTCTATTGCCCACTTGGCCAGCCTTCCTGAATGTTCTGGTTTCTCTAAGACACCTTTCAACGGGAGGTCGGTAACGACTAGGATTGAATGAGCTTGAAAATATGGTCTTAACCTTCTTGCCGAGGTTACAAGCATTAAGGCCAGCTTTTTAAGGATCGGATAGCGAGTATCCGCATTTTTCAGAATCCGGCTTATGTAATAAACTGGAAATTGTTTCTTTTTCTCCTCACGGACCAAGACAGAGCTTATAGCATCGGTTCCAACTCCCATATACAGAAAAAAAATTTCTCCCTCTCGCGGGCTTTGGAGCAAAGGGGTTGATGTCAACTGCTTTTTAAGCTGACTAAAAGCATCATCACACTCCTTTGTCCACTAGAACCTAGCCCCTCCACGGAGGGTCTTAAAGAAAGGTGCGCTCTTATCTCCCGATCGAGAGATAAAACAACCTAAGCCTGCCATCCTCCCTCCGAGCTGCTGAATTTCTTTAGGAGACTTGGGAGGTGGCATTTCTATGATAGCCTTTACTTTGTCAGGATTTGGTTCCAACCCTTCCGGAGTGAGAAGATGGCCGAGAAATTTCCCTTTATTCGCCCCGAAAATACATTTCAAAGGATTTAGCCTCATGTTAAAGTTTCTTAGAGTTGAAAACGTTTCGGTTAAATCATTAAGATGAGAGGAGAACGATTTGCTTTTTATCAAGAGATCATCAACGTAGACCTCAAGATTTCTTCCTTTTTTGGCTTTTGAAAACCGTATCCATCATTTTTTGATAAGTTGCTCCAGCGTTTTTCAACCCGAAAGGCATCACAACATAACAGAAGCATCCGTCATTTGTGATGAATGAAGTGTGTGGGATGTCGGGCTTATGCATTTTAATTTGATGATAGCCGGAAAATGCATCTAAAAAACTCAAAAACGAATACCCAACCGCGGAATCAACTAAAGAATATATCCGAGGCAAGGGGTAGCAATCTTTGGGGCAAGCTTTATTAAGTTTGGTAAAGTCTACACACATTCGCCATTTTCCACCTGATTTCCTCACCATTACAACATTGGATAGCCACTTAGGGTATTGGATTGGTTGAATGAACTTTGCCTTCAGGAGCTTTTCCACTTCTTCATGGATAGGTTGAGCTAGAGTGGTTGCAACAGACCTCTTCCTTTGCTGAACTAGAAAGAAGTTGGGATCAATGTTGAGATGGTTGCAAGCGACATCAGGATCCACTCCTGGCATGTCATCTGCCGACCAAGCAAAGATATCTAGATTCTGGAGAAGGCATGCGATGAGCTGACTCTTGTCAGCTTCAGATAATTCAGCATTGATGGAGAGACACTTGCTCTCATCTTCCTTGCTGATTGGCACCGCTTGAGTCACTTGGGCAGGTTCCAAGTGAGCTCCATCTTTTACATCCTTTTCAGCTTCTTCTTCAGCTTGGAATTGCTCAGGAACTTCAACCGATTCAACCATCGTAACTTCTTGAGGAGGAGACGATTTGATCGTATTGACCGTCTTTACATAACACTCCCTAGCTTTCTTTGGGTCGCTTCTGATTCGGTGTTGTTTACCATTCAGGGCAAACTTCACCGCCTGGTGATAGGTGGAAATGATGGCTTGGTATCCATTCAGGAAGGGTCTTCCAAAGATTGCGTTGTAGCTGCTGGGAGCATCAACGACTATGAACTTTACCAATCTCACTATACCTCCCAAGATTACAGAAAGAGTGACGAGCCCTTCCACCTCCTTCTTCTCTCCTGAAAAACCATAAAGGGGTCCTTCAGTTGATAGGAGGGGTTCACCTGTTTTCAACGCCTCAAAAGCTGGCTTGAAGAGCACGTTGACTGAACTCCCTGTATCGATCAGAATCTTCTCTACTGTATAATTTTCTATCACAGCCTTAATGACGACTGCGTCGTCAAAAGGATCTGCGGTCTGAGGGAGGTCTTCATCTCCAAAAGTAACCGTCCCTCGTACCGGGGCTGAAGAGGTAGCAGCAACCTCCGATTGATAAACTCTTTTTAGGCTTACCTTCTTTGAAGACTCCGGGCCTGCTCCTCCGTGGATGCAGAAGAGGTTACCCGAGGCACCTTCATCATTAGCGTCTATGCATCCACTAGGGAATCTGATGTTGCCAAGAGAGCCAACATCGTCTACCTCCTCACACGCCCAGTGAACTTCTGCTGTCTCCTTAGCCTTCGAAGTTGAGGCCTTAGAGGGATCATTCTTCTGAATAAGGTCACAGAGCTTACCTTCCATTAGAAGCTTTTCCAAGAACATGCAAAGGGCTCTGCAGTCCTCCGTCAAGTGACCCCTTTCTCTGTGATATTCGCAGTAAAGGGTTGGGTTTCTCGTTTTCGGATCGGAGTTCAGTGGAGCTGGCCTTTTGAAGAAGGGCTGCTTTTGAACGGTTTGAAGTACCTCACTCATAGGAACCCCAAAGTCTGTAAAAGACTCTTGAGACTCATTGTAAGGAGACGGGAGGGTCAGGAGAGGAGGTTGGATATACTGAATCTGATGGACCGGGGTGACTTGCGGAGCAGGAGTAGCGGGAGTTTGAAAGAATGAACCTTGAGATGGGAAGGATTGATTACCTCGATTGGGGCGATTGTTACGATAATTCTTACCTCTCGGAGCTGGAGGTGGAAGATCTTGTCGGGGCTTTGAAGAAGATGGAGACGGATAGAATCCCGCGAAACCCTTCTGAGCTCCCCTATTGGTCAGGTTACTTACATAGATGGGTTTGTTGATTTCCCCCTCTATGAAATGATTAGCCACGCTAATCAGCTCCTGATAGGAGCTAGGCTCCTTGGTGGTGACTTCGAATTTCAAAGGGCCCTCCTGCAGGCCGCTGATCAGAGCTACCATGTAAAGCTCAGGATCCATATCTCGGATCCCCAAAATCTCCTTCTAGAAGCGGTCAATGAAACGGGCAACAGTCTCGTTGTCCCCTTGCTTGATTTTGAAGAGGGTCGCAGGACCACTCTTCCTCTTCTTTGCAGTGGCGAACCTGAGAAGGAGCTCATCCCTCAGGGCGGCGAAGCTCGGGATAGATTGACTGGGAAGCTTATAAAACCATTCCCTGGCCGATCCATCGAAAGTGGTGACCATCAGCTTACACCTCACTCCATCTGAAATGGTCCTAAGAGCAACAGCGGACTCGAAGGCCTGGAGATGAGACATTGGATCGCTCTCTCCCGAAAATACGGGAAGGCGAGGCTCCCTGAACCCATGGGGAATTGGGTCTCGACGAATCTCGTCGGTGAAGGGAGAAGGCTCTCCATACTCAGAAGGACCTGGAGGAGCAAGAAAGGGAGCAGGAGGAGCTTGAGGGTAAGCAAACTCCTCTTCAAAATTCAAGGTTTGAGTCAGAGGCCCCTGGGCTGCAGCTCGGAAAGAATTATGGAGAGCAGCGAATTCCTCATGCTGAGATCGTCGAGGAGCTGCAGGCTGGAAACTAGGGTGATCGCATGGGTGATCGCTCGCCATGCGGTCAGGGGTGGCGACCTAAAGAGGTGGAGGAAGAATCCTCTGAGAGATTGCGGCCAGAACTTGGTTCATGGCCTCAATCTGCTTCGCGAACTCCTGCTGAGCCCTGACGGCCTCTTGCCGATCTCGGGAGGCCTCTTGCTGAGATCGCGCGATCTCTTGCTGGGCAGAAGCAGCGTCCTGCCTAGCTCGAGCGGCCTCGCGGAGATCTTGCTCCACGCGGAGCTCGAAGCGGCGTTCAAGCGCTTCTAAGGAATTGTGATCGGACGGGTGACCGCTGGGAGACAGCGCGGGACGACCTCTGCGGCACTCAGCCATCTAAAAAGTCTATGAATTTCACCTGACACTTCGGATCTGAAGGTCGCGTGTTCGTTCTGTTGGCACCAAAAATGGTACCTCCAAAATTCACACACTAAGGGGGAGGGGAGAAGACTGCGAAGTGCAGGTTACTAAGACAGGAGAGGCTGGAGAAGAGGAAAACGATCACAAGATGGCGATCACTAAAAAATGAGACCGCTTACACAGGTTGTAAGCTGGAGCCTCGGAGCAAAAGCCCTTTTTCAGGTACCCCTACCCCTCTATTTATAGACGAGGGGGCTGCCCAAACGGGCAGAACTAAAAACTACGGGCTGCCCGGGATACAGTAGAGCCGGGGCAGAGAAGAGGGGTGCAAATAGCAGAAAAAAGGAAAATGGACAGACCGCCTAGGCTGGCGATCTCAGACATCTCTGACCGCTTGGGACTTAGAAAATATGGCTGGGAAAGAATCCGGTGGTCTGATCGATCACCCTATTTTGAGCCTGCTCAGGCCGAAAAATTTGACCTGTAAGAAAAGGTCGCGGGCTTTCTGGGCAAACAACCAAGTCATCACGTTCGGGTGAGATAAGACTTCTTGGAACACCCGATATTTCATTATATAATTTTCAATCCAAGGTCATCGTAGGATGGGTAGTCGCACGAACTATAACAGTGGGGTCTTTGGGTGATAAGAATGTTAAAAAGTTCATAACTTCGTTCCCAAGACTAGATTTAATAATGCTAGCACTCCCAAAAGGAGTGGTATCGGGAGCACGAAGCCTAGGACGATCCCAAAATTTATGGTCAACTAGCATAGGAAGGACAACCCAACGAAACCACTCATCTCGTCCCGCGGTGGTAACGGGTTCCATACCATACTTCAAGGTCGGGACCGAAGTAGGGGGGACCCAAGCAACCATAAATGGGTGACGGTTCAACGGGGAAGCTAACACTGGCATGTGGTCCACTAGTACAGAGAGTGTGCCCACACAACTACTACCAGCAGATAACGGATTGGACCACTTGTCCTCCCCACTAGAAGACACGGGAAACTCACTTGCCCTAATCCCGCTATCAAGAGTGTGAGGAGCTAGAAAGGGTAGCCCCATCTCCTCGACTTTCTCACCAACATCATCAGAATCACTTGGCTCTATTTCAGAATTTTTAACAACCTCCGGAATGATCTCGGGATGACCAACAGGAGGCTCCCTAAAGCTAATGGGATCATGTAAAGGTTGACTAATCAGGGCAACCTCAGTCTCAGCCACTAAGCCAATCGTGGGAGTGTCAACATGGACAATATGGCCTATGGGCAGGCTAGGACTAACCGGACCAGCCTCGGGTTTAACGGCTAGGCATAACATGTTCGTTTCTGAGTGGCTAATACAGTCTATAAGCTGATTTTGACTAGTGGTGTCAACATCCCTTTTCGTTGCTAAGCATAGGGGCGTCGACTCAGCAGGACTACAAATGTCCCCAGATGGGACCGATGGCTTCGTAGGCGGAGTGGACGTAAGAGATATAAGCCGACCCTGATGCATGAGGTCTAAGGTGTCATCGCGATCATCGTATATAATATCATGGCTAGAAAGCCAAGGGTGTCCTAATAACACATGGAAGTCCTTCATAGGAAGGACATCACACCAAACACGCTCAGAATAGGCTTTAATGGTGAGAGGCACCAAACATCGTTGGGACACAAAAATAACACTCTCATCAGGACACACAAGGTGGTATGGGCAAGGATGTGGCTTGGTGGTCACCAACATCCTAGACACCACGTTCTCCGTTATAGCGTTGGTATGACAGACGCTATCAACGACCAACCTGCACCACTTCTCACCGTGCCTAAAGTTTAAACGAAATTGATGTGCCGGATCACGGCTAAACCTTGTCATTGTAGGTTCATGGAATGGGTCTCTAGTCCCATGACGGAATTTATTGAACTCAATCGGGTCCAAACCCATATGGGAGTAGTGCGGGGACAACCCCATTCTTAAAGTTGTGCTCATCGGCTAGGGGAAGGCAAATCTGACTAAAATTTTATTGAAACGTAATTTTATTCCCGCCTGATAACTAGGGAATTTCAAAAGTTGAATTTTAAATTTAAAAAAAATTGAATTTGTAATTCAAAAATGTGAATTTTGAATATGAAAATCATAGAATTTGAATTTCAAAAAATTTGAAATTTGAATTTGAATTTTGAATTTTAGAAATTTGAATTTTGAATTTCAAAAATTCGAATTTTGAATTTCAGAATTTTGAATTTTGAATTTGAATTTTGAATTAGAATTTTGAATTTCAAAAATTTGAATTTTGAATTTGAATTTTGAATTTCAGAATTTTGAATTTTGAATTTGAATTTCAAAAATTAGAATTTTGAATTTCAGAATTTTGAATTTTGAATTTTGAATTTGAATTTCAAAAATTTGAATTTTGAATTTGAATTTCAAAATTTTGAATTTTAAAATTTTGAATTTTGAATTTGATTTTTCAGAATTTACTTTTTTTTTTTGAATTCCGACAAAAATTGAAAATTTTGGCCCGCTATTCGCAAACCACTTGGACAGAATTACGACGTCTCTAATTTTCAGGCCGACCTAACGAGGACGAATCGAAAAATTTTCTGTTTTAATGTTGCTGGAAATACGTGCAGGAAGCTTCAAAATTTTTTTCATATTTTTTTGACAAGTTTTAAAATTATGAGATTTTACTAAATGCACACCAATCCGAAAATTTTCAGATTTTGACCGTGCAACGAACACACCGACTAGATGATGGATAGCCTGCAGATCCGAGAGTAAGGATGGTGTCGAGATAGAACTCAACAGAACCTGCTTTGATACCAAATTGATGTAGGGATACCGGAACGACGCGGACGTTACGCAAACGGAAAATGTGCATCACAGAAATTAAAAGAACATGGGAGGGCTCCGACCAAAAGCGAACGAAAAGGGGTCGGTTGGCTCTCCAAATCCAAGAGATGAAAATATGCGGGACTCGATACAACGTCCTTAGGACCTACCTCTCCAACAAGCACACAACACACCGTAAGCCGGACTCGATACCACGTCCTTAAGACCTACCTCTCCAACAAGCACACAACTCACCCCACCTACACAAGCATCTATTCCATCAATCAATTCATTTCAAAACGCAACGGCAATATTTCGGAGCGGCGGTGAACATTCAAGCGGCGATAAAGCTTTAGTTGAGATTAACTCCCTTGTTAGCGCTAAGTGCACCAATCTTGGAGAGCAAACCAAGGCTAAGCCGAGTTTCGCTCCCGCACCGGATCTACTCGATCCGAACAACAAGAGATTCAATAACAACACTTATATCTCAGATTTTTGCAAGCGAAGAAATTAAAGCCGCGGATAAAACGATTCGACAAAAACCTCCACAAATTAACGAGTAGCAAGAATCACTAGCAAAGAGAGGGGTTACCTAACCAAGAAGATGAACACACAAGATAAGGTGGGAGAATCTCTCTCTCCACGATTCCACCGGCGTCGCACCGAACGGAGAAGCACCCTTTCATCCTTGGAGTCGCACCGCGGAAGTCTCGCCGGAGTCGCACCGAAGAGGATGTAGGGAAGCGGCCTTGGAGTCACACCAAGAGGAAGGGGGCGGCAAGGGGGAGCACCTCCTTGGCCGAAATTTCCCAAGAGGAATAGGGTTTGCTTTTTAATCTTCAATAATCTATTCCCTCTCATCAAGGCCTCCTTAAATAGGAGTTACAACAAAATCTTAACCATCCATGATGGAGATGAAATCTCATCCATCCGTATGGTTAAATACACACCAAAATAAAATAAAGAGTTCAAAATTAAAATTACAACCATTTTAATGAATATAAAATTATCATCTAGCATGAAATAATTTTATATTCATTAATATAAAATAAAAGTGCATAAATAAACGTTTAATATTTCATGGCGGCTTTGGCACGCCGCGGGCGGAGATTATAACGCGGACTTCCTTCAGCATCATCATGGCACCTCAGATCTTTGTGTCGCAGCGCCTCGGCAACCAGGTCATCATCAAGGAGTGTCGGAGGGGCCGCGCCATCAAACACCTAGTCATCTCTTGGATGAGAGAGAGAGAGGAAGAGTGTTGCTGCCATCTCTACTGAGCATACCACAAAAACTATTCAGAAAAGAAGGTACAACATCCATGAATGTTGGTGCTGTGGCAAAGTGGGACACTTTGCCATTGACTGTTGGCACAACCCTAGTGTGCCTTGTGCAAAGGAGAGACCTCCTGGAAGGTAATAGTGATGCCCTAGAAAATCTGTCATTCGCTCAAAATCAAAAAGATCTAGAACAAGGAAGAATTCCGCCGCTCTTCAATAGAACAGTATTTTTTTTGCGGAGAAGAAAGAGAAGAAGAACAGAACGAGATTCAGTGTTCTCAGAAGAATCAGTCGTCTCCATTGACTGATAAGTAGCCGATCAACATCAGGCGGAAGAAGAGGAGGCTGAAGAAGATCTTGTTCTAAAATTCAAAATCAAGAAGCATCTTCCTCCTCCTTAAAGAAGCCGATCTCCATCAGGCCAAGTTGCCGATCTTTTGTTCGGCAGAATAAACAGTTTATTTTTCTGTAAATTCTTGTAAGGCTTGCGGGCCAACTTGTCTAGCTTGAGGGCTGGAGAGCTGTGAGGCTTGATGGCCAGGGCAGTGCACTTGCGGGTGCGTCTTGTTAAGCTTACGGGCTCAGGGGCAGTAGGGGCTTGAGGGCCTAGGCTATTGGACTTGCGGGTCCATGTTGTAGGGCTTGAGGGCCTGAGTGTCAAGCTTGCGGGCTCGGGGGCAGTAGGGCTTGAGGGCCTAGGCTGTTGGACTTGCGGGTCCTTGTTGTAAGGCTTGAGGGCCTGAAGTTTTGGCGGCGTTTGCCGAGCCTAGCACACTACTGGGTAGGCGCAGAAGGAGAGAGGACTACTCAAGACACCCTGTCTTGAGGAACCTCAATAGATCGTTGCGTGTTTTCTGTGTTATGCTTATTACTCTATAGATCTATTAACCAGAAACCAAGAACACCATAGGGGAAACAGAATAAATTGAAAAACCTATTCACCCCCCCCCCCCCCCCCCCCCTCTAGGT
This sequence comes from Dactylorhiza incarnata, assembly GCA_033032865.1. NCBI lineage: Eukaryota > Viridiplantae > Streptophyta > Magnoliopsida > Asparagales > Orchidaceae > Dactylorhiza > Dactylorhiza incarnata. Next base: position 1,945,248 of record JAWHQI010000124.1, on the reverse strand, counting down.
CATTAAGTAGACACCCCATAAACAATAGTTCTCTTTAGTGCATATCGGTAACTTCATGGAAGAATCCTTGCTCTTGTCCATTCCAGACATGGTGTCTTTGAACAACTAGATAAAGGACTTTTTGTTCAAGGTATTAACCTTTTAACGAACAACCTACCTCTAATACCAATTAAAAGTATCTAGTCGCTACCTAAATCACATAGAGGGGGTGAATATGTGAGTTCTATGACTTTTAAGAGGAATTAAAATCTTGAAAGAAAAGCACACAGAAAATAAAGAGCATACACAAACACAAGGATTTAAAGTGGTTCCATGAAATAGGTACGTCTACTTTCCCGTCTGACCTATCTACCACTCCCGTCTAGAGTAGGCTACTTCACTAATCTCAGATTATAAATAATCTTACAACTTGGAGTAAACAACTCCTACAAGCTCGGAGAACAAACTCTCCTACTCAATCTCGAAGAACAATCTCTCCTACTCAATCTCGCATAATAATCTCTCCTACACTCGATCATTTAAACTAGGATCTATAAGAACTCGGAAGATAAACTTCCTACAAGAATATGTAAAGGGTTTTTACAAAAACTATAGATTGAAAATCTATCTCTTAAAATCTCAAGGAGATTCTACTTCTTCAGATCTGAGAAAAGATTGATCTTTTTCTTTCTTGAAAGATATGAATGTTTGACCTTGAATGAGGAAGAAGAAATCTATGTCTTGAACGATTTGATCTGAATACTTGATGACACAATAAGATCTAGAAATCTTTGGAATGAATCTGAATACAGTGATCTTGTTGAGTCGAATCTTAGAGAAGAATCGAGCAGAAGACTTGTCGGCGGAAGAAAACCTTCTTTTCAAGAACGAGAGAGGCCGACGGAACTTGCAATGATTTCTTTTAAAAATTAGCACGATTAGGGTTTAAATAAATATCCTTTAAGTTTTTAGTCCTTCTCAAATGACTATAAACAAAACTTAAGGAATGGGGACCACGTGAACTCTACATGGAAGAAAAACCTCGTCGAATTATAGAACACGCGCTGGCATTTGTCGAATGACACTTATGACTCAACGAATTTGTCGAGTGAACTACGCTTTACTCGAGGAAAAGCACATAAATGAAATCACTTTGTCAGGAAGAAGAAAACTCCTTTACTCGACGAATTCGTTGAGTGAGCAATTTTACTCGACGAATTCATCGAGAGAATAATATATTTTGATGAAAACACTTAGCAAAATTCTTTGAACCTATATGAGAAATTTCAGCGAATAGCTAAGTCTTTCACGAGATGTCTCAACGAATTTGTCGAAACTTCTCGAGAAGACTCGACGAAAAGTACTTAGACATTTGTTTCTTCCAATCCTGAATCCAGCAACCATTTTCTCTTAACTTCTCTATAGTGTTTGAATATGAAGTACATCCCAATAGAGAGATTTCACATGGGTCAACACCTTGGTCTACAAAATGAGGAATTACATTGCATAGGCCTGTGTTTATGACTCATTGAAACATGACATTGGTTTGTACTTAGCAATCAATGTCCTACAAACACACAACTAAGATACCACATCAAATACAATATCAATTCATCTAATTTCAAGGGACACTTCTTCAAATCAAGGTTATTGTGGCTACAATACCCAACAAAGGCCCTGAGCTCCATTTATAGCTTTGGCGGGGGGGGGGGGGGGGGGGGGGGGGAGGGTAGCCTGGTAATTTTGTTGTCGTAACCACCATAACCACCTGACGGGTGAATCACGTTTGCCAATTTGGAGCACACAAATCGCCATTTTTAGCAAATGACCATATCTCCATTCGAGTAGTTCGGGCAGGTTTAGCAGTTCGGGCAACTTTGTGATGCACAAATCTAGCACACCTCTATAGGCGGTAGCGAGACTGCGGCACGAAACGACAGTGTACCGACCGTTCAAGTAATATAAAATGTGGGAGTGATCCCCAAGTATCGAATCTCGAAGGAACACAGTAAGTTGGAGTTTACTATCGAGGAAGGATTTGAGATTGAAGTCCTTTAGGTCGAATGGATTGCGGAAAGAGGGTAATTTGGATTGTGGAAAATAAAATAAAACAACTACTCAACTACTCCTATGCAGGCCTTGAGCGCACTGCTTCGCTAGGCGGGATGGAAACTACGTAGGCCTTGAATGCACTACTTCGCAAGGGCGGATGGACGAGTAGGCAAGTAGACGGAGTGGTAAGTGCGGGATCGAACTGTGCAGGCCTTGAGCGCACTACTTCGTTAGGCGAATGGAATACACGGGCCGCTATGCCACGCTTCGCTAGGCGGATGGATGAGAAGGCAAGCTGATGGATATTTTCCCAAAAAGTCCCTGGCAACGGCGCCAAAAACTTGATGGGTTAAAATTAAATTCCTGTGGAGCCTGGGTTCGGTTAGATTCCGGCCGGCGCTTTCGCGGAGTCCGGCGAGTACTCGTACTTTGAGGAGCTAAACCGTTATCCCACCTGTCGAGGTTGATGAGGATTCATCATAGGCTCTCTTCTTATGGAGAACCGGGCGGCGGTTACTCTTGCTAACCGCTCCTTCCACTACTTTAGTGGGAGTGAGTGGGGAGTTAAAAACGGAACCGCCATTCCCGCCGTCAATCTTCAATTCGAAGCCGCGCGCTAAGCACGCCAACCGCCACATAGACATCAACACCGCCCCTCCCGCCGGCGAGCGGGACGCGCCGAACCGCATCCCCATGGGATGCGGCCGAACCACACCCCTAATGGGGTGCGGTCGAACCGCACCCCACGTGGGGTGCGGCCAAGCCGCACCCCACACGGGGTGCGACCAAGCCGCACCTCACTCGGGGTGCGGCCGGCCGGCCTCCCCCCTCCCCTTTTTTGGGTGCGGCTGGGCCGCGCCTACTCGGCGCGAGGGGCGATTGGGCCTTCTCCTCCTCTGATTTTCTTCACCGGGGGGGGGGGGGGGGGGGGGGGCTTGTAAGCGGTCCTCCCGTATTCGCGCTCTTATCAGGCGCGCCGGACCCTGATTTCCCTTCAGGAGACAACTCTCCATTCCACCGTTCGCTCATAATGTCTCCACGTTCGCGCACACTCGAGACGTCCCTAAGCGCGTCCAAGGCGCTTTCATGTTCGTTGGGTGCTCAGAACGCTTCTGAGCGCGCTCAGAGCATTCTCACTTTTACGCCTCGCCCCGCTCACATTTCAGTCTCGCTCACTTTTCCGCCTCGGCTCGCTAACTTTTTGTCTTTTCAGTTTCTCACTTTTCAAGAACGGTTTGTCGCCTTTCCTCAAAGGGCAAGATGGTCATTTACGAAAAATGGTGATCCGAGTGCCCCAAATCGAGAAATATGATTCATCCGCCAAGGTGGTTATGGTGGTTACGACGGAGAAATTACCGGGCTACCCCCGGCCAAAGCTATAAAAAGGCCCCCAGGGCTTCATTTAAAGGATCCAGAGCTTGATGACCAGAGAGAGCTCCTTGAAGATTTTCACGGATTTCTCCATCGGCGCATGAAGATCACCTTCGTGGACTTAGAGAATTCCTTCTTCGCGAAAGCGGACAAGGCTCCCGCTTTCGTTCTCAGGAAAGAGGACAAGGCTCTCGCTTTCATTCTCAGGAAAGCGGACAAGGATGTCTCGCTTACGTTCCCTGGAAAGTGGACAAGGCAGTCTCACTTCTGATTTCTCAAAAGCAGACAGGGCAGTCTCACCTCTGTCCTCTGGAAAGCGGATGCGGCCTTCTCACTTTCGTTCACTGCTGTACTCATAGGAAAAGTACTTAGTTTTTCCGAGAGGTGACCTGTCACCCTCGGAGTGCTCTCTCTCTCTCTCTCTACTATTGTAACGAGCAGCGGCCTATCGCGCTCGATCTCTAATCATCTAAATTGTAACCTCTCAGGAGATAGTGAAATTTGGTCGGCACAGGTCCGGCCACGTGGTTTTTTACCCTTTCCGGGTTTTCCACGCTAAAATGTCCCAGTGTACTCAGCAAATCTCAAATTGACTGTTTGCGCACTTGGTTCGCTCACGAGCTAAGGCGGTTCAATCGGACCGGTCTACCAAGAGCCCTAAGCGACCCGCAACAGTTTGGCGACGTCTGTGGGAATGGATTCCCAAATACCAAGCAAAAGACTTCCGAGCGCAGCGCCCGCTTCTCCGGAGTTCACAGAACCAGCAAGAGTGGACACTTCCCCCGAACTATCTGACGCATGCAGTTCCTCGATCCCAGAGAGCCCGGCGAAAGGAGCGCTCGTCGCTGCACCCGTCCTGCCCCCGTGTCTTGGACCAATAAGCAAGCCAGCCCCTCTCGCGGCAGGACAAGACCTGAACGAGGTCACGCGCCAGCAAAGGCGATCCCCCCTCTCAAAGTTGATTTTGGAATACCTAGTTCCGTCATGGCTAAAGCTCACGTACAACAAGGAGTTCCACGGAGTAGAAGATCCATACGAGCACGTTAATCATTTCCTGATAACGATATGGAAACTCGGACTTCCCAACCCAGTTAGCTGCAAAATCTTCACCAAGACACTGTGCGGAGACGCCCTCTGCTGGTATCAATCCTTGCCAAACGGAGCGATCCACAACTTCACCGAGTTGTCCCAACTGTTTGTTGAGCGGTATGGGGCACGCTCGACAAGAATTTAAGAAGAGGGAGGAAAGCCCATCACGGGCGTATCGCCTCACCTAAGGGAGGCAGAACAGAGCAAGCAGCAAGAGAAGATCCGTACAAATTTTCACCAGGAGCGTCCCTGCACATGGATGGACTTCGCCTTAGACGCGAGCATAGGCAGTCCACCCTGTGAGCTAAGAAGAGCATTGATAACACATCGCATCTCCTTCAACCTATTGTTTCTAGCTGCCGTAGTACGGCTCAAACCCCTAAGCGGGAACCCCAAGCTCAGGGCCAGCAACGCGGAGCTCCCCGACGGAACTATGGTACCCACCATAGGAATCATCACCTTTCCGGTCCAAGTAGGGATGCACTCGGAACCAGTCCAGTACGACGTTCAGTTCATCGTCGCAAACGTAGACTCCCCCTACGACGCAATATTCGGGAGTCTCCTACTAGACGCCTTGGACCACGACATTTCCATGTCTGGGTGCATGGCCAACAAAGGGAGCATCCTTAAGAGCGCGATGCATGGCTTCGACACACACGCCTCCAAGCTCCCTTGGATCAACGACGACCAGTCACCAAAATCAAATTTTGAGAGGCTAGGCGCGCGGAAGGACTGCGCAACTCCCGCGCTGGCAGAAAAAACCAAGCCTCAAGCGCCGACAAATCTGCAGCAAATTGATGCGAGTTGCAAGAGAAAGGGTTAGCAGCAACAGTTCGAACTGCTCACGCAGAACCAAACAGACCGCTCCCAAGGGCCATCAAGTCAAAGCCCCCAGAGTTACACTCCGCTAAACTCCACCCGCGAGCACATTTGTCCGTAATCTGTAACAGCAGGGTCATCAACTGGCCCAGGCGGCTCTCCCTGCACAGGGGAGATCAATCCCAGTTTTGCCACTTCCACAAAGGATGAGGGCACCGAACAGAGCACTGCACAATACTGAAAGAAGAAATTGAACGCCTCGTCCAGTTAGGACACCTGGAGGCTTTCCATGAAGAAACACAGAAGGGCGCCACCAAGGATCAGCCACCGGGCCACAGCCGCCCACCATGCTGAGCAAGCTCGGGCAAGCGCAACGCAACGGGGGCGTGACATTACTTCTTCCTCTCGTAAAACTTGTATCAAAAACTTACTGGCTCAAAAGCCGCAAGATTGCACTTACGCATGTATCAATATTTATTTTCTAGTTATCTTCCATCTGTTCTAAACTGTTCTACTGCAGGAACTGCTCTGGAGCCCTGCCCCAAGGACTTTGCACCGCCGTCGATTGAAGGCCCGCCCTTCTCCTCCGCCGTCATGTCCCAGTGTCGTAGGGGCCTGCCCCCCTTACGTTCACCCTTGGATTGAATACAAACGCTATTCACCGGCCAAGCCGCGAGCCAGACTCGTGCAAAAAAGCCGCGAGCCCGACTCGTGCAAAAAAGCCGCGAGCCCGACTCGTGCAAAAAATCCGCGAGCCAGACTCATGCAAAAAAGCCGCGAGCCAGACTCGTGCAAAAACGCCGCGAGCCAGACTCGTGCAAGAAAGCGGCGAGCCAGATTCGAGCAAAAAAGCCGCAAGCCCAGACTTGTGCAAGCTAACTATCTTATTATGTAAAAGCCGCGAGCCAGACTCGTGCAAACTAAATTTTTGACTAACATAAAAAACGCGGGCTCAGGTCCGCGCGGACACATCTGTAACTTTGAAAATAATTAAACTATGCAGGTGCTAACAACCAGATTAACAAGATCGTGCAGATGAACAAGTACGATGAATACAATATAGGAGATACAGCCACATCCGTCAAACACGCAAACAAGCAACAAAACTAAAAGCAAGAAAGGGAAAGATAGACATCATCAGTCCTCGGTAACATCCGAGTAGTCATCTACAGAAAGATCTCCGGCTCCAAGGCCGGCGGTGTCGCACCCGAACTTCCTCCCCATCATGCGGAGGGTCTTCTGAATGCCTCTCTGAAAGGAGACCTCACACTCGTCCGCTATCAGGGGCTCCACCTCCGACGTCATCACCTCAGCACGAATCTCCTCCATCATCTGGAAACGCTCCTCCGCAAAAGCAAGGGAGTCCTTATACTCGGCCACCCCAGTCGCCTTGGCCCCCTCAAGGCTCTGCTCGATCGACGACAGCCGGTCCACCTCGCCCCGTAGGAAGCCCAACTCTCCCTCCAGGCGGAACATCTCCCCTTGTTCATCTGATAACTGACGGAGGGTATCCTGTGCGAGCGCCTTGTCACCACCGCACTCTGCGCATATCTTCCCAATGTCAGCCTCCAGCTGCTGAACGCGAACTGAATCTTGGTCTCTTTTCTCCTGCAAGGCGGACATCTCGCATCTCGCCATGCGTAACTCCTCCTGAAGGGCGAAATAATTGTCCTTGAGACTCACATAATGGTCGTTCCATGTAATGGCAACGCTGGTCAAAGCCTCCGCCTGCAAAAGTTAAGCAATTAGCAAAAGCAAGTAATAACTAAGAAGAAGGACTAAATTATGGAAGAAGAACTTCATTTACCGCAAATGCCATCGCCTGGAGAGAAGATGAAACGCGCTTCGCCGGCATAAGAGGAGGTGGTGGCGGCAAATCCTCCTGTGGGATCTGAACGGCAGCAGGAGACGCCAATATCTCCACCTCCGGATCAGGCAAGATCGGCTCTCTTCTAGGACGGCTCGAGCCGGCATCACCGTCATGAATCGTAGGCGCCGGTGTAGTAGGGAGCGGATCGAAAGGGTAGTTCTTAAACACGATACTCCTCTTCCTCCCGCGGTCTAAGTGTACGACAGCCTCCCGCTCCGGATCCCAGGAAAGTCCCACCGAGTGCAGTCGGCGTTCATCCACACAACCATATATGAAGAGTAAGGCCTTCGACAGCCCCTCTCGGCCGGGAACACCAGGAATAGGAAGGAACTCATCCTCCCGACCAGTCTGCCGATGGCAACGTCTAGGGAGCGATCTCCATAACTCCGGTAGCTCCCATCGATTCTGAACATACCCGTAAAGGGTATTCCCGTGGCGGTAATCGGCCTTCACCCCAAAGTGGAACCAGCTCTTGTTGCTTCGAACTTCAATCCGACCACCCGGGTCGGTGGACACCTCACACCAATCCTTGAAGATCTCAACTGAAAAACGCTTGCTATGCTCCCGGAAAAATACCACCAATCCCATAATGTTCGTCATCCCGCCCGGAGTGAACTGGGTGATCGGGACACCACAATATCGGAATATTTCAACAACCTCCTTCGGTGGAGGGATGCGAAATCCGGACTTCAAGCAGCTCTCTGAAAGAGCTATGAAATCGGTCGGCGGATTCTGGGCACGCTCCTCCGCCCCTGGGATCTTCACCTCAACACCGGGGGGCAACCCAAACCGCTTGCGCCATGAGTCAACCCGAGCCTCAACAAGAGTGGAGCGCATACGCATCGACCTTGGCTGGCCGCCTCGTCTCGAAGTCTGCAAGAGAAAATTCGCACACATGAGCGCACAAATAAAAATAAAAATCCTAAAAAAATTGCACGCGGCAAACCATCACCGCGCATGCATGCGCACGACGGGCCAACCGCCGCGCGCGGCCAACCGCCGCGCGCAGGGGGGCAGGATGCGCGACAAACCACCACGCGCGGCCAACCGCCGCGCGCGCGTGGGGGCGTGCGCGCGCGCTCGCTGTCCCCGCCGGCCAGCACCGCCCGCGCGCAGGCTCGCTACAGCGGCCGATACCGCCTCGCGGTAGCCCGTGCGCAAGCGCACCACCGCGGCCGGACAGCCCCGCGCGGGCTCGCTACCGCGGACAATGCCGCCCCGCGGCAGCCCGCGCGCAAGCGCGCCACTGCGGCTGGACCGCCCCGCGTGGGCTCGCTACCGCGGTCGGAACCGCCCCGCGACAGCCCGCGTGCAAGCGCGCCACCGCGGCCAGACCGCCTCGCGCGGGATCGCTACCGCGGCCGGTATCGCACCGCGACAGCCCGCGCGCAAGCGCGCCATCGGACGGTACCACCCGCGCTAGCTCACTCTCGCGGCCAGCACCGCCCCCGCACGGGTGCGCGCCCTCCCATCACCACTCTCCCTCGGTCGGAACCACCCTCGCGGGTGCGCTCCGCCATCTCCACCTCTTTCGCGAAAGAAACAAAAAAGCAAGAAGCGGGAGAACTTACCTCCACCATGGTCAACGCGCCGCCAACGATGAAGATGACCGGAGTAAATTCAAGAGAAAACCTTCGCACTCCTTCACGCGAAAGAACGGACTCCGAAGGTTTGGGGGGCTAATGATGAGGATTCATCATAGGCTCTCTTCTTATGGAGAACCGGGCGGAGGTTACTCTTGCTAACCGCTCCATCCACTACTTTAGTGGGAGTGAGTGGGGAGTTAAAAACGGAACCGCCATTCCCGCCGCCAATCTTCAATTCGAAGCTGCGCGCTAAGCACGCCAACCGCCACATAGACATCAACACTGCCCCTCCCGCCGTCGAGCGGTTCACGTCGAACCGCATCCCCATGGGATGCGACCGAACCACACCCCTAATAGGGTGCGGCCGAACCGCACCCCACGTGGGGTGCGGCCAAGCCGCACCCCTCGTGGGGTGCAGCCAAACCACACCCCAAGAGGGGTGCGGCCAAGCCGCACCCCTCATGGGGTGCGGCCAAACCGCACCCTAAGAGGGGTGCGGACAAGTCCCTCCCCTCACGGGTTGCGGCCAAGCCGCACCCCACACGGGGTGCGGCCAAGCCGCACCCCCCTTGGGGTGCGGCCGGCCGGCCACCCCCCCCCCCCCCTTTTTTGGGTGCGTCCGGGCCGCGCCTACTCGGCGCGAGGGGCGATTAGGCCTTCTCCTCCTCTTATTTTCTTCACCGGGGGGCTTGCAAGTGGTCCTCCCGTATTCGCGCTTTTATCAGGCGCGCTGGACCCTGATTTCTCTTCAGGAGACAACTCTCCATTCCACCGTTCGCTCAGAACTTCTCCACGTTCGCGCACACTCGAGACATCCCTAAGCGCGTTTAAGGTGCTTCCTTGTTCGTTGCGCGCTCAGAACGCTTCTGAGCGCGCTCAGAGCATTCTCACTTTTACGCCTCGCCCCGCTCACATTTCAGCCTCGCTCACTTTTCCGCCTCGGCTCGCTCACTTTTTGTCTTTTCAGTTTCTCACTTTTCAGGAACGGTTTGTCGCCTTTCCTCAAAGGGCAAGATGGTCATTTACGAAAAATGGTGATCCGAGTGCCCCAAATCGGGAAATATGATTCGTCCGCCAAGGTGGTTATGGTGGTTACGACGGCAAAATTACCGGGCTACCCCCGGCCAAAGCTATAAAAAGGCCCCCAGGGCTTCATTTAAAGGATCCAGACCTTGATGACCAGAGAGAGTTCCTTGAAGATTTCCACGGATTTATCCTTCGGCGCTTGAAGATCACCTTCGTGGACATAGAGAATTCCTTCTTCGCGAAAGCGGACAAGGCTCCCGCTTTCGATCTAAGGAAAGCGGACAAGGCTCTCGCTTTCATTCTCAGGAAAGCAGACAAGGCTGTCTCGCTTACGTTCCCAGGAAAGCGGACAAGGCAGTCTCACTTCTGATTTCTCGAAAGAAGACAGGGCAGTCTCACCTCTGTCCTCTGGAAAGCGGACGCGGCCTTCTCACTTTCGTTCACTGTTGTACTCATAGGAAAAGTACTTAGTTTTTCCGAGAGGTGGCATGTCACCCTCGGAGTGCTCTCTCTCTCTCTCTCTCTCTCTACTATTGTAATGAGCAGCGGCCTGTCGCGCTCGATCTCTAATCATCTAAATTGTAACCTCTGAGGAGATAGTGAAATTTGGTCTGCACAGCTCCGGCCACGTGGTTTTTTACCCTTTCCGGGTTTTCCACGCTAAAAAGTCCCAGTGTACTCAGCAAATCTCAAATTGACTGTTTGCACGCTTGGTTCGCTCACGAGCTAAGGCGGTTCAAACGGACCGGTCTACCAAGAGCCCTAAGCGACCCGCAACAGAGGTGATGGAAGTAACGGTCGCTCCCGCTTTCGGAATATCGGGGGTAAAACCGCGGCGACGGGGCCGTAATACTTTTTGGTTAATTAATTTTATAAAAGAGGTCTCACGTAGAGTTTTTGAATGTAATTTATCCAACTAATCTTGCGATAAAGGCAAGTGCATCTTATCGTTTTATAGTACAGGATATAATTTTTTTTAGAAAATGATATCGCGGTCGTATTTATCCGAGGTCGTGTTGATTATTCTTACTTTGAGAACGCACTATTATTTTACCGAATAAAAAAGATGTGATTGCAATAATTAAAAAGCAGAATAGACGATAATCGCGGGCTTGGTGTGCGTTTAGCAAAAACCAAGAAAAGCGATAGGAAAGACAGAAAATCTAAGTTATGAAAGCTGAAAATAAAGCGGAAAATCTAAGTTATGAAAGCGATAAAGAAAGCAGAAAATCTAGCTATGAAAGCAGTAATAATGCGGAAAATCTATCTACGAAAGCGATAAAGAATGCAGAAAGTCTAAGTTATGAAAGCAGAAAGTAAAGCAGAAAATCTAGCTATGAAAGCGGTAAAACTAATTATAAATGCAGAGAAAAGCTATACTATGAAATCTTTAACATTAATCTCATACACTCACACACACAACAAAAATAAAAAAAAAGGAAGAACAAGAACATGAAGAAAAAAACTAGCTATTTTATTAAGCAAATAAAATATTACAGAAACTTAAAGAGAGAGACAGAGGGAAACAAAGAGAGAAAGAAATTACAAAAATAAACAACATAAAAGTGGAACACAAACCCCAACAAAATCAAAATTTGTGAACCCTAATAACAACAGCCAACCCCTTCTATTTATAGGCAAAAGGGGGGCTGCAATTAGCAAAAAAAAAGAAAAAAAGAAAACAGCAGTTGGCTGTTTGACTGGAGGAGGTTGGCAAGCTTGACTTCAGCTGGGGTGCGGATAGCATCTTGCTGGAATTCTAGAAGAAGAGAGGTGGCAGGAGGCTTGCTGGAAGGAAGAGCTGGCGGGATAATTCGTCGAACGGAGAGAGAGGGAGAGTTCGACGAAAGTCGATCTGGGGGAATTTTCGTCGAACGAAGCTTGGGGAGAGAGCTCGACGAAAGTCGATCTCGGAGTTCGTTGAACACCTGCAGACAGAAATATAATATATATATATATATAGTTGATATAATATATATATATATATATGTATATAGATATATATATATATATAATTAGTCGAACGGCGGGATTGGGGGAATTAGTCGAACGACGAGATTGCGGGAATTAGTCGAACGCTGGGGGATTTCGTCGAACTCCGGGATTTAGTCGAACGACTGCAGAGAGAAATATAATATATATTTATAATATTTATAATATTTATAATAATTAGAATTCGTCGAACTCCGGGATTTTTCGTCGAACAACGGGAATTAGTCGAACGCTGGTCTCAGTGGGAATTAGTCGAGCGCTGGTCTCAGCGGGCTGAGTTAGTCGATTGCCTGGATTTTTCGTCGAACGAAAGGATTTAGTCGAACGGCGAACGAAATTATATATTTTATTTAGCTTAGTCGATCTCCGAGCATGGAGGGGAATCGACGAACTCTGAGTGGTGAGTTCGTCGAACTCAGCTCGGGCTGAGTTCGTCGAACGGGAGATATATATATATATATATATAGTATATTTATATATAATATAATATAAATACTAACTTAAAAAATCGTCGAACGCCGAGCGGCGTTCGTCGAACGCAGCTTGGGGAGAGATCGACAAAATTTTCGTTCGACTAAATTTTCAGAGATCGACGAAATTTTATTCGAACGGGAGGAATTCTGAGGAATTTTTGGAGATCGACTAAAATTTTAGTCGAACATTTCGTTCGACTAAATTTTTGGAGATCGACGAAATGTTAGTCGAACGGGAGGAATTCTGCAAATATTTATATACATAGTTATATATTATTATTATTTATTATATATATATACTTGTATTATTTATATATATATATATATACTATTATTATTAATTAGTATATATATATACTATTATTATTATTTATTATATATATTTAATTATATTTTTATTATACTATACTACTATAATATATATATATGTATTTACATACATTTGCAAATTATTTCATACTTAATTAACTCTTTTTTTAAAATATATATATATTTATAAACAAGATAAAACAAGTGATTATTTCAATAATTTACATGCAATATGTACAAAATTACCCCAAATTAGGCTAGAAATTATACTAAAAATATATAATATTTTCTATTCATCACAAGCGGATGAGTTGGTTCGCACTGGTGGAAAGGTTTTGAGGGCCGTTAGCACCTTTTGGCTAGGCAGATGGATTACATGGGCTGCTATACACCGCTTCGCTTGGCGGATGGAAGAGTAGGCTTGCGGATGGAATTGGTCACACCGGCGGAATGAGGGTCGCAAGCACCTCGTCAACAGGCACGCCACTAGCATTGCTAGTGCGGCAACACCAAACACTCACACCACAATCACCACAAAAGCACACCTCAAGCACTCATAAAGCATGAAAACTTTTCATAATATATAACAAGAATTTCAACAAATATAGAGTGCAACATCATCAACATAAAGAAGATTACACTAACAAAAATAGTCCAAGAGGAAAAAAATGCAAGAGGTACAACCGAATCCGGAGGCTTGCTGTAGATTCACGGTAGGAATCGTCAGGTTGTCAATCCGCGTCCTAGCTCGGTCCCAACTATCGTTCGGGGTAGAGGAGGGCTGTCACTTCCTCCCAATGGACCCGTCTTCTCTGGTAAACTACAATCCGGCCACGTCCGATGCGAAGAACACTTTCTTGCCGATGAAGATGGACGTGGAAGCCTCTCCTTGGAAGCTCTTGGATGATGGAGGCGACCGAGAGGATGCTCCGGCTTTAGATTTAACAAGGAAATGGTGGTCGGAGCTCCTCCCTAAGGTGGGCGGCGATGGAGCGGCGAAAATGGCGTGAAACTGGAGCTCTGGGAGAGGGAAAGAAGATCGATGTGGTCTAGGGCAAAGTCTGCAGCTTTTATAGAAAAGAGTCAGAAAATTGGTCACACACGGTCGAACGCACGACCGTGCGTAGACCGTGCGATATTAATAATCAGAATAGCGCAGGAAGACGACCCAAATCGCTCGTGCGTTTTCCTCACGCACGGTCATTTTCCTCACGTACGGTCAACTCCGCCTGTGCGTAAAAATGCACGAGTAAATTCAAAAAGGCTTGAAATCCGGCAACCACAAAGAGGTCGTGCATTTTGTTCGCGCACGGTTGAGTCCAACTGTGCGTGAAGAAAATGCACGACCGGGGCAGATCACCATATTGACCCACCAATCATATCGCACGTCCGCAGCCGACCGTGTGTCAAGTAAGCGCACCACCGTGCGATTCATACATGATGAATTCTGGGCAATATGGACGATCTTCCCACCTGCACAACAAATCCAAACGCTCGGAATATACTTCCAGCACAAGTATAAAAGCATAAAAAGAATGGGGAGCACATTGTGCTTGCCCCCAACAATAAAGCGCGCAATTGCACACAACAAAGGGCCAAGACATTGCACAAATAGTGAAAACACGTACGAGTAAAATATAAGCAATTAAGGACTTAAAATGGAGTGCAAAAGCAGGAAAACTAGCCCAGATGAGTCCATAAAAGTGTATATAAATGGGACTCGTCACACCCCCAGACTTACCTGTTTGCGCGTCCCGAGCAAACAAATCTGGCGGAGTAGGAAAAACATAGCTAGCCAAAAAATTGCAAACATGGAATGGAATGCGAAGTTGCATACTTGTGTGCATAGAAGTTCATTAGAAGAAGTTTCTACAAATGCTAGCTAATTTATAAAAGTGTAAATGCGTAAAAAGAAATTTATTTTTACTCAAAAATGGAATGTTGGTGAATCTCGTGGTCACGCATAGTACGAAAGTAGGCTAGACGCGAAGGTGAGTGTTACCCAAGACCGGAACTCAGAATTATCTCCGTTGAAATCCATCAACGTCGAGAGCCATAAGCTCGCCCTGTCACACTCTCTCCACGGCACTAGTGAACTCACAAGATGAATCAATAGGACATTGGGTTTACACGAGGCTTAGGTTACAGTTTGGAATGCAAAGATAAACGTGAAGGTTAATCGCAACCCAAATGAGCACACAAAAGTGCTAAATCATAAGAACCCCCAATAAAACACGTGCAACACACCCCCAGGCTTGACTTTGAAATCAGGTGTGCACACGGCCCACTCCAATCGATAGAACTAGTTGTTTCAATTACAACGCTAGGGATATATTTTTTTCTTTGCTTTTCTTTTTCTTTTTCTTTATCTTTTTCTTTATCCCTAAGTCTATTCGCAAAAATCTCAGCATATAGATTTTTTTTAAGAAATCCACAACAACACTAAAATTTCTCATCGTCGCACCGCATTGGAAAATTATAATTCATTAATGTTTTTGGATTATTTTTGGTTGCGAAAATGGGATTAGCTTTTAGGCCCTGGTGAAGTATGGTGGATCTGAACCAAAAGGTCGGTGATGAGTCCCAATTATATACACATATATGGACTCATCTGGGCCGATTTTCTAGTCTTTGCACTACACTTTAGGCATGTTTTCGCTCATATCTGCTATTCAATGCTATGTGCACTTCTAGGCCCGTTTTGGTGTTGTTTCTTGTCTATCTTCGTTATTAGTTTTCATGCATTGTTAAGTGCCACCTTCAGTGGCTAGACTGGTGTTGTATGCTGGAACAGGAGTCGTGTAGGTGTTCCCGGTACAATTCTGTACAGGAACACTGCGCACGATCACTGGTTCTATAGCGACCACTGGTCGTGCGCCACTGATCGTGCGCACTTAACGCCCATTTTTATGAGTTTTGTCTTGCTTATCGCACGACCACTTACGATAGTGTGCACGACCACTGGTCGTGCGCCACTGGTCGTGCGCCACTGGTCGTGCGAACATTGTATTTTATAAATTTCTTACTTTGTAGGCTCCGTCCATTCAGGCGCACGATCACAGGATTCTAGTCCGCACGACCACTGGTCGTGCGCCACTGACCGTGCGCACTGTTTATTCCAGCGCCTATTAATTGACCTGCTCGCGAATTAGGTCGGATCGTTCGCCATTTTCTTCCGCCAGTCCGCCGTTCCGCCCATTTCCGCTGGTTCTCCGCCCCCTAGGCCTCCTCCATCATTCAAGAGCTTCAAGGAGGAGATTCCACTCATCTTCATCGCCAAGCAAGGAGTTCTTCGCATCAGACGTGGCGGGATTGTAAAACACTGGAGAAGACGGGTCCATTGGGAGGTGTGACAGCCCTCCTCTACCCCGGACGTAGTTGGGACCGAGCTAGGACGTGGATTGACAACCCGACGATTCCTACCGTGAATCTACAACGAGACTCCGGATTCGGTCGTATCTCTTGCCTCTTTCTTCTACTTGTTGATGTAATGTTTGTAATCTCTATATTTTGATGATGTATGCTATGAACTATGATTTGTAATGCTTATTTCATTTGTTTGAAATCATTTAGTTCATATGTGTTTATGAGGTGCGCCCCCATCCATTTTCCATTCCACCTTCGTGCTCGGTGCCGCACTAGCAATTGCTAGTGGTGTGCTTGTCGAAGAGGTGCTTGCGACCCTCATTCCGTTAGCCTACTCGTCCATCCGCCTACCGAAGCGTGGCATCGCGGCCCGTATTCCATTCGCCTATCGAAGCAGTGCGCTCAAGGCCTGTACAGTTCGATTCCGCTTGCCTACTCGTCCATCCGCCCTTGCGACGCAGCGCGCTCAAGGCCTGCCTAGTCTCCATTCTGCCAAGCAAAGCTTTGCATAGCGGCATTGCATAGGAGTAGGTGTTGTATTTTCTTTTATTTTCCAAAAGCCAAACCAACTCTTCCGCATTCCATTCGACCTAAAGGACTTCGATCTCAAGTCCTTCCTCGACACTTAACTCCACCTTACTGTGTTCCTCAAGAGACCGACACTCGGGGATTTTCCCCATTATTATTACTTGCGCGACCGGTGCACTTGCCGAAATTATCACATCAGTCGGGTAGGCACAAAATTAGGCTAGCAACGGTTAGCGTATAGGAATGGTAGAACAAAGCTCAAGCTTGCCAAATAGATGGCCTTTGTCACGCTCAACTTGCAAATCATTCGCACCCATGCTTCGAGAGTCGCTTGGGGCAAGTTCTTAGCCCCCGAGAAAGGTAATCCTTCCTCCCGACTCAAGCAACATAAACCTCACGCTTGCCTACACACAATACACCACTACCACTAGATTCAACCATATTCACCATTTTGAGTAAAATAAATTAAAATCTCACAAATCTTCTAATTATAAATTAGAAGCATAAATAAAAAACTAATTCTACTCAAATCCCTATGCAAGACACGAGTACTCAACTAGAGCACTACAAGAGTCAACATGTCACTCCATCTTGCAATTTTTAGGCTAATACAACAATTTCTACATCACAACCAAGAATTGAATATACAGGAGCATACAAACAAGCGAGTGCGCGCTAAAGTGGGTGTAGTGGTGTGCGGGGAAGATGAACAAATAATATAACTAAAATAAATTACTTCTAGCATGCACTGAGATGTGCCCGTGTAGTGGGTAACATATAGCGGCTCTCCCCAGACTAAATCTAAGCAATAGACGTAAATGATGTAACCATGAAAATTGAGTAAAATGCTAGGGGAAGAAAAGTTACCCATGCTCAGAAATGAGCATACTAGAAGATTAGCGTTAATACTGTTATGGAAGTCCCAGTCCAGCACCAAAATATCACCACCCTGCAAAAAGGACGCACCAAGCAATAGCAAAAATAATATATTAAGGCATTAGCAGATTAGAAAAATAAAAACAACCAAAACTGGGTTGTCTCCCAGTAGCGCTTTTGTTTACCGTCCTTAAGCTGGACTTAATACCTGTATTATGCAGTTTTAATAAAAGTCTAAGCATAGAGCAAAAGCTAGTAAATCCTAAATATTACATGCCTCAAAATGATCAACTATAAGTTGATTTAAAATAGTAACTGAAAATGAATGAAATGGGTCCGAAGACCCAATAGCAGCACATCAGAAGATCAGGAGCTTTCCATCTCCATATTTCATCTTTCTTCATCCTCTTCCTCTCCTACAATCTGCGGTCATGGATGAAGTAGCGCTTTCCACCCTACACCCAGTCTTTCAAGGAAAATACAGGCAATGATGATGAGGTGGAATAGGCGATGGATTTCATCATTGCCGTTTGCTTTTCCTTCCAAGACTGCCACACAGAATCGCCCAAAATGGTTCTAGATATTCATGCACTTGCAGAGGAGTAAACAAAATATTAGCAGCATTAATAGGAGGGGAAGCAGGAAGGATGAACAAATCAATATTTTCATTAAAAGAAAGAGGATTAGGAAATAAACTAGATGAAGAACTAAAAGAATCAAACAAAGGAGGAGTGGTCCCGGTGTCACTCCTGGCAGGTTCCCAAGCTTGATCACTGTCAGTGTCATAAGAATCAAAACGAGGTGCATCTGAGAACTCGAAGGCATCAGTGGTGCGGCAGATCTCCTTCACCAATGAAGAGGTGCACAACTCCTCATCAGAAAGGTCATCCTCGTCATCCCACTTCGGTTCAGCTTGGAGGTCTAGAACATCACCCTACAAATAATCTTCGACGGGATCATAAAGAAAAGGTGTAGAAAAAGTATGCAAAGAAATTGGAGGAACATCAGAATCAGAAATTAAAATATCAGGTTCCACCGCAAAAAGATCTGCAAACACCTCCCCACTGGAGAGAACACTCTCCTCATCCCACTCTAGTTCAGCATGGAGCTCCCAAATCTCACCTTGTTGGCCATCAAATGAATCATCGTCATCACTAGTAGTAAAGCCATATACAGGGAGCGAAGATTCCATGCAAGAAATAAGCTCGGGGGTTGAAGGCTCGATTCCCTCCACGGGTAAAGACTGAGCGATAGGGACTTTGTCATCAGGATGTGAAGGACTGCAGTCAGGAATTGGAGTAGGTAAAAGACTGGGGCAGTGCTTCAAAACATGATTTCCACTTTTACAAATTAAACATACAAAGCCCCTACGATACGTTGCATTTAATTCCCTCATTTGATAGATATAATCGCTCATCTTGTCATTAATGCTAGTTTCAGTCCAGGAATACATTTTTTTTGAAGGATGCAGATATAACAAAAATTGAAATTCTTTGCAAGAAAATCTACGCAATCAATTAAAACTACTTCGGAACAACTTGCCTAAAAAAATTAAAACAGGAAAGTGTGAAATAATAAAAATAAGAAAAGCAAAAATTAAATAGAAAGCAAACAAAATAACAAGAGGACTATACACAATGGAAGAACTTTTAACTCTTGTCTCCCTTTACAGAAAACTCACACGACTGTGTTCCCTGGCAACGGCGCCAAAAACATGATGCGCAAATCTAGCACACCGCTATAGGCGGTAGCGAGACTGCGGCACGAAACGACAGTGTACCGATCATTCAAGTAATATAAAATGTGGGAGTGATCCCCAAGTATCGAATCTCGAAGGAACACAGTAAGGCGGAGTTTACTATCGAGGAAGGACTTGAGATTGAAGTCCTTTAGGTCGAATGGATTGCGAAAAAGGGGGTAATTTGGATTGTGGAAAATAAAATAAAACAACTACTCAACTACTCCTATGCAGGCCTGAGCACACTGCTTCGCTAGGTGGGATGGAAACTACGTAGGCCTTGAACGCACTACTTCGCAAGGGCGGATGGACGAGTAGGCAAGCGAACGGAGTGGTAAGTGCGGGATCGAACTGTGCAGGCCTTGAGCGCACTGCTTCGTTAGGCGAATGGAATACACGAGCCGCTATGCCACGCTTCGCTAGGTGGATGGACGAGAAGGAAAGCGGATGAGGTGGTTCTCACTGGCGGAAAGGCTTTGAGGGCCGTTAGCACCTCTTGGCTAGGCGGATGGATTACACGGGCTGCTATGCACCGCTTCGCTTAGCGGAGGGAAGAGTAGGCTTGCGGATGGAGTGGGTCACATCGGAGGAATGAGGGTCACAAGCACCTCATATACAGGCACGCCACTAGCAATTGCTAGTGCGACAACACCAAACACTCACACCACAATCACCACGAAAGCACACCTCAAGCACTCATAAAGCATGAAAACATTTCATAATATATAACAAGAAGTTCAACAAATATAGAGTGCAACATCATCAACATAAAGATTATTACACTAACAACAATAGTCCAAGAGGAGAAAAATGCAAGAGATACAACCGAATCCGGAGGCTTGTTGTAGATTCACGGTAGGAATCGTCGGGTTGTCAATCCGCGTCCTAGATCGGTCCCAACTATCGTCCGGGGTAGAGGAGGGATGTCACTTCCTCCCAATGGGCCCGTCTTCTCCGGTAAAATACAATCCGACCACGTCCGATGCAAAGAACTCTTTCTTGGCGATGAAGATGGAGGTGGAATCCTCTCCTTGGAAGCTCTTGGATGATGGAGGCGGCCGAGAGGATGCTCCGGCTTTAGATTTGCAAGGAAATTGTGGTCGGAGCTCCTCCCTAAGGTGGGCGGCGATGGAGCGGCAAAAATGGCACTAAAATGGAGCTCTGGGAGCGGGAAAGAAGATCGATGCGGTCTAGGGCGAAGTCTGCAGCTTTTATAGAAAAGAGACAGAAAATTGGTCACGGACGATCGAACACACGACCGTGCGTAGACCGTGCGATATTAATAATAAGAATAGCGCAGGAAGACGACCCAGAGTGCCCGTGCATTTTCCTCACGCACGGTCAATTCCGCCCGTGCGTAAAAACGCACGGGTAAATTCAGAAAAGCTTGAAATCCGGCAACCACAAAGAGGTCGTGCATTTTGTTCGCGCACGATTGAGTCCAGCCGTGCGTGAAGAAAATGCACGAGTGGGGCAGATCACCATATTGACCTGCCAATCAAATCGCTCGACCGCAGCCGATCATGCGTCAAGTAAACGCACGACCGTGCGATTCCTACAGGATGAATTCTGGGCAATATGGACGATCTGTCCACCTGCACAACAAATCCAAATGTTGGGAATATACTTCCAGCACAAGTACGAAAGCATAAAAATAATGGGGAGCACATTGTGCTTGCCCCAAACAATAAAGCGCGCAATTGCACACCACAAAGGGCCAAGACATTGCACAAATAGTGAGAACACGTACGAGTAAAATATAAGCAATTAAGGACTGAAAATGAAGTGCAAAAGCAGGAAAACTAGCCCAGATGAGTCCATAAAAGTGTATATAAATGGGACTCATCACTTTGTTAAGGTGATAAAGGCAATGAACGAGACCTGCAATCTGAGAAATTAGGGAACGTTAACTATGCACGTGTCGGGAGCCTGAAAACGTTCTGAGTTCGTGGGGAAGCGTTCTGATAATTAGTAATTATACCTATTTTTTGTATAGCTTTTTCATCCTTTTTTATTTAATTTTGTAAATTTCATATGTAAATTAAGAAATTAAACTCTTGTTTTTATATATTTCTACTTCTAACTTAATAAATTTTCTTTTTTTTTTCTATTTATCTAAAAAAATTCTTAAGTCACGCCCCTGTCACGCCCGTGACACCCAAGTCACCCCCGTGACCAGTGGGCATATCTCCATAATTTGATACCTTCAGCTCACAGCCGCTAGCCGGGGAGAATTGTTAAAGACACGCCATAGGTCATGCCCGTGACACCCAAGTCATGCCCAAGACCAGGGGGCGTGTCTCCTTAATTTGCTACCTGCAGGTCACTACCGCCAGCCGGGGAGAATTATCATGTCACGTCCTCGGTCATGCCCGTGATTGAGGTCGTGTACAACCGTGTACTTCTTGGCTATCCGCAGACCAAGCCGCAGCCAATCCAACCAATGTTCAACACAAGTCATGCCCGTGTCAAAAGAGTCACGCACGTGACTAGTCAAGTCATCCAGAAGCCAAGGACGCACCAGCCGTCATGCCCTAGTGACACGCTTCCTGCCGACATCAAGTTACGCCCGTGATAGTACGGGTCACGCCCGTGTTCCGCCAGCTCTTCCTGTCAAAGCTTCTAGAATCTTCCAGAATGTGCCAGCTGCCCCCTCTATTCGCAGACCAGCTTACACGCCCCCTAGTCACGCCCATGACCGAGGGGGGGGGGGGGGGGGCGTGTAATTCTAAAAAATTTCCTATAAATAGGGGGGTCGGCTGAAGGCTTTGGGGTCACAAATTTTAAGTTTTCTTGGTGTTTGTGATCACTTTTGTGCTTTTTCTTACTTTTTGTAATTTTCTCTTTCTTCTCTTTTGCACTTTCTCTCTCTAGGATTGTAATCTCTTTTTGCTTAATGAAATAGGATTGTTCTTCCTGCTAGGGATCTTCTTTTCATAGTTTAGTTGTTTTTATCTTCCTTCTTTTACGTAGAGTGCGTGCGTTTATGAGTATAGAAATGCATTTATTTCATAACATAACTTTTATCGCTTTCATAGCATAGCTTTTATCGCTTTCATAGCTAGTTTTATCGCTTTCATAACTTAGATTTTCTGCTTTCTTCATTTTCAGCAATTTCAATTCCCGTAGAGTGCGTGAGTTTTCATTTAGTGCGTTCTTTTCTTTTTTCATCGCTTTTTTTGGTTTTTGCTAAACGCACACCAAGCTCGCGATTGTCGTTCATTTTCTATCGCTTTTATTGGTTTTTGCTAAACGCGCACCAAGCCCACAATTATCGGCGTTTCTGCTTTATAAATTACTGCATATCACTTTTTTTTCATCAATAAGATAATAGAGCGTCCTCAAAGTAGAGATAATCAACACGGCCTCGAAAAAATATGAACGCGATATTATTTTCAAAAAATTATATCTTGTACTATAAACGATAAGGTGCACTTGCCTTTATCGCAAGATAAGTTGGATACATAATCTTCAAAAACTCTGTGAGAAACCTTTTCAATAAAATTAATAATAATAATAAAAAAATTCGACCCCGTCACCGCGGTGCTACCCTCGATATTTCGAAAGCGGGAGCAACCTTTACTTTCATCACCTCGACAGGTGGGATAACGGTTTAGCTCCTCGAAGTAGGAGTACTCGCCGGACTCCTTGAAAATGTCCGCCGGAATCTAACCAAACACAGGCTCCGCAGGAATTTAATTCTAAAATCCATCAAGTTTTTGGCGCCATTGCTGGGGATTCTTCGTGTCGTTATTTTGAAACAGGGAATCACTATTAATTTTATCTTATATTTATAACTATCGTTTTCTCTTTCTTTCAAAAAACTTAAAAAATATATCCAAAAAATTACAAAACAAAAAAGGAAATTACAAAAAACTTTTCTTATATATATAAAAGTACATGACCCGAGGAAGCTCTTCGGATAATCAGGAATTAGCTTTTGATTCAAAAATCGAGCGCACTCTTCGCGAGCGCCGCCGAACTCATAACCAAAATCATCTAGAAGATCCCGAAGAGTTAGATGGCGATATTTGATGCGATAATTTCGGCAAGTGCACCGGTCGCGCAAGTAATAAATTTTGGGAATAGAATCCCCGAGTGTCGGTCTCTTGAGGAACACAGTAAGGTGGAGTTAACTTTCAAGGAAGGACTTGAGATCGAAGTCCTTTAGGTCGAATGGATTGCGGGAGAGTTGGGTTGGCTTTTGGCAAATAAAAGAAAACAACTACAACTACTCCTATGCAATGCCGCTATGCAATGCTTCGCTTGGCGGGATGGAGACTAGGCAGGCCTTGAGCGCGCTGCGTCGTAAGGGCGGATGGACGAGTAGGCAAGCGGAATCGAACTGTGCAGGCCTTGAGCGCACTGCTTCGTTAGGCGGGATGGATTACACGGGCCGCAATGCCACGCTTCGGTAGGCGGATGGACGAGTAGGCTAACGGATTGAGGGTCGCAATCACCTCATCGACAAGCACGCCACTAGCAATTGCTAGTGCGGCACACGAACGTGGCGACGGGATGGAGGATGGAATGGGGCGCTCCTCAAATCACATAAACCACAAAAGCATTTCACAAAGACATGAAATATATAGAAATAAAAGCAAGTTTAAGTGCTACTTCATCTTAATACATAGATCTAACTACATACACACATCAATAAGAGAAGAATAAGGCAAGAAATCGACCGAATCCGAAGGCTCGTTGTAGATTCACGGTTGGAATCGCCGGGTTGTCAATCCGCGTCCAAGCTCGGTCCGCAACTACGTCCGGGGTAGAGAGAGCTGTCACTACTCTCCAATGAGCCCGTCTTCTTCGTCTCACGATCCGGTAGAGGTTGCAAACTTCCTCTTGCTTGATGGTAATGGTGGCTAGGTCTTTCTTTGATACTCTTGGATGAAGGAGGAGGCCGAGAGGAAACTCCGGCTCAAGATTGGCGTAAAGAAAAAGCCCGGAGCACCTCAAGATGGTGGGCGGCGACGGAGGGGCGAAAACGGGAGCTCTGGAGCAGGAAACGGCGGAAAACAGCGAAGGATCCGACCTAATTCGCGAGAAGGTCAATTTATAGGCGCTGGAATAAACAGTGTGCACGGTCGGTGGCGCACGACCAATGGTCGTGCGCACTAGAATCCTGTGATCGTGCGTGCTGCCTGGACGGAGCTTGCAAGGTAAGAAATTTATAAAATACAATGTTCGCACGACCATTGGCGCACGACCAGTGGTCGTGCGCACTATCGTCAGTGGTCGTGCGATAAGCAAGACAGAACTCATAAAAAAAGGGCGTTAAGTGCGCACGATCAGTGGTCGTGCGCGGTAGAGCCAGTGATCGTGCGCAGTGTTCCTGTATGGAATTGTACCGGGAACACCTGCACGACTCCTGTTCCAGCATACAACACTAATCAAACCACTGAAAGTGACACTTAACATGCAAGAAAACTAAACACAATGATAAACATGAAATAACACCAAAATGGGACTAGAAGTGCACATAGCATGGAATAACAAATATGAGTGAAAACATGTCTAAAGTGAAGTGCATAGACTAGAAAATCGGCCCAGATGAGTCCATATATGTGTATATAATTGGGACTCATCAATACAATTGGTCGTGCGCGGTTTGGTTCTGTGACTGCGTGGCGGGTTGTTACTTCAGGACTATGCTGGTCAAGCTGTGACCGCACAGTGTTAGTTCAGGTATCCGGAAGTCCGGTGTGGCGATTGTCCGGGTTCCTGGTGGTGTTCGCCGCCTAAGGTTTCTTAATCGCGCGGTCTCTGTTCGCGGTCTCTGGTGGAGGCTGGCAATGCGAACAGGTTGTGTTCGTCGTCTCTTTGGCGAACAGGTTGTGTTCGTGGTCTCGTTGGCGAACACTGGTGGTGGGCGGCTTCTTGGAGCAGTGGCGATCTCCTTGTCTATGTTGAAGCCAGCGAGCTCACTAAGCAGAATGATCTTTTGCTGATCGCGCGGGTTGACCGGTCTGGTCGAGCGATCAAGAATGGTGACTGGATCAGGTCTCAGGTCTATAAATAGGACCCACTGTAGCAGCAAAATTAATCGCACCAAGTGTAAGTTGAGCTCGCATCTCTTTCTTGCGGTCTCTATTTTTGTGACCGCTCGGGTTCCTGATTGAACTTTCCTTGTGCAGCTTCTGCGGATTGTGCGGACAGCAGCGGACACTTCTTCTTCTAAAGTGTTCGGGCGGTCTCGCGACTTACAGTGTGGATTGCTGGAGTTCGGGAGAATCAGTGGAGTTCAGAGGTCGCGGAGGTTCAGCAGTGTTGATCTTGTGACCGGCCATTCGCGCGGTCAGGTGTGTTGGCGAGTGATCGGCAGGGAGCTCGCGCGGTCAGGCGGTCTCAGTGCTCAGACCGCCAGTTATCTCTCTTCAAGCATTGTATTTTCTCTTTGCTTTCTGTACTGGCGAAATCATGTCTCACCATGTATACCTCGCCCTGTAATGAAGTTTCTGTAACTATCAATAAAGACTAGTTTTCCTTCATGTGCTTCTGGTTGTTTGGCTATAATCTGTAAGTTGTTCGATTCATGCTCACTCTAAACGATCATCGGGAAAATTTCACAGGTTGTCTCCTTGCTGGCCTTTACCAGCTGCATCGTTGCTGCGTAGGACAAGATCTCCAATGTTGATTGGCCTGGGCTTCACCCTTCGATCGTAAAGTTGGGCCACACACCTTTGGTAGTGAGCTATGCGGTGGGCAGCCGTATCCCTGACTTCTGTAATCAAGTCTAGGTTTTCTCAGAGGAGCTCGTCGTTCTTTTTGGGATCGAAGGTTTTTGCGCGACTATTGGGGACGATGATGTCGACGGGGATGATCGCTTCTATGTCGTAGCAGAGATTGTATGGGGTTTCCCCTGTGGGAGTCCTTTCCATCGTACGGTATGCCCAAAGAATATTTGGAAGCGCGTCTATCCACTGCCCCGTTCCTCCTGCAGACGAGTTTTGAGTCCTTTGAGGATTGTGTGATTCGTTACATCAATCTGACCATTTATTTGTGGGTGAGCTACGACCGTATGGTGAAGATTAATCTTCAGGTCTTCGTGCATCTTGGTGAACGACTTTCCTGTGAACTGAGTGTCATTGTCTGCGACGATTATTGCTGGGATTCCGAAGCAGTAGACGTTGTTCTTCCACACAAACTGTTTGGCATTCTCTTCAGTAATTTTGGCGAGGGGTTCATCTTCCACCCATTTTGTGAAATAGTCGATAGCCATGATGATAAACTTTCTCTGGCCGGAGGCCATTGGGAGGGTACCGAGGAGATCAATCCCCCACTGAGCAAATGGCCAGGCACCTTAGAGCACCGTAAGCGCTACTAGGTGTTGTGAGGGACATTTGCGTGGAGCTAATAGCTTTTACACCTTTGAACGAATTCGGCGGTGTGCTTCTTCAATGTTGGCCAATAAAACCATGACGCAAGATCTTTTGCACCAGAGCTCTTGCGCCTAGGTGCTCTCCACATATCCCATCATGACTTCCTTTAAGGTGCACTCTCCCTCCGCTGCCAGAAGGCACTTTAGGTAGGGCCCAGAGAAGGCCCGTTTGTAAGGCTCCACTTCGATGATTGTGAATTTTCAGAATCTTTATGGAGTGAGCAGGAATTGTACAACTTAAAAGTTCACAAGCCAAACTACCAGAAGCACATGGAGGAAATAGAGTCTTTATTGATCACAACAAGCTTCATTACAGGGAGAGGTATACATGGCGAGACATGATTTCGCCAGTACACAAAACCAAAGAGAAAAAATACAATGCTGAAGAAAAGATAACTGAGACCGCAGACCGCGCAGTCTGTTTGCCGATCTATGCTAAGCTGCCTGACCGCAAACTCTGTCGATCACTGATCAACACCCCTGACCACTGAGCTTCCGCGACCTCCTTCCGAACTCCACTGATTCTCCTGAACTCCAGCAACCCACACTGCAAGCCGCGAGACCGCCCAAACACATTCAGAGGAAGAGGTGATCGATGCTGCCCGCATTATCCGCAGAAGCTGCACAAGGAAAATTCAATCAGCAGACCGCCCGGTCACAAAGATTTAGACCGCAGGAACAAAAGTAAACTCAGCTTACACTTGGTGCGATGTTAATTCTGCTACAGTGGCTCCTATTTATAGACGTGAGACCTGATCCAGTCACCACCCTATGAGATAGGATCACCACCCTCCAGATCGCGCGACCAGATCCGGACAACCCGCGCGATCAGCAACAGATCATCCTGCTTAGGTGAGATCGCCGGCTTCAATAACAGACCACCGAAGATTGCCACTCCCACAAGAAGCCACCCACCACCAGTGTTCGCACGAGACCGCAAACACTACTTTTTCGCCAATGCCACTGCGAACACAACCTGTTCTCCTGCCAGCCTCCTCCTGAGACCACGAACAGAGACCGCTCGACTAAGATGCCTTAGTCAGCGATCACCACCAGGAACCCGGACAGCCATCAGACCGGCTTCTGGAAACCTGAACCAACCTGTGCGGTCACACCAGACCGGCACAGCCCTGATGTGGTCAGTCCACCACGCGGTCACAGACCAGACCGCGCGACCTCACTTCAGCATCCAAGGAGAGAGAAGCAGCAGTCACGCCGGATCACCAGGAGACCGGCCAGACGACAGCATGTCAGACCGCAGCTGAAGACCGCCAGGTCGTGCAGTCACACCAGACCGCCCAACCTCCAAAACTTCCACTTCAACATTTTCAACAATCCCCCTTGAAGTGGGAAGTTGAAAATAGCCTAAGTAAACTCCTTAGCCGAGTGAACGGCCCCTTTGCCAGCGCCTTTTTGAATATGTCTGCAATGTTGTCCTGACTCCTAACATGCTCGACCAAAAGAGATCCCCCCAGCACCTTCTCTCGAATGAAGTGATGCTCGATCTCAATATGCTTGGTCCTCGCATGACAAACTAGATTGGTCACCAGTTTGAGAGCACTCTCATTTTTCACCACGGAGCAGAGTCGGCTCCCGAACCTCCTTATGGACATCTACCACCAACCTCCTTAGCCAGATGGCTTCTTGAGCTGCCAAGGCCGAAGTCTTGTATTCCGCTTCCGTGGTGGAGACCGACACGGAATCATGCTTCTTGCTGCACCATGATATAGTCGTAGGGCCCTCCATGAAGACGAATCGAGACGTTGACTTCCGATCATCCGAATCTCCCCCGTAATCAGCATCCATGTACCCATGCACCTCGAAGCCCACATCCCTCCTGTACTGGAGACCCATATCCGAGTTCGCCTTAACATACTTCAGAATGTTCTTGGCCGCTAGCAGATGAGGCATCCGTGGCTCCGCCAAGTAACGACTCACCTTGCCAACTGCATACGCAATATCCAGTCTAGTGATCTTCAGATAGATCAAGCTCCCAACCAGAGCTCGGAACACCAACGGATCTTGCAGAATCCTTCCCTCATCCTTCCGAAGTTTCATGGCCTTCTCCAGAAGTGTAGATATGCATTTCCCTTCCTTCATGCCAAACCACTCCACGATTCGCTCCGCATATCCAGCCTGGGAGACCAGCACTCCACTTTCCTTCCTCTGAACTTTGAGTCCAAGGAAATGGTGAAGTTCACCTAAGTCCTTCATCTCAAACCTGATAGATAGCTCAGCCCGAAGCTTTGCCACCTCCTCCTTTGAATTCCCCGTCACGATCATATCGTCGACGTAAAGTAGCACGATGACTTGAAGCTCCCTGCTGTTCTTGACAAACAAGCTCGAGTTAGAGTCTGAAGTACTAAATCCACAGAATAGGAGATATTCTGCGATCTTCCCGTACCACGCCCTCGGCGCATGCTTCAACCCATACAGGGCCTTCTTCAACTTGCAGACATAGTCTGGAAAATATTCATATACGAAAACTGGCGGCTAGACCATGAAGATATCCTTGTCGATCTCGCCATACAAGAAGGCATTCTTGATGTCGAGCTGCCAAATCTCCCATCCACTGAACGCCGCCAAGGCAATGATGAATCGAACTGAAGTCATCTTCGCCACTGGACTGAATTTTCTTCGTAGTCTTCACCGTATTGCTGTGAGAATCCTCGAGCCACAAGGCGAGCCCTGTATCGCTCGATACTGCCATCGGCTTTCTTCTTCAGCTTGAAGACCCACTCTCATGTTACAGGAGTGGTGCCTGATGACTTAAATTTGGATTTTGTTGCAAAGCGTTTATGTTACGTGATTAGAATTAGGCAGGTGTTTTCAAAGAGTTTCGCAAGTATTTCTACTTTGAGAAATTAACTGTTATCCTATCAGGAGATAGAAGTAACAGTCTATTCTTCTTTCGAAATATTGACGCTTAGACTCTGACTACAACGCCGAATTCTTTTTTTTTTAAATAGAAAAGGAGAGTTTTGCACTAAATGGGTTTGAAAAGCTTTATATTATATTTTAATCCAAACTTAATCATATGATAAAGGCAAGTATACCTTATCGCGAGTAATACAGGATATTTTGTTTTAGAAAATATCGAGGTCGTATAATTCTGCGGGTCGTGTTGATTATACCTACTTTGAGGAATAAACTATTATTTTATCATAATAAGTTTTTAGTGTGGGTTTTTAAAAGCGAACGATAATTAGCGAATAACTAGAGTTCTAAAACGATAATAATAAGCATATAACTAGAGTTCTAAACGATGACAATTAATAACGCCCGATGTCGAATTACCTTGAGATGAAAATAGTTTTGTTTTTTTTAAATAAAAGAGATGACTTTTCAGAATATTAAAACGACTTGGCCGTGGAGGTTCCATAATTATGAACACTCCTCTCTCGAGGGTACGCCCACCTGAGATTACGAATATTTAACCGAACTCTCGTTCTTTAATCGAATTTCCTTAATACTCGCTTTATGTTGTGAACCCCGCTATTGGGTTTTTACTTCCAATTCGGGAGAATTACCTCATCCTCTCTCGAGGGTAGAGCACACTTCTCTTTACCCGTGAGCCATCAGTCCGTACGCACGAGCCTCTCGTCTAACTAGTGTACGGAGACAGAAATGAAAACCACACATCGATTATGCGGTTCCACTCAACGTTATTCTCGGGTAAACCTTAAGCGTTAATAATTTTTAGAATGAGATATTTTATTTTTAGAATACTATTTTTGGGTCCCAAAGCTCTTCGACATTGTGCGCTAAAGGAAATTATCCACTCATCGGAATGGAGACGACATTAATAATTAGAAAATACATGTTACGATTATATGCGGATATAAGCGCGAAAGAGGGAAATAAAAATACTTATATAAAAGCAGTAATAGTATCCGTCCCAATCGTCTTAAACATGCGCTAAAAAGTTCTTGTCCTCTTATCCAGGACGGGGGTGGTATATAGAAATGAAATACTTATAAAAGTGCAGAAATAATATCCGTCCCAATCATCTTAAACAAGCGCTAATGAAACTTATTCTCTCATCCAGGACGGGGGTGGTATATATCAATTATATAAAGACTGAAAGATAAAAACTGAAAAGAGTGGCACACACTCAGAACCCAAAATAGGGTTTGTAAAACTTCACTCAGAGACATTATAACGGCATATGAAGATTTTTGGAATAAGAAATGAACTATTTTATTGCAAAAGTGAACATTACAACTAGACTATGAAAGCAAAAGTGGCTACCTACGAATACAGAAAATGAAAGCAGAAGTGGCTATCTAAAATGCAGAAAATAACTGAAATACAAGTCCTAAACTACTCCAGAAACTAGCTAACACATGAAATTCTGGATGGAAATTACTTCAGCCGAGGCCCTCTATTTATAGGCAAAATTTTATCTTTACACTCCCTAGGTCACGGGCGTGACTTGGATGTCACGGCCGTGACTTAGGGCATGACATTTGATCGGCTGTAACGACCGCCTTTTGGAAGAATCCGTCGTCAAATATGGCTGCACACGGACGTGACTTGAAGTGGCGGCAGATGTCGGCAGCATGGGCGGGGCTTTGACTGTGACGCGCTGGCTTGAACGCGGGCGTAACTTGAACAAGGGCGTGACTTGGGTCGTGGCCGGGCTTTAGTCGAACACTGCGCGCCGTTCGTCGAACACTTGAGATACACCAGCGTGACCGATGTGTCACGCCCTTGGTCACGGGCGTGACTACTGGAAATCCGTCGAGACGACGGGACGGTGCACTTATCCGTTGAGATGGGAATTACACGGGCGTGACTTGAACGATTTGTCGGGATTTGATCTGAATTGGGCCGTCCCGTCGAGATTTGAACTTTTAAAATTACATGCCCTTGGTCACGGGCGTGACCTGTGAAAATTTTGTAAAATTTGCAAAAACAAAAATAAAACTAAGTTAGAAACAAAAAATAATAAAACAAGCAATTTATTCATTAATTTACATAGATAATTTACAATATTAATTAAAACTATACTAATAATTATACTAAAAATATGTATATTTTACTACTTATCAAATACCCCCATACTTAAGCTTTTGCTATTCCAGAGCAAAAGTCAGAGAGATCTATACCGGATTAACATAAGTTCTAATTTTTAGCTATCGTTTTATTTGATCATAAGAGACTGAAAAATAAAAATTCGGAGTATAAAGAGTTAAGCCCTAAATTATGCAAATGATTTAAGTAGAAAGAAATGTCTTAGCCAAAAGACTTCTTAATTAACCAAATAGCAAACAAAATTGCAACCATCAGTGAACGAGATTAGATCGAAATTATAATAACCTTTGTTTAAAGAAATGTGAAGGAAAAATATAAGGTACTAATTATGCTCTAAAATGATTTTTTGAATTAAAACTAGAAACAATAATTTGGCTTAGGGAAAAAGGTAAAAAGCCTTGGCAAAAAGAAGAGTTTTTAATTAGGGGTGATTGATTTTATCCTCTCAACCCTTCTACTTTTTAGTTTTCATTAGTGCCCACGTGGTGTATATGGGAAAACTGATTCATTTGTTTCTTTTATTTAACCCAATGCTTATGTATACGGAACGAAATCTTATTCCCATTGACATAAGATCTTTTAAAGTTTTTTTTTGGGTGCCTATGTTTACGGAACGAATTATTATTCCCATTGACATAAGATCTTTTTCTTCTTTTTATTTGGCATGCTAAATTGGTGTATACAAGGGGTTTTCAAGAGAAATTCTAGAATAAAAAAAAGATTTGAGAGCAACCATAGTAATATGAATATTCCTAAATTCCTAAAGACATAAAGTAGAGATAATTGCAGTCTAAAGTTGTTTTGCCAATATACACATGTCTTCATTATTTAGCTAGTAGAAGTAGTGCTTGAAAACAAAGCCTCTATTTAAATTAAAAACACAAGATATTCTTTAAAACTTAACCCCGAACGTTTAAATCTATCGATCTTAGATAAACAAACAAATAGTAAAACTAGCGATTATGTAAAGCCACAAAAAGATATTCTCGAAACTAAATGCTTTTAAGAATAAAAGTAAAATTGGGTTTTATTATTTTTATTTTTTTTTATTTTTTTTTGTACCAAAAAGTAAAGTAGAGTTTTTTGTATTTTTGTTTTTTTGTTGTACCAAAAAAGTAAAAAAAGAACTTATATTACAATAAAGTAAAATAGAAAAACATGTTTTTTTTTAAATTTTTGTTTGTTTGATGAAAACGGTAAAACACCCCCATACTTAAAACCCAACATTGTCCCCAATGTTGTAAGGTAAGTATGAAGAAGAAGAGAAAATAGAAGTGTGATATGTACAAAAGAAAAGGGGGTGCAAAAAGGCTTCCCTGAATTAAAGCTGGCGGGACCGTAAGAAACCATGCAAAAGACATATAAAAAACATAATAAAATATTAGATAAATATGGGGTGCCTCCCACAAGCACTTTATTTACCGTCACGTAGCTTGACGAATATTGCGTGGTGAGATTATAAGTTGGGGAGGGTGAAGGATTCAATATTTCCGTCCACTGGATCGCCCGCAAGATAAAGTTTTAAACGATGCTCGTTTACTTTAAATTCGCCTCTTTCGGGGTGAGAGATAAGAACGGTCCCATACCGCCAAACCTCTTTGACTTCAAAGGGGCTGGACCATCGGGATTTTAGCTTACCCGGAAAAAGACAAAGGCGTGAATTATAAAGAAGGACAAGATCGCCTGACGTAAATGTTTTGGGAATTTTTATTTTGCGATCGTGGTAAAACTTAGAACGCTCCTTATAAAATTTATTACTCTCATAAGCGTTCGCACGCCATTCATCGAGTTCATTTAGTTGGAATTTCCTACTCTCGGAGGCTAAGTTCAAATCGAGATTTAAAATATTTAAGGCCCAAAAAGCACGTTGCTCTAACTCTACCAGTAAATGGCATGCTTTACCGTAGACTAATCGATAGGGCGTACAACCGATAGTGGTCTTGTATGCCGTGCGATATGCCCACAATGCATCGTCGAGTTTTAAGGACCAATTCTTCCTATTCAAAGAAATGGTTTTCTCCAAAATGCGTTTAATCTCGCAATTTACTACCTCAACTTGGCCGCTCGTTTGGGGGTGATAGGTGGTGGCTAGTTTGTGCGTAACGTCGTACTTAGATAATTTTTTTGAAAACCGGGCATTGCAGAAGTGCGTACCCCTATCACTTACTATTGCACGGGGCGTGCCAAAGCAAGAAAACAAATTTTTTGAGAAAATGGACGACGACTCGCGCATCATTGGTGGGCAGAGCTTGCGCTTCCGCCCACCTAGATACGTAGTCAACCGCCAATAAAATATATCAATTATTAAAAGAAGAAGGTAGGGGGCCTACAAAATCTATGCCCCACAGATCGAAGATTTCGCACTCGAGAAAAAGATTTTGGGGCATATCATCACGACGAGAGATGTTTCCCGACCGCTGGCAGCTATCGCATTTACTCACAAAAGTGTGAGCATCTTTAAATAGAGTGGGCCAATAAAAGCCCGCCTCTAACGCTTTCCGCGCGGTCCGGTTGGCTTGATAATGCCCCCCAGCCGGCCCCTCGTGGCAGTGTCGCAAAATTTGCGCACCCTCCTCGCTTGAAACGCATCTTCGTACCACTTGGTCAGCGCAGACTCGAAAGAGAAAGGGGTCCTCCCAAAAGTATTTTTTCAAATCAGAAAAGAATTTCTTCTTTTGTTGAGTTGAAAAATCTTTTGGAAGGACCCGCGCGACTAGATAGTTCGCGTAATCTGCGAACCAAGGGGTGGAAGAAGTTTTTATATTATTTATAATTAAAAGGTGCTCCTCAGGGAATCTATCGTCTATTTCGGGTTCGACCAGCGCTTCTGTGACGGGGTGTTCTAAACGTGAGAGGTGGTCGGCTGCTAAATTTTCAGCCCCCTTCTTATCCCGGATCTCTAAGTCAAATTCCTGTAAAAGGAGGATCCATCGAAGCAAGCGGGGCTTGACATCAACTTTGGTCAAAAGATATTTTAGGGCGGAGTGATCAGTGAAAACGATTATGTGTGAATGTGTTACGTAGGGCCTAAACTTATCAAAAGCAAAGACGACGGCAAGAAGTTCCTTTTCCGTCGTTGTATAGTTAGCCTGCGCGGCTGTGAGTGTGCGAGAAGCGTAATTGATTGGATGAAAATATTTATTTACGCGTTGGCCTAAGACGGCTCATACCGCGATATCGCTCGCGTCGCACATAATCTCGAACGGAAGGCACTAATCTGGCGCCACCAGAATTGGAGAATTGATAAGTCGTTTTTTTATAAAATTAAATGCCTCTACGCAGGCCGTGTCAAAAATAAATGAGGAATCCTTCTCCAGGAGGTGGGTTAGCGGTTTGGTTATTTTTGAAAAATCTTGTATAAACCGCCTGTAAAAACCCGCATGGCCGAGAAAACTTTGAATAGATTTTACGTTCGAAGGTATGGGAAGTTGTTCAATTATGGCTATTTTGGCCCTATCGACCTCCATCCCCTTGGAAGTAATCTTATGGCCGAGAACTAAACCCTCTCGGACCATAAAGTTACATTTCTCCCAGTTTAAAACTAAGTTCGTCTCTTCACACCGCTGAAGAACTCAATCTAAATTTTTTAGGCAGTTTTGAAAAGAGCTTCCAAAAACGGAGAAGTCATCCATAAAGACTTCCATTATATCTTATACAAGCTCGCCGAATATCGCCAGCATACATCGTTGGAATGTAGCTGGTGCGTTGCAGAGGCCAAACGGCATCCTTCGATATGCGAAGGTGCCGAAAGGGCAAGTAAAAGTCCTTTTTTCTTGGTCCTCAGGGGAAATAGGGATTTGGAAAAATCTCGAGAGACCATCAAGAAAGCAATAAAAAGGATGACCTGAGAGACGCTCCAGGATTTGATCAATAAACGGTAACTGGAAGTGGTCTTTTCTGGTGGCATCATTTAGTTTTCGATTGTCGATGCACACACGCCAACCCGTAACAGTACGAGTTGGATTAATTCGTTATTCGTGTTTGCCACGACCGTTATATCGCCTTTTTTAGGGACGACTTGTACGGGGCTTACCCACGTACTGTTAGAAATAGGATAGATAATCCCAGCATCGAGGAGTTTAATAATTTCAGTTTTAACGACTTCCCGCATGTTCGGGTTAAGGCGTCGTTGAGGCTGAATAGTTCTGCGGGGGTTACCTTCAAGAAAAATTTTATGGGTGCAGAATGAGGGGTTGATGCCCCTGATATCTGAAATTTGCCATGCAATTGCACAGCGGTGTTTGTTTAAAACTTCGACTAATTCGGAGGTCTCCGAATCACTTAAATTGGAAGAGATAATTTTGGGAAGTTTTAAATCTTTTTCAAGAAAAACATATTTTAGATTATCAGGGAGTTGTTTTAACTCGAGGACTGGTGGTTCTTCATAAGATGGTTTAATTTTTAAAGCTTCTGAATCGAAGGGTTCAAATGGCGAATCTGTCGGCATGTCATCGAGACAAGATAGATTCGCCAAATCTGAATTATCTAGAGTTAAAGAGAGATATTCAGTAAGCGAAGAACATTCCTCGTCAAACGCGGGTTCCAGGTTAAAAACGGAATCATCGTTCGATAGGGAGTTCCACATCGAGGGATTAATATGTAAAGTAACCTCATCATCTCCTACCCGAAGGTGGAGGCGACCGTTACTAACGTCGATTAATGCACGGGAGGTTGCGAGGAAGGGGCGACCGAGGATGATAGGCACCTCATCGTCCTCCTCTATGTCGAGGATGACAAAGTCTACCGGGAAGATAAACTACTCCACCTTGACCAGAACATCCTCCACTACCCCTATCGGGTACTTTACCGAGCGATCCGCGAGTTGGATGCTCATCTTTGTCGGACTCGGGGTGCCTAAATCTAGTTTTTTTAAATGGAAAAAAGGCATCAAATTGATGCTAGCGCCCAAGTCCACTAGAGCGTATTATATTAACATATTGCTAAAGAGGCACGAGATGGAGAACCATCCCGGGTCATTCAGTTTTAGCGGCAATCTGTTAAGGAGAACAGCCGAGCATTCCGCGTTAAGGGAAACACGAGAAACGTCTTCGAGTCGCTTTTTTTTAGAAAGCAACTCCTTCAGATATTTCGCGTATTTCGGCTTTTGGGAGAGTGCCTTGCAGAAAGGAACGTTTATATGGATTTGTTTTAAAAATTTTAAATTTTTTTGATAATGCTCGTCCTTTCGCTCGTTATTTATTTTTGAGGGATAAGGAAGGGACGGGCTAAAAACGTTCGGCACAGTCGGAATACTCGTTGAAGTATCTATTGAGAGAGGCGGTGGAGGGGTCGGTGTCGAAACATGTTCCTTGGGCTCAACCCATTTTGGGGAGTTAACCTCCTTACCGCTGCGAAGGTTTATAGCATTAGCATTCTCCCTGGGGTTTGGCTCCGTGTTTCCTGGAAGAGCTCCAAATGGCCGCTCGGAGACCATCTTTGCTAGTTGTCCAACCTGATTTTCCAAATTTTTAATCGATCCGGTAATATTCCGGATATTTGACTCGGTGGACGCGACGTACTTAGCAAAAACATCTTCTAGCGGAGAAGGTTTTGGAGGCGGAGGCTGGAATCCGTTCAGAAAACCATGTGGAAATCCTTGCGGGTTCACAATTGGGGGACTCTGAGCATTGTTAGGATTGCTCCAGGAGAAATTTGGGTGATTCCTCCAACCCGGATTGTAATTATTACTATACAGATTTTTATTAGGGTTGAAGGGGAGCCTAACTTGATTGCCAAGGTAATCTACGGTTTCTTCGACAAAAGTATTATTATTATTATTACAATTATTATTATTATTATTCCAAGCGGGGGTGGAGGAGGAAGCAGTCATCTCTGCCTCTTGCTTAGTTAACCTTTCGACTTGAGAGGCTAAGTGAGAAGTGGCATCCACTTCGTATATCCCGGATGGTTTAGTTGGGCGTGATCTAGGCATATTCCATTGATAGGCGTTCATGGCCATTTCCTCGAACAGGGCTTGGGCGGCCTCCGGGGTTTTGTTATTCAACATTCCCCCGGCGGCCGCATCTATCACCTGTCGCGTGGAAAAATTTAAGCCATTATAAAACGTCTGGACCTGCAGCCAGGACGGCAGCGCATGATGAGGACATCTATGCAAGAACTCCTTAAAATGCTCCCAAGTCTCGTAGAGAGACTCAGAATCGAATTGAATGAAGGAGGCGATACCTGTGCGTAGTTTAGCAGTTTCTGACGGGGGGAAATTTTTAGTTAAAAAGTGTTCCGTCAATTGGGCCCACGTGGTTATGTATCCTCTGGGAAGAGAAGTTAACCACACTTTTGCCTTCGTCCGCAGCGAAAATGAAAATAAGCGTAAATGAATAGCGTCATTAGTAACGCCATTAATTTTGAAAGTGTCGCAAATTTCTAAAAAGTTGGAGAGGTGTAGATTTGGATCCTCATCCGGTAAACCGTCAAATTGTACTGACTATTGTACTATTTGAATGATACTAGATTTTATTTCAAAATTATTATTAGCAATTGTTGGGCGTGTAATACTCGATCCAGTATCTTCCAAATTTGGCCTGGCATAATATGCCATGGTCCGTGGTGGGGCCACATCTGGAGTTTGATCGGACATAGCTTTAGTGTAAATATCTCTGATAGATTATTCGGGAAACTCGAGTAAGTTTTGATCGCGAAGTCGGAGGCTGATGCGCAATTTCGGCACTACTAATTAGCAGGCACGAAATGCGATACGACGGCAGTGCACCGGTCGTTGTCAAGTAATAAAATAGGGAGGAACTCCCCGAATATCATTCTCAAAGGACCGCAACTTGGGTAGTACGACTTGCTCTAAACAGGAAATCAGTTCAAAGGGTTAAATAGTAACAACGGGGGGTTTTGATTTGTTTTCCTACGCTATTGCAACTTGAAGAAAGATGCAGGTCAAAACTCCGCTTCGCACGGTGAGATGGGTGCAACGGCCGCGATGCCGTGCTTCGGAAGGCACGTGGATGGAATAGCACTATGACGGTTGAGGGTCGCACACACCTCTTCTCAAAACATCACCGCTAGCAATTGCTAGCGGCTTCAATCACAACGTAGCACAGAAAATAGCTAGGAACAAAGGGGCTATTCATGCCACCACAATAACATTACATATGAAAACAAGTAGTAATCCATAAGATCTACTTAACAAGCATTCATAAAACAACTACAAACAAGTTCAAGCATCAAAGTTTAGAGAGGACCACAACGAAGAAATCACGTCTTGGGTTCACGGCCGGAATGAGAGGTTGTCAGGCTCTCTCCGGACTCGGCCCTCAGATGGTGAGCTTGGATCGAAGGAGGCTGTCATCGCTCCTACGATCTTCAGCACTTCCTTGGTCTCCTTGGTGAGGTATGCTTGAGCAAATGGCGGATGAAGCTTCCTAATTCTCCCGGATGGAAGGGTGGTGGTGGAAAGTCACCAGAAATGGTCTTGATGATGGAGGAGATGAAGGAGAAGCCTTCAACCCTCAAGAGCAGCGGGAAGGAAGTGTTTTCCCACCCTCTGAATCGTTCCTGCTCGTCCCCTGGTCGTCCTCCTGACTGTCTCGAAACTGCAGATTTTATAGGAAACAGGCTGAAAATTGGTCACGCACGGTCGAACGCACGATCGTGCGCAGACCGTGCGATATTAACGGATAAAATATGGATTGGAGAAGACGCTGCGCCGCCCGTGCGATTTTTTCACGAACGACCAATGCCGCCCGTGCGTTCAAACGCACGGGTAAACTCCGACGCATTGAAATCAAGAAGACACAGGTCGACCGTGCGTTTTGTTCACCCACGGGCGAATCCGCCCGTGCATTAAAACGCACGAGTAAACTCCGACGCTCCATTTTCTTCCTAGACACAAACGCACGACCGCACAGTCTGTGCGTCAAGGAAACGCACGACCGTGCGATATGCACAGAAATTACTTATGGGGAAAACGGGGCGATCGGGTCACTTGCAAACATGGTATATCAGCTGGGAATACACGTCCAGCACAGAAATACATAAAAGAAAGGAAGGGGAGCACGATGTGCTTACCCCCAACACCAAGGAATGCAATTGCACACCGAAATGGGCTTAAAAGTGCACCTAGCATGGAATAACACATATGAATGGAAACGTGCCTAAAATGTGGTGCAAACACTAGAATAACAGCCCAAATGAGTCCAGAAATATATATATATATATATATATATATATATATGGGACTCATCACACCCCCAGACTTAACCATTTGCACGTCTCGGGCAAACTACTCAGCTTTCCAGTCGAAACAATTGAATGTTGACATGAGTTTGAGCGGTAGAGAATTATGCAAAGTCGCATGCTCTCGTGCGTAGAAATACATTAGAACAGAATTAAACTCAAGGTGGTATCTAATTATTTCTAAGACAGTAAATTGAAATTTAACTTACTTGGATGGTGAATCCTGGTGAATCTTTCGGTTGCGCAAAAAGGAAAAATAGTGTGACTAATGAGTAGAGTATTACTTGAATCGAAGCTAGGGACAATCTGCTAAGAAATCCATCAAAGTCGGTGTCCATAGGCTTGCACGTTCGCACTCTCTCTACTGTATGAGACGACTCGTGTCTAAAATCAATAGGACTTATAGGCAATTATTTGGCTTAGGTTGAGTATAGGCTAGGTAAGTAGAAGAACGATGGGAATCACACTCAACACAACCGTCTCACTCAAGAGAATGACAATCACCACTACAACATTTTCAGAACATACACGACACCCCCAGACTTCAACTGAACATTAGGTGCGTGTTGAGCCAAATAAACAAAGATTTTGCCGAGAGAAAATTATTATTGCACAACTCCTTTATATATTTTTTTTCTTTTCTTTTCTTTCTTTTCTTTTCTTTTCTCTTTTCGGCAAAAGAACATTTTTACGCGCAATAAAACGACTCCTTTAGCTAAATCAACGCTGCCATACACACATAGAAGACACCAAATGCGATCGAGAAAGAAAGTTCTTTCAGCACAACGGTTGGTGCGAACATTGGTTCGGCTGTATGGCTCTGGTTACATTAAATAGTGGAGCTAAACAAAGAGGAGAGATAGGCTCACATGGGCTTGCAATGGTGATTACATAGGTTAGGATTTCAAAAGCACAAACGGATCAAGAGATGGCCTATATCACATTTCATGATGAGTATTTCAACACAATTGTGTCGAGAGTCGCCTAGTGCAAGTTCTAGCCACCGAGAAAGGTTGTCCTTCCTTTCGACCCTAGTAATAAGCTACTACTAGTCTGCTACACTCGACCTATTGCTACCGTTGGATTCACCGGATTCACCACTAAAGTAAAATAAATTTCATCTACTGTAACAGAAATAATTACATTAAAAATCTGAATTTAATTCTACTTTAATCGAATTTCTAGGCGTGACGGGAGCCCTTGACTAGAGCACTACTCGAGTCAACATTATTCTCCACTCCTCACTCACATGCTAACAATTCAATTCTTACGAGCGAGAAAACCTCGCAGCGATACCCAATAAGTACGCGTGATCAAGTGCGCGTGAACTAGGTGCACGTGTATGCAACAAAATAAAAATCCTAACTCAGCACAATCCAGCATGTTATGCAACGTGTGTGCACGTGCACAGCTCGCTCTCTCCCCCAGACTTGATTAAAACTACTAGAATAATCGATTCAATCATAAATAAGAGAGGGGTAGAGTTGACCTATGCTCACAAAGGAGCATGCCAGAAATGCGGTAATCCAAATTTCTTCAAAAATAAATCTCCTTCCACGCGAGAGCAAAGCTTCACCTACAATGTTAGCAAACTGAAATAACAATACGCAAAAAGGATTAAAAAGATAGACGGAACCAGGCAGTTCCCCATGGGTTGTCTCCCAAGAAGCCCTTTTGTTTAACGTCCTTAAAGGTGGACCAAATACCTGTATTAAAGCAGTTTATAAAGTCTAGAAATAAGCAAAAGTTGATAAATCCTAATTATTATTACACAACCATATGGAGAAATCAACTATACGTTGATTTAAAATAGTAACTGCAGATAGAAGAAAAAGGTCCGAAGACTCTGTAGTAGGGGTGGAAAACAAGTAAGATGCTCAGCCTCCAACCCCAAATCTCCTCCTTTTTCGCTCTCTTCTTCTCCTCTAGTATTATGTCTTCAAAGAAAAACTGCTTGCCCCTTGTAACCAATCCTTAAGGGGAAGCACCAACGATGATGAGTAAACAAGATGTTCCTTCACTGTACCTTCCTCATCCCGCAAGGCTTTCAGCTCCTCCATGCATAAGGTCTGATCAACTGGAGGAGGGGCATCCTGCATCCTTGTACATAAAGAAAGGGGGTCAGGAAATAAATTGGAAGAAAAACTAAAAGAAATCTCATCTGAGGGGATAATCCCGGCTTCATCCCCCATGGGGTGCGGCAATGACAAACTAATGATATCATCGAGGATTTCACTAGACTCCACAGCGCCCGCAATAGCCTCCTCTATAACTTGGACTTCCTCGCACTGGACCGAAGCGGTTGCTTCAGCACAATCAAGGCTGTCCTCCTCCATGAGAGTGGGCACAACATTGCGCAGGTCTGCCACATCCTGCAAAGTGACCTCAATAAAAATATCAGCAACAGATGTAATTTCGTGCGTGGCGGGAGAGGACGTGCTTCGTAAGAGTTCGGGATCACTCTCCACGCAAGGGCACAAATCCACGCAAAGTGGTACATAAACCGAAGAAGTATGGGGGGTCGCATCAGAAATAGAGTCATGAGGTACACTGACGTACGTGTCTGCTTTGCCGGCAAAAGGTGACACGTAATCAGAGGAAGAAGCTGTGCTCGCAGAATTTGAAGATGGGACGATCCGGATATCCGGCTCATCGTCATCCGCCAATTCACGAAGATAAGCAGCACAGTCCTTCAAGGCGTGCTCTCTACTTTTGCAAAATAGGCACTGCTTTGCCGGCTTTGCCGGCACAAAAGGTGCGGCAGCCGTGTAAAGGTGCGATAACGAAGGTGCAGTAGAGTAGCCAAAAGACTTATGGGCTCTGTACGGTTTCTGAACAACACCATACTCTTTGGGACACCTATCACTAGCGTGGGATGTGTCCCCACACAAACGACATCGGATGTTCAAATGTGCCCACATGATATAAAAGAAGAAAATAACATGTCGAAGAAAAAACACAATACCTTAAAACGAATTTCCAAATAAAAGCAAATCACACACGATTGCAGTCCCCGGCAACGGCGCCAAAAACTTGATGCGCAATTTCGGCACTGCTAATTAGCAGGCACGAAATGCGATACGACGGCAGTGCACCGGTCGTTGTCAAGTAATAAAATAGGGAGGAACTCCCCGAATATCGTTCTCAAAGGACCGCAAGTTGGGTAGTACGACTTGCTCTAAACAGGAAATCAGTTCAAAGGGTTAAATAGTAACAACGGGGGGTTTTGATTTGTTTTCCTACGCTATTGCAACTTGAAGAAAGATGCGGGTCAAAACTCCGCTTCGCACGGCAAGATGGGTGCAACGGCCGCGATGCCGTTCTTCGGAAGGCGCGTGGACGGAATAGCACTATGACGGTTGAGGGTCGCACACACCTCTTCTCAAAACATCATTGCTAGAAATTGCTAGCGACTTCAATCACAACGTAGCACAGAAAATAGCTAGGAACAAAAGGGCTATTCATGCCACCACAATAACATTGCATATGAAAACAAGTAGTAATCCATAAGATCTACTTAACAAGCATTCATAAAACAACTACAAACAAGTTCAAGCATCAAAGTTTAGAGAGGACCACAATGAAGAAATCACGTCTTGGCTTCATGGCCGGAATGAGAGGTTGTCGGGCTCTCTCCGGACTCGGCCCTCAGATGGTGAGTTTGGCTCGAAGGAGGCTGTCACCGCTCCTACGATCTTCAGCACTTCCTTGGTCTCCTTGGTTAGGTATGCTTGAGCAAATGGCGGATGAAGCTTCCTAATGCTCCCGGATGGAAGGGTGGAGGTGGAAAGTCACCGGAAATGGTCTTGATGATGGAGGAGATGAAGGAGAAGCCTTCAACCCTCAAGAGCAGCGAGAAGGAAGAGTTTTCCCGCCCTCTGAATCGCTCCCGC
Organism: Dactylorhiza incarnata; assembly: GCA_033032865.1. NCBI lineage: Eukaryota > Viridiplantae > Streptophyta > Magnoliopsida > Asparagales > Orchidaceae > Dactylorhiza > Dactylorhiza incarnata. Next base: position 1,901,658 of record JAWHQI010000124.1, on the reverse strand, counting down.
TCGTCCCCTGGTCGTCCTCCTGACTGCCTCGAAACTGCAGCTTTTATAGGAAACAGGCTGAAAATTGGTCACGCACGGTCGAACGCACGATCGTGCGCAGACCGTGCGATATTAACGGATAAAATATGGCTTGGAGAAGACGCTGCGCCACCCGTGCAATTTGTTCACGCACGACCAACGTGGCCCGTGCGTTCAAACGCACGGGTAAACTCTGACGCATTGAAATCAAGAAGACACAGGTCGACCGTGCGTTTTGTTCACGCACGGGCGAATCCGCCCGTGCGTTAAAACGCACGAGTAAACTCCGACGCTCCATTTTCTTCCCAGACACAAACGCACGACCGCACAGTCTGTGCGTCAAGGAAACGCACGACCGTGCGATATGCACAGAAATTACTTATGGGGAAAATGGGTCGATCGGGTCACCTGTAAACATGGTATATCAGCTGGGAATTCCCGTCCAACACAGAAATACATAAAAGAAAGGAAGGGGAGCACGATGTGCTTACCCCCAACACCAAGGAATGCAATTGCACACCCAAATGGGCTTAAAAGTGCACCTAGCATGGAATAACACATATGACTGGAAACATGCCTAAAATGTGGTGCAAACACTAGAATAATAGCCCAATTGAGTCCACAAATATATATATATATATATATATATGGGACTCATCAGAGGCGCTCGTGAAAAGTGCGCTCGATTTCGGGGTCAAAAGGGATATTCGAATCTTCCGAGGAATTTCCTCGGGTCATACGCTAATAATTAAAATTTATATAATTTTGGCCCTTTTTTTTCTTATATATATATATATATTTTTATATTTTTATAAAAATGATAAAAGTAATAGTAATTCTTTTTCAAAATAACAACACAAGATTCTCCGGCAATGGCGCCAAAAACTTGATGACTTAAATTTGGATTTTGTTGCAAAGCGTTTATGTTACGAGATTAGAATTAGGCAGGTGTTTTCAAAGAGTTTCGCAAGTACTTCTACTTTAAGAAATTAACCGTTATCCTATCAGGAGATAGAAGTAACAGTCTATTCTTCTTTCGAATATTGACGCTTAGACTCTGACTACAACGTCGAAATTTTTTTTTAAAATAGAAAAGGAGAGTTTTGCACTAAATGAGTTTGAAAAGCTTTATATTGTATTTTAATCCAAACTTAATCATATGATAAAGGCAAGTATATCTTATCGCGAGTAATACAAGATATTTTGTTTTAGAAAATATCGAGGTCGTATATTTTCGCGAGTCGTGTTGATTATACCTACTTTGAGGAATAAACTATTATTTTATCGGAATAAGTTTTTAGTGTGGGTTTTTAAAAGCGGACGATAATAAGCGAATAACTAAAGTTCTAAAACGATAATAATAAGCGTATAACTAGAGTTCTAAACGATGACAATTAATAACGCCCGATGTCGAATTACCTTGAGATGAAAATAGTCTTTTTTAAAATAAAAGAGATGACTTTTCAAAATATTAAAACGGCTTGGCCGTGGAGGTTCCATAATTATGAACGCTCCTCTCTCGAGGGTACGCCCACCTGAGATAACGAATATTCGACCGAACTCTCGTTTTTTAATCAAATTTCCTTAATACTCGCTTTATGTTGTGAACCCCGCTATTGGGTTTTTACTTCCAATTCGGGAGAATTACCTGATCCTCTCTCGAGGGTAGAGCGCACTTCTCTTTACCCATGAGCGATCAGTCCGTACGCACGAGCCTCTCGGCTAACTAGTGCACGGAGACGGAAATGAAAACCACACATCGATTATGCGGTTCCACTCAACGTTATTCTCGGGTAAACCTTAAGCGTTAATTATTTTTAGAAAGAGATATTTTATTTTTAGAAAACTATTTTTGGGTCCCAAAGCTCTTCGACATCGTGCGCTAAAGGAAATTAGCCACTCATCGGAATGGAGACGGCATTAATAATTAGAAAATACATGTTACGATTATAAGCGGATATAAGCGCGAAAGAGGGAAATAAATAGACTTATATAAAAGCAGTAATAGTATCCGTCCCAACCGTCTTAAACAAGCGCTAAAAAGTTCTTAACCTCTTATCCAGGACAGGGGTGATATATAGAAATGAAATACATATAAAAGTGCAGAAATAATATACGTCCCAACCATCTTAAACAAGCGCTAATGAAACTTAGCCTCTCATCCAGGACGGGGGTGGTATATAACAATTACATAAAGACTGAAAGATAAAAACTGAAAAGAGTGTTACACACTCAGAACCCAAAATAGGGTTTTGAAAACTTCACTCAAAGACATTATAACGGCATATGAAGATTTTTGGAATAAGAAACGAACTATTTATTGCAAAAGTGAACATTACAACTAGACTATGAAAGCAAAAGTGGCTACCTACGAATACAGAAAATGAAAGCATAAGTGGCTATCTAAAATGCAGAAAATAACTGAAATACAAGTCCTAAACTACTCCAGAAACTAGCTAACATATGAAATTCTGGATGGAAATTACTTCAGCCGCGGCCCTCTATTTATAGGCAAAATTTTATTTTTAGACGCCCTAGGTCACGGGCGTGACTTGGATGTCACGGCCGTGACTTAAGGCGTGACATTTGATCGACTGTAACGACCGCCTTCTGGAAGAATCCGCCGTCAAATAAGGCTGCACACGGGCGTGACTTGAAGTGTCATGGGCGTGACGGAGAGTGTCACGGGCGTGGCAGTGGGCGGTAAATGCGGCAGCATGGGCATGGCTTTGACTGTGATGTGCTGGCTTGAACACGGGCGTGACTTGAACACGGGCGTGACTTGAACAAGGGCGTGACTTGGGGCTTGGTAGGGCTTTAGTCGAACGTTGCGCGCCGTTCGTCGAACACTTGAGATACACGGGCGTGACCGATGTGTCACGCCCTTGGTCACGCGCGTGACTTGCTGGAAATCGGTCGAGACGATGGGACGGTGCACTTATCCGTTGAGATTGGAATTACATGGGCGTGACATTGAATGTTATGGGCGCGACTTGAACGATTTGTCGGGATTTGATCTGAATTGGGCTGTCCCGTCGAGATTTGAACTTTTAAAATTACACGCCCTTGGTCACGGGCGTGACCTAGGGTGTGACCTGTGAAAATTTTGTAAAATTTGCAAAAACAAAAATAAAACTAAGTTAGAAACAAAAAATAATAAAACAAGCAATTTATTCATTAATTTACATAGAAAATTTGCAATATTAATTAAAACTATACTAATAATTATACTAAAAATATTTATATTTTACTACTTATCAGTGCCCTTGGGCCTGGGCACCAGAGACCAGGTCTCATTCTTCTCGAGAGCTGACATCTCTTCATGCATAGCAATGTCTCATTCCTTCACGCCTCTGGCCTTATCAAAGCTCGACGGCTCCCTTTCATCCAAGGGACCAGCGAAGAAACAAGAGACAAAGCTCACCATGTTTCCTCCTGTATAGCGATCAGGGACGGTGATCGTTCGATTTGATCTCCTCAAAGACTTCCCCTGAATCGCATTGTCTTCAGCTGATTCTTCCCTAGCTCCTCTTCCAGACGTACTCGGAGCATCGCTCCCCCTGCTCCTTGATCCAGAATCCTCCGTCTCAGAACTAGAAATGGATGGACCACCTGGTGACACAGGTAGCTCCACCTGAAGATTCTCCACAGCCCTCTCCATCTCCTCCACCCTGCTTTCTGGTAGCTCAACACTAGAGCTTCCCTTGTACGATGTCACCTCATCGAACACGACATCGCAAGATACTACAAATCTCCGCATCTCTGGGTCCATGCTCTTCAAGCCCTCTTTCTGATCATCATAACCTATGAAGACTAGCTTCCTTGCTTTCGCATCTAGCTTCGTCCAAAGCGCATATGGAACGTGCACATAGCAGGTGGAACCAAACACCCGAAGGTGAGCCATGCTTGGCTTTTCTTTGAACATCATCTCATGAGGTGTCAACATGTTAATAGGACTGAGAGGCATCCTGTTGATGACATAGGCAGCACAAGACATTCCCTCCCCCCAAAAGGACCTTGGGATACTCTTGGCATGCAGCAAACACTTGCAGGTCTCCGTCAGATGACGGATCTTCCGCTCTGCAACTCCATTTTGTTGTGGAGTATGTACACAAGTGAGCTCCCTCCGGATGCCTGCCTTCCTGCAAAAACTAGAGAACTCACCAGAGTTGAAATCCCCCCCCCCCCCCCCCCCCCCCCCCCCCCCCCCCCGTTGTTAGTCCTCAGCTTCTTCACTCGCAGGCGTAGCCGACCCTCCACAAGCTCCTTGAACTCTACAAACTTGGCAAATGACTCCGCCTTCTCTTTAAGAAAATAAACCCAGACATATCTAATGTGATCGTCGATCAACACCAACATATACCTGCTGCCTCCGAGGCTTGGGGTAGCAGTCGGTCCCATCAAGTCAACGTGGATGCACTCCAACGACACACTACTCCTTGTCCGCGACTTATCAAACGGCAGCCGATGAGACTTGCCGAACTGACATCCCTCGCAAACGTGACCGTCACCGTAGGAAGATAGATTAGGCAGGCCCTTGACCAGACTTTTGATCGCCATAGCTTTCATCATATCCATCCCTACATGCCCCAACCTCTCATGCCATATCACGGCAACATCATTAATCCTCAACTTATCAACATAAGAACTTGTCGACAAAACGAACAAGTCTTTCGCCCTCCTACCGACATGAACGACCTCGTCCTTCACAGCCTCAACGTTATGTAGAAACTTCACTTCTGTTGGGCCGAACAGAACGTGATACCCAGCGTCTATAGCGTTGGTCACGGAGAAGAGGTTTTTCCTCATTCCGGGCACATGATAGACACTCTTCAACATTAGTGGCCCTCTATCACTGCCCAAGGAAACAACCCCCACCTTCTCGACTACATGTACAGTATTATCAGCAGTAATGATTGCATTATTACCTGTATAGGGCTGCGCTGAAGAAAGCTTCGACTCGTCCCCGTTGAGGTGATGACCACACCCCAAGTCCATAATCCAGTCCTCCTGATAGTTGCTAGGAGTCGTAGCTCCAACAGAAGCCGAGAATGCTCCTCCCCATCCTCCATCAACCTGCCTGGCCTCAGCTTCCTCCTTCTCAGCAGCGTGCACTGGCTGAGTATTCATCCTGCAGTCCTTCCTGATGTGACCCAACTTGCCGCACTTGAAACACTTGGGACCTTCTCCCTTCTTCTTCCCGTCAGACTTGGGAGCATAGCCCCTTTCCTGCTGTCCAGAATTTGAAGGTCCATTACCTCCTGACCATTATCCCCTTCTGGGACAACCTCCTGCGTACTGTCTCCACCAACAACCTCCCAAAGGTCCTCACCCAGAAGATAGCTCTGCATGCACGACTTCCACTTCTTGAAGTTGGTTGACATGAGCATCTCCATTCCAAGACCTCTAGCAAACCCTCCTTCCATGGCTCTACCTCTGGTTCCTTCTTCACAAAGGCGATGGATACTCTAAGTTGTTCACTGCTCTATCCACTCGAACCTCGCTCTGATCCCATGTGAATTTTCCGAATTTTTATGGAGTGAGCAGGAATTGTACAACTTAAAAGTTCACAAGCCAAACAACCAGAAGCACATGGAGGAAATATAGTCTTTATTGATCACAACAAGCTTCATTACAGGGAGAGGTATACATGGCGAGACATGATTTCGCCAGTACACAAAATCAAAGAGAAAAAAATACAATACTGAAGAAAAGATAACTGAGACTACAGACCGCGCGGTCTGTTTGCCGATCTCTGCTAAGCTGCCTGACCGCAAACTCTGTCGGTCACTGATCAACACCCCTGACCGCTGAGCTTCCGCGACCTCCTTCCGAACTCCACTGATTCTCCCGAACTCCAGCAACCCACACTACAAGCCGCGAGACCGCCCGAACACTTTCAGAGGAAGAGGTGATCGCTGCTGCCCGCACTATCCGCAGAAGTTGCACAAGGAAAGTTCAATCAGCAGACCGCCCGGTCACAAAGATTTAGACCGCAGGAACAAAAGCAAACTCAGCTTACACATGGTGTGATGTTAATGATGCTACAGTGGCTCCTATTTATAGGCGTGAGACCTGATCCAGTCACCACCCTATGAGATAGGATCACCACCCTCCAGATCGCGCAACCAGAACCGGTCAACCCGCGCGATCCGCAACAGATCTTTCTGCTTAGGTGAGATCATCGGCTTCAATAATAGACCGCGGGAGATCGCCATTCCCTCAAGAAGCCACCCACCACAAGTGTTCACACGAGAACGCGAACACTACTTGTTCGCCAACGCCACAGCGAACACAACCTCTTCGCCTGCCAGCCTCCTCCTGAGACCGCGAACAGAGACCGCTCGACTAAGATGCCTTAGTCAGCGATCACCACCAGGAACCCGGACAGCCATCATACCGGCTTCTGGAAACCTGAACCAACCTGTGCGGTCACACCAGACAGGCACAACCCTAAAGTGGTCATTCCGCCACGCGGTCACACACCAGACCGCGCGGCCTCACTTCAGCATCCAAGGAGAGAGAAGCAGCAGTCACGCCAGATCACCAGGAGACCGGCCAGACGACAACATGTCAGACCGCAGCTGGAGACCGCCAGGTCGTGTGGTCACACCAGACTGCCCAACCTCCAAAACTTCCACTTCAACATTTTCAACAATGATAACGTATGAGGAAGCTCGCATTCGCAACCGTCGTGCTTCTAAACGATCGTCAGGCAGGTCTCCACGCTCAATGTAGGCCCAGAGGGGTTTCATCCAGGATGATCCTTCTTTGCTAATTTCGGCGACCTCCCATGGTCCTTGAATGCTAAGAGTCATGATGTCTTCGATTTGGCACCTCCGTGATTGATAGTTAGAAGGAGAGGTTGTGGATTTGGAGAGTGCGTCGGCTCTGGAATTCTGCTCCATGGGGATGTGCAGAATTTTGTACGATGGTACGTTTTGTTGGAGGGATTTCACGAGTATGAGATATTATGCCATTTGGTCATTCTTTGCCTCGTAGTTCCCCTCGACTTGCGAGACCATGAGCTGTGAGTTGGTGTAGATTGTCGGGTTCTCCACCTTGCAGTCAACGGCGAGTCATAGTCCGGTGATTAGAGCCTCATATTCAGCAATGTTGCTGGTTGTCGGGAACTTCAACGTGAGATCGTACTCTAAAGTGATGCCCTCTGGACTAATTAGGAGCAATCCTTCTCCTCCTTCGGCCGCAGAGGCCCCGTCGACGTAGAGAGCCCAACGAGCGGTGGAGATATTTTTAATGGGATCTTCCTCTGAAGGAAGAGTATTTTCTACGATGAAGTCGGCGAGCACTTGGGATTTGATATCCGGTTGCGGCAGGAAGTGGATATCGAACTCTCTCATCTCGACTGACCACTTTACTAATCTCCTGGATACTTCCGGCTTTTGGAAGATGGCCCGTAATGGTAATTGAGTTAACACTTTATCGTATGAGCCTGGAAGTAGGGCCGAAGTGTTCTTGTCGAAGAGACGAGGGCGAAGGCCGTCATATCGTCCATTGGGTATCTGGCTTCGACGTCAGTTAGGACCTTGCTGAGGTAATAAATAGGTCATTGGACTCATCCTTCGTCTTTTACTAGCACCGAGCTGACGTCCGTGGGGGATATTGCTAGGTAAAGGAACAAGACTTCTCCAGGGATAGGTTTTGATAAAAGCAGGGGCGAGGCTAGGTACTGTTTGAGGTGCTCTAAAGACGTCTGACATTCGCCCATCCACTAAAACCTAGATGTCGTGCCCCTCAAAGGATTTAGAAGAAGGGGGATATTTATCTCTCGTTTGTGCCAGAAACCACGAAAGAGCAGCAATCCTTTCGTTTAAGCATTGTACCTCCTTGATTTAATTGGGTGGAGACATGTCTCCCAGTGCCTTGATCTATTCTGGGTTTGCCTCGATCTCTCGACATGTCACCCATGAAACCCAGGAACTTTCCTGTCATTACACCAAATGCACATTTGTTGGGGTTGAGCTGCATTTAGAAACGGTAAAGGAGCTGAAAGCACCCTTCCAAATCTTCTAAGTGTTTACGACGGCAGATACTCTTTACCAGCATGTCGTCGACCTAAACCTCCATTGTGCTTACGATGAAGTCTTTGAATACTTTGTTTATTAGCCTCTGGTAGGTTGCCTCGGCGTTCTTAAGGCCGAAAGGCATGACTTTGAAGCAGTAAACTCCTTTGTCTGTTTGTAATGCGGTGTGCTCCTCGTCTTCCGGGTTCATCCTGATTTGGTTTTAGCCTGAGTATGCATCCATGAAGTTGAGAAGCTCGTGTCCGGCTGTTGTGTCGACCAGTTGATCGATCCTTGGAAGGGGGAAACTATCTTTCGGGCACGCCTGATTTAGATTACTGTAGTCGATGCACATCCTCCACTTCCCTGAAGCCTTCTTTACCATGAACACATTGGCTAACCATGTGGGGTATTTTGCTTCGCGGATGAACCACGCTTCCAGGAGCTTCTTTACCTCCTCTTCGATTGCCTTGAGCCGCTCCGGGGTGAAGTTCTGCTTCTTCTAGATCACTGGCCTGCAGGCCGGGTTAAAATTTAAGGAGTGAAATATGATCTGAGGATCTACCCCAAGCATATCTTCCGGGCTCCACGCGAAGATATCCTCATTGGCGCGGAGGAAGAGGACATATTCTTCCCTCTATTCCTTAGATAGGAGGGATCCAACCTGAACTATTCAGGTCTGATCCTGCTGGGAGAGTGGCACTTCTATGAGCCCTTCGACAGGCGATCTGCGTTGTAGAGTGGCCTCGTCTCGTAAGTTGAAATTGTCAACATTGAGAGTGGTTTCTTCCATCGGTCGTGCCTGGTTTAAGAAACAAGTTCGTAATGCTTCTTGGTTTCCTCTTACGACCCATATACCTGCGGCGGTCGGGAACTTCATAGCTTGGTGTGGAATAGATGGAATTGCTCCAAAGATGGATTGGAGTGGTCTTCCAAAGATGACATTGTAGGCGGATGTGGACTCCACCACCACAAACTGGATATTATGCGTTGACTGCCTCAGGAATTCTCCCAATGTGACTGGAAGCGTGATCATGCCCTAACCTGGAATAGGTCGGTTGTCGAATCCATAGACAGGCCTGACCGTGGGGTTAACCTGATCCATTGCGATTTTCAAGCTTTGTAGAGTGGATTGGAACAGGACATCGTTTAAGCTTCTTTTGTCGACTAATATCCTTTTAACATTAAAACAAGGGTCCCCAATTCCTGCGCTGATTACGAGTGGGTGCTGATATGGTATTCGTAACCCTTGTAGATCGTCTTCCCTGAAAGTTATTGTAACGTCCTGTTTGAGCTTCTTATCTTCGTGATCCCTTGGGGGTTTGGCAATCGAGAGGATCTGCACTGCTAGGGTAGGAGGTCTGGCAATAGTCTCGATTTCTCCCACCATCGGCCTTCTTCCTAACAAGCGTCGGGGAGCGAGAGGCTGCTCCCTTGTTTCCCTAGGTGGCTGAGGCTGGTTGGGATCCTAGCCCTACAGAAATATTCCTAGGAGTCCCTGGAAGGCGAGATGCTCGATTTCATCTTTAAGTCTAGTACATTATTCGGTGGTATGCCTAGTTCCTCGATGGAACTCACAATATCTCGACTGGTCATTCCTCGGATTTGGGATGGGCACCCTTGTCCTGTGGAGCTCCGGATCGTTCTAAATGGTGTAGAGTATATTAGCTCTGGTGGTGTTTAATGGGGTATAGACCCTGGGCAGTTGCGGACCTAAATCTCTTCAGGGGTCACGATGACGTTCATTTCCACAACGCTCCCCAGCGTGTCGTTCTTCTTGCCCTCTGAGGGCCTGCTCGGATCCCCCTTTTCTCTTTTGGCAGCCTTCAAACTGCTGACGGTGTGCTTCGATGGCCTCATCGGCCGCTATCTGAGCTTCCACTCGGTGAATGAGGTCGGGATAACTTGGCACGGTTTCCCTAATTAGAGCTGAGTAAAAATCACTTGGATGGAGGCCTCCAAGGAATACTCCACGTAAAATCTCGGGGTAGACCTCGGGGATTTGTCGAGCCTCGGTAGTGAAGCATCGTAAAAAATCCTTAAGGGTCTCTCCATCGTTTTGGTGGATTCCTGAGAGATAGGAGGGGTCCCGGACAATCCTACGATTGGCGATGAACTGGATTACGAACTACTGCACCATTTCTGCGAAGCTGTTGATGGATCCATCTCGCAGAGAATGGAACTAAGTGCATGCTTCTCCTTTCAAGGTTTTCGGGAACACCTAACAGAGGAGCTGATCGGGGGCATTGTAAATCCTCATGATGGTAGTAAAGTGATTAACATGTTCCAATGGGTCGTCTATCCCGTCAAAAGTTTTGATGTTGGGAAGCTTGAAAACATTTGGAACTGGATGGGCCAAGACATGGGGTGATAGTGGGGAGCCGTGGTGCATGGGACAGTGGATGAGAGCCGCGCATCATCCCGCGTGACCATACTCCTCTGTTATCATATCGCGTATCTCTTCTCGAGTGGTTCTTCCTATCACTTGCCCGGGGCCAGCTCTGTCCTAGTGCTGGTGATGGTGATCAGCTTCTGGTACTCTAGCCGGCCGAGCAGGATGAGTGGAGCTTGCGGCATCAGAGAACTCTTCTGAGGCATCTTCTTCCCGAGCGGCCTCCTCATTCGGAGCATAATTTGGAGCCAGGGGAGGCGGAATGTTCAATGCTGGAGGTTGAACGGGAGCTCGAGGAACCCCAAGATTTCTTACGAGAGTCAGCATCTCGGTTGCTGTTCTTCCATTTGCCGCATTGACGCGCAAATCTCGCACACCGCTATAGGTGATGGCTAGACTGCGGCACGAAACGGCAGTGTACCGATCATTCAAGTAATATAAAACGAGGAGTAAATCCCCGAGTATCGATCTCGGAAGGAACACAGTAAGGTGGAGTTAACTATTGAGGAAGGACTTGAGATCGTAGTCCTTAAGGTCAGATGGATTGCGAAAGGGGGGTGATTTTGTTTGTGGAAAATAAAATGAAAGCTACAACTACTCCTATGCAATGCCGCTATGCAATGCTTCGCTTGGCGAGATGGAAACTAGGCAGGCCTTGAGCGCGCTGCTTCACTAGGCGGATGGGCGAGTAGGCTAGCGGATGAGGTGAATAAGTGCGGAATGGAACTATGCAGGCCTTGAGCGCACTGCTTCGTATGGCGAATGGATTACACGGGCCACTATGCCACGCTTTGCTAGGCGGAAGGAAGAGTAGGCTTGCGGATGGAGTGGGTCACACCGGCGGAATGAGGGTCGCAAGCACCTCGTCAACGAGCACGCCACTAGCAATTGCTAGTGCGGCACACCAACACTCACACCACAATCTCCACTAAATCACACCTCATACACACTTATAAACAAGATGATTTCATATAAATGAAATAACATTACACACATGGTTTATAGTGCTCATCATCAAAAGATAGAGAAATCCTACCCTAAATAACAAATCAAGAGGAAAATGAGTAAAGGAATCAACCACGTCCGAAGCCTTGTTGGGATTCACGGAAGGAATCGCTGGGTTGTCAATCCACATCCAAACTCGGTCCACAACTGCGTCCGGGGTAGAGGAGGGCTGTCACTTCCTCCCAATGACCCGTCTTCTTCGTATCACGACCCGATCTACTCCGATACACGATCTCCTTGCTTGGTATTGATGATCTTTGGGCTATAATCCTCTCCTTGAAGGCTCTTGGATGATGGAAGGTGAAGGAGAATGAAGAGCCCCTCAAAACGGCGCTGAAAAAGACCTAAAATGCGGATTAGGGCGGAAGAATTCGTGAAAACGCGTATTTATAGAAAGCAGAATTTTGAACGGGCACGATCAGTGGCGCACGACCAGTGATCGTGCGTGAAGGAATGCCAGTGATAGTGCGCAAAGAACCTTTAGCATAGTCCCGGACTGCAAAATGGCGCACGACCAGTGGTCGTGCACACTATATCCAGTGGTCGTGCAAAGTGCCGGACTGGCCCATTTTAAGTGAGAATTAATGCACGATTAGTGGCGCACGACCAGTGGTCGTGCGCACTAATGTCCAGTGCTCGTGCGCTGTGTTCCTATGCAGTTTTTGCGCCCCAGAACACTCGCACAACCCCCGTGTCAACATGAAAGATCGTCGGGCCACGCAAATGGGCATTCCACACATTCTCAAATATAGAAATTAAATTGCAACATAAAGCATGAGCAAGATAAACATAGAAATACACCGGAACGGGCCTAAAAGTGCACATAGCATGGAATATCAAATATGAATGAAAACATGCCTAAAATGTAGTGCAAAGACTAGATAATCGGCCCAAATGAGTCCAAAAATATGTATATAATTGGGACTCATCACACCCCCAGACTTACCTGTTTGTGCGTCCCGAGCAAACAAATCCGGCGGAGTAGGAAAAAAGGTGGTTAACGTAGAGAATTGCAAAGAAAGAGTAAGATGCGAAGTATCATACCCATGCAAATAGAAATTCTGTAAAAGAAGATTCTAACTATACTAATTAATTTACAAAAGTATACATGCGTAAATAGAGATTTATTTGTACTCAGATGGTGAATCATGAAGAATTTGTGCGGGCGTGCCCGATGTGAAAGTAAACAAGCCACTCAGGAGGGTGTTGCTAAAGACCAGAATTCAGGAATAACTCCGCTGAAATCCATCAACGACGAGAACCATAAGCTTGCCCGGTTACACTCTCTCCACGGCGCTAGCAAACTCACAAGTTAAATCAATAGGACTTCGGGTTATAATTGGGCTTAGGTTACGGTATGATATTCAATGTTAAACGAAACGGCTACGCAACCCAATTGAGTCAAAAAGTAATGCTGTACCAAAACAAGGCCAAGAACGATGCTAGTGTGACACACCCCCAGACTTAGCTTGAAAACTGGGTGTGCACACAGCCTACTCCAAACAAAGACCAACTGAATTTTTTTCTATTACGCCCATGGGGATTTGTTGTCATTTTTATTCTTTACAGATTTTTTTCTTCTTTTAACTTCATTTTTTTTCATTTATCCCCCGGTTGGTTTACAACAATATGTTCAGCACACAATACACGTTTTCTTCACATCACAAAAATTCCCATACATCACATCCAAATATGAAATGTAATTTCAGTTAACTCACTACTTGGCTGCGATAATAGGATAAGCTTCAGGCTTTGGTGATTTAAAGAAGAGCTGAAACAAAGGAAGGGTAGACACAAACTTGGCTTGCAACGGTAAACGCATAGGTCATGGAAAACAAAGCTCAATCTAGCCAAAAATTGGCCTACATCACGTTTAACAATAGTGAGTTGCTCTCACCCATGCTTCGAGAGTCGCTTGGATCAAATTCTTAGCCCACGAGAAAGGTTAACCTTCCTTTCGACTCGAGCAACACACAACTAGCGCTTGCTTACACACAACACCGTGCTACCGCAAATTTCGGTTACATTCACCAAATGAGTACAATAAATCAAAAACTACACAAGAATACTAATTGTAAATTAGAAGTATAGAGACAATCTAATTCTACTCAAATTTCTATGCAAGCAAGGAATATGCGACTAGAGCACTACAAGAGTCAACATCGTACTCCAATTTGCAATCCTAAGCTAACATCCTATTTCACATTCCAAACTAAGATAAGCGTGAACGGAAGCACACAAACAAGTGAGTGTGCGCTCAAGTGGGTGTAGTGGTGTGTGGAGAAAGTAAATAAATCTTAAAACTGAAAATAAAATACTTCTAGCATGCTAAGCACTAGTGCACGAGCAGTGAACACTCGGTACACTCCCCCCAGACTTGAATTGGACAATCACATGAATAATGACAATGAGAATAAAGAAATGTTGAGGAATAGGGTACCTATGCTCAGATATGAGCATACTAGAAGATTGGCGTTAATACTGCGAAGGGAATCCAAATCCGGCACCAAAAGAAATTGCCGCACACCTGCAGGCAAAAAGGCTCCAAGCAAAAATATATAACACTAAACTATTAATGGGTTAGCAACAAAAACTTGGGTTGTCTCCCAGCAACGCTTTTGTTTACTGTCCTTAAGCTGGACTTAATACCTGTATTATGCAGTTTTAATAATAGTCTAAGCATAAAGCAAAAGCTAGTAAATCCTAAATATTACATGCCTCAAAATGATCAACTATAAGTTGATTTAAAATAGTAACTAAAAATGAAAGAAATAGGTCTGAAGACCCGATAGCAGCACATCAGAAGATCAGGAGCTTTCCATCTCCATATTTCATCTTTCTTCATCCTCTTCCTCTCCTCCAATCTGCGGTCATGGATGAAGTAACGCTTTCCACCCTGCACCCAGTCTTTCAAGGAAAAAGCAGGCAATGATGATGAAGTGGAATAGACGATTGAATTCATCATTGCCAACTGCTTTCCCTGCCAAGACTGCCTCTCAAAATTACCCAAGAATGGGTTTATAAATTCAAGCGCCTGCAGAGGGATAAATGAAATATCAGACATTAATGCAAGAGGGGAAGCAGGAAGGATGACCTTATCAGCATATTCACTAAAGGAAAGAGGATTAGGAAATAAAATGGACGAAGGACTAAAAGAATCAAACAAAGGAGGAGTGATCCCGGTTTCACTCCTGGCAGGATCCAAGGATAGATCACTATCATCATCGTAAGTATCATAGCGAGGGGAACCCAAGAACTCAAGGGCCTCGGTGGTGAGTTGGACCTCCTCGTCCCATGAGGAAGTGCAAACCTCCTCATCAAAGAGAGTATCCTCCTCATCCCACCGAGGTGCATCATCGTGATCAAAGTATTCATTCTCCCCTTCGGGGAAGACGAACTCCTCATCCCACTTTGGAGCACCCTCCGAGTCAGAAGCATCACCCCACTCCTTCACTTCGATAGGATCATAAAAAATGTGTGTAGAAAAATCATGCAAAGAAACTGGAGGAACAAAAATATTTGGTTCCTCCGCAAAAAGATCCGCTAACGCCTCCCCAATGGAAAGAATACTTTCCTCATCATACTCAGGTGCATATAGGAGCTCCCATTCCTCTCCTTGTTGGCTAACAGATGAGTGATCATCATCACTGGGAGTGAAGCCATACACAGGGAGTGAGGAGTCCATGTACGAGACAAGCTCGGGGGTAAAGGGAACAATTGCCTCCATGGGTAAAGAATGAGCGATATGGACAATGTTGTCATGAGTGGAGGAGCAGTGGTCAGGATTGAAAAGACTAGGACAGTCCTTCAATTCATGACCCTCTCCTCGACACAACAAGCAAACAAAGTTCCTACACTGCCTAGCATTTAACTCATTCATTTGGTCTATATAATAAACCATCTTGTCATTAAAGCTAGGTGAAATATCCCATGACGACATTTTCAAAAATTAAAGCAGATATAAAGAGACAGAAATTCTTTGCAAGGAAATCTACACAAACTAATAAAACTCCTTAGATTAAACTTGCCAAAAAATTTAAAACAGAAGAGAAATAAACAAACAAACAGAAAATGATCAGAAAGCAAACAAAAATAATAAAGTGGCTATACATACTGGAAGAAACTTCTCTCTCTCAGCTCTCCCTCTCAAGAAAACTCACACGTCTGTGTTCCCCGGCAACGGCGCCAAAAACTTGACGAGCAAATCTCGCACACCGCTATAGGTGATGGCTAGACTGCGGCACAAAACGGCAGTGTACCGATCATTCAAGTAATATAAACGAGGAGTAAATCCCCGAGTATCGATTTCGGAAGGAACACAGTAAGGTGGAGTTAACTATTGAGGAAGGACTTGAGATCGAAGTCCTTAAGGTCGGATGGATTGCGAAAGGGGGGTGATTTTGTTTGTGGAAAATAAAATGAAAGCTACAACTACTCCTATGCAATGACGCTATGCAATGCTTCGCTTGGCGGGATGGAAACTAGGCAGGCCTTGAGCGCGCTGCTTCACTAGGCGGATGGGCAAGTAGGCTAGCGGATGAGGTGAATAAGTGCGGAATGGAACTATGCAGGCCTTGAGCGCACTGCTTCGTAAGGCGAATGGATTACACGGTCCGCTATGCCATGCTTCGCTAGGCGGAAGGAAGAGTAGGCTTGCGGATGGAGTGGGTCACACCGGCGGAATGAGGGTCGCAAGCACCTTGTCAACAAGCACGCCACTAGCAATTGCTAGTGCGGCACACCAACACTCACACCACAATCTCCACTAAATCACACCTCATACACACTTATAAACAAGATGATTTCATATAAATGAAATAACATTACACACATGGTTTATAGTGCTCATCATCAAAAGATAGAGAAATCCTACCCTAAATAACAAATCAAGAGGAAAATGAGTAAAGGAATCAACCACGTCCGAAGCCTTGTTGGGATTCACGGTAGGAATCGCTGGGTTGTCAGTCCACGTCCAAACTCGGTCCACAACTGCGTCCGGGGTAGAGGAGGGCTGTAACTTCCTCCCAATGACTCGTCTTCTTTGCCTCACGACCCGATCTACTCCGATACACGATCTCCTTGCTTGGTATTGATGATCTTTGGGCTAGAATCCTCTCCTTGAAGGCTCTTGGAAGATGGAGGGTGAAGGAGAATGAAGAGCCCCTGAAAACGGCGCTGAAAAAGACCTAAAATGCGGATTAGGGCGGAAGAATTCGTGCAAACGCGTATTTATAGAAAGCAGAATTTTGAACGGGCACGATCATTTGCGCACGACCAGTGATCGTGCGTGAAGGAATGCCAGTGATAGTGCGCGAAGAACTTGTAGCATAGTCCCGGACTGCAAAATGGCGCACGATCAGTGGCGCACGATCAGTGGCGCACGACCAGTGGTCGTGCGCACTATATCCAGTGGTCGTGCAAAGTGCCGGACAGGCCCATTTTAAGTGAGAATTATTGCATGATCAGTGGCGCACGACCAGTGGTCGTGCGCACTAATGTCCAGTGCTCGTGCGCAGTGTTCCTATGCATTTTTTGCCCCCCGGAACACTCGCACAACCCCCGTGTCAACATGAAAGATCGTCGGGCCACGCAAATGGGCATTCCACACATTCTCAAATATAGAAATTAAATTGCAACATAAAGCATGAGCAAGATAAACATAAAAATACACCGGAACGGGCCTAAAAGTGCACATAGCATGGAATATCAAATATGAATGAAAACATGCCTAAAATGTAGTGCAAAGACTAGATAATCGGCCCAAATGAGTCCAAAAATATGTATATAATTGGGACTCATCATGCATGCGCCCTTCTAGTGCTGCTGCGAGCGCAAGCGCTACCTACTCTACAAAAGGTATGTTGATAAGAGAATGAGAGGGAGCTGGATTGACGCGTCCCTCCGGGATCGATCCTTCGGTAGTACAAGCACTTCTTCTTGTCATTGCAATCGACGACAAGTGCTACCTTCAGTGAATCTTTGTAGAGCTTTGGGAATAAACTTCCCATAGACGGCGCCAAACTATTGCAGATCGCTCGGGCGCTCTGGTAGACCGGTCGAATTGAACCACCTTAGCTCGGAAGCAAACCGAGCGCGCAAACAGTCAATGAATGAGCTAATAAGTGACACGAGGACTTTTAATGTGGAAAACTCGGAAAGGGTGAAAAACCACACGGTCGGAGCTGTGCAGTCCAACTTCCACTATCTTCTGGGGGGTTATAATTAGAGAATTAGAATTCGAGTGCGACAGGCCGCCGCTCGTTACAATGGTAGAGGGGGAGAGAGTGTTGGAGCTTGCATTCCGCATCTCTTGGTTTGAGAATAACAAATACCTTGATATATTTGATCTACTCTTTTGTGTGTGTATAGTGTACAGGTGATACATGTTAAATAAAGAAACACATCCTCGTTCATGGGTCAAAAAGACAAAATGACGAGTTTTGTATGGTAAATTTCAAACGGTAATAACTTTCAATCCAGGAAGAGTTACGGAATGTGCCACCCCATTTTGGAATGAGAACGGCATCGTCTACAGTCTAGAGAACTTTTGGATGAAAAAATGAAAATGGAGCTATCGGCTTTCCGACATCAGATAACGGATTTCCGATAGCTAGGTATCGGATTTCCGATATCGCTATCGGATATCCGACATCCCACGATCTTCCAATAACGCCAGGACGTGCAGCAGGTACCTTAGCTAACGGTTATCCGACAGTGCTATCGGATATCCGACAGCCCACGTCTCAACCACGACCTCAACTTCACGCAGAAACTTCATTTTAGTGGGACACGTGGCAGCCTCTGGAGATATCGGATTCCGGCGACAGTAACTATCGGACGGCGATAATGCTTTTTTCTTAAAAGAGTTCAAAACTTCGTGGAATTGAGTTCTAAAGATTTACAGGCTTTCTTCCTGAGTGCATACGAACCAGAGAGCTCCAGAACCTCATGAACTCCCATTTATGCTGAGAAGGTTGGAAATTGAAGACGAGATCAGAGGCGCTTCTACATCAACGATCATCTCGAGGCTTCAACCTTCCTTTCAGAGATCTAAATTTCTAGGGAGTTCTTATTTTATCTTGTATTTTCATTTATATACATTTTACTTTGTATTGGTAGGGAAAATCGCTTCCTTGTGCGGAGCGTCTAAGTCCTTGCGTGGCTTAGGGGAAAATCGCTTCCTTGTGCGGAGGGTCCAAGTCCTTGCATGGCTTGGTGGGAAATCATGGCCTTTTGTGCTACGTCTAGATCTTGGGAAGATCTAGAGGATAGGCTTGGGCTTGCTCTAGGGAAAAACAAGTGATAGCCTTCCGATCCTTGGGAGAAGGATTGGTAAACAAAAATTGTCAAAAGTTTATTATCTTATTTATGCCTTGATCTTAAGCATTGTTAAGATCATTTTTATTGTATGAGAATTTCATGATTAAAATATTATGCCTTTTCTTTAATTGCAAATTTGGTTGCTTAATCTTTAACTTAGAAATTTGTGTTTGATCTAATTTAAAAATTTCATAGTTTGTAAATTTTTATAAGTGATTTTTAGAAAAGAAAAATTTGTTTTGAAAATTCTTAAGTAAAAATTCATAATTTAAAAAGGCCCTTATTCACCCCCCCTCTAAGGGCGCCACAAGATCCAACACGTGGTATCAGAGCGAGGTTATTCCAAATCGGCTTAACAACCGGGAATAATGGCGCCTCTTGATCATGATCTCGCTTCTACTAGTGGGGAAAATTTTAGTATAAATGAAAAAGTATTATCACCTCCTTTATTTATGGGCAAAAATTATAAAGGGTGGAAAACATTAATGAAAAATTTTCTTAAGGCCTTAGATGAAAAAGTTTGGAATATTACTATTGAAAAGCCATCTAGCGTACTAACTAGAAACAAAATTGTTTTAAACGCAAAATCTATGAATAGTTTATTTTGTGTGTTAGACCAAAATATTTTCAAACTTATTTATACTTTGCCTATCGCTTATGAGATTTGGATGTTTCTTGAAAGAACTCATGATTCTCCTTCTACAGGTATCAAACAATCACAAGAACCGGAGAATATGCAAGCTTGCACAAGCCTTCAAGAATGCTTCTCTCATGACGAATCAATGGAGCACACATCAAATGGAAAAGAAGAAGTACTGTCTTCGGAAGAGGAGTGCCAAAAGGATGTGAAATGAACTTTATGTTCAAACCTTGCCTCTCCCGATAACAATGTAAGTAAATCAAATTCTTCTATCTTTGTGACTAATTCTATTTCCACATTACATATGCTACAAGTTGCTAAACGTAAAATTAAGAAATTGAAAATTACAAATGATAAATTACGTTTAGAAAATAAAAGGTTAAAAACTAAAGTCAACGTAGAATCTAATTATGATGTGGCTTCTCCATCTTGCTCTTTAGTTAAAATTCCTATTCCTTGTTTTGATTGCAATGTCTTAAAAGAAAAATTCAAGGATATTGAAAAAGGGCTAATAGTTTCTAAAGAACATAATGAAAAATTGCTAATTGAAAATGATGCTTTAACTTGTAAGTTAAGACAATTAAAATCTTTTGTTGAAAAATTTCAAATGTCATGTAATGAATTTCATCATAAGATCTTGAATAGCAAGGATAAATTAACTTACAAAATCATTTCTAAAAAGGACCATTTTCACACATTAAATCAAAAGGAGTTTAGTTTCAAAAAGAATTATGATCCTCATAAAATTCTTAAGAGTCACTATTATAAGTCTCAATATATTTTCAATCAAGACTCAAATTTAAAACCTCCTTTTTATGAAAATCAAACTATAAAATCTTTTCCTTTAAATTATAAGAGTATGTCTATAAGAAAGAGTGGAAATGAAAATCATCAAGATAAGAACCAATTATTTAACACATATTGTAATCCACTCTTTCAACAATCACTTCAAAAGAAAGACAATCACTCTTATAAAATTTCAAACAATCCATATAATAAAATTCATTATGATTATCAACATCAAGCTATTTTGAAAAATAATTTAAATAAACATAAACCTCCAATGAATTATTTTTCAAACAATTCACATAATCATTATATGGATTTAAGTGATAAGCAACCAATGTATGAATGGAGACCCATAAAGAAAAATAACATATCAACATTAATTAAAAAGGCTCATTCATCATTATCTTCTCAAAAGCCATCACGATGTATTTGGGTACCCAAAGGAATCATCCCACATGGTCCCCTTTGGATACCTAAATCTCTTATTCATTAGTATCCTATCATTTGCATGAAGTAGAAACAATTAAAAATGAAATATCATTACTCTACTTCATGATATGCTTATTGTATCTTTTCTTTTGTTTATTTTTTTATTATTTTTTGAACAAACATGCTATGATCACTTTAATATTATGAAATATGACTTTCACATATTAAGCCTAATGTTTATCAAATCAAATTAAATTAAAATTGAACATTAAGTCATATACTTTTCAAAGTGATATATCTCTCATCTTTGTTGTTATTTACCCTTTTAAATCATTTACCCTTAATTGTCTTGAATTATCATTATAAATTGAATATTGAAATTATTATCAAGACTATTGAAACTATTTTAAAAAAAAATTGGATTTAAATGGTTTATTAAAGGGCTTAAACTAAAAATTAAAATGCGCAACGTTTTTAATTCTTTTCTATTTTAGTTTGCTGCATATGATAGCCCTTATAATGAAGAATATTAACTAGAAAAATTGAAAGCAAAAATTCATCTAAACGCATTTTTAAACTTTCAAAAATGCGAGTTTACGATCAAAACTTCAAACAGCCATATCTTTTGATTCGCTCGTCCGACTTTCGCGTTTAATATATTTTCGGAAAGAGCACAGAAATCTCCATCCAGAGGCAAACTAGTCTTGCCCATTTGAGTTTGTTTGGTGCTGTCAATTTGCCCAATTTCAACTCCATTTTTAAAAGCTATCTTAGTTTGCTTGATTTGGAAATTTCTGTGTTTATGGATTTTTCATCACATGTTATCCTTAGTATAATTGTTTCATATATTTATTTAGATATTATGTGTGTGATATGTGTCACCAATGTTTGCATGTAATTTAGTCCTTAGAATCATCTTGTATCATTAAGATCAAATCAAAAGTTTAATCATTTCATTCTAAGTCTAAAGAAAATTAATTTGAAAACTTCTCATATTACATGCAACATTATCTCCATTAATCCTATGTAATAACATTGCATTCAAACTCATCATCCTAGCTTCACTTTTTGGTCTATGCTTATATATTTATGCTAGGTATAACATGTACAATGTTATTTAAATTTGATGATAACTATGTGATTTGAAATTATAATAGAATACTAAAATTCCAACAATCACATAGTTTATGGTTTGATCATTAGTATATATATCTTGAAACTATATATCATCATGCAAAACCAAAGATCAATAAATCTAATTATCCAATGCAATTTTATTATAAATTTCCAAACGTTATATATGTGATCTTTGTCTTTGGTATGATTGGATGATCATCATTTCTTTTCTAGACTTAAAAATCAAACATGCTTATTCAAAAAGAAAATCACCAAATCATATTATCATAAGTCTAGAAGGAATAGAAATCACATACATCATGATGATCTAACATATATTCTATGCAAAATTATCTATAATCATAAATCATAATTCATATTCTATCAAGAAAAATCTCAAAACAAATAGGAATTATGAATTTTATGATAAAAATATGAATATTGTTTTCTTTACATTAGTTGGTGTATGGATATGCTTTGCTATTGATTGCATGTATCTCACATATATATAGATTCTAGAATCAATTGTGTAATAATAAGAATAAATTAAAATCATCACTTTATTCTAGATCTATAATTTGAAACTCTAGTTTGGAATACATGCAATATAAATATTAAACTTGTGACATGACATTAAACCCAAAACTCATCATACTAGCATTACCACTTATCTCATATTAGTAATTGTGCTAGTTATCACATATCGTCATCTCATAAGAATAGAAAAACTATGCGGCTTTATATAACTCTTCACATTAAACAAAAGCCATAGTTTATATATCAACCCATAGATTTAAAAGCATAGGTTGTCCAAAAAATCATTCACCTAGGACTTCATATCTCACAATAGCGGGGGCGTAGGGTTGTATGCATTAGAGACCTAACCTCTGAGTCATGTCTTGTCCTTAACCGTGGAGGGTTCCAGTGGGGCCTTGCGAGGCACTGGGGGGAAAGAGTGCTAGGTTGAGCGTTTTCTAGTGTGTGCATATGGGATTAGCACCCCAACCTACGGCATGTGTGCAGCTCCTCATGCCCATCCGTCACTTAGTACGGGGCTAGGGTGTAGATATTTAGTCGGGGTAGTTTCTAATCTTAGGACATACCTATATTACGTACTGCATGAACATTTTATTTACTTATCACTTAAATCATGCATATTTTGGGTTGTTTAATAAAAATGTCCTCATGTGTTTGCATAATTTATCTTTTTGAGCTTAAATGTTTTTGTAAAACACATGTATTTGAAAAACCTTAAGTTTTATGCTAATTTGAGCAATCAAGACATCTCTGAAAATTACAAAATTACTGCATAAGACTACTCTAAGGACACTTAATAAATATCAAAAATAAAAAAAAATTAAAATTCTCAAAAAATCACGTACTGTTTGCCGCGCTATCACTAGCGCCGGCGCTAGCGTGGGTTTGTGTTTTTTTTTTCTGATTTTTAAAATTTCTAAAAATCCTTAAAAAATATGTTAGTTTATATGTACTAATTTGTTTTTTGAATTTCTAACATTTGTTATTTTTGTTTTATTTTAAGGAAAATCAACTATAAAAGTTCAAAATTTAAAAATACAAAAATATGTTTTTTTGTTATTTGTGTTTTATTCATATTATGAAAAATCAACTATAAAAGTTCAAAATTTAAAAATACAGAAATAAGTTTTGTTCAAATTATGAAAAATCAACTACAAAAGTTCAAAATTCAAAAATACAAAAATATGTTTTTGTTATTTATGTTTTATTCATATTATGAAAAATCAACTACAAAAGTTTAAAATTCAAAACTACAAAAAATATGTTTTTGTGATTTTTTCTGTTTTTATTTCATTTTTACAAAAGAAAATGTTAAAACAAAAAAAACTGTATAATGTTTATTGCTAATATCAGGCATGAATGGATTCTATCATTTAGAATTATTTACAATGTTAAAATTCATTCATTCAAATTACTATGAACATTGTTTTGTTTATCATGATTTGATATATCTATTTAAAGTGCATCAATTGAATTGAAAACTATTTGTAGAACCAAGCTTAGCATGCCTCTAAGTATGAGTAAATGTTTTATGATTGATAATGATACATTTCACTCACTTATTTTGGTAATCAACATGTGTGTTTAATTCTAAAATACTTGCTTTTGTGTTGTAATTGTACAATGAATTAAAACTTGCATAAGTTTATTGCCAACACTACATTTGAATTGCACTTATGAAATTTAGAAAAGTGGTTAAGTTAAAACATTTTTTTGGGTTTGCAAAACAAGTGTATTCGGAGAATGTTGTCTCACAAATGTGAACAAAAAATCATATATGTAGACAACTATAACTCCACCAAGCACTACTTGAATCTCCTGATAAGTCTTCATAAGCATTGTGAGGTTGAGCACCTTGGAAAGAATAGTAAAGTGTCTTGTGCAACCCTTGATTAGTACACCACCTTTTATAAAATAATGTGCATTAAAGTGTGTGAAAGTAATATACTTGTGTTTTATTGTGCACTTTACTCTACATATGTCTTGTATTTTGTGATTTAAATCAATTGGTAACATTGCCCAAAATACACTTATGTGCACATCATTATCTTTCATAACACTTCTTCTCATGAGTATTGGATTCTAATGCTTTATCTATACTACTCTTTATATAAGAAATGCACTAGATAACCTAGCATGATCTCTACAATGTTTTGGTATCTCTTTAACTTAAAATTAAGTAACATTGTAGTATAATCCTTCTTTGATATGTTCATTTCATGCTTGGTATCTTTATGTAAAACTATGAGATTTCAAAAAGGTTAAAACATCTTCACATTTTAAACTTTGAACTCATATACATACTTATGATTTTCATGCTTACAGAAAGATATTTCTTCTAATCTTCCGCTTGCTTCAAACTCTTATCTATTTATTTGAAATCTCTTCAATATTATTCTTACAACTCTTATCTTTCTCTTTGAAATCTCTTATATATATACTATGCTTAAACTCTTTATCATTTCAAATTCACATTTGAAAATACCAAAAGGGGGAGAATTATAAGTATATTCAAGAAATCAAAGAACAATAAGAACAATTCCACCTAAATCTTCCACCTAAACAATATATCATTTCCATTAATTATAACATTTAGGGGGAGCATACATTTAGGGGGAGAATACATTTAGGGGGAGTATATAGGTCTTTATGCTCCACCATGCTATTTAACAAGCTAAATATTTCATCTTATTATTATTGCTCGATCATGACAACCCACTTTTGGTAATAACAAAAGGGGGAGAATAAAATGAGAAATCTAGTGACATAGATATTTATGGGGAGTAAAATATATAGGGAACACTTATAAACACACCATCAAGAAAAATATATAGCCTTATATCTAGTGACATAGATATTTTGTCTTTGTGGAGTAAATCTATCACGCAGTAAACCTCTTATTCATGCATATCTTTTATCGCACTTATCTATAAACACAAATGTTCTTAAACTCACTAATTTCTCATATGGGTATTCGTTATTATCAAAAGGGGGAGATTGTTGGAACTTGCATTCCGCATCTCTTGGTTTGAGAATAACAAATATCATGATGTATTTGATCTACTCTTTTTGTGTGTGTATAATGTACAGGTGATACATGTTAAATAAAGAAACACATCCTTGTTCATGGATCAAAAAGACAAAATGACGAGTTTTGTATGGTAAACTTCAAACGGCAATGACTTTCAATCCAGGAAGAGTTACGGAACGTGCCACCCCATTTTGGAATGAGAACGGCGTCGACTACAGTCTAGAGAAGTTTCGGATGACAAAATGAAAATGGAGCTATCGAATTTCTGACATCAGATAACAGATTTCCGATAGCTAGGTATCGGATTTCCGATATCGCTATCGGATTTCCGACAGCCCACGATCTTCCAATAACGCCAGGACGTGCAACAGTTACCTTAGCTAACGGATATCCGACAGTGCTATCGGATATCCGACAGCCCACGTCTCAACCACGACCTCAACTTCACGCAGAAACTTCATTTTAGTGGGACACGTGGCAACCTCTGGAGATATCGGATTCCGGGGACAGTAGCTATCGGACGGCGACAGCTCTGTTTTCTTAAAAGAGTTCAAAACTTCATGGAATTGAGTTCTAGAGATTTCCAGGCTTTCTTCCTGAGTGCATACGAACAAGAGAGCTCCAGAACCTCAAGAACTCCCATTTGTGCTGAGAAGGTTGGAAATTGAAGACGAGATCAGAGGCGCTTCTACATCAACGATCATCTCGAGGCTTCAACCTTCCTTTCAGAGATCTGAATTTCTAGGGAGTTCTTATTTTATCTTGTATTTTCATTTATATACATTTTACTTTGTATTGGTAGGGAAAATCGCTTCCTTGTGCGGAGCGTCTAAGTCCTTGCGTGGCTTAGGGGAAAATCGCTTCCTTGTGCGGAGCGTCCAAGTCCTTGCGTGGCTTGGTGCGAAATCGTGGCCTTGTGTGCTACGTCTAGATCTTGGGAAGATCTAGAGGATAGGCTTGGGCTTGGTCTAAGGAAAGACAAGTGATAGCCTTCCGATCGTTGGGAGAAGGATTGGTAAACAAAAATTGTCAAAAGTTTATTATCTTATTTATGCCTTGATCTTAAGCATTGTTAAGATCATTTTTATTGTATGAGAATTTCATGATTAAAATATTATGCCTTTTCTTTAATTGCAAATTTGGTTGCTTAATCTTTAACTTAAAAATTTGTGTTTGATCTAATTTAAAAATTTAATATTTTGTAAATTTTTATAAGTTATTTTTAGAAAAGCAAAATTTGTTTTGAAAATTCTTTTAAAAATTCATAATGTAAAAAGGCCATTATTCACCCCCCCCCCCCCTCTAAGGGCGCCACAAGATCCAACAGAGAGAACTCCGAGGGTGATATGCCACCTCTCGGAAAGCAAAGTACTTCTTCTTCTGAGAACGGCAGTGAGAACAAAAGTGAGAACACTCAGTCGCCTTTCGGGATTCGAAGGATTCCCGAATCGCTTAGGAAGTTGGTTTTCCGGAGCGAAGGAAATCTTCAAGTCCACAAAGGAGATCTTCGAGCACCGAAGGAGAATTCAGAGGACATCTTCGTAGAGCTCTCCTGGGTGCCGAAAGAAAGGTGTCTTGTACAATCTCGGAGTCAAAACTCCTACAAACTCGGAGAACAATCTCTCCTACAATCTCGGAGCACAAACCACTCCTACAACCCGATCCTCTAAACTAGGATCTACAAAAACTCGGAAGATGAACTTCCTACAAGGGTATGTAAAAGATGTTACAACCACTTTGGATTATGGAATCCAATCTTTTATATTCTCTTATAGATTCTACTTCTTCAGATCTGAACCAATCGGTCTTCTTCTTCCTTGAGAAATGAATTTCAGAACTTGAGACGGGAAGAAGAAAACATTGTTTCTTAAAAGCTTTAGATCTGAACTCTTAATCACCCAACAAGATCTAGAGGAGAATCGAACCAGTCCAAGCACAGAGATCTTGTTGAATGATAACTTGCAAAGTAATCGAGCACAAAACTGGTCGACGGCAGTAGATCATCATTTGCGGGAATGAATGTACGGGCCGACGGAATTTTTAGTTTTTGTTCTGATTTTCACGATTAGGGTTAGAGAGAAACATCTCTTATGTATTTATAGACTTTCCTTCAATGGATATAAACCTTACTTAAGGAGAAATGAACACATGGAAGAAAGCCCTAAACAGACAAACAGACGGAAATCACGCTCTGTAACCATTCGTCGAAGGAAGTTGTTGACTCGACGAATTCATCGATAACAATTATTTCTTCGACGAAACTAATTAGATCAGACTTGAAGAGAAGCTGTCGAACTGATTTATTTCGTCGAAAGGAAAGATCCTTCTTCGACGAATTCATCAAACGAATGATCTTCCTCGACGAATTCGTCGGACAATGTTAAGGACCATTTTGACGAATTTACTTAGATGAAATTCTTCCAATCTTGAATTCAGCAACCTTGACTTCTACCTCTTCCATGGTGTTTGAAAATGAAGTACACCCTGTAACATCCCCCAAACAACTAGACCCCTAAGTTGGTTTTGACATGACTAGGTCATGACAAAACCATAGGAAGAGCTTAAGACCACGTGAACTTAGGTGTGAAGGAGAAAACCCAAGTGGTCTGCAAATAGCAATTTTCAGATGCCAAGCCTAGGATTGGATTTAGAGGCCCCACCTTGAACCTTGACACCACCATATCATCCCTAACCCATTAGGGGTCCTCTGGGAGCACCAAGAACCCATTGGGGTCAATCAAAGAGGCCAATTAGACTAAAGTCAACCTTAACCCTAAATTGGTCAAACTAACTCATTTAGGGACAATTGGCCTCCACCATGCCAAATTGACCTTCCCCCTACCCTAATAGGGATACTAGGAACCTAATGGACCAAAAAGCCCCATCATGAGACTTGCAATTTTGACCAATTTACCCTAAGCCCTAATTTGGTCAAAGTGCCCTAAAAAGGGGCAATTCAACTTCACTTTGCCAAATTGACCCTACCTAGACCTTCCTAACCCTTAAGGGAAGCCAATGTAGCCTAATACCCCCATTGGGATCAACTCAATTGGTCAATTTGACCAAAGTCAAACTTGCCCTAATTTTGGTCAAAATAACCTAATTTGCCCAAATTGAACCCAATCCACTTGGGTTAGACCCAATTGAGGTGGTCCACCACCTAATGGGTGTTGAATGCTGCTGAGGTGGCCATTCAATTTGAAGAGAATCGGCCAGGATAGAGAAAGCCCCAAAAATGGTGTAGAGAGAGAAAAGGGGTTAATGGCATTCATGGCCATAGGAGGCCAATGAAGCTCCAATTGATGGGGATTCATTCCCCATGACAGTTACAAGAGTATTGGGAGGTTTTCCAGCCCACCAGGGGCTGAATTTAGGGGAGATTAAAGGTGGATGAAAATCACCATTAATGGTGTTAATGGCAATTGATGTCATGGCTCTCCCCCTCCCTCAATTGAGATCTTAAGCACCTTCAGAGGGGTGAGAGGAGTGAAACCCCCCTCCTTCCAGAGAAAATCGTGCAGTGGAGGCTCAAATCGGCATGCCACCTAAAGCTCAAGCTCCGTCCATGGAGACTCGCTAGAATTCGCGCCACCAAGCCCCCACACAGGTCCGATCCTCCCTCTCTCCCTTAGTGTTAGATCATCAAATGAATTGGGGCTTGATTCGAGCTCAATTGGGCTCGGATCGTGCTTCCGATTGGGCTCATTCTGAGCCCTCTTTCCCCCGCTAAAAATCCTCGTTCCGGCCACCTCCGGCCGGCCAACCACCGCCTATCGTCGACCACCACCTCAACGAAGGTGGTGGTGGCACTGGCCGGCCGGGGCGGCGCTCAGGTGGCTGGGAAAATGAGGAGGAAGGAGGCCCAGGCGTGGGCTATCTCGGCCGATGGCTCCCTGTAGAAGATGATCAGGAGCCGCGCGATCTGCGCCAAGATTCGTGCACAGATCTATATACATGATTTTTTTAATATGTGTATTTAGTCACACAATTAGTAGTGTTTTATTTTAATTACAAAAAATACTAGATCACATCTGATGAAAAAGTTTCCAACTCCAATATTGTATCCCTTGGTGTGTACATTAAGTGAAAATTAGTTTCAGGTCAATAGGGGCAATATAGTCTCCTGTAGAGCAAAAATGGTGGGACTGGTCCCTAGGGTAGGGCAGTCACTCTTTCTTGCATATCTTTTTATTGGTAGATGGTATGGACTTGATATTTAAAAACAAAGCTAGTTACACCCACTCACACAGCATACCCAAAGATGGGATTTTTAGGAAAAAAAATTTCTAAGGTTTTTGTAATAATTTCATAAATCATGTATTAATTAATTATTGGGTCAAATGACCTCCAATGCCCTCCAAATTTCTGTGGGTGCTCCTTAGGTTTATTGTATGACCTTGGTAAAAATCTCAGCCCAATTGGGGCTGTTTTGATTGAGTAATTTGTCAATCCAAGTTGGGTCAAACTAGGTCAAAATAAGGTATAATGTTCATTTTGGGGTATTGTGGTCAAATCTCATCACCATGAGATGAAACCTTGGCCACTGGTTTAGGATCACTTAAAACACCCCCCATGAGTGGTTTGGGGTTATGTGGAGGTGGTTAAGCCTTAGGACCCCAGTTTTATCCCATGGTGTGCAAATAGAACCTTGTGAAGGCCCTGTGGTCAAAAGCCCTAGAATGACCATGGAACTTAGGGTACATGTTTATGGGGTGTATTTATGCCTTAGGGAATTTTGAGTGAATTTTAGGAGTATTTATTTCCCCTAAATTAGGTCATAACCCCTTTAGAAAAATTTCTTATAAGAGATAATTACATGTTCAAATGGTCTTGGATGATGATGAAACCTTGGTAGTGCACTTATAATCATATAATAGACCTATGGTAATTTTTGTGTAATTTATTAAATTATTTAACCAGTACTTCATTCACAAGACACCTATTTTGTCTTAGGCTTAAGAAAAATTATTGTGGGTCCAATACCCTCTGATAAATTGTGCAAATTGGTGATAGGACATTTCAGAGTATTAGGAAGCTCTGTAAATTTTTATACAATTTTTGGAGATATAAATCAGTAGGCTACATCACAACTTATCTTATTTGGGGTTTTCTTAAAGTATTTACTTAAGTGAGAAAATGATTTCCATAAATCCTGGAATTTAGTCAGTAGAATTTTTTGATGAATACAAGGGCATGGTAATTTTGCCATAATTTTGGTGTAAGTATTTTTGGTGGTTCCTTCATAAATTTATAAGTTTGGATAGATGCTAAATATTAAAAATAGAGGACAATTCGTTACTGTAAAAGTATGATATGTTGTATTTGCTGTTATTTTGTCATCATAGATTTACCACAATTTTTTGGGAGCCATATCATAGGAATTCCTTACACTTCATGTTCATTTTTCTACTTGGCAAATGTTGGAGAAATTTAAATAAATGCTAAACAATTAAGGAAAAATATGATTCTCTAGATTTAGACTTATAATGTCATGATAGTATTCTGGTAATAATTTAGGGTCATGGGGAGGAGTATTTGGAGTACTTCTGCTCATAAGCTTCATATAGCTAGTTTGGTCTACGTGTAGTAAAACTATGGAACTTGGGTATTCTGTGGCCTACTAGGTGGAATTGGTGTGTATATGGTGCACATGGCCTGGTTGAATAGTTGGAAGTCCACCAAAGGAAGTTGATGTGAGGAGAGTGTACTCGGTGAGTTAAGGGTAAGGTTGTGTTGGGGGTTGACGAAAGATAGTCTTACCCCTAGCGTGTCATAAAACACCTAGGTTTAACTCGAGTGAAATGATAAGAGGATTATTCTTATGGGTAGTCACCAATAACATTAAGTGTCTTGAGAAAGGGAGTTTTGGTCTATCATCCCATCACAGTTCCTAGTACCGCTGCGAGCCCCTCACAGGGTTGACCTTGGGAAGTCCAAGATTAACTGTAAACCGTAGGAATAAGATGTTATACACGAATAATTTAATAACACACTCACCCACACCCCGTGGTTACGAGAGTTTAGTCAGTTTGGTGCTAAGAGCGGAAGGCTTGGTGGTTGTAAGAGCGGATTGATGATCCGATGAGCTTGTGACTCAAAAGAACCCTTGGCCGGACAAGTTAGTCCGGGTAGCTGTTGTTTATGGGTTGTCTACTTTATTACCTAGAGGGGGGGGGGGGGTGAATAGGTTTTTCAAATTGTTTTTTCCCCTTTAGGTGTTCTTATTTTCTGGATAATAGATTTAGAGTTTGGGAGAGCACAACACAGAAAACACGCAAGAACTTATAGAGGTTCCTCAAGACAAAGTATCTTGAGTAGTCCTCTGTCCCTCTTCGCCTATCTAGTAATGATATAGACTCGGCCAACTCCGCTAAAGCTTTAGGCTCGCAAGCCTTACAACACAGACCCGCAAGTCCTACAACCTAAGCCCACAAGCCCCTACTGCACCTGAGCCCTCAAGCTCGACACTCAGGCCCTCATGCCCTACCCAGCTCAGACCCCCAAGTCTAGCCTCTGCCCTGGCCCGCAAGCCTTCACAGGTCTCAAGACCTCAAACTTGATAATATTGGACCCGCAAGTCCACTGCCCTGGCCCTCAAGCCTCACAGCTCTCTATCCCTCAAGCCAGACACTCAGACCCTCAAGCCTTACCTAGCTTAGACCCGCAAGTATAGCCTTTGCCCCGACCCACAAGCCCTCACATGTCTCAAGCCCTCAATCTTGACAATATTTGACCCGCAAGTCCACTTCCCCGACCCTCAAGCCTCACAACTCTCCAACCCTCAAGCCAGACACTTAGATCTGAAACCAGATCTTACAGATTTGGCCCTCAAGCCTTACAACAATGAAAGTTGAAATACAAACTCTATCTGATGAAGATCGACAACTTGAGGTTGAAGAAGATGCTTCAGATATGATCTTGACATCATAGCTCCTTCTTCAATCTTCTACCTCAGCCTGATGACTGACTTCTTCTCAGTCGATGTGGATGACTGTAACTTCTTGAGAACACTTGATTCTTGTTCTCTACTTGTTCTTCTTCTTCTCCGCAGAATGTACTGTTTGATTGAAGTGCCGTGTGGGATTCTTTTTCGCTCCTATGTTCGAGAGAGTTTTTCTAGGGCAACCACTATTCCCTTTTATAGGACCGAGGAACTGCTCATTGGTCGCCAATGATGTCCTTTAATGTCAGTCATCCATTTCTTATTAAGCACGCGCTGATTAGACAATCAGGAGGCGACATTAAATGTGTGACAGCACGTCCGTAACTTTTGAATTCCGTCTTGACGATATTTCCATCGTTATGACGATATGGACGGCATCTCGACTACAAAGCTTGTCATTGTCTTGGACTTGTATAGATCTTCAAGTCTTCTTTCTTCTTCCTCTGATACTGATATCTCGACGATACATGACATCCTGGCTGCACATTCATATACAACAATTTGCTATCTCTGAATGTATCATCGTAATATTCTTCCATGCTAGCTGTCGTCGTGATCGCTTTATCTTCTCGATGATATGTTCATTATGTCGATAGTCACTTCTTCAGTAACTGATGTCTTCATGGCAGCTTCCATAGCCTCTTCGACATCAACACTTCTTTACGCCGATGTTGACGATACTTCTTGACTTAGCCTTTTCAATGGTAAGGCTTCTTTTCGATGATGTCTCTGTCTTCTTCATGTAGATAACAACTGCCCTTGATATCTCCTTCATCAGTTCAGGACTTCTTTCCGAAATCTTGTCAGCATTGTGATGTCACAATGATATGTGTATCACGACGATAATTTCCATTGTCCTTCAGCTTTGCTTTGCTCTTCATCATGACGACAAGCATACTTTGTCGATGATATTGTACTTAGTGAAATAACTAAAGTACTTGACATATTGTCTGATCTCTGCAAGCATGAACTAGATAGGACATTAAATACAACTTGCACTTATCATTGAGTTGAGCACTTCTTCAAATCAGGAACACTACTGGGCACTGTTCCCAACAATCTCCCCATATTTAAAGAAGTCATAACCCACGTTGATAAAGTGCATCTTGAGCAAATAAGCATATAATGATGACATTGCAGCTATGTTTGAGTGAACACATAATTTTGACAAATATTACTTCATTTATAAATAGTGCCAAATGTTTTTATTGGATTTTGACATTTCTCTATTTATCCCCCTAAAGATTTTTCCATCTATATCTTTGGTGCCCTCATAGCAGCTTCACCCTTTGCTTTCTTGGCACTGGCTTCCTGTTCCTTTTCATCTTGTCTGATGAAGTACTCAAATGGTTTGGGATGATACTTGAGAGGTTCAGGAGCATCAGTTGGGATTCTACTTGCTTGCTTGTTTCTTCTGTGATTTCTTCTCGATTCTTCTTGATCTTCATGTTTAGCCCATTCTTGAGGACTGTATACATTGTATCGTTCGCCTTTATTAGCTTTCACTTGCTCCCATGCTTTTAGAATGATGGATCTGGATTTGGGACTCCATCTTTCATAGTCATCCTTTTTCTCCATTTCCTCCCTGTACTTTCTCTTCCTCATTTTTACTTCTTCACCCTCCAGTACTTCCTTCGCTTTACCCTTATCAGTGGCAGTGTCAGGAATGTCTGCATATTGATCTTCAACAGGGCAATCTTCTGCAGGCTCGTCAAAATGTAGAGGAGGGAGATTCATTGCTTCCCTGATGGTATTTGTGGTCCAGATGGCATGCTCACCACTGGCCTTTATCATTGTTCTCTCCACCTTTATGACTTCTTCAGATATCTCTTTCTGGATTTTCTCTTGAAGGGTTAGGATTCTGTCCTTGAGCATGTGAATTCCTGCTTCCAAGTGATTCTTGGTCTCAAGCAGATGACTGTCTAGATTCTTATTGTGGTGATCTAGACTTTCTTGGATATTAGTTTTGTGTTCAACCATCCATCTGCTGGTTTCTATATTGGACTTCTCTATGTTCTTCCCGATCATTATCTGATTATCCATAGCATCAGTTAGACCTTGGTGAGTAAGTGTTATCTCTTTGGCAGTGTATTCTTGCAGATTCTTCACAACATTTCTTAGGCTTGCCATTTCAGCAGATAGTTCCCTTCTTAGCTCATTGATAGTAAGGTTAACATGACTTTCAATTTTTTAGCCTTTGCTCTTCCAGAAGCATTTTTATCTGTGACAGTAGGGAGAACTCCACTGGCCTATTCTCCGGAGGTGAACTAGCTTGTCCTGGTTCCTCCTCTTTGCTTCCATCAATCATGGGAGATGGAGTTCTTCTGATGGGTGACTGGTTTGACTCATCATCCTCTTCAGGGTTTAGCAGATCTCTACAAGTCTCATCAGCATGGTTCTCTTGATTGTCTTCTCTGGGATTTTCACTTGGCTCCTCTTGGATTGCTGGTTCAGAATGACCAGCATCCTCAGCCCCATTGATCTTATTGATCACTTCTTCCACTTGAGCAGGGAGCTCACCATTCTTCTCCCCCTCAGTCTCAGCATCCTCTTTCTCTGTTCTTGTTGTTACCATTGTCCCGGATCCCAGAATTAAGGCAGAGGTGTGGAGGGAGACATTCCTTTGATCTACAGGCACTCTAGTGTCAGTTGAGTCTGAGCTGTTGCCTGATTCACTTTCTTCAGATGGGCTTTCTCCCTTTCTCTTCACGTCCTCTGCAACCTTCAGCTTCTTGGGAGCCTTAATCAGAATTTTTTCCCACCTTTCAAGTATCTTGATATCCATCCTTCTCATGTGATGAATCTTTACACCATACTTCTTGGTAAAACTTTTAGGGTAAGATAGCAGAAGATATAGTGATAGAATTCTTCCCAGATTTGGAACTTGAAAGCTTTCTTGAATCCTTTTGAAAATAATCTGACTCCAGTTGGTCTTCTAACTTAGGATTATCCTTGCCATTATCTCGAACATTGGCTTGTATATCCTGTCATGTGACCCTACCTTACAGATGAGGGCTTTTCCCTTAATGTCTTCCATCAGCTTTCCTTGTTGATTGAATCTCTTCCTTTCTAGAGATCCATAGGTCTTGCTCGAATGCCCGCACCATGCCAGAGCCTTGTCAAGGTCTTCCTGGGTGACTTCTTCATTTTCCTCCCCCTTGGAGTAGGTCGGCAGCTGAAGAACCCAGTTCAATCTCTTGGGATTCACCTTGACCATTATCCGTTGATTGAGCTTTTCACGGATGTTCCTTTTGAGCCACCCTTGGCATTCGAGTAGAACTCCAACACTTCTCTTTTTAATATTACTGTTGGCACTGAGAGAGCGAACTCCAGGCCGACGGTGTCTAATAGCTTAATGGTGCTCTGAATCTCTTCTGGCCCTTCTGAGAAACCACCCATCACTACTTCGCATCCTTCATAGAGAAATCCTTCCTTCTTTGGTGCCATTTCTTACTTGAGCTGAGAGGATTCTAGTTTTGTCAACTCGTTCACTCTTCTAAGGCATAGAGAGCGCGACGTTCTTTTAGGGCTAATGTAGAGAGTGATTTAACCTTAAGACATCTGACCTTATTTATAGTTTCCGAGTTGGGAAGATGAAGTGTCATTTGTTAAAATCTCTAATTAACCCAACATAAGCTGTTATGATTGGTTAAGTTCAGGTCTATTTAAAGAGTAAATTGATGATTAGGTATCGCCGTGACGCAATGAGGAGTCATTTCGATGATACCAATCATCATTTCGACGATATGGTTTTGTTCACTCTTTTGTATGATCAGTGCAATGCTTTAGCAGTGCTATACATATATGCTCCTTGAGTGACAACTTTTGCTTACTTAAGTAAAAATTGCTTTTACAAAATGATAAAGATGAGGTTATGTATTGAACATTAACATAGTTACCTTCACCTTAGCTTTTAAGTCTTCTTGAGCTAGTAGCTCCCCCTTGATGTGATGTTTCTTTCATTCTTTATTTTTTGCTCCGCCTTGACCAGTATATCTTGGCATATGATGAGGTTTTTCTTAGTCCAGAGTTAAGCCTGGATCACGTGTTGTCCATTAGCCTTGTTTGCTTTTGATTGGCTACATGGACTTCCCTGCAAGACAGATTTAATATCCGTTATGATCCCAAGGTGACTTGGATCCTAGGTTCTTGTTAGCATAATAGGGAATTCTTCTACTCACCTCAGCCTTTCCAGGAGGTCTCTCCTTTTGCACTAAGGAACACTAGGGTTGTGCCAACAGTCATTGGCAAAGTGTCCCACATTGCCACAGCACCAACATTCATGGATGTTGTATCTTCTCTTCTGAACAATTTTTGAATTATGTTCAGTAGAGAAGACAACAACATTCTTCCTATCTCTCTCAGCTAGGGGATGACTAGCTGCCCTTGTATAATTCTTTCTTATTGACTTTATCTGTTTGTCAGCAACAGATGTTAGCTTGGTAGCTGACATAGTGTTGATAGCATCAGAGATGATCAAGTGAGAGTTGATTATACTGGGGCTACCAGCCTTCCTCTTTTCTGAAGGAGATTGGGAAGGTGCTGCTTCCTTATCCTTGAATGTGGGGGCTGAGGCACCAAACACGAATGGTCCATGATGGGCCATTTGGATTTCCTCATGGGGAGCCTTCAATGCACTCATCCCCATGCCCTTTCTCCTCCCAGAGTTAGGAGCTTTTCCCAAACTAATGGAGCTTCCATTCATCCAATGACCATGGATACTGTCCTGGTCATACTCGTTAGAGGGAAGCACTACCTTCTGAAAGGTGGTATGAGGCTCAGCTTTAGTTTTGCCCCTTTCTCCATTCCCAGCATCTACTGCCCCTTCATTGAAACCCAATCCCCTCCCATTTCCATAGGAGGAGAAGGTGTCAATGATGGGCAGTATAGTTTTGGGCTTAGAGAATTGAGCCACCAATCTTCTTTCCTTAAGAAGATCATTCTCAAGTTTCTTGATAAGTTCTTCCCTTTGGCTTCTTTCATCATAACGCTTGGCTATGATTTTCTTGAGCTCATGTGAATTGGTGTCCATGTTGTAGGACATACCCAGTTTCCCATCTAACTCAAACTTAAAAGGTCTGAGTGTTTCGAGCTCTTTAGCTTGCTTTCTAACAAGCTTCTTGCTCTTATTCAGAGCACCCAAGAGATCACCAAACTGTTTTATTAGATCATTATGATTTTTATTGTTGCATGATGAGCAGTATTCTGCATCATTTTTAGAAGATGAGCAATCATATGATGCACTCTTGGACCTTTTAACTGAAGCAGGTAGTGAGGATTGCTGAGTAATGCATACCTGCTCAGGAGAGACTTCATCCCGAGTTTCCTTCTCTAACTCAGATAAGGCAGTCAGCCCAAAATCAGCATTCTCTTCTGAGTCAGAACTGCTTGAGTCACTCAAAGTCTTGATTTTCTTTTCAGCTACATTGCTTTCTTCTCCCCTCTAATTCCTAGAGGGCAATACTGATTCTGCACTTCCTTCTTCTAAATCTTCCATGAGGACTGTTAGAGAGTCCCACATCTTCTTTGCTGTAGTGTAGTGGATCAGTTTCTGGAGTATAGGAGTATCAACTGCATGAGCTATAATGCTCTTGGCATTCTTGTGTAAGTTGACTAGGATGATCTCATCCTCAGTCATTTTCTTGGGCATGGTCTTGGGGGCATATTGCCCTTCTTGAAAAATTTGAAACATCCTAGGATCCATAGCCTCCATGAATATTCTCGCTCTTATTTTCCATAGGCTATAGTTTTCCCTAGAAAACATAGCTATGCTTGATTCCATAGCTATGATAAATGGACACCCAAATAGTTGATCTGTTCAAGCCGTTAAGCTTTATTTGAATAACCTCCCTCTGATACCACTTGTTGTTTATGGGTTGTCTACTTTATTACCTAGAGGGGGGGGGGGGGGGGGGGGGAGGGGTGAATAGGTTTTTAAAATTGTTTTGTCCCCTTTAGGTGTTCTTATTTTCTGGATAATAGATTTAGAGTTTGGGAGAGCATAACACAGAAAACACGTAAGAACTTATAGAGGTTCCTCAAGACAAAGTGTCTTGAGTAGTCCTCTGCCCCTCTTAGCCTATATAGCAATGAGCTAGACTTGGACAACTCCGCCAAAGCTTCAGGCCCGCAAGCCTTACAACACGGACCCGCATGTCCTACAGCCTAAGCCCACAAGCCCCTACTGCACCCGAGCCCTCAAGCTCGACACTCAGGCCCTCAAGCCATACCCAGCTCAGACCCGCAAGTCTAGCCTCTGCCCTAGCCCGCAAACCTTCACAGGTCTCAAGCCCTCAAGCTTGACAATATTGGACCCGTAAGTCCACTGCCCTGGCCCTCAAGCCTCACAACTCTCCATCCCTCAAGCCAGACACTCAGGCCCTCATGCCTTACCTAGCTCAGACCCGCAAGTCTAGCCTTTTCCCTGGCTCGCAAGACATCACAGGTCTCAAGCCCTCAAGCTTGACAATATTGGACCTGCAAGTCCACTTCCCTGGCCCTCAAGCCTCACAGCTCTCCAGCCCTCAAGCCAGACACTTAGATTTGAAAATAGATCTTAAAGATTTGTCCCTCAAGCCTTACAATAATGAAAGTTGAAATACAAACTCTGCCTGATGAATATCGACAACTTGAGGTTGAAGAGAATGCTTCAGATATGATTTTGACAGCACAACTCCTTCTTCAATCTTCTACCTTAGCCTGATGAATGGCTTCTTCTCAGTCAATGTGGATGACTGTAACTTCCTGAGAACACTTGATTCTTGTTCTCTACTTGTTCTTCTTCTTCTCTGCAGAATGTACTGTTTGATTGAAGTGTCGTGCGAGATTCCTTTTCTCTCCTATGTTCGAGAGAGTTTTTCTAGGGCAACCACTGTTCTCTTTTGTAGGACCGAGGAACTGCTCAACGGTTGCCAATGATGTCCTTTAATGTCAGTCATCCATTCCTTATGAAGTACGCGTTGATTGGACAATCAGGCGGCGTCATTAAATATGTGGCAGCACGTCCGCAACTTTTGAATTCCGTCTCGACGATATTTCCATCGTTATGATGATATGCACATCATCTTGACTAAAAAGCTTGTCGTTGTATTGGACTTGGATAGATCTTCAAGTCTTCTTGCTTCTTCCTCTGATACTGATATCTCGACGATACAGGATATCCTAGCTGCACCTGCATATACAAAGATATGCTATCTCTGAATGTTCTGGAGAAGCTCCCTTTAAATAGCAGGAAAATTGATGTTATATGCCCTTGGTCACGCCCGTGACCAAGGGCGTGTAAGGGGCGTGATCGGTGCTGGTGCGGAGAGGGCGCGTTCTGGCTTCAATGCAGGCGTTTCGGACTCGTCACGCCCGTGACCTGGGGCGTGTAATCTTTAAATCTGCTGCTGGCGGGAAACTTTGGAGGGAAGGAGCACGGGGCGAGTCACGCCCGTGACTCACTGTTGGAACATGGTTTTCTGCATCCCTTTGGTTTGAGAATAATAATACTACTTGTATTTGATCTTGTTTGCCATTGTGTTTTTAGCAAGCAGGTCTGAACAAATATGACACTAGGATTCTGCTATTGGTCGGGACTTGTTGATCATACTGAAAAGAGAGCTAATGCTCGCGTTAGTTGTTAACGCCCCGCGTTAACAACCGCTGAGAACGGAACTGGTGTTCGACGAATTGAAATCTGCGTTCGACGAACCAATGTTTGACGAACTAGCATTCGACGAATTTGGGTTCGACAAACTGCGTACTCTACCGTGGAGATCGACGAACTGCTTGCTTTACCGCGGCGCATTAGCACTACCGCTGGCACTAGTTCATGTTCAACGAAATGGAGATCGACGAATCAAGTTGCCGTTCGACGATATGCTGCTCGACAAAATTCTTGCTCTACCACGACGCGTTATGTTTAACGCCCGGCGGTAACTTTTGGCAACCTCCCGTCTGTAGTTGATTGAGGGGCAAATATGGAAGGGAATATTGGCTAAAGGAAGGTTATCGCGCTATCGCTGGGCGATAATATTACCGCGGCGTGCTAGGCTGGTCCAACAGTTCGAAAAGGAAGTTGCCTTAACTGCCACGATCCGTATGTGTGTCGTGTGCCTACCGCGGGGCAGTAGTACTAGCGCAGGTGGTAGCAGACAATTCTATTTAAAGAGCGGTGCCTCCTCCATTATTGCTTGCTGAGACAGAACGAATTGAAGGCATATATTCAGAGCATACGTGAGAGCCTTCTCCAAGCAGCCCAAAGAACTCCATCAACGTTCGTGAACGCAAAGAACTTGAAGACCGATCCAATCGCATCTTCATCAACATCAAGTTCTTCTTTTTGAGGGAGTTTCTAATTTATCTTTATTTGTATTTTTATCTTTGTATTCGGTAGAGAAATTCACCTCGTGTTGGCGACTAGGTCTGCGTAGGACTTAGGACAGAAATTTGCCCCGTGTTGGCGACTAGGTCTACGGTGTAGATCTAGGGTGTGCTCAAGGATTTTCCGGTGAGGGAAGGGCTAGAGCGGCTTGAGGCCTCATCTTGGGAGAGATAGACTAAAGCCAACCGGTCCTTGGGAGAAGGGTCGGTATAGAAAACAAAAAGAGATTTTTATTGATTGCCTCATTCCAAGCGTCATTGGAATAAACCTTGTAATCATGTTAATTCTAATGATAATATATTTTTCTTCATTATAAATCTGTGCTCTCTGATTTACGAATTCCAAACCTAAAAGTATTTTTCACTGTCGCTAACGCCTAGCGGTAACTCTACCGCTGGCGGTAGTAACAGAGAATCATTTTCTCTGAATAATCGCGAAAATCATAAAACCCTTATTCACCCCCCTCTAAGGGCGCCTACAGATCCAACAAGTGGTATCAGAGAGAGGTTATTCCAATACGGATTCACAACCGGGAATAATGGTGCTTCATGATCTCACATCTTCTAGAGGAGATAATCTTTATGAAAATGAAAAATCCTTATGTCCACCTTTATTTATGGGTGAAAATTATAATGAGTGGAAAACACGTATGGAAAAATTTCTTAAAACTTTGGATATTTAAGTTCAGAATATTACAATTAAAATGCCCCCAAATATTTTAAATAAAAATGAAATGTTTTTAAATGCCAAATCAATGAATTGTCTATATTGTGCATTAGATCAAAATATTTTCAAACTTATTTATACACTTCCTACTGCTTTTGATGTTTGGAAATTTCTTGAGAATGCTTATAGTCTTCCTTCCACAGATGATGAACAAGAGGAATTCCTTATGGATCCAAGAGAAGAAATCGACGAGGACTCATGCTTGGTGGAAGATCAATCTAATGGAGAAACAATATTGGACTCAAATGATGGCAACACATCAAGCAAAAGAGAAGACCGAAACTATAGGAAGGTAAGAAAATCTAAATCTTCTCTTTTTGTTACAAATTTTATTTCTACATCTCGTATGCTTAAAATTGCTAAACCTTAAATTTTAAAGTTAAAATTTGCTAATTCCAAATTACGTTTAGAAAATAAATCTTTAAAAGCAAACAAAAAAGTAGAAATAAATATTGATGTGTTAAATTCTCTTTCATGCTCTTTAGTTAAAATTCCTACTCCTTGTTTTGATTGCGATTTATTAAAAGAAAAATTCAAGGATATTGAAAAAGGGCTCTTAGTTTCCAAAAAGCATAATGAAAAATTGATAGTTGAAAATGATGCTTTAACTTGTAAGTTAATACAATTAAAATCTTTTGTTGAAAAATTTCAAATGTCAAGTAATGACTTTCATCACAAGATTTTGAATAACAAGGATAAATTAAATTGCAAAATCATTTCTAAAAAGGACCATTTTCACACATCAACTCAAAAGGAGTTTAGTTTCAAAAGGAATTATGATCCTCATAAAATTCTTAAGAGTCACTGTTATAAGTCTCAATACATTTTCAATCATGACTCAAATTTAGAATCTCATTTTCATGAAAATCAAACTATAAAATCTTTTCCTTCACATTATAAGAGTGTGTCTATAAGAAAGAGTAGAAATGAAAATCATCAAAATATGAACCAATCATTTAAAACATATTGTAACCCATTCTTCCAACATTCAATTCTTAAGAAAGACCATCACTCTTATAAACTCTCAAAGAATCCTCATAATAAAGTTCATTATGATTATCAACCTCAATGTATTTTGAAAAATAATTTGAATAAACATAAATCCCAAATAGATTATTTTTCAAACAACTACCATCAAAAAAGGATGTCAAATAATCATAATATGAATTTAAAAGATAAACAAAGTATGAATGGAGGGCCAAAATTAAAAACGAAACATTAACTCCACTTGTAAAGGCCCATTCATCACTATCTCCCCAAAAGCAAACA
The DNA here is from genome assembly GCA_033032865.1 of Dactylorhiza incarnata. Lineage (NCBI taxonomy): Eukaryota > Viridiplantae > Streptophyta > Magnoliopsida > Asparagales > Orchidaceae > Dactylorhiza > Dactylorhiza incarnata. The sequence goes on along the minus strand of JAWHQI010000124.1, from coordinate 1,859,054 downwards.
CATTGTATTTGGGTACCCAAAGGAACCGCCACTCCCGGTCCTCTTTGGATACCCAAATCTCTCATTTATTGGTGTCTAATCATTTGCATGGAGTAGAAATAATTAAATATGAAATATTAATACTCTACTTCATGATATGCGTAATTTCTATTTTGTTTTTGTTTGGTTTTCTTTTGTCTTTTCTTGAGCCAACATGATATGGTGACTTTATATAACTTGTGATATCACTTTCACACATTAAGCCAAAATTCTTTAATAGATCAGATTGGATGATATTGAATAAAAAGTCATATTATTTCTCAAGTGATCTAATTATCCTTTTATTTTTATCCTTCTAAATCTATTTCATATAAAAGTCTTACAAAATTTGAACACTAAATTTATTATATAATATTATCAAGACTAATGAAATAAATGTCAAAAAATGGATTTAAAAAGGAGTTTTTAGTAGTCTTAAGCTAAATGAGTAAAATACGCAAGTTTTTACTTATTTATTTAATACCCTTGCGTTATCTATATATAAATTTCTGAAATATTTTATTACCTTTATCATCACTATGCTTTCAGAAAACATTATATATTTATATTCATGTTTCACCTTAAAATATGTCTCGTTAATAATTTGAAAAGGATGAATATGATTTGCCTTTTAAATATCACTTACATCATTATGAATAGGCAATGTTGAGTATATAATTTCTATGTGTTAAAATTCATGATCATGTATAATAATCATGCATAATCAAAAGATCTTTTAATTCAAATATTAAAAATCTACAAAAGATCCTATTGATTCCATCAAATAGTTTGTGATCATGACCATTATATGAATCAATTATGTTTTGCATGTATCTCGCTTATATGAGACTATAGAAACAACTATAATGAAATCATCACTTCATTCTATGTCTAAAATTTGAAAAGCTATTGTTAAATACATGCAACATTAACACAAAAATCTTTTGGCATAAAAGTGCAATCAAACTCTTCATTCTAGCATTATTATCTAATAAATTTTATCTTCCATGCTAGTTATCTAATGATGCCATAATAAATCAATCTTAAAGAAAAACAATTGAAAGTTAAAATTCATAATAACTATGCTGCTTTAAAATCAAATCAAATAATAAATTAATCTCGCATAAAAGCCATAGTTTAAAATTTGGTTGAATAAAATTAAATGCTTAGCATGTCCATGATCATTCACCCACATTATGTGTCTCACAATAGCGAGGGCGTAGGATTGTGTGCATTAGAAACCTAACCGCTAAGTCATGTCTTGTCCTTAACCGGGAAGGGTTCCAGTGGGGCCTTGCGTGGCACTGGGGGGAAAGAGTGCTAGGGTGAGCATTGTCTTTTGTATGCATGTGGGATTAACACCCCAACCTACGGCATGTGTGCAGCTCCTCATGTCCATCCGTCACTTAGTACGGGGCTAGAGTATAGACATGTTGTTAGGGTATCTTGATCTTAGACATACTTATGTTGTATACACTGCATGAATATTATTTCACTTACTTATGATCATTTCACTCATGCATATTTGTGCTCAAACATATTATCTTATGTTTTTCATATTATCTATTTCTGAACTCTCATGCATGTGAAAAACACAAGTATTCTGAAAGTGTATTGTGACACCTTTGAATAGAATTTGGGGTTTGGACATATTAGCTTAAACTTGCAAAATCCGCATTTTTGTGTATGCATATGTCTGATTTCTTTGCTGAACTACATTGTCACTAATCTGCACAAATATATTCAAAAGAAAAACTCTGAAAACTTTCACGTTCTCCCCAAAAATTCGAGTTCTGTCACTACCCCCCGATGATAGCTTGGTACCGCTGGCGATAGAGGGTATTTTTGAATGTCCAAGTTTCTTTTTTCTTTTTCAGCTCCTGTTATTTTTCTTTTAAAATTCTAAAAACAAAACAAACTATAAAATAAATCAAAAATATGGTTTTGTTATTTGTTTTGCTTTATCTCTTTACAAAATTTTAGTTTGACTATAATATTTCACAAGAGCAAACATCTTAGTTATTTTTGTTTCAAATTGGTCAAAATTGTGTTTGGCATACACTTAAAGATAGTCTTCAATGTCTAATTTTAATTTCAAATTTCCTAAACATTGTTTTATCTTCATGCCTTGACCTTAATCTGATTATGCAATGAAATAGTCTATAGAAAATTATGTATGATTGCCTAGCATGCCTCTAAGTATGACTAATATTTTATGTTAATCAATGATTCATACACTCACTATTTTTGGTAATCTACATGTGCTCATAATCTTAGTCTTGCATGATTGTGTAGTGTGATAATTTTAACACATTAAGTTGTATGTATAAATTACCTACACCCTCATTCAAACAATAAATTTCTTGCACACATAGAAGTGTTCATTTCAAAATTAAAAATGTTGGCAACAACAAGTGAATTCGGAGACCTTTGGCCCAAACAAAAAAATTAATGAAATAATATGCCAAAGATAACTCCACCAAGCACTAATCACCCTCCTGATAAGTCTTAATGAGTATTGTGAGGTTGATAACCTTGGATAGAATTGTAAAGTGTCTTGTGCAAACATATTTCTTTCTATCACTTCTATTTGTACACCGGATCACTAAAAATAAAATCTTATAAAAAATGCTTATGTGATCCCCCAAGCTCTACTTCGCACCCTGATAAGTCTTAATGAGCATTGTGGGGGTGAAGCACCTTGGTAGTTGTACTTATCTTTTGTGCTTTGAAATTTCATTCTAGATGTGATGTGTGAAAGTAATTATAAGATTACAATCTTACTGTTGTTATTACTATTTCATTACATATGTCACGTGTTTTGATTATTTCATGTGTATACTTTTATCAAAACTCCTTATGCACACATCATTGTTTTTCATAAAACTTCTACTCATGAGAATTGGATCCTAACGCAAACATTACATAATTCTCTAAAAATTTAAGTAAAAGCACTAGATTGCAATGCATGATTTCTACAATGTTTTCTTTACTTGAAATACGAATTGGTTACATTGTGGTTATTATCCTTTTGAATATGCTAAATCATGCTTGCCTATTTGTTATGAAAATTTTCAAAAGTTAAAATGCTCAAATGTGAAGAGTCTAGATATATTGTTGAAATGGTCAAACTATAACAAAAATATTAATATTTTTAACCTTGTTTTATCTTTCCGCATTCTTACTTGCCCACTTTTATGCTTATTTCTTACATGTACTTGTCACACAACATTGCATTTCACTTAAACAAGTACTTCTCCTCTTAAAATTAATATAAAAGGCAAGTGATTACTTTTCATTAATATTCTTTCACGCTTATCCTATATATCTTTTCTGATGTGCTACTCTCTCCTTTAGCTCGATCATGACTTGCTTTATGTTTACACAAAACTCTTAGTCCTCTCTTTGTTATGTACCAACTTTTGTCTTCCTTATTTTAGTTTGTTTCACTCCACCCTCTTTTGCTAATAACAAAGGGGGAGAATAAAATGATAAGTCGTAATGATTAATGGAGTAGGATTCACTAGATTAAGGGGGAGCATAAATCTAGTCTATGGGAGCATATACTAAAGGGGAGCACTTAAGTAGGGGGTGCACAATTATTATGAACCATAACTCTTATTAATATCTCTATGATTGCTTAGTGTTATATATCTTTCTAAAAACACATATCTCATATATGAATCTGATTTATCTCTATTGGATTTGTTATTATCAAAAGGGAGAGATTGTTGGAACATGGTTTTCCGCATCCCTTTGGTTTGAGAATAACAAATCCTACTTGTATTTGATCTTATTTGCCATTGTGTTTTTAGCATGCAAGTCTGAACAACTATGACACTAGGATTCTGCTATTGGTCGGGACTTGTTGATCATATTGAAAAGAGAGCTAACGCCCGCGTTAGTTGTTAACGTCGCGCGTTAACAACCGCTGAGAACGGAGCTGGCATTCGACGAATTGAAATCTGTGTTCGGTGAACCAGTGTTCGTCGAACTAGCGTTTGGCGAATTTGGGTTCGACGAACTGCGTACTCTACCATGGAGATCGAAGAACTGCTTGCTTTACCGCGGCGCGTTAGCACTACCGCTGGCTCTAGTTCTTGTTAAATGAAATGGAGATCGACGAATCAAGTTGTCGTTCGACGATATGCTGCTCGACGAAATTCTTGCTCTACCGCAACGAGTAATGTTTAGCGTCCGATGGTAACTTTTGGAAACCTCCCGTCTGCAGTTGATTGAGGGGAAAATATGGAAGGGAATATTGGCTAAAGGAAGGTTATCGCGCTATCGCTGGGCGATAATATTACCATGACGCGCTAGGCTGGTCAAACCGTTCGAAAAGGAAGTTGCCTTAACTGCCACGATCCGTATGCGTGTCGTGTGCCTACCGTGGGGAGGTAGTACTAGCGCAGGCGGTAGCAGACGATTCTATTTAAAGAGTGGTGCCTCCTCCATTATTGCTTGCTGAGACAGAACGAATTGAAGGCATATATTCAGAGCACACGTGAGAGCCTTCTCCAAGCAGCCCAAAGAACTCCATCAACATTCGTGAAGGCAAAGAACTTAAAGACCGATCCGATCGCATCTACATCAACATCAAGTTCTTCTTTTTGAGGGAGTTTCAAATTTATCTTTATTTATATTTGTATTTTTATCTTTGTATTCGGTAGAGAAATTCGCCTTGTGTTGGCGACTAGGTCTGTGTAGGACTTAGGGCAGAAATTTGCCTCGTGTTGGCGACTAGGTCTAGGGTGTAGATCTAGGGAGTGCTCGAGGCCTTCCGGGTGAGGGAAGAGCTAGAGCGGCTTGAGGCCTCATCTTGGGAGAGATTGGCTAAAGCCAACCGGTCCTTGGGAGAAGGGTCAGTATAGAAAACAAAAAGAGATTTTTATTGATCGCCTCATTCCAAGCGTCATTGGAATAAACCTTGTAATCATGTTAATTCTAATGATAAAATATTTTTCTTCATTATAAATCTGTGCTCTCTGATTTACAAATTCCAAACCTAAAAGTATTTTTCATTGTCGCTAACGCCTAGCGGTAACTCTACCGCTGGCGGTAGCAACAGAGAATCATTTTCTCTGAATAATCGCGAAAATCTTAAAACCCTTATTCACCCCCCCCTAAGGGCGCCTACAGATCCAATAGTCACGCCCTCGGACACGCTCGTGACCTGGGGCATGTAACTTTAAATGACGTGGCTGGCGTGCTCTGGATGCTGGTGGCAGATCGCGGCCGTGCCATTGGGTCACGCCATTGGTCACGCCCGTGACCCGGGGCGTGTACTTGTCGAATCTTCACGGAATGCTCCCAGGGTGGCGAAATCAGGTCTAAACCATGTCTAGGCAGTCACGCCCCTTGGTCACGCCCGTGACCTAGGGCGTGTACTTTGGAATTTTTCTCAAAAGTGCCCAGGAAACCTGAAAAACATTAAACGAGCTTAAATTAGTTACAGAAATAAAAAGGAATGAATTCGATTGGATAATTCATGCAATTTATTCAAATTCATAATAAAATATCAATAAAATTATATTAAAGAATGAGTACAAAAAGTACTCATCAAACACCCCCATACTTGAGCTTTTGCTATTACAGAGCAAAAGAGTGAGGAGTGAATTACAAGACATTGATATTATTTTTATTTAACTAAAATTTCATTAAACCAAGAGTAAATTAAAAGTAAATTCTAGGAATTCTAGAATTAAGTCATAAGTTATGGTGATAATTTAAAAAGAGAAAATTGTTTAGCTAACCACTTCTTAAGATAACTATTTAGCAACCGAAATTATAGAAATTTTCAAACAAAATTAGATTGAAATTATAGACACTCTAACATAAAAGAATCTTAAGGAAAAGACACTTACCAAAATATCGCTCTCTTAATAATTTAGTTTAGGTCTAGAAACAATGAAATTGGCTAGGGATGGGCTTAAGCAAAATGGCAAAATGAAGAGTTCTTGAATAGAGGTGAGGAATTTTATCCTCTCACCTCATTTGAATAGGAATTTGTATATGTTTAGGAAAATAATGAATTTTATCCTCTTATTTTCCATGCCATATAATCTTTTAGAAATTTCTCTTCAATTAAAAAACCAAAATGTATATGTTTAGATGTAATGAATTTTATCCTCTTACATCAAGATATATAATCTTTTAAATGATTTTGGGTGCATATGTTTAGGAAATAATGAATTTTATCCTCTTATTTCAATGACATATGATCTTTTTTCTACAATTTTTTTTATTTGCTAACAAAGGGTAAGGGTAAAGAAATACTTCTAGTTTTAAATTAAACTATTTTGAGAGCAAATTTTAAGTGGAATGAAATTTCCTAAGATCTTAAAGTTAAAAGAGAATATAATAAAAATCTAGAGATGTTTAGCCAATTTACCACAAAGTGAAGCTATTTAAAATTAAAAGGAGAAGTAGTGCTAAATAGATTCTCTAATCAAATTAAAAACATAAAATGTTTCTTAAAACCAAATTACTTCAAATTTAAATTTAACAAATTATGATAAAACAAAATATTAGCTAAATCAAAAATTTAGGAATACTTATAATCAAACCTCAAACTAGGTTTCTAGAAAACTAAAAACAACAAGGCTAGGCGTATTTTTTAATATTATTTTCATAAATATTATTTCTTGGACTTCCCGAGGGCTACCCGGTGAAGGGTTCACAAGGTACTAGGAGCTGTGATGGGAGTTCCAGCCCAAAGTGCCCTTTCCAAGAAATTAGATTTTTATTAAATTAAATTTTTTTTTTCTTTTTCAAATAAAAATATAGTGAACGCAAAGCTACACCCCCATACTTAAAATTAAACATTGTCCCCAATGTTTAAAACTAAGTATGAAGAACACTTGAAAAATAAACTTTAAAAGAAAAATACATAAAATTTAAGATAAGCAAGGGGTGCCTCCCAAGAGCGCTTTCTTTTTCCCATCTTTAAGCTAGACGGTTAGTGTTAGCTAAATGGATATATAAATTTAATATGTACTGGCAACTCCATTAATTCACGCTAAGGTGAGTATGCCGTCATCCGTTGCCCGGGGACTCCTTCGCTTAACATGTGATTCTCCTTTTGTCTTTGAACATGAATATGCAAATCCAAATCACCTATACATACCTGAGGTGATTTGGAAATATAAAGATGAGCGGCATATGGATCATCAATTAATTGGGGTAGCAACGACTCATCTTCAACCTGAAAATTATTAGTATATAGAAAATCACCATTAAACGTGTCAGATAATTTTTCGCAAGGAGGAAGTGCTTGCGAAAATAAATGATTAAGCTTGGTTGTTCCTTTTTTAAAATATAAATTTCTTTTGAAAAATCTAGTGCATTACCAAGCGGAATAAAATTTTCGGACACAAGATTTTCATGAATTTTCGGTTGAACTAAAATAGAAGAATTTTGTGAAAATTCATGAGAAAGAAAAGAAGATCCGAGTGGAGTAGGGGAAGAAACTTGTTCTTCTTCTATTTCATCCGGGGTGCCCAAAACGTTAAGAAATTCTTGGTAAGAGAATTTTTCTTCATCTTTGGTAAAAGAAGTTATGGCATTACATGAAAGCACATGTTCCTCCATAACTAAATTATCAAAGGATGGAGAAAAAGCACTAGAGGAAGTCATATTTTTATTTTAGTTTTGGGGAGGAGTATCTTTTTGAAATGGCGGAATTTCCCCAAAATTAGAGAACGAAAATTGCGGCGCAAGAGAAGAGGAACTAAAATTCGGATATAAAGATTTATCTTCATCGCTTCGAGAACTATCCGGGTGACCTTGCCACCAAGAATAATCGACTTCGGGGCTAGAAGAACAATTATCAAACGCCGAAAAAATATTCTCATCTAAATTTTGGGGTGAAGTATCTATTTGAATCGGTGGAATTTCCCCAAAATTAGAGTACAAAAATTGCGGCGCACAAGATGAAGAATAAAAATTCGGATCTAAAGATTTATCTTCATCGCTCCGAGAGCTACCCGGGTGAGCTTGCCACCAAGAATAATCTACTTCGGGGCAAGAAGGAAAATTATTAGTAGCTGAAAAATTATTCTCATGAAAATTAGAAAAAACATTTTAATCAAAGTTTGAAAAATTATTTTCATGAAAAGCCGAAAAATTTTCATCGTAATTATTATCAAAATTATTTGCATAATTTTGAGAAAAATTATTTCATAATATTTATTTTGAGAATATAAATGTAAATAACATTCCTCACTTTGATGAGGTGCATTACAATAATAACAATAAAATTTTACATTTTTGTGCCGCTTCCAAAAGATATACTTGGCTTTGAAGCTCGGCAACTTTTACGGCCAATTCAAGTAACTTCATAATAAAAAGAAAAAAAAAGGAACAACCTTCGCTCAAATGAATGGATTTTGAGAAAAGAAATAGAGATGAGAAATAATAAAATTTAAAATAGAAGTGGGGATGGTGAGAAAGAAAAGAAAGGAAGATAAAAAAAAATTTAGGCAATTTAGATTAGTCCTGGACTTCTCAAGGGCTACCCGGTGAAGGGCTCGCAAGGTACTAGAGGCTGAGATGGGATGATAGCCCAAAGCGTCCTTTCCAGGATTTAAGTTGCACCTTAAAAAAATAGGAAGAAGAAAAAAAACGAAAAAATTAATAGATATTTCTTTTTTCGAAATATCAACTCAGATCCCCGGTAACGGCGCCAAAAACTTGATGAGCGAAACAATTTCTGCAAACGACAACGGGAAGTGTACCATGTCGAATGTAGTATAGGCTTATAAAAACCAAGGTCGTATAAAAATCCGGGCGTGTTGATTATTCTTACTTCAAGGAAATCTCTATTATTCTATCAACAATACTTTGGAGGAATTGATGAAAATAAAGAAGTGCATGATAAAAAAAGAACTATTTCATTGATTTGCAAATGAAGATACAACTAGAAATTGAAAGTTACAAGCTTTTGAAATGAAGTACAAGAAGGGGAAAAAGTACAAGAGTTACTAAGATGCTAAAAATAAGAAAATAAAACAAGAAAAGGGGAATTGAACTCCCAAAATTCTTCCTTCAAGTTCTGGAGAAGCTCCCTTTAAATAGCTGGAAAATTGATGTTACACGCCCTTGGTCACGCCCGTGACCAAGGGCGTGTAAGGGTCCTGATCGATGTTGGTGCGGACAGGGCGCGTTCTGGTTTCAATGCAGGCGTTTCGGACGCATCACGCCCTTGGTCATGCCCGTGACCTGGAGCGTGTAATCTTTAAATCTGCTACTAGCGGGAAACTTTGGCGGGAAGGAGCGCGGGGCGAGTCACGCCCATGACCTGGATGTCACGCCCTCAGTCATGCCCGTGACCTGGGGCGTGTAACTTTAAATGACGTGGCTAGCGTGCTCTGGATGCTGGTGGCGGGTTGCGGCCGTGTCATTGGGTCATGCCCTTGGTCACGCCCGTGACCTGGGGCGTGTAGTTGTCGAATCTTCATGGAATGCTCCCAGGGTGGCAGAATCGGGTCTGGAACACATCTAGGCTATCACGCCCCTTGGTAATGCCCGTGACCTTGGGCGTGTATATTGGAATTTTTCTCAAAAGTGCCAGGAAACCTGAAAAACATAAAACGAGCTTAAATTAGTTACAGAAATAAAAAGGAATGAATTCGATTGGATAATTCATGCTATTTATTCAAATTCATAATAAAATATCAGTAAAATTATATTAAAGAATGAGTACAAAAAGTACTCATCACTAGCTGTCGTCGTGATCGCTTTAACTTCTCGACGGCATGTTCATTATGTCGATAGTCACTTCTTCAGTAACTGATGTCTTCATGGCAGCATCCTTAGCCTCTTCGACATCAATACTTCTTTACGCTGATGTTGACGATACTTCTTAACTTAGCCTTTTCAACGATAAGGCTTCTTCTCGTTGGTGTCTTTGTCTTCTTCATGTAGATAACAACTGCCCTTGATATCTCCTTCATCAGTTCAAGACTTCTTTATGATATCTTGTCGGCATTGTGATGTCACAATGATATGTGTATCACGATGATAATTTCCATTATCCTTTATCTTTGCTTTGCTCATCATCATGACGACAAGCATACTTTGTCGACAATATGTCCAGTCCTTTTCGACGATATTGTAGTTAGTGAAATAACTAAAGTACTTGACATATTGTCTGATCTCTGCAAGCATGAACTAGATAGGATAGTAAATACAACTTGCACTTATCATTGAGCTGAGCACTTCTTCAAATCTGGAACACTGCTGGGCACTGTTCCCAACAGTTGCTTATGAATTGGAGATCTTAGATAGTATTCAATTGTGCATGTGCATAAGGTGGTGAGTCCTTAGTGTTGATGGTCATTGCACCGACGTTGACACTTGGGCTCGGTAAGGGTGGATAACCCTTTACCAAGACAAGTCTAGTGGTCTAACCAGCAAGAGTATGCAAGAGCTCCACTGTTGTGTTCATAGCGTTGAGGCGTACGTTAGGTCTAGGTTAGGTTGTGCAAATACCAACGTAGAGGTGGGCGAGGCCCAACCCCCCGCTTCCATTTGCCACTACCGGAGTATCCTGGGAGTTCTGCTAGCTCCAAAAAGGGGAAACTAAAGGTCTGTGCGCATATAGTCGTAGTGTGTGGGTTGCACTTGTATGAATATAACATCCATGAACATACCTTGCATGTCATAGCATAAGCATAACATTTCAACCCATACCCCTATCGTATAAATTGGTTATGGGACTTTTTATACGATAGGCCCTGCTAAACGACCCCTTGGTCTATAGGTTTGTATGGGCTTTCCTATAAATCAATGGTTTCATTATTTTACCTGCCTTTATATACTGCCTTACTTATTCCTTACTTGCTCTTACTATACCTTATTTACCACTTCAATTATACATATTCACTTGTGTAGTAGTAGATATTCCTGTAGATGATAAGTCGTTTTTAGTCATAATATTTTAGGTTAGTGTAGCATAATATTTCCTATGTTTAGTTATATTTTTATGTATTTTATGTTCATTTTAATTTCCTATTTACCCATTTTCAAATCTAATGTTTTTTTATATGTTTGTTATGTTGTCTTATATTTTCTTAAACTAATGTTTTATTTGACTAATGTTTTATTTGTTATTTTATATTGTTAGGTTAGTTAATTGCATTTTATGTTTGTTTAATTTTATATTTTGTAACTAATGTTTTATTTTATTTTATTTTGTAGGTTCAATGAAGTCGTCGCTTTCGCCGTTGTGTGCCCATCCATGCCGCCATCGCCGCGCCATCAATATTCACGCCGCAGCGCCATCAATATTCACGCCGCAGCGCCATCGCCACATCCGTTCAAGCACATGTAGCATCCCGCCACTTGTGCAGCCTCCTTGATGACACTCCAACATGTGCAGTCGAGCCTCCTTTGTGCTGTCCAAGTATTGCGGCCCAACCACCTTTGAAGAAGTGAAGCAGCTCACCTTGCAGCCTTTGTCTAGCCCAAGCAGCCCTTCATTATTCCATGCAGCCCACTACTTCATTTTATTCACAACCACTCCAGCCCATTTCCATCCACTCCATCCCACTTCCATTCAAACAACCGAACTCCTCCTCCACTTCAATAATCACAAACAGCAGTCCCACCTTCTCTTACATTCATGCGCCAGCCCCCACAATAGCAGCCCCCCTATCCTCATTGACCCGTGAGACACATTTAAATCCACCATGCATGCACTCTTTCAAAGCCTTGCGGCCACCTTGCATGATCATGCATGTCCCATCCCCTCTCCCTCCTCCCATTAATTTTCATGCATGTATTTAGCCTCCTCCCATTGAATATGATTCATGCATCTTCACCCCATGTGCCCCTTCATTTCTTCCATCTAGAAGCTTCCCCTTCACCTACATATATGACCTCATTCTCCAAGCTTTCCTCCTCTCTTGCTCTACCCTTTTTGGGTAGAGATGTTTCTATTTTCTTTTCGTTGTAGATTTTAGTTTGTTTATTTTTATGTAATTTCTTTTCATGCAATGTTAATTAGTTTTTGTTTTTAGCAAAATTGTTTCTTCCTTCATGTATTCTTTTTATTTTATTGCAAGTAGTATAATATGTAGACCTTGGTTATTGCAAATTTTGGAATCAAATAAAAATCTCTCTCTCTTATATTCGTTCTTTTCCACCTTCGATTTATTCGTGATAAATTTCATGCATCGAGTTCATATTCCGGTTATGGATTTTGATATATGTTTTCGTACTCTAGTTGGTCGAGAGGCTCGTGCGTACGAATCGATCGCTCACGAATAAAAAGAGTTGCTCACAACCCTCGAGAGAGGATGACGAAAATCTTCTGGATAGGAGTCAAATCCTATAGCGGGATTCACCTAGTTAAAGCGGGTATTAGGTTATTGATTAGAACGAGAGTTCGGTTGATATTCCTAATCTCAGTTGGGCGTAACCCTCGAGAGAGGTGCGTTCATAATTCGGGAATCTCCACGGTCAAGGATCGAATTAGACGTTTATAAACTATCGTTATTATTTCATTTCGAAGTTTGTTTTATTCAAGTTTAGATTTCTTATTTCGCATTTTCATTTTGATCATAAAATTATCGTAAATCTTTCATCGATAAAATAATAGTTAGTTTTCTCAAAGTAGGAGTACTCGACAGACCCGTGTTTTAATACGACCTTGATATATTCTATATCCTATGCTATATTTCGATAGGTACACTTGCCTTAATCGAGTATAGATTGGAGAACATAAATTTCTCTATCAAGTTTTTGGCGCCGTTGCCGGGGACTATTTTGTCGATATTTTGTAAAGAGCGAACGCTATTACTTTTATCATTTTGTTTTTTTTTCTCTCCCCCTCCCTCACCAAAAAAAAATTGTTATAATTAAATTCTTGGAAAGGGAGATTTGGGTTTTCATCCCATCGCATCTCCTGGTACCTTGCGAGCCCTTCACCGGGTAGCCCTTGGGAAGTCCAAGACTAATTAAAACGTAAAAAAAAAAAATCTCTTTTCAATTTATTTTTGTTTAAAAATAAAAAAAAATTATATAACCTAAAAAAAAATTATTTACAAAAATATTTCCTTGTGGTTGTTGTGTCCTTGTTTTGGGCTTTGTTTTGTTCTTTTTGTGTCTTTATGGTTGTTGTATCTTTGTTTTGTATTTAGTTTTGTTTGTTATTTTTTTTCTAACATGTTTTTCAGGTGTTCGTCGTGGTCGCTCCTTCTCCAAATCAGGGACGTGTTCTTTTCCCTTCTTCTTTTCTTCATGTCTTTTCATTTCTTCGTACTTACTATTCAACATTGGGGGCAATGTTGAACTTTAAGCATGAGGGAGTGTTTTCCCTTTCTTTTTAAGTCTTTCAAAAAAACAAAACAAAATAAAAAAAAATTATTATAGTACTATTTTGTTCCTTTAGCCTTATCAAAAACCCAAAAAAAAAAAAATTTTAAAAATGCAAAACCCAAAAAAATCAAAAAATTATAAAATTCCAAAAAAAAAAGATCAAATTTCAAAATCCAAAAAAAAATGAAAAATCCAAAATATGATAAACTCCTTGCTTAGTCTTTTTGTAGTTTTAGAAATTTAGTTTGAGTTTGTTTATAAGTATTTCTATTATTTTTGATTTGTTAATCTTTTATTTCATCATATTTAGTTTAATTTAATATTTAGTGATTTAGTTTTAAGAATTATCTTATGGTTTTAATTTGCTTAGAGTAACTTATTTAGCATCATTTTCTCTTTTATTTTAAATTGTTTCAATTTTGTAGTAATTTTGCTTAACAATTTTGGATTCTAATTATTTCTACCGCATGCTTTTAGATTCTTAGGAAATTTCAATCTACTAGTGTTGCTCTCTAGTATTTTAGTTTATTTTCTAAAAGTTTCGCTTAACCTCTTATCCTTACCCCAATTCTCCTTTTTCTTTTTATTGTTAGATCATATGTCATGGGAATAAGAAGATGTTAGTTCCTTATTCTATGGTAAACATATGCAACCCAAAAATGAAGAGAGGAATTAAAAGTTCATATATGTCGTGGGAAGTGATAGGATGTTAGTCTATCATTTTCTGGTATTACATATATATTTTATTAAAAAAATTTAGTGGGGTGTGAAAAAAATATTGATGATCACCTCCAATCAAAGACCTCTTCATGTTGATTTCCTCCCCAAATCTCTTAGCCAATATTATTGTCCTAGATTTTAAATTAAAATATTGGGAGAGCATAAGTAATAGGTTGCTATTTTTTCCTTAAGTTTCTTTTAAGTTATTGTTTTTATAATTTTAATCTAACCTTGTTTGCAATTTACTCACTTTTGAATGCTAGATAATTTATTAGAGAATTTTTGGCTAAATATTTCTCTCTTTTCATTTTAATTTCATAATTTAGGACTTAATTCGTAAATCTCTAAATTTTATTTTTGGCTAGATTATGGTGCAAATAAATTTTTAGTTTAATTGAAAATTTTATAATTGTCTTATAAATATTTCTCATCTTTTGCTCTGGAATAGCAAAAGCCTAAGCATGAGGGAGTTTGATAAGTCGTTTTTAGTCATAATATTTTAGGTTAGTTTAGCATAATATTTCCTATGTTTAGTTATATTTTTATGTAATTTATGTTCGTTTTAATTTCCTATTTTCCCATTTTCAAATCTAATGTTTTTTTTATGTTTGTTATGTTGTATTATATTTTCTTAAACTAATGTTTTATTTGACTAATGTTTTATTTGACTAATGTTTTATTTGTTATTTAATATTGTTAGGTTAGTTAATTGCATTTTATGTTTGTTTTATTTTATATTTTGTAACTAATGTTTTATTTTATTTTATTTTATTTTGTAGGTTCAATGAAGTCGTCGCATTCGCCGTTGTGTGCCTGTCCATGCCGCCATCACCGCGCCGTCAATATTCACGCCGCAGCGCCATCGCCGCATCCGTTCAAGCACATGTAGCAGCCAACCACTTGTGCAGCCTCCTTGATGACACTCCAACTTTTGCAGCCGAGCCTCCTTTGTGCTGTCCAAGTATTGCAGCCCGACCACCTTTGAAGAAGTGAAGCAGCTCACCTTGCAGCCTTTGTCCAGCCCAAGCAGCCCTTCATTATTCCATGCAGCCCACTACTTCATTTTATTCACAACCACTCCAGCCCACTTCCATCCACTCCAGCCCACTTCCATTCATACAGCCGAACTCCTCCTTCACTTCAATAATCACAAACAGCAGGCCCACCTTCTCTTTAATTCCTGCGCCAGCCCCCACAATAGCATCCCCCCTATCCTCATTGACCCGTGAGCCACTTTCAATCCACCATGCAGGCACTCTTTCAAAGCCTTGCCGCCACCTTGCATGTTCATGCATGTCCCATCCCCTCTCCCTCCTACCATTAATTTTCATGCATGCATTTAGCCTCCTCCCATTGAATATGATTCATGCATCTTCACCCCATGTGCCCCTTCATTTCTTCCATCTAAAAGCTTCCCCTTCACCTATATATATGACCTCATTCTCCAAGCTTTCCTCCTCTCTTGCTCTATCCCTTTTTGGGTAGAGATGTTTCTATTTTCTTTTCGTTGTAGATTTTAGTTTGTTTATTTTTATGTAATTTCTTTTCATGCAATGTTAATTAGTTTTTGTTTTTAGCAAAATTGTTTCTTCCTTCATGTATTCTTTTTATTTTATTGCAAGTAGTATAATATGTAGACCTTGGTTATTGCAAATTTTGGAATCAAATAAAAATCTCTCTCTCTTATATTTGTTCTTTTCCAACTTCGATTTATTCGTGATAAATTTCATGCATCGAGTTCATATTCTGGTTATGGATTTTGATATATGTTTTCGTACTCTAGTTGGTCGAGAGGCTCGTGCGTACGAATCGATCGCTCACGAATAAAAAGAGTTGCTCGTAACCCTCGAGAGAGGATGACGAAAATCTTCTGGATAAGAGTCAAATCCTATAGCGGGATTCACCTCGTTAAAGCGGGTTTTAGGTTATTGATTAGAACGAGAGTTCGGTTGATATTCCTAATCTTAGTTGGGCGTAACCCTTGAGAGAGGTGCGTTCATAATTCGGGAATCTCCACGGTCAAGGATCGGATTAGACGTTTATAAACTATCATTATTATTTCATTTCGAAGTTTGTTTTATTCGAGTTTAGGTTTCTTATTTCGCATTTTCATTTTAATCATAAAATTATCGTAAATCTTTCATCGATAAAATAATAGTTAGTTTTCTCAAAGTAGGAGTACTCGATAGACCCGTGTTTTAATACGACCTTGATATATTCTATATCCTATGCTATATTTCAATAGGTACACTTGCCTTAATCGAGTATAGATTGGAGAACACAAATTTCTCTATCAGTAGACTAGATCCATCACCACCTGCTTTTGTTTTTACCCCTTTTTGTCCTCCGCTTCATCCTTCCCTCACGGTGACTAGGAGTCACCGGGGGAGGTGTGGGGGATTGGCTTAGTCTTTTGACTAAGGGTCGGTGGACCTTATCATTTTAGGAGACCGCGGAGATGGAGCAGCACCAGAGGCCGATGCAGATGGAGGCGGGGCAGTCTAGCACAGGAGCAACTTTGTCGGGAACCGTGAGTGCTACTACTAGTTGATTTGCTTCCGCGAGTGTTTATGTAGTGAGGACTTGATGTATCGGGCAGGAGCCCTAGTTGTTTGTATATTTTATTTCAGTTATGTTTCTGTGGACACCTCTTATGGTGATTTACTTTTATGTGATGTGGACTTATCTTCTTTAAAGTTTCTTTACAGTTTGCTTCTTTGTCATCGATTTGGCCGGCAGCATCAGCATTTTGTAGTGGCGACCTTCCTGAGCGAGGGTGTCACCGCAAAGCGGCGGTTCTGGGCGTAAGTCCCCGAGTTTGAAAAATAAAAAAATGGGTCTTACACACCCCAATAGAGAGATTTCACACGAGTCAACACCTTGGTCTACATAATGAGGAATTACATTGCATAGGCCTGTGTTTGCGACTCACTAAAACCTGACATTGGTTTGTACTTAGCAATTAAGATCCTGCAAACACACAACTAAGAGACTATATCAAATACAATATCAATTCATCTTAGTTTAAGGGACACTTCTTCAAATCAAGGTTATTGTGGCTACAATACCCAACAATCTCCCCTTATTTGAAGAAGTCAGAACCCTATCTACTAAGGTGAATTACACAGTTAAAGATTATAGAAGTAAGCATGACATAAATAAATAACCAGAAATGAATTGAAACATCAAAGCATCAATATATATATATATATATATATCAATGTTTTTCATATTTCAAAAGTTCATTGCACCCAACTAAGGCATTTTGGCATTTCCTTCCGGGCTCTTCTGAATTTGCCTTGCAAAATAATCCTTTGGCTTTGGGTAGTATCTTGGTGGTGGTTCTCCCGGATTCTTGTGGCTATGAATTCTGAAGTGGATTTTTCTCTTCAACTTGGCAGCTTTGTACAAGTTGTACTCATCTTGACTGTAATAGTCCAGAGCTTTGATATTTCCAATTTCTAACAGATTATAGGTGTCCAAGATGATGGAATTTGACATTGGGCTCCAAACATCTTGACCAAACCTCCTCTCAGCTGTTGGCTCTCTGATTACTATTCCAGGATTTCTTCTTGTGGATGGGTCAGCTCTACTCCTCGAGGAACCATCATCATATTTTCTTTTCTTAGAAGCAGGCTCTGAAGGTTCATCAGCATCTTCCTGATCAGACCATACTTGATCATATTGAGATGGAGGAATGACGGGAAAATCTTCAAAATCACCTTCAGATGGCTGGAGCTGCTCAGATAAAGGAAATTGTTCTACAGAAACTTGCTGAGGAGGACCAATGAAGGTTTCATATAACCAATTCAGCCCTGGATGGCGATCAATATTTGCTTCTATGAATTTGGTTTCCAATTCTCTGCTGAGATCAAAAATCTGACTTTGAGTCTTCTCCTCCCCCTTCCTGACTTCTTCAGATACGGTTTGGAGTTTTTCATCTTTGAATTTAGTCAGATCTGCCATAAAATCATCTCGAATACAGTCACTCTGCTCATATATCTTCCTTTGTCCTTCTAAAAGATATTCTGAGTTGCCATGGACTCCCCTCAACCCTTCATTTGTGAACCTTACAGCTTGAACACCAGTGGATATATAATTATCCAGGTCACTCTTCATCATAGACATATTGTGCTTCATTTCTGCGAAGCCTTTGTTCATGTCTTTTTCAACATGCTTTACTGACAGAAAAACTTATTTCAAGGAGAACTCGAAGTGTTCTGCGTGAGACATGAGCAGTCCTTGCATGATCTGGAGCAACTCACTATAATATGTAGGTGACATAGGAGTAGGCACAACTGTAGGAGATGGAGTTCCAAAACTTTCATCATTGAAGATGAATTCATCTGATTGAGCTTGAGACATCTGCTGATCTTTCTCAACTAATTTTTCCTTAACTTCCTTAACTGTCTCCCCCTCAGAACTTGCCGGGGAGATTATTTCTTGAAAGTGGAGGTTTAGATCTTAAGTTACTCTAGAGGGGGTGAATTGAGTATTAAAACATTTTAATTAGTTTTTATAGCGGAATTAAAAATACTGTTAAGTTTATGTGTAAACAGTGTGATATAAAAAAGAAAACAGAAACAGTAAAGGCACACAGCACAAAGACAAGAAAAATAAGCAAGCACAGAAGACACAAGAAGCTATAGTGGTTCCCCAATAAATATGGGTAGTCCACTCTTCTACCACCTTTGGTAGGAATTCACTAGGAGAGTTGATCAGGTGCCCTAGCACCAAGGTGATTTTGATGAGGTGTCCACACACCAATAAGCTTTTGATAAGGTGCTTAAAAACCACTCAAAGATTTTTTGATAAGGTGTCTTGCCACCACTAAATAAACTTTTGAAGGGAGAATTAACCTTGTACAAGATGAGGTAGAAAAAGGTTAGAGTGTTCTTTTTTGTCAATATTCAGAGAGAAGACAAATGGTGTTGATGATGAAAGCTCCCCCTGTCTGATTGAAGTTGTTGACAGCTTAAGGATGAGGCTTTCTCTAACACAGTAGTCCTCTTTAGCAGATTAATCTGGAAGAGAATGATTCTTCAGATTTGATGTTGCTCTTTGCAGAACTTTGAACTTGCAGCAGATCTGAGAGAGTAAAATGTTGTTCTCAGAAAGATGAAGTTGCTGCAGTGAGGAAGAAGAAGACTGGATGTATGATCTCTGAAGAAATATTCTTCTTCTCCTCCTTTCTCTAATCTTTCTCTGTTCTTCTCTTGTTCTTTGATGACAGAGGGACTGAGAATAATAATGAAGGTCTCTCTGTATGTTGTGTGAAGAAAAGAATCGACTACTTAATAATAATCTTTCTTCTTCAGATGACTTCACATTTTCAAATTCAAATCTTCCGCTTTTAAGAAATATATTATTCTGACTTAAATACTTCTTGGAACAGCAACAACCACCAAAAACGATTTTGGCATGTCCTTTCAATTCCCTTTGTCGTGAAAGATGCCTTGGCATTAAATGTCAACGACTATTCTCTTTCTTGGAAAGGAGAAATAATCAGATATAATAAATGAATAAGATATCCTTGTATAACTGGCTGAATACGTCCAAAAGATGTGAATAGATCCGTTAAGGTCATCTATCTGTGTCAGAGAGTTTGACAAATAACTTAACCTTAAGAAATAAATACTCTGGAATTGAATTTGTCTTCAGAAAAGTATTTGTCGAGCGCTGGCTGGAATTCGTCGAACACTGGTCGACATTTGTCAAGCACTGATCAGAGAATGTCGAACACTGGCTGGCTAAAATTCTTCAGTCTGCTGAAAGGAATTTGTCGAACGCCAGACGCCATTCGTCGAATGCTGATCAACATTTGTCGAATGCCACATGCCATTTGTCGAGCACTGAAAACTTAACTTTCTCTTAAGTTCTAACAATTCTAACAGCCTAAAATCTTGACCCTTAGACTATACAATTGAATCAACTTGATCCTAGTCAATACAATAGTGATCCTGGCCCAAATTAGTAAAAAGGGTTGTTCCAACAATCCTCCCCCCTATTTGGGTTAGGATACTATTTGACAAACAATTAATTAATATATGACAGAAATAAATAGCAGAGCATAAACATATATCTGACAGAATTTTTAAAAACTTCAGCAGCTAAGAATAAACAAGAGTGCTCTGAGTTTAGGAACATTATAGTAAAAACAAAAATAATGTTTAAGACTTCTTGTCTGTTGAAGGAGGCTTGAAAATGATTTGTCTTTTAGGATCTTCTGAATCTTTTTTACTGATATAGAGATTGTGACCTCCTATTATTGTCTGAGCTTTTCCTTCTATAACTACATCTGCTGGATGCTTCTTCAAGTATTCTTCAGCACTGAAAAATGTGTTAGAGCCATACCTTTCAAATTCCATTTGTCTGAATTCTGACATAGTTGTTATGTGAGAGAAGTCCTTGATGTATATTTAATATCAAATTTTGATTGTAAACTATACAAATCACAAGATGGATGAATGTAGATATTTTTTACTTCTTCTATAACTTGTATATCTGATACTATGAAAGAATCAATCATATCTGTATCATAAGCTATAATTGAATCTTCTTGACTAGGTACTATTTCAGAGCTTGCTTCTTGGACTTCTGCTGCTTCTGGAGCTTCTACTTTTTCTAGAGCTTCTTCATTAGACCACTCTCCCTGCCTAGCTTAAGGGAAACCTGAATCTAGGCCCCTAGAAGATGGGACAACAAAAGAAGATGGAAGTGAAGATAGGTTAGCAATGGCTGTGAGAACTGGAGCAAGTTTTGCATCCAGGAGAGACTCTATTTTTGGAAGAATGTGATCAAGAATTTGATCAGCAATAGAGGAAAAATTGAGATATAGAAAGTCTGGTGTAGTAGATGAAGATGGTTGAGAGGAGGATGGAATGGAAGTTGGTATAGAGATATTGGTGACATTTGTAGTATGTGTGGGAATGTCTAGATGGATTGGACAAGAGGGATGAGTGGGTGATTGATATTCATCATGGGTAGGAGATTGATGTGGAGTTGGGTAATGAGTATCAATTTGGATGGGAAATGCAGGAGGGGAACGCTAGAGATCAACAGATGGAGGTGGATTACCATTTGAGGGTGTAGGAGAGTGTGGAGTTGGAGTTTGTTCAGGAGACAGATGTTGAGCAGGTGGAGATAGGTGAGGAGGAGAAGGAGTAGAAGAGGGAGCTTCTGGTAGGGTGGAGGGAGTGACTGGGTCTGTCCTTGTGTCCTCAGATGTTTCCTTTGGCCTGGGAGCATCAGCTCTTGGAGTCTTCTTTGGGATCACCCTATCCCATCTAGCAAAGAGGGCTGAGGTCAGCCTCTTGCTGGCATTTATTGTCACCTTAGGTGAGACCAGAAGGTCTGGATGCCTTTCCTACAGGAAGATGCCTATAACTCTTCCAAAACTGACACTCTCTTTAGAGTTTTTCTTTTTAATCAATTCAAAGAGAATTAATCCCCAGTTGATTTTCTTTTTCTCCATCAAGGCCACCATCAACTCAAATGGGTGCCTGTTGATGTAGCCATGACATGTGGTTTTACCTAACAAAATCTTCCCAACAAGATCAGACAAAAACTTATATTCTAAGGACAAGTTTTTCTTAAGCAGATGACTAGGGTTTCCAGAATAACCCATTCTAGTCAATGCTTCAGCAACTTCATCAGAATTTAATTCTTAGTCATCATCCCCATTAATAAACCCAAAAACATCAGACAGAATAGTTGGAGTAAGAGAGACCTGATGTCCTGAGATGGTCCCTGTTAAAATTTCATCTTCAGCCTTGGCTGTGAAAGCCCATTCTTTAATCTCTGCAGTATTCAACTTAATCCTGGTTGACATGAACTTCTTCAACTACTGGTCCTCAAAAAGTTGAAGAATGTCTTGGAAAATCTGGTCGGACTGAGCAAATGATTCCAAGTCGATATCAAATCCTGCATCAAACTTCATGGAGTAGAGAGCAGCCCGAGAAATCGCCATTGAAACCTGCAAGAGAAAAAGATCAAGTGCAGAAGGTAACTGGAGGGAAAACAATTTCTGTAGGCGCAAAACTTAGAATGAAATAAAATAGATATTATATAGTCGAAGAAAATGAGTGGCGCATTCGAGGAGCACTGTTCGGCAAAACCTAATTAAAAACATAAGTCGAAAAGACTTTTAGATTTTTGTCAGACAGCGTTCGACAAACAATATCTTTTTCGCCGACCGCCATTCGACAAAGGAAATTGTCTTCATTGATTCTGAAGTTAAGAGGTTTCGTCGATCATCGTTCAACAAATGTTTCAAATTTGTCGTTCTTCGTTCTACAAATTTATGGGATAAATGGAAAATATAATTTTCAATAGATTGAGTCTCCATCTATCATTCCCAGTTGATTTATAAAGAAGTTATGCTTCTTTTCATCCAAGGGCTTGGTGAAAATATCAGCTCTTTGTAAATCAGTAGAAATGAACTGTAGGCAAATTTTATTTTTATCCACATTATCCCTAAGGAAGTGGTGCCTAATTTCTATGTGTTTAGTCCTACTATGGAGAACTAGATTTTGTGCTATAGATATTGCACTTGTGTTGTCACAAAATATAACTGAATTATTTAAGTTGACACCATAGTCTAGAAGCTGATTTTGTATCCACAACATCTGTGAGCAACAGCTGCCTGCAGCTATATATTAAGCTTCAACTATTGATGTGGACACAGATGTCTGTTTCTTACAAAACTAAGACACAAGCCTATCACCAAGAAACTGACAAGTTCCTGATGTGCTTTTTCTGTCTACTCTGCATCCAACATAATCTGAATCTGAGAATCCAGTTAATTCAAATTCAGATGTTGTTGGATACCAGAGACCTAGATTAGGGCAACCCTTTATATATCTTAAAATCCTTTTTAATAAAGTTAGATGAGATTCTTTAAGGTTTACTTGAAACCTAGCACAAATACAGGTAGCAAACATTATATCTGGTCTACTAGCTGTTAAATAAAGTAATGAGCCAACAATTGCTCTATATACTTTTTGATCAATAGGTTTCCCTAATTCATCAGTATCAACAACAACATTAGAGGCCATGGGTGTTTTCATGGTGGAGGAATCAGACATTCCAAATCTTTTTACTAATTCCTTAGCATACTTAGATTGGGAAATGAAGATTCCTGTTGGGGTTTGCTTCACTTGAAGACTAAGGAAGTATGATAACTCACCCATACTACTCATTTCAAATTTAGATTGCATTAGTTTAGAGAACTTTTTGCATAAATTTGAATCAATAGAGCCAAAGATACTGTCATCTACATATATTTGAACTAGTAAAATTTGATTTTTATGTATTCTGAAAAATAAGGTTTTATCTACTATGCCTCTAGAGAACTTGTTTTCCAAAAGAAAATTAGCTAAAGTCTCATACCATGCTCTGGGATCTTGTTTGAGACCATAATGAGCTATATGAAGCTTAAATACATAAGAAGAGTGAGTTGGAGAGATGAAACCTGGTGGTTGTTTCACGTAGACTTCTTCTTTGATGTCTCCATTAAGAAATGCACTCTTTACATCCATTTGATATACCTTGAATTTCTTGTATGCAACAAAGGCCAAAAATATCCTTATAGCTTCAAGTCTTGCAACAGGAGCAAATGCCTGATCATAATCTATGCCTTCTTCCTGTGAATATCCTTGAGCTACCAGCCTAGCTTTGTTTCTCACAATATTGCCTTGATCATCAAGCTTGTTCCTGAAGACCCACTTGGTGCCAATAACTAGATGGCCTTTTGGCCTTGGAACCAAATCCCAAACCTTGCTCCTTTCAAACTGGTTGAGTTCCTCTTGCATTGCAAGAATCCAATTTGGATCTTGTTCTGCATCTTTTATGGTTTGAGGCTCAACTTGTGATAGGAAACAAGTATGCATCTGATTTTGATTTAGTTGATGCCTTGTTTGAACACCTGTTGAAATATCACCAATCACTTGTGAAATTGGATGATCTCTAACTGTGATGTGGTCAACAGTTTGAGTTAGTTCAGCAATAGCATCCATTTGGAGAATTTGTTCAGCTGTTATATCCTGTGGAGGATGTTCTGCTGCTGTATGATTTAAATTATCAGCTAAGTCTGGAAGATTTTCTTCTTCACTTTCTTCTAGATCCTGCTGTATAGGATTTAGAGGTCCTTCTTCATGTAGAGCTAATTGATCTAGCTGCTCACATAGTATAGGTACCTGTAGATTTTCTATGGTAGAAGAATTCTTCTCCTTGTAAAACATGTTAGTTTCATCAAAAGAAACATGCATAGATTCTTCAATTTTAAGAGAAGATTTATTAAATATCCTATATGCTTTGCTCATTACTGAATAACCTAAGAAAACTCCTTCTTCAGATTTTGGTTCAAACTTTCTAAGGTATTTCTTATCATTGTTATGAACAAAACATCTACATCCAAAAGTTCTAAAATAGTCAACTTTAGGTTTCTTCCCTTTGAGTAATTCATAGGGAGTTTTACCCTTAAGTTTGTGTATCAAACTTCTATTTAGAACATAGTTTGCTGTGCTAACAGCCTCTGCCCAAAAAGATAGGGGCAAATTAGCATCTGCAAGCATTGTTCTTGCTGATTCAATTAGAGTTCTGTTTTTCTTTTCAACTACCCCATTTTGTTGAGGAGTTCTAGGAGCTGAGAAACAATGCCTGATACTTTCCATCTCACAGAATTGTTGCATGAGA
The DNA here is from genome assembly GCA_033032865.1 of Dactylorhiza incarnata. NCBI lineage: Eukaryota > Viridiplantae > Streptophyta > Magnoliopsida > Asparagales > Orchidaceae > Dactylorhiza > Dactylorhiza incarnata. The sequence goes on along the minus strand of JAWHQI010000124.1, from coordinate 1,834,301 downwards.
AGAGACTCAAACTCAGTGCTATGATCACTTCTGATCAATGCAACTACAGTAGAGTACTCAATCTGTATGCTCTTAAGAAAGTCTTTAAGAACTTTAAAGTTATCTGACTTTTCTCTCAAAAAGAACACCCAAGTGAATCTAGAGAAGTCATCTACAATAACTAGAGTGTAAGACTTCCCCCCTAAGCTCTTTATTTCTATAGGTCCAAAGAGGTCCATATGTAGAAAATATAAGATTCTAGGTGAATCGCTTTTAGATAATGATTTAAAACTATTTTTAGTTTGCTTACCTAGTTGACATGCCCTACAAAGACCTTCTTTCTTATATGATCCTGATGGCAAACCTCTAACAAGATTGTCCTTAGATAGTTTAGCAATGGTCCTAAGGTTTGCATGTCCTAATCTTTTAGGCCATAATTCACTAGGTTTGCTTAGCTGATTAAATAAACAAATTTCTGATTTAGATGAATTGAAATTCACTAAATATATCTTGCCCTGCCTAATACCTGATAAAACAATAACATTATCAGAAGACTTAATAATGCATTCTGATTTATTGAATGTTACCTGATAACCTTCATCACATAACTGACTTATGCTGATGAGGTTGTGCTTCAGACCCTTCACATAGGTTACTTCCTTAAATGTCACTGCTCCAACTTTAATTTGACCATAGCCTTTGGTTTGTCCACAGTTGGAGTCTCCAAAAATCACTTTGGGTCCAAGCTTTGCCTTGTAGTTGTTCAGGTTGGCCTTGTTTCCTGTCATGTGCTTTGAGCAGCCACTGTCCAAATACCATTTTCATGTATCTTTGGATAGCTGTGTACCTGCAAAGACAAAAACATAAACTAGTTATTCTTGACCCAGACTACCTTGGGTCCTTTTAAGTTACCACAAAATTCAGAAATAAATGAAATTTCAGGCTGATCCTTATAGCCTTGTGGATGATATCTCCTTGGAGGTATTATCCATTCAGTGAAAGGATTTTTAGTATGTGAAGAAAAAGAATTCTTCAAATTTTCAGTATGTCTTTTGTTCGACGAACTGGGTTGAGTTCGTCGATCGCCACTCGACGAAGGGACGTGCTTTCGTCGAGCGCCGTTCATATAATAACTATACTGAAAGTCTGTTTTCAGAGTTCGACGATCTCCGTTCGACAGATTTATATCTTTTTGTTGAGCTCCGTTCGACGAATTCTTCTGAATTCTTTCATCCTTAACAGACTTGCTTGAAATATCTTTACTTCTTTCTGCACCCTCTTTGCTCTTAGAAGAGATGAATTTTATGGGTGTGGAGAGGATGTTTCTCTTAATCAGAGATGGCTCACTTGAAGAAGCACCTAAGCCCAGTTTTCTATTGTTAAGTCTAGCATTGACAGTGCTTGTGATGTCCATAAGTTTGATACTTCTCCCATTTAGGGATTCTTCAAACTTGTTGGCTTCAGACAACTTATTCTCAATGAGAATGATGTGTTCTCTGGAGGCTGCCAAATCTTTCTTAAGATTTGCATTCTCTTCACTTATATTATTCATTTCATCTAACTTACTTATGAGAGAGATGATTTCCTTCTCAGATTTTATTAAGTCAAAGCAAAGGGTTTTGAAATCATCCTTGAATTCAGTAGAATTAAAATCAAATTAAGATATTACCTGATCAGTTTCATCTTCTGCTTCTGATTCTGATTCCTCCTTATCAGAATTGTTGGATGAGGCATTGATTGACATCAAGCAGAAGTTCCTTTCTTCTTCATCATCACTGGAGCTGGATGATACAGATAGTGACTCACTGTCTGAGTCATAAATGGCCATTAAGCATTGGTCATTTTCTTTTGTTTCCTCTTCATCAGATGAGCATGATGAAGATTCTGACTCAGACTCTGTTTCACTCCAGGATTTAGCTACAAATCCTCTTCCCTTCTTTTTATGAGAGTGGGAGGAAGATTTGCTGGGGCTCTTCTTTTCTTCCTTTTCTCTTCTTCTTTCCTTCCTGTCCTTTTTGTTTTGATTTTCTGGACATTCATGAGCAATGTGCCCTGGTTTCCTGCAACCAAAGCATATAATTTCATTAGAATGATTTTTGTCATACCTTGGCTTGTAATGGCTTCTGGATGACTTTTTCCTGAAATCTTTCTTAGCCATTTTATAAAATCTTTTGGCTATGAAACCCATCAACTCCTCATTTTTAGGAGTTTTTCCTTCTTCTTCTGCACCCTTGAAGGCTATACTTCTTTCCTTCTTGGGTGCTGGAGATGAAGTAGATTCCTCAGCTTCCCTAGCTTTGACAAGCTGCTCATAAGATTTGAGCTTGCCCAACAAAGCTTCAGTGGTAATCTTATTTAGACTTCTGGCTTCCTTGATTGGCCAGATTCTGAGGTCCCATGTGCTGGGGAAGCACATAAGAATCTTGTCATTGATCTCTGTAAGGGAGAGCACTTTGTCCAGAGACTTCAGCTCATTGATTATGAGACTGAGTCTATTGTACATATCAGCAACACTTTCATATTCTCCTTTCTTGAAGTTCTCATATTGAGAAATCAGGTGAGATCTTCTGTCTTTCCTTTCATCTATTGAGCCTGCCACCATATTGTTGAGATATTCCCATATTTCTCTTGCTGAGGTGCAGTCCACAACTTTCTGGAATATGTCATCAGACATAGTTTGAACTAGAATGTTCATTGCCCTTGCATCAACACTCCTCTGCTTTTTCTGGGCTTCCGTCCATTCAGGAGGTGGAACAACATTGTTGTATGTTGCTGCAACAGTACTTGTTGATGTTGTGGGAGTAGGAGGTCCTGTCAAGACAACATTGAATATTTCCTCATCAATAGAGTTCATGTACAATTTAATCCTTGCTTTCCATAGTGCAAACTTATTGAGATTGCACATAGGAGGTCTTGTGCTGGAATATTCTGTGTTTTGTGCCATGAGTTTTAAATAAAAAAAATTTAAAAAGAAAAGAACTCTGAGTGAATTTTAAGATCTAATTGATCTTTGTGATTCAGGTGTTAGCCTGTAAAGAATCAACTTCCTCTGATACCAATTGAAAGTGGAGGTTTAGATCTTAAGTTACTCTAGAGGGGGGTGAATAGAGTATTAAAACTTTTTAATTAGTTTTTATAGCGGAGTTAAAAAATACTGTTAAGTTTATGTGTAAACAATGTGATATAAAAAAGAAAACAGAAACAGTAAAGGCACACAGCACAAACACAAGAAAAATAAGCAAGCACAAAAGACACAAGAAGCTATAGTGGTTCCCCAATAAATCTGGGTAGTCCACTCTTCTACCACCCTTGGTAGGAATTCACTAGGAGAGTTGATCAGGTGACCTAGCACCAAGGTGATTTTGATAAGGTGTCCACACACCAATAAGCTTTTGATAAGGTGCTTAAAAACCACTCAAAGATTTTTTGATAAGGTGTCTTGCCGCCACTTGATAAACTTTTGAAGGGAGAATTAACCTTGTGTAAGATGAGGTAGGAAAAGGTTAGAGTGTTCTTCTCTATCAATATTCAGAGAGAAGACAAATGGTATTGATGATGAAAGCTCCCCCTGTATGATTGAAGTTGTTGACAACTTGAGGATGAGGCTTTCTCTAACACAGTAGTCCTCTTTAGCAGATTAATCTGGAAGAGAATGATTCTTCAGATTTGATGTTGCTCTTTGGAGAACTTTGAACTTGCAGAAGATCTGAGAGAGTAAAATGTTGTTCTCAGAAAGATGAAGTTGCTGCAGTGAGGAAGAAGAAGACTGGATGTATGATCTCTGAAGAAATATTCTTCTTCTTCTTCTCCTTTCTCTAATCTTTTTCTGTTCTTCTCTTGTTCTTTGATGACAGAGGGACTGAGAATAATAATGAAGGTCTCTATGTATGTTGTATGAAGAAAAGAATCGACTACTTAACAATAATCTTTCTTCTTCAGATGACTTCACATTTTCAAATTCAAATCTTCTGCTTTTAAGAAATAAATTATTCTGACTTAAATCCTTCTTGGAACTGCAACAGCCACCAAAAACGATTTTGGCATGTCCTTTCAATTCCCTTTGTCGTGAAAGATGCCTTGGCATTAAATGTCAACAGCTATTCTCTTTCTTGGAAAGGAGAAATAATCATATATAATAAATGAATAAGATATCCTTGTATAACTGACTGAATACGTCCAAAAGATTTGAATAGATCCGTTAAGGTCGTCTATCTGTGTCAGAGAGTTTGACAAATAACTTAACCTTAAGAAATAAATACTCTGGAATTGAATTTGTCTTCAGAAAAGTATTTATCGAGCGCTGGCTGGAATTCGTCAAACACTGGTCGACATTTGTCGAGCACTGATCTGAGAATATCGAACACTGGCTGGCTGAAATTCTTCAGTCTGCTGATAGGAATTTGTCGAACGCCAGACGCCATTCGTCGAACGCTGATCAACATTTGTCGAACGCCACGTGCCATTTGTCGAGCACTGAAAACATAACTTTCTCTTAAGTTCTAACAATTCTAACAGCCTAAAATCTTGACCCTTAGACTATACAATTGGGTCAACTTGATCCTAGTCAATACAATAGTGATCCTAGCCCAAATTAGTAAAAGGGTTGTTCCAACATTTTTTTAGCGACTTCTGTCCCTTCAACCGTAGCTATATCTGGTATGGATTGAAGCTTGGCACCTCTTGGAGCTGGAGTATCATCATCATCAACATCCTCATCATTATTATCATCATTCACATCTCCATCATCTTCATCATCATTGAACTGAAAGTTTGGATCTTCATCATCATTCTCATCATCTTCAACCAGCAACCTTTCTGGTTTCTTGGCAGGGAGATCCCGGATCTTCCCTGAGTATTGGCCAGGAATCAGATTATGGCTCTTTTCTATGCTTGAGATGCAAGCATCAAACTGACTTTGAATACTTGGAGGAGTTGATGGTATTTGAGAAGGTTCCATCTGAACTGTCAACACTGGAGACTTAGAGATTTCCCCTTCTATGGATGGAACTGATGGATCTGGAACTAGAGATTTCTCTGATTGGGCTGGGAGAACTGCCTGATGAGAAGGTTCCCTATTCAGACAGGGTTCCTGCCTTTCCTCTTATTCAACTTCCTCTTTATTGAGGTACTCATTTAGATCCTCTGCTGGCTCTTCAACCGCTTGATTCTTCAACCCGGGCCTGATGATTTCCCTTTCCCATCTTTCCAGAATGGAAGAGTCAATCTTCTTGATGTGATTAATTGCACAACCTTTCTTCATATCAAACTGGTCGCCATCTAGTTGATTCTGAAATAAACTTATTATTCTTCCGAAGTTTGGAACTAGTAGGATGTCCTTTATCTTTTCAAATAATATAAGACCCCAGTACACTTTCTTCTTGTAGATGATAGCTGCAATCAACTTTAACATGTCAGTTGAGAGGTAGTCATGAGAACCTACCTTGTAGAGCAGAACCTTACCCAAGATATCTGATAGGAGTTTGCCTTCTCCATTCATATTCTTTCTTCTAACAGTTGTTGTTCCTCTGGGCATACCACAAAATAGGAGTGCTCTTTGATCATCCCCATCATATAAGCAATCCTCTTCCTCCACTTCTAGCAATCGTAGAAGTCTGGTTAATCTAGAAGGCTTCATTTTAATTACAGTCCCTTTCACCTTGGACTTGATTACCTCTCCACTGCGACGGAATTTGGCATTTTTGAAAAGTCATGCGCGTCTCTTTCAAGAACTCGACATGGATTCTCTAGTGTTGGATCTGTAGGCACCCTTAGAGGGGGGGGGGGTGAATAAGGGTTTTAGAAAACTTTAAACTTTTATAGAAAACTTTTGATATTTTGTTATAAGTAAGTTAAATCAAAAGTGAAGAGATTGAAATTAGAAATGAAATCAATTTTATTTAAACAAGTAAAGACATGATTATCATTTATAAAATTGATTACAAAATCTGATTTCAATGACGCTAGAAATCGAGGCGAAATATGAAAGACTCTTTTCGTTTTCTATAACGACTCGTATCCCTACAAACCGGTTGGCTTTAGCCGATCTCTCCCTAGATACGGCCTCAAGCCGCTCTAGCCAATCCTTCCCCGGATATGGCCTCAAGCACCCCCTAGATATACTCCCTAGACCTAGTCGCCAACACGAGGCTAATTTTAGCACTAAGTCCTACCCAGACCTAGTCGCCAACACGAGGCGAATTAACAAATCGATTACAAAGATAAAATAAAAATAAAAATATAAAAACTCCATATGAGGTAATCTGAAGGAGACGCCGAAGAATCGCTGAAGATTGTTGAAGTCCAAGCATGCGTTCTTCGCGTTGAGTTAGCGTGTTGATCCAAGCCTCCTTTGATTCCTCCTTCTGAAATATGAGTGGGAGATCTTGTGGTCTCGAAATACGGCCCTCACAAAGATTCTGAAGTGCTGGAATAGGGATCTTGATAGTTAGTTATTGGAGAAGACGAAATCCTTCAATTTATAGACTTTGAGCTAACGCCGACGTTAAGAGCTAACGCCGGGCGTTGACCATGTATAGCAACATATTGATGGCTCAGATCTTCAGAAGAGGAAGGAGATTCTGTACTTTAGGAAATGTTTTATTTTAGGTAATACTAACGCTGGGTGTTAAGGCTAACGCGGGCATTGGGCAAATCATTCCTAAAGTTCCTCCTGCAATCACGGATCCTTTCTCCTTGCCAAATTTGTCGACCGGATAGCGCCCAGCGTTAAGACCTAATGCCTGGCGTTGAGTTTCATTCTCCCATCATTTTGCTGAACGGCAACTTCGTCGAACAGACTTCTCATTTAATCAAACTCCATTTCGTCGAGCAAATATTTCGTCGAACGCAATTTTGTCGAACAGAATCTATTTTTGTCGACCGTAATTTCGTCGAACGCCAACATTAAGTCCTAAAGCATGGCATTGAGTTTCTTTCATCCAACACTATTTCGTCGAACGGGCTTCTCATTTTGTCGAACTCCATTTTCGTCGAACGCAATTTCACTGGAACAGAAGTTAACGCCGACGTTAAGAGTTAACACAGAGCGTTATCTCTCTTCCTTTATTTTCAGCATGAGAACAAGTCTAGACCAATAGTAGCAACCTAGTGTCATATTTGTTCAAACCTGCATGCTAAAAACACAATGGCAAAAAAGATTAAATACAAGTAGGATTTGTTATTCTCAAATCAAAGGAATGCGGATAACCATGTTCCAACAATTTCCCCCTTTTGATAATAACAAATCCAATAGAGATAAATCAGATTCATAGATAAAAAAATTTGTGTTTTTATAAAGATATATGACACTAAGCAATTATAAGATAATGATAGGAATTATAGATCAAAAAGTGCCCCCCCCCCCCCTACAAAAGTGCTCCCCCTTTGTATATGCACCCATAGACTAGATTTATGCTCCCCCTTAATCTAGTGAATCCTACTCCATTAATCATTATGATTTATCATTTTATTCTCCCCCTTTGTTATTAGCGAAAGAGGGTGGAGTGAAACAAAACTAGAATAAAGAATACTAAAGTTGGGACATAACTAAGAGAGTATTAAGAGTTTTGTGTAAACATAAAGTAAGTCATGATCGAGCTAAAGGAGAGAGTAGCACAGTGGAAAAATATATGATAAGCGTGAAAGAACATTAATGAAAAATAATCACTTGCCTTTTTAAATTAATTTTAAGAGGTGTAGTACTTGTTTAAGTGAGATGCAATGTTGTGTGATAAGTACAAGTAAGAAATAAGCATAAAAAGTAGGCAAGAATGGAATGCGGAAAGAAAAAAAGGTTAAAAAGATTAATATTTTTGAATAGTTTGACCATTTCAACATTTGAGCATTTGAACTTTGAAAATTGTCATAACAAATAGGCAAGCATGAGTTAACATATTCAAAAAGATAATAACTACAATGTACCAAATTCGTATTTCAAGTAAAGAAAAATATTGTAGAACTCATGCATTGCAATCTAGTGCTTTTACTTAAGTTTTTAGAGAATTATGTAATGTTTCCATTAGGAACCAATTCTCATGAGTAGAAGCTTTTTGAAAATCAATGATGTGTGCATAAGGTGTTTTGATAAAAGTATACAAGTGAAATAATCAAAACACATGACATATGTAGTGAAATAGTAATAACAACATTAAGATTGTAATCATATAATTACTTTCACACATCACATCTAGAATAAAATTTCAAAGCACAAAACATAAGTACAACTACCATGGTGCTTCTCCCACACAATGCTCATTAAGACTTATCAGGGAGAGAAGTAGTGCTTGGGGGACCACATAAGCATTTTTTGTAAAAATTGTATTTTTAGTGATCCGGTGTACAAATAGAAGTGATAAAAAGAAATATGTTTGCACAAGACACTTTACAATTCTTTCGAAGGTTCTCAACCTCACAATGCTCATTAAGACATATCAGGAGGGTGAGTAGTGCTTGTTGGAGTTATCTTTGGCATATTATTTCATTAATTTTTTTGTCTGGGCCAAAGGTCTCTGAATTCACTTGTTGTTGCAAACATTAATATTATTGAAATAACACTTCTATGTGTGCAAGAAATTTATTGTTTGAATGAAGGTGTAGGTAATTTTGACATACAACTTAATGTGTTAAAATTATCACACTACACAATCATGCAAGACTAAGATTATGAGCACATGTAGATTACCAAAAATATTGAGTGTATGAATCATTGATTAACATAAAACATTACTCATACTTAGAGGCATGCTAGGCAATCATACACAATTTTCTATAGACTATTTCATTGCATATAATCAGATTAAGGTCAAGGCATGACAAGATAAAACAATGTTTAGGAAATTTGAAATAAAAATTAGATATTGAAGGCAATCTTTAATTGTATGCCTAAAGTCAATTTCGACCATTTGAAACAAAAATAACTAAGATGTTTGCTCTTATGAAGTCTTATAGTCAAACTATATTTTTGTAACGAGTTAAAGCAAAACATATTTTTGATCATTTTGAATTATTTGAATTTTTTTGTATTTTGGAATAAAATAACCAAATTAATATCAAGAAAAAAATTCCAAATATGAGAAAATAAACAGAGAAAAATCATTAGAAAAATATTAGAATTATTTTGGAAAAATCAGAAATTCAATTTGGCCGAAATAGCTAACGCCCGCGTTAACTAGTTAACGCCCAAACAGTACTTTGTTTTTGAGATTTTTAAAAAAATTTCCTTTGGAATAGGTAGTATGTATATAGACCTTCTTAGGGTAGATTTTTCAGAGAATGTGGAAATTTTTAGAAGGTCATTTTAGCATGTTCTATTTGTTCAAAAATGGTTTTTATATTTTTATTTGGTTTTCATATATTTTTGAATTACAAGATCATTAAAGTTCAAAAATGATATAATATGCAAAACACAAGATAAGCATGTTCAATCAAACCAAGAATGCATGAATAATATGATCATAAAGATTGCATGTAAAACATATGATATAGATATGTCCTAGATTATAATACCCAACTATATGCCTACACACTAGCTCTGTACTAACTGATGGATGGGCATGAGGAGCTGCACACATGCCATAGGATGGGGTGTTAATCCCATATGCATACACTAGAGAACGCTCAACCTAGCACTCTTTCCCCCTAGTGCCTCGCAAGGCCCCACTGGAACCCTCCCCAGTTAAGAACAAGACATGACTTAGAGGTTTGGTCTTCTAATGCATACAATCCTACGCCCTCGCTATTGTGAGACACATAATGTGGATGAGTGATCATGGACATCCTAAGCATTTTGTTCTATGGAATCAATTTATAAACTATGGCTTTTATGCGCGATTAATTTCTTATTATATTTGATTTTAAAGCAACATAGTTATTATGAGTATTAACTTTAAATTGTTCTTCTTTAAGATTGAATTCATTATGTTATTATTTGATAGCTAGCATGAATGATAGTATTCATTAGTAGATAATGCTAGAATGATGAGTTTGATATAAAGTTGCATATAATCAACACTAGTATTTCAATTTTAGACATATAAATGAAATACATGCAAAAACATAAGTGAATCATATACTAATCATGATCACAAACTATAGGTTGAAAGCAATAAGATCTTTTGTAGATATATTTAATGTTATAAGTTAAAAGACCTTTGATTTTACCTGATCAATAATTTTATCACATTGTAATTTAGGTACTCATGATTAATTATTCATAATGAGGTAGGTGAAGTATGTAAAGCAATTCATATTCAACCTTTTCAAAATATCTTTAACAAAGAATGTAAGGTGAATAATGAATATAATGAGAAAATATTTTTGGTTATTTTGAAAGGTTTTATAAATTTTCTCTCTGGTTTTTAAATATTAAACACAAGCATATATATATATAATTTTTTTTACTTTCAATTTTCATTATCATAGTTTTCTTTCGCATAACATTGTATATCTAGCATAGACATTGATTTCCTCTTATAATAAGTGATGATGCTAGAATGAGAGATTTATGGTAATAAGGTGCATGGTTATGTAAAAATTACAAGCATATGATTTGTTGGAAAGGGGACACAGGGACCTATGGCATAAAATCCGTGGACAAAAAATTTGCCAGAAAAAAGGAAAAACTGATATAACTTCTTAACAGAGTTGAATTTTGGCAATTTTGAGGGTCCAAATGAAGTCAAACAAGAAAATATTGTTTGCCATTGCATAGATCTTCTCGTGCTCGTTCCGAAAAGCTATTATAGGCAAAAATCGGACAAGCGGATCAAAAGTTATGATCGTTTGAAGTTTGCGTCAAAACCTCGCATATTTTTGTAAATTTGATTTTGGTTTTTGTTTAAAAACATCTGATTTTTGCCAGTTCTCAATTCCGATTTTTCATGATTATGATTAAACATATTAGAGGCTATCAAATGACACAAGGATATTAAATAAATGATCAACTACTTGTGCATTTTTTACATTTAGCCTAAGCCCCCTAAATTTCCTTTACACCTTTTTTTTGACAATTATTTTAATAGTCATGATAATATCATATAAACATTTAGAATTTAATTTATAATGATGATATAAGAATATTGAAGATAATATATTTTGAAGGTTAAAAAGGATAGATAGGTCACTAGAGAGATGATATGACTTTTATTCAATTTCATTCAATTTGATTCATTAATAAATTTGTGGCTTAATGTGTGAAAGTCATATCACATGTTATACAAAGTGACCATAACATGATGGTTAAAAAAAACAAAAGAAAGAAAAAAAAAGAAGTTTAAGCATATCATGATGTAGTGTTGATGATATTTCATATTTAATTATTTCTACTTCATGCATTTGTATGATACCTAATGAATAAGACATTTAGGTATCCAAAGGGGACCACGTGGGATGGTTCCTTTGGGTACCCAAATATAACGAAATGATTTTTGGGGAGACAAGGATGAATGGACCCTTTCATTTGACATTAGTGCATCATTCTTAAGAATGAGTCTCCATTCATACCTTGGAAAAATGTTATTTTTATTTTTCAAATTTCCATAGTCATTTTCTTGAATGTTTAGATAAAAATGACTTTTGAATTTATTATTTAAAGGAAATTTGTTTGCGTTTAATTTTAAGTTTGGAGAAGATTGATATTGTAAATGATGATGATGATAGTGTTTTGGAATTTCATTTACAATCTTTTGATGTTTTTTTATTTTCATTGTTTGGCTTATTCAAATTTTGAGAAAACATATTCAACTTGCTCTTAGATTTTGCTTTATATTGAGAGTGTATGTTTTGAGAATTTTTCTTTATGATTTCCTTAAGCAAGTTGGTTTTAGTTTCTAATTCATTATTCTTAATTTTTAAATTATGTCTAGCTTTATTATAAGCTATAGTGCTATTTTTAAGAGTGGAAACAATTGAATCAATATGATTTTGATAGTCATTTCTATATTCCTCAAATGTTTCATCTATCTCTTGAATTTCAATTTTATAATCTTTACACTTAGCACAATCATTTTTCAAAGAAGAATTTTCTAAACATAATTTTTCATTTTGTTCTTTTACAAAAATAAACTCCTTTTTAAGTTTCTTATGTTTTTCTTTTAATTCATTATATTCTACACAAGTTGTAATGTTTTCAACTAAAGAGACATGGGTAGAACTAGATAAATTAGAATTTGATTCTTCATTAATTTTTGCCTTTAAATTTTTATTTTCTAAGCGCAAATGTTTATTAACATTTTTTAATTTCTTAATTTTGCACTTTATAGTTTGAAGTAGTTGTAATGTAGAAATAAAATTACATACAATAAGAGATTTTGATTTCCTTACAGCGCTTGTGGATGAGGTAATATTTGAACATATTGTTCCTTTGTCTTCTTCATCTTCCTCTTCCAAACAAGATTTTCCATCATCCGTTCCACTAGATGAACATTCTATGGATCCATCATTTGAGGAGCTTTCTTAAATATTTGTGCAAGCTTGTATGTTATCAAATTCTTGTGTATGTTCCATACCAATAGAAGGAGAATCATAAACTTCTTCAAGAAATTTTCATACTTTGTATGCACTAGAAAAGCAATATATTAATTTGAAAACTTCATTTGATAGACCACAAAATAAATAGTGTTTTGCCTTTGCATTTAAATGAAGTCCCTTTTGATTTGATTCATCCGCTGGTCTTGCTATTGCTAAGTTCCATACTTCGATATCTAAAGTTTTAATAAATTTTTAAATTAAAATTTTCCATCCTTTATAGTTGTCCCTTCGAATAAAGGTGGTGCAAGAGATTTTTCTTCTTCATATAAATTTCCCCCACTAATAGAAGCGAGATCATGAGACGCCATTATTCCCGGTTGTTAAGCCGATTTGGAATAACCTGGCTCTGATACCACTTGTTGGATCTGTAGGCGGCCTTAGAGGGGGGGGGGGGTGAATAAGGGTTTTAGAAAACTTTAAACTTTTATAGAAAACTTTTGATATTTTGTTATAAGTAAGTTAAATCAAAAGTGAAGAGATAGAAAATAGAATTGAAATCACTTTTATTTAAACAAGTAAATACATGATTATCATTTATAAAATTGATTACAAAATCTGATTTCAATGAAGCTAGAAATCGAGGCGAAATATGAAAGACTCTTTTCGTTTTCTATACCGACTCGTATCCCCACGAACCGGTTGGCTTTAGCCAATCTCTCCCCAGATACGACCTCAAGCCGCTCTAGCCAATCCTTCCACGGATATGGCCTCGAGCACCCCCTAGATCTACTCCCTAGACCTAGTCGCCAACACGAGGCCAATTTCAGCCCTAAGTCCTACTCAGACCTAGTCGCCAACACGAGGTGAATTATCAAACCGATACAAAGATAAAATAAAAATACAAATATAAAAACTCCCTATGAGGTAATCTGAAGGAGACGCCTAAGAATCGTTGAAGATTGTTGAAGTCCAATCATGCGTTCTTCGCGTTGAGTTAGCGTGTTGATCCAAGCCTCATTTGATTCCTCCTTTTGAAATATGAGTGGGAGATCTTGTGGTCTGGAAATACAGCCCTCACAAAGATTCTGAAGTGCTGGAATAGGGCTCTTGACAATCAGTTATTGGCATTGACCATGTATAACAACATATTGATGGCTCGGATCTTCAGAAGGGGAAGGAGATTCTACACTTTAGGAAATGTTTTATTTTAGGCAATACTAACGCCGGGCGTTTAGGCTAACGTGGGCATTGGGCAAATCATTCCTAATGTTCCTCCTGCAATCACGGCTCTTTCTCCTTGCAAAATTCGTAGACCGGATAGCGCCCAGCGTTAAGACCTAACGCTTGGCGTTGAGTTTCATTCTCCCGTCATTTCGTCGAATGGCAACTTCGTCGAACAGACTTCTCATTTTGTCGAACTCCATTTCGTCGAGCGGAAATTTCGTCGATCGCAATTTCGTCGAACGCTAGCTTCAAGTCCTAACGCCTAGCATTGAGTTTCTTTCGTCCAACACTATTTTGTCGAACGGTCTTCTCATTTCGTCGAACTCCATTTTCGTCGAACGCAATTTCGCGGGAACGGAAATTAACGCCGGCGTTAAGAGTTAACGTCAGGCTTTATATCTCATCCTTTCTTTTCAACATGAGAACAAGTCCACACCAATAGCAGAAACCTCGTGTCATATTTGTTCAAACCTGCATGCTAAAAACACAATGGCAAACAAGATCAAATACAAGTAGGATTTGTTATTCTCAAATCAAAGGAATGCGAATAACCATGTTCCAACATCTAGCACAAATGACAAACCGGACTCTTCCAAACAGATTACCACATTCCTGAACTCATCAAGAGCATCGGCGAAGCTGGTTCTGACAAGATCTCCCCCTACATGAAGTAATCCTGATGCTTTACAAGACATTGCTTGATTCGACGGAGAAGGACTGTGATCTTGGCAAGAGAGAGAGAGGAGAGAGGCGAGGAGCATGTCTGAGTCGAGGGAGAAGAGTGACGATGATGGCAAGGGAGTGGTGAAGAGCTCGTCGGAGATGGTGGAGAGATTTGACGGAGGGCGTGCGAGGGAGATGCGACGGAATTTTAATCGACGGAGGGTTAAGTCGGTGAATGCGTGAGCGTGAACTTTGAAATCCGAAATGTCTATATATATATTTTAAGTTTTGAAGTGAAGGTAGAGGCGCGTACCTTTTTAGACAGAAAATGACACTTCGGATCCAATATTATTGAAAATGATTTGCGAATAGACATTCCACGAAATAAATGATGAAGCCGCACCAATTCGTCGAGAGGTTTCAATGATAGAATGTTGTCGTTGAAGAATTCTGGTCTTACTCGATGAATTCATCGCGTGACATTCATGAATTCTTAAGTAAATTTGCTGACTTATTCGTCGACTTGATCCTGTTCCCTTGTTTAAGATTCCCTGTTCAACATACCAAGTTCAAGTTTAAAGTAGTTGAACTTGGCTTCATCGAGCGCCTTTTTGAAGATGTCTGCAATTTGTCTGTCTGTAGGGACATATTTGAGATAGATGTCCTTGTTCTCCACATGTTCCCGGATAAGGTGATAGCGGATCTCTATGTGCTTTGTCCGGCTGTGAGAAACTAGATTGTTGGCAATTGCAATGGCGCTTGATGAGTCACTGAACATTGGAATCTCCTTCAACTTCAAGTTGTAGTCCTCGAGATGATTTCTGTTCCATTGAAGTTGTGTACAGCAACTCCCTGCGGAGATATATTCTGATTCAGCAGTTGAGATTGCCACACAATTTTGCTTCTTGCTACTCCACGAGACAAGCCTCTTTGTAAGGAATTGGCATGTCCCTGAAGTGTTTTTCTTGTCATCCTTGCTACCTGCAAAATTAGCATCTGTAAAACCTGTTAACTCAAAGTCATTACTTCTTGGGTACAATAAGCCAAGATTCTGTGTGCCTTTAAGATTTCTCAAAATCCTCTTTGCAGTGGTATAATGAGATTCCTTAGTGTTCACCTGAAATCTAGCACATACACATGTTGAAAACATTATGCCCGGTCTACTTGCAGTAAGGTGGAGCAAGGATCCAATTATGCTTCTGTACTTGGTTTCATCAAAAGGTTTCCCTTTCTCATCCTTGTCCAGAGACATAGCTGAACCCATTGGAGTCCTCATAGAGGTTGCATTCTCCATTCCGAATTTCTTAATTAACTCTTTGGTAAACTTCTTCTGAGAGATGAAAATTCCAAGAAATACTTCAGCTCACCCATACTACTCATTTCAAATTTCCCTTGCATTAAGTTAGAAAGTATCTAGTTGATGCATAAATCACCTAGAGGGGGTGAATAGGTGAGTTCTATGGCTTATATGCGGAATTAAAATACTTATAAAATCAAGCACACAGAAAACAAAGATCACACAGACACAAGGATTTATAGTGGTTCTCCAGAATGGGTACGTCCACTTTCCACCTCACCTATCTAGCACTCCCAACTAGACTAGGCTACTTCACTAATCTTAGGTTATCAATAACCTTACAACTCAAAGTCAAAAATCCTACAAACTCGGACAACAATCTCTCCTACAATCTCGGAGCACAAACCACTCCTACAACTCAATCCTCTAAACTAGGATCTACAAAAACTCGGAAGATGAACATCCTACAAGAGTATGTAAAAGATGTTACAACCACTTTGGATTATGGAATCCAATATTTTAGAATCTCCTATTGATTTTACTTCTTCAGATCTGAACTAATCGGTCTTCTTCTTCCTTGAGAAATGAATTTCAGAACTTGAGACAGGAAGAGGATAACTTTGTTTCTTGAAAGATTTAGTTCTGAACTCTTAATCACCTAACAAGATCTAGAGGAGTATCAAATTAGTCCAACCACAGAGATCTTGTTGAATGAGAACATGCAAAGGAATCGAGCACAAAACTGGTCGGCGGCAGTAGATCATCATTTGCGAGAATGAAAGTATGGGCCGACGGAATTCATAGTTTTCGTTCTGATTTTCACGATTAGGGTTAGAGAGAAACATCACTTATGTATTTATAGATTTTCCTTCAACGGCTATAAGCCTCACTTAAGGAGAAATGAACACATGGAAGAATGCCCTAAAAAGACAGACGGACGGAAATCACGCTCTGTCACCATTTGTCGAAGGAACCTGTTGACTCGAAGAATTCATCGATAACAATTATTTCTTCAACGAAACTACTTAGATCACACTTGAAGAGAAGATGTCGAACTAAATTATTTCGTCAAAAGGAAAGATCCTTCTTCGACGAATTCGTTGAACGAATGATCTTCCTTAACAAATTCGTCGGATAATGATAAGGACCATTTCGACGAATTTACTTAGATGAAATTCTTCCAATACTGAATTCAGCAATCTTGACTTCTACCTCTTCCATGGTGTTTGAAAATGAAGTACACCCCAATCGAGAGATTCCACATGAGTCAACACCTTGGTCTACACAATGAGGAATTACATTGCATAGGCCTGTGTTTCCGACTCATTGAAACCTAACATTGGTTTGTACTTAGCAATTAAGATCCCGCAAACACACAACTAAGATACTATATCAAATACAATATCAATTCATCTTAGTTTAAGGGACTCTTCTTCAAATCAAGGTTATTGTGGCTACAATACCCAACAGAGTCAGATGAGTTTCTTTCTTATGATCCGTTCTCGGCCGAAGTTCATTCAGTCAGTCTCTTAGGCTTTTGGATCTTGGTGATCGTTGGGATTTCTTGGAGTTATTTCAGCCAGGTGGAGTGATTTATGGGAGAGGGGTCAAGGTGGAGATTGTTGCATGATTGCCGTCTTTTCCTATATTCCGACTAATTTTCCTCCTGGACGGCCCCACTATTATTTGGAGATCGCTCCAAATTTGGCATCCCCTTTATTCTGGTGTTTGATGGAGGATTTTTTGAGGAAGGGATTGATCTCCTTCCATTATTGACCCGGACCATCCTCCTTACCATCTTAGGGTTTCCTCCTCCTTAAATAGGTGTGGCTGGCCACCCTTAGGAGTATGCAAAGCAGCAATTTTTCTTCCCCAGCAAAGCGTAGAGCTTCTTCTTTGGCAAATAGATATTTGTCATCTTCCCTAGGCTGGATTCTTCCTCTCGGTCGGCGAGTTCTTCTCGCCGCCAAGTTCTTCTCACGCCGTCGTGTTCCTCTCTCGCCACCGAATCTATTTTTCTCGTTGCAACGTGTATGATCGGACCTTGGAGGATTCAAGATTTCCATCATTTTCTCGGTCTATTCTTCTCCTCCACTTTTAGTCATATTGTATGTTTGAGAAATTAATAGTGAATTTACCTCTGCCTGCACAGTGAACGTACCCAAATTTTGGGGAAGCACTTGATATTTTGTGTTCTTGTTTCTGGTGCGTGCTTTTATTTTTTCACTAATTTTTGTGCTCATGCTCTTCGTCTCTTTTAGCCGTTAGAAAAATTATTTGGAACAAGATTTATTCATATGCACTCGGATCCGGTTTTCATAACAGTAACCATGATGAAGTACATGGGAGACATTCAGAGGAAGTAATGTTTTGTAAGCAAAATTTAGGTATTTTAGTCAAAGTAGAACTGCCAGCAGGTAAAGGCAGCATTTTATATAAATATTATGCATAAAATAATTGAACCTGCCGACAACCTGAGTGGAAGAAATGATATACTAAAATGGCTAGAAAGCATAGTTGCTGTGTGCCTTTTGCGCATTTGAACGATCAACTTGTGAGCATTTGGTAAAAAAAATTATACTGAGCAAAGAATGAAAGGAGGTGTCCTGTGAGCAGTTGTTTCAATTTCATGGGAAAAAATGCAGACCAGAGCAAGTACAGAGGAAAATTTTATTGTTAGCATGAGAAATGCTAAGGAGGACAGGGGAATGGTAAGCAAACACTGGAAATTTGAGGATCAACAAGGAGAGTGGGGAGCAAGGAGGAGGAGGAGGAGAGCATACATGAGGATGGATTCACAGAGCAGAATATGTGTGGAGGATCTTGTAGAACAAGACTTTGGGGGTTCTTCTTTCAAGGCGACAAAGAGATCTTTTCTCTAAGTTAATTGGTGAAGCAGTGCACGAAGAGGGCTTTTGGGGTCGTTGGAGCACCATCTAGTTTTTTAGCATGCCCCGTCCCTCTCATCATCCCCGATCTCCCATATCTCAATCCCGATCTCGCCTCCCTCTCACTTTCACCCCTCGCTCGAAGCCCGCTGGAAGTCACGATAACTTCTTCCTCCTTCGCCATTTAGCGCTTGGAAAACCAGACGGCGGTCCGACAAACCTAGAAGCCCTCTTCGTGCACTGCTGCAGTTGGAGGAGGTGTCCTCGCGGGAGGTGTTAGGGTTAGAGATCGAGAATAATAGGAGTACAGTGGGAAATTAAGTGCTGCGTGAGAGTTTTTTTTCCTCCGATGAGCGGTTATGTCTGGAATTGCGATTTCTGTACTACCAATGTGATGGGAACACGACGTGAGCAAGATTAAGTTTGTATTGAGGAGAGAGACGATGTGATACTTTAATCATAATGGTGATTTGATCTTGAGATCAAACGGTGAAGAACGTCTCAATGTCTTTTTTTCATGCCTAATTACCTAGTCATGATACTTCTTGCTAAGCGGAAGGAGACGCCGCACATTGTGCTCCTTGTGCAAGAGAGACCACCGTTAATATTCCAGAAGACATGATTATTGAGATTATGTTGAGGCTGCGGGGAGATCAGTCAGCCAGCTCTGGCGCGTCTCCAAGTCATGGCTCTCCGTCTCCACCACCCTCTCCTTCGTCCAATCCCACGCCAAACGCAGCCCTCGGAGATTGCTCATCATTGAGCGACTAATTTCACTGACTTCTATTTCGCTTCCACAGACTCTATTGCCCACAACGACATCGCCCTCCACAATCCAACCATGAAACAATGGCTAATTAAAGAAACCATCATAAAGGCCTCATGGGGTTGATTTCTATGCCTTCAGAACACGAGAACTCATCGTCATTCCCTGTTCAATCCCCTCACGTGCAAATCCATCAATTTTCCCGATACCAAGTGCCAATCCACGATCTTCTTGTGCTTATACCTCCACCGCTCCGCATCCAAATATTGCCTCATAAGACTTTTGACCGACAATCCATGCAAAACCGAGGTGTTTGTCATCGGCGAAAGCTCCTGGAGGTGCATCCTCAGCCGCCTTTCCGCCTTCCACCACCATCCCCACCCCATCGAATTCAACGGTAGCCTGCATTGGCTGGCATGCACCCAACGCACCATGAATAGACCCCGCTTAAAGATTATAAAGTCCTCCCCGACACCATCATGATATTACAGAGATAGAAAACTACAATCGGCTCTCCCTACCGCCGTTAAAGAACACTCGTAACCTCGGTGGAAAACTTGTGGAATTCATTGGAGAGCTCGGGCTGTGAAACATTGACAGCCACTTTCTTGATTTTTGGATCATGGAAAGATCTAATTGGGTCAAAAGCTATTCTGCTGACTTTCTAAGCACACCGAGATTTAGCAGACAGTATGACCAAATTCTAATAACAGATCCTTGGGTGCTAGGCGTTGTCGTCTCCGTCATAGATAAAGAGCTCCTCATTAATCTCAGTACAAGTACGAGGAAATAATTGTCTTCGTAGGTCAAATTTCAAGCATGGAACATGTTGTTGGAACATGGTCTTCCGCATCTCCTAGGTTTGAGAATAACAAATCCTATGTGTATTTGATCTTGTGTGGTGAAGTGTGCAGGCAAATAGGTTCACATGACTCAAGGATAGCACATGAAGGCTGCCCCCAACTTTGAAGTCAAAATTCCAACATGCCCACTAACGCCGACGGTAGCACTTAGCGCAGGCACTAGCTTTGATTAGAGCGATTCCGGGATCATCTTTAGAAGGCGTTAGCACAAGGCGATAGTGGATAGCACTGGCGGTAGCGACGCGCACAAGAGGCAAGAGGGAAAGGTTGTCGCGGATTGAAGCTACTCCCGCGCAGAATATGTCCTAATATGGGATAGTGCCAGCGGTAGCGCTAGCGCAGGCGCTAGCACTGAGGCTATAAATTGTACCCCTCTTCTCTCGTTTGGGGCACACATCACAGAAAGAGGTCGTGTGCTAGAATTCTAGAGCCTGATTTGGCCGAAGTTTGATCTCATACCAAACCTCTGCGATTTTCTAAAGGAGAATCTCTTCACGCCAGATCCAAACAACGTTCGCTTCTACAACACTTTCCCTACAGCGGATTTTCTTCTCCGACTTCAGAAGTTCTTCAAGAGGGAGTTTCTGTTATTATCTTTTCTTATTCCTTGTAAACCGTTAGAGAATTCGCCTTGTGTTGGCTACTAGGTCTGGGTTAGACTTAGGGGGAAATTTTCCTTGTGTTGGCGACTAGGTGTAGGGTGGAGATCTAGGGGGTGCTCGAGGCCTTTCTGGGTATAGAAAGGCTAGAGCGGCTTGAGGCCTTATCCGGGGTAGGATAGGCTAAAGCCAACTGGTTCGTGGGGATATGAGTCGTTATAGCAAACAAAAAGAAGTTTATTATTATTCGCCTTCGATTTCTAGCATTATAGAAATAAAGTTTTGTAATTTCATATTAATAAAGCATGTCTCTAATTTATTTCAATTGGTTTGTTTGATTTCTCACGAATTACTTCAAAGATAATCAAAATATAACATAAGTTTTTAAAACCCTTATTCACCCCCCCCCCCCTCTAAGTGCGCCTACAGATCTAACAAATGGTATCAGAGCAGGTTATTCCAAATCGTCTTAACAACCGGGAATAATGGCGTCTCATGATCTCGCTTTTCCAGAGGGTCAGGGTGGTAGTCGACCTCTTTTTTCTGGGTCAGATTTCAACTACTGGAAAAATTGAATGATGTGTTTTCTTATGACCATGGATGTGGAAGTATGGAACATGGTAGAAGTTCGGTACTGTCCTCCTACAATTGTAGTGGGAGAGGCGACATTACTAAAACCTAAGGATAAATGGGACGATAACGATAAACTAAGGTGCAAAAATAATGCTAAGGTAATGAACGCTTTATATTGCGCTTTAAATAGATCTGAGTTTAATAGAATTTCTGCATGTATAACTGCTTATGATATTTGGAATCAATTGGAAGTTACCCATGAAGGTACATCGCAGGTAAAAGATGCAAAGCTATTCCAACTAGAGTCTGAATATGAAAAATTCAGGATGAATAACGAAGAGGACATCAACTCGATGTACACTCGCTTCACGAAGATCGTCAACGCTTCAAAAGCACTTGGAAAGATCTATTCAGATGGGGACTTGGTCAGGAAAATTCTTCGCTTTCTACCTCCAAGGTTCAATCCAAAGGTGACGTCCATCTCGGAGTCGCACAACCTTAGAACGCTCCAGATTGAGAACCTTATTGGGAATCTCAAAACCCATGAGGTAGAACTCCAGATTCAACATGATGAATACAACAAAGAACCAAAGAAAAAGGCGTTGGCACTAAAATCGAAGAAGGAGAGCATCAAAGATGATGATGAAGATGAAGAAGGTCTCCTGGTGAAGAACTTCAGGAAGTTCAATAGGAATCCGGAGAGGAGGAACACCTTCCGGAAATACTTCCAAAGGGATGCTCGACGAAAAGGATCTTCCTCTTCATCAAAGAAAGAAATAGGAAGCGAAGACGAAGGAGAAAGACCACCACTGGAGTGCTACCACTACAGAAAGACCGGGCACATTCGGAGACAGTGCTCGAAGTATCAAAAGGAACAAAAAGAACAATACAAAGCGAAGGAGAAAAAGAAAGTATTGAAAGATGCAACATGGGATGTTTCTTCCTCTGAAGAATCAAGCGAATCTGAGTCAAGCAGTGAGGAGGAAGCAAACCTATGTTTAAAGGCGAAAAGCAACGATGATGACTCCAGTGTTCTGAGCGACACTGAGGTAACTCCTCCCACCTTCGAAGAACTCTATGATGAGTTTGTTCAAACTTGCAAAGCCTATGATAAAAGTGTAGAAGATAATATTATTTTAAACCGTGAAAATGAATCAATCATTAAAGAAAATCATAAACTTACTAAAAAATTAATTTCCCTTGAAAAGAGAAAGGTTTCATGTCAAGAGTGTGAGCACTCGTTATGTAAAACAAAAGAACTTGAAGTGTCTCTTTCTAAGGCCCTCTCACAAATCAAAACTATTGCAAAAGAAAAGGGGGACTGAGAAAGAAAACTAAAAACCTCTCTCTTATAAATTGAAAATAACAAAAAGGGGTTTGAAAATAAATGTGTAATGATTGTACAAGAAAATACATTTCTTAAAAACCAAAATCATAAACTCAATATTGCCATACAAAAATTTGGGATAGGACAAAAATCCCTGGATATGATTTTGGGAAACCAATGTTATGGTTCTGGAAAGTTTGGGCTCGGATATCAAAATGAGCCCTACCGCTCGGCGCTAGCCACTAACTCCGGCGGTATCTCAACAGTTAAAAAATCTCCTATTTCTTCTAAGGTTCAAACATCATCCATCAAGAGTAATGTAGAAATTCAGAAAAGGGTCTCAACCCCCTTTATTTCGTGTGCAAATTGTCTTAAGTTTGGACACACGTATAGCACTTGTAGGAACATAAAACAACGATCATTAAAACAAATCTGGGTACCTAATAAATCCACTTACTCTATGGGTGGTACCTCTTGGGTACCCGGATCTTTACTCTCTTCTACTTTCTAGATTTACAGGAAGGCTAAGGAAATGGAGGACGTGTGGTACTTGGACTCAGGCTGCTCCAAGAACATGACGGGCAACAATGCAAAGTTCCTTAGCCTAGAAAAGAAGAAAGGAGGGATCGTAATGTTTGGTTATAATGGTAAAGGAAGGATCATGGGAGTAGGTACAGTGGGTAATGAATCCTTTCTTATCTCCAATGTTCTTTATGTAAAAGGATTAAAACATAACATAATATCTCTAAGCCAATTGTGTGTTAAAGGATTAGATGTATTATTTGAATCATCCACTAATCTTTGCAAAATATTTAATCCTAATACAAAAGATGTTTTACTAACTGCACCTAGAATTCACAACGTTTATATAATTTCCTATCAGGAGCTTTCCAAATCATCTATAAAATGTTTTATAACTAAAAACGATGATTTAGAACAATGGCATAGACGTTTAGTTCACGCTAGTACAAAGCTCATTTAAAAATTAGCCAAAAAGGAATTGATTAGAGGATTGCCTAAATTGAATGGAAACTTTTTTTTCACTATGTTCTCCATGTCAAAAAGGAAAATTTACAAAATCAACGTTTAAAAGCAAAAACGAAATCTCTACTTAAAAACCATTGCAATTAATTCATATGGATCTCTTTGGTTCCGTTAGCACCGCAAGTCTTGGTGGTAGAATATACACTTTCGTTCTAATTGATGATTTCTCTAGATATTGTTGGACTTTATTTCTCTCTTCCAAATCTGATGCGTTTTGCGAATTCTCAAAATTATGTACTCGTATTCAAAATGAACTAGATTTAAAATAAAATGCATTCGCTCAGATCATGGAGGAGAATTTGAAAATGAAAATTTTAAATCTTTTTGTGAAATGTTAGGTATTAAGCATGAATTCTCCGCTCTACGCACACCTCAACAAAACGGTGCTGTATAAAGAAAGAATAGGACAATCCAAGAACTAGCACGCACTATGTTATTTGAATATAAATTACTTAAGTCCTTTTGGGCCGATGCCGTAAGCACATCATGCTATGTAATGAATAGATTCATGCTTCGCCCATCTCTAAATCTCACACCGTATGAACTATATTATCAAAAGAAACCTAACGTATCATATTTTAAAGTATTTGGTTGTAAGTGTTTTATTCTTAATACAAAAGATTCGTTAGGAAAATTTGATGAAAAATGTGATGAAGGAATATTTCTTGGATACTCTTCAACCAGTAAAGCATATAGAATATTTAACAAAAGATTGAGTATGGTTGAAGAGTCTATTAATGTTAAATTTGATGAATTTATTTCGTGTGCAAAAAGACTTCCTACAGGTACAAATGATGAACCTGTGCCATCTTTGGAGCACGACGAAGAGGAACCTTCCAAAGAAGAGGAGGAGAAGGCCAAGGAAGATGAATATATGACCCCAAGCGTCTTGAACTTATCAAAAAATCATCCCAAAGAGCTAGTCATTGGGGAACCTTCTACTGGGGTAAGAACACGATCTTCTCTTCATGAAACGTTTTCAAATATTTGCTTTGTTTCTGAAATCGAACCTAAAAATGTTTCCACCGCTTTAAATGACAAATTTTGGTTTTTGGCTATGAATGAAGAGATAGATCAATTTGAAAGAAATAAAGTTTGAAATCTAGTAAATAGACTATCTAATCATCCTGTTATTGGCGTAAAATAGATCTTTAAAAATAAATTAGATGGTGAATCTAGGATTATCAGAAATAAACCATGCTTAGTTGCTCAAGGTTTTTCTCAAATCGAGGGGGTACATTTTGAAGGAACTTTTGCACCCGTTGCTCGCTTAGAATCTATACAAATTTTTTTGGCATTTGCGAGTTTTAAGAGAATAAAATTATTTCAAATGGATGTTAAAAGTGCTTTTTTAAACGGGCTTATAAAAGAAGAAGTTTATCTGAACAACCCCCCGGTTTTATAAATGAAAAATTTCCAAATCATGTTTACAAATTAGAAAAAGCGCTTTATGGGTTAAAACAAGCGCCCCGTGCATGCTATGATAGACTTACATCATTTTTGTTAAAGCACTGTTATGTTATGGAAAGTGCTAAGAATACTCTCTTCATTAAGCATAATAATAACAATCTAATAATTTTACAAATATATGTTGATGATAACATTTTTGGAGCCACTAATGAAGAGTTGTGTAATGAATTTGAAATGAGTCTTGTAGGAGAACTATCATATTTCCTTGGGTTTCAAATCTCACAAAGAACTGATCGTATCTTTATTTGTCAAACAAAATATATTCATGATATGCTTAAACGATTTGGATTTGAAAATCTTAAACAAGATCTTAAACAAGCCTCTACTCCTATGAGTCCTTCTTTAAAACTAGGAAAAGACGAATCTGGAATCTCCATTGATCAAACTTTATATAGAGGAATGATAGGATATCTTCTTTACTTAAGTGCATCTAGACCAGATATAATGTTTGTCGTATGTCTATGTGCTCGCTTTCAAGCCAATCCAAAAGAATCTCATTTAAAAGCGGTAAAACGTATTTTTCGTTATCTATTAGGGTCATCTAAATTAGGATTATGGTACCCACACAATGATTCATTTACACTTCACGGCTATTCCGATTCAGATTATACCGGCTGCTCACTAGATCGAAAAAGAACTACCGGTACTGTCACTTTTTAGGACCATCATTAGTTGCTTGGTATAGTAGGAAACAATCTTCGGTTGCACTCTCCACCACGGAGGCCGAATACATCGCACTTGGAAGTTGTTGTGCATAAGCATTATGTATGAGCCAAGCTCTAGAGGATTTTGGATTTCATCTCAATAACATTGACCTTAAATATGACAACAAAAGTGCCATAGACCTTACAAATAATCCTGTACACCACTCTAGATCCAAACACATTGATGTTCGCCATCATTTCGTTAGGGATCACATTAAGAAAGAGCATGTAAAAGTAAGCTTCATTGGTACGGACTCTCAACTCACTGACATATTTACTAAACCTCTTCCCGATGCAAGATTTTGATTATTACGACTTGAGTTAGGTGTCCTAGATCTTTTGAGTTAAAACACATTCATAAAAGCAATTATATAATTTTTAACAAACTAAAACATCTCCTAAAATTCTGAAATTTCTACCTGAAACTACTATTGGGACACTTAATCATGATCAACAATTAAAATTTTCAAAATCATCAAAAATCGTGTATTATTTCCCGCGCTAGCGCTAACGCCAGCGCTAGCGCACCTATCTGTTTTTCTGTATTTTTAAAATTTTAAAAAATTCTTAAAAATCGATTAGTCTATATGTACTATCTATTTTTTTCACTTCTGACTTTAGTTCATTTAAAAAAAAATCCAAATACAAAATTACTAAAGGCCAAAATCCAAAAATAGTTGTTTTTTCCCTATTTTACTATGCAAAAAAAAATCAAATACAAAAATATAAAACCTAAAATTTATCAAAATATTTTTTGAACTTAACTTTTCTATTTACAAATATCTTGCGAAAGGGCGATTTGGGCTATCATCCCATCCTATCTCCTAGTACCGGGCAAACCCCTCATAGTGTAGCCCTCGGGAAGTCCAAGATCAATAATACAAGTTCAAATCGCAAAACAAAATTATTTTTTAGTGTAAATATCAAGCATGATTTAATATATCCTTTCGAACTTCTATAATGTTGCAATTCCTTTTTTAAAAAAACTACTTTGAACATTGTCTTTTTCATACTTTGATATCTTTAATCATGCGTGCATAAATTATTAAAGATGTGTAGAACAAAGCTTATCATGCCTCTAAGTATGAGTAAATGCTTTATGGTTGATAATGTTATTTATTCACTCACTTATTTTGGCATTGTCTACATATGCTTTTAATCTAAGAATGCTTGTGTATGTATTGTAACTCGCATAATGAATTAAAATTGCGCAAGTATCTTACATACAGTACCTTTACTTGCACTCTTTACATTTTAAGAAAAGTGGTTGTTCTTTCAAAAATAATATGGTTTGCAAAACAAGTGCATTCAGAGATCTTTGTACAAAACAAAATTCATGTAATAAATTGACAAAGATAAATCCACCAAGCATTACTTGAACCTCATGATAAGTCTTAATAAGCGTTGTGAGGTTGAGCACCTTGGAGAGAATAGTAAAGTGTCTTGTGCAAACTTTCTTACAATAATAAAACCACTCACTCTTATGTGCACCAGATCACAAAAACTCAACAATAGTGACAAAATAAACAGTGTGTGATCCCCCAAGCACTAGTTTGCAACCTGATAAGTCTTAATGATCATTGTGTGTGCAAAGCACTGATATTGAAATTCGGTGGGTTTTAAATTAAGCAAAGGTTGAAGATTTTTTCCAAACTATATCCGATAAAGGCAACTGTACCTTATCGTCTATAGTATAGGATATTAAGAAATACCAAGGTCATATTCCACGGGGCACGTTGAATACTTCTACTTTGAGGAAAGTCACTATTATCTTATCTAACAATATTTTTGAGTTTTAATTACTTAGCTAGAAAAAGAGAAATTGCAAGCTAATTTAAGGGTTTTGATGATGATAAAAGAAGCTAGCACTCAATCAAAAGTCACCTTGGAGTGAGAATAGACAAGTGAAAAGAAATTAAATCTAATTCCGTTTAAATTGAACTACTTGACCGTGGAGGTTCCCGAAGCTCGAACATGCCTCTCTCGATGTTAATGCACAACTAAGATTAGGAAAAATCAACCGGACTCTCGTCCTATAATCGATTACCTAAAACTTGCATTACGAGGTGAACCCCACTATTGGATTTGACTCCAATTCGGGAGATTTACGTCATCCTCTCTCGAGGGGTGTGTGCAACTCTCTTTACCCTTGAGTGATCGATTCATACTTTGAGCCTCTCGGCTTTCTAAATATGAAAACTTAAGCGAAAACCATATATCGAAAATATGGCCTCACTAATTAAAAATCAAGGGTAATTCAAGTGTTTATAAAAACGAAAAAAGAAAACTTTAGAAAATCATAACTTCTCTAACTCATCCTCGGATCATTTTGATCGAGTACTAATGAGGATTAGTTAATCATGGGTTTTGGGTTTTAGGGTTTAGGAGATTGCATATTAAAAAATTTTAACTAAAAAATTTTAACTAAGTAAGGAGGAGACAAAATAAAGAGAACAAACTAATTTTTTATATAAATGAAAACTATTACAAGTCTTAAGAGAGGAAATTGCAAGCTAGGAAAAACAAAGTTACAAGCTTAAACTTGACTATTGCATTGAAAGAAAGTTAGTGCATTGCATTAGAAAAGGAAGAGAGCATGAAAGTAAAGAGACATGAACATGAACATGAAAATGAAAAATACTCAAGATTGGCTCCAGCAGCACCTTCCCCACTCCAAAATTCTGAACCCTGGACTCAAGGAGAGCCTCTGAATTTATAGGCAAAATTTTCAAGTTACACGCCCTAGGTCACGAGCGTGACCCTAGGGCGTGTAAGCACTGTACACATTGGATCCGGCAGCGACGTGGGCTTGGCGTGATGGCGGCTGAAAAATGGACATTACACGCCCGTGTAACATGGGTCACGGGCGTGTACTTGGACGGCTTCATTAAATGCAGCATGGGCTCGGGAGACGGCGCAGCGGTGTGCTTGGATCACGCGGGAAGGCCATGAGCGTGACATTTGGGTCACGGGCGTGACTTAGGTTGACTTCTCAACGACATCTTCTCGTCTCGACGGCAGCTCCACGTGGCAGATTCTAATATTACACGCCCCATGGTCACGGGCGTGACTTTGGGTCACGGGCGTGACCATGGGCGTGACTTGCTGTGGACTAGCTCAAACCGCGCGGCATCGACCTGGATTGATCTTCAAGTTACACGCCCTTGGTCATGGGCGTGACCGAGGGCATGTAATGCTATTTTTTTCCAATTTGTCCAAAATTCTGCAAATATTTAAATTAGGCTAAGTTAGAATCAAAATTACAAAAGGAACTACTTATAACCTAAAATTGACATAAAAAGGAAAATTCATATTAAATAATTACAAAATTTTCTATTAAAAACTTATATAAAACTACTTAGCAAATACCGACATACTTGAGGTTTTGCTATTCCAGAGCAAAAGTGTAAGACATAATATATAAGACATCCATAAGATTTTTAATTTCAAACTAAAATTTTACTAAACCAAAAGTTAAGTTAAGATTAAATTCTAGGAGGAGTTAAGTCCTAAATTATGATGATGATTTGAAAAGAAAGAAAATTGCTTAGGCAAGGACTTCTCAAGGCAATTAATTAGCTTACCAAAATTGTAGAAATTATAAAACAAAATTAAATTAGAATTATAAGAACTCTATTTCAAAAGATACTTAAGGAAAAGTAACCTA
This sequence comes from Dactylorhiza incarnata, assembly GCA_033032865.1. Taxonomy (NCBI): domain Eukaryota; kingdom Viridiplantae; phylum Streptophyta; class Magnoliopsida; order Asparagales; family Orchidaceae; genus Dactylorhiza; species Dactylorhiza incarnata. The sequence goes on along the minus strand of JAWHQI010000124.1, from coordinate 1,804,772 downwards.
CAAAATATTGCTACTTAAGTTAAACCTAGATCAAAGATATTGGCTAAGGGGAAGGGGGGTTTACAAAGCTTGGCATAAGAAGAGATCTTTGATTTGAGGTGATGAATTTTATCCTCTCACCTCTATATATTTTTTTTTTGTGTATGTGTTTAGGAGTAATGAATTTTATCCTCTTACTCCATGCCATATAACCTTTTAACATTCTCTTCTAATAAAATCCCAAAATGTATATGTTTAGGAGTAATGAATTTTATCCTCTTACTCCATGCCATATAATCTTTTAAATGATTTTGGGTGCATATGTTTAGGGAATAATGAATTTTATCCTCTTATTCCCATGACATATGATCTTTTAAACACTTTTTTTTATATGCCATCAAAGGGGTAGGGTAGAAAAAATTCTAGTTTATAAATTAAATTATGTTGAGAGCAAATTCTAGTAAAATTAAATTTCCTAAGATCTAAAGAGCTAGAAGAAAATATAATTGAAATCTAAAGTGGTTTAGCAAATTTACTACAAAATGAAGCCATTTAAAGATAAAATGAGAAGTCATGCTAACAAAAATTTCCTAATCAAACTCAACTCATAAGATGGTTCTTAAAACAATATTACCTAAAATTTAAAATTAACAAACTATGATAAACAAAATTTTAGCCAATTAAAAACCTAAAGATGCTTATAAACATTCTTAACTAGATTTCTAAGAAATCACAAAACAACAAGTAGGAGGGGTATAAGAATTTTTGGAATTTTTTTGATATTATCTTTTTTAATTTTTTAATTTTTCTCATTTACAAACTATTTACAAAGAAAGGAAACTAGCTTTAAAACTAACAAAATTTTTTTTGCTAAATCTTGGACTTCCCAAGGGCTACCCGGTGAAGGGTTCGCAAGGTACTAGGATGTGTGATGGGATGAAATCCCAAACGTCCCTTTCCAAGATTTAAGTTTTTGAGTTTTTTTTTTTTTAGTTTTTGGGTTTTACAAGTGCTTAAATAAAGGAAAACATAGGAAAATCAAAAAAAAATTTGTTTTTGAAAATTTTCTTTTAAAACTATTTGCAAAGAACTATTTACACCCCCATACTTAAAGTTAAACATTGTCCCCAATGTTTAAAAATAAGTATGAAGTAAAAGAAAAGGTAAAAAGAAATGAAAAAGAGAGAAGAGAAGGAGAAATGAGCTTCCCTGATTTTTTTTTGAAGCTTTTGTGGGGAAGCTGCGATTTCCTACAAAAGATGTTAAAGAAGGAACAAGAAAAAGAAAACAAGAGAAAACAATAAAAATATAACTTTGGGGTGCCTCCCAAAAGCGCTTTGTTTAAGGTCGCGTAGCTTGACCCACTTGTCGATCATGTTATATGATGAAGAAATATCGCATCACTCTTTTCATTAGGTAAGTCTCCCGGAAGATACAATTTAAGGCGGTGCCCGTTAACTTTGAAGGAACCTTTTTCCGGGTGGGAAATTAGAATTGTCCCATAGGACCAAACCTCTTTAACAATAAAAGGTCCGGACCATCGAGATTTCAGCTTTCCCGGAAAAAGGCGAAGACGAGAGTTATAAAGGAGGACGAGATCGACCGGCGAAAAAGTTTTTGGAAATTTTATATGTTTATCGTGATAAAACTTCGTTCGGTCCTTATATAATTTGTTACTCTCATATGCATTCGCTCTCCACTCATCCAGCTCGTTCATTTGAAACTTCCTTTGCTCGCCCGCTAAAGTGGAATCGAGATTTAAAAATTTAAGCGCCCAAAATGCGCGGTGTTCTAATTCGACCGGAAGGTGGCAAGCCTTTCCATAGACCATTCGATATGGTGTACAACCGATAGCGGTCTTGTACGCCGTTCGATAGGCCCATAGTGCGTCATCGAGCTTTATTGCCCAATCCTTCCGATTAATAGAAACCGTTTTTTCTAAAATCCGCTTTAATTATCGATTAACCACTTCGACTTGGCCGCTCGTTTGTGGGTGATATGCAGTGGATAGTTTGTGCGTGACACCATATTTTGCTAAGGTTTTTGTGAATTGAGTATTGCAAAAATGGGTGCCCCGATCACTCACAATAGCCCGCGGAGTGCCAAATCGAGAGAATAATTTTTTTAAAAAGTTAACGACGACTCGCGCATCGTTTGTGGGGAGAGCTTGCGCTTCCGCCCACCTCGACACGTAGTCGACCGCCACTAGAATATACTTATTTGAAAACGAAGGAGGGAGAGGACCAACGAAATCAATGCCCCAAAGATCGAAAATTTCGCATTCTAAGAAAATGTTTTGGGGCATCTCATCCCGGCGGGAGATGTTCCCCGACCGCTGGCAGCTGTCGCAAGTACTTACAAGGGTGTGAGCATCTTTGATGAGCGTGGGACAATAAAAGCCCGCCTCCAGCGCCTTCCTCGCGGTTCGGTTCGAATGATAATGACCACCGGATGGTCCCTCGTGACAATGTCGTAAAATTTTAAGACCCTCCTCACTCGAGACGCATCGTCTCACCACTTGGTCTGCGCATACACGGAATAAAAAGGGGTCCTCCCAAAAGTAATTCTTTAAATTAGAAAAGAATTTCTTCTTTTGCTGACTCGAGAATTCTTTTGGCAGGACTCGGGCTACTAAATAGTTAGCCAGATCTGCAAACCAGGGGGTAGATGATGAATTAATATTTTCGAGAGCGAGGAGGCACTCTTCGGGAAATTTATCATCGATGTCAGATTCTATCAAAACTTCCGAGGCGGGGTTTTCTAAACGGGAGAGATGATCGGGCCAAGTTTTTGGCTCCTCTTTTGTCCCGGATCTCTAAGTCAAACTCCTGCAAGAGGAAGATCCATCACAAAAGACGAGGCTTGGCGTCCGATTTGCTTAAAAGATACCTTCGTGCGGAGTGATCTGTGAAGACGATAACTTTTGAGAGGGTGATGTATGACCTAAACTTATCGAAGGCAAAAACGATCGCTAGAAGCTCCTTTTCGGTTGTGGTGTAATTCGCTTGTGCTGACATGAGTGTTTTGCTCGCATAATAAATAGAGTGGAAATACTTACTCACCCGCTGGCCTAAAACGGCACCAACCGCAATGTCACTCGCATCGCACATGATTTCAAAAGGGAGCGACCAATCTGGCGCGACTAGAATCGGGGAGTTTATAAGTTTCTCTTTGATGAGTTTAAAAGACAAATGACATTCATCGCTAAAAATAAATGAGGATTCTTTTTCAAGAAGGTGGGTTAACGACTTTGTGATTTTTGAAAAATTCTGTATAAAGCGCCGATAAAACCCCGCGTGGCCTAGGAAACTACGAATAGCTTTTACGTTTGTTGGAGGGGGGAGTTTTTCAATTACTTCGATCTTGGCCCTATCGACCTCGATCCCCATGCCCGAAATTTTATGGCCAAGGACTAATCCTTCCTTGTCCATAAAATGGCATTTCTCCCAATTAAGTGCTAAATTTGTTTCTTCGCATTGCTGCAACACGCGCTCAAGATTTTTAAACAATTTTTAAATGAGTTTTCGAACACGGAAAAGTTGTCCATAAACACTACCATCACCTCCTCTACTAACTCGTCAAATATCGCCAGCATACATCTTTGAAATGTAGCTGGCGCGTTACAAAGACAAAATGGCATCCTTCGATAAGCGAAGGTGCCAAAGGGACAAGTGAAAGTGGTTTTCTCTTAGTCGTCGGGCGAAATCGGGATTTGGAAATACCCCGACAAACCATCGAGAAAACAATAGTAGGAGTGACCTGAGAGGCGCTCTAAGATTTGATCAATGAACGGTAGAGGGAAGTGATCCTTACGGGTGGCATCATTTAGTTTTCGGTAATCGATGCACATCCGCCAACCCGTAACAGTACGGGTTGGGATCAACTCGTTATTCTCGTTAGCTACTACCGTAACGCCACCTTTCTTCGGTACGACTTGTACTGGGCTAACCCAAGTACTATCCGATATCGGGTAGATAATTCCCGCGTCCAATAGTTTGATCACTTCGGCCTTAACGACTTCTTTCATGTTAGGGTTTAGCCGTCGTTGAGGCTGGACCGAATTTCGGGAATTATATTCAAGAAAGATTTTATGAGTGCAGAAGGAAGGGTTTATACCCTTAATATCTGAAATTTGCCACGCAATTGCGTGGCGGTGCTTTCTTAAGACAATAGCCAATTCAGAAATTTCCGAGTTGCTAAGTTCGGATGAAACGATGACGGGTAGCTTCGATTCTTTTTCTAAAAATAAATACTTAAGGTGAGGGGGGAGTTGCTTTAGTTCTAAAACGAGTGGCTCTTCATAAGAAGTTTTGATTTTTAATTTTTCTAAAAATAGTGGTTCGGGTGGTGTGAAACGAGTGTCTTCTTCTTCTTCCAGAAAAAAGAGCTCGGCGAGCTCGGACTCGTGACTCGAGGTGGAGACTAACTCGGGAGGGGAATCGAATTCCCAACACTCTTCTAGGTAAAAACACGAATCGTCGTTTTCTAATGTGTTCCGCATCGAGGAATTTATGCCGAAAGAAACTTCATCGTCTCCAACCTGTAGGAGGAGCTTTCTGTTACTTACGTCAATAATGGCGCGGGACGTGGAAAGGAAGGGGCGGCCGAGTATGAGGGGTACTTCGGCATCCTCTTCGATGTCAAGAATGACAAAGTCCACCGGGAAGATGAACTTGTCGACCTTGACGAGCAGTCCTCCACTATTCCTACCGGATATTTTAATGAGCGATCCGCTAATTGAATTCTCATTCGAGTGGGGCTTGGATTTCCTAGACCTAGCTTCTTAAATAGTGAAAAACGCATGAGATTGATACTTGCTCCCATATCCGCTAAAGCGTGTTTTACTAACGAATTGCCAAATAAACACGGGATGGAGAACTGTCCCAGGTCATTCACTTTTCGAGGCAATTTGTTGAGTACAAACGCGGAGCATTCTGCGTTCAAAGAAATATGCAAAATATCTTCTAACTTTTTCTTATTGGAGAGCAACTCCTTAAGATATTTCGCATATTTAGGCATTTGAGAGATAGCCTCGCAGAAGGGTACATTAATGTGAATTTGCTTTAAAATATCTAAAAACTTTTTATAATTCTTTTCGGCGCTCTCGCTCTTAAACTTAGAAGGATACGGAATATTAGAAGTAGAAACGAGCGGAGCTATCGTAGTAGGCAAATTCAAAGATAAAATAGGAGGAGGAGGAGGAGAGGAAGTTACCTTGGGTTCGTCCTGTTTTGAAACCACCTCCTTCCCGCTTCGGAGTGTAATCGCGTTTGCGCTCTCCCTGGGGTTTGGCTCCGTGTTTTCCGGAAGGGCTCCTTGCTGGCGCTTGAAGATTATCTTTGCTAGCTGGCCCACTTAGTTCTCCAATTTTTTGATCGATCCGGTGAGGTTCCGGATGTTCGCTTCATTTGTAGCAACATATTTTGCAAAAATCTCTTCAAGCGGAGAGGGTTTTTGCTGTTGCGGTGGAAAATCGGGTGGATTAAAATTTGGAGGGGGAGTTAAATTGAGAAGTTGATTTGGAGGTTGATTTAAATTTAAGGGACGCTGAGCATTTCCTTGATTGCTCCATGAGAAATTCGGATGATTCTTATAACCCGCATTGTAGGTGTTGTTATACGGAGCGGTGTTCGGGTTATAGGAAGGCCGAGGCGGATTTCCCATGTAATCAACTTGCTCTTCAATTAAAACATTATTAGCCCAAGGAGGAGTGGCGGAGGAAGCAGACATCTCCGCCACTTGCTTTGTTAAGCGCTCAACTTGTAAAGCCAAATTTGAAGTAGCGTCTATTTCAAAAAGTCCGGCCGGCTTGCTAGGCCGAGCTCGGGAAAAATTCCATTGATACGCATTAGTGGCCATTTCCTCAAAAATCTCTTGAGCCGCCTTCGGGGTTTTCTTATTTAAAGAGCCCCCAGCGGCCGCATCAATCATTTGCCTAGTTTGGAAATTTAAACCGTTATAAGAGATTTGCACTTGTTGCAAGTTGGCAGTGCGTGGTGAGGGCATCTACGCAAAATCTCCTTGAAGCGCTACCATGTATCATAGAGAGTCTATGAGTCGATTTAAATAAATGACGCAATATCCGTGCGCATTTTAGCAGTTTTTGAAGGCGGAAAATACTTTGTAAGAAATTTTCCCGCCATATCGGCCCATGTAGTGATGGAGTCCCTAGGAAGGGAGCCCAACCACTGCTTATCCTTACCCCGCAAAGAAAAAGGAAAAAGACGTAATTGAATGGCGTCATCGGTGACGCCATTGATTTTGAACGTGTCACAAATTTTGAGAAAATAAGAAATATGATAGTTTGAATCCTCGTCCGGGTGACCATCGAAGGTCACTGATTGTTGCACCATTTGTATAGTGCTGGACTTGATCTCAAAGTTATTGTTTGCCATCGGGGGCGAACAATACTTGATTGTGTGCCTTCCAGATTTGGCTGCGCATAATAGGACATGGTCCGTTGCACAGCCTCATTAGGATTTGGCGGATTAGGGTCACCCATATTTGCTGTGTTAGTGTCCCCGATTGACTCTTCGAATTCTACTTGATTTTCCTGATTATGAGAACGGCGGCGCCTCGAAAGGGTTCGCTCGATCTCTGGATCAAAAGGAATATTCGAAGCGCTACCTCCGGTCATACACAAGGAAAAAGAAAAGGAATAAAGGAAAAAAAAGGAAGAGAAAAGAGCTACGAGAGAAGAGAGAATTAGTAAAAACAAAACGAAAGAAAAAGGAGAAAAACGATTAATTATAAATATATAATATATATATAATAATTTTTTTCTTGATTTTCTTCTTCTCTTTTTTTTTTTGTTCTTTTAGGCAGATTAAGTTAGTCTTGGACTTCCCGAGATCAGCCCTGTGAAGGGATTGCAAGGTACTAGGAGGTGAGATGGGATGACACCCCAAACGTCCCTTTCCAAGATTTTAATTTCACCTTAAGATTTTCAAAAATAGAAAAACTAAAATAAAAACAACATGATAAAATTAAAAGCTATCCTCGTTTCAAAATATCTACGCAAAAATCCCTGGCAGCGGCGCCAAAAACTTGATATTGAAATTCGGTGGGTTTTAAATTAAGCGAAGGTTGAAGATTTTTTCCAAACTATATCCGATAAAGGCAAGTGTACCTTATCGTCTATAGTATAGGATATTAAGAAATACTGAGGTCGTATTCCACGGGGCACGTTGATTACTTCTACTTTGAGGAAAGTCACTATTATCTTATCTAACAATATTTTTGAGTTTTAATTACTTAGCTAGAAAAAGAGAAATTGCAAGCTAATTTAAGGGTTTTGATGATGATAAAAAAAGCTAGCACTCAATCAAAAGTCACCTTGGAGTGAGAATAGACAAGTGAAAAGAACTACTTGACCGTGGAGGTTCCCGAAGCTCGAACATGCCTCTCTCGAGGTTAATGCCCAACTAAGATTAGGAAAAATGAACCGGACTCTCGTCCTATAATCGATTACCTAAAACTTGCTTTACGAGGTGAACCCCACTATTGGATTTGACTCCAATCCGGGAGATTTACGTCATCCTCTCTCGAGGGGTGCGTGCAACTCTCTTTACCCTTGAGTGATCGATTCATACTTTGAGCCTCTCGGCTAACTAAATATGAAAACTTAAGCAAAAACCATATATCGAAAATATGGCCTCACTAATTAAAAATCAAGGGTAATTCAAGTGTTTATAAAAACAGAAAATGAAAATTTAGAAAATCATAACTTGTCTAACTCATCCTCGGATCATTTTGATCGAGTACTAATGAGGATTAGTTAATCATGGTGGAGGGGGAAGAGAAAGAAAAATATAAATGCATATTAAGAAATTTTAACTAAGTAAGGAGGAGACAAAATAAAGAGAACAAACTAATTTTTTATTTAAATGAAAACTATTACAAGTCTTAAGAGAGGAAATTGCAATCTAGGAAAAACAAAGTTACAAGCTTAAACTAGACTATTGCATTGAAAGAAAGTTAGTACATTGCATTAGAAAAGGAAGAGAGCATGAAAGTAAAGAGACATGAACATGAACATGAAAATGAAAAATACTCAAGATTGGCTCCAGCAGCACCTCCCCCACTCCAAAATTCTGAACCCTGGACTCAAGGAGAGCCTCTGAATTTATAGGCAAATTTTTCAAGTTACACGCCCTAGGTCACGGGCGTGACCCTAGGGCGTGTAAGCACTGTACACATTGGATCCGGCAGCGGCGTGGGCTTGGCGTGACGGCGGCTGAAAAATGGACATTACACGCCTGTGTAACATGGGTCACGGGCGAGTACTTGGACGGCTTCATTAAATGCAGCATGGGCTCGGACGACGGCGCGGCGGTGTGCTTGGATCACGCGGGAAGGCCACGGGCATGACATTTGGGTCACGGGCGTGACTTAGGTTGACTTCTCAACGGCATCTTCTCGTCTCGACGGCAGCTCCACGTGACAGATTCTAATATTACACGCCCCATGGTCACGGGCGTGACTTTGGGTCACCGGCGTGACGATGGGCGTGACTTGTTGTGGACTAGCTCAAACCGCGCGGCATCGACCTGGACTGATCTTCAAGTTACACGCCCTTGGTCACGGGCGTGACCGAGGGCGTGTAATGCTATTTTTTTCCAATTTGTCCAAAATTCTGCAAATATTTAAATTAGGCTAAGTTAGAATCAAAATTACAAAAGGAACTACTTATAACCTAAAATTGACATAAAAAGGAAAATTCATATTAAATAATTACAAAATTTTCTATTAAAAACTTATATAAAAACTACTTATCAAGCACCTTGGTTGTTGTACATTTTTTGTGTGCATTAAAGTGTGTGGATGTAAAATTATTTGTGTTTTATTATGCATCTTACTCTACATCTATCTTGTATTTTTTATTAAAACATTTGTTTGCTCTTTTCAAAAAACACTTATGTGCACATCATTATCGTCCATAACACTTCTTCTCATGAGTATTGGATCCTAATGCTAATTCTATACTACTCTTTCGTTATGAAATGCACTAGATAACCTAGCATGCTTTCTACAATGTTTGATTTATCTTAAAATTGTGAATTACAATAACATTGTAGTAGTTTTTTTTATACATTTCTTTCATGATTGGTTATAAACCTTAAAATATTTTAAAAGAACAATGGTTTACAAAAACATCTTCTCATTTTGACGTTTAACTCATATATTTTATATGGTCTTAATTACAAAAAGATGTTTCTTGTATTTTTATAGGTTTTCCGCATCATTACCATATAACTTTTACCTTGCACATTCATGCTTATATAAATTCTTAAATATCAAAATTTTTTAACAAGTAATAGACTTGCTCGGTAGAATTTATATTGGTTTCCCTAACCTGCATATCATTTTTTTAAATGCTCAAAAATCTGATTCCTTTTGTAACAAGTTATATGCTTAAAACTCCTTATCATTTCTTTCCTCTAAAAGCTCGAGCATGCCTTATCTTTTTATAAAAAATCCTCTTTTATGACTATTGCTTCCTTAACCTACTTTTGCTAATAATAAAAGGGGGAGAACTAACATGATAATTAATAATCACTATCCCAAGTGAAAACTAACATGATTAATCATTAAGATGATAACTTACATATAAAGGGAGCATTCACATTGGGGGAGCATATATTTAGGGGGAGCAAAATCTAAATACTAAAATCGACAACTATCCTAAGTCATCACTCTCACACACACATAAATAAGTTTCATCATGCTTATATATTAATGCTCTGATTTATCATTAATGGATTTGTTATTATCAAAAGGGGGAGTTTGTTGGAACATGGTCTTCCGCATCTCCTAGGTTTGAGAATAACAAATCCTATGTGTATTTGATCTTGTGTGGTGAAGTGTGCAGGCAAACAGGTTCACATGACTCAAGGATATCACATGAAGGCTGCCCCCAAATTTGAAGTCAAAATTCCAACAAGCCCACTAGCGCCGACGGTAGCACCTAGTGCAGGCGCTAGTTTTGATTAGAGCAATTCCGGGATCATCTTTAGAAGGCGCTAGCGCCAGGCGATAGAAAATAGCGTTGGCGGTAGCGACGTGCACAAGAGGCAAGAGTGAAAGGTTATCGCGGATTGAAGATACTCCCGCGCAGAATATGTCCTAATATGGGATAGCGCTGGAGGTAGTGCTAGCGCAGGCGCTAGCGCTGAGGCTATAAATTGGACCCCTCTTCTGGCAACACCTCAATTTCCAGTGCTCTTAAACCAGTAGATTGTTGAGTTTTGAAGATAACGCCATCGTTAGAACTAACGCCAGGCGTTAGAGCAAAACCGCTGTGACGAGTTCGTCGAACTGCTGAGACGAGTTTGTCAAACCACTGAGGCGAGTTCGTCGACCGCTGAGACAGGAACGTTGAATGCAGGCTACAGGCAGTTCGTCGAACACAACCATCCATTTGTCGAACGCAGCCAGCCATTCGTCGAATGCATGTTGTAGGCAGTTCGTCGAACACAGGCTATAGGTAGTTCGTCGAACGCAGCCAACTGTTCATCAAACGTAGCCAGCCGTTCATCGAACACATCTTCAAAGCTGTTCGTCGAATGCAGGTTCATCGTTCGTCGAATGCCGCCGAATGTCTTAAGCGGCTATGGATAAGTTCAGCCACCGCTTTAAGGGTTAACGCCCAACGTTAGGTGTTAATGCCAGCGTTTGCTAAGAAAATATAAATAGGCAGCCAAATGCAGTTTCCCTACTTTTTTTTATTCCAAGCTCGGGAAATTGTGCTGCCTGAAGGAAGGAGGTCTATTTTTGGCTAGCCGTGGCTTGTGTTGAGGGCAAATTCATGGAGGAGTTTGCTTACGTGTTTTGTGCCATCATCGATTCAGTGGAGAGGAAGATGTTTCAAAAGATTCCAGTCGAGTTCCTCTCAAATCTATGGCACCAAAACGAGCGCAGAGGGTAACAATTCCCCTCCCTAATCCTTGGACATGTGCAACCTTTGATTTGTATGATTTTGGAAGATTTCTACTAATTAGTAGATGGTTCTTCTGATGGGTCGATATTATCCCCACAAAATTTGCACATAGACTCCAGAATGGTAGTACGGACATAGGCATGCTGTGTGATGCCCATCTGGACAGGTTTGCTTGGATTGGTGTTGTTTTTTGTTGTTTTGTTTGTTAACGCCAAGCGTTAGAGCTAATGCCAGCGGTAGCGCCATATGTTGTGATTTTCGGGTTCTAAGTACCGAGACATGCTGTAGTAAATTCTGGAAGTGTTGCCCAGAAATTACCCGGAAATGAGGTAACGCCCAGCGTAAAGGCTAACGCCCAGCGTTAAGGGCTAACGCCTAGTGTTAAGAACTAACGCTGGAGACAGTAAACCTTGAGTTTACTTATCGTGTTTGGACCTCGCCCCTGAGCTTGAAGTGATGACCCTGTGAGGAATGGGCATAAGGTGAAGCTTACCCGCATCGTGCAGAGTTGATCGCGATGATTGAGCACGGGCCTAGCTGATCCGAACCAGCCCATAGCGGAGGTGATGAGGGCGCCCCTCAGTGCATCAGGTTATGGAAGAGTGCTGGAAATTGATAAGTACGCACTAGATCAAATTGATTGTCTAGGTTGAAATAAGACTTAGCTTGGAGGCGTAACTCGGGGAGTATGCCAAAGCGTGCCTTGAGAGCACGAAGCGGGTGGCTCGGGATGCCTCTGTTGATATTGTTTGCGGATATATGTGTTTATATGTTGCTGACTCTTGCTTGCAGGGATGGAGCACCGCCGCCCCAAGCATTGGGTGGGGTCGTTATAAGTCTTGGTCAGCTAAAGCTGACCGGTTACTTATTTTCCCACCGCTTGGTGGATTTGTTTATACAGGTCCTGGCGAGCCTAGCAGGAAATAGGGGGTTGAAGCCCCTGCTGCTGTGTTGTACTGGCCCTTGAAGGCCAAAGCTTTTGTTTACTGTTTTCATGTGTGGCCGGCCTGCGTGCCGATGTTTGAAAGCCACCTTTATTATGTAAACAAACCTTGTAATTAACTTGATGTATTTCATTCCTAGTAGCAAATGTGGACAATATATGAACTGGTTTAATTTGAATTTTAATGCTTCCGTTATGCGACTCTGTGGGCTGAGATGGTTATAGACTTAACTGTTTAACATTAATTAAGTAACGCGCTCTTCTGTTCATTTCATATGGCGTGGGGTCCCGGCCGTACCTACTGTTATATGCTATGTAACGTGGAGGGTGTTACAAATTGGTATCAGAGCTAGGTGTCTCGATCCTTTTCCGTCTGAATTCGTGGTCGAATTCTTTGAAGGGGTGGTGAGCACATGTGTGCATCGCCGTTAACTCATGTAAATAACCAGTAATTGTCCACATTAGGAATGAATTACATGTATGTGTGTAGCATTGGGATGGAACTTCTGTGTTCCTTTATTGATACATGCTATCTCTTAGTCGCTAATTATGTTTTGTGCACATGTTTAGGCGGCTGGGAGTTGAGCGGGGCCATCTCGACCCCCGTGTTCGACTGTGAGCAGTGCACCAACTGCGGTGCCAACTCCTCCTTCTGTTGAGACAGAAAGAATGGTAGCTGAAGCAGTGTTTGCTATGTTCACTGCACAACCTGGAGGGCATGTCCCTGGACAGCCTCCTACTCCTGGAGTGGCTCCAGTGCCGGTTGTGGCAGCCGAACCTGCGGTTGAAAGGCCAGTGCCGGTGAGGGCACGAAGAGCTCCGGACCAACAACTGCAGTACTTTCTGAGTTTCCATCCTCCTATGGTCACAGGGGCAGGAACCCCAATGCAAGCTGAGGATTGGCTATCGATGGTGCGCAAAACCTTGAAGGCCACTGATACGGAGGAAGGGAAGAAAGTAACTTTGGCAACCTTCCTACTAGATGTGGAGGCGCGACTGTGGTGGGCTGAGATAGAGTTACATCAGCTAGCAAGAAGGCAGCTGTCAGATATCTCCTTTGATGAGTTTTCCAGACAGTTCTTAGAGCGGTATCTTCCACCGACCCAACAGATAGAGATGGAAAATCAATTCAACCGTCTAACACAAGGTGATCGTATGATTGATGATTACCTACACGAGTTTACACGGTTGGGGCGTTATGCAGGCGTGACATTTGTGGATGAAGCTCGTAAGACAAATCGGTTTTACGAAGGCCTATGGGAAGAGTTGCGGTTCCTTCTGACAGGGCCAATGATGCAAGGGTTTATGACCCTGGTCAACACGGCTCGTTCCTTAGAAAAGGATATGAAGCGGTCCCAGAGCAGGAAGGAGTTAGCAGTAGTAAATCCAGAGTTCAAAGCACCGAGCTCTGCGAAGTCTGGACGAAGCAAATGGAGGAAGGGAGCGCGACTATCTGGGTCAGCTCAATCTTCAGTGTCGGTAGTGACTGGGCGAGGCCCAAACATTTGTTACCACTGCGGCAAACCGGGACATATAGCCCGAGACTGTAGTGGAGGCAAGAAGGCGGCTGCGGCTTACGCGACTGAGAAAGGGAAGGTGGTGGAGTCAACTGCATCCCATGCTGCTCCAGCCCAGCCTAGAGTTTACAATCTTGGCCAGCAGAAGGCCATCAAATAGAGCGATGTGGTCACAGGTATGCATTAGTATATATCTTTTGTTGCTTTTTATACTTCATACCTTGTGCATTGCTTGTTAACTGTTTATGTATTAGGCTTTGTCCTAATATTTAACTCTCCGGCGAGAGCACTGTTTAACACGGGTGTTTCCCATTCCTTTTTATCGGAGGCCTTCATACAGCAACTTGGAGTACCTTCGTTAGTTAGAAATGAAAGATTAGATGTGTTGCTACCCAATGGGTGTTCTATGCGTGCGGATCAAGGCTGTGTTGTAAAGGTACACAAATAGGAAGTCAAGATTTTGATTTGGAAGCACTGATACTCCCGCTTTCGGAGTTTGATGTGATCTTAGGTATGGACTGGCTGTCGGCACAACATGCCTACATTGATTGCACTGGTAAGGAGGTCACACTGGGGCGGAATACCGAACGTGCGACTATGTTTGCTGGTTTTCGTGGATCGAGCAAGACATTGATGTTTGCTGTCCAAGTAGTCAAGGCAGTTCGGCAAGGCGAATAATTGTGTGATGTGCTAGTGGGGGCTGCAAAGCCTCAACCCAGTCTGAGCGACGTTCCTATTATTGCAGAGTATCTGGATGTGTTTCCTAAAGATCTTCCTGGGGCGCCACCTCAGCGAGAGATAGACTTCACTATAGAGCTGGTGCCAGGTGCCAAGCCTGTGTCACGCTCCCTGTACTGTATTGTGCCAAAGGAGATGGCAGAGTTAAAAGTTCAATTGTAGGAGTTGCTAGAGCAGGGCTATATGCGCCCAAGTACATCCCCTTGGAGTGCTCTGGTCCTTTTTGTGAAGAAGAAGGACGAAAGCCTGCGTCTATGCATCGACTACCGTGAATTGAACAAGCGGACCGAGAAGAACAAGTATCTGGTTCCTCGAATTGATGACTTATTTGATCAGCTAGTTGGGTCAGCTCTGTATTCAAAGTTGGATCTCAAATCTGGATACTACCAGTTGCGAATTTTGGATTGCGGTATCCCCAAGACGGCATTCAGTACCCGCTACGGGCACTATGAGTTTACAGTGATGCTGTTTGGATTGATGAATGCGCCGTCAGTATTTATGGATCTGATGAATAGGACCTTCAGAGAGTGCCTCGATCGATTTGTCATCGTCTTCATCGAAGATATCTTGGTGTACTCCCAGTCTGAAGAGGAACACGCGAATAATTTGCGCGTAGTTTTGGAAACCCTGCGATGTAGTCAACTATATGACAAGTTCTCCAAGTGCGAGTTCTGGCTAGCCTCAATAGCGATCCTTGGTCATGTTATTAGTGGCGAGGGTATCGCAGTGGATCCGGCAAAGATCGATGCAATCCAGAAGTGGCCCATTTTGGCAACAGTAGCGGAAGTCAGGAGTTTTCTTGGACTTGCCGGCTACTATCGGTGCTTCGTGGATAACTTTTCGCGGATCGCTTTACCTCTCACCACCTTGACAAGGAAGGATCGGAAGTTCATTTGATCACCGAAGTGTGCGCAAGCTTTTGAGGAACTGAAGAGGCGTCTGGCCACGACACCAATTATGTGTTTGCCATGTGGTGCAGAAGGTTATGAAATTTACAGCGATGTGTCAGGGAGCAGCTTAGGCTACGTACTTCTTCAGAATGGCCAAGTGATAGTGTATGGCTCTCGCCAGTTAAAAGTTCATGAGTGGAACTATCCGGTCCACGACTTGGAGTTGGCGGCCGTGATCTTTGCTCTGAAGTTGTGGCGGCTCTACTTATATGGTGTGAAGGTTGACAGCTTTACAGACCATAAGAGCCTCAAGTATCTGTGAAATCAGAAGTAGCTCAATATGCGACAACGAAGGTGGATGAAGTTCCTGGGGGACTACACTTTCGAGATACACTATACTCCCGGAAAGGGAAATGTCGTCGCAGATGCTTTGAGCCAGAGGGATTTTGCACAGGCCAACTGGATTCAGATGTATGATCCACTTCTGATCAGTGACTTGGAAGCCTTGGAGATCTCCTGTGTGGAGAAGAGTTCTAGTGCGAGTGCGTGCTTGAACTAGACGGAGGTGCAATACGACCTCGCGGACAGGATACGACAGGCCCTGGAGCTTGATTCGAGCATGCAACGCTATTTGGCAGAGACTGTTGATGGGTCTACTACAGAGTTTGTGTTGGACGACGGTCTAATGTGGAAAGACGGTCGGTTGTGCGTCCCAAATGTGGGTAAGTTGCGGGAGGAATTGATGTATGAAGCCCATTTTACAAAATACTCAATTCACCCGGGGAGCACAAAGATGTACCAAGACATAAAAAGCTATTTTGGTGGCCAGGATTGAAGAAAGACTTCACCTTATATGTGGCAAAATGCAAAACTTGCGCACTTGTGAAGGAGGAATGTCAGAAACCTTGAGGTTTCCTGAAGTCGTTGCCTGTACCGGAATGGAAATTTGATGACATTTTGATTTATTTTGTGCACGGTTTGCCGAGACCGCAGAGTGGGAATGATGCCATTTGGGTGATCGTGGGTCGCTTGATGAAGGTAGCCCACTTTATTCCAAACCAGAGGGACGATTCAGTTGAAAAGTTAGCAAAGCTTTATGTTGATAGCATTGTACGATTGTACGGTGTGCCCCGTAGCATTGTTATTGACCGAGATGGGCGCTTTACTTCGAAGGATTGGAGGCTAATCCACCAGTTGTTGGGTACAAAGTTGAAGTTTAGTACTGCTTTCCACCCTCAAATGGATGGACAGACTGAATGTGCGAACAGAACTGTGGAGGATATGCTCCGTATGTGCGTCCTGGATTTTGGTAAGAAGTGGGAAGATCATCTTTTCATGATCGAGTTCGCTTATAATAACAGTTATCAGGCAAGTATAAAGATGGCACCCTTCGAGGCCCTCTATGGTAGAGCTTGCCGCACTCCCTTAGCTTGGGCGGAGACAGGTGAGACAAAGCTGTTTAAGCGGAAGGAAGTCGAAGATGCAAATTCGGTTATTCACACAATCCGGGAGAGATTGTTGATTGCGCAAGATAGACAGGCGAAATATTACAATGCCAAGCATAGAAACATCGAGTTCGCCATAGGCGACTGGGTTTACCTAAGGATCAAACCTTTCAAGGGTGTGTCCCGGATTTGGCGCTTGAAAAAACTGAGCCCGAGGTACCTTGGACCGTTTGAGATACTAGAACGTGTTGGCGAAGCTGCCTATTGACTAGCTCTTTCAACAGAATTGAGCGGACTGCACGATGTGTTTCATATCTCTGTGCTGCGAAAAGCTGTGCCAGATCCTAGCCAGGTCCTGGTAAAGAATCAAGTGTCGGTCGATGATGGGCTGAAGACGTTGGTCTCGCCTATTTGCATCGAAGACACTGATGTTAAGCAGTTGCGGAATAAATTGATCTGAATGGTCAAAGTCTATTGGAACAACTGCGGTCGTGAGGAGCTTTCATGGGAATGGGAGCAAACCATGCGGGATGAGTTCCCTGAATTGTTCCGTTGAGGTACAAGTTATGTTTTGTACCTTTTTGTTTCTTTGAACTGTTAAAATTTCGGGACAAAATTTCTTAAAGGAGGGGAGATTTGTAACACCTCAATTTCTAGTGCTCTGAAACCAGTAGATTGTTGAGTTTTGAAGATAACGCCAGTGTTAGAACTAACGCCAGGCGTTAGAGCAAAACTGCTGTGACGAGTTTGTCGAACCGCTGAGATGAGTTCGTCGAACCGCTGAGACGAGATCGTCGACCGCTGAGACAGGTTCGTCAAACGCAGGCTGCTAGCAGTTCATCGAACGCAGCCAACCATTCGTTGAACACAGCCAGCCGTTCGTCGAACGCAGCCAGCTGTTCGTCGAACGCATGCTGTAGGCAGTTCGTCGAACGCAGGCTGTAGGCAGTTCATTGAACGCAACCAGTCGTTCGTCGAACTCAGCCAGCCGTTCATCGAACGCAGCTTCAAAGCCGTTCGTCGAACCCAGGTTCGCCGTTCGTCGAACGCCGCCGAATGTCTTAAGCGGCTGTGGATAAGTTCAGCCACGGTTTAAGGGTTAACGCCCGACGTTAGGTGCTAACACCGACGTTAGCTAAGAAAATATAAATAGGCAACCAAATGCAGTTTACCTTATATTTTCTGATTCCAAGCTCGGGAAATTATGCTACCTGAAGGAAGGAGGTCTGTTTTTGGCTAGCCGTGGCTTGTGTTGAGGGCAAATTCATGGAGGAGTTTCCTTGCGTGTTTTGTGCCATCATCGATTCAGTGGAGAGGAAGCTATTTAAAAGATTCCAGCCGAGTTCCTCTCAAATCTATGGCACCGAAACGAGCATCGAGGGTAACGATTCTCCTCCCAAATCCTTAGACATGTACGTCCTTTGATTTGCATGATTTTGGAAGATTTCTACTAATTAGTAGATGGGTTCTTCCGATGGGTCGATATTATCCCCACAAAAATTGCATATAGACTCCAGAATGGTAGTATGGACATAGGCATGCTGTGTGAAACCCATCTGGACAGGTTGGTCTGGATTGGTGATGTTTCTTGCTGTTCTGTTCGTTAACGCCAAGTGTTAGAGCTAACGCCCTCGGTAGCTCCATATGTTGTGATTTTCGGGTTCTGAGTACCGAGACGTGTTGTTGTGAATTCTGGAGGTGTTGCTCAGAAATTACCCGGAAATGAGTTAACGCCCAGAGTTAAGGCTAACGCCTAGCGTTAAGGGCTAACCCCCAGTGTTAAGAACTAACACCAGAGACACTAAACCTTGATTTTACTTGTCGTGTTTGGACCTCGCCCCTGAGCTTGAGGTAATGACCCTATGAAGAATGGGCACAAGGTGAAGCTTACCCGCATCGTGCAGAGTTGATCGCGATGATTGAGCACGGGCCTAGCTGATCCGAACCCGCATATAGCGGTGGTGAAGAGGGCGCCCCTTGGTACACGGGGCTATGGAAGAGTGCTGGAAATTGATAAGTACGCACTAGCTCAAATTGATTGTCTAGGTTGAAATAAGACTTATCTTGGAGGCGTAACTCGGGGAGTATGCCAAAGTGTGCCTTGAGAGCATGAAACGGGTGGCTCGGGATGTCTCCATTGGTGTTATTTGCGGATATATGTGTTTATATGCTGCTAACTCTTGCTTGCAGGGATGGAGCACCGCCTCCCCAAGCATGGGGTGGGGTTGTTATAAGTCTTGGTCAGCGCTGACCGGTTACTTGTTTTCCCACCGCTTGGTGGATTTGTTTATACAGGTCCTGGGGAGCCTATCGGGAAATAGCGGGTTGAAGCCCCTGCTGCTGTGCTGTACTGGCCATTGAAGGCCAAAGCTTTTGTTTATTGTTTTCATGTGTGGCTGGCCTGCATGCCGATGTTCGGAAGCCACCTTTATTATGTCAACAAACCTTGTAATTAACCTGATGAATTTCATTCCTAGTAGCAAATGTGGACAATATATGAACTGGTTTAATTTGAATTTTAATGCTTCCGTTATGCGACTCTGTGGGTTGAGATGGTTATAGTCTTAACTGTTTAACATTAATTAAGTAACACGCTCTTCTGTTCGTTTCATATGGCGTGGGGTCCCGGCCGGACCTACAGTTATATGTTATGTAACAGGGAGGGTGTTACAAATTGGTATCAGAGCTAGGTGTCTCAATCATTTTCCGTCTGAATTCGTGGTTGAATTCTTTTAAGGGGTGGTGAGCACGTGTGTGTGTCGCCGTTAACTCATGTAAATAACCAGTAATTGTCCACTTTAGGAATGAATTACATGTATGTATGTAGCATTGGGATGGAACTTCTGTGTTCCTTTATTGATACATGCTATCTCTTAGTCGCTAATTATGTTTTGTTCACATGTTTAGGCGGCTGGGAGTGGAGCGGGGCCATCTCGACCCCCACCTTCGACTACGAGCAGTGCACCAACTGCTGTGCCAACTCCTCCTTCTGTTGAGATAGTAAGAATGGTAGCTGAAGCAGTGTTTGCTATGTTCACCTCACAACCTGGAGGGCATATACCTAGACAGCCTCCTACTCCTGGAGTGGCTCCAGTGCCGGTTGTGGCATCCGAACCTGCAGTTGAAAGGCCAGTGCTGGTGAGGGCACGAAGAGCTCCGGACCAACAGCTGCAGTACTTTCTGAGTTTCCATCCTTCTACGTTCACGGTGGAAGGAACCCCGACGCAAGCTGAGGATTGGCTATCGAGGGCGCAAAACCTTGAAGGCCAATGATACGGAGGAAGGGCAGAAAGTTACTTTGGAAACCAACTTACTAGATGGGGAGGTGCGGCTGTGGTGGGCTGAGATAGAGTTACATCAACTAGCGGGAAGGCAGCTGTCAGATATCTACTTTGATGAGTTTTCCAGACTGTTCTTGGCGAGGTATCTTCCACCGGCCCAACAGATAGAGATGGAAAATCAATTCAACCATCTAACACAAGGTGATTTTATGATTGATGATTAACTACACGAGTTTACACGGTTGGGGCATTATGCAGGCGTGACATTTGCGGATGAAGCTCGTAAGACAAATCGGTTTTATGAAGGCCTGTGGGAAGAGTTGCGGTTCCTTCTGACGGGGCCAATGACGCAGGGGTTTATGACCCTGGTCAACACGGCTCGTTCCTTAGAAAAGGATATGAAGCGGTCCGAGAGCAGGAAGGAGTTAGTAGTAGTAAAGCCAGAGTTCAAAGCACCCAGCTCTGCGAAGTCTGGATGAAGCAAATGGAGGAAAGGAGCGCGACCGTCTGGGTCAGCTCAATCTTCAGTGTCGGGAGTGACTGGGTGAGGCCCAATCATTTGTTACAACTGCGGCAAACCGGGACATATAGCCCGAGAATGTCGTGGAGGCAAGAATGCGGCTGTGGCTTACGCGACAGTGAAAGGGAAGGCGGTGCAGTCAACCGCATCCCATGCTGCTCCATCCCAGCCTAGAGTTTACAATCTTGGCCAGCAGGAGGCCATCAAACAGAGCAATGTGGTGACAAGTATGCATTAGTATATAGCTTTTGTAGCTTTTTATACTTCATACCTTGTGCATTGCTTGTTAACCGTTTATGTATTAGGCTTTGTCCTAATATTTAACTCTCCGGCGAGAACACTGTTTGACACGGGTGCTTCACATTCCTTTCTATCGGAGGCCTTCATACAGCAACTTGGAGTACCTTCGTCATTTAGAAAGGAAAGATTAGATGTGTTGCTACCCAATAGGTGTTCTATGCGTGCGGATCAAGGATGTGTTGTAAAGGTACGAATAGGAAGTCAAGATTTTGATTTGGAAGCACTGATACTCCCGCTTTCGGAGTTCGATGTGATGTTTGGTATGGACTGGCTGTCAGCACAGCATGCCTACATTGATTGCACTGCTAAGGAGGTCACACTGGGGAAAAATACTGAACGTGCGACTACGTTTGTCGGTTTGCGTGGATCTAGCAAGACATTGATGTTTGCTGTCCAAGTAGTCAAGGCAGTTCGGCAAGGTGCAGAATTGTATGATGTGCTAGTGGGGGCTACAAAGCCTCAACCCAGTCTGAGTGGCGTTCCTGTTATTTCAGAGTATCCGGATGTGTTTCCTAAAGATCTTCCTGGGGCGCCACCTCAGCGAGAGATAGACTTCACTATAGAGCTGGTGCCAGGTGCGAAGCCTGTGTCCCGCTCTCCATACCGTATTGCGCCATAGGAGATGGCATAGTTAAAAGTTCAATTGTAGGAGTTGCTAGAGCAGGGCAATATACGCCCAAGTATATCCCCTTGGAGTGCTCCGGTCCTTTTTGTGAAGAAGAAGGATGGAAGCCTGCGTCTATGCATCGACTACCGTGAATTGAACAAGCTGACCGAGAAGAACAAGTATCTGATTCCTCGAATTGATGACTTATTTGATCAGCTAGTTGGGTCAGCTGTGTATTCAAAGTTGGATCTCAAATCTGGCTACTACTAGTTGTGAATTCGGGATTGTGATATCCCCAAGACGGCATTCAGTACCCGCTACGGGCACTACGAGTTTATAGTGATGCTGTTTGGATTGATGAATGCGCCGTCAGTATTTGTGGATCTGATGAATATGACCTTCAGAGAGTGCCTCGATCGATTTGTCATCGTCTTCATCGATGATATCTTGGTGTACTCTCAGTCTGAAGAAGAACACACGATTAATTTGCGCGTAGTTTTGGAAACCCTGCGACGTAGTCAACTATATGACAAGTTCTCCAAGTGCGAGTTCTGGCTAGCCTCAGTAGCGATCCTTGGTCATGTTGTTAGTGGCAAGGGTATCGAAGTGGATCCGGCAAAGATCGATGCAATCCAGAAGTGGCACGTTTTGGCAACAGTAGCGGAAGTCAGGAGTTTCCTTGGACTTGCCGGCTACTATCGGCGCTTCGTGGAGAACTTTTCGCGGATCGCTTTACCTCTCACCACCTTCACAAGGAAGGATCAGAAGTTCGTTTGGTCACCAGAGTGTGCGCGAGGTTTTGAGGAACTGAAGAGGCGTCTGACCACGACACCAATTATGTGTTTGCCATGTGGTGCAGAAGGTTATGAAATTTACAACGATGTGTCAGGGTGCGGCTTAGGCTGAGTACTTCTTCAGAATGGTCAAGTGATAGCGTATGGCTCTCGCCAGTTAAAAGTTCATGAGCGGAACTATCCGGTCCACGACTTGGAGTTGGCGGCCGTGATCTTTGCTCTGAAGTTGTAGCGGCACTACTTATATTGTGTGAAAGTTAAAATCTTTACAGACCATAAGAGCCTCAAGTATCTGTTAAATCAGAAGGAGCTCAATATGCGACAACGAAGGTGGATGGAGTTCCCAGGGGACTACACTTTTGAGATACACTATAATCCCGGAAAGGGAAATGTCGTCGCAGATGCTTTGAGCCAGAGTGCTTCTGCACAGGCCAACTGGATTCAGATGTATGATCCACGTCTGTTCGGTGACTTGGAAGCCTTGGAGATCTCCTTTGTGGAGAAGAGTTCTAGTGCGAGTGTGTGCTTGAACTAGACGGAGGTGCAATACGACCTCGCGGACAGGATACGACCGGTTCTGGAGCTTGATTCGAGCATGCACTGCTATTTGGCAGAGAATGGGGATGGGTCTGCTGCAGAGTTTGTCTTGGACGATGGTCTAATGTGGAATGACGGTCGGTTGTGCGTACCAAATGTGGGTAAGTTGCGGGAGGAATTGATGTATGAAGCCCATTTTACAAAATACTCAATTCACCCGGGGAGCACAAAGATGTACCAAGACATAAAAATGCTATTTTGGTGGCTAGGATTGAAGAAAGACATCACCTTATACGTGGAAAAATGCAAAACTTGCGCACTTGTGAAGGCGGAATGTCAAAATCCTGGAGGTTTCCTGAAGTCGTTGCCTGTACCGGAATGGAAATTTGATGACATTTCGATGGATTTCGTGCACGGTTTGCCGATATCGCAAAGTGGGAATGATGCCGTTTGGGTGATCATGGATCGCTTGACGAAGGTAGCCCACTTTATTCCAAACCGGAGGGACGATTCAGTTGAAAAGTTAGCAAAGCTTTATGTTGATAGCATTGTACGATTGCACGGTGTACCCCGTAGTATTGTCAGTGACCGAGATGGGCGCTTTACTTCGAAGGATTGGAGGCTAATCCACCAGTTGTTGGGTACAAAGTTGAAGCTTAGTACTACCTTCCACCCTCAAATGGATGGACAGACTGAATGTACGAACAGAACTCTGGAGGATATGCTCCGTATGTGCGTCCTGGATTTCTGTAAGAAGTGGGAAGATCAACTTTCATGATCGATTTCGCTTATAATAACAGTTATCAGGCATGTATAAAGATAGCACCCTTCGAGGCCCTCTATGGTAGAGCTTGCCGCACTCCCTTAGCTTGGGCGGAGACAGGTGAGACAAAGCTGTTTAAGCGGAAGGAAGTCGAAGATGCAAATTCGGCTATTCACACAATCCGGGAGAGATTGTTGATTGCGTAAGATAGGCATGCGAAATATTACAATGCCAAGCACAGAAACATCGAGTTTGCCAGGGGCGACTAGGTTTACCTAAAGATCAAACCTTTCAAGGGTGTGTCTCGGATTCGGCGCTTGAAAAAGCTGAGCCCGAGGTACCTTGGACCGTTTGAGATACTGGAACGTGTTGGCGAAGCTCCCTATTGACTCGCTCTTTCAACAGAATTGAGCGGACTACATAATGTGTTTCATATCTCTGTGCTGCGAAAAGCTATGCCAGAGCCTAGCCAGGTCCTGGTAAAGAATCAAGTGTCGGTCGATGATGGGCTGAAGACGTTGGTCTCGCCTATTTGCATCGAAGACACTGATGTTAAGCAGTTGCGGAATAAATTGATCTGAATGGTCAAAGTCTGTTGGAACAACTGCGGTCGTGAGGAGCTTTCATGGGAACGGGAGCAAACCATACGGGATGAGTTCCCCGAATTGTTCCGTTGAGGTACAAGTTATGTTTTGTACCTTTTTGTTTCTTTGAACTGTTTAAATTTCGGGACGAAATTTCTTAAAGGAGGGGAGATTTGTAACACCTCAATTTCCAGTGCTCTGAAACCAGTAGATTGTTGAGTTTTGAAGATAACGCCAGTATTAGAACTAACATCAGGCGTTAGAGCAAAACCACTGTGACAAGTTCGTCGAACCGCTGAGACGAGTTCGTCGAACCGCTGAGACGAGTTCGTCGACCGCTGAGACAGGTTCGTCGAACGCAGGCTGCAGGCAGTTCGTCGAACGCAGCCAGCCGTTCATCGAACGCAGTCAGCCGTTCATCGAACATAGCCAGTTGTTCGTCGAACGCATGCTGTATGCAGTTCGTCAAACATAGGCTGCAGGCAGTTCATCGAACGCAGCCAGTCATTCGTCGAACGCAGCCAGCCGTTCATCGAATGCAGCTTCAAAGCCGTTCGTCGAACGCAGGTTCGCCGTTCGTCGAACGCTGCCGAATGTCTTAAGCAGCTGTGGATAAGTTCAGCCACCGCTTTAAGGGATAACGCCCGACGTTAGGTGCTAACGCCGACGTTAGCTAAGAAAATATTAATAGGCAGCCAAATGCAGTTTCCCTTCTATTTTCTGATTCCAAGCTCGGGAAATTGTGCTACCTGAAGGAAGGAGGTCTGTTTTTGGCTAGCCTTGGATTGTGTTGAGGGCAAATTCATGGAGGAGTTTGCTTGCGTGTTTTGTGCCATCATCGATTCAGTGGAGAGGAAGCTGTTTCAAAAGATTCCAGCCGAGTTCCTCTCAAATCTATGGCACCGAAACGAGCGTCGAGGGTAACGATTCTCCTCCCTAATCCTTGGACATGTATGCCCTTTGATTTGCATGACTTTGGAATATTTCTACTAATTAGTAGATGGGTTCTTCCGGTGGGTCGATATTATCCCCACAAAAATTGCATATACACTCCAGAATGGTAGTACGGACATAGGCATGCTGTGTGAAGCCCATCTGGACAGGTTGGTCTGGATTGTTGATGTTTCTTGTTGTTCTGTTCGTTAACGCCAAGCGGTAGATCTAACGCCGGCGATAGCGCCATATGTTGTGATTTTCGGGTTCTGTGTACCGAGACGTGCTGTAGTAAATTCTGGAGGTGTTGCCCAGAAATTACCCGGAAATGAGTTAACACCCAGCGTTATGGCTAACGCCTAGCGTTAAGGGCTAACGCCCAGCGTTAAGAACTAACACCGGAGACAGTAAACCTTGAGTTTACTTGTCGTGTTTGGACCTCGCCCCTGATCTTGAGGTGATGACCCTATGAGGAATGGGCACAAGGTGAAGCTTACCCTCATCGTGCAGAGTTGATCGCGATGATTGAGTAAGGGCCTAGCTGATCCGAACCCGCCCATAGCGGTGGTGAAGAGGGCGCCCCTTGGTGCACAGGGATATGGAAGAGTGCGGGAAATTGATAAGTGCGCACTAGCTCAAATTGATTGTCTAGGTTGAAATAAGACTTAGCTTGGAGGCGTAACTCGGGTAGTATGTCAAAGTGTGCCTTGAGAGCACGAAACGGGTGGCTCGGGATGCCTCCATTGGTTTTGTTTGCGGATATATGTGTTTATATGCTGGTACTCTTGCTTGCATGGATGGAGCACCGCCGCCCCAAGCATAAGGTGGGGTCGTTGTAAGTCTTGGTCAGCTAAAGCTGACCGGTTACTTATTTTCCCACCGCTTGGTGGATTTGTTTATACAGGTCCTGGCGAGCCTAGCGGGAAATAGTGGGCTGAAGCCCCTGCTGCTGTGCTGTACTGGCCCTTAAAGGACAAAGCTTTTGTTTACTATTTTCATGTGTGGCCGGTCTGCGTGCCTATGTTTGGAAGCAACCTTTATTATGTAAACACACCTTGTAATTAACTTGATGTATTTCATTCCTAGTAGCAAATGTGGACAATGTATGAACTGGTTTAATTTGAATTTTAATGCTTCCGTTATGTGACTCTGTGGGCTGAGATGGTTATAGTCTTAACTGTTTAACATTAATTAAGTAATGCGCTCTTCTGTTCGTTTCATATGGCGTGGGGTCCCGGCCGGACTTACTGTTATATGCTATGTAACAGGGAGGGTGTTATACTTCTCTCGTTTGGGACACACATCACAGAGAGAGGTTGTGTGCTAGAATTCCAGAGCCTGGTTTGGCCGAAGTTTGATATCATACCAAACCTCTGCGAATTTCTGAAGGAGAATCTCTTCACGCCAGATCCAAATGACATCCGCTTCTACAACGCTTTCCCTACAACGTATTTTCGTCTCCGACTTCAGAAGTTCTTCAAGAGGGAGTTTTTGTTATTATCTTTTCATATTCCTTGTAAGAGAATTCGCCTCGTGTTGGCGACTAAGTCTGGGTTAGACTTAGGGGGAAATTTGCCTCGTGTTGGCGACTAGGTCTAGGGTGGAGATCTAAGGGTTGCTCGAGGCCTTTCTGAGGATAGAAAGGCTAGAGCGGCTTGAGGCCTTATCTGAGATAGGATAGGCTAAAGCCAACCGGTTTGTGGGGATACGAGTCGGTATAGAAAACAAAACGAAGTTTATTTTTATTCGCCTTCGATTTCTAGCGTTATAGAAATCAAGTTTTGTAATTTCATATTTCATATTAATAAAGCATGTCTCTAATTTATTTCAATTGGTTTGTTTGATTTCTCACGAATTACTTCAAAGATAATGAAAATATAACATAAGTATTTAAAACCCTTATTCACCCCCCCCCCCTCCCTCTAAGGGCGCCTACAGATCCAACACATGTCGTGAGTTTTGCCGGCGGAGCTGCCGCCAACAGGCTATGAGTATTCCATATGTGGAATCCTTAACCCACTTCAAGTGCAACTCCTCCTTACTCTGTTATGAGTGGGATTTTCGTATTCTGTCGAGCATAGTATTTATCACTTTATATATTTTATGTTTTGTACTCTTTGAATAAACCAATATTTTAATAGACTAATGATGCATAGAGATGATCCTGCAGGATCTTTTTTTCTTGCAAAATTACGGGTGTACGTCATCTATAGTTGTAAATTGACTGTATTTTCAGTTGTAAATTATAGTTGCAAAATTGTTCAAAAAATTCATTTTATTACAAATGTATTTTCACCCTAATATATATATATATATATATGAGTACTTAAAATGACCGTAAAAATACATTGATCAATATCCCGTGACTTATTTTGTGAAAAAATAAAAAAATATATCAGATAAATGGATTTCCCGCAGGATCGTCCATTAACATTTTTTATGGGTCTTATTATTATTATTAATTTCCATATATGCATTTAATATGTCATTAGAGTCACGTCCTTATATGACACATAATATGTGTCGTGTCCTTTTTAGTCATGTGTCCAAGTTTGTCGTTTTTTCTTTTAGTGTTATTTCCTTTTTGGTGTCGATTGTAAGTCCTATTTAAAGGACCTAATGGGTCTTGTATCGGTATGTAAGAAATAAAGTATATTTCCTTTCACTAAAATTATAAGATATTGGTAGCTCTCTCCTCCAACGAGCAAGACCTGCTTAGGCAGCTGCGGTCCCGGCTCCACAGTATCCTCCTCTATCGTCGTCTTCATCCCCCTCCGGCTAGGCCCATAACAACTTGGTATCAGAGGTAGTTCCCTCCCACTCCCCCTCCGGCCACTGAGTTCTCACCGCATGTGACACCCACAACCCAAAGTTCATCTCGATGGCTTCGTCCACAGCAAGCATCGACATATAAAAAAAAGACGCAACTTCACGCGTCCTCCACCGTGGATGGCGCTGCCTTCTCCAACCTGCATCTATGGGGCCTTTGATGACACTGTCGCTACTCGCAGCCACCAGTCCAAGGACTTCCTGGCCTACCACGTCCCCATCGCCGACTGCCAGGGACATAGCTAGGCCGTCAATGCAGCATCCAGTCGCTGCCTTCTCCACCGAGCAGCAGCGCTCTGTACGCATCCCAGCCCAGCAGCTGATGCTCCTCCTAGTGACTTCCACTCCTGGGGCCTTCGACGACGCCCTACCACGTGCAATTGACATTCATCCCGCACGTTCTGCCATATGCTTCGCTCATAAGGAAATAACGGGCGACGAAACCTAGGCTGCTCTCGATTCCAGCCGGACCCACGCACAATTCCAGCCTGCACGCATAAGTTACTTCCAGATTTGGTCTGGCACCCACGCGCGGGGATAAATAGGAATTGATTCCTAAAATTATTCTGTATTTATTTCTTATTAATTCTTAATTGAATTAATTAAGCAATCAAATTTGTGACGTCATCATTGGGAGACAACGTGGATCTCGCGGCAGCGCTCAAACAGCCGACTCCGAGCAATCTAGCCGCCCAGTCACCTGCTCCTTATCACGTGCTAACTCCATCCACAATATGGGAGACTCGCAATATTTTACGGCGGTTCTCCAGGACGTGCTGCAAAAGGTTATGACCGCCATGGAAGCACACTTTTGGGACACCGAAACACGGCATCGGGACGACATGGTTACTATCACCGCCGAACTTAATAAGCCGACCACCTCCCTTCCCGTTGTTGCTACTCCACCAACGGATTACGCCAGCAGCAGTCAAGTTACACCACCGCCGCTCATTCTCCATGAGCCACCACCACAGACACTTTTACGCCCTAAAGCGGCTATTCTGCCACGTTATATACATTTGGAATTCCCCACATACGATGGGAAAACTGATCCCTTCTGCTGTCTCACCAGGTGCGAACAATTCTTTGGCCATCAACAAACTCTGGCAGCTGAACGACTCCCTTTGGCCTCCTTCCACCTTCTCGAATTCAATCGATTTTGCAACCTGCGCTTCGGCCCTCCCATCCGCAGCAACCCCCTTGGTGCCCTCACAACACAATGCTAGATAGGATCCGTGGACAACTACCTAGACTAGTTTCAACTTCTTCTGGCACACGTCACACTTTCTCTAGAGATGCAGGTGGTCATCTTCGCCGCTGTACTTCGCGATCGCCTGCGACTTGATGTCGAATTTGAGGCTCCTCCAAACTTAGTAACTGCTATAAGTCTATCCAGGCTTTGTGAATTCCGCCTCCAACTGGCACAGGAGGCATATCCACCCTCCAACATGAGCATTCCGCAAGACCGCACCGATGGTCATTCAGCCCCACTAGTTCGTCGACTATTTCAGGATGATATGATGAAATGACGCGCACAAGGCTTATGTTACAACTACGACAAACAGTACACTCGCGGCCACAGGTGCAAACAGATTTTCTATCTACAGGTCGAGGAATCTTATGATGAGGGCGTCGGCTGACGCAGACACCATTAATCTCCCTCGAGCTTGAGGACAAGCTCAATTTGAAGGCCGTGAGAGATGTTATGGGTCTTATTATTATTATTATTATTATTATTATTTATTTTCATATATGCATTTAATATGTGATTAGAGTCGCGTCCTTATATGACGCATAATTTGTGTTGTGTCCTTTTTAGTCGTGTGTCCAAGTGTGTTGTTATTTCCTTTAGTGTTATTTCTTTTTTGGTGTCGATTGTAAGTCCTATTTAAAGGACCTAATGGGGCTTGTATCGGTATGCAAGAAATAAAGTCAATTTCCTTCCTCTAAAATTATGAGATATTGGTAGCTCTCTCCACCAACGAGCAAGCCCCACTTAGGCAACTGCGGTTCCCGCTCCACGGTATCCTCCTCCGTCGTCGTCTTCATCCCCATTTGGCTAGGCCCATAACACATTTATCGCTCAGAAAACTTAGTATTATAGCTTAAATTTGATTAGTTTTTTTATTATATACCTTTTATTTGGTGGATAAAAATTTATCATTTAATATAGGACCTGTTGCGGGTCGCTCAATGCTCTTCCAGACCGGGTGAATCAAACTGTCTTAGCCCGAGAGTGAGTCGAGCGTGCAACAGTCACAGAGAGAACAGACGGATGGCAAGAGAACATTTTTACCGTGGAAACCCTAGAAAGGGTAAACATCACGTGGCCAGATCGGCGTCGGCCAAATTTCACTAAGTCTTGGAGTGTTACAAGTAATGGTTGCAGGAACCGAGAGCGATAGGCTGCTTCTCGTTATAGTTGCAGTTGAAGGAAAATTTTTGAGGGTGACAGGCCACCTCTCAAAAAAACTAAGTATTTTTCCAGAACAAGAGGTCTTCGAGGTCCGAAGGAGATCTTCAAACGACAAAGGAGATCTTCGAGTCGCGAAGGAGATCTTCAAACTTTGAAGGAGATCTTCGAGTCGCGAAGGAGATCTCTGGGGGAATTCTTCAGAAAGCTTTCTCAGGTGCAGAATGTCGGATCCCCTCAAATGAGGATTCAGGGTCCTTTTTATACACATGGCCGGGGGCGGCTCGGTAATTTTGCCGTCGTAACCACCATAACCACCTGATGGGCAGATCTTGACTGTTAATCAAGAGCACACGGATTACCACTTTCCTGATATGACGGCTTTGTCCCCTGGTCAGTTCGGGCAGTTCGGGCAGTTCGGGCAGCTGACAATCCGGATTGTAATGTGTAAATCCTGTAATCTTAAGAGATAAAGTGGAGTAAGCAATGAAGCGCACTCTGAACCTTGCAACGTTCAAGTGCACGCAGGTCAAGCGCCCGCTCCAAACTTAGTGGCGCTAAGCGGGCGCCATAAAGGCCCGATTGGGGGAGTGCGAGGATGACGCAAGAGGGGTCAGAGAGCGCTCTAGGCGGCGAGGGAGTCCGTCTAATGCCACACATGCCGCGTGCACGTGGAACCACTGCGCGTGCGCATAGCAGCGCGGCATCGCGCGCAGCAGCGTGGAATCGCGCGCGACCGCGCACAGCGGCACGGCATTATGCGCGACCGCGCGACCGCACCCGTGGTATCGCGCGCGGCCGCGCGCAACAAAGCAGCATCGTGCGCGACCGTGCGCAGCAGCGCAACATCGCGAGCGACCGCGCCCGCGGCATCGCACGCGACCGCGACCGTGGCCTCGCGCACGACCGCGACCGTGGCATCGTGCACGACCGCGCGCGCATGCGCAGCAGTGCGGGATCGTGCGCGGCCATGCACGTGTCTGCACGTGCACAGTAGTACGGGATCACGCATGGTTGTGCGCACGGGTGTGCGCACGTAGTAGTATGGGATCATGAGCGGTTGCACGTGCGCGCACAGTAGTGCGGGATCGCCCGCGGCCGCGCGTGCGCAGCATCGCGCGTGACTGTACGAACGCACGCGCGCGCGTGATAGTGCAGGATCACGCAGTCGTGCGGGATCCCGCGTGGATGCGGGCACACGACTGTGCGCACACGCAGCGGTGTGGGATCACGTAGCCGCGCGGTCGTGCGGGACCGCGTGCACGCAATCCTACGCGGGATCGCGCTGCCGCGCGGTCGCGCGGGACCGCGCGCACGTGAACCTGCGCGCGATCGCGTTGCCGCGCGGTCGCGTGGGACCGCGTGCACGCGATCCTGCGCAGGATCATGCGCACGGTTGTGCGCACATGCCGCATAGTTGTGCACAGTCGTGCGCAATGGTGCGAGCACGAGACATCGTGTGTGCGACTGTGCGCGACCACGACACGATTGCGTGCGCGGTGTGTGTGTGGTTCATCCATGCGTGTTGCTGCATGCAATTCTTCGCGGATGCTTATGGAGATAGTGGGTTTGACCTCCTTTCCCACCCATGACCCCACTATCTTAGTGGAGGAGGTGGGATTTTGTCTAATCGCATCCCATATTTCCCTATATAATAGATGATAACCCATCAATTGCCCCCTAAATCCTCGGAGTTAATCCCGTTGCTAAGAGAAGTGCGAGGATTTCATCATCATCTGGTGCGATCCGGGCACTGCGGCGGTGCTATGCCAGAGGTATTTCCTTTAATATGTCTCTCATTTATCATGTTGTTCGTATCCCGCAAATTTTTGTAATGATTATAGTGCGGCATGGAGAGATTTTGGGACATATTTTTTTGCTATCCTTTTTTCTTTTTCTGCTGATCGGGAATGACATTCCGACCCTACAAGTTGTTAAGAACAGGCTAGGAGACTGCTTTTCTATGAAGGACTTGGGTGAAGTGACTTATATACTTGGTATCAAGATCTATAGATATAGATCGAGGAAGTTGCTGGGTTTGACCCAGAGTACATACATTGAGAAGGTGTTGAAATGGTTCAACATGCTTGAGTCCAAGAAGGGATTCTTACCCATGTCACATGGTGTGAGTCTCTCTAAGGACCAGTGTCCAAAATCTTTGGAAGACAAGGACCGCATGAAGTTGATTCCATATGCTTTGACAATTGGATCAATCATGTACGCAATTTTATGTACTCGACCCGATGTATCATATGCTTTGAGCATGACGAGCAGGTATCAGTATGATCCTGGTGATGGTCACTAGATAGCTGTCAAGAATATCCTAAAGTACTTGAGAAGGACAAAGGATGTATTCTTGGTGTTTGGTGGAGAGGAAGAGCTCGTTGTAGAGGGTTACACGGATGCTAGCTTCCAGACTGAGAGGAACGATTCAAAGTCCCAGTCAGGTTTTGTGTTTTCCTAAATGGAGGAGCTGTGAGCTGGAAGAGTTCCAAGCAAGAGACAGTTGCTGATTCAACAATAGAAGCCGAGTATATTGTTGCCGCAAATGCGGCGAAGGAGGCTGTGTGGATTAATATTTTCATTGGCGAGCTAGATGTAGTTTCTAGCATTGTTGATCCCGTAGTTCTCTAGTGTGACAACAATGGTGCAATTGCCCAAGCTAAGGAACCTAGATCCCATCAGCGCTCCAAGCACAT
Source organism: Dactylorhiza incarnata (assembly GCA_033032865.1). Taxonomy (NCBI): domain Eukaryota; kingdom Viridiplantae; phylum Streptophyta; class Magnoliopsida; order Asparagales; family Orchidaceae; genus Dactylorhiza; species Dactylorhiza incarnata. The sequence goes on along the minus strand of JAWHQI010000124.1, from coordinate 1,772,061 downwards.
ACTTCGGCGGTTCCATCTTATTCGAGAGATTGTCGATCGAGGAGATGTGAACATTTGCAGAGTATCGACTGAAGAAAATATAGTGGATCCACTGACAAAGCCTCTTGCGCAAAGGAAGCATGATGGTCATGTTAGATAAATGGGTATTAGATACCTGAATGATCATCTTTAGTGGGAGCCTTGTGGATTGCATGTTTGTTGGTTGTTTATTCATTTGATGAACTGTGATATGTACTATATATATATATATATATTTCATTTTGCATTTATGGCAAGTCATTTTTATTATGTGAACTATTTCTATGTGATAGATTAATTAACATAATGAATGCCCTTAGAATGTTTGCTTCCATAGGAATTCAAGTGCGTGACTTGAATGTGAGGGCCTATGTATAAATGAAGCTTCATTCTTAAATGGTCCCTGGTCGAGGTATCATCCTAGAAATTAGGGCGAGGATGAGACCATAAGACTAGCATGTGCGTTGACTGATGACCGGTTCTCACAGGTCATGATATTGTGATATCAAGTCATCACATGGGTACTTGTTAGGAACAAGTTGTACCGGACAGACCCACCGTGAGACTACTTTGTGGATTGTTATATGAACGTGTCACAAGTAGGTATCAAATGATAATGGTGTTTGTGGTCCTTTGACCTGAAGTCACAACATTCATCATATGAGGAAGAGCGTACTTTGATGCCATCTAAAGTCTTCCTTGAGAAAGGTTGATGATAAGGGTGGTTATTGGGTATGTTACGAATCATTTGGGTGTTTGTGTGTGGACAGAAATGGAATTTGTCCTCCTTTATGATAGGAGTTACATCCATGGGCCCCTTGATGGAATGATACTGAGAAATGCATGTCCATGCTTGGTTGAGTCAATATATGATATTGAGCTCACCAATTTCAGACGGTCTATTCTAGATCAGGAAATTAGGATTGAACAATTATGAGGGTAACACGGTCCATGCCTCTAGTTCTGTCCGGATGTAAGGGACAAAGGAACATGACAACACTGATGCATTGGTCACAGTCAAGCTTGTTGAGTTATGAACTCTTATTGCTTGGGTAGCAATGATGCATTACTAGATGCCGCTCATTGTTTGTGAGACTTTTTTGGATACATTCTAGATCAAGTGGGAGATTGTTGGAGTTTCTTTGATGATCCGTAAGGAACCAGCAGTTAGTCTTATTGCCAACGCGATATGAGCCTATAGGGTCGCACATAAGAATATTGGAGAAGTTGGAGATTGATTGTATTGGCCTTACTCATATAGGATATGATTGAAGGACCAATCCAACGACTTATTGGAATTGGGTCGAGTCGACTGATTGCTCCATAGGTATTGTGAATATTATATGGAGCATGTTGGCAAGTTTTCGAGAATGTCTCGATGAAACATATATAATGTCATCGAATGGATTCATCGGCGAATTAAATCCACTCGATGAAACAGTCCTTCAAATGATCCGACGAAATATGTCAATTCATCGAAATGACTCGATGAATTGGATATGTTTGTAGAGTCATTCCGTTGGACAGGTCTCGGCGAAGAGGATCTAACCGACGAATCTGGTCTCGACAAAATCATCGAATGTTTAAAAGAATTCATCGAATGATCTTGACGAACCATGTTCACTCGACGAATTCTATTTTAACTTGGTTTGCGGATAGCAGATGTCGTGGTCTTTCTTTTCTCGGGGTATAAATATCCTAAACCTTTTACGTTTAGGGCTCGAGCTCTTTTGGAGTGAACCCGAGAGAAGAACGGAAGCGGACGACTGGCGACTCGTGATTTCCGACGGTGTGCCCTTACCCGTGCGTGAAGTCTCTCGCCGACCAGTAGATCAAGAGGAATCGTTCCTTTGAGATCTAGTTGTTATTCCTGGGGATCGAAGGGAATCATTCCCGCAAGATCGTCCCGCCTCTTGAGATCGATGGGAAGAGTTCTCGTTCGATTCTTGCCACATTCCTTGGAGTCGCCGCCTCTCCTTTAACAGATCTAGTAATCTGTGGAGACGTAGAGGGCACTCCTTCTACAACCTAGCTCTTGTTGAACAAGAGGCTTAGAGTTCTCCTTACTATTGTGGACCTCTATAGAGGTGTGGACAAAAATATTCACTAAATCCTCCGACGAGCAGTCCAACGCTGACGGAGCCGAAGGAAGCACAAAGCAAGGACTTGGAATAGGATTCTGAATCCTAGAAGACTTTTCTTGGAGCATTTGATTGAGTATTGACTCAATCCCGTGAAGGTAATTTTATTGTTGCCTCAATTTCTTGAATCATGGTTTTAGCACAATCCACATGTCTCTTTGGGTTGTTCTTGATATATTCCGCTGCGCATATTTGATGTGTATACTTTTAAGAAAAACCCAACAGTGTTTTTAGAGCCAGGTTTCTGCTATTTCCCTATTTCAAAAATTGTTCTCTTCGCAGTAACTGTCTGTCTCTATGATAGTTTGTGAAACTAAAGATTAAAGAGACGAGCGTGTCTACTGCCCTAAGGGTGTTTTCTTTTGCTAGCATTCGGTACATGTAAATCCGAAGGTTTAGAAATGTTCTAAATGTTCAGATTTAATCCATATCATCAAATGTTGATGGTTTGGTGCATCTGGAATGTATCCAGGTTATGCTTGTTCTGTTTGTGAAAATGTGTGCACATTGATTAAATGTTAATCATGATTAAATGTTAATCGCTTATCATAAAATCCCCTAACTAATATTAAGTATTCAGATCCCTTCTGATGGATGACACTCTTCCTGCCTCGATCGATGAAGTGTGGGCTTACCAAAGCAAGGTGCATTAATATATCTTGGTAAAGGTGCGAGCGGATAATCGTGATATCCCACTATCGACATCGGGTCAAACTTAACTAGGTGATCTCAAAGGTTTAGTGCCTAGAGGCATAGGGTTGGCATGCTCCATAAGATGGATGCGAATAAAGAGTTATTCACCAACCATAGAAGAGTTGCATAGTGATGCAATTGGCAAGTGTTGTCCACCTAAATAACTGCATCATGAGAGAAACGCCAAAGCGGACTCATTGTGTTGGTGAAATATGGATCTTGTCCACTAAGAGGGTAGCTGGCGAATCGATATTAAGGGTTGTTGGGAACAGTGCCCAGCAATGTTCCTGATTTGAAGAAGTGCTCAGCTCAATGATAAGTACAAATTTTATCTAATGTCCTATCTAGTTCATGCTTGCAGTGATCAAACAATATGTCCAGTACTTCAACAACCTTCCTAAGTATATTATTATCAAAAAAGGCTGGACATATCGTCGACAAGTAAAGGCACATCATTGAAATGATGGACAAAGTAAAGAAGAATGATTATGTATGATGTCGTCGAAATGATATCAATTATGTCAACGACAACAACTAGATATATCCTCGAGAAGAAGCCTTGACGTAGAGAAGGCTAAGAAGGCTTAACGTCGAGAAGGCTAAGCAAGCGATATCGTCAAGAAGAAGCCTTGACGTCGAGAAGGCTAAGAAGGCCTGACGATAAGAAGGCTAAGAAGGGTTGACGTCGAGAAGGCTAAGAGGCCTTGATGTTGATAAGGCTAAGGAAGAACAGATATCGTCGTAAAAGAGGCATGTCGTCGATAAGGCTGAACAAGACAGGTATCATCGTAGAGAATCCTTGTCGTTGGAATGGCTAAGTAAGACTGATGTCGATGACATCGTCGTGAAGATGGCGTGACGTCGAGAAGACTAGAGAAGGTCATATGAAGACAGGCAGTCACTGAAGAATAGCTTGTCAACGTAACGATAATATCATTGATAAGATAAAATGATCACAAAGATATCAAGCAATCAAGAAGATTAAGACGACATGTCCAGAAGATAGTCCATCGTCGTAAATACTAGTGCAGCCAGGATGCCTCCTATCGTCAAGATGCTCTAGTCTGAAGAAGAAGAAGAAAGAAGACATGAAGATTTGTCCAAGTCCAAGACTACAACAAAGCTCAGTCGCCGAGATACTATCCATATCGTCGTAATAATGGATATATCGTCGAGACAGATTCAAAAGTTCCAGACGCGCTGTCAGCATTTAATGTTGCCGCCTGATTGTCCAATCAGCGCGTGCTCTTAAAGAATGGGGCGTCTGACATTAAAGGACCTCATAGGAGACCATTGGACGGTCCTTCTGTCCTATAAAAGGGAACAGTGGATGCCCTCAAAACTAAGTAAAAAGAAGCGAGAAGAAAAGAAGTCGCTCTCGTTCTCACTCAAATCTGAGAACAAAAAGAATCCCGCAGAGCTTTTCAATCCAACAGTAATAGCTGCGGTGAAGAAAAAGAAGAAGAGAACAAAACTCCTATTCGGTGTTCTCTAAAGATTCAGTCATCTCCAATGACTTATAAGAAGACGATCAACATCAGGCAAAAGAAGAAGGGTTGATGAAGATCCAGTGCTGATAAAGACAAATCAAGAAGCATCTTCTTCAAGTCAAGTTGTCGATCTCCATCAGGCAGTAGAGCATATTGTAAATCTTTCTTGTAAGGCTTGCGGGCCAAGAATGTGTAAGATCTAGTTTTAGATCTAAGTGTCGAGCTTGATGGATTGAGATCTGTGAGGCTTGAGGGCTAGGGCAGAGGACTTGCGGGTCCAAACGTGTCGAGCATGTGGGCTCGGGTGCAATGAAGGGGCTTGCGGGCCTATGCTGCAGGCAAGACTTGCGGGTCTGTGCTGTGTAGGGCTTGAGGGATTGAGTTTTGAGCTTGAGGGCTCGGGTGTAGTGAAGGGGATTGTGGGCCTAGGTTGCAGGCAAGACTTACGGGTATGTGCTAAGTAGGGATTGAGGGCCTAAGTGTCGAGCTTGAGGGCTCGGGTGCAATGCAGGGGCTTGCGGGCCTAGGCTGCAGGGACTTGCGAGTCCGAGTTGTAAGGCTTGTGGGCCAGAGGCATTGGAGGAAATTTCTGAGGCTAGCTCACCACTAGGTAGGCGCAGAGGGACAGAGGGCTACTCAAGATACCCGGTCTTGAGGAACCTCTATAAATTCTAGTGTGTTTTCTGTGTTGTGTTTTTACTTTCTAAATCAGATAACCAGAAATCAAGAACACCTAAAGGGGACAAAACAATTTGAAAAACCTATTCCCCCCCCCCCACCTCTAGGTGATAAGTCGACACCCAATAACTTACAAGTGGTATCAGAGGTAGGTTCTTCAAATAAAGCTTAACAACTTGAACAAATCTACTATCTGGGTGTCCATTCATCATAGCTATGGAATCAAGAATAGCTATTTGTTCGAGGAGAAACTATGAACTATGGAAAATAAGAGCTAGAATATTCATGGAAGCTATGGATCCCAGGATGTTTCAAATTGTTCAAGAAGGGCCATATGTCCCTAAGACCGTGCACAAGAAAATGACTGAAGATGAGATCATCCTAGTCAACTTGGATAAGAAGGCCAAGAGCATTATAGCTGATGCAGATGATGCTCCTATACTCTAGAAACTGATCTGCTGCACTACAACAAAGAACATGTGGGACTCTTTAACAGTCCTCTAGGAAGATTCAGAAGAAGGAAGTGCAGAATCAGTATTGCCCTCCAGAAATCAGAGGGAAGAAGAAAGCAATGTAGCTGAGAAGAAAATCAAGACATTGAGTGACAGTGACTCAAGCTGTTCTGACTTAGAAGAGAATGCTTATTTTGGATTGACTGCCTTATCTGAGTCAGAGGAGGAAACTCAGGATGAAGTCTCTCCTGACTAGGTATGCATTACTCAACCATCCTCACTACCTGCTTCAGTTAAAAGGGCCAAGAGTGCATCAGATGATTGCTCATCTTCTGAAAATGATGCAGAAGACTGCTCATCATGCAACAATAAAAACCATACTAATCTAATAGAATAGTTTGGTGATCTCTTGGGTGCTCTGAAAAAGAGCAAGAAGCTTGTTAGAAAGCAAGCTAAAGAGCTCGAAACACTCAGACCTATTAAGGTTGAGTTAAATGAGAAACTGGGTATGTCCTATAATAAGGACACCAATTCACATGAGCTCAAGAAGATCATAGACAAGCTTTCTGATGAAAGAAACCAAAGGGAAGAACTTATCAAGAAACTTGAGAATGATCTTCTTAAGGAAAGAAGCTTGGTGGCTCAATTCTCTAAGACCAAAATTATACTGCCCATCATTGGCACATTCTCCTCCAATGGAAATAGAAGGGGATTGGGTTTCAATGAAGGGGTAGTAGTTGCTGGGAATGGAGGAAAGGGTAAGTCTAAAGCTGAGGCTCATACCACTTATAAAAATGTAGTGCTTCCTTCTAACAAGTATGACCAGGATAGTGTCCATGGTCACTGGATGAATGGAAGCTCTAATAGTTTGGGAATTGCTCCTGACTATGGGAAGAGAAAAGGCATGGGGGTGAGTGCATTAAAGGCTCCCCATGAAGAAATCCAAATGGCCCATTATGGACCATTCATATTTGGTGCTTCAACCCCCACTTTCAAGGATAAAAAAATAATACCTTCCTAGTCTCTTCTAGATAAGAAGCTGGCTGGTAGCACCAGTAAAATCAACTCTCACTTGATCATATCTGATTCCATCAACACCATGTCAGCCACCAAGCTGGCATCTACTGCTGACAAACAGATAGAGTTAAGAAGATATAATTATACCAGAGCAGTTAGTCAACCTTTTGTCCAGAGGGATAGGAAGAATTTTGCTGCCTTCTCTACTGAACATAAGCACTCAGAAATTGTTCAGAAAAGAAGGTACAACATCCATGAATGTTGGTGCTGTGGTAAAGTGGGACACTTTGACATTGACTGTTGGCACAAGCCCAGTGTGCCTAGTGCAAAGAAGAGCCCTCCTGGAAAGGCTGAAGTGAGTAGAAGAACTCCTTGCTATGCTAACAAGAACCTAGGACCCAAATCACCTTGGGTTCCTAAGGGATATTAAATTTATCATGCAGGGTAGTCCACGTAGCCAATCCAAATCAAACAAGGCTAATGGACAATAAGTAATCCAGGCATATCTTGGGACTAATTACAAGCCAAGAAGCACTAGTCAAGGGGGAGCAAAAAGGAAAAATAAAGGTAACATCACATTAAGGGGGATCTACTAGCTCAATAAGAAGCCAAAGCTAAGGTGAAGGTAACTGTGTTAATTTTTCACCACATAACCTTATCTTTATAGATATGAGAAAATTATTTTGACTTGAGTGAGCAAAAGCTATCACTCAAAGAGCACATATAAATGACACAGCTAAAGCGCAACACTGATCATTCAAAAGAATGAACAAAGGACAATATCGCTCTGTGTACAAAACAAAATCGTCGAAATAATGATTAGTATCTTCGAACTGAATCCTCGATATCTAGGCAGGATCACGACGATACCTAAGCACTGGTCTGATATTTCAGAAATCCGTAATTAACTGATCACAATCGTTAAATCTAAGTTAATCAGAATCTTAACAAATGACACTTCACCTTTAAGTCCCGAAACTATAAGCAGGGTCGGATGTCTTAAAGTTAAAACACGTTCTACATTTGCCCTAAAAAGCCGTCGTGTTCTCTGCGACTTCGAAGAGTGAATGAGTCGACAGTGGTGAAATCTTCCTAGATCAAGCAAAAGATGGCGCCAAAGAAGGAAGGTTTTCTGTACGAAGGAAGTGAAGTGGTGAGGAATGGGTTTTGAGAAGGATTAGAAGAAATCCAGAGCACCATAGAGCTGCTCGAGGCCATTGGTCTGGAATTCGTTCTCTTGGAGCCAGTAGTAATATTAAAGAGAGAGGTGCTGGAGTTCTACTTAAATGCCAAGAGTGGCTCAAAAGGAACATCCGTAAAAAGCTCAATCAACGGGATGAAAGTAAAGGTGAACCCCAAGAGATTGGCCAGGACTCTTCAGCTGCCGACCTGCGCGAAAGAGGAAGAAAATGAGGAGGTCACCCAGGAGGACCTTAACAATGCTCTGGCATGGTGCGGGCATTCGAACAAGAACTATGGATCTCTGGAAAGGAATAGCTTCAATCAACAAGGAAAGCTGATGGCAGATATTGTGGGAAAAACCCTCATCTACAAGGTAGATATCCAAGCCAATGTTCGATATAATGGCAAGGATAATCCTAAGTTAGAAAACCAACTGGGGTCAAGTTATCTTCAAGAGGATTCAAGAAAGCTTCCAAATACCCAATCTGGGAAGAATTCTATCTCTCTTCCTACTACAATCTTATCCTTAGACCTTCAACAAAAAGTATGGGGTAAAAATCCATCACATGAAAAGGATGGATATTAGAATACTTTAGAGGTGGGAGAAAGCTCTGACTAAGTCTCCCAAGAAGTGGAAGACTGCAGAGGATATGAAGAGGAAGGGAGGAAGCTCATCTGACGGAAGTGAGCCAAGCGACAGCCCAGCCCCGTGTGACTCTGAAGTACTTGTGGAGACAAGGAATGTCTCCCTCCAGACCTCTGCTCTAAGTCTGGGATCTAGGATAACAACAGGAACAGATCTAGGGAGTGCTAAAACTGAGGGGGAGAAGAACAATGAACTCCCTGCTCAAGTGGAAGAAGTGATCAATAAGATCATCGGGGTTGAGGATGCTAGTCATTCTGTAACAGCAATCCAAAAGGACCCAAGTGAAGATCCCAAAGAAGACAACCAAGAGACCCATGCTGATGAGACTAGCAAAGATCTGTCAAACCTTGAAGAGAAGAATGAGTTAAACCAATCACCCATCAGAAGACCCCCATCTCCCATGATTGATGGAAATGAAGAGGGGGAACCAGGACAAGCCAGTTCACCTCGAGAAAATAGGCTAGTGCAGTTGTCCGTAGTATCACAGATAAAAATGCTTCTTGAAGAGCAAAGGCTACAAACTGAAAGTCATGTTAACTCTACTATCAATGAGCTAAGAAGGGAACTATTTGCTGAAACAGCAAGCATAAGAAATAATGTGAAGAATCTGCAAGAATACACTGCCAAAAAGATAGCACTTACTCACCATGGTTTATCTGATGTCATGGATAATCAGATAATGATCAGGAACAACATAGGTAAGTCCTATATAGCAACCAATAGATGGATGGTTAAACACAAAACTAATATCCAAGAAAGGCTAGATCATCACAATAAGAATCTAGACAGTCATCTGCTTGAGGCCAAGAATCACTTGGAAGCAGGAATTCACATGCTCAAGGACAGAATTCTAACCCTTCAAGAGAAACTCCAGAAAGAGATATATGCATAAGTCAAATAGGGGGAGAGGTCAATGATGAAGGCCAGTGTTGAACACGCCATCTGGACAACCAATACCATCAGGGAAGCAATGAATCTCTCGCCTCTGCATTTCGATGAGCCTATTGAAGAATTCCCTGCTGAAGAATTCCCTGCTAAAGAATAACCACATGCTGGTATTGGTATTCCTAACAGTTTTGCCGATCAGAATAAGGGAAAGGAGATGAGGAGAGAAGATGAGGTGAAGCTGAGGAAGAGGAAATACAGAGAAGAGATGGAGAAGAAGGGGGATTATGAAAGATGGAGCCCCAAATCCAGAGCATAATTCAATAGGCATGGGAGCTGGTTAAAGTAAAGAAAGGTGAAAGATATAACTTATACAGTACTCAAGAATGGGCCTAGCATGAAGATCAAGAAGAAGTAAGGAAAGTGCACAGTTAACCTCACTAGAATTCTCTAGAGGGGGAGGGTGAATAGAGATTTAAAAATATTTTTCTGCAAAGTTAATAATTATATATATATATATATGTGTAATGGTCACAGATTAAAGCTTCCCACACACCAACAAGAATTAAACAAGTAAAGAAAGTAAATGCAAGAAGAAAAATCACAGCACAACACAAAGAAATATAGTGGTTCCCCAAACTTTGGGTACTCCACTCTTCTACACCCTTGGTAGGAATTCACTATCTTGCACTGAGTCTTTTGATAAGGAGACTCTTAGAACCAGCCTGAGTCTTTTGATAAGGAGACTCTTAGAACCAACTGAGTCTTTTGAAAAGGAGACTCTTAGAACCAGTACAACTGAATTTTTTGAAGAGAGATTCTAAAAACTCTTTTACACAATTGAAATGAGAAAAATAAGAAGAAGAATAAAGAATTTAAAGACAAGAAGGAATCTTCTTCCTAGCAAGAAGATTGGAAGCACAAGAGGTGAATGAAATCTCTCTTCTATAGTGAGAAGGAGTTTTGTAGCTTTTCTCTCTTTTAGTGAGAGCTATTAGAGTTTGCAGCAGTATGACTCCAGAAGCAGGAGAAGAAGAAAGCTTGATGTATGCTGCAGCTTGATAGAAATATTTCCATAATAATTATATCAATAGAAGGAAAGAATTCATTCTGATTTCAAATAGTGTCCATAATGAATTTAATCAAATTAGCCAAGAATCTATTGGAGGAAAAGAATGATTCAGAACGGCTATAAAGAATAAATTGATTCCATATAAATCAGATCTATAGAGAGAAGGAAAGAGATCTGGCGATTTTGAATTCTGACTTAGTAATCGACGTGCGTCGATTACTATTCGACGTAAGCGTCGAATTCATCCTGGCTGGATGTCGAGAGGAGAATAAGGAAGGTTTGTCGACTAGGGTGCGTCGACTTCACTAGATGCGTCGACTAGAAGTCAGAGTAACGTCAACATAGGATACGTCAAATTCTGTTTGGAGTCACTTCGACTCATTCTGAGAGAAACATCGACAACAGTTCGACATTGCGTCGAATACTATTCGACGCATATTTACTTAACCTAATTTTTCTTTCTTAGAAATCATATTCAACTCATTTTCAAGGGTTAAGAGAAATCATTTCCCCAATAATCTCCCCCTAATTGTCTTAACCCTATTAGAGAGAAATTGTATCAGCATATAATTAACACAGCACATCATTTGTACAAATAAGGAATATATTAAGCAATCAGAAGAAATTAGAAAAAAAAACCATATATAAACAAACTTTAAATTTTCAACTAGAGTGTATTAACATTGATTCAACACATCACTTAGGAGGAGTAGGAAGAGTTTTTCTTTTCCTAGTGAATACTTTGGTGGGTTGCTCTTTCTTAGTAGCTGATAGTACCCTTAGCTCCCCCTGAGTCTCAGCAGTTGGATCCCCCTTAGTCAAGGTGGTTTGATTCCCCTGGGATGGAATTTCTGAGACTTCTACTTCTATTTCGACATTAGTTATGATAGCATCTGGCTCCACCTGAGCTTCAGCTTCAGCCAACACATCATCTGCCTGCTCTTTTTCATTTCCAGCTTCATTCATAACAGTATCTGGCTCCTGAGCTCCTACTTGAGCTATCACAGTATCCATCTTCCCCTGAGTTTCAGCTTCTTTAACTTTCTCACCATCTACCACATCTTCCTTTGCAACTTCTTCATTTTCTGCTCTGCTTGACTCCCCTTGTAATAATACCACTTGATTTGCAGCCTCTCTTGCTATATTGAGTACCTCTATTGTTTGTTCTTCAGAATGTAGCTCAGGTACAATTTCATTTCCAATTGTCTTGAGCAGTGCAAGACTATCAGTTTTTGAGGTAGGAGGGGACTTGTGGGAGAGAGATTTAGGACTGGAAAGCTGCTCTTCATCTATCTTCTTCCCCTTCTTGACCTTCTTAGCTAAGGAGGTTAAGAAAGATTTGGTGACCCTAGATGAAGAGACATATGTCTTCAAGCTTTGCACAGAGGCACTGACCCCTTCTATTTGGGTCTGCATATGCATTATGGAGGAGTGAATGAGGGAGCAGTGCCCATCCAACATTGCTTGGAATGTTTGGGCTGCTGATGCAATGCACTGAGTGAGGAGAGCCTCAGTTGATGCATATGGTTCATGTTGTGGTGGAGGAGGAGACAAAGGAGGAGGTGATGAAGGAGGAGAGAAGTGTGCATCATTGAAAGGAGGTGTGTTTGATGGAGGAGGAGGAGGATGAGCTTGAGCTGATGATTGAATTTGTGTTTGAGATATGGTAGGTATAGTAGGAGTTGTGAGGGTGGAAGAGACTATTGGAGTGTCTCTTTGATGAGGAGGAGGTGAAGATGGATGAGCAGGAGAGTTAGAAGGAGAGGGAGTTCTTTCAGGAATGGAACCAGGCTTGGGAATTTTCCTGGTCCATTTTGAGAAGAGGGCTATGGACATCCTCTTGCCAGGTGGGATAGGAATTCCTTTTGACTTATATAGGTCAAGGAAGGAATGGAAGAGAACCTGACTCATAATTCTCATATATGCATTTTCTTTGTGAGAGTACTTGGAGCTTATCATCTTGAGCAGGCAGCTAGCCCAGTCCACCTTCTTCTTCAGCACAAGAGCCCACATGATGTTCAGTTGTTGTTTGGGCACTGCTTCATGGGCTGAAATCTTGCATAGTAGAACTTTTCCTACTATATCTGCCAGGAGTCTATACTCATCAGAAAAGTCTATCTTCTTTAGGTGGATTGGTCTGTCCTTGGAGAACTTCATGGTTGTTAGCAGATTTTTAATCTCATCAGGTGTGAGTTCCACAGGTTCATCACCTGATAAGGGAATGATGAAGGAGACTTATTTAGTTCCTTTTTCAGAGACTGATTTTCTTTCCTTATTTGAGTTGAGCAAGGATGATATTGGAATGTACTGATGGAAGATCAAAGGTGGTCCTAATGTGTTCTGCAGTGATTGAGACAGGTGTCTCATGGATTGTTCCTTAGATTTCTCCTTGTTCAGAAATCTAAACATGAGCCATGAGCTCTGTGAGTTCTGTCTCCAGGAGCTTGCATCTTGTGGAGATGATCTTATCTAGTCCAACTTCAGTGAACAGAGCAATGATGCTCTTGTAGTTTTCTGCGGCGGCTTGGAAAGATTCAAGGTCAATGTCGAAGCCAGAGTTGGTCTTGGGAGCCATTTTAGGTCAGTGAGAGTGAAGAAGAAATGGCTGGACTGAGAGGTAAGAGAGATGAAAGATGTAGAGTGCGAGAGGATTTCTAACTAAAGAGTTTTATTTAAGTCGGGTGAAGCGTCGAAAGGGGACTTAATTCGAGGCTTATTCGTTACTACAGTGGATGTGACCGAAAATATTTTAGTATTGCCGCTCTTTTGCATGAAGTCGACGTTACGTCGAGTGGAATTCAACGTGAGCGTCGATACAGGGTGAGGTAAGATGTTAGGGTTTTCTATCGACGTATGCGTCGATTGGAGTCTACATATGTGTCAATTTCACTTATTGAGTTGAGTTATCGACGGTGCGTCGATTAGGAGTCGACGTGACTTTTAATTTACCTGAAAAATTCTAGATTTTTATTTCTCTTTATTTCTTCCTAGTCCTAATGTTTTCTAAGTCAGTCTTGGATTAATTTTTAAAGATAGTTTGATTGATTGTGCCAACATTGTTTGGCAATGTGGCCAGTTTTGTTACATATGTAGCACTTGATTATATTAAGATTATGAGAATTTGAGTTTAGAGAGGGATAGAAGTGTTTGCTAGGATAGAAAGTTTGATTAGGATAGGAATATTGGTTAGGATAGAAATTCTGATCAGGATGAATGGGTCCTGAATGGGGGTTAAGATGGAAGGTTTTTGGAGGATAGACATTTAAGTTGCTCTGAGTGTTTATGCGTCGATTTCTATTCGACGTATGTTGATAGTTGCGTCGATTTATATTCGGCGCTTTCTCCAGATTGCGTTGATCTTGTATCGACGCATGGAAAAAGTTGCGTCGATTGGATGTCGACGTATTTTTGTTCAAGCGTCGAGTTGGGGTCGAGGCATCTGAGAGGTTACGTCGAGTATAATTCGACATACTATCATTCATGCGTCGATATGAAGTCGACGCAACTGTATTTTCATAAATTTTCTTTTTCCGTTTTTCTGATTTTACTCTTTTATGTATTGTTTCATTTGGCTTAGTTGAATTTTCAGATGAAGTTTGAGAGTCATCAGCTGAATAATATAATGTTTCATCAAATTGTTTTATTTCCTCATTTTGTGAGTCTTTTTCTTGGTTTGTTGATTTAATGGGTTTAGTGAATTTTACAGGGTTCATCTAAGCAGGTTTGTTGGATGGAATTGGGTTGGTTGAGGGATCAGCCCCTAGCCCAAGATTTTATGTCTTCTTGTTTGTTGTTCAGTGATTTCCTTAAGTGTTTGGCTTCTCATTTTATTGATTCTTCAAAATCTTTTGCCTGGGAAACCTTATCCTTAAGGAGCTGGTTTTCTATTCTAGCCCTTTCTATTTCCTTATCTCTGATGTTAGCCCTTAATTCATAATAGAGCATGTATCCTCTCTATTTCTTTTGTTTTTAACAATAATAATTTGTTCTCTTAGATCCTTGATTTCTTGTTTAGCTTTTAGTTGATCTAATCATAATCCTCTAAAATTATTTTTGAACTCATCACATGAAAAATCTATTTCATCAAAGATGCTTACCTCATCCTTATCCTCAGATTCCTCTATGACAATAAGGCTATTTTCTCTTTCATCTTCAGATGATATGCTTTCTTCAAATCCTGTCTCACTCCATGATTCAGTAACATCATTTTTCTTTGAGCCTCAAGAGCCATTAAGCATAGGTATTCTTGCTTTGACTCTTCATTGTCACTTTTAGAAGAGAAGCTGTCCTCAGAGTCTGTTTCACTCCAGGCTTCTGCAATAAAGCCTCTTTCTTTCTTCTTTCCCCTTTTCTTGAGATCTTTCTGTTTCAGATCTTTCTTTGTCTTAGCATTTTCTGGACAGTCTGGGGCAATTTGTCCAGGTTTCCTGCAAGAATAACAAACAATTTCTTTAGTAGGAGTTTTGTCATACCGTGGTTTTGACTCTCTCCTCTTGATCCATCTGTCCTGACCCATTTCTTGAATTTTCTGGCCAGGAAACTGAATAGTTCTTCTTCAGTGACAGGGCTTCCTTCTTCTGTTGCCTTTAATGCAATATTCCTATCTTTTGAAGAGGTTGGAGTGTTTTCTCTTCTTTTCTTCTCTTCTCTAGTTTTCAGCAGTTGCTCATAGGATTTGAGTTTTCCTAAGAGAGCATCTGTGGAGATTTCCTTTTGCCCTCTTGAGTCTCTAATTGCCCATGTTCTTGAGTCCCATGAACTAGGGAGACTGATGAGTCCTGATCATATACACATTTATGGACTCATCCGGGCCGTTATTCAATCATTTCACCGCACTTTAGCCTTCTTATAGCTTATATTCGTTATTCCATGCTAGGTGCACTTATGGGCCCATTTTGGTATGATATCATGTTTATTTTCATTAGTAGTCTTCACGCGCTGTTAGGTGCCACTTTCAGTGGCTAGATTCGTGGTTGTGCTGGAATTGGAGTCGTGCAGGTGTTCCCGGTGCAATTCTGCACAGGAACACTGCGCACGATCACTTGTTCTATTGCGCACGACCACTGATCGTGCGCCACTGATCGTGTGCACTTAACCCCTTTTTCATGAGTTTTGTTTGGTGGAGTGCGCACGACCATCAATGCCAGTGCGCACGACCACCGGTCGTGCGCTACTGCCCGTGCGCACTTACCATTAAATTTCTGAGTTCTGTTTGCTCTAGTGCGCACGACCATCAACGATAGTGCGCACGACCACCGGTCGTGCGCCACTGGTCGTGCGAACTTTATATTTTATAAATTGTTTTCCCTGCAGGTTCCACCCAGGCAGTGCGCACGATCGCAGAATTCCAGTGCGCACGACCACTGGTCGTGCGCCAATGACCGTGCGCAGTATTTAATTCAGCGCCTATATAATGACCTGTTCGCGAATTAGGTCGGGAGCACGCATTGGAACGCCGTTCAGTCCGCCGTTTTTCGCCCTTGTCACAGTCTTTCACCCCCTTGGCCTCCTCCATCATCCAAGGGCTTAAAGGAAGGGATTCTACACTCATTTTGATCGCTAAGGAAGAAGTTCTTCGCATTAGACGTGGCCGGATGGTAAATCGCTGGAGAAGACGGGTCCATTGGGAGGTGTGACAGCCCTCCTCTACCCCGGACGCAGTTGGGACCGAGCTAGGACGCGGATTGACAACCCGGTGCTTCCTACCGTGAATCTACAACGAGACTCCGAATTCGGTCGTATTTCTTGCCTTTTTCTTCTACTTGTGTGGTTGTATTTGTTTGTATTCTCTTTATCTTGATGATGAACGCTATGAACCATGCTTAGTATTGTTTATTTCATGTTTATGAAATCAATTTGTTCATTTGTGTTAATGAGGTGCGCCCTATTCCATTTTCCGCTCCACTACCGTGTCCGGTGCCGCACTAGCAATTGTTAGTGGTGTGCTTGTCGAAGAGGTGCTTGCGACCCTCAATCCGCCTACCGAAGCGCGGCATCGCGGCCCGTATTTCACTCGCCTAACGAAGCAGCGCGCTCAAGGCCTGCATAGTTCGATTCCGTTAACCTTCTCGTCCATCCTCCCTTTTGACGCAGCGCGCTCAAGGCCTGCCTAGTTTCCATCCCGCCAATCGAAGCATTGCATAGCGGCATTGCATAGGAGTAGGCGTAGTATTTCCTTTTGTTCGCAAACCTCAAAGCCCCTTTCGTTCGCATTCCACCTACCGCAGGACTTCGATCTCAAGTCCTTCCTCGATATTAAACTCCACCTTACTGTGTTCCTCAAGAGACCGACACTCGGGGATTTTCACCATTATTATTACTTGCGCGACCGTTGCACTTGCCGAATTTCTCGCATCAAGTTTTTGGCGCCGTTGCCGGGGAACACAGTCGTGTGAGTTTTCTTGAGAGGGAGAGCCGAGAGATAGTAGTTCTTCCAATGTGTATAACTGCCTTTTTATTTTTGTCTGCTTTTACTTATTTACTGCTTGTTATTATCTTGTTCCCTCCTATTTTAAAGTTTTAGGCTAGTTTTATTCAAGGAGTTTTTCTAGTTGTGTAGATTTCCGTGCAACGAATTTCAGTTTCTTTTTATCTGCTTTGAATCTTGAAAATGTCGTCATGGGGTATTTCGCCTAGCTTTAATGATAAGATGGGTTATTATTTAGACCAAATGATTGAGTTGAATGCTAGGCAGTGTAGGAACGTTGTTTGCTTGTTGTGTCGAGGAGAGGGTCATGAATTGAAGGACTGTCTTAGTCTTTTCAATCCTGACCGCCGCTCCTCCACTCAGGACAACATTGTCCCTATCACTCATTCTTTACCCATGGAGGCTATTGTGCCCGTTACCCCTGAGCTTGTTTCGTGCATGGACTCCTCACTCCCTGTTTATGGCTTCACCCCTAGTGATGATGATCACTCATCTGTTAGCCAACAAGGAGAGGAATGGGAGCTCCTAGATGCACCTGAGCATAATGAGGAAAGTATTCTTTCCGTCGGGGAGGCTTTTGCAGATCTTTTTGCGGAGGAACCAAATCTTTTTGTCCCTCCAGCTTCTTTGCATGATTTTTCTACACACATTATTTATGATCCTATCGAAGTGAAGGAGTGGGGTGATGCTTCTGACTCGAAGGGTGTTCCAAAGTGGGTTGAGGAGGATACTCTCTCTGATGAGGAGGTTTGTACTTCTTCATGGGACGAGGAGGTCCGAACCACCACCGAGGCCCCTGAGTTCTCAAGTCCCCCTCTCTATGATACTTACGATGATGATAGTGATCTATCCTTGGATCCTGCCGGGAGTGAGACCGGGATCACTCCCCCGATTGATGATCATTTACGTTCTTCGCCTTCTTTATTTCTTGATCCCCCTTCTTCATCTGAGCTTGTGCAGGTTGAGTCCTCACAGGTACATCAGGAGGACTTGGAGCTGTTTGCTCAAGTCAATGTTGCGAGCATCCTCTCATGTGAGGAGGTTTATTCTCCCTCCGTAGAGGAAGCTCCACTCATTGCCTTTTCCTCCTGCCACCGTGCTGTTGACGACACCTTGCTAGGCAAGGATGTGTGTTGTGTGATGAGTGAGGACCAGGCCTCCTCCTTTTCTTACATTCTCTACCCTCTACCTGTGAGGAGCAGGTATCTATATTTAGGTAGAGGGGTGACTGTTCTGTCACCGTATCGGTACCCGCAACCGAAACGGATATTGGAGCAGTTACCTGTGCATTTTCTCTTCCATAGGCCCATTAGCTAGAACCTTTATGTTTTCAAATAAGTCGTGCTGGGATGACAGTAACCCCAGTAGTTATCTTTATTTTTCTTGAACTTTTATTTTGTCTAGTTTAGTTAAGTTTTTGTCAAGGCCGTGAATGTCTCGCTGCGTGTGCTGATTCCTGTTTGTGCGTAAACTGCAAGGTGGATGGAGTTTTTACTAAAATTTTGGCCGCTGGAAAATTCCTAAGGCGCACGATCACTGGTCGTGCGCACTACTTATCGCGCACGACC
The DNA here is from genome assembly GCA_033032865.1 of Dactylorhiza incarnata. Lineage (NCBI taxonomy): Eukaryota > Viridiplantae > Streptophyta > Magnoliopsida > Asparagales > Orchidaceae > Dactylorhiza > Dactylorhiza incarnata. Next base: position 1,753,792 of record JAWHQI010000124.1, on the reverse strand, counting down.
ACTGGTCGTGCGATCGGCCCAGATTTTTATAAAAAGCCCGTCCGCCCGAGCCTTTCACGCACGATCTAGGGTTTTCGTTCTCTGTCGCGCGTACGCCGTTTCTGCTTGCTTGCCGCCGATCGTGCGCCTCCCTTCCTTCCGGTGAGCCCATTTCCTATTCTCCTCCTTCCTTTGCCCTCCTACCACCATGAGTTCCAGAGATCGCCAAAATGTCTACCAACGCTCCGGCCGCACTTCCGCCTCTCCTGCTCAGATCCTCGCTAGGATGGCTACCTTTTCCAAAGATTCGCACACGAGGCGATTCAACTCTCTCAAGGAGAAGCCATTCCTCTCGCAGCGTCTAGTGGATTGGAACGAGCTAAATTCCATCGGCGACAATGGAGAGTTGGGGGAGGCCGTCCGCCAACGTTATTCTTTCGATCACTGGAGTGGGGTGCTTGGGTGCGATGATCTCGGCTACCGGGAGCTCACCTTGGAATTTCTTGCTACATTTGAGTGGGATGCATTGCCCTACGGTCAACGTCCAGGAAAGTGCTCTTTCCAAATTTTGGGCAAGGTCTTCACTCTTTCCCTATCCGAGTTGGCGGTGCACGCTGGCTTCTACACTGAAGCCGAGGCGGCGATGATCCCTTTTCTGGATTTGGATGTCTCCTTCCCTGATGGCGTTACCCCGCGTGCCGCGTGGTGTGCCCTCACGGGTCGTGATGAAGAATATGTTGCCAGGAAAAGCAAATCTACCTGGATCGTCGCGCCTGCTCTCCGATTCCTGCAGCATGTCCTCAGCCACTCCCTTGTCGCCCGTGCCCTCAGTCAGAACGTGGTGGGGTGGCAAGATCTGATAGCCCTCTATAGTATGGAATTCCGGCAGCCCTTGCATCTCGGCTACATGTTGGCTTTCTTCTTCCATCACGAGGCCACCTACGGTCTCACTGGTGCCATTGGTGGAGCTTACTATATTACCCGCATTGCCAAAAGCCTAGGGGTGTGGAGTCATCTGCCTCCGATGGTGCAGGTGACTGCGCCTTCCTTCATCACTCGGGCCACCATGGTGAGTTTTCATTTGCTTCGGGTCGTGGGGAAGAAGAATAGTAAACGCTTTGTGGTCGTGATGCCGGGAGATGCGCCTAGGGGGAGGCAAGGCGACGAGGAGCACGAAGAGCCGGCTGAGCCGCCGACTGCGCGCCGAGAGATAGCCCTTCCGCAGCCGCGGAGTCATTCATTTCAGCCGGAGCGGAGAGCCAAGGAGGAGGGCAGTTCTTCAAGAGCGCCGGAGGTGCCAAGTTTCAATCAGCGCCTCTCCGATCTGGAAGCGAACCAGTACTGGCTGACTGATTTTGTATATCAGCAAGCATTGCGGGGAGGACTAAATATTCCCCCACATCCGGGTCGGGCCGCATCTTCTTCCAGACCTCCGCCGTCTGTTGTCGTCTTAGATAGCGACAACGACGACGAGTGATCTTTTTCCCCCGTGTGCGAGCCATTTTTAGCCTTGTTGTATCTTTCCTGCTACTGTTTCTTTATTTTCTTTAAAGTCGCTCGAACTTATTCTCTTTTATTTGCTGTAATAATAACATTCTGCTTCTGGATGCTCTTCTGGGCATCGTTTTATGAATTTAGTACAATTTTTCTTCTTTGTGATGTGTGCGAGTGCTTAATTTTAATTGCAGGAACTGGTTCACCTCTATGGGTGATAACCCCGATTTCTTGATTTTTTAGTGCTCTCACATGTTTAGTTCAGCTTTTATTATTTTTGCTGTTTGTAGTATATCACTTTCAGGTGGCCTTTGTTCCTTGTGATGGAGGTTGCTGCGAACTATTCTTGATCATAAACGCCGATCGTCTGGTATGCTCAATTCTGAGCATTGGGTAACACTTCCTCCCCTCTTTTAGCTTCAAATTTCTAGATGTATTGTTTAGCTTAAGTCTGGGGGAGCGGTTGTTGTTATCCACTGTGCACGAGTTGCACTGCATACTAGAAGGTTGTTTCTTATTTTTCCTAGTCATTTTCTTTGTTTTCATGCGTTACACACCACTTCACCCACTTGAGTGCGCGCTTATCTTTTTGTTGTTGTTCCATTTAAACTAGTTTGGTTGGAATGTGAAATAGGTTGTTAACGTAGGAATTACTATTTGGAGTGCGATGTTGACTCTTGTAGTGTTCTAGTCACTTCGCATGTTATGGTAGAATTTGAGTAGAACAAGATTGTCTCTATGCATCTAATTTATGTTTAGTATTTCTGCGTAGATTTAGATTTATTATACTCAAGTGGTGAATTTGAATGAAATTGACGATAACCCGGTGTTGTGTGTGTACGAGTGCTAGTCGTGTGTTGCTCGAGTCGGGAGGAAGGTTTACCTTTCTCGTGGGCTGAGAACTTGCCCCAAGCGACTCTCGAAGCATGGGTGAGAGCTACTCGTTGAGTCAAACATGATGTAGGCCCCCCTTTGGCTAGTTTGAGCTTTGTTATTCCATGTCCATTTCATTCACCTTTGCAAGCCTATTTTGTGCCTACCATTCCTTTGTCAGCTCCTCTTCATCCACCAAAGCCTGAAGCCTATCCTACACCCGCAACCAAATTGTTTTTAACTGCGCTCATAATTCTCAACTTGTGTGTTGTTTGGAATCCTTGTGTTATGAAGGGAAAATAAAGTCTATCTGCTGATTTTGAACCAACCGGAGGATACATAAAAGAAGTAAAACATGTTAAAAGAAAAGAGTACATTGAAAAGAAATCCTTCCGAGCTAAATAGAAAATTTGTTGGTATTTGTGAAGTAGGCCGTGTGCACACCTGGTTTACATGATAAGTCTGGGGGTGTGTCACACGAGCATAGTTTGTTGGTCTTGTATGGTGCAGCGTTCCGTTAGCTCACTTGGGTTGCGTAGCCATCGTGTTTAACTTTGAATATCATACTGTAACCTAAGCCCCAACTTAATCCTATAAGTCCTACTGATTTGATTTACGAGTTTGCTAGCGCCGTGGAGAGAGTGTGGCCGGGCAAGCGTATGGTTCACGACGTTGATGGATTTCAGCGGAGTTATTCCTAAGCCCCGATCTTTTGCAACACCCGCCTCAGTGTCTCGTCATTTTCATACCGGGCATGATCGTCAAATTCTTCATAATTCACCAACTGAGTAGGACTAAATCTTTACTTACGTTTTAATACTTATTTAAATTAGTTAGCATAGTTAGAATCTCCTTCTACTAGAATCTCTACTCGCATGCGTATGTTACTTCGCACCGTACTCCTTTGTGTAATTCTCTATGTTAATTATTGTTTTCACATTCCGCCGGATTCGTTTGCTCGGGACGCGCAAACAGTTAAGTCTGGGGGTGTGATGAGTCCTGATCATATACACATTTATGGACTCATCCGGGCCGTTATTCAATCATTTCACCGCACTTTAGCCTTGTTATAGCTTATATTCGATATTCCATGCTAGGTGCACTTATGGGCCCATTTTGGTGTGATATCTTCACGCGCTGTTAGGTGCCACTTTCAGTGGCTAGATTCGTGGTTGTGCTGGAATTGGAGTCGTGCAGGTGTTCCCGGTGCAATTCTGCACAGGAACACTGCGCACGATCACTTGTTCTATTGCGCACGACCACTGATCGTGCGCCACTGATCGTGTGCACTTAACCCCTTTTTCATGAGTTCTGTTTGGTGGAGTGCGCACGACCATCAATGCCAGTGCGCACGACCACCGGTCGTGCGCCACTGCCCGTGCGCACTTACCATTAAATTTCTGAGTTATGTTTGCTCTAGTGCGCATGACCATCAACGATAGTGCGCACGACCACCGGTCGTGCGCCACTGGTCGTGCGAACTTTATATTTTATAAATTGTTTTTCCTGCAGGTTCCACCCAGGCAGTGCGCACGATCGCAGAATTCCAATGCGCACGACCACTGGTCGTGCGCCAATGACCGTGCGCAGTATTTAATTCAGCGCCTTTATAATGACCTGTTCGCGAATTAGGTCGGGAGCACGCATTGGAACGCCGTTCAGTCCACCGTTTTTCGCCCTTGTCACAGTCTTTCACCCCCTTGGCCTCCTCCATCATCCAAGGGCTTAAAGGAAGGGATTCTACACTCATTTTGATCGCTAAGGAAGAAGTTCTTCGCATTAGACGTGGCAGGATGGTAAATCGCTGGAGAAGACGGGTCCATTGGGAGGTGTGACAGCCCTCCTCTACCCCGGACGCAGTTGGGACCGAGCTAGGACGCGGATTGACAACCCGGTGCTTCCTACCGTGAATCTACAACGAGACTCCGGATTCGGTCGTATTTCTTGCCTTTTTCTTCTACTTGTGTGGTTGTATTTGTTTGTATTCTCTTAATCTTGATGATGAACGCTATGAACCATGCTTAGTATTGTTTATTTCATGTTTATGAAATCAATTTGTTCATTTGTGTTAATGAGGTGCGCCCTATTCCATTTTCCGCTCCACTACCGTGTCCGGTGCCGCACTAGCAATTGTTAGTGGTGTGCTTGTCGAAGAGGTGCTTGCGACCCTCAATCCGCCTACCGAAGCGCGGCATTGCGGCCCGCATTTCACTCGCCTAACGAAGCAGCGCGCTCAAGGCCTGCATAGTTCGATTCCGTTAACCTTCTCGTCCATCCTCCCTTTTGACGCAGCGCGCTCAAGGCCTGCCTAGTTTCCATCCCGCCAATCGAAGCATTGCATAGCGGCATTGCATAGGAGTAGGCGTAGTATTTCCTTTTGTTCGCAAACCTCAAAGCCCCTTTCGTTCGCATTCCACCTACCGCAGGACTTCGATCTCAAGTCCTTCCTCGATATTAAACTCCACCTTACTGTGTTCCTCAAGAGACCGACACTCGGGGATTTTCCCCATTATTATTACTTGCGCGACCGGTGCACTTGCCGAATTTCTCGCATCAGAGACTCATTAGCAATTTGTCATCGATCTCAGTGAGAGAGATCTCTCTATCCAAGCTTTTCAATTGATTGATGATTAGACTGAATCTGTCATACATCTCAGATATGCTTTCTTCACTCTTCTTTTGGAAGTTCTCATATTGGGAAATCAGTAGAGCCTTTTTATCTTTCTTTTCATCAGCACTTCCTTCTTCCATCTTTGTAAGAGCATCCCAGATCTCTTTGGCTGATTCATAGTCCACAACCCTTTGAAAAATCTCATCATAGAGGGTTGAGACAAGAATGTTCACAGCTTTTGCATCACATGCCCTTGTTTTCTTTTCATCATCTGTCAGCTCAGACCATGGGACATGTGTTTGAGTTACATTGCTACTTGAGTCCCTTCTATAAGGCTTGGGAGCACCTGTCAAAATAACATTAAACAATTCTTCATCAATAGAGTTTATATAGATCCTAATTCTTGTTTTCCAAACTGCAAACATTTCAAGATTGCACATTGGAGGTATGGTGGAAGCATAATATTTGATTTGTGCCATGTAGAAAATAGTTTTGTAGAAGAATATATATATATATATGAGATAGGATCTTTTTGATCAAGGAGTTACCCTTTTTAGATCAACCTCGCTTTGATACCAATTGAAAGTGCACAGTTAACCTCACTAGAATTCTCTAGAGGGGGGGGGGGGGGGGTGAATTGAGATTTAAAAATATTTTTGTGCAAAGTTAATAATTATATATATATGTGTGTAATGATCACAGATTAAAGCTTCCTACACACCAACAAGAATTAAACAAGTAAAGAAAGTAAATGCAAGAAGAAAAATCACAGCACAACACAAAGAAATATTGTGGTTACCCAAACTTTGGGTAATCCACTCTTCTACCCCCTTGGTAGGAATTCACTATCTTGCACTGAGTCTTTTGATAAGGAGACTCTTAGAACCAGCCTGAGTCTTTTGATAAGGAGACTCTTAGAACCAACTGAGTCTTTTGAAAAGGAGACTCTTAGAACCAGTACAACTGAATTTTTTGAAGAGAGATTCTAAAAACTCTTTTACACAATTGAAATGAGAAAAATAAGAAGAAGAATAAAGAATTTAAAGACAAGAAGGAATCTTCTTCCTAGCAAGAAGATTGGAAGCATAAGAGGTGAATGAAATCTCTCTTCTATAGTGAGAAGGAGTTTTGTAGCTTTTCTCTCTTTTAGTGAGAGCTATCAGAGTTTGCAGCAGTGTGACTTCAGAAGCAGGAGAAGAAGAAAGCTTGATGTATGCTGCAGCACTATTTCTCAATTCTCTTTCTTTTCAGTTGGGAGCTCTTCCTCTTTTTCAAATGTAAAAATGGTGGATTACTTGTATATATTTCTCTGCCGACCTCCTTGTTATTTATACTTCTGTTTATTCAAATAACACAATAGAAGGATAATCAATTAGCAGTCAGAGAAATAGAAAGATAGAAATATTTCCATAATAATTATATCAATATAAGGAAAGAATTCATTCTGATTTCAAATAGTGTCCATAATGAATTTAATCAAATTAGCCAAGAATCTATTAGAGGAAAAGAATGATTCAGAACGGCTATAAAGAATAAATTGATTCCATATAAATCAGATCTATAGAGAGAAGGAAAGAGATCTGGCGATTTTGAATTCTGACTTAGTAATTGACGTGCGTCGATTACTAGTCGACGTAAGCGTCGAATTCATCCTGGCTGGACTAGGGTGCGTCGACTTCACTAGATGCGTCGACTAGGGTGCGTCGACTTCACTAGATGCGTCGACTAGAAGTCAGAGTAACGCCGACATAGGATACATCAAATTCTGTTTGGAGTCACTTCGACTCATTCTGAGAGAAATGTCGACAGCAGTTCGACGTTGCGTCGAATACTATTCGACGCATATTTATTTAACCTAATTTTTCTTTCTTAGAAATCATATTCAACTCATTTTCAAGGGTTAAGAGAAATCATTTCCCCAACAGAAGGGATAAGCAAGCAGGAAGAATTCCAGCAAACACTCCTGAACCTCTAAAGTATCATCCCAAGCCATATGAATACTTCTCCAGGCAATCTGAAAAGAAACAGGAAGCTGCTGACAGGAAGGCAAGAAGTGAATCAAAAATATAGATGGCTTAATCCAAAAAGGGCAAATGTAGAAATGATGAAAACTTTAAAACAACTATCACCATCTATAAATTATCAATGAAGTGATATTTGTAAAATTATGTGTTCACTCAAAATTAACTACAATGTCGTTATAATATGCTAATTTGCTTAAGATGTACTTCATCATTGAGTGGGTTATGTGTACAACCCCGATGTTTGCCAGGAGGTATTAGGGAGTTCGCTCCTAAGGAGTTCACACCTAAGTAAGTGAAACTCCCTTGGGCGAGTGGCCATAACGACGAGCTCGGCTCGTTGGGGGTGCATTTAGAGATTTTGGGGCTCGTCCAAGCCAAGGGTTCGCGAGCCCGGCTCGTTGGAGTGCATTTAGAGCCTTCGGGGGTTTGGTCAACCCAGAGTCTCGCGAGCCCCGCTCGCAGGAGAGACGCCAAAGCAGGCTGGCTCGCCCAATAGGGGTCTAGGGATGTACTTTTACCAGGAGGCCCCTAGTGGCCTGCGGTTAGCCCCTCGGAACGGAGGAATTTGACTGTTAGCAGACCAGCTTGGGGTGCAGATAGTAAAAGTGGAAGGCGGGTTTTGGCTATTAGCAGACCACAAAAACAAAAACTATAAATAGACCTTCAAGGGCACAATGGGAGAAGATCCGGATCTCAGTCTTTGAGCTTCTTTCTCCCTTGGCTACTTTGGTTTAGCTCTCTAGCTCTCCAAGGTGCCCGAGTCCTAGCTTTGGCTTGGGAGGGGAAGCGCTCAACGATCTTTCGGGATAGTGGAGGGACCTCCTCGCTGCGACTAAGGTCTTAGTCCTTTTTCTAGTCTCCAATTTGCCTCTTCCGAGGGATCAGTAAGGGCTAGCTACCCCTCAACTCGTTGAGGGCCCCGAGCTTCACAAGAGACCGAGAAATCGGTTTCAACATTTTGGTGTGGTGAGCGTGGAGCATGGCTGGTGCAAGTAAGTTCCAAGGAGGAGACATGGCGGGTGACGAAGATCAAGGCGAGGAGTTCAGCGGGTCACCCCGGGTGGTGACGCCGAGGATGTTTGCGGACTTCGGGAGGGAGGTGCTCGACACCTTCGGGCTCACTGTCGCAGCGCTGCGAAGTGAGTTCGCGACCCCAGCACCTCAAGCAATCTCCCCCTACCCCCAGCAGCGGCTGGCAAGAATGCCCCGGGGGGGAAGGGCCGGAAAGGAAGTTGTCGGAGGGTTAATGCAAGACCTGGAGGGGCGAGTGTTGTTTGCCAGCCCGATGAGCTCTGTGCTGGCGAGCACGGTGCCGGTGAGCGCAGCGCAGGCGAGTTTGTCGCAAGAGAGCGCGCTCCCGGATGGCGCAGTGACCATAGGGGTGGTTTAGGCGAGCGCTGATCTCGAAAACGCGGTCCCCGCGAGCTCAAGTCTGGTGAGTGAGCTCAGGGGGCGAGTGGAGCAAGAAAGGGTGGCAGGAGGGGGAAGCCCCTTTTGCAAGTTGGTGCTTTCTGCGCACAGCCTGGTAGGGTTCGGGGAATGGGATAGGGTGTACTACCATGGTAGGGATGACCCTGTGCAGCACATTCAGTCTTTCGAGGACTCGGTCTCAATCAGGCAGATGTCAGATGCTTTCAAGTGTCTGCTCTTCACCGTCAACCTTAAAGAGAAGGCCATGGATTGGTTCCATCAGCTCCCTACAGGGTCGATCTACGCTTTCAAAGACTTGCTCCGGAGTTTCCTGTTGCGTTTCTCAACTTCAAAGAAGGGGAAGAAGGACACCGAGTCCCTCTTCAAGGTGAAATAGGAGCCTAGGGAGTCGTTGGCTCACTACACGGATCGATTCCAGGAGGAGGTGATGCTCACTAAGGAGATGCCTGGGTTTGCACTCCAGCTCGCCTTCACGGTCGGGCTGAGGGAGAGTTTTTCAAGATGGCTTTGAAGAGGAAGGCCCCCGTCTCCTACGAGGAGTTGATGGAGAGGGTGGTGGAGGAAATCGAGAGTGAGAAGGCCAACCCGGAGCTCACCAAGAGGCTAGCCAAGCTCACTGAACCGGAGGTCAAGCAGCAGGAAGTGAGAAGAAGGGAAGAGCCTAGGGCCCCGGAGGGGGGATGGAGGCAGCACGGCGGAGGAATGCAGGGTCAAGGAAGGGCTTACGCCCCGGGAGGGGGTAACTTCTATGGAGGCCAAGGAAGGCCCCATCAGTTGGGATGGAGGCAGGGTCCAAGGCAGATGCCTCCCCCACCTCAGCAAGCCATGGAGATCAGGCGGGGAAGGGGAGGTAGAGGAAGGAGAGAGGAGGCAGGAGAAAAAGCTGGTGCAGGAAGGAGAAGGAGGAATAGGGTGGCAGAGGCCGAGATGGAAGAGGTGACGTTGCCATACTGTGACTTCCACGATGAGGAAGGTTACGCGACGGCCACCTGCCCCGAGTTCTTGGAGACAAAAAGGGCCAGGGTGCCCGCGCCGCGACAGCAGCAAGCGGTGAGAATTGAGGAGGTCGAGCCTTGGGAGGATGAGGAGAAAAGATGCGAGGATAGGGTCGATGTGGGGATTAGAGGAGGGATAGGAGTGAATTACGGGGGGGGGGTAGGGTTAGAGGCAACCTGCAAGGCGAGCCTCCAGACCATCTATCGTCGGAGCGTGGCTTCATCATCCACCGCTCCACCCCCGGCAGAAAAAATTATTTTCTCTCAGAGGGACATGCCGGGTCATGAGGACCCTTTCTGCGATGCGTTGCTCATCCAGACTGCCATTGAGAACTTCACGGTGTCCCGGATTCTCGTGGACAATGGAAGCTCTGTCAATGTCATCTTTAAGAAGGCGTTCGATGTGATGAAGGTGGAGAATAAGAGGGTGCATGCCTCGAATGGCTCATTGTTCGGGTTCTCCGGAGAGAGGATGGAGGTTGAGGGCGGAGTGGGGCTCCATGTAGTCCTGGGAGGGAAATTTCGGAATTGCCGCTTCATCATAGTGGATGCCCCCAGCAGCTATAACGCCATCTTTGGACGGCGGCTTATCAGTGATTTCCACTGCGTCCCCTCCACTTTACACCAGTGCCTCAAGTTCAACTTGGGAGGAGTTCAGATTCGGGTAAGGGGGGCCCAATGGTAGCAAGGCAATGCTACGTAACGACAGTGAACACTATCTCCTGGGTGGCTGAAGCTGAGAAGTGGGATCAGGAGGTAGGGGAGCCGGCGGGTCTCGGAGAGAAAACAGTGGAGAGAGTGGAGGAAGGGGAAGAGGCAGAGGTTCAAGCCCAAGGAGGAGGGGCAGAAGAGCTGATGGTAATAGGAGACGAAGGAAGGGAGGATGAGGTCGAAGCTTTAGCTAGCGGCGAAGAGAAAGAAGAAGATTGGGAAGAGCATTCCCGGCTGTAGGCCCTGGAGGAGGTCGTGGAGCTCGAGGTCACCACCCGAGCCGGGGTGGTGGAGAAAGTAAGAATCAGCGGGGAGCTCAGCCTGGAGGAGCAGAAGCAAATCCTAGCCTGCGTCCAAGAAAATGTGGATGTCTTCGCTTGGAGAGCCGCGGAGATGCCCGGGATCTATGCAGATGTGGCTTTCCACCGCCTCAATCTCGACCCCGGCACCCGCCCCATCCCTTAGAAGAGGAGGGCCATAGCAGACAAGCTGGAAGGACCCATTCGAGAGGAGGTGGGTAAGCTCCTGCAGGCAGGTTTTGTATCGGAGATCCAGTATCCAGGCTGGGTCTACAACGTGGTTATGGTGAAGAAGGGGGGAGGTAAGTGGAGAATGTGTATCAATTTTTCCTTGCTTAATAAATCATGCCCGAAAGATTGCTACCCCCTGCCTAGAATTGACGCGCTGGTTAACTCAGCCGTCGGTTTCCCTGTAATGTCTTTCTTAGATGTTTTTTCAGGTTATCATCAAATTTGCATGCACCCCCCAGACATCAAGGATGTCTCCATCATCATGGGGGATGGATGTTATTGTTATAAGATGATGCCCTTCGGGCTTTAGAATGCAGGTTCCACATACCAGAGAATGATGAACCGGGTCTTTCGGGAGCAGAAGGGAAGAAACTTGGAGGTCTACGTCGATGATCTCATGGTAAAGAGTCGGGACCCTGAGTCTCACCTCCAAGACCATGAAGAGACCTTTGGGACCTTGCGGAAGTATAAGATGAAGCTCAACCCCATGAAGTGTGTCTTCGGGGCTAGCCGAGGAAAATTCCTGGGTCACTTGCTCACCCCGGCAGGGGTGGAGCCTAACCCGGATAAGGTCAAAGCGATCATGGAGTTGCGGTCACCCAGAAGCTCAAAAGAGGTCCAGAACCTCACGGGAAAATTGGCTGGACTCAATAGGTTCCTCTCCAAGGCAAGAGAGAAGTGTGCACCCTTCTTCAAGGTGCTGAGGGGGAACAAAAAGTTTTAATGGACCTCGGAGTGTGAGGAAGCCTTCCAAGCTTTGAAAGAGCAACTCGCCCAAACTCCTCTACTCCAAGGGCCGAGACCGGGAGAGGATCTATCCCTATACTTGGGGGTAGGATCCGAGGCAGTAAGTTCAGTGTTGGTCAGGGAGGAAAGCAGGAAACATTTCCCCATCTACTACGTCAGCCGAGTGCTGAAGAAGGAGGAGCTCTGATACCCGATTTTGGAAACTTTGACCTTACTTTCAAGCACATTCGATCAAAGTAGTGACTGATCACCCACTTTGCAAAGTCATGGAAGGGGTGGAACACTCGGGAAGGTTGGTAAAGTGGTCCATGGAGCTGAGTGAGTTCGATATCATGTTCGTGCCTAGGACGTCGATCAAGGCGCAAGCAGTGGCAGACTTCATGGCCGACTACTCAACCAAAGTGGGGGAACATGAATTGCCTCCCCTGATGGCATGGAAGGTGTTGGTGGATGGCGCGTCAGGGAAGCACTCCTATGGAGGGGGAATCATCCTGATGAGCCACCAGGGGACAAAGATCGAACAAGCCCTAAATATTCATTTTCCAATTACCAACAACCAAGCCGAGTACGAGGCAGTGATAGCGGGCCTTCGGCTGGCCAGGGGAACTAGGAGTGCAAGATGTGGAGGTCTCAATGGACTCCATGGTGGTGGCAGCCAAGTTAGGGGAGAGTTTGAATCAAAGGACCCGACCTTCCAACATTACCTGGAGAAGGTCAAGGGGGTCATCGGGCGATTACGCACTTTCTCGATCAACATGTGCAAAGGGAGGAGAGCACCTCGGCGGACCTCCTAGCCAGGTTCAGTCCCCGAGGGGGGGGGGGGGGGGGGGGGGGGGGGCGGTTTCGGAACTCTTCTAACCCACCATCGAGGAAGGAGAGCTGATGGAGGTAGATCAGCGGGCCTCATGGGTGGATCCCTTCATCGCCTTCTTATCGTCAGGGAAGTTCCCTGAAAAAGACATAGACAGATGGCGCTTCAGGTATAAGTTAGCCTATTATTCCTTGCATGCAGGGGGGCTATACAGGAAGACACTCTCGGGGCTCCTGGTCCATTGTGTTTTCGAGGAGGAGGTCCCGAGAGTCCTAGAAGAAATTCACTCCGGGGAGTGTGGCAGTCACTCTGGGAGCCAAACCCTGGAGGGGAGGGTGTTGAGGAAAGGCTACTTCTGGCCTACCCTCAGCAAAGATGTGGTGGAGTTTGCAAGAAAATGTTCGAAGTATCAGCTATATGCTCCGCTCCAACTCCTCACAGCTTAGAGGCTCGGGACCATCACAGCTCCATGGCCTTTCGCTATATGGGGGTTGGACCTAGTTTGCCCTTTCCCGCAAGCTAGTGCCCAGAGGAAGTTCCTGATGGTAATGATCGATTACTTATCCAAGTGGATAGAATTCAAGGCGTTGGCCAAGGTAATGTCCCAAGTTTTAAGAAATTTTGTGGGGGGGGGGGAGATAATTTGCATGCACAGACTCCCACTGGCTATAGTGACGGACAATGGACCACAATTCGCCAGCGAGGAGTTTGTTAGTTTCTGCACCCAACTCGGCATCGACCTCAGGTTCACGTCGGTCCACTACCCGAGAAGCAATGGTCAGGTAGAGGCGGCGAACAAGATAATTGTCAACCTTCTCAAGAAGAAAGTGGAGAATCTGCGAGGGAATTGGTCGGAGCAACTACCCTCGGTCCTTTGGGCCTTCAGGACTACTCCAAAAACCGCCACCGGGGAGACCCCATTCAAACTCTCTCATGGGTCAGAGGTTGTTCTTCCAATAGAGTTCGAGGTAAAAACCCCCAGGGTGATCGTCGCGGGAGAGGGGGATGAAGAATGGCTAGTGGCAAATGAAGCGGAGCAAATGTTGTCCCTGGACCTGGTAGAAGAACTTCGTGATCTAGCTGTTGTTCGACAGGAGGAAATCAAGAGGCGTATGGCCAGGTACTTTGGTCACCATGTCCGAATCAAGCGGTTCGAGAATGGGGACTTGGTCCTAAAAAAGGTAGATGCGGTCGGGAGAGGAGCTGCAGTAGGCAAGCTTGAGCCCAACTGGGAAGGTCCTTACATTGTAAGTAAAGTGCTCAAGTAGGGAGGGTATCACCTCCAGAATGTGGAAGGGGTACCCCTCGGCCGAGCCAGGAGTGGAGATGACTTAAAACGATTCTACCCTTTAAATTTTTTTATTCACTTCATTTGTTGAGTATCATACTCCTGTGTGATAGTTGTAACTACTATGCGAATGCGATAAGTGTTGGTCCCGGAATGCCCCAGATCGATTCCGCTCCCGGGCTCTCACTAGACGGGGGGGGTTCAAGTTGATCTCTGGAGAGGCTGGCAAGGTAGTAAATGGTTGGTGCTGGGATTCCCCAGATCGATTTCGCTCCCGGGCTCTAACTAGATGGGGGGTTCAGGTTGATCTCTGGAGAGGCTGGCAAGGTAGTAAATGTGTTGGGATCATTGCCCACAATGTTCTAGATTTGGAGAAGTCCATTCCTGAGTTAAAGATATACCTCACAATGTATTTGATATGTTATCTAAAATCATTGTGCAGAAGTTCAGGTCAAGCTAGGTGCTCAAGAAATTCATCTAAGTTCACAAGCGTCGTGACACACCACATTGCTCGACGCCTGTGACTCAGGAGCGTCAACCCATGTCTGTTGTCTCAAAGGCAAAGTCACTGACTGAGGATCTGAGACCAAGTCAAAATGCGTTGAGCCAAGGAGCATCGCTCGACGCTGTGGAATAAGAAGCGTCGCCCTACTTCAGTTAGCTCAACGTCAATAAAAAGGATATAGATGAGAAGGCAAAGATTTAAAGCGTCGAGCTCCTATACATTGCTCGACGCCTTATAGAAAAAGCGTCAACAAAGATACACATTTCTCAACGCCTTCTTCCTTAATTGCTCGGAGTTAAGAATTGTGTGACAGTGCATCTACATCAAACTGAGCTATGTCAGGACGACGACCATGTCTCAGCGTTTCGCTAGTTCTGAAGCCGCTGAAGATCATTAAGGATCTGACGTCATGGAGGAGCATCCTAGAAGGCGAGGTTTGTGGGTTATAAATAGAAGGGTTGGATTGTGATTTACGTGTTCCATATTCGTAATCAAAGCCCTTATCCTTCTTTGTTGTTCAAGGAAAAATCAGGGGAGGCATCAAAGGAAGTAGATCCAGTTTCTGATCAAGATTTGCAGTCATCATTAATTTCCAATCCTGGAGATCTTGACGATACTGTCAAGGAGATAAAAGAAGGATTCCTCAAAAGAGAAATAGATTTTTTCATTTTGTGCAAATCAAATCTCCTCAGAGAAAAATCTGAAGAAGCCATCTTCTCTTTCAGAAGTGTTCTAACTTAAAGAAATTCATTCAGCAATCTGGTGCTTATACTTTTTCTGAAGAGAGAAGATCAAGGAGGAAGAATCTGTCTTCCTAAAGAAGAACTATCATCACAGCCTGTGCAATTCAAGATGTTTCTTTTTGTTGTTGCTGATTTGTTGAAAGTTTCTGTCTGATTATTCAGATAGTTCAAGAAGACTCAAGACTTTGAAGAATCTGAGTCTGTTTATATTACTATCACTTTTGATTCCAGTAGGATCTGAGTTGTCAGATCTGAGTGTAGGATCTTTCAAGTATCTGAGTTGTAGGATCAGGTGTGATCTGAGTTGTAAGATTCAGGGGTGAATCTCAGTGTAGGCCTATTGTTATAGAGGCTGAGGTAGGACTTTTTCAAGTCTGAGTTTGTAGGATTTGGAGAGATCTGAGATTGTAAGATCTGTTGTGATCTGAGCTGTAAGACCTTTTGTGGTCTGATATCTGGAGAAGATATAAGCCCTATCTGGCACACTGCTAGAGGGGAGAAGGGGGAAAGTGGATGTACCCTAGATAGGGGAACCACTATAAAATTCTGTGTGTTTTTGTTTGTTTCTTGAAAGCTCTGATCATTTCTCACACACACACCTAGGATTTGTTTATGAAAAAATTAAGAGAATTTAAAATAACCTATTCACCCCCCCCCCCCCCCCCCCCCCCTCTAGGTGATTTGCTACCCTTAACTAAATACTTTCAAAATGGTTGGTGCTGGAATGCTCCAGATCGATTCCGCTCCTGGGCTCTCACTAGATGGGGGGTTCAGGTTGATCTCTGGAGAGGCTGGCAAGGTGATAAGTGTTGGTGATGGAATGCCCCAGATCGATTCCGCTCCCGGGCTCTCACTAGATGGGGGGGGGGGGTTAGGTTGATCTCTGGAGAGGCTGGCAAGGTGATAAGTGTTGGTGCTGGAATGCACCAGATCGATTACGCTCTCGGCCTCCCACTAGACGGGGGGTTCAGGTTGATCTCTGGAGAGGCCGGCAAGGTGATAAGTGTTGGTGCTGCAATGCCCTAGATCGATTCTGCTCTCGGGCTCTCACTCGACGGGGGGTTCAGGTTAATCTTTGGAGAGGCTGGCAAGGTGATAAGTGTTGGTGCTGGAATGCCCCAGATCGATTCTGCTCCCGGGCTCTCACTAGACGGGGGGTTCAGGTTGATCTCTGGAGAGGCTGGCAAGGTGATAAGTGTTGGTGTTGGAATGCCCTAGATCGATTCCGCTCCCGGGCTCTCACTAGACGGGGGGTTCAGGTTGATCTCTGGAGAGGCTGGCAATGTGATAAGTGTTGGTGCTGGAATGCCCCAGATCAATTCCGCTCCCGGGCTCTCACTAGACGGGGGGTTCAGGTTGATCTCTGGGGAGGCTGACAAGGTGATATGTGTTGGTGCCGGAATGCCCCAGATTGATTCCGCTCCTGAGCTCCCACTAGACAGGGGGTTCAGGTTGATCTCTGGAGAGGCTGGCAAGGTGATAAGTGTTGGTGCTAGAATGCCCCAGATTGATTCCGCTCCCGGGCTCTCACTAGACTGGGTGAAAGTGAGGTTAGATCTTAGATTTACTCTAGAGAGGGGGGGGGGGGGTAGAGTATTAAAAACTTTTAGTTAGTTTTTATAGAGGAATTAAAATACTGATATAAATATTTGTATAGCAAAGTGAATTATGAAACAGAGTAAAACAAATCACACAGCACAGCACAGAAAATTAAACACAATCACAGAGGACACAAGGATCTATAGTGGTTCCCCAATCAACCTGGGTACATCCACTCTTCTACCACACTTGGTAGGAATCCACTATAGGTTTTTGCACAGGTGCCCTGCCACCAAATGGAGTTTTGATCAGGTGCCCAAAACACCAACCACAGGTTTTTGTTCAGGTGCCCTGCCACCAAAAAAGCTAACTTTTGATGGGAGTTAAAACCCTATACAAGATGGAAATAGAAGGTTAAGAAGTTCTTCTCTGTCAACAAGCTGAGAGAAGACTAATGAAAATGTTGTTGTAAAACTCCCCTGTTTGATTGAAGTAGTTGACAATTGGTGGAGAAGCTTTCACTTGAATGAAACAAATCTTCTTGATAGCTGATTAATCTGAGAGAATGAGTTCCTCAGATTGTTGTTGCTCTTTGAAGATTTGAACTTGCAGCAGAGATCTGAGAGAGAGTGTTGATCTTCTGAGAAGAATGTAGGTACTGCTTGAGGAGGAAGATGGCTGAATAAAATTGACTGTCTGTACTTCTTCTTCTTTTCTACAATCGTGTGTGTAGATATTTGTCTCTAATATCTTCCTTCTTTGATAATAATATTATAAATTGAATTTCAAATCTTCTAATTTAAGGAATAGAATAATATGACTTGAATCCTTCCCGGAACTGCAACAGCCACCAAAATGATTTTGGCAGGTCCTTTAATTCCTTTGCCGTATAATATTCCTTTTGCATTAAATGTCAACGGCTATATTATCTTGGAAGAAGAGAATAGAAGGAATATAATAAAGAGAGATAAAATCTTTGTCTTATATGAAATAGATCCGTTGATGATTTGATCTGAGAGACGAGTTCGTCGATCTGAGTGTTGAATTAGTCGATCTGAACTTCTGATGCTGATTCGTCAAACGCAGAGATGAGTTCGTCGACCGCTGAGACTGGAAATTCGTCGACCGCTGAGACTGACTGAAAGTTTGAATTCGTTGAACAGAAGCTAGTCGTTCGTCGAATTTAGAAGGGAGTTCGTCGAATGCAGCAAGCAATTCCTCGAACGCAGAAACTTAACTTTTCCTTAAGTTCTAGCTAACTTAACAGCCTAAAAACCTTGACCCTTAGACTATACAAAGGGGTCAACTTAGTCCTAGTCAACATATAGTGATCCTAGCCCAAATCAGTAATAAGGTTGTTCCAACAATCTCCCCCTATTTGGGTTAGGACACTATTTGACAAACATTCAAATAATAAACAACAGAAAAACAAACAGCAGAGCATATGTATCTAACAGAATGTAAATTCATTTCAGCATATAGAATAAAATATAGTGCTCTGAGTTTAGAAACATTACAGAAATAATAAAATCCAAATAATTTAGAACTTTTGTCCTTTTTAGATGAGGGCTTGAAGATAATCTGCCTATTGGGATTTTCTGATTCCTTCTTGCTTATGTAAAGATCCTGAGCTCCTACTATGGTTTGAGATTTACCTTGAACAACCACTGTTCCTGGATGCTTCATTAAGTAATCTTCATATTTGAAAAAGTGCTTTGAGCCATACTTTTCAAATTCCTGCTTTCTGAATTCTGACATTGTTGAATACTGAGAGAAATCTTTACCTTTACCTTCAGCTTTTGCTTTGTTGATCTGAGCTGTGGCAATACATTCCTTGAATCTAGCCATCTGAGCTATCCTTTCTGCTTCTGAATCAAGCGGAGAAGAAGGCCTTTCATCAGAATCACTGTCCTGAATTGAAGATTGGTCAAAGTGAAGATTTCTTTGTCTCGGCAAAGATCCATCAGACACTTTATACTTGTATTCTGAAGAAACATATCTAGAGGAACTTGAAGGAGGTCTTGATGACCTATTGCTTTGAGAACCACTTGAACTAGCTGGTCTCTTAGATTGCTGAGAAATGGATCTCTGGGAGGAAGAGGAAAATCCTGCTGATCCTGCTGCACCTGCTGCTGGAGGAGGAGGAGGAGGATGATTATACTTGACTGGCTTGTCAGAGTAATAACCAATCTTCCTCATCTTCTTTCTTCTATTATTTTCATTCCTGGAGAATCTCATCCAAGATGGAGAGTCCTTTGAATGAGTAATTCCATGAAGAATATAATAAGGAATATCATTGTTACTAGAAGGAAGCTTAGGGACAGCCTTTGACTTTGACTTCCTTTTCTTTCTTTTCTTAGAAGATGAGTTATCAGAATCATCATCATCGTCATCTGAATCATCAAAAGATTGGACTGGATTCTCATAAGGATCATCAACATATTTAAGAGCTTTAGAAATTGTTTGCTCATCAGCTGCATCTTGCTCATAAAATATTTCATCAAAATCAGGTAGGGGGGACTCATCAAAAACAAAAGTTGGAGGTGAATTTACCAAGCCAACTTCCTCTGCTACTGGAGCTTGAACTGTGCTTGGAACTGGAACTGGAATACTTTTGATGATTTTCTTTAACATAACTTTATTAATAGGAGCAGTATAGGGAATTATAGCTTTTGAAACATCTGAAAACTGAGGTAAGCTGTTGAAAACTGTATTTAATTTTGAAAGCAAATAAGCAATATCTATGGAAGTGGAAATAGAGATATTATTTATTGAAACTATATCTGCTACTGTTACTGCATCTGTTGCATCAGCTGTATCTGCTATATCATTTGTATCTGCTATATCATCAATTGTATCTACAATCATATCATCTGGAGCACCTCTGCTGACACTTGGAGCTTCTTCATTAGACATCTCCCCCTGCCTAGCTTCAGGGAGACCTGAATCTAGGCCCCTAGAAGAAGGGACAGGTGGAAAGGTTGTAGAGAAGGAATCAATTGTAGAGGTCAGGTCAGAAAGAGCTTGAAGAACTGGAGCAAGCTTTGCATCCAGGAGGGCATCTAGCTTTGGATGGATGTGATCAAAAATTTGATCAGCTAGAGAGGGGAAGTTGACATAGACAAACTCTGGTTGATTTGAGGATGATGGGGTAGAAGTGGATGGAATGGAGGAGGGTAAAAATATGTTTGTTGCATTGACTGTGGGTGGAGTGGTATCTTGATGGATGGGAGATGAAGGGTGGATGGGTGACTGGTGGTCAACATGAATGGGAGAGTGAGGTGGAGAAGGTAGAAGATTGAAGGAAGGAGGTGGAATGTCATCAACAGGGGATGGAGAATTTTGAGGAGGAATAATTTCTTCAGAAGAGATAATCTGAGGAGGTGGAGAAGGGAGAGGAGGAGAAGAAAAAACAGGAACTTCTGGAAAGGTTTGGGGAGTGACTTGATCAGTCCTTGTGCCATCAGAAGCTTGCCTGGGGGCATCTGCCCTTGGATTATTCTTAGGGATCACCCTGTCCCATTTACCAAAAAGTGCCGAGGTCAGCCTTTTGCTGGCATTAATGGTCACCTTGGGAGAGACCAAAAGGTCTGGGTGCCTTTCCTGATGAATAATTCCCAATACTCTTCCATAATAGACATTCTCCTTACTTACTTTCTTCTTGATGGATTCAAACAGAATCAATCCCCAATCCACTTTCTTCTTTTCCACCAAGGCCACCATCACAAGAAATTGGTGCCTGGTAATATAGTCATGAGCAGATGTTTTGCCCAGCAAAACTTTTCCAACAATATATGCTAAGAATTTGTACTCTTTTGACAAATTCTTTTTCAACAAATGGTTAGGGTTCCACTGTAGTGACCCATCTTAACCAAAGCAACATCAAATTTGACAGAACTGATATCCAGTTCATCATAACCATTCACAAAACCAAAAACTTCAGTTAAAATATCTGGAGATAGAAAAACCTGGTTCCTTGAGATAGTTCCTGATAAAGTATCATTCTCGGCCTTAGCTGTATAAACCCATTCTTTGACTTCTGCAACTGGTAATTTTATCCTGGTGCTCATAAACTTCTTCATTTGATGTTCTTCTAAGAGTCGAAGAATATCCTGGAACACCTGGTCGGACCGAGCGAACGACTCCATGTCAATGTCGAAACCAGCGTCAAACTTCATTGAATACAACACGGCTTGAGAAATTGCCATTGTTCCTGCAAAAGAAAACACGATCAAGTGCAAAGAGAACTGGAGGGAAAAGCAATTTCTGTAGGAGCAAAGTCAGAATGAAATAAAAGATTGATTATATAGAAAGATCGGAGAAGGGGGCACATATTCTTAGAACGAGGTACGACTAACCCTAATAAAATCAGAAGTCGAAAAGACTTAGGTCTTCGTCAGACTGCGTTCGACGAAAATTTTGTTTTCGTCGATCCCAGTTCGACGATCGAGATTGTCTTTGTCTATCCTGAAGTTAAAAGGTATCGCCGATCACCGTTCAACGAATGATTCAATTTCGTCATCCTCCGTTCGACGAAATGAGGGGATAAATAGAAAATTTAATTTTTAATAGATTGAATCTACATCTATCATTCCTATCTGATTTATAAAGAAGATATGCTTCTTTTCATCCAAGGGTTTGGTGAAAATATCAACTCTTTGCAAATCAGTAGAAATAAATTGTAGGCAAATTTTATTTTTATCCACATTATCTCTGATAAAGTGGTGCCTAATTTCTGTGTTTAATCCTACTATGGAGAACTGGATTTTGTGTTATAGATATTGCACTAGTATTGTCACAAAACATAATTGAATTATTTAAGTTGATCCCATAGTTTAGGAGCTGATTTTGTATCCACAGTATCTGTGAGCAGCAACTGCCTGCAGCTATATATTCAACTTCAGCTGTTGATATAGACACAGATGTCTATTTCTTACAAAACCAAGACACAAGCCTATCACCAAGAAACTTGCAAGTTCCTGATGTGCTTTTCTTGTCTACTCTGCATCCAGCATAATCTGAATCTGAGAATCCAGTTAATTCAAATTTAGATGCAATTGGATACCAGAGTCCTAGATTTGGACAACCGTTTAAATATCTCAAAATTGTTTTTAATAAAATTAGGTGAGATTCTTTGGGGTTAACTTGAAACCTAGCACAAATACAAGTAGCAAACATTATATCGGGCCTACTTGTTGTTAAATAAAGTAGTGAGCCAACAATTGCTCTATATACTTTTTGATCAACAGGTTTCCCTGATTCATCATTATCAACAACAGCATTAGAGGGCATGGGTGTTTTCATGGTGGAAGAATCAGACATACCAAATCTTTTCACTAATTCCTTAGCATACTTAGATTGGGATATGAAGATTCCATTTGGAGTTTGCTTCACTTGAAGACCAAGGAAGTATGATTGTTCACCCATACTACTCATTTCAAATTTAGATTGCATTAGATCAGAAAACCTTTTGCATAAATTTGAATCAGTAGAGCCAAAGATAATATCATCTACATATATTTGAACTAGTAAAGTTTGATTTTTATGTATCCTGAAAAATAGGGTTTTATCAACAATGCCTCTACAGAAATTGTTTTCCAAAAGAAAACTAGCTAAGGTTTCATACCATGCTCTGGGAGCTTTTTTGAAACCATAGAGAGCTTTCTTAAGCTTAAATACATAGGAGGAGTGAGTTGGAGAGATGAAACCTGGTGGTTGTTCCACATAGACTTCTTCTTTGATGTCTCCATTTAAAAATGCACTCTTCGCATCCATTTGATATACCTTGAATTTCTTGAATGCAGCAAAGGCCAGAAAAATCCTGATAGCTTCAAGTCTTGCAACAGGAGCAAAGGTTTGATCATAATCAATTCCTTCTTCCTGTGAATATCCTTGGGCTACCAATCTTGCTTTGTTTTTGACTATGTTGCCTTGATCATCTTGCTTATTCCTGAAGACTCATTTAGTGCCAATGACTGGATGGGCCTTTGGTCTTTGAACCAAATCCCAAACCTTATTCCTTTCAAATTGATTAAGCTCCTCTTGCATTGCAAGAATCCAGTTTGGATCTTGTTCTGCATCTTTTATGGATTGAGGTTCAATCTGTAATAGGAAACAAGTTTGCATTTGATTTTGGTGTAGTTGATGCCTTGTTTGAACACCTGCTGAAATATCTCCAATCACTTGTGATATTGGATGATCTCTAATTGGATGTGGTAAATAGTTGGAGTTGGTTCAACAATAGTATCCACTTGGGGAATTTGCTCAGCTGTCACTTGATTTGATTTGTCAGCAAGATCTTCTGGATGATTTTCTTCTTCATTGTCTTCAAGTGTTTGAGTTGATGGAAGTAGAGAATCTCCTTTCTGTAGATTTAATCTATTGAGCTCTTCACATAGAGCTGGTACCTGCAAAGTATTTATTGTAGAGGTGGTATTCCTCTCCTCATTTAACAAGTTAGTTTCATCAAAAGAAACATGCATGGACTCTTCTATCTTAAGAGTAGATTTGTTGTAGAATCTATATGCTTTACTAGAAAGAGAGTATCCAAGTAATAGGCCTTCAGCTTCCTTAGCTTCAAACTTCCTTAGATATTTCTTATCATTGTTATGCACATAGCATTTACAACCAAAAATCATAAAATAGCTAACCTTAGGCTTTTTATTCTTGAGTAATTCATAGGGAGTTTTACCCTTAAGTTTATGTATCATGCTTCTATTCAACACATAATTTGTTGTGTTCACTGCCTCTGCCCAAAAGGAGAGTGGCAAATTAGAATCAGCAAGCAATGTAATTGCTGATTCAATTAGTGTTCTATTTTTCCTTTCAGCTACCCCATTTTGTTGAGGAGTTCTAGGAGCAGAGAAACACTGATTGATCCCTTCTCTTCCATAGAATTCTCTCATCAGAAGAGACTCAAACTCAGTGCCATGATCACTTCTGATCAATGCAACTACAGTAGAGTACTCACTCTTGATGGACCTGAGAAAGTCTGTTAGAACATTGAAGGTGTCAGACTTGTTCCTAAGAAAGAACACCCAAGTAAATCTTGAGAAATCATCTACAATAACTAGATAATAATGCTTCCCACCTAAGCTCTGTATAGCAGTAAGTCCAAAAAGATCTAAATGCAGCAAATACAGAATCCTAGGTGAATCACTCTTGGATAATGATTTAAAACTACTTCTAGTCTGCTTACCTAACTGACAAGCCCTGTAAAGTCCTTCCTTCTTGTATGAACCAAAAGGCAATCCTCTGACAAGATTGTCCTTAGAAAGAGTAGAGATAGTTCTAAGGTTAATGTGTCCAAGCCTTTTCTGCCATAGTTCATTTGTCTTACTTATTGAATTAAATAGACAGATGTCTGAATTGGCAGAGTCAAAATTGACTATATAAAAATTTCCTTGTCTAATACCAGATAATACATTTATGTTTTTATTATTGGTAATAAGACATTGGGAAGGGTGAAAGGTTACCTGATAACCTTCATCACATAACTGGCTTATGTTGATGAGGTTGTGCTAGAGACCCTTGACATATGATAGTTCTTTAAAGGTGACTGCTCCAACCTTGACTTGTCCATATCCTTTTGTCTGTCCACAGTTGGAGTCTCCAAAGACAACTTTGGGTCCAAGCTTTGCCTTATAATTGCTCAGGTTTGTTGGAACATGGTTTTTTGCATCCCTTTAATTTGAGAATAACAAATCCTACTTGTATTTGATCTTGTTTGTCATTGTGTTTTTAGCATGCAGGTTTGGACAAATATGACATCAGGGTGCTGCAACAATGGTCTGGCACTAACCACAAACTGAAGGATTGAAATGTTTAATGCCAGGCATTATGATTAACGCTGGGCGTTAGCTCCTTTCAGTGAAGAAGGTTGTCGTTCGATGAAAATTCTGTTCGACGAAATTGTCGTTCGACGAAGATGCCGTTCGACGAAGATGCCATTCGACGAAGCTGCCATTCGACGAAATGATGGGAGAATGAAACTCAATGCCAGGTGTTAGACTTAACGCCGGGCGTTATCCGGTCGACGAATTTGGCAAGGAGAGAGAAGTCGTGATTGCAGGAAGAACTTAAGGAATGATTTGCCCAACGCCCGGCGTTAGCCTTAACGCCCAGCTTTAGTATTGCCTAAAATGAAACATTCCTAAAGTACATAATCTCCTTCATGTTCTGAAGATCCGAGCCATTAATATGTTGCTAAAAATGGTCAATGCTCGGCGTTAGCACTCAACGCTGGCATAAGCTCAAATTCTATAAATTTGAGGATTTCGTCTTTTCCAACCACTGATTATCAAGAGCCCTTCTCCGGCACTTCAGAAACTCAGTCAAGGCCGTGTTTTCTAGACCATCATCTCCCATGCATATTCGAGCAAAGAATTTAAGGAGGACCGGATCAACGCTTACACAATGCGAAGAATGCGCGCTTCGACTTCAAGAATATTCAGCGTGCCTTCGCCATCTCCAGAATTCTTATAGGGAGTTTTTATTTGATTTTAATATTTTGTTTGTAACACTTTTTATAATTGTTTCACTAATTCGCCTCGTGTTGGCGACTAGGTCTGGGTAGGACTTAGGGAGTAAATTCGCCTCGTTTTGGCGACTAGGTCTAGGGCGTAGATCTAGGGGGTGCTCGAGGCCTTTTTGGGGATAGATTGGCTAGAGTGGCTTGACGCCATATCCGGGGAAGGATTGGCTAAAGCCAACCGGTTCGTGGGGATACGAGTCGGTATAGAAAACAAAAAGGATTTACTATTATTTGCCTTCGATTTCTAGCGTCATAGAAATCAAGTTTTGTAATCTCTTATTTCATATTAATAAAATCATGTCTCTTTTTGTTTTTAATGGTTTTGGTTAATTTCTCTCTAAGTTTAATATCTCTTTAATTCAAGATTATTTAAAATATAACAAAAGTCTTTTAAACCCTTATTCACCCCCCCCCCCCCCCCTCTAAGGGCGCCTCAAGATCCAACAAGTGGTATCAGAGGCAGGTTATTCAAAAAATGGTCTAACAACCGAAAATTATGGCGTCTCGTGATCTCGCTTTCTATGAGGGGCAAGGAATAAGTAGACCTCCACTGTTCATCGGAATTGACTACAACTATTGGAGAACGCGAATGCGTTACTTTTCAATTAATTTAGATCAAGATGTCTGGGCGAGTGTTGAAACACCGTATACGACTCCAACGTATATTGTTGGAGAAGTTACAATCGAAAAGTCGAGAGATAGGTGGGATGATGGGGATAAAAATAAATGTAAAAATAATGCAAAAGCTATGAATGCCTTATTTTGCGCATTAATCAGGACAGAATTTAATAGAGTTTGTGCATGTGAATCTGCTTATGACATTTGGAATTTACTTGAAATAACTCATGAAGGTACCTCGCAGGTCAAAGACTCAAAGTTATTTGATGCAAGACGCCCAGGGC
Source organism: Dactylorhiza incarnata (assembly GCA_033032865.1). Classification (NCBI taxonomy): domain Eukaryota; kingdom Viridiplantae; phylum Streptophyta; class Magnoliopsida; order Asparagales; family Orchidaceae; genus Dactylorhiza; species Dactylorhiza incarnata. The sequence continues at coordinate 1,728,076 of JAWHQI010000124.1, read as the reverse complement.
CTCCCCACCCTGGCTCAGCCAGAAGGAACACGTTCTGGTCGCACCCCCAAGCTGCAGCCCAAGCACCCCAACCGTCTCTGCGCCTATTCTCAGCGCGGCAAGTTGTTGAGGATGGGGCTCGATTGCCAGAGCTCCTTGATAAGAACCTCTCCTAACTGGCCTTATCACCAATTGAGCTGCAGCTCAGTTGGTGATAAGGCCTGTTAGGAGAGGTTCTTATCAAGGAGGTCTTGGGATAGAGCCCCAGCATCAACAACTCGCCGCACTGAGAACAGGCGCGGAGATGGTTTGGGGTGCTTGGGCTGCAGCCCGGCGGTGCGACCGGAACATGTTCCTTCTGGCAGAGCCAGGGTGGGGCGGCCCTGGGTGTCCTGCATCAAACTTTTTTCATGCAAGACGCCCAGGGCCGTCCCACCCTGGCTCAGCCAGAAGGAACACGTTTCGGTCGCACCGCCGGGCTATAACCCAAGCACCCCAACCCGTCTCCGCGCCTATTCTCAGCGTGGCGAGTTGTTGAGGTTGGGGCTCGATCCCCAGAACTCCTTGATAAGAACCTCTCCTAACAGGCCTTATCACCAACTGAGCTGCAGCTCAGTTGGTGATAAGGCCTGTTAGGAGAGGTTCTTATCAAGGAGTTCTGGGGATCGAGCCCCAACCTCAACAACTCGCCGCGCTGAGAATAGGCGCGGAGACGGGTTGGGGTGCTTGGGTTGTAGCCTGGCGGTGCGACCAAAACGTGTTACTTCTGGCTGAGCCAGGGCGGGGCGGCCCTGGGCATCCTGCATCAAAAAAGTGCACTTTTTTGATACAGGACGTCCAGGGCGGCCCCACCCTGGCTCAGCCAGAAGGAACACGTTCCAGTCGCATCGCCGGGCTGCAGCCCAAGCACCCCAACCTGTCTCCACTCCTGTTCTCAGCACGGCGAGTTGTTGAGGCTGGTGCTCGATCCCCAGACCTCCTTGATAAGAACCTCTCCTAACATGCCTTATCACCAACTTAGCTGCACTTTTTTGATGCAGGACGCCCAGAGCCGCCCCACCCTGGCTCAGCCAGAAGGAACACGTTCCGGTTGCACTGCTGGGCTGCAGCCCAAGCACCCCAACCCGTCTCCGTGCCTGTTCTCAGCGCGGCGAGTTGTTGAGGCTTGGGCTCGATCCCCAGACCTCCTTGATAAGAACCTCTCCTAACAGGTCTTATCACCAACTGAGCTGCGGGTTGGTGTGCTTAATCTGCAGCCCGGTGGTGCGACCGGAATGTGTTCCTTCTAGCTGGGCCAGGGTGGGGTGGCCCTGGGTGTCCTGCATCATTATTCCAACTGGAATCAGAGTTTGAAAGGTTCAGGATGGATCCAACCGAGGACGTCGACTCAATGTTTTCTCGCTTTACCAAGATTGTCAACGCCTCAAAAATTCTTGGAAAAACCTTCTCAAACGGTGACTTGGTGAGAAAGATCCTTCGATCTCTTCCTCCGAAGTTCAATCCAAAGGTGACCGCAATTTCCGAATCATATGATCTCAGATGGCTCCAAATTGAGAGCCTCACCGGGAATCTCAAAACCCATGAGGTCGAACTCAAAATTCAAGATGAAGAATACAATAAGGAGCCAAAGAAGAAATCCTTGGCACTAAAGTCAAGAAAAGAAGATGACGATGAGGAAGATGACGAGGAGAGTCTCTTTGTGAAAAACTTCACAAAGTTCATGAAGAATCCAGAAAGGAGGAACACTTTTCGCAAGTACTACCGAAAAGGATCATCTTCCAAGAAGGAGAAAAAGGAGAAATCAAGCGACGATGATGAAGAGCGACCTCCTCCCGAGTGCTTCCACTGCAGGAGGACCGGGCATATAAGAAGTCAATGCCCAAAATACTTGAAGGAGAAAAAGAAAAGAAGCATAAGGGAAAGGAGAAGAAGAAAGTCTTGAAGGTAGCTACATGGGATGATTCTTCATCCGGATGCTCAAGCAAATCAAGTTCAGGCGAGGACGATGAGGCAAACTTGTGCCTCATGGGGAGGAACCAAGACTCAACTGACTATGAATGCAGTGTCCAAAGTGACACTGAGGTAATCCCTTCCATTTATGATGATCTTTATGTCGAATACTTAAAAACGTGCAAATCATTTGGTAAAAATTTAAAAGATCTTGATCTTCTTAAAACTGAAAATAAAGTCCTTTTAAAACAAAATCAAAAATTAAATATGGAACTAAATATATTGGATAAAGAATTGGAGTCTTGCCAAAAGAATGACAATCATTTGGCAAAGGCAAAGGAACTTGAATGGGAACTTTCTAAGGCTCTCTTGAATATCGAATCACTCATAAAAGAAAAGGGAGACTTAGAAAGAAGGTTGAAAATATCGCTTTCTCAAACTGAAAATGAAAAGAAAATTTTCGCAAAAAGATGTGGAAATTTGGTAAGCGAAAACTTTGCCTTAAAAGCACAAATAAATGATCTTAATATGGCAATAAACAAATTTGGAGTTGGCCAAAAATCACTGGACATGATTTTGGGCAGCCAGTGCCACGGCTCTGCAAAGTTTGGGTTGGGTTATGTTTCGGAAGCCTACCGCCCAGCGTTGACTACTAACGCTGGCGTTAGCTCTGCTTCCAGAAATCAAAACTCTTTTCTTAAAAATAATACCTTCAATACATCTAACTCTGCATCTACCAGCAAGGGTCAACAACATTCTCTGAAAAAGGTCTCAACCCCTTTTGTTGCGTGTGCCAATTGTGTAACATTTGGTCACACCACAGATTCTTGTAGGAAGAAGGGAAAGAGTACTATAAAGAAAATCTGGGTACCTAAGGTCTCCACTTATGTTATGGGAGGAACCTCATGGGTATCCGGATCTTCACTGACATTTTCCTCTTAGGTATGTTGGCAGGCTAAGGACAAAGAAGACATGTGGAACTTGGACTCAGGTTGCTCCAAGCACATGATGGGCGATAAAGCAAAGTTCCTTAGCCTCACTAAGAAGAAAGGAGGAACCTTACATTTGGTGACAATGGAAAAGGAAGAATACTGGGCACCGGTACAGTGGGTAACGACTCCTCTCTTACTAATGTCTTGTTTGTAGAAGGCTTAAAACATAACTTAATCTCTATTAGTCAATTATCCGATAAAGGCCTTAATGTGTTATTTGATTCTTCTACTAATTTGTGCAAAATCATTGATCCTAAGTCTAATAAAATAGTACTCACTGCACCAAGAATTCATAATGTTTATTAATTGTGTTTCATGATCTATCACATGCATCTCTTAAATGTCTCATATCTAAAAATGAAGAACTTGAATTATGGCATAGGCGTCTTGGTCACTCTAGCACCAAGTTGATTTTAAAATTATCAAAAAATAAAATTATTAGAGGATTGCCAATCCTAAATGGAAACCTCTCTTCCTTATGATCGCCATACCAAAAAGGAAAATTTTCAAAAACATCGTATAAAAGTAAAATTGAAGTATCCACCTCAAGACCATTACAACTAATTCACATGGACTTTTTTGGGCCAATTAGCACTTGTAGCCTTGGTGGTAAAAAGTATACTTTTGTATTTATTGACGATTTTTCAAGATTCACATGGACTTTATTTCTTACCTACAAATCCGATGCATTTTCTGAATTTTCAAAACTTTGCATTCGCATTCAAAATGAAATAGACTTAAAAATTAAATACATAAGATCGGATCATGGAGGGGAATTTGAAAATGATAATTTCACCACTTTCTGCAATAATCTAGGCATTAAACACAAATTTTCTGCTCCACGCACCCCCCAACAAAATGGTGTGGTGGAGAGGAAAAATAGAACCCTTCAGGAACACGCACGCACTATGTTATCCGAGTATGGGGTACCTAGATCTTTTTGGGCTGAAGCGGTAAATACATCGTGCTATGTTATAAATCGCATCATGCTTCGCCCTATTTTGAAATTAACTCCATATGAATTATATTACCAAAAGAAACCTAATGTATCTTACTTTCATGTTTTTGGATGTAAATGTTTTATATTAAATACTAAAGATGCATTAGCTAAATTTGATGAAAAACGTGATGAAGGAATCTTTCTTGGTTACTCTTCTACTAGCAAGGCATATATGATATATAATAAAAAGTCTAAAAAGGTTGAAGAATCTATTCATGTGAAGTTTGATGAACTTGTGCCTTGTGTAGATACTAATAGTGCAGGAAAGGAGGATGAACCCCTCTCACCTTTGGTACTTGATGATGATGACCCACTTGGAGAGGACAAAGTTGGAGATTCGGTGCAAGAAGAAGTTGTGCCTCCAAGCATGCTTAGATTCACAAGAGATCATCCAAGGGAGCTTGTCATTGGAGAACCACCAAGAGGGGTAACGACACGTTCTTCCCTTAATGAATCTTTTCTAATATATGCTTCATTTCTGAAAGAACCCAAAAATGTTTCTACCGCTTTAAATGATGAGTTTTGGTTTATTGCTATGAATGAAGAATTAAATCAATTTGAACGGAATAGGGTTTGGAATCTTGTTGAAAGACCATCTAATCACCAAGTTATAGGTGTAAAATGGATATTTAAAAATAAATTAGATGGCGATTCTAGAATCATTAGGAACAAAGCTAGATTAGTAGCACAAGGTTATTCTTAAATCGAGGGGGTAGACTTTGATGAAACATTTGCACCCATAGCTCGTCTTGAATCAATTAGATTTTTTTTGCCATTTGCAAGTTATAAAAGATTTAAATTATTTCAAATTGATGTAAAAAGTGGTTTCTTAAACGGGATAATTAATGAAGAAGTCTATGTAGAACAACCCCCCAGTTTTATTGATAAAAAATTTCCAAATCGTGTTTATAGATTAGAAAAGGCGCTTTATGGTCTAAAACAAGCTCCACGTGCATGGTATGAACGACTAACATCTTTTTTATTAAAGCATGGTTATAAAATGGCTAGTGCCGACAACACACTCTTCATTCAGCATATTGATAATGAAATAATTATTTTACAAATATATGTTGATGATATCATTTTTGGAGCCACTAATGAAGAGTTGTGTAATGAAGTAGTACTAGTAATGCAAAATGAATTTGAGATGAGTCTAGTGGGTGAATTAACTTATTTTCTAGGCTTTCAAATAACTCAAAGAAATGATGGAATCTTCATATGTCAATCTAAATATGTACATGATATGCTAAAACGATTTGGATTTGAAAACTTAAAACAAGCTAGTACTCCAATGAACGCGTCACTAAAGTTTGGAAAAGATGAAACCGGAATTTCAATTGATCAAACTTTGTATAGAGGAATGATTGGATCCTTATTGTACCTTAGTGCATCTAGACCCGACATTATGTTTTTCGTATGCCTATGCGCTAGATTCCAAGCAAACCCAAAAGAATCTCATTTAAAAGCGGTAAAACGAATTTTTCGATATCTAATAGGCACATCTAAATTAGGTCTTTGGTATCCACATAATGACTCTTTTATATCACATGGATATTCTGATTCTGATTATGCGGGTTGTTCTTTAGATAGGAAAAGTACAAGTGGTACATGTCATTTCTTAGGTCCTTCTCTAGTTGCATGGTCAAGTAGAAAACAAAACTCCGTTGCACTCTCCACAACCGAAGCGAAATATATTGCACTAGGAAGTTGTTGTGCCCAAGCATTATGGATGACTCAAACATTAGAAGAATTTGGAGTTCATCTAACTAATATTGAACTAAAGTGTGACAACAAGAGTGTCATTGATTTAACCAACAACCCCGTTCATCACTCAAGATCCAAACACATAGATGTTAGACATCATTTCATTAGGGATCATATAAAAAAGGAACATGTTCATGTAAACTTTATTGGCACTGATTCACAACTTGCGGACATATATACCAAACTTTTACCGGATTCCCGCTTTGCTATACTTAGACTACAATTAGGAGTCTTAGATATAACAATTTGATAATCACAACATGCTATGACTCCTCAAACTTAAATCAAAAATAAAATATAAAAGATAAAAATTTCAAAATGCTAAAAAATGCCTAAATAAGCCTTCAAAACACATCAACACTCTCTGAAGTTTCTACCCGAAGAAGGTCAATATACATACTATCTATGCCAAAAGAAACATTTTCAAAATTCCTAAAAAACAGTGTTCTGTTTGGGCGTTAACTTCTTAACGCCATGCGTTAGCGATTTTGGCCTAATTGTTTTTCTGTTTTTTCCAAAATATTTCTAATATTTTTCTAATGATTTTTCTCTGTTTATTTTCTCAGATTTTGAAAATTTGTTTTTGCTATTAATTTTGTTATTTTATTCCAAAATACAAAAAAAATCAAATAATTCAAAATGATCAAAAATATGTTTTGCTCGTTACAAAAATATAGTTTGACTATAAGACTTCACAAGAGTAAACATCTTAGTTATTTTTATTTCAAATGGTCAAAATTGATTTTTGGCATAAAATTAAGGATTTACTTAAATGTCTAATTTTAATTTCAAATTTTCTAAACATTGCTTTTCTCATGCATTGACCTTAATCTGATTATGTGCAATGAAATAGTCTATAGATAGTTGTGTATGATTGCCTAGCATGCCTCTAAGTATGAGTAATGTTGTATGTTAATCAATGATTCATAAACTCACTATTTTTGGTAATCTACATGTGCTCATAATCTTAGTCATGCATGACTGTGTAGTGTGAAAATTTTAACACATTAAGTTGTATATTTAAATTACCTACACCTTCACCCAAAAAATAAATTTCTTGCACACATAGAAGTGTTCATTTCAAAATTAAAAGTGTTTTCAACAATAAGTGAATTCGGAGACTTTTGGCCTAAACAAAAAATTTAATTAATAATATGCCAAAGATAACTCCACCAAGCACTACTCACCCTCCTGATAAGTCTTAATGAGCATTGCGAGGTTGAGCACCTTGGAAAGAATTGTAAAGTGTCTTGTGCAAACATATATCTTTTTATCACTTCTATTTTGTACACTGGATCACTAAAAATAAAATCTTATAAAAAATACTTATGTGATCCCCCAAGCACTACTTAGATCCCTGACAAGTCTTAATGAGCATTGTGTGGGCGAAGCACCTTGGTAGTTATACTTATGCTTTGGGCTTCCAAATTTTATTCTAGATGTGATGTGTGAAAGTAATTATATGATTACAATCTTAATGTTGTTATTACTATTTCACTACATATGTCATGTGTTTTGATTATGTCACTTGTATACTTTTATCAAAACACCTTATGCCCACATCATTTATTTTCATAAAGCTTCTATTCATGAGAATTGGATCCTAATGCAAACATTACATAATTCTCTAAAAACTTAAGTAAAGCACTAGATTGCAATGCATGATTTCTACAATGTTTTCTTTACTTGAAATACGAATTGGTTATATTGTAGCTCTAATCTTTTTGAATATGTTAAATCATGCTTGCCTATTAGTTATGAAAATTTTCAAAGTTAAATGCTCAAATGTGAATAGTCTAAATATATTGTTTGAAATGTCAAACCAAAAACAAATTTTTTGTTTAATAACTTTGTTTTATCTTTCCGCATTCCTACTTGCCTGTTTTTTATGCGTATTTCTTACATGTACTTGTCACACAACATTGCATCTCACGTAAACAAGTACTACACCTCTTAAAATTAATTTAAAAAGGCAAGTGAGTATTTTTCATTAATGTTCTTTCACGCTTATCATATATTTTTTCTGCTGTACTACTCTCTCCCTTAGCTCGATCACGACTTACATTATGTTTACACAAAACTCTTAATCCTCTCTTAGTTATGTCCCAACTTTTGTCTTTTTTTCTAGTTTTGTTTCACTCCACCCTCTTTTGCTAATAACAAAGGGGGAGAATAAAATGCTAAATTATATTGATTAACAGAGTAGGATTCACTAGATTAAGGGGGAGCATAAATCTAGTCTATGGGTGCATATACTAAGGGGGAGCATTTTTGTAGGGGGAGCACTTTTTAAATGATCTATAATTCCTATCATTATCTTAAAATTGTTATATGTCATATATCTTTATAAAAACACAAATTCCTTATCTATGAATCTGATTTATCTCTAATTGGATTTGTTATTATCAAAAGGGGGAGATTGTTGGAACATGGTTTTTCGCATCCCTTTGATTTGAGAAAAACAAATCCTACTTGAATTTGATCTTATTCACTAGATGAAGGATTGAAATGTTTAACGCCAGGCGTTATGATTAACGCTGGGCTTTAGCTCCGTTCGATGAAAGAAGGATGTTGTTCGACGAAAATTCTGTTCGACGAAATTGTCGTTCGACGAAGCTGCCGTTCGACGAAGATGTCGTTCAACGAAGCTGCCATTCGACGAAATGACGGGAGAATGAAACTCAACGCCGGGCATTAGCTTAACCTCGGGCGATATCCGTTCGATGAATTTGGCAAGGAGAGAGCAGCCGTGATTGCAGGAAGAACTTAAGGAATGATTTGCCAAACGCCCGACGTTAGCCTTAACGCCCGGCGTTAGTATTGCCTAAAATGAAACATTCCTAAAGTACAGAATCTCCTTCCTATTTTGAAGATCCGAGCCATCAATATGTTGCTAAAAATGGTCAACACCCGGCGATAGCACTCAACGCCGGCGTTAGCTCAAATTCTATAAATTGGAGGATTTCGTCTTCTCCAACCACTGATTATCAAAAGTCCTTCTCCAGCACTTCAGAAACTCAGTCAAGGCCGTATTTTCCAGACCATCATCTCCCACGCATATTCGAGTAAAGAATTCAAGGAGGACCGGATCAATGCTTACACAACGCGAAGAATGCATGCTTCGACTTCAAGAATATTCAGGGTGCCTTCGCCATCTCCAGAATTCTTATAGGGAGTAAATTCACCTCGTGTTGGCGACTAGGTCTGGGTAGGACTTAGGGAGTAAATTTGCCTTGTGTTGGCGACTAGGACTAGGGCATAGATCTAGGGGGTGCTCGAGGCCTTTCTGGGGATAGATTGGCTAGAGCGGCTTGAGGCCATATCTGGGGAAGGATTGGCTAAAGCCAACCGGTTCGTGGGGATACGAGTCGGTATAGAAAACAAAAAGGATTTACTATTATTTGCCTTTGATTCCTAGCATTATAGAAATCAAGTTTTGTAATCTCTTAATTCATATTAATAAAATCATGTCTCTTTTTGTTTTTAATGGTTTTGGTTAATTTCTCTCTAAGTTTAATATCTCTTTAATTCAAGTTTATTTAAAATATAACAAAAGTCTTTTAAACCCTTATTCACCCCCCCCCCCTCTAAGGGCGCCTCAAGATCCAACAAGGTTGGCCTTATTTCCTATCATATGCTTTGAGCATCCACTATCCAAGTACCAATATTCCCTTATTTTTGGATAGCTGTGTACCTGCAAAAACAGAAAAACAATCTAGTTATTCTTGACCCAGACTACCTTGGGTCTTTTTGAATTACCACAAAAATCAGAAATAAAGGATATTTCAGGCTGATCCTTATAGCCTTGTGGATGATATCTCCTTGGAGGAATTATCCACTCAGTAAAAGGATTTTTAGTATATTTAGAATATGAACTCTTCAGTTTTCCTGTATATTTTCTGTCCGACGAATTTTGTTGAATTCATCGATGTTGGAACCATAGGTTTTGATTTGGGTTATGATCAAATATTATGTTTACTTTTGATAGGATGAAATGTTTTCCTATGTTAAGCTCAAATGATAACCCATGTCAGGTTAAGCTAGACAATAAGATGACCTATCAAATCAAATTGTAAAAGATCACATGATGTGTATGTTAGAAGCTGTAAAATATCTAAGTAAAATTTTGTTCGACGAAATCTTATCTGAGATCGACTAACTTTGTTCTGCGATCGACGAAATATATTAAAACTGAGCTCGATGAACTTCCAGCTTAGTTCGACTAACCTCAGTCTTAGATCGATGAAATCCAATCAGAAATCGACTAAGTCAATCTCTTTATATTTCTTTCCTAAAATCGACTAAATACTCTCAGATCGATGAATATTTAAATCAGATCTGAGTTTGTTATCTCATCTTCTCAAACAAATCAAACCAAATGTTTTTCTCACTATTTTAAGAGATTTTATCTGTAAAGCAAGATTTTATTATAGCCGTTGGCATGCGCAAATAATGCTTTCCTTCTTGAAATGTCAATTGTTCATTTCCGAGGAATAAATCAATAAAGGCAAGTTTTGCATTACCTTAAAGAAAAGAAACGACATCGACTTTTCTTATAATGGCTACAGAGTTCTTTGAAGAAGATACAGAGCAATATATATATATATATATATATATATATATATATATTTATACATAATAACAGAGATATAGACAACGATGAACATAGAGATATATCAGAGAAGCATACAGAGATAAATGTTTAGAAAAGAATTAGAGATATATATATATACATCTTGTACTAATTCTTTTTGTAGGATTTTCACTCTTCATCTATAAGCAACAATATCAATTAGCTCAAGCTTCAAATTCCAGACAACAATCAACAATCTGAGGAAGAACATTCACCTACTCAGAATCATTTGCTGGAACTTCAAAGAAGCTGAAGAGGCTTTATACACTGAAGCAAAGCTCACTTGACAACAATACCTCATCTTCTCATGGGGAGCCTTGATCAAGATCAAATTCATTAGTCTTCTCTCTGAATATTAAACATAGAAGAACATCTAACCCTTTTCTTACCCCATCTTGTACAGGGTTATAAATCCCTTCAAAAGTTAACTCTCGGTAACAGGGCACCTTAGCAAAAACCTGTATCTTGGTTAGAGCACCTTATCAACAGCTCACCTGGTGTGTGGACACCTTATCAAAAACCCCTTGGTGTGAGGGCATCTTATCAAAATCCTCCTAGTGGATTCCTACCAATGGGTAGAAGAGTAGATGTACCTTATTGAGAGGGGAACTACTGTAAGTTTCTTGTGTCTTCTGTGATTGCTTTATTTTCTCTATACTGTGATGTGCTGAATGTGTTTTCTATGTGACAGATAATTAACTAAGTTATAATATATCACCTATTTTAATTTCGCTATAAAAACCCCTAAGCAAACTGCTTAAGTTTTAAAATACTCTATTCACCCCCCCCCCCCTCTAAAGTAAACTAGATCTAAACCCCTGACTTTCAATTGGTATCAGAGGGTGTTTGGTTGTTATAGGCTAACACCTGAACCTACAAAGATCTTCCTTAGATCTATTTACTTTAGTGTGTCATTACTTGATCTTGTTTTATAAAAACCTCATGGCACAGAATACATATTATGCTAGCTCTAGACTTCCTATATGCAACTTAAGCAAGCTTGCACTATGGAAGGCAAGAATAAGGTCATATATGAATTCAATTGATGAAGATATTTATAATTCTATTTTAACAGGACCTTCATCAACATATGATCAAAGGAAGCTGCAAAGTGCTAATGCAGAGGCTATGAAGATACTAGCTCAAAGTATGTCAAATGACACTCTTAAAAAAATTGAAGACTGCAAATCAGCAAGGGACATTTGGAAATCCCTCACAAGAATGGTAAATGAATTTCCTTCCACTTCTACAAACTGTATTTATGATACAGAACCTTCAATAATTCTAAGTGTAGAAGAGGAAATGGAAGAACAAAAAGCTAGAGTTTTTTGCTTGCTGGCCATATATGGGTCAAACCATAACTCAGGTGCAGAATGTGAATTTGATGAAAATGAGAGTTCTGCAGAAGTGTCAATGTCATCATCAAAATCATCTGAAGATGACAATGATGCAAATGACAAACATCAATGCTTGAGGGCTATATATGACTCAAACAATGATCATTCATCTTCATCAAATTCCAATGATGAAGAAGAGAAGAATTTCTGCATGATGGTTATCAATGCCTCAACAAACAATTCAGAAGGATCCCAATTAGGGTCAGATAATGATGCTGATCAAATTGCATCTAACCAAAATTTTAATTCCACTAATTTCAAAGATGATTTTAAAATTCTCTGCTTAGATTCAATTGAATTTAAGAAAGAAATCACATCTTTCAAAACAAAGTTAACAAAAATAAACAACTTAACTTCTGAATATAATAAACTTAATTAAAATTTGAAAAACTCAAAAGAACAAATCTCTTCTTTGAAAATTAAGCTAATTAAGGCTAAGGACAAAGAAATTAGTTATGAACGTCAAAATCAAGAAAAATTTTCAAATCTATACTTTAATGAGATAAAAAGGCCAATATTTCCAATCATAAGGCAATGTTTAATGTCTTTACTCAAATTATAATTAATCTACAATTTTAAGATTCTTGTGAATTTTCTATCAAGGTCAGATAACTTCAAGTTCTTATAGACTTTCTTAAGTGCATTCATATTGAGTACTCTATTGTAGTTGCATTGATCAGAAGTGATCATGGCACTGAGTGTGAGTCTCTTCTCATGCAAGAATTCTATGTGAAAAAAGGTATCAGGCATTGCTTCTCAGCTCCTAGAACTCCTCAACAAAATGGGGTAGCTGAAAGGAGAAATAGAACTCTAAATTGAATCAGTAACAACATTACTTGTTTATAACACAAGCTTAAAAGTAAGAATCCTAATAAGTAACTTAAAGGGGAAGAACCCTAAAATCAATTAGTGAGAACATATGATTATAGATGTTTTGATAAGAAATATCTTAGGAAATTTGAACTTTAATCTGAAGAAACTCCTTAAATTAAGCTAGGAATGAAAAATGGAGATTCCTTAAATTGAGCAAATAAATTTTCTACCCAACATTAAAATGGTTCCTTGAGTTTAAAGTCAGAAATCTATTTTAGAAAATTTGTCTTGAATACACGTCAACAGACTACCAAAGGAAAAACACAAATCAATTGGGAAAAATTTATGATGAGATCATGAAACAAGATGAGAAGACATAAATAGAGTAATATTAAAATATGAAACGGTAATCAATTAATCCATTCTCTCAAAATAAATACCAAAATAATTATCATTTACTAAACAATTAAAAATGAGTAACATGACATTTTTTTAAAGGGAGATCGACGAAATATGTTGCTTGAAATTCGTCGATCGAAGATCAACGAACTTAAGTTGATAGTCGAACGAAGCTCAACTATCTATTTTCTCCTTTGACAAGAATAACTCGTAGGTAGTCGAACGGAGATAGACAAAAGTCGTACGACTCTTCATTTTTAGAATTAGCCCTATTTCGTCGCCCTCCCTTCCACGCTTTTCCTCGATATCGTCGAACCCTAGTATATATATTCTAAATTTGGGTTAGGAATCATTCGCGCTCTCAGAAATCTTGTGTCTCCTCCTCTTCCTCTCCTTTGACTCCTTCCTGCTTCATCCTCAAATGGTGATCTCTCAAGCTATCCTCACCTCCATGAAGTTCAACACCGGCTTCGACATCGACATGGACACCTTTTGTCAATCAGACCAAGTCTTCCAAGATATCTTGCAGAAATTTGAAGCCCAACAGCTAAGGAAGTTCATGACCACAAGAATAAATCTTCCTGTTAATGAAATTAAGGAGTTGGCACACACCTCCTTGAGTCAAGATGATGAAACCCTAGTAGGATCAGTATCAGGTAACTAAAAGTCTTTCTAGTATTTTCCATCTTATCTGACATGCCTGGATTAGGAGATGAAGTAGACATTCTGGAAAACTTCAATGAGAAATTAGACTCATTCTAGTGAACTTAATCCTAAACAAAACATTTTAATATATAATAGGAACTCAGATCACTCTATCCCTCATAGTTCTGACTGAGTTGTTTGGATTGGCAAATGGAGAAGAAAACATGGAAATTTCCAGTGAAGAGACTGATTCCTTGCTAGCCAGGATGGATTATAATGGAACCAACCCAAGGAACCTCTTGAAGAAAACTCTATCTATTGAATACAGATTTCTGACTGACATTATAGGAAAAGTGCTGCTTGGAAAGCACACACCACATGATTACATTTCAAGGCTGCCAGTTGCTTTTGATGGGTGCAGTTCTGGATATGAAGAAGTTGAACTGGGGAGCAGTTCTATTTGACTGCATCAAGAAGAAAATCTCCAACTAAACATAGGCTATGGAAGAGTTCTAGGACTACTTCTAATGAATAAGTGTCATGAATTATGTGTATCTCCCAAGATTCACATAAATGCCTCCAAGAGGATCACTAATGCGCTCTTTGGAAAATGGTAGAGATTCATCACTAAGACTCCCAGGGCAGAACCTTCCAGGATCTCAAAGACACCAGCAAGGACACCATCTGTCTCTCCCTCACCCCCATTGGATGAAAATCCCTCCATCCCTCAATCTCTTCCCTAATCAACTCTTCTTCCTCAAACTCTAGGTGACATTCTTTCTGCCACAGAAGACATTATCCCTCTCCATCCACCAACTATCATTTCAACACCACAACTCACATACTCACCTTCTCCACCTTATCTAGATCATCCATCATTTAATCTATATTATTCATCCCCTCATGACTCTCCAACTCATGAATCATCTCCACCTCATTCCCCAATCATGGATGAAGTCATGACTGATTTCATTCCTCCTATTATCCCTTCACCTTCAACATCATTCAATATTGAATCTCTCCACCTTATCCCAAAATCAATCTCACTCCAGGTTGAATCTCATCTACCTCCTCAGGAAACAACTCCTGAACTCACTCCTCCATCTATGCCACAACCATACATTTGCAGAGATTGAATATCTGCTTCCATTCCTTCCTCTTCCATTCCATCCTCTGAACATAATCCATCAACATCTGAAACAATGTTTGTAGATATCTCTTCTATAGGTAATCAAATCTTTAATTACCTTCAACCTCATATTCAGGAGCTCTTGGCAAATAGCCTAGCTCCTATTCTTCTTTCAATCAAGGACTTATCATCCAAGATTGATTTTTTATCCTCTAAGCTTTCTTCATCCTCTTCTGTCCCTTCTTCCATTGGGGGCCTTGATCCATGTTATCATGAATCTAGGCAGGGGGAGAGAACATACGAAGAAGCTCCAGAAGCAAATGCAGAAGCTCCAGAAGTTGATGGTGATTGTTTTATCAATCCCTCTGTTGATTTGTATAGATTATTATCTAAATTTGATATTAAATATACCTCAACAGTGTCCACAAAAGTATCAGTATACACAGAGGATTTTTCCAAGGCTTTGATATGCCCTACTCAGCCAGCTCATCCCTCCATCATAGAAAGTTTCCTCTCATCCATCCCTTCCATCTCTGAACAAGATACACAGATGAAGGATGTTCCTGCAGAACCTGAGAATGCTCCTGCAGAATCTCCTGATGAAACAGCTTCAGGATCAGCTCTCTCTCCACCTCCTTCTCTATGGAATAAAGAACCAATGCCAAGCTTTGATGAAGTCTGGAAAGAACAAGATGAAACTTTTGATAAAGCTGAAGAACAAAGAATAAGAGAGCTTGAATTGATTAAAACAATTGATGATGTTTATGACAAATGATGTGTGTCGGCAAGTGCACCGGTCGCTGTCAAGTAATAATTGTGGAGAATAAATTCCCCGGATGTCGGTCTCTTGAGGAATGCAGGATGGGTGAACGAATCGCGCAGTGATTATTGTTACACAAGCGTTCAACAAACACAAAGAGGGGGCTTTTGGTTGGTTTTCCTAATCTTATCAACAACAAAAGAGATGCGGGTCAAAAACACCGCTTCGCAAAGTGAGGTGGATGCAACATCCGCGATGTCGTGCTTCGTGAGGCGGATGAAGTGAACTCAAGTGCGAGAGGGTGAGGGTCGCAAACACCTCTTCACAACCGCCGTTAGCTCTTGCTAACGCGGATCAAACACCTTGCGTGCGTGCGCGAGTGAGTGAGAGAAAACGGAATGAATCACAACCAAACCATGAAGAACAACAAAGAAATATTCATTTCCATCAAAATAAACATCACAATATTCGAGTATTACACGGTTCAAAGAGTACAACGAGGGGAAAGAGGAAAGAAATAACCGGTGGTGAAGACTAGTGGCCGTTCACGGCCGGAATGGTAGGTTGTCGGGCTACCTCCGGACTCGGACGGACTATGCTTCCGGCGTAGAGAGCTGTCACAATCTCCCTACGTAGCTCCGTCGTCTTCGACTTCAGGTTTCTTCTTCTTCTCACCGAGCGGAATGAGAGAATGCCTGCTTGGAGGCTTGCGGACGATGGAGAACACTCACGGACAATGGAGGAAGTCTTGGAATGGATGGAGGAGGCTTCCCTTTGCGTAGGAGATGAAGTGGAGGCGTCCCAAGGTGGTGGTCGGCGGCGTACGGAACAGGAACCCCGCTCCCGGAAGTGAACGAATACCCTAAAATCGCAACAGGCATTTAAATAGGCGCTGGATTAAATACTGCGCACGGTCATTGGCGCACGACCAGTGGTCGTGCGCACTGGAATTCTGCGATCGTGCGAACTGCCTGGGTGGAACCTGCAAGATACGAAATTTATTAAAATAAAATGTTCGCACGACCAGTAGCGCACGACCGGTGGTCGTGCGCGCTATCGTCGGTGGTCGTGCGCAATAGGTGAAACAGAACTCATAAAATTACTGTTAAGTGCGCACGGACAGTGGCGCACGACCGGTGGTCGTGCGCACTGGAGTCGATGGGCGTGCGCACTACAGCAAACAGAACTCAGAAATTTAATGGTAATTGCGCACGAGCAGTGGCGCACGACCGGTGGTCGTGCGCACTGGCGTTGATGGTCGTGCGCACTGCACCAAACAGAACTCGTGAAAAAGGGTTAAGTGCACACGATCAGTGGCGCACGACCAGTGGTCGTGCGCAATAGAACCAACGATCGTGCGCAGTGATCCTGTGCAGAATTACACCGGGAACACTTGCACTACTCCAATTCCAGCACAACCACAGATCTAGCCACTGAAAGTGGCACTTAACAGCACAAGAATACTACTAATGACAATAAGCACGAAAATCACACCAAAGTGGGCCAAGATGTGCACCTAGCATGGATTATCAAATATAAACTATAACAAGGCTAAAGTGCGGAGAAATGACTAAATAACGGCCCGGATGAGTCCATAAATGTGTATATGATCAGGACTCATCACACCCCCAGACTTAACTGTTTGCGCGTCCCGAGCAAACGAATCCGGCGGAGTGTGAAAATGATAGTTAACATAGAGAATTACACAAGGGAGTACGGTGCGAAGTAACAACGCATGCGAGTAGAGATTCTAGTAGAAGGAGAGTTTAACTATGCTAACTAATTTACATAAGTATTAAAGCGTAATTAAAGATTTAGTTATACTCAGTTGGTGAATTATGAAGAATTTGACGAAAATGCCCGGTATGAAAGTGACGAGACACTGAGGCGGGTGTTGCAAGAGATCGGGGCTTAGGAATAACTCTGCTGAAATCCATCAACGTCGTAAGCCATACGCTTGCCCGGTCACACTCTCTCCACGGCGCTAGCAAACTCGCAAATCAAATCAGTAGGACTTGTAGGATTAAAACGAGGCTTAGGTTACGGTATGATATTCAAAGTTAAACACGGTGGCTATGCAACCCAAGTGAGCTAACGGAACGCTACACCACACAAGACCAACAAACTATGCTCGTGTGACACACCCCCAGACTTATCATGAAAACTAGGTGTGCACACGGCCTACATCGAAAATGCCAACAGATTTTCTTTTCTTTTTTTTAGCTCGGAAGGATTTTTTTCAAAATACTCTTTTTTATCTTTTACATATTTTACTTCTTTTATGTATCCTCCGGTTGGTTCAAAATCAGCAGATGGACGTTATTTTCCCATCATAACACAATGATTCCACACTCCACACAAGGTTAGAATTATGAGCGCAGTTAAAAACAATTTGGTTGCGGGCGTGGGATAGGCTTCAGGCTTTGGTGGATGAAGAGGAGCTGAACAAAGGATTGGTAGGCACAAAATAGGCTTGCAAAGGTGAATGAAATGGACACTGAATAACAAAGCTCAAACTAGCCAAAGGGTGGCCTACATCATGCTTGACTCAACGAGTAGCTCTCACCCATGCTTCGAGAGTCACTTGGGGCAAGTTCTTAGCCCACGAGAAAGATAAACCTTCCTCCCGACTCGAGCAACACACGACTAGCAACCGCACACACACAACACCGGGTTATCGTCGATTTCATTCGAATTCACCACTTGAGTTTATTAAATTTAAATTTACGCAGAAATACTAAACATAAATTAGATGCATAAAGAGAATCTAGTTCTACTCAAATTCTACCATAGCATGCGAAGTGACTAGAACACTACATGAGTCAACATCGCACTCCAAATAATAATTCCTACGTTAACAACCTATTTCACATTCCAACCAAAATAGTTTAAATGGAACAACGACAAAAGGATAAGTGCGCACTCAAGTGGGTGAAGTGGTGTGTGAAGCATGAAAACAAAAATAATGACTAGGATAAATAAAGATACAACCTTCTAGTATGCGGTGCAACTCGTGCACAGTGGGTAACAACAACCGCTCCCCCAGACTTAAGCTAAACGATATATCTAGAATTTTGAAGCTAAAAGAGGGGAGGAAGTGTTACCCAATGCTCAGAAATGAGCATACCAGACGATTGGGGTTTATGATCAAGAATAGTCCGCAGCATCCGCACCATCGAACACAAAACCTGCAAGCACAAACTCAAAGCAACAAAAGCAAATACAAAAGCTGAACTAAAAGAAGTTAGATAAAAGGAAATACGAAAACAGGAAATCTGGGTTGTCTCCCAGGAGCGCTTTCATTTAACGTCCTTAAGCTGGACCAAATTCCTGTATTAGCAGTGTTTAAAAAGTGCAGGAATTAAAAAGAAATACTCAGAAATAGTTCACCACAGCAAATAAAACACACATCAACTAAAAGCGCTCTTATGGTGCGCTTCTCCCGTAGCACGTAGGCGGGAGGTGAAGGCTTTAGGGCCAGCACCGGTATTACCCAATGCTCCCCTAACCTCCGCCACCTTGCCACGGAGAGCGGCAGCACGAGCGTCGCGCAGAAGTTTTTCCTTTTTAAGTTTGGTGACAGTCGGAGACTGCCACCGTTGAGAGTTCTGGTGCGATGATTCGGCAAGTGCACCGGTCGCGCAAGTAATAATAATGGGGAAAATCCCCGAGTGTCGGTCTCTTGAGGAACACAGTAAGGTGGAGTTAGGTTTCGAGGAAGGACTTGAGATTGAAGTCCTTAAATCAGATGGAATGCGGGGGAGTTGGGTTGGCTTTTGGAAAATAAAATAAAAGCTATCAACTACTCCTATGCAATGCCGCTATGCAATGCTTCGCTTGGCGGGATGGAGACTAGGCAGGCCTTGAGCGCGCTGCGTCGAAAGGGCGGATGGACGAGTAGGCAAGCGGAATCGAACTGTGCAGGCCTTGAGCGCACTGCTTCGTTAGGCGGGATGGAATACGGGCCGCGATGCCACGCTTCGGTAGGCGGATGGGCGAGTAGGCTAACGGAATGAGGGTCGCAAGCACCTCTTCGACAAGCACGACACTAGCAATTGCTAGTGCGGCACACGAACGCGGTGGTGAAGTGGAAAATGGATGGTGGCGCTCCTCATAAACACATAGACCACAAAAGCATTTCACACAAACATGAAATCTATATAAATAGAAGCAAGTCTAAGTGCAACTTCATCAAAATATATAGATCTAACTATTACAACAATCAATAAGAGAAGAATAAGGCAAGAAATTGACCGAATCCGAAGGCTCGTTGTAGATTCACGGTTGGAATCGTCGGGTTGTCAATCCGCGTCCAAGCTCGGTCCGCAACTACGTCCGGGGTAGAGAGAGATTTCACGACTCTCCAATGGACCCGTCTTCTTCGTGTCACGATTCGGTAGAGGTTGCAAACTTCCTCTTGCTTGATGGTAATGGCGGCTAGGTCTTCCTTTGGAGCTCTTGGATGAAGGAGGAGGCCGAGAGGAAACTCCGGCTCAAGATTGGCGTCAAGAACAAGCCCGGAGCACCTCCCTATGGTGGGCGACGATGGAGGGGCGAAATCGGAGCCTGGAGCGAGAGAACGGCGGCAGGAAATCGAGCTCCCGACCTAAATCGCGAGCAGGGAATTTATAGGCGCTGGAATTAAACAGTGTGCACGGTCAGTGGCGCACGACCAGTGGTCGTGCGCACTAGAATCCTGTGATCGTGCGCTCTGCCTGGATGGAACCTGCAAAGACAGAAATTATAAAATAACATGTTCGCACGACCAGTGGCGCACGGCCGGTGGTCGTGCGCACTGTAGTTGATGGTCGTGCGCACTATAGCAAACAGAACTCGAAAATTAAATGGTAAGTGCGCACGAGCAGTGGCGCACGACCGGTGGTCGTGCGCACTAGTGTAGATGGTCGTGCGCACTGCACCAAACAGAACTCATAAAAAGGGTTAAGTGCACACGATCAGTGGCGCACGACCAGTGGTCGTGCGCAATAGAACCGGTGATCGTGCGCAGTGTTCCTGTGCAGAATTGCACCGGGAACACCTGCACGACTCCAATTCCAGCACAACCACGAATCCAGCCACTGAAAGTGGCACCTAACACGCAAGAAAACTACTAATGAAGAAAAGCAATGAAATCACACCAAAATGGGCCTATAAGTGCACCTAGCATAGAATGACCAATATGAGCTAAAACAGGGCTAAAGTGCAGTGAAAAGACTAAATAGATGGCCCAGATGAGTCCATAAAAGTGTATATGATCAGGACTCATCACACCCCCAGACTTAACTATGTGCGCGTCCCGAGCAAACAAATTCTAAGCGAACTAGGAAAGAACAGTAGATGGCTTAATGATTATACTACAGAGTACCTGATGGAGGCAAGGACCCGCCAGATGGTTGTGATCGTGTTTGTGATTCCACGTCGACGCATTACTTTGATCGCGGCGGCAAATTTGAAGACTACGATGGAAGATGCCGCGAGATTATTGGAGCCGGCTTGATGGTCTATGTTCGAGTCGGCACGGTTCATATTGGAGCACTCTTGGTCCATGACGACGGCGGATGACGGCGCCACTCCAACCATGACGTGCGCCATCACCGCGGCGCAAGAATTAATATTTATAGTTATAATCACTTTATTATAATTAGTATGTTTGTGTTATTTCATGTTTTGTATTTTTTATTTTGAACTTTAGTTAAGGGGTGCATGTAACCATGTGGTGTGCATGTAACCATGTTTGTTGGGCTGCATGTAGCCTTTTCCCTCCTATGTAGGCTTTATAAAAGGACACAAATGATGTTAATTGGAATTATTATTGAAGATTATTGAAAAAAAAAAGGAAAACCCTAAGGTTCTCCCTCTCTCTCTCTCGTTTCTCTCTTCCAGCCGCCCAAGGGCCCTCCCCTCTTCTCTCCTATTTCGGCTCCCTCCTCCTTCCTCTCTCTAGGCCGACCACCCCCTCTCTCCTTCTTCTATAGTTCGGCCCTCCATCTAGAGGCCGCCCCCTTCCCTCTCCCTCTCTTTGTTCTAGCCGACCACCCCCTCTCCTCCTCCAATAAAATCGAGCAGCACCTCCCCTTGAGGAGTCGCCGGCCACCATTCTCCTCACCAAAACAGCCCCGGTTTTTGGCCTTGCTCGTGGCGGCCGGACTTGAAGGCGACGTTGCTCTACGTCAAGGATTCTCCTCCGGCGACCACCACCGTGAACGGCCTAGGAACTTCTACAACCCGGATCTACGATTCCGGGAAGGGTAACGCGTTTCTACAAATTGTGAAATTTCTCTTAAAAGGTTAACTGTGGTGGTATAGATTTGTGACGGATTTTCTCGCCGCATTTTGCTCGCTTTTATTTTCATTTGGTTAGTGGAACGCTTTAGGATTTATCGTTTATTCGACGAGGAGTGGCGATCCTCATTTGTTCTTGTTGGGGAAACATCCACCCTTTCCGAATCGATTAGTTTTGGTGGATTTTCTTTGGTACAACACCATCGCTTGCCCGGACGCAAACATTCGTCCCTTTAGCTTGACGGATCCCGGCTTATCGCCGACGATTCGAACTTGTCACGGAGTTGCTAGCCGTACGCGTATGATAATTATTTAATAAATTTAGTCGTGGGCTGCGTTTTAAGTTGTGTTTGGAAGAGCGGAGCGCTTGGTAGTTGTTGTTCGTAGTCGCGTGAGATTGCCTCTTCCGGTGGCCTGCATCAATTTGGTATCAGAGGGAGGTTGTGTTGATTTCTCAATCGACACCATCCTTACTTTTTCCGTAGGCCATTCGCCCTCACTTGGGTGTGCACCGTTTTGCCAAAATCTGAATTTTAGCATTGGTGTGCAAATAGCGATTTTCAAAATTTCGTCGGAATCAGCAAACAAAAATTCTGTAGGTTCTTAGTCAGGATATAAGAATTAAAATAAAAAAATATTTCAGTTTCATTAAGGTTTAGGTGGCTACAAAAATTAAACGCTCGTAATTTAATACTGGACAGCACCTAAGTTTTTCACTAGTAATGACTACTAGGCTGAACCCGGGGTATCCCCCGCCCCTTTCACGTATAACTACACCACGGGCCTGCTCTATGAAGATAATTAGGTTCAGCCGTGACCCAATGCACCAATTTAAATTAAATTTTAAACACGGTGAGAAGTGGTGCAGGCTTGTTGTCGATAGCGTCTGCCACACAAATGCTATCACGGAGAACGCGGTGTCTAGGATGTTGGTGACCACCGAACCACATCCTCACCCATATCGGCTCATATGCCCTGATGAGAGCGTTGTGTTAGTGTCCCGGCGATGTTTGGTGCCCCTCACCATCAAAGCCTATTCTGAGCACGTCTGGTGCGATGTCTTTCCCATGAAGGACTTTCATGTACTGCTAGGACACCCTTGGCTTGCTAGTCATGATATTATATACGATGATCGCGATGACACCTTAGACTTCATGCATCAAGGTCGGCTTATATCTCTTAGGTCCACTCCGCCCAGGAAGCCCACAGTCTCATCTGGAGACATTTGTGGCTCGGTTGAGTCGACACCACCCGGTATTGACACGCATGGGGATTTTGACACCTTTAGTCAAAATCAGCCCCTTGTATGTGTTAGCCCATCTGGGGCAAGCACACCGAGCCAAACCTTAGGACCCGACCCTATTAGTCTTAGCCAGTCCGGGGACATTATAGCCCCTGTTGAGTTACCCACGGTTGAGCTAATATTTGAGTCTGAGGTTAGTCTGATTAGCCAACCTCCACATGATTCTGATAGCCTTAGGGAGCCATCTGTTGGCCATCCCGATGTCATTCTGGAGGTTGAGGATACTTTTGTTAGTGGGTTGAATGATTCGGGTACTGATGTTGAGATAGTCGAGGAGGTAGGGCTAGCCTTATCTACTCCTCGCACTTTTGATCGTGGGATGAGTGCTCGTGATATTTTAGTGTTAGCTCCACCGCTGATCCCTCACCCCTTTGTGGTTACCTGGGTTCCCCCTACGTCAGTCCCATTCTTGAAATACGGCATGGAACCCGTTACCCCCGCTGGGCGTGCTGAGTGGTTTTGTTGGGTTATCCTTCCTATGTTAGCTGACTCTACTATGCATGATCACCCTAGGCTTTGTGATCATGACACCACTCGCGTTAGGAGAGCTAGCATATCTGAAATCAATTTAGGGGACGAAGTCACGAATTGTTGGAGTCCTTTTCCACCCACGGACCCACCACCCCTTAGGACGATCATAGATTTAAGTTTATATTATGACTTATCATATGTTCCACGATGTCTCCACTCACCTGGACTTGATGTTACATTGCTAGCCGACCCACTTGGGTCCAATTACTCTATTTTCACCGCACCCCATGGAGCATCCCGCTTTATGCTCGATTCGGTTTTAGTGGATCTTTCCCCTAGACTGTTGCCTATTGGCAATTTAGAGAGCGATGTTAGTAGTTTCGGTACTTTGCGTCGAATATTTGGAATGCTAGAAACTTTCACTTTACCATCGAAAATTTTTGCTGAGCGGGGCCCCAACCCCATTTTTAGTGTTTCGAGATGTCTTTCACTTTTTCTAGAGCCGCTACATTTAGCTTTCTTCTCGTTTCCCTCCACTAAAAATTCTGTTGGGTTGAGAGGTGAGCTGGGTAGCATGTCGTTCACGCTCATGGTGATCTCTGGAGGTATGAAGTCTTTTGATGTTTTAGCACTTTCCCCTTCTTTTTCCAATGCTATGATCAAGGCCCTTGGGCTCTACTTTTTGCATGACAGGTTGACACAGGTGGACATTTCTTTGGGGCCAAGCTGGGCCCCTTGCTGCTTCCTGCCACCCTGGCCGGATGGGCCACCCTCACGGCCCGCTCCCTCGGACGTACTTCTACAGGTTGCTGATCGGCTACACCAGTTCCTTCACTCCCACTCATCGGTGATGAGTGTTTTTGAGTGGGGGAGGATTGATGGAGGCAAGGACCCGCCAGATGGTTGTGATCGTGTTTGTGATTCCACGTCGACGCATTACTTTGATCGCGGCGGCAAATTTGAAGACTACGATGGAAGATGCCGCGAGATTATTGGAGCCGGCTTGATGGTCTATGTTCGAGTCGGCACGGTTCATATTGGAGCACTCTTGGTCCATGACGACGGCGGATGACGGCGCCACTCCAACCATGACGTGCGCCATCACCGCGGCGCAAGAATTAATATTTATAGTTATAATCACTTTATTATAATTAGTATGTTTGTGTTATTTCATGTTTTGTATTTTTTATTTTGAACTTTAGTTAAGGGGTGCATGTAACCATGTGGTGTGCATGTAACCATGTTTGTTGGGCTGCATGTAGCCTTTTCCCTCCTATGTAGGCTTTATAAAAGGACACAAATGATGTTAATTGGAATTATTATTGAAGATTATTGAAAAAAAAAGGAAAACCCTAAGGTTCTCCCTCTCTCTCTCTCGTTTCTCTCTTCCAGCCGCCCAAGGGCCCTCCCCTCTTCTCTCCTATTTCGGCTCCCTCCTCCTTCCTCTCTCTAGGCCGACCACCCCCTCTCTCCTTCTTCTATAGTTCGGCCCTCCATCTAGAGGCCGCCCCCTTCCCTCTCCCTCTCTTTGTTCTAGCCGACCACCCCCTCTCCTCCTCCAATAAAATCGAGCAGCACCTCCCCTTGAGGAGTCGCCGGCCACCATTCTCCTCACCAAAACAGCCCCGGTTTTTGGCCTTGCTCGTGGCGGCCGGACTTGAAGGCGACGTTGCTCTACGTCAAGGATTCTCCTCCGGCGACCACCACCGTGAACGGCCTAGGAACTTCTACAACCCGGATCTACGATTCCGGGAAGGGTAACGCGTTTCTACAAATTGTGAAATTTCTCTTAAAAGGTTAACTGTGGTGGTATAGATTTGTGACGGATTTTCTCGCCGCATTTTGCTCGCTTTTATTTTCATTTGGTTAGTGGAACGCTTTAGGATTTATCGTTTATTCGACGAGGAGTGGCGATCCTCATTTGTTCTTGTTGGGGAAACATCCACCCTTTCCGAATCGATTAGTTTTGGTGGATTTTCTTTGGTACAACACCATCGCTTGCCCGGACGCAAACATTCGTCCCTTTAGCTTGACGGATCCCGGCTTATCGCCGACGATTCGAACTTGTCACGGAGTTGCTAGCCGTACGCGTATGATAATTATTTAATAAATTTAGTCGTGGGCTGCGTTTTAAGTTGTGTTTGGAAGAGCGGAGCGCTTGGTAGTTGTTGTTCGTAGTCGCGTGAGATTGCCTCTTCCGGTGGCCTGCATCAGTACCATGCGAAGTCGCATGCTCACGTGCATAAGAAAAATAGTAGAAAAGATTTTTGATTATAAAAATAGTTTATATATTTCTAAAAGAGTAAAAGCATATTACAACTACTCAAAATGGTGAAAAGCGGTGAATCGTTCGGTCATGCATACGGAGAAAGTAAACTAAACGCTGAGATGAGCATTGCTCAAGATTGGGGTGTCGGATAAACTCCACCGAAATCCATCGGTGTCGGTGACCATAGGCTTGCCCGGTCACATTCTCTCCACGGCACTGGTTTGACTCAAATGCGTGAATCAATAGGACTTTAGGTTTTAAATGAGGCTTGGGTTTAGGTGAGGATAAACAAAGATAAAAACGACGGCTCAAGCACTAAACCCAAATGAGCTAATGCAGGAAACTATCCTCATTCACCACACAAACATGCGGGTACACAACACCCCCAGACTTGGACTTAACAGCATGGGTGCGTGCACCGCCTACTCCCAAACATAAATCTATACATAAAGATTTTCAATTAAACATTCCTTCTCTTTCCTTTCTTTTTAACTTCTTTTCTTTTTCTCATTTTTTTTTTCTTTTCTTATCATTTTCAGCAATTAAACAAAAGGACACATCCACAACTTCACAAACATATTACCACATCAACAACCCAACTCATGAAAATAATAAACAGCTAAAGCTCAAATTTTGGGTGTGCGACTAGGATTGGCTTTTGGGCTTTGGTGAAATAAAAGTGGGGCTGAATCAAAGAACGGGTAGGCACAACTGGGCTAGCGAGGATATAGCGGTAAGAATAGGCACAAAGGCTCAACCGGGCCAAAATGATGGCCTATATCACATTCACACAATTGACTAACCGTATACCCATGCTTCAAGAATCGCTTGGGGCAAGTTCTAGCCACCGAGAAAGATTCTCCTTTCTCCCGACTCAAGCAATACGAGTCTAGCGATCGTTTACACACATCCCTACGCTACCGTTTGATTCACACCGGATTCACCATTTGAGTAGAGTAAACAACATTTACACTACTAGAGAAAAATATAAAACCATAGTATAAAAAGAAGTCTACTCTACACAAATTTCTATGCAACCGAGCACTCGACTAGGAGCACTACTAGAGTCAACATTTTACTCTGCTACATAGTCCTAAGCCATCACCTAAACTTTCCCAAATAAGCAGAAGAATTAAATTCACAACAGAGCAAGCAAACAGATGAGTACGCGCTCAAGTGGGTGATGTGGTGTGCAATGAAAATAAACAAAACATTTTAAATGGAATCTTCTAGCATGCAGTGCAATAGTGCACGTGAGCGGGTAAACACAACTACTCTCCCCCAGACTTAAACTAAACAATCCGCATAATATATGACATGAAAATCAGAAAAAGCTAGGGAAAGAGAGTACCCAGTGCTCAGAAATGAGCACACCAGAAGATTGGCGTTTAAACCACGACTAAGCTGCAGCATCCGCCATCCAGAAAAAAAATGCCTGCAGGGGTCAGCTTCGCAAAAAGAAAATAGAAAACTGAAAAAGAAATACTACTAACTAAACATGATTAGAAGAAATAAAAATGCAGAAAAGAAAGATAACTACTGGGGTTATTGTCATCCCAGCACGACTTATTCTAAAATAAAACAGTTCTAGCTAATGGGCCTATGGAAGGAGAAGTGGACAGGTAACTGGCCTAATATCCGTGTCGGTAGCGGGTACCGATACGGTGATAGAACAGTCACGCCTCTACCTGAATATAAATACCTGCTCCTCACAGGTAGAGGGAAAAGAAAGTAAGAAGAGGAGGAGGCCTGGTCCTCACTCATCTCACCAAAACTATCCTTGCCCAGCAAGGTATCGTCCACAGCAGGTCCGCAGGAGGAGAAGGCAACGAATGAGGCTTCCTTAATGGAGGAGGGATCAACCTCATCGCATAAAAGGACACACTCATCATTGACTTGAGCACAAAGCTCCAAGTCCTCCTGATGTACCTGTGAAGACTCAACCTGCACAGGCTCAGATGAAGAAGGGGGGTCAGGAAATAAAAGAGAAGAATGACAAAAATAATCAAAAATCGGGGGAGTGGTCCCGGTCTCAATCCCATTAGGTTGGGGAAGTAAAATAATGTTTGCATTGTCATCAATGCTACAAGATTCGGCGGGATCAACGGTGGCCAGGCTTAGGATTTGGACTTCCTCCACCGGTGCTGAGGAAAATTCCTCTTCACCTAGAAGGTTGTCCTCCTCCATAGGAATAGGCACAACACTCAGATCAACCGCCTCCTCCTGCGACACATCATCAACAATGTCGTCAGAGATGAGCGTAGTATGCACAACAGGGAGAGGAGTAGTGCTCGGATAAAAGTCGAGCACCGATTCCTCACAAAGAATCGAATCCACTAGAGGTGGTGGATGCACCGGGAGAATAGGCTCAGCAATGTCGGTGCCCAGATCAGCCACACATCCAGTGGTCGTGTCCATGCCATACCCTTCAAGATGTGAAGGTGACAAAGACACATAATCGGATGTTGAAGGTGTGCCGCCAGAGTTAGGATTCGGGACGATCCGGATATCCGGCTCGTCATCCTCATCCAATTGGCGACGAAAAGCAGCACAATCCTTCAGGGCATGATCTGTGCTCCGACAAAACTGGCACTGCCTAGCGGGCTTCTTTGGCACAGCGGGGGCTGGAGCCGAAAAGAAGTATGACGGTAAAGGCTCAGCAGAGTAGCCATAAGACTTACGCGCACCATATGGAGTACCAGACGAAGTCGGTGCTCCATATGCTGGGCTATAAGAATTATGCCTACTATTCTCCGTAGGGCATTCATCACTAGAGTGGGAGGTAGCTCCACACCAACGACAACGGAAATTGAGATGTGCCCACATAGTGTGAAGATAAAACGATTCAAAATAAAACTGCTACTGTGCAAATACTAAACCAAATAAAAATTACTAAAGCAACCTGATATAAAACAAGAAGAAGGAATAAAAAGAACAGAAATAAAATAAAAGATGCAATTTACAAATGGAAGGGCTTTTCTCTCGAATTCTCCCTCTCCAGAAAACTCACACGACTGTGTTCCCCGGCAACGGTGCCAAAAACTTGGTGCGATGATTCGGCAAGTGCACCGGTCGCGCAAGTAATAATAATGGGGAAAATCCCCGAGTGTCGGTCTCTTGAGGAACACAGTAAGGTGGAGTTAGGTTTCGAGGAAGGACTTGAGATTGAAGTCCTTAAATCGGATGGAATGCGGGGGAGTTGGGTTGGCTTTTGGAAAATAAAATAAAAGCTATCAACTACTCCTATGCAATGCCGCTATGCAATGCTTCGCTTGGCGGGATGGAGACTAGGCAGGCCATGAGCGCGCTGCGTCGAAAGGGCGGATGGACGAGTAGGCAAGCGGAATCGAACTGTGTAGGCCTTGAGCGCACTGCTTCGTTAGGCGGGATGGAATACGGGCCGCGATGCCACGCTTCGGTAGGCGGATGGGCGAGTAGGCTAACGGAATGAGGGTCGCAAGCACCTCTTCGACAAGCACGCCACTAGCAATTGCTAGTGCGGCACACGAACGCGGTGGTGAAGTGGAAAATGGATGGTGGCGCTCCTCATAAACACATAGACCACAAAAGCATTTCACACAAACATGAAATCTATATAAATAGAAGCAAGTCTAAGTGCAACTTCATCAAAATATATAGATCTAACTATTACAACAATCAATAAGAGAAGAATAAGGCAAGAAATCGACCGAATTCGAAGGCTCGTTGTAGATTCACGGTTGGAATCGCCGGGTTGTCAATCCGCGTCCAAGCTCGGTCCGCAACTACGTCCGGGGTAGAGAGAGATGTCACGACTCTCCAATGGACCCGTCTTCTTCGTGTCACGATTCGTTAGAGGTTGCAAACTTCCTCTTGCTTGATGGTAATGGCGGCTAGGTCTTCCTTTGGAGCTCTTGGATGAAGGAGGAGGCCGAGAGGAAACTCCGGCTCAAGATTGGCGTCAAGAACAAGCCCGGAGCACCTCCCTATGGTGGGCGACGATGGAGGGGCGAAATCGGAGCCTGGAGCGAGAGAACGGCGGCAGGAAATCGAGCTCCCGACCTAAATCGTGAGCAGGGAATTTATAGGCGCTGGAATTAAACAGTGCGCACGGTCAGTGGCGCACGACCAGTGGTCGTGCGCACTAGAATCCTGTGATCGTGCGCTCTGCCTGGATGGAACCTGCAAAGACAGAAATTATAAAATAACATGTTCGCACGACCAGTGGCGCACGGCCGGTGGTCGTGCGCACTGTAGTTGATGGTCGTGCGCACTATAGCAAATAGAACTCGAAAATTAAATGGTAAGTGCGCACGAGCAGTGGCGCACGACCGGTGGTCGTGCGCACTAGTGTAGATGGTCGTGCGCACTGCACCAAACAGAACTCATAAAAAGGGTTAAGTGCACACGATCAGTGGCGCACGACCAGTGGTCGTGCGCAATAGAACCGGTGATCGTGCGCAGTGTTCCTGTGCAGAATTGCACCGGGAACACCTGCACGACTCCAATTCCAGCACAACCACGAATCCAGCCACTGAAAGTGGCACCTAACACGCAAGAAAACTACTAATGAAGAAAAGCAATGAAATCACACCAAAATGGGCCTATAAGTGCACCTAGCATAGAATGACCAATATGAGCTAAAACAGGGCTAAAGTGCAGTGAAAAGACTAAATAGATGGCCCAGATGAGTCCATAAAAGTGTATATGATCAGGACTCATCAAGTTCTCAGAGTTTTCCGCCTTAGCGGTGGGTGGCGTCACTTCCGGTATCGCGGTGACCACCGGATCGGCCCAGGAGATGGAGCGCTTAGATAGTTTATTACATGATTCACCATAAGAAGATAAATAATCAGCATCCCTAACTACATTCAAGTCAACGTTTCCCGAACTGCCGTCTTCCTCCTCTCGGAGTCGAATTCTTTCCGGAAGTCGACCTCTTCTTCCTCATCCGATTGGAGCTCCTCCATTCCTCCTTCACTTGTTTCTTGAACAGGTATCTTTCCTGCACAGCTTAGAAATTCATCAGAAATAACGAGAGGGGGGGGGGGGGGAGTGGATGTGTCAGCTGTAGCTTCGAGGCGACTGGGCTGCGGCGCCTTGTTAGGTAGGAGAACACACCCCGTGGCGAAGTCAATGGTGGCGCCGCTCTCTTTCAAGAACGGCACGCCCAAGATAGGAATGGATTGATTTTCCTGGGGGCCCAACACCTGAAAGTCCGTGACCACAGTCGTCCCCTCAACTATTACTTCCACATTTCTCACTTCCCCCTCAGATTGGATAATAGTGCCGTTAGCGAGCATCAGCGATTTCCTTTCCTCCGTGTTCATCTCAAGTTGTAATTTCGCAACATCTTGCAGCGCAATAACGTTGCAGGAGGAACCGGAATCGCATAAAGCTTTTGTTTCAACCTTATTGATGGAACAAGAGATTACCAGCTCACTCGGATTGGCATCTACCACATCCCCCAGACTCTTCCCTTGATCAATGGGGTTCTTTTCCGTGTTGCTGGGAAGGGTCCCCTGCGAATGCTCGGTTAGCGCTTGGGCCAATTGGCCCAACTGCGTCTCCAAGTTTCGCATAGATGCGGTTTGATTTACCATATTTGAATTAGCTGCTAGCATGAATTTCTCCATCATCTCTTCTAGATTACTCTTCTTTTGGGTAGGGGGTGCTTGGTTATAATCCGGGTGCGGCGGCCTCGGTTGGCTCCCGGAGGCGCAAGCATCATTTTGATGCTGCCCCGGTGACCATCGTTGGCCGGGCGTGTTGGGATTCCAAGAGAAGTTTGGATGACTTCTCGCTCCCGGATTATAGGCGTTATTGAAAGGCGCCCCCTTAGGCTGATTTCCTACATAGTTCACAGGTTCATTTAAGGTCAAGTGTGCGAAGTCACCTGCCACGTGGTTCCCCGAACATTCATAAGCGTGGTGGCCTCCGCCTCCACATCCTTCACAAGTAATGATAGCAGCAGGTGGGGATGGAGAAGGGAGAGAGTCAACCATGAAGAGTCCTCGGCCGCTTCTTGGAGCGTTTCTCCCTGCAGTCCAGAAGGTACTGTGGGAGGCAGTGTCGCGCAGAATCCGAAGGGCTTCTTCAGGAGTGTGGTTCATCAAGGTACCACCTGCCACAACATCGATCATTGCCCTATAGTTGGGCTCGATCGCAAAGTAGAATGTTTCGACCACATTCCATGGTTGGAGCTCATGGCCAGGACAACGGCGAAGGAGATCATTGAGGCGCTCCCATGCTTCCGCAAGGGTCTCTTGGTCCAGTTGACGAAATGTGGCGATCTCCCCCCGCAAGCTCACGATCTTATCCACCGGATGGAATTTAGCAAGGAACTTGGATGCGAGGGCATCCCAAGTTGCAGCAGTCCCGGGCGGAATGGAGTGGAGCCACACCTTTGCTTTGTCACGGAGAGAGAAGGGGAACAGTCTCAGCTTGACTGTGTCATCAGCAATCCCGGCATAGCGGAAGGTTCCGCAAATATCAGAAAATTCTGCCAGATGCAGATGCGGGTCTTCGCTAGCCAGCCCCGAAAACTGAGCATTGTTTCGGATGATGTTTAAGATCGCTGGCTTGATCTCAAACTGGTTATTCATGATATTGGGCCCAAAACCCGGATACACACTCCCAGCAGTTGGGGTGGTGTAGTCTCTCATCGTACGAGGCCGAGGCCTCACCGCCTCCTGCTCATCTACAGGCAGATGTTGCCCCTCGTTGGGCACTCTCGCATCAGCCTCGTTCGGGTTTACCTGATCACCCATAGCCGCTTGTACGGCTGCAGCGCGCCTTCGCGCGCGAGCAGTCCGTTCGATTTCTGGATCAAAAGGTGCGAGTTCACCTGCGGTCTGCCTCTGCATGCACTGTAAAAAACAAAAAGAAAGCAAAGAAGATCAAAAACAACTGCTCGTATAACGAGAGTCACAACACAAGACGATACACGCCTGCATTCCCCGGCAACGACGCCAAAAACTTGATGCGTGTCGGCAAGTGCACCGGTCGCTGTCAAGTAATAATTGTGGAGAATAAATTCCCCGGATGTCGGTCTCTTGAGGAATGCAGGATGGGTGAACGAATCGCGCAGTGATTATTGTTACACAAGCGTTCAACAAACACAAAGAGGGGGCTTTTGGTTGGTTTTCCTAATCTTATCAACAACAAAAGAGATGCGGGTCAAAAACACCGCTTCGCAAAGTGAGGTGGATGCAACGGCCGCGATGCCGTGCTTCGTGAGGCGGATGAAGTGAACTCAAGTGCGAGAGGGTGAGGGTCGCAAACACCTCTTCACAACCGCCGTTAGCTCTTGCTAACGCGGATCAAACACCTTGCGTGCGTGCGCGAGTGAGTGAGAGAAAACGGAATGAATCACAACCAAACCATGAAGAACAACAAAGAAATATTCATTTCCATCAAAATAAACATCACAATATTCGAGTATTACACGGTTCAAAGAGTACAACGAGGGGAAAGAGGAAAGAAATAACTGGTGGTGAAGACTAGCGGACGTTCACGGCCGGAATGGTAGGTTGTCGGGCTACCTCCGGAATCGGACGGACTATGCTTCCGGCGTGGAGAGCTGTCACAATCTCCCTACGTAGCTCCGTCGTCTTCGACTTCAGGTTTATTCTTCTTCTCACCAAGCGGAATGAGAGAATGCTTGCTTGGAGGCTTGCGGACGATGGAGAACACTCACGGACAATGGAGGAAGTCTTG
This sequence comes from Dactylorhiza incarnata, assembly GCA_033032865.1. Classification (NCBI taxonomy): domain Eukaryota; kingdom Viridiplantae; phylum Streptophyta; class Magnoliopsida; order Asparagales; family Orchidaceae; genus Dactylorhiza; species Dactylorhiza incarnata. The sequence goes on along the minus strand of JAWHQI010000124.1, from coordinate 1,694,592 downwards.
GAATGGATGGAGGAGGCTTCCCTTTGCGTAGGAGATGAAGTGGAGGCGTCCCAAGGTGGTGGTCGGCGGCGTACGGAACAGGAACCCCGCTCCCGGAAGTGAACGAATACCCTAAAATCGCAACAGGCGTTTAAATAGGCGCTGGATTAAATACTGCGCACGGTCATTGGCGCACGACCAGTGGTCGTGCGCACTGGAATTCTGCGATCGTGCGCACTGCCTGGGTGGAACCTGCAAGATACGAAATTTATTAAAATAAAATGTTCGCACGACCAGTAGCGCACGACCGGTGGTCGTGCGCGCTATCGTCGGTGGTCGTGCGCAATAGGTGAAACAGAACTCATAAAATTACTGTTAAGTGCGCACGGACAGTGGTGCACGACCGGTGGTCGTGCGCACTGGAGTCGATGGGCGTGCGCACTACAGCAAACAGAACTCAGAAATTTAATGGTTAATGCGCACGAGCAGTGGCGCACGACCGGTGGTCGTGCGCACTGGCGTTGATGGTCGTGCGCACTGCACCAAACAGAACTCGTGAAAAAGGGTTAAGTGCACACGATCAGTGGCGCACGACCAGTGGTCGTGCGCAATAGAACCGGCGATCGTGCGCAGTGATCCTGTGCAGAATTGCACTGGGAACACTTGCACTACTCCAATTCCAGCACAACCATAGATCTAGCCACTGAAAGTGGCACTTAACAGCACAAGAATACTACTAATGACAATAAGCACGAAAATCACACCAAAGTGGGCCAAGATGTGCACCTAGCATGGATTATCAAATATAAACTATAACAAGGCTAAAGTGCGGAGAAATGACTAAATAACGGCCCGGATGAGTCCATAAATGTGTATATGATCAGGACTCATCAACAAACCAATTCAATCTTCTGAAGATTCAGATTCAAATGATGATGATGATTCTGAAGAAGACAAGAAAAAGAAAAAAGCATCAAAGAAAAGGAAAGCTACCTCCAAGATCCCTTCAAAACCAAATCCATCTCATGACATTCCTTACTACATTCTCCACAATATAACTCCTACCCCTGAAATTCCTGCATGGCAAAGGTTCTCTAAAAATCAGATGAAATAAAGGAAAAAGAAGAGGAAGTACAGTCCTCCTCCCTCTAAGAAAACTTTCAGAGGACCTCCTCCTCCTCCTCCAGCTGCAGGCTCAGCTAGAATGAGCTCACAGCCTTCCAGATCACACCAACACTAGCAAAATCCAGAAAGGAGCTCAAGCAGCCAAGACAAGCCTACAAACTCAGATTCCTACAAAAGAAAAAGCAAGCAGATAAATTATCCAGTATCAAAAGAGTTTGAGCATAGGGAAAGAGATCCTCAGCATGATCCATCCAATCCAGAAATTCCTTATGATGATCAGCCAATATATTATATCAATATTGAAATTGATAATATCTCTCACATGGCTAGATTCAAAGAATTAGTTGGATTACCTCAAATTAACAAAGCTAAAGCTGAAGGAAGAGACATCTCCCAGTTCTCCACTATGTCCTCTTATAGAGAACATGAATTTAAAAGAATAGATCCAAAAGGTATATTTGCAGCAGATGAATACATGAAGATTCACCCTGAAGCTGTAGTACCAACTGCTGTGGAACTGAAGATTTTGGGTGCTCAAGATTGCAAGATGAGCAAGGCTGAAGCCTCAAACCCAAAAAGGATAATTGCATTTCAAAAGCCATCTGCACACAAGAAGAATCCTTAACCCATGAACTTTGTATGTGTAATTATTTATTGACAAACAATTCTAGAAATTTGTTAATCTAATTGCCAAATTTCAAAACTAATTATCATTATTATTGTTTAACTAATATCTCCAACCCAAATAGGGGGAGATTGTTGGAACCATAGGTTTTGATTTGGGTTAGGATCAAATATTCTGTTTACTTTTGATAGGATGAAATTTTTTCCTATGTTAAGCTCAAATGATAACCCTTGTCAGGTTAAGCTAGACAATAAGATGACCTATCAAATCAAATTGTAAAAGATCACATGATGTGTATGTTAGAAGCTGTAAAATATCTAAGTAAAATTTCGTTCGACGAAATCTTATCTGAGATCGACTAACTTCGTTCTGCGATCGACGAAATATATTAAAACTGAGCTCGACGAACTTCAAGCTTAGTTCGACGAATCTCGGTCTTAGATCGACGAAATCCAATCAGAAATCGACTAAGTCAATCTCTTTATATTTCTTTCCTAAAATCGACTAAATACTCTCAGATCGATGAATATTTAAATTAGATCTGACCTTGTTATCTCATCTTCTCAAACAAATCGAACCAAATGTTTTTCTCACTATTTTAAGAGATTTTATCTGTAAAGCAAGATTTTATTATAGCCATTAGCATGCGCATTTAATGCTTTCCTTCTTGAAATGTCAACTGTTCATTTCCGAGGAATAAATCAATAAAGGCAAGTTTTTCATTACCTTAAAGAAGAGAAACGACTCTGACTTTTCTTATAACGGCTACAGAGTTCTTTGAAGAAGATACAGAGCTATATATATATATATATATACGAGTCGAACGGCACGGTCCGCTGGCCGTTGCACCCGTCGCAACAGTACTATCGGCGCAATAGTACCCCGTGCCATATCTATCTCTCCGACGACGACAGAATTCGCCCCTACTGCCAAGTGTGACAGTACCCAGCCGGTGATGGCGTGCTCCCAGTTATGTTTAATGTTTTTTCATTTTTAAATTTAAAAATCTAAATTTTTTTTTGGTGATTTATTTTAAAAAAACTGTAATATATAGATGTTGCATGGATAATTTTTTGAAAGCCTAAACCTAATGACAACAATTATTTTGAAAGCGTGCCTTAATAATAATAATAGTAATAGTATATAGATGTTGCATGGATAATTTTTTATTAATGAAGAAATTTGGAAGAGGTGTTTTTATGTGCCCAAATGAATGAATTATTTCCTTAAAAATATGGTTGGGTTGAGGTTGCCAGCGAGGATGGGTTTAAATGTCATGTTAATGTATTTAGGGTAGGATTTTAATTCTACATACAGATGTGTAAGGCTGAATAATGGTCTTTAGGTCTATTTTTGGCTAGAAATTAGAAAATAAATATTTTTAAATAATGATTTTAATTTACAACATTCTTTACTTAATTGTAATACAATAAAGATTATTATATAATTTATATAATAATTTATAATTTAAATAAAATTTTTTTTTACCGAGCCGCCCCCCCCCCCCCCCCCCTTCTTGCCGTCCGCCGCCGCCGCCGGAGCCCCCTCCGCCCTGACCGGAGACCATCGGCTTGGTCGCCGGACCCCGGCGAACCTGCCGGGGTTGGTCCGGCGGCGCTCCGGCAGGGCCACCGGCGGCGGTGGCCTTGACCGTGAGGCCCAGATCTGGGCCTCACGGTCAGGGCCACCGCCGCCGGTGGCCCTGCCGGAGCGCCGCCGGACCAACCCCGACAGGTTTGCCGGGGTCCGGCGACCCCGCCGGTGGGCTCCGGTCAGGGCGGAGGGGGCTCCGGCGGCGGCGGCGGACGGCAAGAGGGGGGCGCAAGCTTGCGATCGGGATTCAGCGAGTTGTTTTATTTTTGGATTTGAGAATTTGGCTATTCGCAGACCTATTCAATGCGATTTTGGCTATTTGCAGCCTGAATCGAGTGGTTCCGTTATTTCGACGCCAAATCTGACGGCCCTAATTTTTTAGGGATTTTTGATCTCACGCTATTCGCAGACCACCATATTTCTTTTTAGAATAGTATATATATATATACATAATAACAGAGGTATAGACAGTGATGAACATAGAGATATATCAGAGAAGCATACAGAGATAAATGTTTAGAAAAGAATTAGATATATATATATATATATACATCTTGTACTAATTCTTTTTGTAGGATTTTCTCTCTTCATCTATGAGCAACAATATCAATTAGCTCAAGCTTCAAATTCCAGACAACAATCAACAATCTGAGGAAGAACATTCACCTACTCAGAATCATTTGCTGGAACTTCAAAGAAGCTGAAGAGGCCTTATACACTGAAGCAAAGCTCACCTGACAACAATACCTCATCTTCTCAGGGGGAGCCTTGATCAAGATCAAATTCATTAGTCTTCTCTCTGAATATTAAACAGAGAAGAACATCTAACCCTTTTCTTACCCCTTCTTGTACAGGGTTATAACTCCCTTCAAAAGTTAACTCTCGGTGACAGGGCACCATAGCAAATACCTGTATCTTGGTTAGAGCACCTTATCAACAGCTCACCTGGTGTGTGGACACCTTATCAAAAACCCCTTGGTGTGATGGCACCTTATCAACAACCTCCTAGTGGATTCCTACCAGTGGGTAGAAGAGTAGATGTACCCTATTGAGAGGGGAACTACTATAAGTTTCTTGTGTCTTCTGTGATTGCTTTATTTTCTCTATACTGTGCTGTGCTGAATGTGTTTTCTATGTGACAGATAATTAACTAAGTTATAATATATCACCTATTTTAATTCCGCTATAAAAACCCCTAAGCAAACTGCTTAAGTTTTAAAATACTCTATTCACCCCTCCCCCCCCCCCCCCCCCCCCCCCCCCCCCCCCCCCCCCCCCCCCCCCCCCCCCCCCCTCTAGAGTAAACTAGATCTAAACCCCTCACATTTAGTCGATCGCTGTTCGACGAGGTAGAGACCTTGCGTCGAGCGCCGTTAGAATAATAGCTATACTGAAAATCTATCTTCAGAGTTCATTGAGCATTGTTCGATGAAACAGTCTGGTTTCGTCGAGCACCGTTCGACACATTCTGTAGGATTTATTTGTTCTTCATATTCTTGCCTGAAATATTCTTATCTACATCTACAACCTCTTTGCTCTTAGCAGAAATGAATTTTACAGGTGTAGAGAGCATGTTTTTCTTAATGAGATGTGGCTCACTTGATGATGCACCCAAGCCCAGTTTGCTATTAAATCTAGCATTAACAGTTCTTGTGATGTCCCTCAGTTTGATACTTCTCCCATTGAGGGATTCTTCAAACTTCTTTGCTTCAAATAACTTGTTCTCAATGAGAACAATGTGTTCCCTAGAGGCTGCCAAATCTTTCTTAAGATTTACATTTTCTTCACTTATTTGGTTCATTTCAGCTAACTTAGATCTGAGAGAGATTATTTCCTTCTCAGATTTGAGTAATCTAAGCAAAGAACTTTGAATTCATCTTTGAATTCAATGGAATTGAAATCAAAATCAGAAATTACTTGATCACTGTCAGCTTCAGTTTCTGATTCATCTGAATTGTGTCCTGAGGCATTGATAGCCATCATGCAGAAATTTCTTTCATCTTCATCATCACTGGAGCTGGATGAGGAAGCATATTCTGACTCACTGCTTGAGTCATAAATAGCCATAAGGCATTGGTCCTTCTTATTTGAATTTTCTTCATCTTCAGAAGTGCTGGATGAAGATTTTTATTCAGTTTCACTCCATGTTTCAGCTACAAATCATCTTCCCTTCTTTTTGTGTTTGTCGGAGGAAGACTTGCTGGAGTATCTTTTCTCTTCTTTGTACTTTTTCTTTTCTTTCTTTTGGTTCTCTGGATACTCTGGTAGAATGTGTCCAGGTTTCCTGCAGCCATAACAAATAAATTCTTTAGTATTAGCTTTGTCATACCATGGCTTTTCTTTTAATCTAAAGTCCTTCTTTCTGAAGTCCTTCTTAGCCATTTTGTAAAACCTCTTGTCTAGGAGGCTCGTGATCTCCTTTTCTCCTGGAGCTTTTTCTTCTTCTTCGGTTGCTTGAAAGACAATGTTCCTTTCCTTCTTTGTTGCTGGAGAAGAAGTGGACTGTTCAGCTTCTATGGATTTGACAAGCTGCTCATAAGATTTGAGCTTTCCTAGCTGTGTCTCAGTAGTAATCTCATTGAGACTTCTGGCTTACTTAATAGGCCAGATTCTAGAGTCCCATGTGCTGGCGAAGCACATTAGGATCTTGTCATTGATCTCAGTGATAGAGATCACCTTGTCCAAAGATTTCAGCTCATTGATTATGAGGCTGAGTCTATTGTACATGTCAGCTGTTTGCCCAGAAAGCCCGCGACCTCTTCCAACAGGTCAAAGTTTTTCGGCCTGAGCGATCTCAATTTATGCTGATCGTGCAGACCGCCAAGTCTCTTCTCAGCCGAAGTTTTCTAAGTCCCAAGCGGTCAAGGCAGTGTGAGACCGCCAGCCTGAGCGGTCTGATCATTTTCTTCTTTTTTGCTATTTGCACCCCTCATCTCTGCCCCGGCTCTCCTGTACCCCGGGCAGCCCGTAGTTCTTAGTTCTGCCCGTTTGGGCAGCCTCCTCGTCTATAAATAGAGGGGTAGGGGTACCTGGAAAAGGACTTTTGCACCGGGGCTCCAGCTTACGACCTGTGTAAGCGGTCTCATTTTTTAGTGATCGCCATCCTGTGATCGTTTTCCTTATCTTCAGCCTCTCCAGTCTTAGTAACCTGCACTTTGTAGTCTTCTCCGTTTTCCCCTTAGTGTGTGAATTTTGGAGGTACCATTTTTGGTGCCAACAGAACGAACACGCGACCATCAGATCCGAAGTGTCAGGTGAAATTCATAGACTTTCGAGATGGCTGAGCGCCATAGAGGTCATCCTGCGCGGTCTCCCAGTGGTCACCCATCCGATCGCAATTCCTTAGAAGCGCTTGAGCGCCGTTTCGAACTCCGCGTAGATCAGGCTCTCCGCGAGGCCGCTCGAGCTAGGCAGGATGCTGCTTCTGTCCAGCAGGAGATCGCCCGGTCTCAGCAAGAGGCCGCTCGAGACCGGCAAGAGGCCGTTCGGATTCATCAGGAGTCCGCAAAGCAGATTGAGGTCATGAATCAGGTTCTGGCCGCAATCTCTCAGAGGATTCTCCCTCCTCCTCCTCAGGTCGCCACCCCTGACCGCATGGCGAGCGGTCACCCATGCGATCACCCTAGTTTCCAGCCTGCAGCTCCTCAGCGATCTCAGCATGAGGAGTTTGCTGCTCGCCACAATTCTTTTCAAGCTACAGCCCAGGGGCCTCCGGCTCAAACCCTGAATTTTGAAGAGGAGTTTGCTTACCCTCAAGCTCCTCCTGCTCCCTATATTGCTCCTCCAGGTCCTTCTGAGTATGGGGAGCCTTCTCCCTTTACCGACGAGATTCGTCGAGACCCAATTCCCCATGGGTTCAGGGAGCCTCTCCTTCCCATTTTCTCAGGGGAGAGTGACCCAATGTCTCATCTCCAGGCCTTCGAGTCAGCTGTTGCTCTCAGGACTATTTCGGATGGAGTGAGGTGTAAGTTGATGGTCACCTCTTTTGATGGGGCGGCCAGGGAATGGTTCTATAAGCTTCCCAGTCAGTCCATTCCGAGTTTTGCTGCTATAAGGGAAGAGCTTCTATTAAGGTTTGCCACCGCAAAGAAGAGGAAGAGTGGTCCTGCGACCCTCTTCAAAATCAGGCAAGGGTACAACGAGACTGTTGACCACTTTGTTGATCGCTTCCAGAAGGAGATTTTGGGGATCCAAGATATGGATCCTGAGCTTTACATGGTAGCTCTAATCAGCGGCCTGCAGGAGGGCCCTCTGAAATTCGAAGTCACCACCAAGGAGCCCAGCTCCTATCAAGAGCTGATTAGCGTGGCTAATCGCTTCATAGAGGGGGAAATCAACAACCCCACCTATGTTAGCAACCTGACCAACAGGGGAGTTCAGAAGGGTTCCGCGGGATTCTATCCGGCTCCATCTTCTTCAAAGACTCGGCAAGAGCTCCCACCTCCAGCTCCGAGAGGTAAGAATTACCGCAACCACAATTCCAACCGAGGTAATCAATCTTCTTTCCCACTTCAAGGTTCATTTTTTCAAACCCCCGTCGCCCCTGCTCCGCAAACTACCCCGGTCCACCAGATTCAATACATCCAACCTCCTCTTCTGCCCCTCCCGTCTCCTTACAACGAATCCCAAGAGTCTTTTACAGACTTTGGGGTTCCAATGAGTGAGGTGCTTCAAACTGTTCAGAAGCAACCTTTCTTCAGAAGGCCAGCTCTGCTGAATTCAGACCCAAGAACACGAAATCCATCCCTATACTGCGAATATCACAGAGAAAAGGGTCCCTTGACGGAGAATTGCAGAGCCCTCTGTTTGTTCTTGGAGAGGCTTCTGAAGGAGGGTAAAATCTCTGATATCATTCAGAAGAGCGATCCTGCTAAAGCCTCAACCTCTAAAGCCAAGGAGGTAGCAGAGGTTCATTGGGAATGCGAGGAAGTAGATGATGTTGGCCATCTGGGCAACATCGGCTTTCCAAATGAATGTATAGATGCTAACGATGAGGGTGCCTTAGGCAACCTCTTTTGCATCCATGGGGGTGCAGGTCCGGAGTCTTCAAGAAAGGCAAGTCTGAAAAGAGTCTATCAATCAGAGGTTGCAGCTACCTCTTCATCTCCGGTCCGAGGGACGGTCACTTTTGGAGATGAAGATCTTCCTCAGACCGCGAATCCCTTCGACGACGCATTCGTCATCAAGGCTGTAATAGAAAATTATACGGTAGAAAAGATTCTGATAGACACGGGAAGCTCAGTCAACGTGCTCTTCAAACCAGCTTTCGAGGCATTGAAGACAGGTAAACCCCTCCTATCAACTGAAGGACCTCTTTATGGTTTTTCAGGAGAAAATAAGGAGGTTGAAGGGCTCGTCACTCTTTCTGTGATCTTGGGAGGGATAGCGAGATCGGTGAAGTTCATAGTCGTTGATGCTCCCAGTAGCTACAACGCAATTTTCGGAAGACCCTTCTTAAATGGGTATCAAGCAATCGTCTCCACCTATCATCAGGCAGTGAAGTTTGCTCTGAATGGCAAGCAAAATCGAATTAGAAGTGACCTAGGAAAGCTAGAGAATGCTATGTAAAGACGGTCAATATGATCGTATCATCTCCTCCTCAGGAAGTTATGATGGCTGAATCGGTTGAAGTTCCCAAGCAAATCCAGGCTACAAAAGAAGCTGAAAAGGATACAAGAGATGGAGCTCACTTGGAACCTGCCCAAGTGACTCAAGCTGTCCCAATCAGCGAGGAAGATGAGAGCAAGTGTCTCTCTATCAACGCTGAATTATCTGAAGCTGACAAGAGTCAGCTCATCTCCTGCCTTCTTCAAAACTTAGATATTTTTGCTTGGTCGGCAGATGACATGCCAGGAGTGGATCCTAATATCACTTGTCACCACCTCAATATCGATCCCAGCTTTGTCCCGATTTAGCAGAGGAAGAGGTCCGTTGCCACCCGTCTAGCTCAGCCTATCCGCGAGGAAGTGGAAAAACTCCTGAAGGCAAAATTCATTCAACCAATCCAATACCCTGCGTGGGTTTCAAATGTTGTAATGGTCAAATAATCGGGTGGGAAATGGAGGATGTGTGTAGACTTCACAAAACTCAATAAAGCTTTCCCCAAAGATTGCTACCCCTTGCCTCGAATAGATTCTTTAGTTGATTCGGCGGTTGGATATTCGTTTATGAGTTTTTTAGATGCATTTTCTGGTTATCATCAAATTAAAATGCATAAGCCTGATATCCCTCACACTTCATTTATCACGAATGACGGATGTTTTTGTTATGTGGTAATGCCTTTCGAACTTAAGAACGCCGGAGAAACTTATCAAAAGATGATGGATACGGTTTTCAAAAGCCAAAAAGGAAGAAATCTTGAAGTCTACGTTGATGATCTCTTGATAAAAACAAATCATTCTCTTCTCACCTTAATGATTTAACCGAAACGTTTTCAACTCTTAGAAACTTTAATATGAGGTTAAACCCTTTGAAATGTGTGTTCGGGGCCACTAAAGGGAAATTTCTCGGCCATCTTCTCACTCCGGAAGGGTTGGAACCGAATCCTGACAAAGTGAAGGCTATCTTAGAAATGCCACCTCCCAAGTCTCCTAAAGAAATTCAGCAGCTCGGAGGGAGGATGGAGGGCTTAAGTCGCTTCATCTCTCGATCAGGAGATAAGAGCGCACCCTTTTTCAAAACCCTCCGGGGAGGGGGTAGGTTTTAGTGGACAAAGGAATGTGATGATGCTTTCGATCAGCTTAAAAAACAATTGACATCAACCCCTTTGCTTCAAAGCCCTCGAGAGGGAGAAAATCTTTTTCTTTATATGGGAGAAAAAGAAAAAGAAACAATTTCCAGTTTATTAGTCCGCGAAGAGAAAAAGAAACAATTTCCAGTTTATTACGTAAGCCGGATTCTGAAAAATGCGGAGACTCGATATCCGATCCTTGAAAAGCTGGCCTTAATGCTCGTAACCTCGGCAAGAAGGTTAAGACCTTATTTTCAAGCGCATTCGATCCTAGTTGTCACCGATCTCCCACTAAAAGGTGTCTTAGAAAAGCCGGATCATTCAGGAAGGCTAGCCAAGTGGGCAATAGAACTTAGTGAGTTTGACATTTCATATGTTCCAAGGGTAGCAATGAAGGCTCAAATCTTAGCATATTTCATAGCAGATGCCAAAGAAGTCGAGTCAGAAAAGGAAAGCAAAGCACCCCTCGCTTGGACAATTTTTGTGGATGGAGCCTCAGGGATAAATTCTTCCAGAGCTGGAATTATCTTAATCAATCCAAACGGAGTAAGATTGGATCAGGCGCTGAAATTCTTTTTCAAAGTAACAAACAATCAAGCTGAGTATGAAGCTTTGTTAGCTGGACTCAGATTTCCTAGAGAATTAGGAATCGGTGATGTTAAAGTGCTCACGGATTCCTTGGTGATGGCTTCCCAAGTGAATGGAACTTTCGAAACCAGAGATAGTATTTTAAAGCGATATTTAACCCTGGAAAAAATTGAGGTGGGAAAGTTTAGGAGCTTTACCATTGAATATATTCCGAGAGAAGAGAATATGGAGGCGGATGAATTAGCAAAGTTTGGCCTTCCCTCGGGAGGAACAACCTCGGAGTTGTTCCGTCCAGCAATTGAAGAGGGGGAGGTCATGGAAATTGATCAGCATCCGTCTTGGATGGATCCATTTGTTCTTTATCTCTCGGCTGGAAAACTCCATTCAACGGTAAAGGATAAGAAAAGATTTAAACGGAAAGCAGCTAACTATTATCTTGTTGCAGGAGTGCTTTACAGAAGAACTTTCTTTTCTCCATTAGCACGATGCGTTTCGAAAGAGGAGATTCCAATAATTCTTCAAGAAGTTCATGCAGGAGAGTGCGGAAGTCACTCAGGGGCAAGAACCTTGGAGAAAAGAATCCTAAGGCAAGGTTATTTTTGGCCTCAAATGAGGAAGGATGCAGAAAAATTTGCCAAGAAATGTGTCAAATGCCAGAAGTTTGCTCCTCTCCAGAATCAGCCGGCTCAGCAGCTCAAATCAATAGCGACCCCTTGGTCATTTGCAGTTTGGGGAATGGATTTGGTTGGGCCTTTTCCCATGGCAAGTGGCCAGCGCCGATATATTATAGTCATGATTGACTATTTCAGCAAATGGATAGAGGCAAAGGCATTGGCTAAGATTACTACCCAGGCCGTGAAGAATTTTATTTGGGGAGAGATGGTATGTCAGCACGGTATTCCAATGGCCATCATCATGGATAATGGCTCTCAATTCAATAATTCAACTCTTATTGGTTTCTGTGATCAAATCGGAATTGAGCTATGTTTCGCTTCTGTACATCATACAAGAAGCAATGGGCAAGTAGAGGCTGCCAACAAGCTTATTATAAATCTTTTGAAAAAGAAAGTGGAAAATATCAGAGGCAACTGGGCAGAACAACTACCTTTGGTCTTATGGGCCTTGAGAACAACTCCAAGCTCTGCCACTGGAGAGACTCCTTTCAAGTTATCGCATGGTTCCGAAGCTCTTAATCTAGTAGAGTTTGAGGTAAAAAGTCCGAGGGTATTGTTAGCACAACAGAATCAAATTGATTGGATGGGGAAGAATGATGAGAAGTTAAAATGTAGCCTCGACTTGATTGAAGAATTGAGGGATACAGCAACCATCAGGCAAGAGGAGGTGAAAAGAAGAATGGCGAAACTATTTGATAAAAATGTAAGAACCAAAGAATTTGTTGTTGGGGACTTGGTTTTGAAGAAAGTAGATGCCGCGGCAAGAGCCGGTTCGGTTGGGAAGCTTAACCCGAACTGGGCAGGGCCATTCGTGATAAAAAAAGGTGCTCAAAAATGGTGCTTACCATCTCCAAAACCATGAAGGGGAGGAATTGCCTCATTCTTGGAGTGGAGATGATCTCAAACTCTTCTTTTCTTGAAAGTTCGTATTCGGTTTTTTCATTCTACTTCTCACCTCTCTTCTCTTAAGCATTATGCAGATATGGCCAAGATATTCATGGCATGCATGATTAATGAATGATAAGATAAAATATGAATTGTCGATAAAACCAAAAGCTCGTCAAGTAAGACGTCGACGGATCCTACTTCTTTCCCCTCGGCTTGTTAGCTTGACGTGTAATTCTGCCAGGACAACAGATGTCGGGGAGATTTCGAATCTGTGTAGCAGTGGCTCGCCAAGCTCGAGCGGTGAAAGTTTAGGATGCCAGGTCCTAGCTGACATCTGGCACACCTTAGCAAGGAGGGCTGGGTGGCTGGCTTAGCTCTGTCATGCATTAAAAAGGACATTGTTACAGTCTTAGTGATCTTCGGGGAAAGCAATGTCGGTATAAGCCTCATCGGCATGACCACACCTGCCCTATCGATCATTTTGGTCCGTAACTCTCAAATACTTATTTAAACATGGTTGAGGAAAGCAAATTCAATAATTTATCAGGGAAGCAATGTCGGTATAGCCTCACCGGCATGACCACACCTGCCCTGCGAATCATTTTTCATCTTCTCCCTTTTCCTACAAATTTCCATCTATCTATTAGTATTGAGATCGGGCGGTCAGAGCTTTTTGGGACCGCATGTTTATTCTTTCTTCAAAGGCGTTTAATATTATTCATGATAAATGGCTTGATCTTCTCCAGGATCTGGATAAGAGTGACCGACAAATATTGAAGTAGTAAAGGAAGTTAGAATCGGTCTTGGTTTGATAAGATCGCCAGACAATATTCATCTAAAGCCTGAGGTATTCATCCAAGCATCTTCCATCTGAAATCAGTCTTGGAATTGTCAGGGGTTTATTAAGCATGGTCTGCTTTCAGTTCGCGGCGGTCTGAGTGCATCAAGGTCGCCGATTTCACATGCATACTATCTGCAAAAGGATGATCGGAAGTTTATAAATGATATCAGTTTCTGCTTTGGGCGATCTGATTATTCTAAGATCGCAGCACTAATCTTCATTTTCGATTATTGGTTAGAAGTCAATAAAGCTCGAATGTTGAGATCGAATGCTGGGTCTATTTCAGTTAAAACTGTTCAGTATTTCTTTTTGGCGATCTTCTTATCTTTTAAGACCGCAAAATTATTCTGAACATATATTATGGTAGCCTGGGTAATTGATAAGGATTTGGATACCTTTCCAATGACGATCTGAGATCTCCATCTGAATCTTTTGTTTGATAAACCTAAGACATTGAGATCGAATGCCAGTTCTAACTCAGAAGAACAAATAAAATACATATATCAGAGACGCTCATTCATCTACACAGATCAAGCAAAAATGCAATTTTTTGATAAATATATTTTGAAAACTCTATTACAATGAAACCGCACGGTCTCAAAACAGAAAAGAAAGGAAAAATTTACAATCTATTCTCTTTTCGATCTTTTAGAAGACCGCTCAACCGAAGGAGAGGAATCGGTCTCCGCCGAAGATTCCTCCGATTTACTCACCGGAATTCTAGATCCAGAGCTTGAGCCTGAACTAGAATCCCGGCCCTGAGTATAACGGCTCCCACTTTCTTCTTCATCCTCGATCTTGACGTTCTCTTCCTGATCGCCAGCTTCACCCGCGGTCTCTTCAGCGGTCTCTGACTGCTCATTGATCCTTTGAGCCGCATCCGGGAAGAGTTTTGAGAATGTTATATCTTTGAATTCCTCGGTGAAACCGCCGCGACCGCGAACCTCATGCAGGACTTGGTCAGCGGTCTCCTTTATATGGTGCATCATGGCCCTCTGAAAGGCTGGATTTGCTGGATCATAGGCCACCCGCTCAGATTGCTATCAAAAGAAAAAGGGAAAAGTCAGACCGCTCGATCACAAGTAATCATTTATATGATACAAGTAAAACCTTTACCTTTTGTGCTTCACGCAGGGCAATGTTTTCATTTAAGGCGCTGTGGAGAGACCGCCCCATATGATGATTTAGAATCGTGCTTCTAGCGGTCACCTGAGCTCAGAGATCGGGGAGATCCTCGGTCTCGAGATTATAAGCCTCTGCCGCGTTTTTTCTCCCATACAATGCATAGGTGACCGCATAAGCATGACGGGTCACCTTTCCACTCCACAAAGGAAGATCGGTGGAAACCTTTAAAGACTTCCCTTTTGCGGCCCATTTGAGTAAGGGCTTTCCTTTAATATCCCTCATGTTCTTTAAGAAACCATGTAGGGGGAAGTCTTGATCTGCGGTCTCAGTAGCGGTCCCGAACGCATCAGCCTCCCGCTTCAACCTCTTCTCCCTTTGAGTAAGTATTTCAGCTGCCGGAGAGATCGGGTCTCTTTCAGGGACCTTAAAGGTTGCTGAGATAGGAAAAAATATTAGGATAAAGGTTATGAAAAATGAACAAAAGGAGACCGCGAGAGACCGCACGAAGAACTTACTTTCAGCAGGGGTAACCTCAGCGATCTCGGGCCAGATCGCCAGGTAATGAACAAGGTCAAGCCTTTTGCCTGCCAGGAAAGCTAGGAGTTTTATCTCCTCAGCCGCGAGCACCTTTATTTTCTTAAAGGTACTATCAGACCGCGGAGACGGAGAACTCTTGAGACCGCCAAGATCGCCCTCAAAGACAAGGAACCTTTCTGTCCAGAAGGAGATCTTATTGGGGAGATTCAAGATCTTTATTCCTTCAGCAGAAAAATACATTAAACCTTTGAATTCCTCTTTCTTCTGGCCTTCTTTCAAAACTTTCGCAGTGAAGGTACCACAGAACAAATTCATTGTGAATTTTATCCTCTCCGATCTCAAATAGTTGATAAAAACATTGATCAGACCGATTGAGTTCGGAGGCAGCTGGGCGAGCACGAAACCATACTATTCCAAAATTTCTAACCATTCCCAAGGGAGGGGAATCCTCAACCCATGATCGAAGTGATCGATAGGGATAATGTATTTATTCTCCTCTCCAAAATTCAGTTTTTCCTGTTCGGTCGGCGGTCTCACAACAATCTGGGTTTGAATCATATATTTCTTTATAAAGGTGACAAATTCATCTTTTGACAGACGTCCCTGTTTTTGATCGGCAGCCAAGAAGGTGATCGCAGAAGAAGCACGAGCGGACACCATTTTGAGTGGTCGCTGAGATCGGTGCTTAGCGCGCATTCAAGAAAGCATGAAATGAAAGTTATGAAGGCAACTATTTATAGCAATCGAAGGATAATTTCGTAATCATTACTTTTTGCAGACCGCCCAGCAAAAATCTTCAGACCGCTCAACCTGGGCAAGATTATATGGAAGAAAGCTAAACTGGCGGTCTCAATAAATAGAATACAGATAAATAAAAAATAGCAGCAACACAGACAATCCAGACATAAAAGAGATCGCAGATTATTGTTGGATTGGTAGGCGCCCTTAGAGGGGGGGTGAATAAGGGTTTTAAGGATTTTAAGACTATTTTGATTATTTTAGAAAAAGGTTTGAATATGATAATAAAGAGGATCAAGAGTAATCAAGTAAAGTAAAATTAGAGACAAGATTTTATAAATTTGAGAGACATGATTACAAAACTTGATCTCTTATGAAAGCTAGAAATCAAAGCTAAATAGAAAAGAATCCTTTTAGTTTTCTATCCCGACTCGCTTCCCCACGAACCGGTGGCCCTAGCCTTATCCTCCCCGGATTCGGCCTCAAGCCGCTCTAGCCAATCCCTCCCCAGATGTGGCCTTAAGCCCCCCTAGACCTAGCCTAGATCTAGTCGCCAGCATGAGGTGATTTTCCCCCTAAGTCCAACCCAGACCTAGTCGCCAACACGAGGCGATTTCATTAATCGTTTACAAAGAGGAATATGAAACAACAATAAAGAAATAAGAACTCCCTCAAGATGGACTTCTGAAGTTGGAGTCGAAGATCCGCCGTTGAGTAAGCGTTGTAGAAGCGGACTTCGATCTGATCCGGCGTGACGAGATTCTCCTTCAGAAATCAGCAGAGCTTCGCTAGCACATCAACTTTCGACCAAGATAGCCTCTGGAACTCTGGAACTCAATATGTCTCTCTAATGTGTGTCTGAAACGAGAGGACTTGGGTCCATTTTATAGGCTAGCGCTAGCGCCTGCGCTAGCCACTACCGCCGGCGCTATGTCATATTAGGAGACTTTTTGCGCGGCAGAATCTTCAATCTGTGGCAACAATTCCAGCATGCCTTCTGTGCATTGAGCTAGCACCGGCGCTATCCACTATCTCCTGCGATAGTGATCAGAATGGAGTTGATTGTTCAAATTCGGGGGCAATCACCATATGTAACCCTTGAGTCATTTTGACCTGTTATCCTGCACACTTAGATCACACAAGATTAAATACACACATAGGATTTGTTATTCTCAAACCTAGGAGATGCGGAAGACCGTGTTCCAACAAACTCCCCCTTTTGATAATAACAAATCCATTAATGATAAATCAGAGCATTAATTTATATAAGCATGAAGAAACATATTTGTGTGTGTGTGAAAAGGATGACTTAGGATAAACATTTTTTATTATAGCATTTTAGTGGTGCTCCCCCTAAATACATGCTCCCCCTATGTGAATGCTCCCCTAATATGTAAACTATCAATTTAATTATTCATGTGAATTTTAGTTTGATAGCGGAGTTTTATTTATCATGTTAGTTCTCCCCCCTTTTGTTATTAGCAAAAGCGGGTTAGGAGGCACCACTTCAAATTGTAATAATAAGGGTGATAGGCATGATCGAGCTTGGAGAGAAAGAAATGATAAGGAGTTGTAGAAATCTTTTCATTGAATTAGATTAGAGTGTGAGTATCTATAAGTTCAAAAATCAGAGTTTTGTAGCATAAACACAAGATAAATGCAAAGGTGCGGAAGACTTAAGAGAAAACATCTTGTATAAGAAGTGATAATTCAAAAAAAGATTGGAGTTGTCATTTTAAAGAAGATGTTTGTATATCAAAAGTTAAACAAGAATGTAATTTTACCAATGAAGAAACCAAGCATGAATAAATATTATCACAAGAGAGAGTACGACAATGTTATGGTAATTCAGAATTTCAAAAACAAACTAAACATTGTAGAAATCATGCTAGGTTATCTAGTGCATTTGATAAATAAACAGAAGTATAGAATCAGCATTAGGATCCAATACTCATGAGAAGAAGTGTTATGGAAGATAATGATGTGCACAAGTGTATTTTGAATAAAGTAAACAAGTGTGTTAACAACAAAATACAAGGCAAATATAGAGTAAAGTGCACAATAAAAACACAAATAATTTTACTTCCACACACTTTTAAACACAAATTAAAATGTACAACAACCAAGGTGCTTTGCACACACAATGCTTATGAAGACTTATCAGGGTGCAAAGTAGTGCTTGGGGGATCACATAAGTTGATTTATTAAGGTTGATGCTTTTTGTTGTGATCCTGTGTACTTAAGAAGAGGTGGTTTTAATTTTTAAAAGGAAGAGTTTGCACAAGACACTTTACTAATCTATCCAAGGTGCTCAACCCCACAATGCTTATTAAGACTTATCAGGAGGTTCAAGTAGTGCTTGGTGGAGGTGACTTTGTCAAGGTTATGATGAGTTTTGGATTTGAACAAAAGTTCTCCGATTACACTTGTGTTGCAAACACTTTAAAGAAGAAATTTCAACCACTCTTCTTAAAATTTAATAGTGCAAATAAATGATATGTAGGTAAGATACTTGTGCAATTTCAATTTTATGTACAATTACAATATATTAGCAAGCATTCTTAGATTAAGAGGCACAAGTAAACTAAGCCAAAAGGTGAGTGAAAGAATATCATTAGCAAACATAAAACATTTACTCATACTTAGAGGCATGCTAAGCTTAGTCCTACACAACTTTTCTAATTGTTAGTGATGCACATATTAATAGATAGATCAAAGCATGATAAAAGCAATGTTAAAGGAGTTTTGAAAATAAATTGTAACATTATAGAGACTCTAAAGAATAGATTTAAATCATGCTTGATGTTCATACAAAATTTTTTGGATTGTTTTGAAGTTTTATGTTTTTGTATTTTGATTTTTGAAAAACTTTAAAGAAAAAACAAAACATATTTTTGGTTTTTGTCTTTTATATTTGATTTTGGTAAATGACAAAAGTTTTAAACAAAAGCAAAACATATTTTTGGAATTTTATCTTTTGTAATTTTGTTTTTGATTTTTCAAAATTTAAATAACATTAGAGGTGCAAGAACAAATAGTACATATCTATTAACATATTTTTAGGAATTTTTCAAAATTTTAAAAGGCAGAAAATCAGAGAGTCACGCTAGCGCCGGCGCTAGCGCTAGCGCGGAATACAGTACATGATTTTTGAGAAGTTTAAAATTTTTGATTGCTGAACCTGATTAGGTGTCCCAATAGTAGTTTAATGCTGAAATTTCAGATTTGTAGGAGGTGTATTGGATGGTTAAAATTGCAAAACAATGTGTTTTGTGAATGTGTTTTAACTTGAAAGATCTAGGACACCTAACTCAAGTCGTAACAATCGAAATCTCGCATCGGGAAGAGGCTTAGTAAATATGTCAGCGAGTTGGGAGTCCGTGCCAATGAAACTTACTTTTACATGCTCTTTCTTAATGTGATCCCTAATGAAATGATGACGAACATCGATGTGTTTGGATCTAGAATGATGTACAGGATTATATGTGAGGTCTATTGCACTTTTGTTGTCACATTTAAGATCTATGTGTTTGAGGTGAAATCCAAAGTCTTCTAATGTTTGGCTCATCCATAACGCTTGTGCACAACAACTACCAAGTGCGATATATTCGGCCTCCGTGGTGGAGAGTGCAACCGAAGATTGTTTTCTACTAGACCAAGCAACTAAAGAAGGTCCTAAAAGTGACATGTACCACTCGTGCTTTTCCTATCTAGTGAACACCCGGCGTAGTCCGAATCGGAATAGCCGTGAAGTGTGAAAGAGTTATTGTGTGGGTACCATAATCCAAATTTAGATGACCCTATTAGATAACGAAAAATACGTTTTACCGCTTTTAAATGAGATTCTTTTGGATCGGCTTGAAAGCGAGCACATAAACAAACGGCAAACATTATATCCGGTCTAGATGCACTTAAATAAAGAAGAGAGCCTATCATTCCTCTATATAGTGTTTGATCAATAGAAATACCAGATTCATCTTTTCCTAATTTTAAAGAAGCACTCATAGGAGACGAAGCTTGTTTAAGGTTTTCAAAGCCAAATCGTTTAAGCATATCGTGAACATATTTTGATTGGCAAATAAAAATACCATCATTTCGTTGTGAGATTTGAAAACCAAGAAAAAATGATAGTTCTCCTACAAGACTCATTTCAAATTCATTTTTCATTATTTCCACTACTTCATTAAACAACTCTTCATTAGTGGCTCCAAAAATTATGTCATCAACATATATTTGTAAAATGATTAATTCATTATTTTTATGCTTAATGAAGGTGTGTTGTCTGCACTTCCCATAACATAACCGTGCTCTAACAAAAACGATGTAAGACGATCATACCATGCACGGGGCACTTGTTTTAAACCATAAAGCGCTTTTTCTAATTTGTAAACATGATTTGGATATTTTTCATTTATGAAACCGGGGGGGTTGCTCTACATAGACTTCTTCCTTAATATAACCGTTTAAAAAAGCACTTTTAACATCCATTTGAAATAATTTTATTCGTTTGAAACTTGCAAATGCCAAAAATATTCGTATAGATTCTAAGCGAGCAACGGGTGCAAAAGTTTCTTCAAAATCTACCCCCCTCGATTTGTGAATAACCTTGAGCAACTAGGCGTGCTTTATTTCTTACAATCCTAGATTCACCATCTAATTTATTTTTAAAGATCCATTTTACTCCTATAATTGGATGATTAGATGGTCTTTCAACTAGATTCCAAACTTTATTTCTTTCAAATTGTCCTAACTCTTCATTCATAGCCAGAAACCAAAATTCGTCATTTAAAGCGGTGGAAACGTTTTTAGGTTCGATTTCAGAGATAAAGCAAATATTAGAAAACGTTTCATGAAGAGAGGAACGAGTTCTCACCCTGATGGAAGGTTCCCCAATGATGAGTTCTTTTGGATGATTTCTGGAGAAGTTTAACACGCTTGGAGGTACGAGTTCATCTTCATTGGACTTTCTTCTTCTTCTTTGGACGGTTCTTCTTCGTCGTGCTCCAAGGATGGCAAGGGTTCATCATCGGTACCTATAGAGGGCTTCTCTGCACATGGAACAAACTCATCAAATCTAACATTAATTGATTCTTCAACCTTACTTGATCTTTTATTAAATATTCTATATGCTTTACTAGTTGAAGAATAACCAAGAAATATTCCTTCATCGCATTTTTCGTCAAATTTTCCTAAAGAATCTTTTGTGTTAAGAATGAAACATTTACATCCGAATACTTTAAAATACGACACGTTAGGTTTCTTTTGAAAATATAGTTCATATGGTGTGAGATTTAAGGATGGGCGAAGCATAACTCTATTCATTACATAACATGTAGTGCTCACGGCTTCTGCCCAAAAATACTTAGGTAATTTATATTCAGATAGCATGGTTCGTGCAAGTTCTTGTAGTGTCCTATTTTTCCGTTCCACAACACCGTTCTGTTGAGGTGTACGTGGAGCGGAGAACTCAAGTTTAATACCTAACATGTCACAAAAAGATTTAAAATTTTCATTTTCAAATTCACCTCCATGATCTGAGCGTATGCATTTTATTTTTAAATCTAATTCATTTTGTATACGAGTACATAGTTTTGAAAATTCGCAAAACGCATCAGATTTGGAGGAAAGAAATACAGTCCAACAATATCTTGAATAGTCATCTATGAGAACAAAAGTGTATAATCTACCACCAAGACTAGCAGTGTTAACGGGACCAAAGAGATCCATATGAATTAATTGCAATGGTTTTGATGTAGAAATTTCATTTTTGCTTTTAAAAGATGACTTTGTAAATTTGCCTTTTTGGCATGGAGAGCATAATGAAGATTGACTTCCATTTAATTTAGGCAATCCTCTAATCAATTCTCTTTTTGCTAGTTTTAGGATGAGCTTTGAACTAGCGTGACCTAAGCGACTGTGCCATAATTCCAATTCATCATTTTTGGTTATAAAACATTTTATAGAAGATTATGAAATGAAACAATGTAAACATTATGAATTCTAGGTGCAGTTAATAACACATCTTTTGTTTTAGGAATAAAAATCTTGCAAAGGTTAGTGGATGATTCAAAAAGTACGTCTAAACCTTTATCACACAGTTGACTTATAGATATTAAGTTGTGTTTTAATCCTTTAACATATAGTACATTTGATATGAGAAAAGATGCGTTACCCACTGTACCAATACCCATGATTCCTTTTCCGTTATCGCCAAACGTCACGATCCCTCCTTTCTTTATTTCTAGGCTAAGGAATTTTGCTTTATTGCCCGTCATGTGCTTGGAGCAGCCTGAGTCCAAGTACCACACGTCTTCTGTTTCCTTAGCCTTCCTGCATATCTAGAAAGAGGATGAGAGTAAAGACCCAGATACCCAAGAGGTACCACCCATAGAGTAAGTGGTTTTCTTAGGTACCCAGATTTGTTTTAAAGTTCATTGTTTTATATTCCAACAAGAGCCAGACGTGTGTCCAAACTTTAGACAATTAGCACACGAAATGAAGGGGGTTGAGATCCTTTTCGGAGTTTCTATGTTGCTCTTGCTGGATGAAGTTTGAGTATTAGAAAAAATAGAAGATTTTTTATCATAAGAGCTACCGCCGGCGTTAGAAGCTAGCGCCGGGCGGTAGTGATCACTTTTATATACGAGTCCGAATTTTTTAGACCCAAAGCATTGATTACCCAGAAGTATATCCAAGGATTTTTGGCCAATCCCGAATTTGCTTATGGCTAAATTTAGATTATGATTTTGTTCTTTAAGAGATGTGTTTTCTTTCACAATCATAACACATTTATTTTCAAATCCCTTTTTGTTCTTTTCAATTTGAAATATCGAAGTTTTCAATTTTCTCTCTAAGTCCTCTTTTTCTTTTGCCATGACTTTGTTTTGTGAGAGGGCATTAGAGAGAGAAACTTCAAGTTCTTTTATTTTAAATAATGAGTGCTCACATTCTTGACATGAAACTTTTCTTTTTTCAAGAGAGATTAATTTTTTTGTGAGCTTACGATTTTCTTTTATAATGGATTCATTTTCATGATTTAATAAAACAAATTTATCATAAAGTTCTTCAAAAGTAGGAGGAGATACCTCAGTGTCGCTAAGAACACTGGTGTCGTCATCGTCGTTTTTGGCCATCAAGCACAGGTTTGCTTCCTCCTCGCTACTTGACTCAGATTCGTTTGACTCTTCAGAGGAAGAGTCATCCCAGGTTGCGGCCTTCAGGACTTTCTTCTTTTCTTTTGCTTTCTTTTGATCTTTTCGCTCCTTTTGGTATTTTGGGCACTGGCTCCGAATGTGCCCGGTTTTTCTGCAGTGATAGTATTCTGGAGGCGGCCTTTCTTCTTCTTCATCGCTTGCTTTTTCTTTCCTCGATGAAGAGGAAGATCCCTTTCGTCGAGTGTCCTTCTGGAAGAATTTTCTGAATGTGTTCCTTCTTTCTGGGTTCCTCATGAATTTTTTGAAGTTCTTTACCAGGAGTCCTTCTTCATCATCATCATCCTCTTTGATGCACTCCTTTTTTGATGTCAGCGCCAACGCCTTTTTCTTCGGCTCCATATTGTATTCGTCATGTTGAATTTGTAGTTCAACCTCATGGGTTTTGAGATTCCCAATGAGGTTCTCGATCTGGAGCGTTCTTAAGTTGTGCGACTCCGAGATGGTCGTCACCTTCGGGTTGAACTTTGGAGGTAGTGAGCGAAGGATTTTTCTCACCAAGTCCCCATCGGAGTAGGTCTTTCCAAGCGCCTTGGACGCGTTGACAATCTTTGTGAAGCGAGTGTACATGGAGTTTATGTCCTCGTCGGTGTCCATCCTGAATTTCTCGTATTCAGATTCTAGTTGAAATAGCTTGGCATCTTTTACCTGCGATGTACCTTCGTGAGTTACTTCTAATTGATTCCAAATATCATAAGCAGTAGTGCAAGCAGAAATTCTATTCAATTCAGTTCTATTTAAGGCACAATATAAGGCGTTCATTGCTTTTGCGTTATTTTTACACCTTAGTTTGTCGTTATCGTCCCATTTATCTTTAGGTTTTAATAATGTTGCCTCTCCCGCTACAATTGTAGGAGGAGAGTATCAGATTTCTACCATATTCCAGAATTCAACATCCATTGTCATAAGAAAACACATCATTCTATTTTTCCAGTAGTTAAAATCAGACCCAGTAAAGAGAGGTGGTCGACTAATCCCTTGACCCTCCAAGAAAGCGAGATCATGAGACGCCATTGTTCCCGGTTGTTAAGCCGATCGAAACAATACCCCTCTGATACCACTTGTTGGATCGGTAGGCACCCTTAGAGGGGGGTGAATAAGGGTTTTAAGGATTTTAAGACTATTTTGATTATTTTAGAAAAAGTTTTGAATATGATAATAAAGAGGATCAAGAGTAATCAAGTAAAGTATAATTAAAGACAAGATTTTATAAATTTGAGAGACATGATTACAAAACTTGATCTCTTATGAAAGCTAGAAATCAAAGCTAAATAGAAAAGAATCCTTTTAGTTTTCTATCCCGACTCGCTTCCCCACGAACCGGTGGCCCTAGCCTTATCCTCCCCGGATTCGGCCTCAAGCCGCTCTAGCCAATCCCTCACCAGATGTGGCCTTGAGCCCCCCTAGACCTAGCCTAGATCTAGTCGCCAACACGAGGCGATTTTCCCCCTAAGTCCAACCCAGACCTAGTCGCCAACACGAGGCGATTTCATTAATCGTTTACAAAGAGGAATATGAAACAACAATAAAGAAATAAGAACTCCCTCAAGATGGACTTCTGAAGTTGGAGTCGAAGATCCACCGTTGAGTAAGCGTTGAAGAAGCGGACTTCGATCTGATCCGGCGTGACGAGTTTCTCCTTCAGAAATCAGCAGAGCTTCGCTAGCACATCAACTTTCGACCAAGATAGCCTCTGGAACTCTGGAACTCAATATGTCTCTCTAATGTGTGTCTGAAACGAGAGGACTTGGGTCCATTTTATAGGCTAGCGCTAGCGCCTGCGCTAGCCACTACCGTCGGCGCTATGTCATATTAGGAGACTTTTTGCGCAGCAGAATCTTCAATCCGGGGCAACAATTCCAGCATGCCTTCTGTGCATTGAGCTAGCGCCGGCGCTATCCACTATCGCCGGCGCTATCCACTATCGCCTGCACTAGTGATCAGAATGGAGTTGATGGTTCAAATTCGGGGGCAATCACCATATGTAACCCTTGAGTCATTTTGACCTGTTATCCTGCACACTTAGATCACACAAGATTAAATACACACATAGGATTTGTTATTCTCAAACCTAGGAGATGCGGAAGACCGTGTTCCAACAATTATAACAATCAAGATCGCATAAAGCACAAAAATTGAAAGAAATCACGAAGACATATGAAACGTTAATAGCACAAATATTACAACAAATTGTTCTTGATAAGAGATCGCTCGGTCTCAAATTAAATGTTCATTTTTTTAGGCCTATTTCTCCCTACATGAGCTGCTATATCCTACATGTCATTAACAGCGGCCAGGACAGATACCAAATTCTGATTAGCTGACAATGCAGCTCGATGAATTTTTGACATCTCCCTGTCCACCTGCTCCATGGGGACAACCACAATCTCAGGTTGCGGTCTCTCTGCTGGACGATCGCTGGAGGTACCCGGTCGCATCAGCATCTTCGCGTGACCGCCTCTCAGCCTCTCGTTTTCTATGGACAGCGCAGCAGCTTTTCCTTTGTAATATTCAACATCTTTTTCTGCTTTCTTGAGAGATCGCGCGAGCTCTTCAACCTTCAGATCGCGTTCCTCTCGACTCCTCTTCTCAAAAGCACGCAGCTTCTCCTCGAGATCGCAGATCTGATCGTTCTGAACCAGCTCTCTAAGAAGCATAGACCGAACATCCTCAAACATTGGGTTGAGAATGCTGGTAAGCTCGGGAGGGATCGCGATGCGTTGAGGGAGTTCTCCTTCCTCGATCTCAACATTGTCATCATCTGCGGTCACAAGAGATAAGTTATTTTAATTGCAAATGACGTTCAAATAGAATTTCTTGAGCAGAAAGAGTACTTGGAAAGGAATCGAGACCGCAATCACGTAAGGCTTTCTCAGCATCTTTAGTGACCGCGGGATCTGCGGTCAGTAAAAGGCGATCTGATCCCCTTAGACGCTCTAAATTTATTCTTTACAACTCTCTTGTCTGCGATCTATCACCTTCTTTTCTTCTTCTTTTCAACTCTTTGTTACTTAGAAGAATGTCGTCGGTCTCGATAAGAATGACCTAGCGTTTTCTTTCTGGAGAAGCAGGTCGAACCATAGGCAATGGAAGAAACTCGACCGATTTGGGGATCATCTTACCCTTACGAGCTCGCAAAATTGAGACCGCCGTCGCGCGATCTGCTGCAGCCTTGTCCAGGTCTCCTTGAGAAGAGTCACCTGGGAGACCGCTGGAAAGTGTAGCTTTTTCCGTAGCGATCTGCAGTTTCTTCGCGGTCTCTTCCTCAGCTGCCCTTTTTTCCGCAGTCTGAGAGACCGCCTGCCTCCTCTCCTCTTCGGCTAGAAGAGCTTTCTTCTTCTCCTCGGCGGTCTTGGCCTCCTGCTCTTCCTTCTTCTTCTTCTCCTCGGCGGTCTTGGCCGCCTCTTCCTTCTTCTTTTTCTCCTCGGCGGTCTTGGCCGCCTCTTCCTTCTTCTTCTTCTCATCAGCGGTCCTAGCCGCTTCCTTCTTCCTTTCCTCATCCTCCTTCTTTTTCTTCTCCTCCTTCTCCTTCTTCTCTTTTTCTTCTTTCTCCTTCTTATCTCTCTCCTCTTTTTTTCTCTTCTCATCCCCCTCTTTTTTCTTTCTCTCTTCCTCCTCCTTGGCCTTGACCGCTGCATCAGCGATCTGCTTCTCCCTGGCCGAAATCTCTCTATCGACAGCAGCGTTCTTAAGAGATGAAGCCTCAAGGGGATCTAACACCTGCAACGACGAAAAAGATGAATTGTTAGAAGAAACTTCATCAAGATAAGCAATTAATCTGAAATCATCTTCTCCTGATAAAGTTGAGACCGCAGGAGGAAAAAGGAGATCGCTTCCGGTATTCACCTTTTGAACCACAGTGGAGTCCTCCGGATCAGCGTCATCAAGAAGTGTGATCGCCTCAGGGGCGGTCACATCCTTTCCATCTCCATTTCTTTTGTTTCTCCTATAAGTCAGACTGGATGGACTTGAATTCTTCCTTTTTCTGTTTTTCGCAGCGATCTCCTGATCCGCGATCTTTTGCCTCATAGATTCGGCCTCAGCCTTCTTCTGATGTAGCCCGGCCAGAATGATCTCAGTTGAGGCGGTCTTAGGAGGTTGAGAAGTGCTTAGATCCAATACCTCCAGGGTTTTCTGACAATTAAAAGAGATAGAAAAGTCAGACATTTTCAATACAGGATCTGAAGAGGTGTTGGAAGGTTCAGAAACAGCAGAGACCGGCGCAGTTGGACTCTCTAGTTCAGATTTCTTTTTGGGAGATCGGGCGGTCTCCTTTGAAGCGCTCGCTTTCGTTAATATTTTCGGTGTCTTTTTTCCTCTTTTTGAACTGACACCCTCCTTCTTCCCAAGAGAGTTCGCTTTCGGTGGAAGAGCTTTTATGTAATCAAGGATAGTCATCTCCGTAAGAGACCGCGTCTATCTAAATTTTAGAGACCGCTCGAAGATTGGAATTTCTCAATGTCTTGAAATCTGAAGATCTCAGCCGGTATTTATAGACCAAGCTGCATTTATGGCGGTCGCGGTCTCAGCGGTCAAAGCTTACATTTTCGAAGTTTCAGGAGCAACTTAAAAATGTGCGGGGATTATGTTTGCCCAGAAACCCCGCGACCTCTTCCTACAAGTCAAAGTTTTTCGGCCTGAGCGGTCTCAATTTATGCTGATCGCGCAGACCGCCATGTCTCTTCTCAACCGAAGTTTTCTAAGTCCCAAGCGGTCAAGGCAGTGTGAGACAACCAGCCTGAGCGGTCTGATCATTTTCTTCTTTTTTGCTATTTGCACCCCTCATCTCTGCCCCGGCTCTCCTGTGCCCCGGGCAGCCGGTAGTTCTTAGTTCTGCCCGTTTGGGCAACCTCCTCGTCTATAAATAGAGGGGTAGGGTTACCTGGAAAAGGACTTTTGCTCCGGGGCTCCAGCTTACGACCTGTGTAAGCGGTCTCATTATTTAGTGATCGCCATCCTGTGATCGTTTTCCTTTTCTTCAGCCTCTCCAGTCTTAGTAACCTGCACTTCGCAGTCTTCTCCTTTTTCCCCTTAGTGTGTGAATTTTGGAGGTACCATTTTTGGTGCCAACATCAGCCACTGTCTCAGTTTATCCTTTCTTGAAGTTTTCATACTGAGAAATATGGTGTGATCTTCTATCTTTTATTTCATCTACTGATCCTTCAACCATATTGTTGAGTGACATCCAGATATCCCTTGCTGAAGTACATTCCACAACCTTTTGAAAGATGTCATCAGACATTGTTTGAGCCAGAATGTTCATGGCTTTTGTATCTGCACTTCTTTGCTTCTTTTGAGCATCTGTCCACTTAGGAGGAGGAACAACATTGTTGGTTGTTGCTGCATCAGTACTTGTGGATGCTGAAGAAGTAGGAGGTCCTGTGAAAATAACATTGAAAATTACTTCATCAATAGAATTCATATAAAGTCTGATCCTTGCCTTCCATAGTGCAAACTTATTTAGATTTCACATAGGAGGTCTTGTGCTTGAATACTCTTTGTTTTGTGCCTTGAGTTTTTAAACAAAAATGAAACTCTAAAATAAATTAAGATCTAATTGATCTTTGTGATTCAGTTGTTAGCCTGTAAAGAATCAACTACCCTCTGATACCAATTGAAAGTGAGGTTAGATCTTAGATTTACTCTAGAGGGGGGGGGGGGGGGGGGGGTGAATAGAGTATTAAAAACTTTTAGTTAGTTTTTATAGCGGAATTAAAATATTGATATATATATGTGTAAGGCAAAGTGAATTATGAAATAGAGTAAAACAAATCACACAGCACAGCAAAGTAAACACAATCACAGAGGACACAAGGATCTATAGTGGTTCCCCAACCAACCTGGGTACATCCACTCTTCTACCACACTTGGTAGGAATCTACTACAGGTTTTTGCACAGGTGCCCTGCCACCAAATGGAGTTTTGATCAGGTGCCCAAAACACCAACCACAGGTTTTTGTTCTGGTGCCCTGCCACCAAAAAAGCTAACTTTTGAAGGGAGTTAAAACCCTGTACAAGATGGAAATAGAAGGTTAAGAAATTCTTCTCTGTCAACAAGCTGAGAGAAGACTAATGAAAATGTTGTTGTAAAGCTCCCCCTATCTGATTGAAGTAGTTGACAGTTGGTGGAGAATCTTTCACTTGAATAAAACAAATCTTTTTGATAGATGATTAATCTAAGAGAATGAGTTCCTCAGATTGTTGTTGCTCTTTGAAAATTTGAACTTGCAGCAGAGATCTGAGAGAGAGTGTTGATGTTCTCAGAAGAATGTAGGTGCTGCTTGAGGAAGAAGATGACTAAATAAAATTAACTGTCTGTACTTCTTCTTCTTCTTTTCTACAATCGTGTGTGTAGATATCTGTCTCTAATATCTTCCTTCTTTGATAATAATATTATAATTTGAATTTCAAATCTTCTAATTTAAGGAATAGAATAATCTAACTTGAATCCTTTTCGGAACTGCAACAACCACCAAAACGATTTTGGCAGTTCCTTTAATTCCTTTGCCGTATAATATTCCTTTTGCATTAAATGTCAACGGCTATATTATCTTGGAACAGGAGAATAGAAGGAATATAATAAAGAGAGATAAAATATTTGTCTTATATGTAATAGATTCATTGCTGATTTGATCTGAGAGACGGGTTCGTCGATCTGAGTGTTGAATTAGTCGATCTGAACTTCTGATGCTGATTCGTCAAACACAGAGCTGAGTTCGTCGACCGCTGAGACTAGAAATTGTTGACCGCTGAGATTGACTGAAAGCTTGAATTCGTCGAACAGAAGCTAGCCATTCGTCGAACTCAGAAGGGAGTTCATCGAACGCAGTAAGCAATTCGTCGAACGCAGAAACTTAACTTTTCTTTAAGTTCCAGCTAACTTAACAGCCTAAAAACCTTGACCCATAGACTATACAAAGGGGTCAACTTAGTCCTAGTCAACATATAGTGATCCTAGCCCAAATCAGTAATAGGGTTGTTCCAACACAGGGGGTTCAGGTTGATCTCTGGAGAGGCTGGCAAGGCGATAAGTGTTGGTGCTGGAATTCCCCAGATTGATTCCTCTCCGGGGCTCTCACTAGACGGTGGGTCCAGGTTGATCTCTAGAGAGGCTGGCAGAGCGACGATCGGTATTGATAGGCCTGGTTTGCAAGAACTTACGAGAGGGTACCTAGCTAGCCGAGCCCCGGAGGCTCACTCTCGCGAAACTAAGGGCTTTGACAGGAACAAAGTGTCCGCTTCAACAGGTTATAAAGTTCTCCGTCGATGGGTTACTGGCTCGCGAGCACTTTGAGAACATTTCCGAGTAACAACTGAGTTCATGATAACAATAAAGATCAAAGTAAAAAAAAGAGCGGGCGAGCGCGAGTACGAGAGTAAAATTAACAAAAGAATCACCGTCATTCAATAGATGAGGTTTGTTACAAACAACGGCGTTCTTGCCAGCCAAAAAAGAAAATAAATATTCATTAAGCAAAAAGGGGGAGAAGAAAAAGGCGGGATCTAAGGGGTTTCTTCGGAAGACTCCTTCTCTCTCTCGCGAGCCCCCAGCTCGGGGAAAAGGTCGAACATGTTGGGGACGACTTCCTCGGCAGTGAATTCCATCGCGTCCTCAGCAAGGAGACCCGCCCCCTTGAGGGTATTGAAGACGAGGTTGGCGACATCCTTCGCGTCCTTTCATCTCGCCTCCTCTTGCACTCGCGCCCTTTGGCGAGACCCAAACTACGGAGGCGACGGAGGAAGCACGACCCGAGCTAGCTCGCGCGCCTGGGCCTTCAACATCGCAACCTTGACCTCCAATTTGGCATTTCGAGCGAGGAGCTTAGTTGCGGTCTCGACATCCTGCAAAAAGAAAAAGAATTATATAAAAGGCGTCAAGTCAGACCTAAGCGATCGCGGGCGAGACAAGGTAGGGGATTTGAGGGCCACTTACCCTCTTGCCCTGGAGACTAGCGAGGAGACCCTCGGAGACCTCTTCCCTCTCCTTGAGACCCTTGATCTCCTCTGAAGCTTTCTTAAGCTCTTCTCTATATTCGCGGGTATCCTTGTCAGTCTACAGGAACCGGCGCCCCACCATATGCACAAGCTCCATCGCGCGGAATTGAGCTCGCAAGGCCTCGTAGACCAGCGGCCTCGGCTTCAATACATCGAAGGCAGCGGAATCCTCGCGGACATAAAGGCCAAATGCGATGGAGAACTCCTCGCCCCCCGCCTTGTCGTGCTCCACCCAAGGGGGAAAGAGCGAAGAGTAGGAAATCTTGTTGTGCTTGGGATCCCAGGTGAGCAAAGGTTCGCTGAGCTCATCAGGCAGCTTCACGCCGAGACCGGAGTTCCAATGGTCATCTGGTTTGGGCCCTTCCGAGGTGCTCCCGGCACCCTGACTTGATACAGTGACCTGTAGTTTCGCAGGGGAAGGGGATGAGCTATCCTTCTTGCTCAGATCGACCACCGCTCCCTTACCCTTGGCAGTGTCAGGGATCGCCTTCACCTTCTTCGCAGAGGTTCGCGAGCCGGGTTGGCTCGCAGGCACAGGCCGCTTCTTACCCGACCCAATTTTTGGGAGA
Organism: Dactylorhiza incarnata; assembly: GCA_033032865.1. Classification (NCBI taxonomy): domain Eukaryota; kingdom Viridiplantae; phylum Streptophyta; class Magnoliopsida; order Asparagales; family Orchidaceae; genus Dactylorhiza; species Dactylorhiza incarnata. Next base: position 1,663,374 of record JAWHQI010000124.1, on the reverse strand, counting down.
ACCCGACTTGCCTCATCCACCGCAGCGGCGAGAGAACCCGTTGTAAGAGCGGTGCTCCACGCATGTGGAAGATTGAGGGTGAGGTCGCGCTCGCCTGAAAAAGAGGGCGTTATGGATTAGCCAATAAGGGGTAAGGCGAAAGCGAGACTGACCTTCCCCATGCGACATGGCAGGTAGCGAGTCGACATTTCACCTGTGGTAGTCGACCTCAAAATCCTTCCCCATGAGGTACTGGAAGAGCTTGGCATCGTCGCCACCCAGCAAGCTGGGAGGGCGATAGGTAGCCTCATCCCGCTGAAGGGGAGTGAAGTGGATGTTGTCGAAAGGCCCCTTGACGAGAATAAACTTTTGGTGCCAGTAGTGGCTCTTGTTAACCGTCTCGTAGACGGTGACGTGCTGGCTCGCAAAGTAGGTCATTCCGTACTTATATGCGCAAAAGGAGAAGACCTTTCGGAAGATGAGGAGGCTAAAATCCATCCTCTCCTCTCGCATGTAACTGGCGAATGCGACCACCGACGCAATCGCATTCGGGGTCAGTTGGCTCGGCAGAACCCCATAATATTGGAGCACCTGCAAAAGCTCTAGAGGATTAATGTATGTTCACGAGTGCGAAGGAGAAGCAGTGAGGGGGTCGAGTGGAATGCCTGGCGAAGCTCCGGCAACAGAGGAAGCTGCAACCCATTCTCAAAGTGAGCGATGGGGATGGCGAGCTCGTCGGGCTCGGTTTCGTTGAGCTCGGCCGTATCTTTAGGACAGCGAGCCATGTATCCCACGGGGAGGTAGCGGTCCACAGTTTGCTTATATTCTTCGGCGGTAATGTTTGAGCAGAAGAAAGTGTGGTCGCCAAAGGCCCAAGCACATTTGTCTCGCCCCTCGCAGTCTTGCGAGAATGGAAAAATTGAGAGAAGCGAGAAGGCTTGGAGAATAAATGTGGTGGTTAAAAGGAGAATTTTAGAACTATTTATAGGAAAATGGAAGAGGCGGGGGAATACGAAGCGCCGCGGGGTGCGGATAGAAAAAATAAAGTGAATTTTCCTCCAGCGAGGCACGTTCCTGCGAGGGCTGGCTCACCATAGCGCGACACCCTGATCTCGCTGGTGGCAGGTCAGCGGAAGACAGTAGCATGGGCGCGACATCGTTTAATGGTTTGCGAGCACAAGACAACGGAAATCATCGCGAATATGGCGCGTATATGAGAGGCTCATGGGTACATCATAAATAAATAAGTGCCTATACGTGTGCAGAAAAAAGAATAATAATAATAAGTGATTCGTGAGGAATCAGCAAATGTTGTAAGCATCACAATCAATGTTCAACGCAGGCATAAAGGAGACAATAAGTAGCAGAAGACGAATTAATACTACAACGCAGCAACTTGGCGGAGGCGAGAAGGAAAAAACAGCGGCAGGCCCAAGGCAAGGAGCGGAGTTCAATAGCTGAACCACCTCCAGCGACAGCGACCTGGCACCCCCGAGCGCGGTGGCACCTTCGGGTAGTGGTAATCGCGAAGCGACTGGACCTCGCGTAGGATCAGGCACACTTGGTCCTCAATTCGCGAAAGGTGTACCCCAGGCAAGGTAACCTCTCCATGAGTCACCAGCCTCGCTTCGGCGAGAAACAGCGCGTTCGCGTCCTCCAAAGCAACCAACTTCTCTTCATAAGCCGCCCGGTCTGCCTCGTGCCGCTCTTCCAGGTCGCGCAGTAACATCCCGTACTTCTGGAGCACCTCTATCCCCCGCCTCTTCATCTGTGCGGGGTCGCCAGGGTCACCTAGAAAATCAGCGTTCTGGCTTGGTGAGGGTGGCGGCGACATCTCCTACCTTCCATGTTCTGACTCGGGGGTGACTTCGGGAACCCCTGCGAAAGAGAAAGTTAACAGGGCCAAATGGCAAGCAAAAGTCAGGCTCGCAAGAACTAACTAAACTGGCGAGATTGGGACTGCGCGGGGTCGCTGGCGAGAGGAGCCCGGCTGATCCTTGAAGGCTTCAAAGAAGGCGGGAGTGAGGGCCTTCCCCAGGCCGGGAGCATGTACGACCTTCTCCGCGACCTATGAGCCACGCCGTAACGACCCACCGGGGCTTTGCTGAACTAAGAGGCCGAAGCCAGGTGTAGATAGAGTCACCATTGGTGGGGTCGGCGAGCGCGCTGGAGTGGGGGTCCGTTTCTCAGGACTCTTAAGAGGGGTGCCTGCACAAAAGTAGTCACGTTGGAGTTGCGAGGAAGGATTCATAAAAGGGGGAAGCAAAAGGGGTTTTCAACTTACCGGGTCGCGAGGGAGGCACCTGCAGGGTTGTGGTCCCCGCCCCCGGAGATGCCGAGCCCGTCCTCACTGGGGTCCGAATGCGCGAGGAAGCTAGGGTTAGGTCAACCGCGACTTCCCCAGGGGGACGGTTCTGTGAGCAAGAAAGACAAATTAATCAGATGAATTTGAAAAGTGCGGGTTTTCAACAAGGGTACTTGCAAATTGAGCCCGGTGTGAGGCGGCGAGTGCGAGAGCGGAGGCGGCGACCAATCCTCCCTGGAGATCGCCGGACGGTTTTGGCCCTCTTAATTTGAGGAGGGGGGAAGCGGGTTGCCTGAACATCCAGGGGGTGAGCTCGGCGGCTTTGGCCCTTTGGATCGCCTGCGAAGCCCTAAGGAGAGCCAGAGTGCTCTCTTTTGTGGGCATTCTGAAACTTGAAGTGTTGTAAGCGAGGGAAGGGAGGCAAAGAAATGGTTCATGCACTAGCCGAAGAGGATGATATTTATAGTTTTGGGCATGGGACCCACCAGAAGATTCCTGCCACGTCAGCAAAAATTGGCGAACACCAGAAGTTGGATGTTTCTTTGCGAGCTTGAGACAACCTCGCGAAGAGCGGGGATTGTGTACAACCCTGAAGTTCGCCAGGAGGTATCAGGGAGTTCGCTCCTAAGGAGTTCGCACCTAAGTAAGCGAACCTCCCTTAGGCGAGTGGCTATAACGGCGAGCTCGGCTCGTTGGGGTGCATTTAGAGCTTTTGGCGCTCGGCCAAGCCAAGGGTTCGCGAGCCCGGCTTGTTGGGGTGCATTTAAATTCTTCAGGGGTTTGGTCAACCCAGAGTCTCGCGAGCCCTGCTCGCAGGAGAGACGCCAAAGCAGGTTGACTCGCCCAATAGGGGTCCAGGGATGGACTTTTACCAGGAGGCCCCTGGTGGTCTGTCGTTAGCCCCTCCGAACGGCGGAGTTTGACTGTTAGCAGACCAGCTTGGGGTGCAGATAGTAAAAGTGGAAGGCGGGTTTTGGCTATTAGTAGACCACAAAAACAAAAACTATAAATAGACCTTCAAGGGCACCTTGGGAGAAGATCCGGATCTCAGTCTTTGAGCTTCTTTCTCCCTTGGCTACTTTGGATTAGCTCTCTAGCTCTCCAAGGTGCCCGAGTCTCAGCTTTGTCTTGGGAGGGGAAGCACTCAACGATCTTCCGGGTTAGTGGAGGGACCTCCTCGCTGCGACTAAGGTCTTAGTCATTTTTCTAGTCTCCAATCTGCCTGTTCTGAGGGATCAGTAAGGGCTAGCTACCCCTCAACTCGTTGAGGGCCCCGAGCTTCAACAAAAACCGAGAAATCGGTTTCAACATTATGACTTCTTCAAATAGGGGAAGATTGTTGGGAACAGTGCCCAAGAATGTTCCTGGTTTGAAGAAGTGCTTAGCTCAATGATAAGTACAAATTGTATCTAATGTCCTATCTAGTTCATGCTTGCAGTGATCAGACAATATGTCCAGTACTTCAATAACCTGCCTAAGTATATTATCGTCGAAAAAGGCTGGACATATCGTTGACAAATAAAGGCACATCGTTGAAATGATGGGCAAAGTAAAGAAGAATGATTATGTATGATTTCATCGAAATGAAATCAATTATGTCATCAACAACAACTAGACATATCGTCGAGAAGAAGCCTTGACGTAGAGAAGGCTAAGAAGGCTTAACGTCGAGAAGGCTAAGCAAGCGATATCGTCGAGAAGAAGCCTTGACGTCGAGAAGGCTAAGAAGGCCTGACATCGAGAAGGATAAGAAGGGTTGACGTCGAGAAGGCTAAGAAGCCTTGACATTGATAAGGCTAAGGAAGAACAGATATCGTCATAAAAGAGGCATGTCATCGATAAGGCTGAACAAGACAGGTATCATCGTAAAGAAGCCTTGTCGTTGGAAAGGCTAAGTAAGATTGATGTTGATGACATCGTCGTAAAGAAGGCGTTACGTTGAGAAGACTAGAGAAGGTCATATGAAGACAGGCAGTCGCTGAAGAACAGCTTGTCGACGAAATGATAATGTCGTCGATAAGATAAAGTGATCACAACAATATCAAGCAATCAAGAAGATTACAACAAAATGTCCAGAAGATAGTCCATCATCGTAAATACTAGTGCAGCCAGGATGCCTCCTATCGTCGAGATGCTCTAGTCTGAAGAAGAAGAAAGAAGATTTGAAGATTTGTCCAAGTCTAAGACTACGATAAAGCTCTGTCGCCGAGATACTATCCATATCGTCATAATAATGGATATATTGTCGAGACAAATTCAAAAGTTCCAGACGCGTTGTCAACATTTAATGTTGCCGCCTGATTGTCAAATCAGTGCGTGCTCTTAAAGAATGGGGCATCTGACATTATAGGACATCATAGGAGATCGTTGGACAGTCCTTCTGTCCTATAAAAGGGAACAGTGGATGCCCTAGAAACCAAGCGAAGAGAAGCGAGAAGAAAAGAAGTTGCTCTCATTCTCACTCAAATATGAGAATGAAAAGACTCCCGCAGAGCTTTTCAATCCACCAGTAATAGCTGTGGTGAAGAAAAAGAAGAAGAGAACAAAACTCTTATCCGGTGTTCTCTAAAGATTCAGTCATCTCCATTGACTTATAAGAAGTTGATCAACATCAGGCAAAAGAAGAAGGGTTGAAGAAGATCTAGTGCTGATAAAGACAAATCAAGAAGCATCTTCTTCAAGTCAAGTTGTCGATCTCCATCAGGTAGTAGAGCATATTGTAAATCTTTCTTGTAAGGCTTGCGGGACCAGAATATAAGATCTGGTTTCAGATCTAAGTGTCGAGCTTGAGGGCTTGAGATTTATGAGGATTGAGGGCTAGGGCAGAGGACTTGCGGGTTCAAACGTGTCGATCTTGCGGGCTCATGTGCAGTGAAGGGTCTTGCGGGCCTAGGTTACAGGTAAGACTTGCGGGTATGTGATGTGTAGGGCTTGAGGGCCTGAGTGTCGAGATTGAGGGCCCGGGTGTACTGAAGGGGCTTGCAGGCCTAGGCTGCAGGCAAGAATTGCGGGTCTGTGCTGTGTAGGACTTGAGGGCCTGAGTGTCGAGCTTGAGGTCTTGGGTGCAATGAAGGGGCTTGCGGGCCTAGGCTGCATGGACTTGTGAGTCTGAGTTGTAAGGCTTGCGGGCCGGAGGCATTAGCGGAGTTTGCTGAGTCTAAATCACCGCTAGGTAGGTGCAGAGGGACATAGGACTACTCAAGATACCCGGTCTTGAGGAACATCTATAAATTCATGTGTGTTTTCTGTGTTGTGCTTTTACTTTCTAAATTAGTTAACCAGAAATCAAGAACACCTAAAGGGGACAAAACAATTTGAAAAACCTATTCACCCCCCCCCCCCCCCTCTAGGTGATAAGTCAACACCCAATAACTTACAAGGGTTATCGATTTGATTAAAATAGTGGGAGCCCTTTTAATATAAGTCCTCATTAAAGTAAAATGTATTTTGAAATATAGTACTAAAAATCTTTCGCAAATTTGTTGTAGAATTTCTATGGAGAATACATCACACTCCACTTTGTCCCTGAGAGCCATCCTTGAGAAGGACAAGCTCAATGGGACGAACTTCCTTTACTGGTATAGGAACCTGAGAATTGTTCTCGGACAAGAGCGTTGTTGGAGCATGCATCTCGCACTCCTCCGGTTTGATAATAACAAAGTCCTGTTTGTATTTGATTCTATTTTTTATTAATGGTGTACAGGTAACAGGTATGAGATGTTCACATTTCTTCTGGAGCAAAATTTGAATGTGGGAAAATTTCACTGTCAGAAAATTCCTACAGCCGCTGTCGCCCCGGCGACAGCAGAGAAGTTACAACTACTTCCCTTCACGGCAGCACGACGAAAGGAAGTTTTGAGCTATCGGAAATCCGACAGCGATGTCGCATAGGCGATAGCTCGGAGGTTACAACAACTGACCACGACCGGCAGTATTGCGCTGTCGGAAATCCGACATCGATGTCGCCCAGGCGACAGCTCGGCGGTTACAGCAACTGCCCTCATGACCGCACTCCAGCGGCAGTTTAGCGCTGTCGGAAAATTTCGACAGTCGATGTCGCCCAGGCGACAACGTTTTTCTATAAAATGACTCCTTGTGTTCGTCCATTCCAAGTGTTGAGAATTACAAGTTCCTTCCTGAGTGCATACGAACCAGAGAGCTCCAGAACCTCTTCAACTCCCATTTGTACAAAGAAGGATTGAAGATTGAAGACGAGATCAGGCGTGCTTCTACATAAACAATCATCTCGAGGCTTCAACCATCCTTTCAGAGATCTGAAATTCTAGGGAGTTGTTCTATTCATATTGTATTTTCATTTACACGCATTTCATTTTGTATTGGTAGAGAAATCGTCGTCTTGCGTGCGGCGTCTAAGTCCTTGCGTGGCTTAGGGGAAAATTGCTTCCTTGTGCGGAGCGTCCAAGTCCTTGCGTGGCTTGGTGGGAAATCGTGGCCTTAAGTGCTACGTCTAGATCTTGGGAAGATCTAGAGGATAGGCTTGGGGCTTGGTCTTGGGAGAGACAAGTTATAGCCTTCCGATCCTTGGGAGAAGGATTGGTAAACCAAAATTATAGAAATATTATTATCATATTTGTGCCTTGATCTTAAGCATTGTTAAGATCATTTTTATTGTATGCAAATTTCATGATTAATATAATTATGTCTTTTTCCTTTAATTACATGTTTGATTGTCTAATCTTTAACTAAGAAATTTGTGTTTGATCTAATTTAAAAATTTCATAGTTTGTAAATTTTTATAAGAGATTTTTAGAAAAGCAAAATTTGTTTTGGAAATTCTTAAGTAAAAATTCATAATTAAAAAGGCCCTTATTCACCCCCCCCCCCCCCTCTAAGGGCGCCACAAGATCCAACACGTGGTATCAGAGCTAGGTTACTCCAAAACGGTTTTACCACCGGGAGTAATGGCGCACAACGATCACGCGTTCGTTGAGGGGCAAGGAATTAGCAGGCCACCACTTTTTACGGGCACAGACTATTACTATTGGAAAACCCGAATGCGGTGTTTTCTAATAGCCCTTGACATAGAAGTCTGGAATATGATCGAGACAAGTTATATTTCCCCAACAATTGTTCTAGGAGATGTAACTATGGAAAAACCCAAAGACAAGTGGGATGAAAATGATAAATTAAAGTGTAAAAACAATGCAAAGGCCATGAATGCCTTATTTTGCGCACTAGATCGCACTGAGTTTAATAGAGTTTGTGCTTGCGGTACTGCTTTTGATATTTGGAATCTTTTAGAAATTACTCATGAAGGTACTTCGCAGGTAAAGGATTCAAAGCTATTTCAATTGGAGTTAGAGTTCGAAAGATTCAAAATGGAGGTGGATGAAGAAATTGACACAATGTACACACGATTCACTAAAATCGTGAACGATTCAAAGTTGTTGGGTAAGGTTTTTTCAAATGGAGATTTAGTAAGAAAAATCTTAAGATAACTTCCCCCGAAGTTCAATCCTAAAGTGACTGCAATTTCTGAGTCACATGATCTTAAGACCTTACAATTGGAGAGTCTCATTGGGAATCTAAAAAACCATGAAGTGGAGTTGAAGATTCAAAGCCAAGAGTATAATTTGGAGCCCAAAAAGAAGAGCTTGGCGTTGAAATCTAAAAAGGAAATTGAGAGTGAGACTGAAGAAAGTGATGAAGATGAAGAAGGACTGTTTGTGAGGAATTTTAAGAAGTTTATGAGAAATCCGGAGAGGAGAAACTCATTTAAAAGATTTTTCAAAAAGAAGGATTTTGCCTACCAAAAAGGCAAAGGAAAAATGGAGAATGAAGAGGAGCGTCCGCCACCGGAATGCTACCATTGCAAGAAGATTGGTCATATCAGAAGAAAGTGCCCAAAGTATCTGAAAGAGCAAAAAGCAAAGAGGCACGATAAAAGTTACAAGAAGAAAGTGTTAAAGGGAGAGACTTGGGATGATTCTTCGTCTGGTGAAGAAAGTGATCCCTCAACACAGGAGGAAGAGGAGGCTCATGTATGCTTGATGACAAAAGGCAACATTACATCTGATGACAACTGCAGTGTCCAAAGCGACACTGAGGTAATGCCTCCATCTTATGATGAGTTATATTCTGAATTTATTAAAACATGCAAAGTTTTGGATAAAAGCCTAAAAGAAATTGATTTTTTAAAATCTGAAAATAAAGGTCTTTTAAAAGTGAATAAAAAATTATCAAATGAGTTGGAATCTATTGGGAAAGAGAAGGTAATTTGTCAAGAGTGTGATCACTTTTCGACAAGGATAAAAGAACTTGAAACTACTATTTCTAAGTCTGATCAAAAAATTGATCTACTTGAAAAAGAGAAAAATGACTTAGAAAAAGTTGTTAAAACCTCTCATTCTCAATTAGAGAATTATAAGAAAAATTTTGCAAATAGATGTGGCATGATAGTAAAAGAAAATTCAATTTTAAAGTCCAAAGTAAATAATATGAACATGGCAATTGGAAAATTTGGTGTTGGAAAAAAATCTCTAGATATGATTTTAGCCAACCAATGCCATGGCACAGCAAAATTTGGGCTAGGATACGTTTCTGGAAGCTCTGGAAGCTGTCGGAAATATCCGACAGCGGCTGTCGGAACCAGCGACAGCTCCATGTTCAGGAAACCTGTTTTTCAAAATAAAATTTTCTCTAAATCCACATATAAAGATGTTTCTTCTAGCAAGAGTCCAGAGAAACCATTGAAAAATGGTTCCTCACCATTCATTGCATGTGCCAAATGTCATCGATTTGGTCACATCTCGGACTCATGCTGGAAAATAGGAAAAGTTAGTGTTAAACAAGTCTGGGTACCTAAGGCGTCCACCTATACCATGGGAGGGACCACTTGGGTGACCAGATCTTTACTCTCATCATCTTTTTAGGTATGCGTGCAGGCTAGGAACAAGGAAGACGTGTGGTATTTGGACTCTGGGTGTTCACAACACATGACGGGCGATAAATCAAAGTTCCTAAGCCTGGAGATAAAGAAAGGAGGAACAGTGACCTTTGGAGATAATGGAAAGGGTAAAGTTAAAGGCATTGGAGTAGTAGGTAACGAAGAATTTAAAATTTCAAATGTTTTATATGTTAAAGGTTTGAAACATAATTTAATTTCTATTAGTCAACTTTATGATAAAAAACTTAATGTTTTATTTGACTCTAGCTCAAACCTGTGCAAAATTATTGACTCTAAAACAAACGAAATCGTACTTACTACACCAAGAATAAACAATGTCTACACAATCACTTTTCATGATTTATCTCATTCTACACTTAAATGTTTTATTTCAAAGAATGATGAACTTGAATTATGGCATAGGAGACTAGGACATTCTAGTGCTAAACGCATAGTAAAGCTTTCTAAAAATAAAATAATAAAAGGTTTACCAAATTTGAATGGAAAGCTATCCTCATTATGTTCACCATGCCAAAAAGGAAAGTTTACAAAATCATCTTTTAAAAGCAAAAATGTCATTTCTACTACTAGACCTTTACATTTATTACATATGGACTTGTTTGGTCCAATTTCTACATAAAGTCTAGGAGGTAGAAAATATACATTTGTTATCATTGATGATTATTCTAGATTTTGTTGGACATTGTTTTTAAATTCAAAATCTGATGCTTTTGATGAATTTGTAAAACTAATTTCACGTATTCAAAATGAACTTGATTTAAAAGTAATAATGAAAAATTTATTTCATATTGTAATGAATTTGGGATGAAACACGAATTTTCCGCTCCACGCACACCACATCAAAATGGTGTAGTGGAGAGGAAAAATAGAACACTTCAAGAATTAGGACGTACTATGCTTTGTGAATTTAAATTGCCAAAATATTTTTGGGCCGAAGCAGTTAGTACTGCATGCTATATTATTAATCGTGTCATGATTCGTCCCACATTACAATTAACTCCTTATGAAATTTATTTTCAAAGAAAACCAAATGTATCTTACTTTAAATTTTTTGGTTGTAAATGCTTCATTTTGAATACAAAAGATAATTTAGGCAAATTTGATGAAAAATGTGATGAAGGAATTTTCATTGGTTATTCTTCAACTAGCAAGGCCTATAGAGTTTATAATAAACGTACTAAAGTGGTTGAAGAATCTATTCATATAAAATTTGATGAAAACATTTCTTGTGTAGAAAATACTAAAGTTGCAGGTAATGAGAAAAATGAAGAAGCTGTGGAACAAAATCTGAGGAAAAATGATGATGATAATGATAATGAAGAAAAAGTGGAGAAAGAAGAAGAAAAAGATGGTGAAGAAGAAGAAGAACAAGGATATGTACCTCCAACCGAGCTAAGGTTCTCAAAAGATCATCCGCAAGAACTTGTTATTGGAGAACCATTAAATGGGGTACGTACGCGTTCTAGTTTACAAGAAAGTTTTTCAAATTTATGTTTTGTCTCAAATATAGAACCAAAAGATGTTGTCACCGCTTTAAATGATGAATCTTGGTTTCTAGCTATGAATTGACGAACTTAATCAATTTGAAAGAAATAAAGTTTGGATTCTTGTTGATAGACCTAGTGATCATCCAGTGGTAGGAGTTAAATGGATTTTCAAAAACAAATTAGATAGTGACTCTAGGGTCACTAGAAACAAAGCTAGGCTTGTAGCGAAAGGATATAATCAAATTGAAGGGGTAGATTTTGATGAAACATTTGCACCGGTAGCACGATTGGAAGCAGTTAGAATTTTTGTTGCATTTGCTAGCCATAAAAGAGTTAAATTATTGCAAATGGATATTAAAACTGGATTTTTAAACGGGTTGATAAAAGAAGAAGTTTATGTTGAACAACCCCCAGGATTTATAAATGAAAAATTTCCTAATCGCGTATATAGATTGTTAAAAGCCTTGTATGGTTTAAAGCAAGCACCACGAGCATGGTATGATAGATTGACTATATATTTATTACAAAATGGTTTTAAAATGGGTGGTGTTGATTGTACACTCTTCATTAAGCAAGTAGATGATGATTTAATTGTTTTACAAATTTATGTTGATGATATTATTTTTGGAGCCACTAATGAAGAGTTGTGTAATTATGTTGTAAAAATGATGGAAAGTGAATTTGAGATGAGTATGGTAGGAGAATTAAAATATTTCTTAGGATTTCAAATTGTTCAAAAACATGATGGAGTTTTTATTAACCAATCAAAATATATTCAGGATGTCTTAAAACGATTTGGATTTGAAAATCTCAAACAAGCAAATACTCCTATGAGTGTATCTTTAAAATTAGGAAAAGATGAAAATGGAATATCAATAGATCAAACTTTATATAGAGGCATGATAGGTTCACTTTTATATTTAACTGTTTCTAGACCGGATATTATGTTTTCAGTTTGTTTATGTGCTAGATTTCAAGCCGATCCTAAAGAATCACATTTAAAAGCGGTAAAAAGAATTTTTAGATATTTAATTGGCACATCTAAACTTGGTTTGTGGTATCCTCATAGCGATGATTTTACACTTTTTGGTTATTCTGATTCTGATTACGCCGGTTGTTCACTAGATAGGAAAAGCACTAGTGGCACTTGTCACTTTTTAGGCCCTTCACTCATTTCATGGTCGAGTAGGAAACAGAATTTTGTTGCCCTCTCAACCACCGAGGCCGAATACATCACACTTGGTAGTTGTTGTGCACAAGCCCTTTGGATGAAACAAACCTTAGAAGACTTTAATATTAAACAACAAACTATTGAATTATGGTGTGATAATAAAAGTGCAATTGATTTAACATACAACCCGGTCCATCATTCAAGGTCTAAGCATATTGATGTGAGACATCATTTTATTAGAGATCATATTAAAAATAACCACATAAATATTTCATTTATAGGCACGGATAATCAAATAGCGGATATATTCACTAAACCGTTACCAGATTCCCGTTTTTCTATGCTTAGGCTAGAATTGGGAATCCTCGACATTTTACAATGATTATATCACTACTTATGACCTATAAAATTAAAAATTATATCACAAAACCTATACATTAAAAAAAAGGGACTAAATTTTAAATCAAACCATCGAATTTGAATTACTTAAGAAAAATTCTCACATAATTAATATTACATAAAATTGTTCCACAAAACATAGTAGAAATCAACATAGGATCATGTTCAGATAACAGAAAAAGAAATCTGGGAAAATTCACTGTCGCTCAGACGACAGTAGATGTCGGAAATTTCCGACATCAGTCAGAAGCAGCATCCTGATGAATACTACTCAGAATCCTCATAACCAGCCCCGCTGCTCTCTGGACAGTCTTCTGGAGGTCCTCGTCTTACGGCCTTACCAAGTCGAGTCTGCCTCACCGATTGGCGTGGCGGTTCTTCATCTGGAACTTCCCATTCGGCCGCTTCTTCTGAAGTCGGTTTTAATTTCAGTCCCTTCACCAAAAACTTCATAAACTTCTGCATTCTACTGCGATCCTTCTTTACTTCTTTCTTGTGATCCTCAAAGGAATCACGCAGATCATCTATAGACTCTCGTAGTGATACTCCCCTAGGAATTCTAGGCTCTCTAATCTCTATTCCAGGATGAGTCTTTTTATGCGTCTTCTTCACTTTCATAGTACACATATAGTATATCTCCGGATAACAATCATCAATATAAGAATCTTGAGCTATCCATCCGTACTTCTTATATAATATACGCTGAATTGTCACCCCCATTGGCAGCGTATGAACCTTCACCCATTTTGGATGCTTTAATCTAAACGCATACCGAATCTGGGAGAGTATGAAGTCCGCCACATCAAATAGTTCATCTTCCATAATGAAATAAGTAATGAGGGTCAACTGAGCTGTGATACTCCTTGTATCTCCACTCTTCAACATGACTGAATTCCTTAATATATCTTGCACTAAAAAGGCATCCGGAGTGAGTGACGTAACTTCAGTGGTTAGAGTCTTCTTTTGATTCCCATGTAAACTCATGTTTATAAGGGTCCAATCTCTATCTTTTCTATAACTCTCCATTATATCCGGCATATTTTCACTCATCACTAGTCCGAATTCCTCTCTTAGATCAACATGTGTTATTTCCACATGTTGACCTTGGACTCTTGATCTAACTCCCCCATCCAATTCAGTGTAATTTGGATCTTCCAAATGATTATAGAACTCTCGAATCAAAAAGGAAGAGAACGAATCTGCTGTGATTATTGAGAGTATACCTGCATTCGCAAGCCGATCATAGATATGATCGTGCTTCGGCGAATCAAATTCAACATATTTAGCTACTCCAACTATAGCCTTCTCCACCCCAGGATACACTTGATACGAACTATGCGCATCTTCAGAAGTACTTCTTCGCGCTTTAGAACTGGAAGCCATTCTGCAAACAACATATAAAAAAATGGATTAAACATGTGCTGTGCACTGGAACACTGTCGCCTAAGTGACAGTGACTGTCGGAAAATTCCGACAGCACTTCAGTAAACTTCTCCTGAAATTTTTTACATAAACTTCCAGATCTACTCAAAATCAAGTTTTATTTCAACATCAAGTTTTAAAAAAATATATATATTATATTTTTTTTTCAAATCTACATCTTCTCCATATCCTTACTATTCATCATCTTCAACCTTCTTCCAAAAGCAAATCTACCATTTAAAAAAAATTCTACTATGTACAAATGCAAAACTACAACCACAAAAAAAACACAAAATCAAAACATTTTTCACCAAGATCCAACAAGATCTCCTTGATTTACACTAGATCTACACTTTTAAAACCAAAAATTCCAAGATCTACACAATTCATCAAAGGGAAAATCAAACACATACATCGTTTATCATCTCCCCTTTCTAAAATCAAAAATCTCTAAAAAACTTTGAGTCAAAACACTTAAAAATCCAAAACCATACCTTAGATCTATGATGTCGCCGACCTCGGATAGACCTCTCTCGCCCTTCAGTTCATAAAAATGATGCACAATAGGGTTTGACTCGGTCCAAAGCCGTATTTATATTTTTGGTTGTCGCCCAGGCGACAGTGACTATCGGAAATTTCCGACAGCTCCCGATTTGATAAATCTCCAATTTTTGGCCCCTTTGATGCTTTACAATAGTTATATGTCATTATTAATGCTTCACCTCATGACTTGATGATAAACCATGTGCTTTTTTATCTTTAAAAAAATGGCTCTTACATGATTATATGATTTCATTTCCAAGCTATCATCGTATTGACACTCCTACTTAGTTGTTTAGACCATTGGAAATTGTTTTCGCATGCCTCTAAGTATGAGAAATTGTTTATCTATCATAATGAACTATCACGTTCACTTCTTTTAATCAATACGTATGTCTTTTTATTTAATATATACATGAATCATATTTGCTTTAACATAATAAAATAGCACTTCATAAATACAACTTTCAACATTGATTTGTTAGCACAACAAACTATACACCATCTTTTGCGATTCAAGTGAATTCGGAGATCCTTGGTCAATAAAAATATTTATCAATATCTCAAAAATACGATATCAAAAAATTTGTGATCAAAAAAAAATTCAAATAAAGACAAGGATGCTCCACCAAGCACTACTTACCCTCCTGATAAGTCTTAATGAGCATTGTGAGGTTAAGCACCTTGGAAAGAATTGTAAAGTGTCTTGTGCAAAAGAAATATGGTTTACTATTCTTCTTGTGCTATATCTTCAAAGTCAAAGTTGACTTTATATGCTTATATTATGTTCTCCATTTCAATGATCATGTAGATTAAATAACTTCATATATTTGATCTAAGTATCACATGTACACATCATTATGTTATATAAACATTCATCTCATGAGAATTGGATCGAAAATATTCCATATATCTATACACTATTGTGTCTTTCTATGATACTTTCAAATGACCTTACTCATGTTTAAGTTATTTTCTTTCATTACTTCATATGGCTATACCGTCACTTGAGTATATTCATACTATGGCATATTCCTATTATTTCCCGAACTTCAATCATTTCCAACAAAGTGCTTCCGCTTACTCTTCATTTCTACATCCTATATCTTTTCCCTTAAGAACTACTCTTTTATCTAATATTAACTTTTGCTAATACCAAAAGGGGGAGAAATAAAAGTATAAAAAGAGAAATCACAAATCTATTACACCTAAATATTCCACCTAAACAATACATCATTTCAACTTACTTAACATTTAGGGGGAGCATATATTTAGGGGGAGCATACATTTAAGGGGAGCATTCATTTAGGGGGAGCTTTCATCTAAAGGGAAATTATTTATTTTTAAGAGAAATATATCATGTTATTTTTGTGCACACACCAAATGTTAAAATCAACAATCTAAATAGACATGATTTCTTTTATACGGATTTGTTATTATCAAAAGGGGGAGATTGTTGGAGCATGCGTCTCGCACTCCTCCGATTTGATAATAACAAAGTCCCATTTGTATTTAATTCTATTTTTTATTAATGGTGTACAGGTAACAGGTATGAGATGTTCACATTTCTTCTGGAGCAAAATTTGAATGTGGGAAAATTTCACTGTCGGAAAATTCCGACAGCCGCTGTCGCCCCGGCGACAGCAGAGAAGTTACAACTACTTCCCTCCACGACAGCACGACGAAAGGCAGTTTTGAGCTGTCGGAAATCCGACAGCGATGTCGCCCAGGCGACAGCTCGGAGGTTACAACAACTGCCCACGACATCACCACGACCGGCAGATTTGCGCTGTCGGAAATCCGACATCGATGTCGCCCAGGCGACAGCTTGGCGGTTACAGCAACTGCCCACACGACGGCACTCCAGCGGCAGTTTAGCGCTGTCGGAAAATTCCGACAGTCGATGTCGCCCAGGCGACAGCGTTTTTCTATAAAATGACTCCTTGTGTTCGTGCATTCCAAGTGTTGAGAATTCCAAGTTCCTTCCTGAGTGCATACAAACCAGAGAGCTCCAGAACCTCTTCAACTCCCATTTGTGCAAAGAAGGATTGAAGATTGAAGAAGAGATCGGGCGCGCTTCTACATCAACGATCATCTCGAGGCTTCAACCATCCTTTCAGAGATCTGAAATTCTAGGGAGTTGTTCTTTTCATATTGTATTTTCATTTACACACATTTCATTTTGTATTGGTAGAGAAATCGTCGTCTTGCATGCGGCGTCTAAGTCCTTGCGTGGCTTAGGGGAAAATCGCTTCCTTATGCGGAGCGTCCAAGTCCTTGCGTGGCTTGGTGGGAAATTGTGTCCTTGAGTGCTACGTCTAGATCTTGGGAAGATCTAGAGGATAGGCTTGGGGCTTGGTCTTGGGAGAGACAAGTGATAGCCTTCCGATCTTTGGGAGAAGGATTGGTAAACCAAAATTATAGAAATATTATTATCATATTTGTGCCTTGATCTTAAGCATTGTTAAGATCATTTTTATTGTATGCAAATTTCATGATTAATATAATTATGTCTTTTTCTTTAATTACATGTTTGATTGTCTAATCTTTAACTAAGAAATTTGTGTTTGATCTAATTTAAAATTTTCATAGTTTGTAAATTTTTATAAGAGATTTTTAGAAAAGCAAAATTTGTTTTCGAAATTCTTAAGTAAAAATTCATAATTAAAAAGGCCCTTATTCACCCCCCCCCCCCCCCTCTATGGGCGCCACAAGATCCAACAAGCGCAAGATCTATGTCTTGGAAGGGGAAGCCCCCACAGAGCCGACCGAAAATGCTCCGCGAGTAGACAGAGATGCATACAAGAAGTATCAAGATGATACCTTGGATGTGGAATGCCTCATTCTTGCTACCATGTCCTCTGAGCTTCAGAAGCAACACGAGAACATGTGTGGTTATGAGATAATTGGGAACCTCAAGAAAATGTTCGAGGGGCAAGCTCGGTAAGAGAGGTTTGACAAATCCAAGGCATTATTTCAGTGCAAAATGGGAGCTCGAGACTAAGTAAGGACCCATGTACTCAAAATAATTGGGTATAAAGAGAACCTTAAAAAACTGGGTTTTCCTTTGGGCCAAGAGTTAGCCCAAGATCTGATCCTGCAATCGTTGCCGGACAGTTATGAGCAGTTCGTCTTGAACTATAACATGAATGAAATTGAAAAGACATTGCCCGAGATCCTTGGCATGTTGAGAACTGTCGAGAACAACATGAAGAAGGCCAAGCCTGCGAGCGCCATACTGATGGTGCATAAGAGCAAGGGCAAGGCCAAGGGATCTAAGAAGACAAAGAAAGGATCTAAGTCTCATCTTGATCCCAAATCTTCTACACTGAAAAGGAAAGGTCTGACGAAAGAAGGAAAGTGCCACCACTGCGGTAAGGTAGAGCAGTGGAGGAGGAACTGTCCCCTCTATATTGAGGATCTGGAGAAACAGAAGGGAAGTATGACTTCTGCTTCAGGTATTTTGTTATTGAAATAAACCTTTCTTTTCCATCTTGGGTATTGGATACCGGATGCGGTTCTCACATTTGTACAAATGTGCAGGAATTGGGAAGGAGAAGAATTCTGGGTAAAGGGGAGGTAGACCTGTGCATTGGAAATGGAGCAAGAGTTGCTGACGTTGCCGTTGGTGTCTATCGTCTGTCTTTGCCCACTCGGCTTATAATAGAATTAGATAACAATTATTTCATTCTAGCCATAACTAGAAACATTATATCCATTTCATGTTTTGACATGAAAGGTTTTTCGTTTATAATTAAGAACAATTGTTGTTCAATTTTTATGAATGATGTTTATTATGGTGTAGCCCAATTGTTTAATGGTTTATATGTTTTGAACTTAGACCATCTGATCTATAATGTAGAAAATAATAAAAGACAAAGAACAAATAACTCGAATCCTACATACCTTTGGCATTGTCGTTTGGGCCATATAAATGAGAAATGCATATCCAAGCTCCATAGAGATGGACTACTGGATTCATTTGATTATGAATCTTTTGAGAGATGCGAGTCTTGCTTATTATGCAAAATGACTAAAGCCCCTTTCACTAGTCATACTGAGAGGGCAGATGATCTTTTGGGTGTCATACATAGTGATGTGTGCGGACCCATGAGTTTTATGGCTAGAGTTGGGTTTCACTACTTCATTACATTTACTGATGATTTCAGTAGATACGCATACATGTTTCTTTTGAAGAACAAATCTGAGACCTTTGAAAAGTTCAAAGAGTTTCAGAATGAAGTGGAGAACAACTGGGAAAAAGAATAAAAGCACTCCGATCTGATCAAGGTGGCAAATATTTGAGTCAGGAGTTCTGTGATCATCTAAAAGAGTGTGGTATTGTATCACAGCTCACCCCTCCTAGAACACCACAGCATAATGGTGTTTTTGAGTGGAGGAATCGTACTTTGTTAGACATGGTACGATCAATGATGAGTCATGCAGGTCTGCTTGTTTCCTTTTGGGGTTTTGCTCTAGAGATTGTTACTCTTACACTAAATCGATTTCCCACGAAGACGATTCAAAAGACACCATATGAGATATGGACTGGGAAGCGTCCTAGTATGTCTTTCATTAAGATTTGGGGCTGTGAGGCATACGTACGACGTCAAATGTCTGACAAGCTGGAACCCAAACTAGATAAGTGTTATCTTGTAGTATATCCTAAGGAAACTAAAGGGTATTACTTCTACCATCATTCTGAGGGCAAAGTGTTTGTCGCTAGGAGTGGTGTTTTTCAAGAGAAAGATTTTCTGTCTAGAGAATATACTAAGGTAGAACTTCAAGAGGTTCAAGAACCACAAACAATGAATGGTGCATATTGGAACCTGAGCAAGGACTACAATTTGTTGTAGCTGGAGAACTTGCTAAAGAAACACAAGTCCTACGTAGATCTGGTGGACCTAGAGTTGAGCCTGAGAGATATGGATTTCTCATGACTCAAATATGTAATATGTTGCTTATGGATCATGATGATGAACCTGCAACCTAACAAGAGGCTATGAATGGACCAGACTCCGAGAAGTGGCTTGAGGCAATGAAATTTGAAATGCACTCCATTTATACAAACCAAGTTTGGACCTTCGTGGACCACCTGAAGGGGTACGACCCATAGGGTGCAAGTGAGTCTTCAAGAAGAAGACCGACATGGATGGGAATGTACAGACATTCAAAGGCCGCCTGATGGCTAAAGGTTTTAGGATAATTCATGGTGTTGACTATGATGAGACCTTTTCCCCTATAGCTATGGCCAAGTCCAGCGGAATTCTACTTGCTATTGCTGCGTATTATGACTACGAGATATGGAAAATGGATTTCAAAACGTCTTTCCTTAATGGAAACCTCTTTGAGGAAGTGTATATGACACAACCCGAGAGTTTTGTATCTCCAAGTGAAGCCACTAAAATATGCAAGATGAATCGATCCATTTATGGATTGAAATAAGCTTCTCGAAGTTGGAACCTGCATTTTGATGAGAAAATCAAAGAGTTTGGTTTCATCAAGAATGAAGATGAGCCTTGTGTTTACCAAAGGATTGGTGGGAGCATTGTCATTTTCTTGATACTGTATGTGGATGACATACTGCTGATCGGTAATGACATGCTGACCCTGCAAGCTGTTAAGAACAGGCTAGGGGACTGCTTCTCTTTGAAGGACTTGGGTGAAGCGACTTATATACTTGGTGTCAAGATCTATAGAGATAGATTGAGGAAGTTGCTAGGTTTGACCCAGAGTACATACATTGAGAAGGTGTTGAAACGGTTCAACATGGTTGAGTCCAAGAAGGGATTCTTACCCATGTCACATGGTGTGAGTCTCCCTAAGGACCTGTGTCCAAAATCTTTGGAAGACAAGGACCGCATGAAGTTGACTCCATATGCTTTGGCAATTGGATCAATCATGTATGCAATGTTATGTACTCGACCTGATGTCTCATATGCTTTGAGAATGACGAGAAGTTATTAGTCTGATCTTGGTGATGGTCACTAGATAGCTATTAAGAATATCCTAAAGTACTTGAGAAGGACAAAGGATGTATTCCTGGTGTTTGGTGGAGAGGAAGAGCTCATTGTAAAGGGTTACACGGATGCTAGCTTCCAGACTGATATGGATGATTCAAAGTCCCAGTCAGGTTTTGTGTTTTTCCTAAATGGAGGAGCTGTGAGCTGGAAGAGTTCCAAGCAAGAGATAGTTGTCGATTCTACAACAGAAGACAAGTATATTGTTGCCACAAATGCGGCGAAGGAGGCTGTGTGGATTAGGAAATTCATCGGCGAGCTAGATGTTGTTCCAAGCAAGGTTGATCCTATAGTTCTCTATTGTGACATCAATGGTGCAATTGCCCAAGCTAAGGAACTTAGATCCCATCAGCGCTCCAAGCATATAATTCGGCGGTTCCAACTTATTTGAGAGTCAAAGTGGAGGGTTAGTTCTTAATTATCTTATTAAAAGATCTTGATTAAGTTTTGGTTTCAAAATAAGTGATATGTATATTTATATGTGTTTGTTGAATGAGTAATTTACACAAACAGTGTGAGTGCATAAATAAAACACAGCACAAACAAGACATAAAAGTAAACCAAAGCAAACCAGATGACACAAGATATATAGTAGTTCCCCTCAACTGGGTACATCTACTCTTCTACCACTCTTGGTAGGAGTCCACTAGGAGGTTGTTGATAAGGTGCCCTCACACCAAGGGGTTTTTGATAAGGTGTCCACACACCAGGTGAGCTGTTGATAAGGTGCTCTAACCAAACTACAGGTTTTTGCTAAGGTGCCCTGTCACCAGGAGTTAACTTTTGAAGGGAGTTATAACCCTGTACAAGGTGGGAAGGAGAAAGGGAAAAGATATATTGTTCTTCTCTTTTTGCTGAGAAGACTCTTGATGAAGATCCTAATTGGTAGTTGTGTTTGGATCTTGATGATGATGATGAAGAAGGCTCCCCCTGTCTGATTTAGTTTGATGACAGCTTGTGGAGGCTCCTTCTCTTGGTTGCAAATCCTCTGTTCTTCTTCTTGCAGTTTTAGATCCCTGAGCAAATGATCTTGATTGGTGTCTCAGGGTATATGATCTGCAAAGAACAAGTTAGGCAAAAAGAAGATATAAATATATTTGATCTGACCTTCTTTTTGCTCCTCTGCTTTTCTCTTCTTCTTTCTTTTCCTGTACAGCAATACTAATATCTGTTCTTAGTCTTTTTCTCTGCTCTTCTCTATATATATTTGATATGGAGATCTTGTTGCTGATTTGAATTCTTGCCGACAAGATAGGAATATAATAAATATATCCTTTTATTTCCCAGATCCTCGAGTAGACAAATTTGCCATCTTTGGCTTGCTGCAACCGCTATATTAATTAATGCTGCAACGGCTGTTTTGTTAAGGCAGTAATATATATATATATATAGCAAAATATAGATAGAAATAATAAAACATTACTTTAATAAATCTGACAGCATATATATAATAATTTAGTCGAGCTGAGCAATAAATTCATCATTTTGAATATCTGCTGAAAATTCGACGAACGCCGCTCGACAAATGTCGAACGATGTTCATCATTTGTCAAACGCCGCTAGTCAATTGTCGACCGCTGAGCTGCTGGAAGAAATTTGTCGAGCGCCGTTCGACATTCGTCGAACGCCGTTCAACATTTGTCGAACGCAGAGAACAAATGATATTTTCATTTCTTTTTCATTTCTTCTGCTTATTAATATATATATATATATATATATATATTTCAGTATTATAATTATATATATATATTCTTAGTATATTATATATATATATGTATATATTATTTATATATGTATTATTTATATTATTGAATATTTCTTTTCAACCTTTTAACTTAATCTGATTTAATCTAAGTTATAAGATATATTATGATATAAACTTTAGACATTAAAGGTGGATCCTAACTCAAATCAAACCTAAGGTTCCAACAATCTCCCCCTATTTGAGTTGGGATCCTAATCCAAATTAACTAGGTTCTAACAATCTCCCCCCATTTGGTTTAGGATTCCTAAGCATAAAAAGTCTTTAAAGCTTAAGGGTTAGAGATTATTTATTTTTCTTTTTAAAACTAAGCAATTTTTGATTTCCTAAGTCTTGATTTAAATAGGAATTTAATATTATGATTTGCTAGCTGTTGTAGAATTCTAAGAATTTTAAAATCAGAAAGACAAAATCTGATAGCTTCTTTCTATCGAATCCCCTTAATCAGAAGGGACTCACACTTAGTGCTTTGATCATTTCTGATCTATGCAATTTGAGTAGAATGCTCAACTTGATTTTAAGAGAAAATCTGGAAGAATGTGAAGTCTGTCTGACTTGTTTTTAAGATAGAAAATTCAAAAGAATCATTTATCTGCTGTTTAATTTAATTATAATTTGAGTAAAAATGTTTAAGCAGTTGAAACAAAATTGTCTTATAAATGGATATGTTGGCCTTTTTATTTCATTGAAATACAAATTTGAAAATTTTCTTTTATGTTGCTGATCATAAAATTTTTCTTTCTCTTTAAAAGTTTGTTTAAACTTATCAGCTTTAATTATCTTATTTTTTAAACAGATGTTTTGTTCTGCTGATATTTTAAAGTTTTCTTGAAGTTTATTATATTCAGGAGTTAGAATGTTTATTTTTATTAACTCCTTTTTGATTTCCTTCTGAAATATTAAATCTTTATATAATGAATTGAAAACAGATTTAAAGGGATCAGAGGTAAAATTAGGAATAGAAGTTACCTCATTTACCTTTTCTGATTCAAATTCAGATTCTGCATCTGAGTAATAATTTGAGCCATATATGGCTAGCATGTAGAAATATCTAGCTTGTTGTTCTTCTTTTTCTTCTTCTTCAGTTAGACTGAATGATGGTTCTACATCAAAAACGCAGTTAGTGGAAGAAGTAAAGGTGGATCCATTTACCATCCTTGAGAGGGAGTTCCAAATGCTCTTTGCTAAAGTGCAGTCATTAACTCTTTGATAAATGTCATTTGACATTGATTGAGTTAATATTTCTATGGCCTTTGCATCAGCACTGATCAACATTTCTTCTTCTTCTGTTGATGAAAATGAAGATGGAATTCCTGTCAAAATGGAATTAAAAATTTCTTCATCTATGGCATTCATATATAATCTGATTCTAATTTGCTATAAGGAAAAACTATCCAAATTACATATAGGTGGATCTAAAAAAGAAGAATCTGATTGTGCTTAAAAAAATTAGAACTAAGTGATCTTTGTGATTTCAGGTGTTAGCCTGTGTGAAAAAAAAATCAAGTTCCCACTGATACCAATTGAAATAGGAGTTTCAATTGAAAGTATCAGGTGCAAGAAATTGAAATAGTAAAATCAACACCCTCTGATACCAATTCAAAGTGGAGGGTTAGTTCTTAATTATCTTATTAAAAGATCTTGATTAAGTTTTGGTTTCAAAATAAGTGATATGTATATTTATATGTGTTTGCTGAATGAGTAATTTACACAAACAGTGTGAGTGCATAAATAAAACACAGCACAAACAAGACATAAAAGCAAACCAAAGCAAACCAGATGACACAAGATATATAGTAGTTCCCCTCAACTGGGTACATCTACTCTTCTACCACTCTTGGTTGGAATCCACTAGGAGGTTGTTGATAAGGTGCCCTCACACCAAGGGGTTTTTGATAAGGTGTCCACACACCAGGTGAGCTGTTGATAAGGTGCTCTAACCAAACAACAGGTTTTTGCTAAGGTGCCCTGTCACCAGGAGTTAACTTTTGAAGGGAGTTATAACCCTGTACAAGGTGGGAAGGAGAAAGGGAAAAGATATATTGTTCTTCTCTTTTTGCTGAGAAGACTCTTGATGAAGATCCTAATTGGTAGTTGTGTTTGGATCTTGGTGATGATGATGAAGAAGGCTCCCCCTATCTGATTTAGTTTGATGACAGCTTGTGGAGGCTCCTTCTCTTGGATGCAAATCCTCTGTTCTTCTTCTTGCAGTTTTAGATCCCTGAGCAAATGATCTTGATTGGTGTCTCAGGGTATATGATTTGCAAAAAACAAGTTAGGCAAAAAGAAGATATAAATATATTTGATCTGACCTTCTTTTTGCTCCTCTGCTTTTCTCTTCTTCTTTCTTTTCCTGTACAGTAATACTAATATCTGTTCTTAGTCTTTTTCTCTGCTCTTCTCTATATATATTTGATATGGAGATCTTGTGGCTGATTTGAATTCTTGCCGACAAGATAGGAATATAATAAATATATCCTTTTATTTCCCAGATCCTCGAGCAGACAAATTTGCCATCTTTGGCTTGCTGCAACGGCTATATTAATTAATGCTACAATGGCTGTTTTGTTAAGGCAGCAATATATATATATATATAGCAAAATATAGATAGAAATATTAAAATATTACTTTAATAAATCTGACAGCATATATATAATAATTTAGTCGAGCTGAGCAATAAATTCATCATTTTGAATATCTGCTGAAAATTTGACGAACGCCGCTCGACAAATGTCGAACGATGTTCATCATTTGTTAAACGCCGCTAGTCAATTGTCAACCGCTGAGCTGCTGGAAGAATTTTGTCGAGCGCCGTTCGACATTCGTCGAACGCCGTTCAACATTTGTCGAACGCAGAGAACAAATGATATTTTCATTTCTTTTTCATTTCTTCTGCTTATTAATATATATATATATATATTTCAGTATTAAAATTATATATATATATATATTCTTCGTATATTATATATATATATATTATTTATATTATTGAATATTTCTTTTCAGCCTATTAACTTAATCTGATTTAATCTAAGTTATAAGATATATTATGATATAAACTTTAGACATTAAAGGTGGATCCTAACTCAATTCAAACCTAAGGTTCCAACAATCTCCCCCTATTTGAGTTGGGATCCTAATCCAAATTAACTAGGTTCTAACAGAGAGATTGTCGATCGAGGAGATGTGAACATTTGCAGAGTACCGACTGACGAGAACATAGAGGATCCACTGACAAAGCCTCTTGTGCAAAGGAAGCATGATGGTCATGTTAGATCAATGGGTATTAGATACCTTTATGATCATCTTTATTGGGAGCCTTGTGAATTGCATGTTTGTTGGTTGTTTATTCATTTGATGAACTGTGATATGTACTATATATATATTTCATTTTGCATTTATGGAAAGTTCTTTTTATTATGTCAACTGTTTCTATGTGATAGATTAATTAACATAATGAATGCCCTTGGAATGTTTGCTTCCATAGGAATTCATGTGCGTGACTTGAATTTGAGGGCCTATGTATATATGAAGCTTCATTCTTAAATGGTCCATGGTTGAGGTATCATCCTAGAAATTAGGGTGAGGAAGAGACCATAAGACTAACATGTGCATTGACTGAATACCGGTTCTCATAGGTCATGATATTGTGATATCAAGTCATCACATGGGTACTTGTTAGGAACAAGTTGTACTGGACAGACCCACCGTGAGACTACTTTGTGGATTATTATTTGAACGTGTCACAAGTAGGTCTCGAATGATAATGGTGTTTTTGATCTTTTGACCTAAAGTCACATCATTCATCATGTGAGGAAGAGCGTACTTTGATGCCATCTAAAGTCTTCCTTGAGAAAGGTTGATGATAAGGGTGGTTATTGGGTATGTTACAAATCATTTGGGTGTTTCTGTGTGGACAGAAATGGAATTTGTCCTCCTTTATGATAGGAGTTACATCCATGGGCCCCTTGATGGAATGAGACTGAGAAATGCATGGCCATGCTTGGTTGAGTCAATATATGATATTGAGCTCACCAATTTCAGACAGTCTATTCTAGACCAAAAATTAGGATTGAACAATTATGAGGGTGACATGGTCCATGCTTCTAGTTCTATCCAGATGTAAGGGACAAAGGGACATGACAACACTGATACATTGGTCACATTCAGGCTTGTTGAGGTATGAACTCTTATTGCTTGGGTAACAATGATGCATTACTAGATGTCGCTCACTGTTTGTGAGACTTCTGTTGATACCTTCTAGATCAAGTGGGAGACTGTTGGAGTTTCTTTGATGATACGGAAGGAATCAACAATTAGTCTTACTGCCAACGCGATATGAGCTTATAGGGTTGTACATAAGAGTATTGGAGAAGTTGGAGATTGATTGTATTGGTCTTACTCATATAGGATATGAGTGAATGACCAATCCTACGATTAATTGGAATTGGGTCGAGTCGACTGATTGCTCCACAGGTATTGTGAATATTTTATGGAGCATGTTGGCAAGTTTTCGAGAATGTCTCGATGAAACTTATTTCATGTCGTCGAAGGGATTCATCGGCGAATTAGATCTACTCGACAAAACAGTCCTTCGAATGACCCGACGAAATATGTCAATTCGTTGAAATGACTCAACGAATTGGATATGTTCATAGAGTCATTCCGTCGGACAGGTCTCAGCGAAGAGGATCTAACCGACGAATTTGGTCTCGATGAAATCGCCGAATGTTTCGACGAATTCGTCGAATGATCTTGACGAACCATGTTCACTCGACGAATTCTATTTTAACTTAGTTTGCGGATAGCAGATGTTGTGATCTTTCTTTTCTTGGGGTATTAATAGCCTAAACCTTTAAGGTTTAGGGATCGAGCTCTTTTGGAGTGAACCCGGGAGAAGAACGGAAGCGGACGACCAGTGACTCGCAATTTCCGACGGCGCGCCCTTACCCGTGTGTGAAGTCTCTCGCCGACCAGTAGATCAAGAGGAATCGTTCCTTTGAGATCTAGTCGTTGTTCCTGGGGAACGAAGGGAGTCATACCCGCAAGATCGTCCCGCCTCTTGTGATCAACGGGAAGAGTTCTCGTTCGATTCTTGCCGCATTCCTTGGAGTCACCGCCTCTCCTTTAGCAGATCTAGTAATCTGTGGAGACGTAGAGGGCACTCCTTCTCCGACCTAGCTCTTGTTGGACAAGAGGCTTAAGGTTCTCCATTCTCGTGTGGACTTCTATAGAGGTGTGGACACAATTCTACACCAACTCCTTCGACAAGCAGTCCAACACTGACGGAACTGAAGGAAGCGCAAAGCAAGGACTTGGAATAGGATTCCGAATCCTAGAAGATTTTCTTGGAGCATTTGATTGAGTATTGACTCAATCCCGTGAAGGTAATTTTATTGTTGCCTCAATTTCTTGATTCATGGTTTTAGCACGATCTGCATGTCTCTTTGGGTTGTTCTTGATATATTTCGCTGTGCACATCTGATGTGTATACCTTTAAGAAAACCCAATAGTTACCGCCATCAAGTTGGACGAGAGAACGACTTCCAGCCCCTTCCCAGTTTTCCAGATCGCGACGACTTATCAAAGGCTCTGCAAGGCGTGGCTCATTTTGTTGAGGAGAAGAGACTGTTGTTAGTCGGGCTTTTTTCGGATGTCGAGTGTGATGTCACCATCCCTTTAACGCGTGATAGGAAGAGAAAGCTTGTTATCAGATGCAGAGGTTCAGTGGAGTTTTCCCCGATGTGACTCCTATTGATATTGATGTTGAGATCGCATCTTATCCTGCGGCGGTCGTGCTTCCTCGGAGTGACCTTCCTCCTCCTCCATCGATTACGACGAAGTGAGTTTCATCTTAGTTATGGGTGATGACTTCAGCGGTAAGCCATATATCTTTTAGTTTTTATATGTTCTTTTATCCAAAGATTTCTTATCTCGCCCTTTCTTTGCAGGCTGGTGTTATGAATAGCGTCGCCCATACTTTGAACAATTGTTACATTGTCTGAAGGATGGATATTTCATGCTTCTGGAGGAGCTACGCGTTGTGAAGGGATCTTTGGAGGACTCCACAAAGAAGAGGGAGCACGAGATATCGCGCGGGCTTAAATTGGAGTCTGATCTTGCTCTGGACCGTGCTGAGATAGAGCGCCTTTAGCGGGAGCTTAGCGCCGAGAAAGTCTATGCCGATGAGACCGCTCGACTGGTTAAGGATCTGTAGGGAGACATGTTTTGTCAGGATGGCGAGCTGGGATATCTGAGGGGCGAGGTAGAAAGGCTTTCTTCTCTTGAGCCGGATACCAAGGCCATCAAAGCCGAAGGAGTCACTGAGTACAAGGATTCCCTGTAGTTCGTGGAGGAACGCTTTAGGATCTCTGAACAGCTTCGAGCAGAGATTATGACCAAGGAGGTGGACCCCCTATTGGAAGATGAGTGCGAGATCTATTTCAAGAGGGGGATCAGGAAGTCCCTTTGTATGGTGGAGAGAAAGCTCGGATGCAACACAATCGAGCTTGGCGTTGGCGACCTTTTCGAGGATGACTGTTCTGACGTAGATATTGAGGTCTGATTGTTTTGCCTTCGTTTGCATGTATGTTTTGCTTTCCTTTGCCATGTACCGTACTTTATTGTTTTCATGTTTGCGTGTCCTTAAGTGGAGTTGTGCAACTCTTTGCATGTTTATATTGTTTGATGATTGTTTCTTTGTTCACCATCTATCTTTGTTTCAACTTTTGTCATTCTTGTGAGAAGTTAGCGGGGACTGGCCCCGAGCAGCGGTGAAGGACCGCCGCTTTAAATCGTGGGCGACCGTGAGGGGGGCAGACCTTGGCGGTGTCGTGATCTTACTATCGGGGTGAAGGGTGGACTCTTCAAACAGGGTAGCGCGAGATCTGTGGGGGACTGGTCCTAAGTAGCGGTGAAGGGAGGACGCTTCAAACCGTGGGCGACCATGTGGGGAGAAGGCCCTGGCGGTGCCGTGATCTAACTACCGGGGTGAAGGGCAGACGTTTCAAACCGGGTAGCGTGAGATCACTGGGGAACTGGCCCCAAGTAGCAGTGAAGGATGGGCGCTTCGAACCGTGGGCGACCGTGTGCGGGGGGGGGGGGGGGGGGGGGGGGGGGTGGCAGGCCCTGGCGGTGCAGTGATCTGTCTACCGGGGTGAAGGGCGGACGCTTCAAACCGTGTAGCGCGATATAACTATGGGACTGGACCCGAGTAGGAGTGAGTGATCGCAGGGAGGTAGTTTACATGAGTTGTGGCTCACAGTTTTTGCATAATTATAGGAAGATAGTTTGCACGAGTCGAGGCCATGGCTTTTGCATAACATAATAATTATGAGAAGATAGTTTGCGCGAGTCAAGGCTCGCGACTTTTGCATAACATAATAATTGTGAGAAGATAGTTTGCGCGAGTCGAGGCTCACCGCTTTTGCATAATATTATAGGAAGTTAGTTTGTGCGAGTCGGGGCTCACGACTTTTACATAATGAAGTAAAATGATTACTGATAAAAACGGCGCAGGTTCTGCGCGTTCCAAGTGCGTGGGAGGGTCTTTCCTTCATCCGTTCGGAGTTTGAACGATCCAGGCTTTAATGTTGCGGTGACCACATAAGGTCCTTCCCAGGCTGGCGAGAGTTTGTCTATCTGCAGACCTTTCCTGGCTACTTCGACATTCCGTAGGACGAGATCTCCTACATTAATTGGTCTGGGCTTCACCCTTCTGTCGAAGAGTCGGGCTACGTGCCTATGGTAGGTAACGATGCGCTGGGCGGCATTGTCTCAAATTTTGGGGATTAAATCGAGGTTTTCCCGAAGCAGCTTGTCGTTCTTACTAGGATCGAAAGTCAACACCCGGATGCTTGGGACTCCGATGTCGACAGGGATGACGGCTTCGGTACCGTAGCAGAGGTTACAAGGCGTCTCTCCTTTTGGAGTTCTCTCTATCATGTGGTATGCCCATAGTACATTTGGGAGAGTATCCACCCATTGCCCCCCAGCTTCTTCCAGGCGCGTCTTCAACCATTTGAGGATGGTGCGGTTGGTTACCTCTACCTGCCCATTAGTTTGTGGATACACTACAGTGGTGTGGCGGAGATTGATCTTCAGGTCTACGCACATCTTGGTGAATGATTTCCCGGTGAACTGGGTGCCGTTGTCGGCGATGATCGTTGCTGGGATGCCTAAGCGGTAGATGATGTTCTTCCAGATGAACTGTTTGGCATTCTCCTCCGTGATCTTAGCTAAGGGCTCAACTTCCACCCACTTGGCTAAGTAGTCAATGGCCAGAATGATGAATTTCCTCTGTCCAAATTCCAGAGGTAGGGGCCGAGGAGATTGATTCCCCACTGTGTGAATGGCCATGCACTTTGAAGCGTGGTGAGCGTGACCGGGGGCTGGTGAGGTACGTTTGCATGAAGCTGACAGCTCCTGCATTTCTGGACAAACTCAATTGAATCGTTTTTCATCGTTGTCCAATAGAAACCTTGGCGCAAGATTTTCTGGGCCAGGGCTTTTCCTCCTAGATTCCTCCATGCACCTCTCTTAGGGCGTTGTCTGCTTCACCTGCCGGCAAACACTTTAGATAAGGCCCTCAGAATGCCCGCTTGTAGATCTCCTCATCTATGTCGCATTCACAACTTTCATGCTTCTAGACGGTCCTCGGGGAGGTGCCCATGTTCGAGGTAGGCTCATAGGGGGGTCATCCAAGATGACTCTCCTTCATTAATGGATGCAATTTCCCATGGCCCTGGGATACTTGGGGCCATGATTTCTTCCACTCGACATCTTTGGGATTGATAGCTGGTTGGTGAAGTTGTCAGCTTAGAGAGCGCGTCCGCTCTAGAATTCTATTCCCGGGGGATATGCAAAATTTGGTATGACGGAATCTTCTGAAGGCGTGATCTTGCGAACGCGAGGCTGATAGTACATTATTTATAGTTATTTTTATATAATATTTTAGCAGTAATTAATTAGTTTTTATATAATTTTAATTTAATATATATCTAATTTGCTTTGCTTTGTGTTTTCAGGGACTTTGGGGCTGCTAATAACAAATTCAAGCCCACAGCCGTGTTCAGGGGAAATTCCAGAACAAATCGGCAAATATCCTCAGTGCACGCCCCATGTCACGGGCGTGACCTGGGGGCGTGACTCCTTATCACGGTCGTGACCCAACCCAGCCGTCTTCCTGCTGCCAGAACACGCCGCCACGTCAGATTATTATTACACGCCCCAGGTCACGGGCGTGACTTGCGGGCGTGACCTTGAGATCACGGGCGTGACTCGCCCAGCAAGCATTCAATACAAGAGGTTTCCGCTGCCAAGCCGTTCCAACTTACACGCCCTAGGTCACGGGCATGACTCCATGTCACGGCCATGACCTAGGGCGTGACCTCTCCCGCAACTGCCAGATTAACTCCAGATCACGTCGTTTCCCGCCATTTCCTGACTCGGTCAAGACACGCCCTAGGTCACGGGCGTGACCTAGGCCGTGACCCGTCGAGATGATCAATTTTGGCGGTTTTTCTTCCCCAACGTTCCCAGGTTTTCAATACACAGTTACGCAGCTTACACGCCCTTGGTCACGGGCGTGACCAAGGGCGTGACTCACCAATTTTCTTCCTATAAAAGCCAGCTGCTTCCAAAGTGATGGGGATCCAGTCCATGCTTCGATTGGATCATTCTTAGCTTAGTTTTCCTGCATTTTATTAGTGTAATTTTATTTATGCAGTTTACTTTTTGTCTTGCACTTTTTAATTCTTAGTTTAGAATTTTATTTCATGTAAGTGTTATTTCTTTTCTTAGAAATAAAAGTGTTCTTCTTTTTAAATCATGTTTAACTAATTTTATAGCATTTGATCGGATGATTTCCTAAGCTTTAATATTTAGTAATCTTTTATTCTTAGTTTGGATTTGGAAACTAGGATTTACCGTTGATGTCCAATTATTGGTTTCATATTTCTAGGGTATGAAAATCAAGTCTGATCCGTATTTTAGTGTATCGAGAGATCCGTAAATACGGTAGATCGCTCATCGGTAGAAAGAATTATTTGCACTCCTCGAGAGAGGGTGACGCAATTCTTCCGCATTGGAGTCAAATCCAATAGTGGCTCACCGCATAAAGCAAGCTTAGGGGTTTCGACTGGCCGAGGGGTCTTAATCGATCAACCTAAGGTTAGGTGGTAGTTCTCTCGAGAGAGGCTCTATCATATTTTGGGAACCTCCACGGTCAAGTTTGTCTAAATCGATTTCTTTCGAATTCTAGATTTACGAAATATTTTACTTAAGAAGGATTCCCAGTCAAATATTTCTCTTCTTTTAATTATTTTCAAAACTCTATTTGATTTTCGATAAAATAATATTAATTTGCGTGAGTAGAAGTAATCGACAGGCCTCGGGCAAATACGACATCATTCTTATACTATTTTTTTGATAGGTACACTTGCCTACATCGGGATGTTAGTTGGTATTATTTTTAAAACTATTTAAAATTCTTTATCAGAGGCACTGCGCCATTTGGTCACTCTTGGCCTCGTAATCTCACTCAACTTGCGGGTCTACGAGTTGGGAGTCTGCATGAATCGTTAGGCTCTCAACTTTGCAATTGATGGTGAGCTGGAAGCCGGCGATAAGAGCCTCGTATTCTGTGGTCTTGTTGGTTGCTGGGAACTTCAGTCTGAGACCATACTCCAAGGTAATCTCATCTGGGCTTTTGAGGAGCAGTCCTGCTCCGGCTCCTTCAGCTCTTGAAGCGCCGTCGACGTAGAGAGCCCAACAGGGGGCAGTGATATCCTTGACATGAGATGTTTCTTGTGAAATAGTGTACTCTACAACGAAGTCAGCGATTACTTGCGACTTGTTGTCTGGTCGGGGTAAGAATTGGATGTCGAACTAGCCAAGCTCCACCGCCCATTTTACTAGTCTCCCTGATACTTCTGGTTTCTGGAGGATTGTTTGTAGTGGGGGCTGAGTTAATACTTTTACTGTGTGAGCCTGGAAATAGGGCTGAAGCTTCCTCGCCTAGAAGATGAGAGCTAGGGCCATCATTTCCGCCACCGGATACCTGGTTTCGATATCGGTGAGGACTTTGCTAAGGTAGTAGATTGGCCGATGTACCCGTCCTTCATCTTTCACGAGCACTGAGCTGAGGGATGTAGGCAAAACTGTAACACCCCAAATATCGTAGTTCAGCAAAGTAGGCGGAATGGCGCTCGGAGTAGGCTGAAATTTCTCTGCCTGGCTTACTGCGCACGACCAGTGTCCTCTTCACGCACGACCAGTGATCGTGCGCTAGTGATCGTGCGGTTAATTCATAAGAAATCAGAGTTCTGTTGCGGTAAGCACGCACGATCAGTGGAGGTGCTTCTCGCACGACCACTGACCGTGCGCATATGATCGTGCGCCCTGTTAATTCTGCTCCGCGATTTTGAGCGGAGAAGGAGATCGGTCTGTCCAAATCTTTTGGAATCCGATCCAATGGCTAGGATTAGATACTGGAGGTCTTTAGGGCTGATGAGAGGAGATTAATCCTCATAATTTCTAAGCCTTTCTCTCTCCAAACCTAGAGAAAGAAGAATGAGGCAAGGAAGAAGAAGGAGAGATCCCGCCATTGACGGAGCTTCGGAGCAAATAAAGTAGTGTAGGTAATATACTTGTGCAATTTTAATTCATTGTACTAATACAAAAACATACACAAGCATTCTTAGATTAAACCAAAAGTAGACAATGCCAAAAAGTGAGTGAATTAATATTATTATCAAACATAAAACATTTACTCATACTTAGAGGCATGTTAAGCATGATTCTACACAACCTTTTTCTTAAATATAATTGGTGCACATAGTAATAGATATATCAAAGCATGATAAAGACAATGTTCAAAGTAATTTTAGAAAAATAAATTGCAACATTATAGAAATTCGAAATAATTGACTAAATCATGCTTGATTATCACCAAAAAAAAATTCATACAATTTTTGCTTAGTTTTTATAGTTTATATTTTTGTTTTTGATTTTTGAAAAGAAATAAACTTTAAACAAAAACAAAACATATTTTTGGTAATTTAGATTTTCTATTTTGTATTTGATTTTTCAAAAATAAAAGAAAAACAGAGGTGCAAAGGTAAATTGTACATATAGATTGAAATATTTTTAGGAATTTATAGACAATTTAAAATCACAGAAATTCGAACCTCGACGCTAGCGCCGGCGCTAGCGCTAGCGCGGGAAACAGTAAGTGATTTTTTAGGGTTTTGAAAATTTTGATGATTGATCTTGATTAGGTGTCCCATTAGTAGTTTCAAGCTGAATTTTCAGAATTTTTTGGAAATGTTTTTAATGGTTAAAAATGAAGAAAATTACAATTTTGAATTTGTTTTAATTTGAAAGATCTAGGACACCTAATACAAGTCAGAATATACGAAATCTTGCATCACCAAGTTGTACATATAGTAGATAATAATTTTAGGTTTTTAATAGAATTTTATTTTATTAAAAAATCAGATGGGCCGGATACCGCCGGCGTTAGCGCTGGCGCTATCGAGGCTTTTGTTAAATCCCTCTAATCTTTTCAGATCCGCCATTTGCTGCCATTTGCACCCGAAAAACCCTCGAAGACAAGCCGTTCTACGCCCAGATCTGAGGTATTTCTTCATTGTTGCTTATGATTTTTGTTTTAAAGCTTCATTGTGATGTTAGAGATGAAGAAATATGACGTTTTTAGGTAGATTTAGAAACTAGATCTACTCCGATAGCTTTTCTCCAAGATTTGTGGTTTTGATGAGGTTTTTGGTTTTGAATATGTGAATTTCTTGGTTTTAATGTTAGGATATGAACGTATTTTAATTTTTGGGAGATCCTTAAATTTTTCATGAAAGGGTTTCTTGGATCTTAGTTGTTTGAGCATATGAAAATATCAATTGGATTTGTAGATCTTGATTTTGTGGATATTATTTCTTAGATGTAACTTGATTTTTGATGTTTAATTTCTTAGATCTAGCAATTTTATAAAATATTGAATATATTGAGAACATTATGCTTGATTTTGATTTTTAGATCTAATTCGTTTTTAATTTAGATCTAGGAATTGTTTTTTATTTTGATTATTTTGATTTTTGATGTTAAATTCTTAGATCCAATTTGTTTGTTTTTTTTTGGAGAAAATATTTTTTACTAGATGAAAGTTTTGATTTCTTAACTTGTTTTTATATAGTTTTTGTGTTAATTTCATAGATCTACCAATTTTTTAAAAAATTGTAGTTTTTATTTGATAGAAATATTTCATCAATTTTTTGTTGTAATAAATTTTTGTGTTGTGGCAGATGGCATCCAAGGGAAAGAAAAACACAGAGTTGGCAGTGAAGGAGGCTGTGGTGGGAGTGCCGAGCGTCGTGGAGTTCGACTTGCCACGGCACTGACACATCATGGAGCTGTTTGCCGCTGCAGAGGTACTGTGCTTATTCCTTCCTGACGGATTTTCGTCGGAGTTGGTACCGGAGTTTTACACCAACTTGGAGGACCCATCTAAGACGCAACTAGATGGAGGGGTACAGTCATGAGTGCAGGGACAGACGGTGACTATCACCCATGAGCAGTTAAGGATTGTGTTTGGTTTGTCTCAGCATTCACACCGGTTGGAAATTGTCAAGAAGTTCAGGACAGATAGGGATTGGACTTTTGTGAACCAGGTGCTGCATAACAAGGAATGCAGGAGTCTGATTTCTACCGTTTCGACTCTCACAGTGGACGCCTTGACCGTTCAAGATGTGTTGCGTCATACGATCCTACTGAAACTGGGTGATACATCAAAGATTATTGCACAGCTTAGTTTTGTTACTTATTGCATTTTAGAGAGGGAGAGGTTTGATGTGGCGGATTTGTTACTCTCCCTGATCCTATATACCTACAGGTTGTGTCACCCATCCCGTCAGAGATACAACAACCTGCCTCTGGGTGGCATCATTCAGCGAGTGATTCAGGGTTTGTATCCCACTATCGACACATGCTTCTTTTTGTTTGATAGTTTTCCTCCTATCTATAGTACCTCGCATTTGCGAGCATCCTTTGTTTCGGATGAGCCATCGACATCAGCTCAGCCTCCACTCCAGCGAGGATCGTCTTCTCGAGGGGCTCGAGATGCTCCATATGGGTCCGTTCGAGAGGAGATAGGTGAGCGGTTGACACGGGTAGAGGAGGACGTTTCAGTGATCAGGAAGGATGTCTCAGGGATGAAGAAAATGATGAAGTTCATGATGAAGGCTTTAAATTTGAAGCCATCAACACCAGAGCAGAGGGAGTAGGAGAGCCCAGGTTCAGATCCTCCCCGTCACTCGATCCGGAGGATACTTAAGAGACGCTCTCACACTCCAAGTGTGGAGGATATAGATGAGGAGGAGTAGTTGTGAGAGGAACTTTATTTTAGTTTATGTAATAATTCAGGAATTTTAACCTATGATGTGGATGTTTGTTGATCTATGAATTTTGATTTTTGTTATCATTTGGATGTTTGACTAGAATGTTCAAAATTTTGATGTTATGAAGTGGTGATATTTAGGTAAAAGTTTTATGTGGTATATTTTTGAAATCTTATAGTTTTTACTACCATATAGAAAATTTTGAATTTAAGTGTTGATAATATATATATGATGAATATATAAATAATAAGTAGGTCATCTAAATAGGATTTTGAATTTTGATTAATTTTGTGGGTTCATTAAATTTTTGATCATGTCTTCTATATAAGATGACCATAACATGAAAATTTAAAAGCAAATAAGAAAACAAAAAATAGAAAGACATTTAACGTATATCATGAAGCAGAAAAATTGTATATTTCCTTTTTAAAAACTATTCTACTTCATGCATTTTTGTGACACCTAAAGAATAAGAGAATTAGGTATCCAAAGAGGACCGGGTGTGACGGTTCCTTTGGGTACCCAAATACTACGTGTTTGCTTTTGAGGAGATGAAAATGAATGGCCCATTTTGAGTGGAGTTACTGTTTCATTTTTAGTTTTGGCCCTCCATTCATACTTTGGTTTGGTGTTATTTTTATATGTGAAATTTTCATTGTGATAATCTTTATTTTAAGATTATGATTGTAGTGACTATTGAAAGTGTTTTTTGTAGGAGATTTGTGAAATTTTATGTTTGGAGAAGTTTGATAATAATGATTGTACTTTGGAAGTTTATTTTTAAACTGTTGATGTGTTTTATTTCCATTGTTTGATTTATTAATATTTCGAGAAGATATATTCAACTTGCTTTTAGTTATGTCTTGATATTGTGAGTGAGTGTTTTGACCGTTTTTCTTTATGATTTCCTTGAGCAAGTTGATTTTAGCGTTTAATTCATCATTCTTAGTTTGTAAATTGAGTCTGGCTTTATTGTAAGCGATTGTGCTATTTTTAAGAGTAGTAGCAATTGATTCAATATGTTTTTCATATTCATCCCTATATTCATCAAATGTTTCGTCCATCTCTTTAATTTCAGTTTTATATTCTTTACACTTAGCACAATCATTTATCAAAGATGAATTTTCTAAACATAATTTTTCATTTTGTTCTTTTATAAAAATAATTTCTTTTTCAAGTTCCTTAAATTTATCTTTAATATCATTATATTCTACACAAGGTATAGTGTTTTCCACTAATGAGCTATGTGTAGAACTAGATAAATTAGAATTTGATTCTTCATTAATTTTTGCTTTTAAATTTTTATTTTCTACGCGCAAATATTTATTAGCCTTTTTTAATTTCTTAATTTTGCGATTTGTAGTTTGAAGTAATTGTAATGAAGAGATAGAAGTACAAAAGATGGGATTAGATTTCTTTACATTGCTTTTGGGAGAGGCACGACTTGAACACATAGTTTCTTTGAAATCTTTTTGGCACTCCTCTTCCGAAGACAATACTTCTTCTTCTCTTTCACTTGATGTGCACTTCATGGATTCATCATGAGAGGGGCTTTCTTGAGAATTGGTGCAAGCTTGTATGTTTTCCAATTCTTGTGTTTGTTCCATACCTGTAAGAGGAAAATCATACATTTCTTCAAGAAATTTCCATACTTTATATGCACTAGAAAAACAATATATTAATTGAAAGATATCATGAGATAAAGCACAGAAAATATAGTGCATAGCTTTTGCATTTAAGTGACGCTCTTGTTTATTTGATTCATTTGCTGGTCTTGCTATTGCTGTATCCCAAGCGTTGATATCTAATTTTTTTTATAAAAGTTTCCATTAATGATTTCCACCCTTTATAATTTCTTCCTTCGAATAAAGGTGGCGCAGGAGATTTTTCTTCTTCATAAAAATTACCCCCACTAATACAAGCGAGATCATGAGACGCCATTATTCCAGGTTGTTAAGCCGATTAGAATAAAACCGCTCTGATACCACTTGTTGGATCGGTAGGCGCCCTTAGAGGGGGGGTGAATACAGGTTTTCAAAAAGTTTAGATTTAATTTAGAAAATCTTTAAATTAATGCAACATTAAAATATTTAGCATAATAAGAAGTTATTTAAAAACAAAAAGAAGAGACGTGCTTTTATTAATATTAAAAGGTTTTACAAAACTTGATCTCTTATGACGCTAGAGATCGGAGGCGAAGAATAATAAAAGCTCTTTTCATTTTCTATCCCGACTCGCTTCCCCAAGAACCGGTGGCCCTACCCTTATCCTCCCTGGATTCGGCCTCAAGCCGCTCTAGCCTATCCTTCCCCGGATGTGGCCTCGAGCACCCCATAGACCTAGCATAGATCTAGTCGCCAACACGAGGCGAATTTCAGCCCTAAGTCTACCCCAAGAGCTAGTCGCCAACACGAGGCGATTTCACTACCATTTACAATGGAAAAAGAAATAAAATAAATTAACAACTCCCTTAGGATGAACTTCTGAACGAGGAGGCAAAGATCCGCTGGAGAATCAGCGTTTATCGAAGCGGACTTCGTTTGGATTCGGCGTGATGGAATCCTCCTTCAGAAATCGGCAGAGCTTCGCTAGAACTTCAAAATTCGACCAAGGAAAGTATCTGCAACTCGAGCAATCTCTCTCTCTGAGGTGTATGCCATAGGTGTGTCAAATCACAAGGAGAGGGGGTCCTTTTATAGCCCAAGCACTACCGCCGGCGCTAGCCCGGATTAAGAAACGTTTTGCGCGGCAGAATCTCCAATCCGCGACAACCTCTTGCTGTATTCCTTTTGTGCGCTCCGCTACCGTCGGCCCTATCTGCTATCGCCGGGCGCAAGCACCTTCTAAACATACCGCCAGAAATACGCTAATCAACGCTATCGCCGGGCGCTATCGCTACCGCCGGCGATAGTGGCCATGATGGAATTTTTGCCTCAAATTCGGGAGCAGTCTTCATGTATCCTCCTTGAGTCATGTGGACCTAGATAACCTGCACACTTGAACACACAAGATCAAATACATAGGATTTGTTATTCTCAAACCTAGGAGATGCGGAAGACCATGTTCCAACAAGAACATCTCCTCAATGGCAACGAACCAGTCATCCAATGCCATAAAATCCGCTCTTCCGTCAAACGTAGGAGGTCCTAATCTCTGGAAATGCGATATAAAGTTCATCTCTGGTGGTAGCAGAACTGGAGGCACCAAAGGAGCGGGAGGAACATGCACAATCTGTCCCACTACAGGGTCCTGCACCACAGGCTGCTGCGCTGCGGCTGCAGTCATCAACGTCTCAATCTGCGATTGCATCGCAACTAACTGCCTTGACAGAGCCTCATTACTCTGTCGCAGACTCTCCATCATGGCATCACTCTGCGCACCCGAAGACTCACCCTCCGATTGGGGAGTCGACCTCGTCGCAACACGTCTCTTCGACATCACTATAAAAATGCACAAAAGGCTCATCAAAACCCCAACTTGGAACTAGAACTACTCAACTTAGCTCTAACCAAACAGGAAAAGACACTTGCTCTAACTACTACCTTGCTCTGGGATTTTATACAAATGATGTTATGCTTTAACTTAGGATGATATATTGTCATCCTTTGACTCTTGTGCAAGACACATGGATGTATGAATGTTTAAACCTTCTTTTCAAATCATGTGTGTACGAATGTCATCATGTAAATCTTTAGCTTGGCACGTGTGCTTTATGCGATGTTATGATATGTATGTTGTGTTATGTATTCTAAGAAAAGCCTTAATGCATGTTATGAGCGGCGTACACATGAAATATTATGCATCCCATACTACATAATATCGCATGTAACGATAAAGAAAACACGCTAATGGTCATCCATGTGATGATGGTTATGCATCTCATACTACATAACCGTCACATGTTGCCACCTATGGTGGATCCATATACAACACATATTATGCATCCCATACTACATAATATGCCCCGTATACTTCTTATCATGCTATGAGTGTAGTGTTCATGCTTCAGCCAAGACATACTGATGACACATCGGTGTGTGTATGCAATGAAACCAAGCAACTAAACTATATCAGAATTAGTCGCTCGACCAACTTGTCGAATAAACCTGGCTCTGATACCAACTGTCACAACCCGCATTTTCTCCGTATTAAATAATACGTCAGAGTAAGAGAAAATACGCGTCATGATTCCACGTCGTGCAGGGGACAACCGCAGACGCTCAAGCAGCTCTAACTTCACACTTTTCTTCAGAAAGTCATGAACTTTATGTTTTAAACCATAACTTAAGTTTAAGGTTTTAAATTACCGTGTCCCTCTGTTTAATGGATCAACTAGTCCATAAATAAGAAAATATAGGTTTACGCAGCGGAAAATACATAATTTACTTTAATTTGACCTACATGAGCATGATGAACTAACCAGCATTCTAATGGTATGCAACCTCTATATTTAGTATAAGTAAAAAGGATTTCTTTTACGGGTTCAAAATAGAGTGATAATGGTTTTAAAAGAGATGTCATGTAGAAGAAATTATGCAGTTTTGTATATAAAATAACTACTATGCACCCTAACATAAAACCTTCCCAGAGAGCAATTGCATAAATAGCAAACAACGGTAGTAGCATAAAACGGCAAGATAAGTCTAACATAAAAGATCTCAGGCTATGAGCGTCAACAACCTGACACGAACCCATAACCCTAACAAGTCTCAAAAGAAATCAATAGTCTACCTCTCCAAAAAGGAGTAAGAGAACAACAACTGCAAGTCTGGAGAAACAGAACTCGGTCAGCTCCACCTGCTACTGGTCCGAACCTGAGGCATTCAAAAGAAAAGAATGCATCAGCACAAAGGCATAAAAAAAAATCAGAGAGTAAGAGAAACTCAACAAAGGAGTTTTACCAACCCACCAAGAACAGCTGTAAACGTCAGCAAATCAGATAAATATCCACAAGTAAGGGAAAAACTGGCACGAAGTGCGGTCAAAGTTATACTACAACAATATCCGAAGAAGGAAAAGTGTCGAATTGCCCAAGGAGTGAATCACTATCCCAGCTAAAAACAGTACTGAGGCGGAGGCATTCTTTCCAACCGACCATCAGACTAAAACCCCCGAGGAACAAAAGAAAACACTGCGGCGGTGTTTTACAGTCCACCAAATAATAGTCTACCCGTCCACGGAAAAACAACCTGGTACTGGTGGTGGCCATTCCGACCATCCACCGTCCAAAACAACCAACTTGGAAATAGAGACTCCCAAAACCCTGACCAAGACAGGCACCACAGGAAAACCCGGAAACAATTCCGTGAGAAAACTCACCCTACGGCAAATTCGTCGAAATCCCGTCGACAAATTACCCGGACTATCGGCAAGATACATTATCTAAGGCCTAAGACGACGTCAGCGAAATCCTAACACTATCAGCGACTTCGGCGGAATACAATCGACGAAAAAAATTCGGCGAAATACACTCGTCGGATTCGGCGAAATACAATCGACGGATTCGGCGAAATGGATTCGGCGAATTCGACAAAACCGATTTTCTTTACTTACCCGAAATCGTTCCTTCGAATCCTAAAGCATTCGACGAATTCGACGGAACGCTATCTACGAACCGTGCCTTAGAGGGAAACGACGAATATAAGTATGTGTATTTTGGCGAATCTGCTAATATGCGAAACTACTCGGTCGGATATACGATTCTAGGCACAATATATTTTGTCTAAGTTAAATAGAAAAAAAAAACGGTAAAGGATGAAGCACAGTATGTATGGCAAGGGGGAAGGATCCACCACTTGCCTCAAACCTTTCGAAGAAAACGGTCTCCGACTTGCTCCTCGTCGCAGATCGACCGCTAGAAATCCTCGAGGAACGATTTCTGAAACTTTTGAAGCGAAAAAGAAGATTAGGGCTACCGGCTCCAACCTCAAAAATCTACGAAACTTGAAATAATTACCGCACATGCGAAGAGCTCGGCGAGAGCTTTCCAGATCTATGCTCCAGCGACGATTTCGTGCTCCGGAGCTCCGGTGGCGGCGATCCGAAGATTCACGGAAATAGGCGTCTCCGCTCTGGTTCGCGATGAGGCCGGGAAGAAAAAAGATAGGGTTTCGGTTTTCTTACGGAGGGGAAGGAGGGTATATATATATATATATATATATATATATATATATATATATATATATATATAAACGCTTAATTCTAACAGGAAAAAGAAATTAATAAAAATAATTATATTAGTAATGACAATAATAGTAATAATAGTAATAACAATAACAAAGATTAATAGGAGTTCACACATATACTCATGAATCCTAAATGGCCGAATTCCTCATTTCAATAATCGAATCCTTCATTACCAATAACCGAAATTTTTCATTGCTAATAACCGAATTCTGTATTTAACAATAGCCGAATTCTATCATTTATAATAGCAGAATTTTATTATCCTAATCCAATTAGCCTAATAGCATTAGCCGAATCTTATATATAATAGCCGAATTCTTCCTTACCAATAGCCGAATCTCATCATTAACAATAGCCGAATCTCATTATCTCATCATTAACAATAGCCGAATCTCATTCTTATTAATGATGGTAAGAATTATTATTATTATAAAGATTTATATTATGACCCAAAATTAAACGAATGCCGAACTCGACGAAACTCGCACCGTAGGTGAACGGCGGCGCTACGAATCCAACGGCGAAGCCGGAACCAAAATCCGACGTACCGTTTTCGAGATATAATTTTCCGAAGTTTTACGATGGATAATTATACAAATCTTTGAAAAATGGGCCGAGGCTTCAAATTCGCTCGGAACGCCACGAAACTTTAGCAATTTATTTCTAAAATTAAATAATCTAATTTCCTAACGTAAAATTTTCCAATTTCGGGTCGCTCCAAAATTTGGTCGTCTTGACCGAACGGACGCTAAAACGCGCAATGCCGGCGCACCGCTAAATCCGCACTAACGCAACGCCCTACGTCATACTAACGTCATTAATATAATTAAATTAATATCCGAAAATTCAGGGGCGTTACAGCCACTCCCCCTAAAAAGAAGTTTCGTCCCGAAACTTTAACAAATATCTCGATTACAAAAGATCGCGCGCGGCTGCGCGCGCAGCAGCAGTGCAGTATCCTGCGTGGACACGCGCGCAGCAGCGCGGGATCCAGCGCGGGGGCGCGCGCGCAGCAGCGCGGGATCGCGCGCGGGCGCGCGCGCGCAGCAGCGCGGGATCGCGCGCGGGCGCGCGGGCGCGCGCGGGCACGCGGGCGCGCGCGCGGAGAAGCGCGGGATCGCCCGCGCGCCCCTGCGCGGGATCGCACGCGGCCGCGCGCGCGCGCAGCAGCGCCGGATCGCGCGCGGGCGCGCGCGCCCAGCAGCGCCGCATCGCCCGCGGGCGCGCGCGCGCAGCAGCGCCGGATCGCGCGCGGGCGCGCGCGCGCAGCAGCGCCGGATCGCGCGCGGGCGCGCGCGCAGCAGCGCGGGAGCGTGCGAGGGCGCGCGCGCGCAGCAGCGCCGGATCACGCGCGGGCGCGCACGCGCAGCAGCGCCGGATCGCGCGCGCGCAGCAGCGCCCGACATCGCACGTGATCGCGCGGCAGTGCGGGATCGCACGGCCGCGCGGGATCGCACGTGAGGCCGCGCGTGCACGCGCGGCAGTGCGGGATCGCGCGACCGCGTTCCGGCACGGGACCGCGTGCGCGCGATCCTGTCCGGGATCGCGTGCACGCCGCGCGGTCGTGCGCGAACGTGCGCGCGTGCGGCCGCGCAGGACCGTGGCGATGTTGCGTGCGCGGTGTGTGCAGTTCCTCCG
This sequence comes from Dactylorhiza incarnata, assembly GCA_033032865.1. Taxonomy (NCBI): domain Eukaryota; kingdom Viridiplantae; phylum Streptophyta; class Magnoliopsida; order Asparagales; family Orchidaceae; genus Dactylorhiza; species Dactylorhiza incarnata. Next base: position 1,619,129 of record JAWHQI010000124.1, on the reverse strand, counting down.
TGCGTGTCTTGGCGCACGACCGCGCGCACTGCGCGCAGCAGCACGGGATCGCGCGCGGCGGCGCGCACAGCAGCAGCGCGGTATCCTGCGCGGCCGCGCGCGCAGCAGCGCGGGATCCGGCGCGGGCGCGCGCGCGCAGCAGCGCGGGATCCGGCGCGGGCGCGCGCGCGCAGCAGCGCGGGATCCGGCGCGGGCGCGCGCAGCGCAGCAGCGCGGGATCCGGCGCGGGCGCGCGCGCGCAGCAGCGCGGGATCCGGCGCGGGCGCGCGCGCGCAGCAGCGCGGGATCCGGCGCGGGCGCGCGCGCGCAGCAGCGCGGGATCCGGCGCGGGCGCGCGCGCGCAGCAGCGCGGGATCCGGCGCGGGCGCGCGCGCGCAGCAGCGCGGGATCGCACGCGGGCGCGCGCGCAGCAGCGCGGGATCGCGCGCGCAGCAGCGCGGGATCGCGCGCGCGCAGCAATGCGGGATCGTGCGCGGGCGCGCGCAGCAGCGCGGGATCGCGCGCGGGCGCGCGCAGCAGCGCTGGATCGCGCGCAGCAGCGCGGGATCGCGCGCGGGCGCGCGCAGCAGCGCGTGATCGCGCACGGCATCGCACGTGACCGCGCGGCAGCTCCGACAAATAGTGATAACCCATCAGGACCTATTTGACATAGGTGCAGCGCTCCGACAAATAGTGATAGATAGTTGTGGTGGGGGAATAATCTATTTTTCAGAGCGATGAAAAAATTTATGAAATTATTTGAAAAATTATGTTTACGTTGTTTGAAATAGTGATTCAAATTTATTTGTTTGTAGACTACAAATATAAAATTGTTAAATAAAAAAATAATATAAACAAAATATATATATTAATTATAAATGAATATATTAGTAAACTACAATATTATTTATGAATTAAATATATAAATATTATGTACTATTAAGTAATTTTAATTTTATATATGGTAATTAATTATTAACATTAATTTATTAATTACATTTAACATAAATTCATATTTATTTAATAAAGTTATATTAACAATATATTTTATTATAATTATATTTTATAATTTATATTATATTTTTCTTATAATTTAATTTTTTTAAGTATTTTTTTTAAAAATGCAGACTTGCCTCTTAAAGCCCCACAGGTTTGGCAGCAGCTTTTCTGCGATTCTTCAGTTTAGCCACCGTCGAACCAAAAATTGAGTTTGGCGGGGAGGCAAGTAAAACAGGCATGCAGCAGTTGTGCCGATCCGCTAAACATACCCAGAAGGCTTCCCAGAATGTACACATTTTGTATAAATTCTTCACAAATACCACTTAACAGGATGTACACATTTTGTAATAAAGTATTCATAAATTTATTTTTTGAATCATCCTCACCCTGCCCTACTTGGCTACTTTAGGAAACAAATTACCAGCAGATCACACATGTTATTAATGGGAGGAGCATTGACTTTAACAAATTAAATATATATCAATGTTACTATATAAATGAATTGTGAGATGAGCATTACAACATCGGTAAAAGTGTATTTCAAATATTGGATTTTGCACCAGTAATTTGCGATTTCAGCTCAGTGTTACCCATTTTTACGGCTCACATTTCTTCTCCAACTTTCTTTCACGACTCCCATTGGTTGCCGATCTCTATTAGGGCATTAGAGTGCATGAAGTCCTCTCCCCCCACTGCTTGTGATCGTCGTCCGTCGCTCCTTTCCTAGCTACCTTAAATCCTTGCTTCCTCCATCGCCTTCGCTGACTCCCCTTAAACAACAGTTGTGTCCTACAGGTATTCCAAATTTTATTTTTGCTTGTTTTCATTTTCGTTCCTGCATACCACGTCTTCCTTTTATCTTTCTCACACGTATTGATGCATACATGTGCTTTTCCCACATGCATATAGGTTTAATTAGCTATTTATGTTAGAGTGATGTTACCTTCTTCGGATATCCGGGCGATCAACCATTCGAAGTCCGCTCTGCATAGTGCTCCAATTATCTCCACAAACAAGCTGTTTTCTTCCTCAACAGTCTGGGCTGATAGGTCTTCTGCGTCCGTGCAACCCAGTAGCTCCAGCCTCTATAGGACAGACGACTTCCTCCTCGTCAACTCGAGCGGTCAGTCTCCAGATCCCGCTCGACCATGTAGTTAGCTTAGCTCCATTCTCTCAGTGCAATTCTTTGCCTAAGCTGGTGCGGACAATTGTGGTGTTCGCACAGTTTAGCTTTTTAGGCTACTTGCACACGATGTACCCTCTCATCCCTGCATGTTTCTCCTGTAACTCGGGCAACCCGTTTTTCTTTTACTTGCCCGTTCAAACAGACCCACACTAGTATAAATAGGGGTGAACAGTACCTTGAAAGGGACCCGAGAACCCAACTAGTATAAATAGGGGTGAACAATACCTTAAAAGGGACCCGAGACCCCAACTTCTTCCAGCTACGAACTCTAGCTTGTGCCCTTCTAGTTGATGTGAGCTCCTAATAGTGGGGATCTCTTGCATAATCATTTCTAAGTGAGTAATAAAATCACCCACAACAACGAGTTCTAGTTGCGGGAAGCCTTCCCTCGTCACTTGTGACATACTCTCGTTCTATTCTAGCTTACCCATATCGACCGCAAAGTAACCGACCGCTCTTAGTCTGCCCCCACGTTCCTCTCTTTGTAAGCGTGAGATCGTGGAGTGCAATTTATGCGCCAACAATTGGAGCGCTATGCAATGTAAGTCATTCATAAATTGATTTTGAATCAATTCTGGGGTTTTGAATATTTCTCGACTTAGCGTTGTGCAATAGCGCTGCGACTACCTCCGTTGACATGATTATTGCACAATTCATCTTCCTTATTAGCGTTTTATTTTCACTTGTACAAAGTTTTCTCGCTCTCATTTCTCGAGCTCGCATCTCATGTCAATTTCAAGTCATGACGAAATCATTTTGAGTTGACTCAAAACCATGGAAATTCAAGCGGAACGAAAATCATCGACGCAATCATTTTGAGTTGACTAAAACCAAAGAAATTCAAGCGGAACCAAAATCAGCTTGAACCCATTTGAAGTTGACTCTGCCCTAAAATTTTCAAGCAGATTATGAGTCATCGCGCTCTCAGTCAGATCAATAATAGCCCTAACTGCAACCCCTAGTCATCGAGGTCCCATGTGAGATGATTGTAATTGACAAGTGTTTTCTATCCTCACGAAGCTCTAAAATACTTTAATATATGGTGGTAGCCTTCTCGGAGTTTATTCTCTACGTGTCTCAATGAAATTTAGATTCATTGAAGACACAATTCATCTTAAATGGTAGAACATGATAGAGACATTAACGTACTCCATGATAGAGATCCAAATGGTAGGATTTCTAGCTACCTTCTTGGAAGAGAACTTTCGCCCTAAATGATCATGTATCAACAACATGATATTCCTTAAAATTTAAGCAAGTTCAGGTCATGGAGCCGACCCGGTACCATTTGGCGGCTCGATGTACCATTACAATCTTCGGCCCAACACGCGGAGGTCCTACCGCGACATGATCCGTTACATTTAATTAGATCGTGTTTTGATATTATCAAACTTTTATGAGCATTTTAATTTAATCGGGCGCGTTCGATCGACCAAAATGTTAGGTGGTCATGGATGTTTTATCTCCTTTTATTTCATGCATTTTTATTTAGGCTTTAGAACTTTGGATGGCTAGGATCCAACCTCTTTGGATGTAGGGCTAGATGTGCTCCTTGTGGGGAGTATATATACCACCATTTTTATATGTGAAGGTGGATTTTAATTAAGAAAAAAAGGAATTAGGACTTGTGTTGGTTCTGATGACCGCCCACCCCCCCTCGACGAGACACCGACAGCCTCCACCTTCCCCCTCCGGTGTGACACCAACCTCCCCGATCCCTCCCCTCTCCTCCTTCCACTGCTAATATCATCCGCGAGTTCTTCCCAGTGGCATAAGGCTAGGGGTTGTGGAGGCCATGCTCCCAGTCCAGATAGATCCTCCCTCCTTCGGCGATGAGTCCTTTCTCCTGCGTGTCCAATGCATAGGAGTCGGTGCCGTGGATTCCCACTGCCGCCGGCGCATCTCAGAGCCCCTTTCTGGGCGCGTGTTGTGAGTGGTTTTTTTTCGGATCTCTTTCGGTTGGGTAACGCTCCCCTACCTCGATCTAATGGTGTGATTCATCTCTATATTTTTATTCTTGTGTGTGAATGAGTGGGTGGTGTACGATCGGAAATAGTGAACGAAAATCAGAGCAAGTCTAGTTCGTCGCCGCTCTCCAACCAATTGGTCGGAAAGGGGTAAAGCGCCCGGTTGCCAAATTCCGTCGGGGTTGCCCTCACTCGGTCGAACCCCCACGTGAAAATAACGCCTCCGTTAGTCACCGTCGTAGGAAAGGAATTGCATGCGTTGTAAAATAGAGGAGGAATGGGATCACGCCAAGTGTGCGCCAAGTGTTTGTTGAAATGTCTCACTATCTCGTGAACTTGGTAATTGTGCGCAAGCAATAACGTTTGCTACATCAATTTGGTATCAGAATTCGGCGCATAGGATTTCTTAATCCTTGTCGGTCTTCCCGTGTACACTTTTATGCACACACGTTTTGACACCATGTATTTTCCGCACTCCTCCGCGCCCACTAACATGGACAACACTCACGATACTAGGAAAGCCACACAAGCCCACCTAGCACCCGTCCAACGCGATCTCATCAACCAACTCGCTCAATTAAACACGACACTCACCACATTGACCCAAACATTCACTCATGGTTTCCAGAACACACACACCCATCCCCACATACCTCCTCGCATTAGGATAGATGTGCCTACATTTGACGACGACGGGCACCCAAAAATTTTTATGGATTGGCTAGAAAAAATGGAGTGTTATCTCGCTGGGCACCACTTGAACGACCTCCAAAAGGTTTTCGTCACTCGCACAAAATTAGAATGCCATGCCGAAATGTTTTGGTTAAATGAGGAGCATCGTGTTCGTGGCATTCCACACACATGGATGCAAATGCGTAACATTCTCACTGCTCACTTTGACCCCACTTACCTTCAACCCAATACACTCGACATATTCACCACGAGTGAACGCATACCCTTAGGGAAGAGTAGCATGGTTGATGCTACATCTTGCACCTAACCCGTCCACTCCGAGATCGCATGTCCTACAACTCAGGAGTTAGTGTCTATGATTGAACCCACCTCCGAGGGCGATGATATCATCTATGATGAACATAGTGTCGTTGAGGCTTCGGACACCCCAAGCTACATGGTAGAGGACCCTCCCTTCGAATTTCCCTCCCATAGGCATACCTTGTAACATCCCATTTCCTACTAGACCCCTTAACTTCTTCTAGTGTAGGACATGTGGTGGGTCAGGTGAGTTTGAGCTAGGTGGTGGACTTAGGATACATTGAGTTGAGTGAACTCACAAGCGGTCCACTATAGGAGGGAGGTCAACTTAGGTCAAATTAGCTCAAATTGAACTTACACTTGTGAATTAACCCCACCACCATGTCCCTAACCCTAAATGAGGCATAGTTGACCAAAAACCCCATCATTTGGTTCCACCAACTTAACCAAAATGACCATTGTCAAATCTAAGTCAATATAACTCAATTCAACTCAATATGGTTCAATTCTTAATCATATGACCAAATTGATCCTAACACTAGATGGTAAACATGTAAAGGAGTTCAATGGACCCAAAATCCCCATCATGGGGTCACCAATTGATCCAATTTGACCAAAGTACAACCTAGGTCAACATAAGCCAATCCTTCCCCAATAGGTTCAATTGACCCCCCCCCCCCCCCCCAACATGAAATTAACTTCATCCCTAGTCTTAAAACATCATGAGAGACCCAATTGACCCAAAAATCACCATCATGAGATCATCAATTGGAACAAATTGACCAAAGTAAACTTTCCCCCAATTTTGGTCAAAATCACACATATTGGCTAAATTGGCCCAATTAGGGCATCACCTTGACCCAATTAACATTGGGCGGTGTCAAGGGACTCAAGGTCAACACTTTGGACCAGTCAACCCACCCAATTGACCAAGTCAACATCAAAGTCAACCATGGTCAATTTTAGGCTTAAAGGAAGAAATTAAGAGCTCAAATGAATTCACAATGGGTTAAGCCCTCAATCCAAGCCCATCCAGCAGCCCAAGTACCCAATTACCAGCCATGCCCTTTGAATTTGGAGAGAGGTGACATGCGAGGGGGCAAATTAGGATTTTCCCCAAATTCATATAAGAGGCAAGCTTGATTTAGGGAATGAAGGCCACAAGGCCACTCATTCCTCTGCAATTCCCTCTTCAATTCCCTATATATAAGAGACAAGCTAGGAGGAGCAACCAAGGTGAAACCGAGCACCCCCTCTTCAATTCCCTCTATACATCCCTCCTCAGCTTATTTGGATCCTTCCACGAGCTTTAGAAGGAGGAGAGCAGTCGAGCCAGCCACATGGAGCCAAGCTTTAGCTAGCGGATTGAGAATTGGAGCAAGCTCGCTGGAAACAGCCACCTCCATGCCGACACGTCGGATTACTCGATCTCAATCCCAGGTTGGGGGAATGGAGGATCATTAAGCTCTAGGTTGGGGAAATCCTAGTCGTTCGCTAGAGGAGGAAGACGACCAGGGGCCCTCCAATTTGCGTCAAGATCCGTGCAGGATTGATATATATATATATATATTGTAACATCCCGATTCGAGCTAGACCCCTTGTGCGCGTTTTTGAGCCAAGCGAGTTGACTCGGGCTCGAGGTGTACTGAGGGCCAAGCTTGCACCTGAGCCGGTGAAGTGCACTCAACGAATGCGGCGAGTACCATTTCTATTCTTTGTCCCGATGCTTGCTGTATCAGGATCCGAGCCATCCGAAGAGCATAATTTGAGCAATAGAACTCGAAGGAAACACGCCGCCTTGAAGGAATTATAGTGCGTACGTTAGCTCAAATGACATGGTGTTCAAATAGCGTATATATGAAGTCGACCAAAACAGTCACCTTGAACTACGCGACACCTCAAATATGACTATTGTGCAAACGACCTCATAATAGACCTTGGTTGATTTTGTTAGACTCGTAAAGTTGATACCAGTCCAACGGAGTCGACTGCACTCAATTCCGGTAAGTATCGGTGACTTTCTCGTTCGGGCACGGTCTGCGAATAGTGTATTTATCCACCATTGTGAAATCGAGCAAACAACCTCGCAATTGACCCCAATCAGTTTTGTTAGACTCGTGAAGCCTATACGAGTTCAACGAAACTGCCCGCGCTCGATTCGGATGAGAATCGACAAAATTATAATGTGGTCTGCGAATAACATATTTATCCAAAATGGTGAAATTGACCAAATGACCCCGCAATTGACCACAGTCAGTCTTGTTAGACTCGTCACAATAGTATGAGTTCAAAGGATTTATCCGTTTGCGATTCCGACGTTGTTTGAAGGAGTTTTGACGTTTAAGTCAAATTAGGCCGCAAACGCTCCGACAAGCATAAAATGAGCAAACAAACTCGGAATTGATCTCAGACCATCTCGTTGGATGCGTATCAGTGAGACGGTCGTAATGAGCTCGTCTGGGACAAATTTTGAGTCACATAGGGTGAGCTACAATCGTTTAAATGTTAATACTACTAATAATAATATTATTATTATTCTTATAATCATATTATATATATATATACATAAATAAGGTTAGAACTTACCTTGCCCGATCCTCCCAGCAAAAAAAAAAACGCCGTCAAACCCTCCCCTCCAGCCTGATCCATCTCCCTCTTTCTTCTCTCCCCGATCCTCCTCTGGCGCCGCTCATCTCACGACGAGACCTTCTCCGGCGCATTCCTCTCCGTCAAGCCATCCCCCTCTCTCTTCAGCTCTCTCTAACCTCCATTCAATGGCCGAAGCCCTCTCCAAGCAGCCATGGCCGACGCCCTCCTTCATCTTCTCTCTCTCTAACCCTTCCACGACCAAGCCATCTCCACCTTCTCTCTCAAGGCCGGCAAGTCAAGATCCAGCCACCTCCTCCAGAAGCCATGGCCGAAAATTCTCTAGCAACCCGCCGCCTCCCTCCACCATTTCCGACGAGTTAATTCCAGATCTGGCAAACCGGCGAGCTCCACATCCAAGGCCGGAAACAGCGCGCTCAAAGCATTCAATGGGTGTTGTTTCTAGTTTGATGTATGTTGCTGAAGATCCATCCATTGTAAGAATGGTTCTTGATAGCCCATTCTAGAACCTTGATAGAGATGCTATCATGTCAAGGACATTTCTAGTGAAGGCAAAGTATCTCCAGCTCCAACAAAGCCGACTACTTCAAGGTCCAGCAACGTTTAATCAAATCTGGCACGTTTGCAAAATCCGACCGTGGTCAGAAGCAACGCACAAACGCGGCATACGCGGCTATTGGGTTGCATGCATGGACACTCGGTGAGCTTCCTCCCCTCTCCCTTGGTGCTAGATCTTTAGATCACATAGGAGAGATGTTGGGCCAAGAGGACCCAACCTTGCGAGTTATGGTGTTTCCATAGGAGAAGACCACGCTAGAACTTCCGTTCTAGGGCGACGATCGCCATGAGATTTACTTAAATCAACCCCTCTCTTCAATACGAAGAGAGAGGACTTGATCTCGTGAAGATTGGTGGTCTTTTGAGGGAGTATTTGAGGAAATAGCTCTGTTCATTTTACCCCCTTGCTGGAGGAAGAAGATGAACAAATGTCATTAGATTTACTTTAAGATACGTGCAGAAATTATATCTGCAGACCGATGCAGAAATCTGTTTTCTGCGCGCAGCTGTGTTCAAGTCCAGTTTTTGGCATGATACAGTGGGATTCAGGTTTTGGGCTCAACACGAAAGTTGTAGATCTCGGAAATTCCTTTGAGATGAGTGGCTGTACATATTTTGGGGAGTCCTGTAGCTCCCTAGATAACCCTTGAAAACAGACTGTGTAATTAAGGTTTGTTAGTTTGCTGTCATGTATTACACAACCAGCTTGTTGAGCTTGTTTGAGGATGAAACACTTGGAATTGGACCTTCGGTTCAACATAAAAATTGTAGCCCTTGTTGTTAACTTTCCAGAATGGGGTGGCACGTAAATTTTAGTGTAGTGAAATTCTCAGAATTTCAGTTTTAGCATTCTATGTCTTGGTAGCCTAAGTCTCGATGAATTTTGGAATAACTTCATTGATACTTGTTGTTGTTCAAAACAAAATTGTAGAGATGATGTTGATGATGATGTGCATATCGCTGTAGAATTTCATGATTTTTAGATGAATATTTATTGTCATTTTGTGAATAATAAATTGAGATCGTAACAAAGCAGCGAGTCTATGCTAGAGGCTTCAGCGAGATCGGAATTGAAATGGATCCTTGTTTATATATATTTTGGTGATTTACCTTGTTTTGTTTATCGGAAGATGTTTGGAATTGGTAGATAAATGTTTATGACAATGTGAACATCCCTCTTAAATTTCATAATTTTCGGATATACACTTGCTGTGATTTGTCAATATTAGGTTATAAAATTATTGTGCCGTAAATAGCTAACAAGATTATTCCGTATGAGTTGGGATATGGTGTAAACACTTAAGATGCTAACCCTGATGGGTAGAAGAAATTTTTAGAAGTCTTGGGTTTAATATAGCCATTTGATTGATCACTTGTTTGATGACGCTCTAGGACAATAAATACGTGCATGAAACTTTAGGCAAGTTGTGATTTGAATAGCGTTCCTAATTACATTATATGTAAAGGTTATTATTATGATTGTAATATAACATTGGAGGTGATTGACCTAAATATTAGGGAAAATTATGTAATGAACGATTGATGGCGTAGTATGCATTAACATTTAAATATATATGTTGAATCTTGCAGGGTTGGATGAGAAACAACCCTTGAGTAAAAGCCGAGCTTAGTCTTATAATATCATGATAGTCTTCTGGTAATAATCTCGAGTGAATTGGATGAATATTTGTAGTACCTCCCCTTATGTGGTTCATATAACATCATTTGGTCTGCGAATAGTAAAACGATAGAATGGAGATAACCTGTAGACCATTAGGTGAGAATGGGAGGTAGTTGTGTACCTGATTTGGATGAAGAGGTTGAGGTCACCAAAAAAAAGGAGTTTAGGTGATGAGAGTGCTTGGTGAGCTATGGGTAAGGCTGTGCTCGGGATTGACGAAAGATCGTCTTTCCCCTTAGAGGGTCATAAAGCACTCAGGTTTAATTCAAGTGAGATGATAAGAGGGTAATCTTATGGGTGGATACTAATAATACTAAGTGTCTTGAAAAGAGAACTTTGGGGTGTCACCCCATTGGAGTTCCTAGTACCGTAGCGAGCCCCTTACAGGGTAACCCTCGGGAAGTCCAAGATTAACCCTAAATTGCAATAACAATTAAAGTAGGCAAGAGTAGCCATAGTAGGGTAAGATTGGATTTATTTATCTCCTCCCAGTTGCGGGAGTGGCAGGATTGTGGCGCACGGTTAGACGAGCGGGAACCTCGAGGGGATGATTATCCCGGTAACTTTCTCAGAAATGTAGCAGGTCTTCGGTACTAGGCAGGTCGTCACTCCGACCGCGGTATGTTGACTTAGCGGGTGTGTAGGGGTCTAAGGAGCCAGCTTGGCTGCGTGTCGGGACGACAGTTCCCCGAAGACACTTCTCACTTGGCTCACAGTATGGTAGACTCCAGTAAAGAGTATGCAGAGCTCTGCGGTTGTTTAGCGTCGAGGCGTACGTGCGATCTAGGCCTGGTAGAGTGTATACCCGCCTAGGAGTGGACAGCCTGGTCCTCTACCACCGTGTGTCACAGCGGTTAGTACCCGAGTGGTTGGCTTCCTCTCAAATAGAGGGAACTACAAAGGTCTGTGTGCACATAGTCGTGTGTGTGAGTTCATTGCATAATCATTCATAGCATAAACATAGCATACGCACTTGCAGATCCTCATCATATAAATTAGTATAGGCTCTTTTATATGATGAGTTATAATTCCTGGAAATCCTAACTTATAAGTTTGCATGGGCATTCATATAAGTTAGGGTACGAGACTGATTACTTGTCGCTACTGTTCTTACTGCCTTGCTTTACCTGCTTTACTTACTGTTTATTCACCGCTGTACACCTTTATTATACACCTGCTTATACTCCTGCTTATACATTATTAGATTAGCCCCTTTTACACTTGTGTAGCTTAGAATCTGTGTATATACTAGTTTACTTTCCCCGTCACCTGCTTTGTATATTACTGATATATTGCAGCTTTTCTTCCTTTCCTTCCGCCCGGTGCCTTGGAGTCGCCGGGGGAGCGGATGGGAAGCCACTTAGTCTTTATGACTAACGGTTGCTACACCACTATTTTTAGGAGCATACCCAACTGGAGCAGTACCAGACAGAGCAGAGTGATAGGACTTGGAGAAATGTTGCAGCTTTTGCAACAGCACCTTCTGATACGGTTGTGAGGGATTGTAGTTCTTGTTGTAGACTTCCGCTATACCTTGTTATAGTATATTTGGGAGCTCTTTTTGCTTCCTGTCATTTATATACTTTGTTTGGACATTATTACTTATTGTGAATCTTTGGCTTTTAATGTTTTCTATTATTGATGGGTTGGCGCTATTTAGTTGGTTTGGCCGGCAGAATAGGCGTCTTGTGGTACAAGTTAGCCCGTGTGCTGACGTTACCGCAAGGCGGCTGTTCTGGGCATAAGACTCCCCTCGGCCGTGTTTTGTGTTCCAGGAGGGGGATCTTACAAATGGTATCAGCTTGCAACGATCCTGAGATAAAGAAGTCCATTAGACCACTAGGCTACCCCTGCTAGCTAGATCAGTTTGAGGACAAACTGATGCAGCGGAAGCGGTGGTGTGCCCATGTGTAATTCACAATAAGTATGTCCGCTTTTTCTTATAGAAAGTGCCAACCTAAGCCAAACTCGTACCCTTACGTATAGATGCTGGCTCATCCCGAGACAGTAATTTGTTTTCCCATTCCAACAGTCAGAGTTGGTTTGGCATATGCCACCATTTTGGTCGAGTTAGCAGGATAGGTCATGACGTATCCTAGCCTTATACGGATCTTGGGGATGATTGGGCCAAGCAATAAGTGACCTGGAGTTACTAAGGGAAGAGTTTAATGTGAGTGTAAATGCTAAAGACTCGCACCCTGAGATTTCTATCCCAAATATGGAGTAATATTATCATCTTACCCAGAAATTTTAGGGCAATCTCAATGAGATTGGTGCCTGTAGTCCATTATCAGCTTAGTAAGAGACCACCAAGCATGCCTTTTATACTGTATGTCGATACCTCTCACTTCTATTTATGTAGAAGGTTTCATATGGAGGAGATATGATAAGAATTCGGATCCAGAGAAGGCTCATTTTGGGACGAATGTGTTATATTGGTGGTAGAAGAAACTCAGTCGAAGAGATATGGAGGCTTATCTCTTCGTTTATTGGGCTAGTTATGTACCGTCTTGGATCCCTTGAGGAGTTAGAATCTTTGTAATTTTTGACATTGGAAGTTTTGACCCTTGAGAGTTAATTCACCTTAAGCAAAGCAGACTGCTAAGGCCATGTTTGGGTTGATAGGAATTTTATTAGCGGAATAAGAGAGGAAAAACAATTTTGAAGATGATCATTTTCTTTATAGTGTTCTAAGATTATGTGGATAAGTAACGAGGAAAGTAGTAAGTTAGCCGTTTTGGTAAATATCCGTATCGACCTATACTTAACTTTTGATGACATTATAGCTTGGTACTTGATGAAATTATGTACCCTCATGATGATATAATGAAGTTTGTATATGTACGAGTGGTTTAATGATCGACCATCCCAGGAAGTTAGGAAATTTGCAATGACTTGTATGTTAAAGGGATGTTAGGAAAATTTAATAGATCCAAATCGACTAGTAAAAGGCCAAAAAAAAAATGAATGTGGCTTCATTGATTCGACTACGTTTGATTTATGAAGATGACAAGGATAGTATGACTTGTTAATTGATTAAAATCTCAAATGTTTATCATGGAATAAACTTGTCATTAGCAATCTCTAGCGACGATTGTGGGCAACTTTGGAGTTTATACGTTATATTCGAACAAGTAAGGGTTATGTGTAATATTATTGCCTTGGAAAGGTAGATTTTTAGAGGCTAGGTATCATAACCCTACAATGAGACAAGGTTTAAGTTCACGATAAGAGGCCCTTTAAATGGAACTATCTGGATCCCAAAAGAAATTCGGCACGAATTATGAATTCGGTGCAGGTCTAACTATGATCTAGGTTGGACCAAAGTAATACCTGACTCGGGTCCTTGTGCTCTTAGAAGGAAGCGATAGATATACCTTCCTCTAAGCCCACAATGGTGGTTCGTAATATCATTAAGACAAATAGTTAAACTTCACAGGTCGAACAAATGTTGACTTTTGGGAATCATTGAAAATATAAATTTGTCCAAGCTTAAATTCTTGAGGCAATAACATCATGTTGGGGATTTGTGGATCGAGATAGGATATCATCGTGGCAAGTGAAATGAGGTGTATGTGAACTCGATTGTTTTATGAACCAAAAGATAAATGGTGAAAATTCTTGATGATTAAAAATTGAATATTTTGCCATGACATTGGAAATATCTTTGCCTCCCAAAATTTAAAAGTTAGCCAGTCACTTGCTAAATTTGGAAGATGTATACTATATGTATGAATCTTTTTACTATAAATATGATGATATGGAGAGTCAGAACACATAAATCGAAAATATCATGACCGCCTTTTGGAAGATTCATGATTTTGGGAAATAAAATTTAATTATCATCAGTAGATATAGTGAAATCACATGATAAATGTTAAGACCCCCTTATAGTGAGAGCAACTCGTGACTAGTATCGCGGTTAGAAGTAGTGCTTCTTATCTACTATTGAGGCAGTAAGAGACCTCTAAGTTTGATGTTCGTACCCACAATGTGACGCTCCTCGCTGTAGTTTACATTCATTTAGACTGCGAGCCTAGAAAGTGACTATTTTGTAGTCGGGAACATGTCGACCCCTAAAAAGGTTGTGAAAATGGTAGCTTTGAGGGCCTAGAACACTTTAATAGGTCCCAGGAACTGTTACTCAAGTGCCTTGTGGCAAGTGCTTATAGGGTAAAACTCCTAATCGAGGACGGCATGCCCATAGGGCTGGTGTGCATACAAGGGGTGAATGTACCATACTGGTGGTCGAAGAAACATAACTTAGGTGTATGGGGGCTAACCCTTTTTCTTCGTTTATTGGCCTAGCTAATGGACCAACTGAGGTTTCACCGGGAGTTAAAAATCTTTGCAGACTGATTCACTTAGCCTTGCTATAATGAGGTTTTCTCATCTAAGTCGTTACAAGTCGACGATATTAGAATTAGGTACACTTTGATGAATGAGTCATTTTAAGCAAGGTGGATGGTTAAACACCAAGTTTTGGATTACGTTGAGTCCCCTACCAGAATGACAGATGTGAGTACCTAAAGGATGGTTATGTCTTTGCTCTGATCGCAGGTTATGCGGAGAAGCAGACCAAGGAGAAATGGTGATCTAAAACCTTTTGGGATATACACCGAGTTTGTCCAGTTTTCATACATGAACTCCTGGATGAGTCATATAGCTGGGTAATTGAGGATATGAATACACCCTGCTGAGTGCCAATTAGGACCTTTGTGGGTAACGTTGAGAAAAATTTAGCATAGTTTTAGATGGATGTCAATACTATGTGAAGGATGCGATGATATCCTGATGTGATGGTAATGACTTGAGTTGGCAGTCCTCGAGTGCTGCTATGAACTAGTCGGATCTTGGCAAGTGCTTGGATGACTTAAGGACTTGGTGGTAGTCCTTAGGTTCTGATAGCATGAGTTCCATCATTAGAACCTCATGGGTGTAGTTATGTAAAATCTTGAATCCTCTTGATAGTGTTGTAGTACCTCTTAGTGATCAATGGTCGGTCCGACGACCGCGCGACAAATTTTGGGGGACGCCTTGAAATTTGTTGAGTTGGAGTTGTATTTGATTGTTGATCAAAGAGGTGTGTTTAAAGGTGACATATTTAGGATAACTGGTTTAAATCGTAGCACTCTTAGTGCCAAGGTTTTACAACGTGGTTGTTAAGTTAACAAATTCACAATAGTGGTGTCTATACACTGGTTTGCGTACATATGTAATGATATTGTAAATCAAATAAAATTACCGAGAATTTGTGTTGGAGACTCATGGCAGCCAGGCATGATATTGATGCAAGACAACTGTTGATGACACCTGCTATAGAGATATAGTGTTTTGGGATCCAGTCCTGCAAGGTGTAAACGAGCCGGTGGCTCGACAGTCTTGATGGTTCATAGAACCTGTATAGTGATATAGATGTTGGTAGTGGTAGCCGGTTGCATCATGGTTATATAAATGAGTAGCATGCTTTAATTCGTTCATACCAAGTCCTTGCTAAATGCTCCCTTGTATGTTGTGTGCTTGATATTAAATAATAACATAATCAGTTAGACTTATGTAGCGATTATTGAAATAGTGTGTCATTATTAGTTCGTATGACTTCACAAGGCAAGAGTGCGCATGCAATCAAGTTTCTATGTATAAACCGCAACAATTGAGAGTGCATACATACGCTTGAAATTATTATGGATGAAGTGCCCACGAATGAATATGATGAGTATATTTTACTCTCATCTAGAAAATCCTCATAGCCTCAACCTAATATTTCGGGGACAAAATTGTTTCTTCGTTTATTGGATTTGTAACATCCCGATTCGAGCTAGACCCCTTGTGCGCATTTTTGAGCCAAGCGAGTTGACTCGGGCTCGAGGTGTACTGAGGGCCAGGCTTGCACCTGAGCTGGTGAAGTGCACTCGACGAATGCGGCGACTACCATTTCTATTCTTTGTCCCGATGCTTGCTGTATCGGGATCCGAGCCATCCGGAGAGCATAATTTGAGCAATAGAACTCGAAGGAAGCGCGCTGCCTTAAAGGAATTATAGTGCGTACGTTAGCTCAAATGACATGGTGTTCAAATAGCGTATATATGAAGTCAACCAAAACAGTCACCTTGAGCTACACGACACCTCAAATATGACTATTGTGCAAATGACCTCATAATCGACCTTGGTTGATTTTGTTAGACTCGTAAAGTTGATACCAGTCCAACGGAGTCGACTGCACTCAATTCCGGTAAGTATCAGAGACTTTGTCGTTCGGGCACGGTCTGCGAATAGCGTATTTATCCACCATTGTGAAATCGAGCAAACAACCTCGCAATTGACCCCAATCAGTTTTGTTAGACTCGTGAAGCCTATACGAGTTCAACGAAACTGCACGCGCTCGATTCCGATGAGAATCGACGAAATTATAATGTGGTCTGCGAATAATATATTTATCCGAAATGGTGAAATTGACCAAACGACCCCGCAATTGACCACAGTCAGTCTTGTTAGACTCGTCACTATAGTATGAGTTCAAAGGATTTATCTGTTTGCGATTCCAACGTTGTATGAAGGATTTTGACGTTTAATTCAAATTAGGCCGCAAACGCTCCGACAAGCATAAAATGAGCAAACAAACTCGGAATTGATCTCAGACCGTCTCGTTAGATGTGTATCAGTGAGACGGTCGTAACGAGCCCGTCTGGGACAAATTTTGAGTCACATAGGGTGAGCTACAATCGTTTAAATGTTAATACTAATAATAATATTATTATTATTATTCTTATAATCATATTATATATATACATAAATTAGGTTAGAACTTACCTTTCCCGATCCTCCCAGCAAAAAAAAAACGTCGTCAAACCCTCCCCTCCAGCCCGATCCATCTCCCTCTTTCTTCTCTCCCCGATCCTCCTCCGGCGCCGCTCATCTCACGACGAGACCTTCTCCGGCGCTTTCCTCTCCGTCAAGCCATCCCCTCTCTCTCCAGCTCTCTCTAACCTCCATTCAATGGCCGAAGCCCTCTCCAAGCAGCCATGGCCGACGCCCTCCTTCATCTTCTCTCTCTCTCTCTTTCTCACCCCTCCATGGCCAAGCCACCTCCACCTTCTCTCTCAAGGCCGGCAACTCAAGATCCAGCCACCTCCTCCAGAAGCCATGGCCGAAAATTCTCTAGCAACCCGCCGCCTCCCTCCACCATTTCCGACGAGTTAATTCTAGATCTGGAAAAACCGACGAGCTCCACGTCTAAGGCCAGAAATAGCGCGCTCAAAGCATTCAATGGGTGTTGTTTCTAGTTTGATGTATGTTCCTGAAGATCCATCCATTGCAAGAATGGTTCTTGATAGCCCATTCTAGAACCTTGATAGAGATGCTATCATGTCTAGGACATTTCTAGTGAAGGCAAAGTATCTCCCGCTCCAACAAAGCCGACTACTTCAAGATCCAGCAACGTTTAATCAAATCTGGCACGTTTGCAAAATCCGACCGTGGTCAGACGCAACGTGCAAACGCCGCATACGCGGCTATTGGGTTGCATTCATGGACACTCGATGAGCTTCCTCCCATCTCCCTTGGTGCTAGATCTTTAGATCACATAGGAGAGATGTTGGGCCAAGAGGACCCAACCTTGTGAGTAATGATGTTTCCATAGGAGAAGACCACGCTAGAACTTCCGTTCTAGGACGACGATCGCCATGAGATTTGCTTCAATCAACCCCTCTCTTCAATACGAAGAGAGAGGACTTGATCTCGTGAAGATTGGTGGTCTTTTGAGGGAGTATTTGAGGAAATAGCGCTGTTCATTTTACCCCCTTGCTGGAGGAAGAAGATGAACAAATGTCATTAGATTTACTTTAAGATACGTGCTGAAATTATATCTGCAGACCGATGCAGAAATCTGTTTTCTGCGCGCAGCTGTGTTCAAGTCCAGTTTTGGGCTTGATACAGTGGGATTCAGGTTTCGGGCTCAACACAAAAGTTGTAGATCTCGGAAAATCCTTCGAGTTGAGTTGCTGTACATATTTTGGGGAGTCGCGTAGCTCCCTAGATAACCCTTGAAAACAGACTGTATAATTAAGGTTTGTTAGTTTGTTGTCATGTATTACACAACCGGCTTGTTGAGCTTGTTTGAGGATGAAACACTTGGAATTGGACCTTCAGTTCAACATAAAAATTGTAGCCCTTGTTGTTAACTTTCCAGAATGGGGTGGCACGTAAATTTTAGTGTAGTGAAACTCTCAGAATTTCAGTTTTAGCATTCTGTGTCGTGGTAGCCTAAGTCTCGATGAATTTTGGAATAACTTCATTGATACTTGTTGTTGTTCAAAACAAAATTGTAGAGATGATGTTGATGATGATGTGCATATCGCTGTAGAATTTCATGATTTTTAGATGAATATTTATTGTCATTTTGTGAATAATAAATTGAGATCGTAACAAACAGCGAGTCTATGCTAGAGGCTTCAGCGAGATCGGAATTGAAATGGATCCTTGTTTATATATATTTTGGTGATTTACCTTGTTTTGTTTATCGGAAGATGTTTGGAATTGGTAGATAAATGTGGATGACAATGTGGACATCTCTCTTAAATTTCATAATTTTCGGATATAAACTTGCTGTGATTTGTCAATATTAGGTTATAAAATTATTGTGCCGTAAATAGCTAACAAGATTATTCCGAATGAGCTGGGATATGGTGTAAACACTTAAGACGCTAACCCTGATGGGTAGAAGAAATTTTTAGAAGTCTTGGGTTTAATATAGCCATTTGATTGATCACTTGTTTGATGACGCTCTAGGACAATAAATACATGCATGAAACTTTAGGCAAGTTGTGATTTGAATAGCGTTCCTAATTACATTATATGTAAAGGTTATTATTATGATTGTAATATAACATTGGAGGTGATTGACCTAAATATTGGGGAAAATTATGTAATGAACGATTAATGGCGTAGTATGCATTAACATTTAAATATATATGTTGAATCTAACAGGGTTGGATGAGAAACAACCCTTGAGTAAAAGCCGAGCTTAGTCTTATAATATCATGATAGTCTTCTGGTAATAATCTCGAGTCAATTGGATGAATATTTGTAGTACCTCCCCTTATGTGGTTCATATAACATCATTTGGTCTGCGAATAGTAAAACGGTAGAATGGAGATAACTTGTAGACCATTAGGTGGGAATGGGAGGTAGTTGGTGTACCTGATTTGGATGAAGAGGTTTAGTTCACCAAAAAAAAGGAGTTTAGGTGATGAGAGTGCTTGGTGAGCTATGGGTAAGGCTGTGCTCGGGATTGACGAAAGATAGTCTTTCCCCTTAGAGGGTCATAAAGCACTGAGGTTTAATTCAAGTGAGATGATAAGAGGGTAATCTTATGGGTGGATACAAATAATACTAAGTGTCTTGAAAAGGGAACTTTGGGGTGTCACCCCATTGTAGTTCCTAGTACCGTAGCGAGCCCCTTACAGGGTAACCCTCGGGAAGTCCAAGATTAACCCTAAATTGCAATAACAATTTAAGTAGGCAAGAGTTGCCATAATAGGGTAAGATTGGATTTATGTATCTCCTCCCAGTTGCGGGAGTGGCAGGATTGTGGTGCACGGTTAGACGAGCGGGAATCTCGAGGGGATGATTATCCCTGTAACTTTCTCAGAAATGTGGCTGGTCTTCGGTACTAGGCAGGTCGTCACTCCGACCGCGGTACGTTGACTTAGCGGGTGTGTAGGGGTCTAAGGGCCCAGCTTGGCTGCGTGTCGGGACGACAGTTCCACGAAGACACCTCTCACTTGGCTCACAGTCTGGTGGACTCCAACAAAGAGTACGCAGAGCTCCGCGGTTGTTTAGCGTCGAGGCGTACGTGCGGTCTAGGACTGGTAGAGTTTATACCCACCTAGGAGTGGACAGCCCGGTCCGCTACCACCGTGTGTCACAGTGGTTGGTACCCGAGTGGTTGGCTTCCTCTCAAATAGAGGGAACTACAATGGTCTGTGTGCACAGAGTCGTGTGTGTGAGTTCATTGCATAATCATTCGTAGCATAAACATAGCATACGCACTTGCAGATCCTCATCATATAAATTAGTATGAGCTCTTTTATATGATGAGTTATAATTCCTGGAAATCCTAACTTATAAGTTTGTATGGGCATTCATATAAGTTAGGGTACGAGACTGATTACTTGTCGCTACTGTTCTTACTGCCTTGCTTTACCTGCTTTACTTACTGTTTTTTCACCGGTGTTCACCTTTATTATACACATGCTTATACTCCTGCTTATACATTATTAGATTAGCCCCTTTTACACTTGTGTATCTTAGAATCTGTGTTTATACTAGTTTACTTTCCCCATCACCTGCTTTGTATATTACTGATATATTGCAGCTTTTCTTCCTTTCCTTCCGCCCGGTGCCTTGGAGTCGCCGGGGGAGCGGATGGGAAGCCACTTAGTCTTTATGACTAACGGTTGCTACACCACTATTTTTAGGAGCATACCCAGCTGGAGCAGTACCAGACAGAACAGAGTGATAGGACTTGGAGACATGTTGCAGCTTTTGCAACATCACCTTCTGATACGGTTGTGAGGGATTGTAGTTCTTGTTGTAGACTTCCGCCATACCTTGTTATAGTATATTTGGGAGCTCTTTTTGCTTCCTGTCATTTATATACTTTGTTTGGACATTATTACTTATTGTGAATCTTTGGCTTTTAATGCTTTCTATTATTGATGGGTTGGCGCTGTTTAGTTGGTTTGGCCGACAGAAAAGGCGTCTTGTGGTACAGGTTAGCCCATGTGCTGACGCTACCGCAAGACGGCTGTTCTGGGCATAAGACTCCCCTCGGCCGTGTTTTGTGTTCCGGGAGGGGGATCTTACATATATCATATATTATGTGTATAAATGTCACACTTATTTAAGTACATGTATTTATTATTTTGAGGCCCTTAGATGCCATTTCAGGAAATGTAGCCAGAGACATCTTTTGTAGATCTGTGTGTGTACTTTATTTATTATCTTGAATCAGCTCAGTTGGAGCAGTGTAGCACCCTTAGCATCAATTTTAGTGATACTGGTCATAGTATAAATCAGAAATTAAATTGTGAATATTTTTTAAATGGTAAGTCTAATGGAGCTGAAACTTGGGCCATGCATGAATGTGCCCTAGTACTAGCTTGTGCTTAAAAATCAGATTTTTGGGAGAAAATTTCCCAATGGTTTTGTTCATTATTTGATTTATCAAATTAATGACATTTAAGGAGTTATATAACTCCAAATACCCTCAAAATTTTGGTGACATGCTTATTAGGTCACTAATAGTCCTTGGTTAAAATTTTAGTGCAATTGGACCACTATATGTGGGGTTATTCCACTTACATGTCTTTGCGTGGTATGTGTTATGGTGTGCATATAGCCAAAAAAGGAAGTTTGTTTATTTGGCACATATGGCTTGATATTAGCCTCTGATATTTTGGCCACACCTTTGTTATGACTTAATACATCACCTCAGAGGAAGTTAGGATTTTTGGGATCAAAAATCCTAATTATTTGATTAATTTAAAATATGTCACATTTATGTATTTGTGAAATGATTATGGTTAAAACCTTTTGTAAAATTTTAAGACTATGAGGAATCACTTTTAATATCAATTAGAACCTCTGAAATATTTTGTAAAAAATTTCAGAAAATATTTCCTTAGAAATTATCAAAATTATTATTTGTCACATTTCTGAATAACTAAAATTTTATTAAGTAAAAAGAATGGGGAATTTTTGAAACTATGGAAAATCATTTGGAATATACTTATAAACCTCCGGAAATTTTGGTAGAATTTTTGGATGTCTTTCACATGGGAAAATTCCTAATATTCAGTTTGTCACACTTATGAATTCATGATATATTGATGGGTTAATGTTCCTGGAAAAGTATGAAACTCTGGATAAAATGTTTTTAGGTCATTACAATACAATGATAATTTTTTCAGAATTTTTGAAAGACAAATTAGTACTTGCTGCATAAAGTTATATATTCACTCTTTTTTGTTTTATGTGAAAATTATGATTGTAAATTCTCTGGAAAATGGTGGACCTTTGGAAATCATGTTATTTTGTCATTTACTACCTTTGGAAATTTTATTAACAAATTTAAAATTACTGACATGGTACTTCCTTTGGAAATTGAAATATACCAGATGATTAATGAATTTTTAAAAGAGGTCAAATCAATTTGAATTGTAACAAAACTCTGGACACTTCTTAATTAATCCATCATGAGCCTATGGTATGAATTGGAGCTCAATTGAATATGATATTGTGAAATTTTTCCGAATCTTGTGAGAGCAAGCAGGAATAGCAACTTAGAGATACTAGCCAAACAACCAGAAACAATTTGAGGCAAACAAGTGATCTTTATTGATAACATAAACTTCAGTTACAAGGCGAGGCATGCTTGGCGAGACATTATTTCGCCAGCACAAAACCAAAAGGAAAAACTACAACTTGAAGAAGATAACTTGGACCGCAGACCGAGCGGTCTCCCTTGCCGACCTCAGAACACCACCAGACCGGTGTGCTGTCCGCACCCTTCTTTCGAACTCTTGATTCTCCCGAACTCCAGCAACCCACACTGCAAGTCGCAGACCGCCCGAACACTTTCAGAGGAAGAGGTGATTGCTGCTGCCCGCACTATCCGCAGAAGCTGTACAAGGAAAAGTTCAATCAGCAGACCGCCCAGTCAGAATAATACAGACCGCAGGAAAGAAGTCGAACTCAGCTTACACTAGGTGTGTCTATATAATGCTGCTACAGTGGCTCCTATTTATAAGCGTGAGACCTGATCCAGTCACCACCCTATGAGATAGGATCACCACCCTCCAGATCGCGCGACCAGAATTGGTTAACCCGCGCGATCAGCAACAGATCATTCTGCTTCATTTTGGTGAGCTCGCCAACTTCAACATCGACTATTAGAGACCGCCACTCTCACAGTAAATCGCGACTCCACAAGGAGATCACCAGACCGCCACAAAGCCGCTCACCACCTATGTTCGCTCGAGACTGCGAACACAGCCAGTTCGCCATCAGACCGCGAACTCCTGTCTGCATGCCGGTCTCCTCCTTAGACTGCGAACAACAACTAGTTTGCATACCAGCCTCCTCCTGAGACCGCGAACAGAGACTGCGCGACTAAGAAGCCTTAGTCCGCGAATACCACCAGAGACCCCGGAAATCCACCAGACCAGGTTTTTGGAAACCTGGACCAACCTGTGCGGTCACACCAGACCGGCACAGCCTTGAAGTAGTCAGCCCGCCACGCAATCACAGACAGACCACGCAGCCTCTCCTTCAGCAGCTTTGGACAAGCACCAGTAGTCATGCCAGGAGGCCGCGGCTAGGCTAAGACAAGCCAGGCTGCAGAACAGACCGCCAGGTCGTGCGGTCACGCCAGACCGCGCGACCTCCTCCCAGACCACCCAGGTCCAAAAGCTCCCCTAACTTCCACTTCAACATTTTCAACACTCCCCCTTGAAGTGGGAAGTTGAAAACAACCCATGTAACTCCCTTAGCCGTGTGAACGGAACCTTTGCAAGTGAATTTGTGAAGATGTCCGCGACATTGTCCGCACTCCGCACATGCTCGACCGAAAGAGATCCCTCCAACACCTTCTCCCGAATGAAGTGATGCTCGATCTCAATATGCTTGGTCCTCGCGTGACAAACTGGATTGGTTATCAGTTTGAGAGCACTCTCATTGTCACCGCGTAGCAAACTCAGACCCCAAACCTCCTTATGAACGTCTCCCACCAACCTCCTAAGAGAGATGGCTTCCTGAGCTGCCAAAGCCGAAGCCTTGTATTCAGCTTCCGTGGTGGAGACCGACACGGAATCCTGCTTCTTGCTGCACCATGATATAGCCGTCGGGCCCGCCATGAAGACGAATCCAGACGTCGACTTCCGATCATCCGAATCTCCCCTGTAATCAGCATCCATGTATCCATGCACCTCGAAGCCCGCATCCCTCCTGTACAGGAGACCCATGTCCGAGGTCGCCTTGACATACTTCAAAATGTTCTTGGCTGCTAGCAGATGAGGTACCGGTGGCTCCGCCATATACTGACTCACTCTGCCTATTGCATATGCAATATCCGACCTCGTGATCTTCAGATAAATCAAGCTCCCAACTAGATCTCGGAACACCAACGGATCTTGCAGAATCCTGCCCTCATCCTTGCGAAGTTTTGTGGCCTTCTCTAGAGGTGTAGAGATGGACTTCCCTTCCTTCATGCCGAACCGCTCCACGATCCGCTCCGCATATCCGGATTGGGTCACCAACACTCCACTCTCCTTCCTCTGCACCTCGAGCCCAAGGAAATGGTGAAGCTCACCTAAGTCCTTCATATCAAACCTGATAGACAGCTCGACCCGAAGCTATGCTACCTCCTCCATTAAGTTCCCCGTCACGATCATATCGTCGACGTAAAGCAGCACGATGACTTGAAGTTCCCCACTCTTCTTGACGAACAAGCTTGAGTCTGAGTCTGAAGCAACAAACCCACAGAATAAGAGATATTCTGCGATCTTCCCGTACCACGCCCTTGGCGCTTGCTTCAGCCCATACATGGCCATCTTCAGCTTACAGACATGCTCCGGAAAATCTTCAGACACAAAACCTGGAAGCTGGACCATGAAGATATCCTTGTCAATCTCGCCGTACAAGAAGGCATTCTTGACGTCAAGCTGCCAAATCATCCATCCACTGAATGCCGCCAAGGCAATGATGAATCAAACTGAAGTCATTTTTGCCACCGGACTGAATGTCTATTCGTAGTCTTCACCGTATTGCTGCGAGAACCCCCGAGCCACAAGGCGAGCCTTGTACCGCTCGATGCTGCCGTCAGCTTTCTTCTTGAGCTTGTAGACCCACTTGCGTGTTACAGGAGTGGGGCCCTTGGGCTTGGGCACCAGAGACCAGGTCTCATTCTTCTCGAGAGCTACCATCTCTTCTTGCATCGCAATTTCCCACTCCTTCACGCCACTGGACTTCTCAAAGCTCGACGGCTCCCTCTCATCCAAGGGTCCAACGAAGAAACATGAGACAAATCTCACTGCGTTCCCTTTTGTATAGCGATCAGGGGGGATGATCGCTCGCTTCGACCTCCTCAGCTCCTTCCCCTGAACCGCATTGTCTCCAGCTGCCTCTTCCCTAGCTCCCCTTCCAGACGTGCTGGGAGCATTGCTCCCCCTGCTCCCTGAACCATAAGCCCCCATCTCGGAACTAGGGAGATGGACTACTTGGTGACACAGGTAGATCCACCTGAAGATCCTCCACAGCTTTCTCCGGCACCTCCACCCTGCTCTCTGGTAGCTCCACTCCAGAAGACCCCTTGTAAGATGTCACCTCATCGAACACGATGTCGCGAGATACCACAAACCTTCGCGTCTCCGGGTCCATGCACTTCCATCCTTTCTTCCGCTCATCGTATCTCATGAAGACTAGCTTCCTTGCTTTCACATCTAGCTTTGTTCGAAGAGCATCTGGAACATGCACATAACAGGTGGAGCCAAACACCCGATGGTGTTCCACACTTGGATTTTCCTTGAACATCATCTCATGCGGAGTCAACATGTTGATGGGGCTGAGAGGCATCCTATTGATGACGTAGGCAGCACAAGATATTCCCTCCGCCCAGAAGGACTTTGGGATACTCTTGGCATGCAGCCAACAATTGCAGGTCTCCGTCAGATGACGGATCTTCCGCTCTGCAACACCGTTCTATTGTGGAGTATGTGCACAAGTGAGCTCCCTCCGGATGCCCGCCTTCCTGCAGAAACTAGAGAACTCACCATTGGTGAACTTCCCTCCGTTGTCAGTCCTCAGCTTCTTCACCCGCAGGCCTAGCCGACCCTCCACAAGCTCCTTGAACTCCACGAATTTGGCAAACGCCTCCGCCTTCTCCTTTAGGAAATAAACCCAGACATATATGGTGTAATCATCGATCAACACCAGCATATACCTGCTGCCTCCGAGACTTGGGGTAGCAGTTGGTCCCATCAAGTCACCGTGGATGCACTCTAACGGCACACTACTCCTTGTCTGCGATTTGTCAAACGGTAGTCGATGAGACTTGCCGAACTGACATCCCTCATAAACGTGACCCTCACCGTAGGAGGATAGACTTGGCAGGCCCTTGACCAAACCTCTTACCGCCATAGCTTTCAGCTTGTCCATCCATACGTACCCCAACCTCTCGTGCCATATCACGGCACCATCGTTCGTCTTCATCTTGTCGACATAAGAACTTGTCGATAAAACGAACAAGTCTTTCGCCCTTCTACCGACATGAACGACCTCGGCCTTTACAGCCTCAACGTTTCGTAGAAACTTCACTTTTGTTGGGCCGAACAGAACATGATACCCAGCGTCTACATCGTTGGTGATGGAGAAGAGGTTTTTACTCATTCCGGGCACATGATAGACACTCTTCAATGTTAGTGGCCCTCTATTACTACCCAAGGAAACAACCCCCACCTTCTCGACTGCATGCACAGTATTATCAGCAGTAATGATTGCATTGTTAACTGTGTAGGGCTGCGCTGAAGAAAGCTTCGACTCGTCCCCGGTGAGGTGATGACCACACCCCGAGTCCACGATCTAGTCCTCCTGATAGTTGATGGGAGTCGTAGCTCCAATAGAAGCCGAGAAGGCTTCTCCCCATCCTCCATCAATTTGCCTGACCTCAGCTTCCTCCTTCTCAGCAGCATGCCCAGGCTGAGTAGTTACTCTGCAGTCCTTCCTTATGTGACCGAACTTCCCGCACTTGAAGCACTTGGGCCCTTCACCCTTCTTCTTCCCTTTAGCCTTGGGAGGATAACCCCTCTCCTGCTGTCCAGAAGTTGAAGGCCTATAGCCTCCAGCGATCTTCTTCTTCTTCTCCCATTTGTTCTTCTTTCCGGTGAAGAGTGCGTCGCCATCTCCCCCAGACACCGACACCCCCGCCATCTGCCTTGCCAGACTTTCCAGCGACGCAAGCAGATTATCCAGCTCCAGCAGAGACGGCTGATTAGCCCAACCCTGCACCAATGTCACAAAGGCAACATATTCTTTCCGCATGCCGCGGATGATGTGCCTCTTCAGCTTCGCCTCAGAAATTCGCTCATCAGGATCCAGTGCTGATATCTCAGCGCAGAGGTTCTTTAACTTCAAGAAGAACGTTGAGATAGAAAGATCACCCTGAGCCGACCTTGCCAGCTCATTCTCCAAGAACTGTAGCCTTGCTACATTCTTCTTGTTAAACAACCCGGCTAGGGCTCTCCAGATCTCAGCAGCTGATCCACATCCCAAGATGTGATCAAACAGATCAGGTGAGATGACACTTTTCAAAGTGAACTCAGCCTTGGCGTTGGTATTTCTCCACTCTCTCATGGCTGGACCGTTATCACCCGCCTCCGTTTCCTTCACCTCCTCTTGCTCATCTCCTCCAACGACCTCCCATAGGTCCTCACCCAGATGATAGCTCTGTATACACGACTTCCACTGCTTGAAGTTAGTCGATGTAAGCATCTTAATTCCAAGACCTTTTGCTAATCCACCTTCCATTGCTCTACCACTGGTCCATTCTTCACAAAGGCGATGACTACTCTATGTTATTCACTGCTCTATCCACTCCAACCTTGCTTTGATACCATGTGAAATTTTTCCGAATCTTTTGAGAGCAAGCAGGAATAGCAACTTAGAGATACTAGCCAAACAACCAGAAATAATTTAAGGCAAACAAGTGATCTTTATTGATAGCATAAACTTCAGTTACAAGGAGAGGCATGCTTGGCGAGCCATGATTTCGCCAGCACAAAACCAAAAGGAAAAACTACAACTTGAAGAAGATAACTTGAGACCGCAGACCGAGCGGTCTCCCTTGCCGACCTCAGAACACCACCAGACCGCTGTGCTGTCCACACCCTTCTTCCAAACTCCAGCAACCCACACTGCAATCCGCAGACCGCCCGAACACTTTCAGAGGAAGAGGTGATCGCTGCTGCCCGCACTATCCGCAGAAGCTGCACAAGGAAAAGTTCCATCAGCAGACCGCCCGCTCAAAATAATACAGACTGCAGGAAATAAGTCGAACTCAGCTTACACTTGTTGTGTCTATATAATGCTACTACAGTGGCTCTTATTTATAGGCGTGAGACCTGATCCAGTCACCACCCTATGAGATAGGATCACCACCCTCCAGATCGCGCGACCAGAATTGGTCAACCCGCGCGATTAGCAACAGATCATTCTGCTTCATTTTGGTGAGCTCGCCAGCTTCAACATCGACTATGAGAGACCGCCACTCTCATAGTAGATCGCGACTCCACAAGGAGATCTCCAGACCACCACGAAGTCGCTCACCACCTATGTTCGCTCGAGACTGCGAACACAGCCAGTTCTCCATCAGACTGCGAACTCCTGTCTGCATGCTGGTCTCCTCTTAAGACCGCGAACAGCAACCAGTTCGCATACCAGCCTCCTCCTAAGACCGCGAACAGAGACCGCGCGACTAAGAAGCCTTAGTCCGCAAATACCACCAGAGACCTCGGAAAGCCACCAGACCGGGTTCCTGGAAACCTGGACCAACCTGTGCGGTCACACCAGACCAGCACAGCCTTGAAGTAGTCAGCCCGCCACGCGATCACAGACAGATCACGCAGCCTCTCCTTCAGCAGCTTTGGGCAAGCACCAACAGTCATGCCAGGAGGCCGCAGCTAGGCTAAGACAAGCCAGACCGCAGAACAGACCGCTAGGTCGTGCGGTCACGCCAGACCGCGCGACCTCCTCCCAGACCGCCCAGGTCCAAAAGCTCCCCTAACTTCTACTTCAACATTTTCAACAGATATTGTTAAGGATTACATCATAAAGATCAAAACTAGTTAAATCTCATTTTGGTCTGCGAATAATCAAAATTTGATATGATGATTAGATTAGTAAGACCACTTAGAAAATCAGTAAAACTTGGAACATAGCAGTAATATATCATTTATATCATCCCCTAGAAGTTATGGATTTTTCGGAGAACATTCGTAGTATAGTTTAGGGAATAATTCAGATTCATGTAGCACTATACGTAAAGGTATGAAAGGGGCATTTACTACCTTATAAAGATCATAATAATCACTCAGCATGGTGAAGTGTTCATGGTATATCACTAGGGTGTGATTAGGGACATTTAAGAATCATATAAGACCTGCACCACTTAGAATACATGAGATCTTAAGTGTTGAGAATAGTTCAAGAGAACGTTTGCTTAAAAGTAGAGTTGGAGATAATTCATAAAGCATCTTGGTAATAAAGAGTAATAATGAGAGTGGGTCTTTAGAAAGAGGTAGCCACCAATAAAACTAGTTGTCTTGGACAGTGGGATTTAGGCTTCAGCCCATCGTATTCCGTAGTACTACTGCGAGCCCTTCATAGGGTAGACCTTGGGAAGTCCAGGATTCACCATAAACATCTAAGTATAACAATAATTAGACAAGAGTAGTCTAACTAATTGAATAAGAGATATGATAAACTTCATCCCGAGTTAGAGGATGGTAATTGGTATATCAGGACTGATAGTTTGTTTTGGATGTAGTCTTAGTCACTTAGAGGGGGGGGGGGGGGGGGGGGGGTGAATAGGTTTCTTTTACTTTAGGCTATTAGTTAGCTGTTTTCTGATTTCTAGTTGGTTAAGTATCAAGCATCCAGAAAACACACCAAGATTTATAGAGGTTCCTCAAGACAGGGTGTCTTGAGTAGTCCTCTTTCCCCCTACACCTTTCTAACATTGAGTTAGATAAGTCCAACACCTCCAACCTCAGCTCAAGGAACTTATAACACAGATCCCTCTGGATCTCTCAGGTTTTCTCAAACCTTACCTCAAGCTAAACATCCCTACCTTAGATCAACCAATGATCCTATTCTCAAGCTGAACACACAGCTATACTTCTCAGGCATGACAACCCTACACTCAGGCAATTATGCCCTACAACTCAGAACAATTAAGTTCCTACAGAAATTTCAATGTATGATTTACAAAAGAAGATAGAGTACACTTTATCTTCTGTTGCTGAACAACTGTAGTAGCAATCTTGAATCTGGGATGAGCTTGAAGGCTTCAACTTTGATTCTTCTGATCCTTGTCTTCAGAAAAAGAGTGAGGATCAACTTGCCCTATCTTGAGTTGATCAAGATGAGCAATCTTTTCTTTCCTTGCAGCTTCAGGTAACAAGGATGAAGGTTTTCTTGGTTGCCGGCAATAGAACAGTAATGTTCTTTTTGTGTGAGTGGAGGAGAGACTTTCCAAAGCCCTAATTGTTTCTTTTATACTACTCTCGACTTTCAACGGCTAACAGATGTTCTCCTGACACAACACGGGAGTGATTGGAACATCCCTTTCACTTTACATCTCTTTGTGCCAAAAGTAAAGTCCGTATGGACATTTGAGTCTGTCTTAGTGGATGGACTGAGACAGCTTCCTGTCTTAGCGGCTTCATCTGTCCTGTCTCAGCGGATACGCTGAGACAGATAATTGTCTCAACGGATTTTGACTATCTGCAGCTCAGCTGGTCCATACTCCTTCTCAACGGCTCCTGGACTTGTATCAACGGTTCATCTGAGACTGAGAGCTCGTCTCAACGGTTTTGTATGTACACCTACTAACCTTGCTCCACACCTTTACTAAGCTAACCATGCATGATTATGAGATGGAAATAGGGTTTATCAAATAAAACTTGTACTTAGCACTAAGAGTAAGGTTGCGTTTGGCTTGGCTTATTGGCTCCGGTGAGGTTGGACAAAAACGTCATTGTCATAACAAAATCTTATGCCCCAAACTAGTTTCTTTTTTTGATAACGGTTGTAACATGTCATACCAAACATACATTCTATGACAATGACGTTTTTGTCCAACCTCACCGGAGAAAATAAGCCAAGCCAAACGCAACCTAAGGCTTCTTCAAATCAAGGGAATATTGAGGGTAATATTCCTAACAATCTCCCCCTATTTGAAGAAGGCAGAATACCCTTAATGCTCGAGTACTTATAAAAAATACATATCATGGACTTCACAACATGATAATCATTATAACATACTTATGTAATCATTAACAAGATATTTGGGATATTAAATTAGATATGATATACATGCCAGGTATGTTACAAACCAAGTTTGTTGGAACAAACCTATTACTGATTTGGGATAGGATCACTATTGTGTTGACTAGGATCAAGTTGACCCCATTGTATAGTCCAAGGGTCAAGTTTTTAGGTTGATAGATTAGCTAGAACTTAAGGAAAATTTAAGTTCTCAAGCGTTCGACAAATGGCTAGTGGCGTTCGACAAATGTCGATCAGCGTTCGACAAATGGCGTGTGGCGTTCGACAAATTTCTCTCAGCAGACTGAAGTGTTATAGCCAGCCAGTGCTCGACATTTTCTGAGCAGTGCTCGACAAATGACGGCCAGCCTTCGACAGTTTTCAGCCAGAGCTCGACAGATTCCTTATTAAAGCTCAGTTCGACAAATATGGTCCCCAGAACATTTATTTCTTAAAGATCAGTTATTTGTCATCTCTCTGAACACAGACTGACGACTCTAACGATTATATTCAAATATATTTGGACGTATTCAAGTCAGGATATTATATTCTTTGAATATATTCCTTCCTTTCCTTTTTTCAAGGCAAAGATAGCCGTTGACATTTAATGCAAAGGAACATTTCACGTGTACAACCCTGACGTTCGTCGGGTAAACTCCGAGGTCGGGGGTGCAAATAGACAGTTTGGGGGTGCAAATTAGAAGCGGGCGAACCAGATCAGTTTGGGGGTTTGGCTCAAGTCGCGAGCGAGCCAGCCAGGTTGGGGTGCGGATAGCATCCAAGGGGCTATGCCCAGGTCGCGGGCGAGCCGGCCAGGAATGGTCTGCGGATAACAATTTGGGGGCTCGCGCCCAGGAAGCGGGCGAGCCTGTGTAAGTGGTCTGCGAATAGCAATTTTGGGGGCTCGCGCCCAGGAAGCGGGCGAGCCTGTGTAAGTGGTCTGCGGATAGTAATTTTGGGGCTCGCGCCCAAGAAGCGGGCGAGCCAGAGTAAGTGGTCTGCGGATAGCAATTCTGGGGGCTCGCGCCCAGGAAGCGGGCGAGCCAGTGTAAGTGGTCTGCGGATAGCAATTTTGGGGCTCGCGCCCAAGAAGCGGGCGAGCCTGTGTAAGTGGTCTGCGGATAGCAATTCTGGGGGCTCGCGCCCAGGAAGCGGGCGAGCCTGTGTAAGTGGTCTACGGATAGTAATTTTGGGCCTCGCGCCCAAGAAGCGGGCGAGCCAGAGTAAGTGGTCTGCGGATAGCAATTCTGGGGGCTCGCGCCCAGGAAGCGGGCGAGCCAGTGTAAGTGGTCTGCGGATAGCAATTTTGGGGCTCGCGCCCAAGAAGCGGGCGAGCCAGATTAAGTGGTCTGCGGATAGTAATTACGGGGCTCGCGCCCAGGCAGCGGGCGAGCCAGTGTGGAGCTAGCTGGGCTCAGCCGGGTCAACAGGCGAGCCGAGGGTTGGAGGAGCATTCCGCCACATTTGGCGAACACCGGGCTCGCAAGCTAATTTTGAAGTCGCTGGATCGTCGACACCGGAAATGGTCCTTTACCAAAATACCCCCAGGGCCTGCATTTAGCCCTTTAGAACAGCGGGATTTGGCTGTTAGCAGACCAAATTGGGGTGCGGATAGTAAAAACGTACATCGGGATTCGGCTATTGGCAGACCACAAAACCAAAATCTATAAATAGACCTAAAGGGCACCTTGGGAGAGCATTCCGGTTCAGAATCCTTGAGCCCTCTCTCTCCCTAGGTCTTCTTGGTTGGCTCTCTAGCTCTCCAAGGTGCCCGAGTCTTGGCTTTGGCTTGGGAGGGGAAGCGCTCAACGATCTTCCGGGTTAGTGGAGGGACCTCCTTGCCGGGACTAGGGTCTTAGTCTACTGTTCTGAATCTCCAGTCCTATCCTTCCGAGGGACAAGTAAGGGCTAGCCGCCCCTCAGCCTTAGTTGGGGGACCCGAGCTCCTTAGGAACCGAGAAATCGGTTTCAACATCTGGTGCGGTGAGCGTGGAGCGTGGCTGGTCCAAGAACGTTCCAGGGAAGGATTATGACGGGAGAGGAAGATCAGGGCGAGGGGTTGGGAGAAACCTCCTAGGAGATGATGACGAGGATGCTCACCGATTTCAGGAGGGAGATGCTTGACACCTTAGGGTTCGCGGTCGCAGCACTGCGAAGCGAGATCGAGACCCCGGGACCCCAGGTGACCCCTCCTCCGGCAGCGATCGGCGAGAATGCCCCAGGGGGGAGGGCTGGAAAAGAAGTGGCCGTGGGATCATGACAAGACCTGGAGGGGCGAGTGTTGTTCGCCACTCCAGCGAGTGCGGCGCCGGCGAGCGCGATACAGACAAGAGTGGCGCCGGCGAGTGCGGTGCAGGCGGATGCGGCGCAGGCGGGGGCGCGCCAGGAGGATGCCATGGCGGTAGGGGTAGTGCAGGCGAGCGCTGCCCTCGCGAGCGCTGCCCCAGCGAGCTCCAGTTTGGCGAGGGAGCTCGGGGGGCGAGCAGAGCCTGACAGGACGGCAGGAGGAGGAAGTCCTTTCTGCGAGTTAGTGTTGTCCGCGCCCGTCCCGGTAGGGTTTGGGGAGTGGGACAGGGTATACTACCATGGTAGGGATGACCCTATCCAGCATCTGCAATCTTTCGAGGACTCGGTCTCCATCAGGCCGATGTCTGATGCTTTCAAGTGTCGGCTCTTCGTCGTCACTCTCAAGGAAAAGGCTCGGGAGTGGTTTCATCAACTCCCAGCAGGATCAATCTACGCTTTCGACGACCTGCGTCGAAGCTTCTTGTTGAGATTCTCAACATCCAAGAAGAGAAAGAAGGATGCCGATTCTCTTTTCAAAGTGAAGCAGGAGCCGAAGGAGTCGTTGGCTCGGTACGCAGACCGATTCCAAGAGGAGGTGCTGCTTACGCAGGAAGTGCCAGGGTTCGCACTTCAGCTCGCCTTCACGGTCGGGCTAAAGGAAAGCTTTTTCAAGATGGCGCTAAAGAGGAGGGCCCCTGTCTCCTATGAAGAGCTGATGGAGAGGGTGGCGGAGGAGGTAGCAAGCGAGGAAGCCAACCCGGAGCTCACCAAGAGGCTAGCAAAGCTCAGTGAGCCCGAGGTTAGGTCTCAGGAGGTGAGGAGAAGGGAAGAGCCCAGGGCTCCAGAAGGGGAGTGGAGGCACCAGGGAGGGGGAATGCAGGGGCAAGGAAGAGGTTTCGGCCCCGGAAGGGGGAACTTCTTCGGGGGGCAAGGAAGACCTCATCAGTTGGGGTGGAGGCAAGGCCCGGTGCAGGTGCCTCCTCCGCCTCAGCAGGCCATGGCGATCGGCCGAGGAAGAGGAAGAGGAAGGAGAGAAGCAGAAGCAGCAGCAGCCAGAAGAAGGAGGAACACGGGGAGGAAGCCGGGGCAGGGGAAGTCACGCTGCCCTATTGTCTTTTCCATGATGAGGAAGGACATGCAACAGACACCTGCCCGGAGTTCCTGGAGGTGAAGAGGGGCAGAGCGCCCGCGCCGCGGCAACAGCCGCCGGTGAGAATTGTGGAGGTTGAACCTCGGGAGGAAGATGAGGAAAAGTGTGAGGACATAGCCGACGTGGGGAGTCGAGGAGGGATCGGGGTGATCCATGGGGGGGTGGGGGTGGAGGCGACCCGCAAGGCTAGCCTCCACACCATCTACCGAAGGAGCGTGGCTTCCACTTCCACTGCTCCACCCCCGGCGGAAAAAATTATCTTCTCTCAGAAGGATATGCCAGGTCACGAGGACCCATTTTGCGATGCGCTGGTCATCCAGACCGCCATCGAGAACTTCACGGTGTCCAGAGTCCTCGTTGACAATGGAAGCTCCGTCAATGTCATCTTCAAGAAGGCATTTGACGAGATGAAGGTGGAGAGCAAGAGGGTGCTGGCCTCGGACGGCCCTCTGTTTGGGTTCTCCGGGGAGAGGAAGGAGGTAGAAGGAGGGGTGGGGCTACATGTGGTCCTAGGCGGACAGTCTCGGAACTGCCGCTTCGTCATAGTGGACGCCCCGAGCAGCTACAACGCTATTTTTGGACGGCCGCTCATCAGCGCCTTCCACTGCATCCCGTCTACGTTCCATCAGTGCCTTAAGTTCAATCTGGGGGGAGTCCAGATTCGGGTAAGAGGAGACCCCAAGGTGGTGAGACAGTGCTATGTGACGGCTGTCAACACCATCTCATGGATGGAAGAAGCGGAGAAGCTGGATCAGGTGATGGAGGGAGCGGCCGAGGACAGAAATGTGGAGAAATTGGGTGAGGAAGAGAAGGAGAGAGAAGTTCATGCCCAGGAGGGGGTTGCCGTAGGACCCCGGGCGGAGGAAGGGGCAGGAAGAGATGAGCAGGAGGCCCCGAGAGGAGGGACGGAAGAAGTAATGATGATAGAGGAGGAGGTGGAAGGAGAAGCCCAAGCGCTTGCCGGAGGGGGAGGAGAGAAGGCTTGGGAAGAGCAGTCCCGGCTGGAGGCCGTGGACGAGGTTGTAGAGCTGGAAGTCACCACCCGATCGGGGGTGGTAGAGAAAATCCAGGTCAGCGGAGAGCTCGGCCCAAAGGAGCAGGCGGAGATCCTCTCCTGCGTTCAAGAGAATATAGACATCTTCGCGTGGAGCGCTGCGGAGATGCCCGGGATTGATGCGGACGTGGCATGCCACCGCCTCAACATCAAACCTGGCACCCGCCCCATTCGCCAAAGAAGGAGGCCCGTGGCGGGAAAGATGGAAGAGCCCATCCGCGAAGAGGTGGGTAAGCTCCTAGAGGCAGGGTTTGTATCGGAGATCCAGTACCCAGGCTGGGTCTCCAATGTAGTAATGGTAAAGAAAGGGGGAGGTAAGTGGCGCATGTGTATTGATTTTTCTTTGCTTAATAAATCATGCCCCAAGGATTATTACCCTTTGCCTCGGATCGACGCGCTGGTTGATTCAGCCGTCGGTTTCCCTATGATGTCTTTTTTAGATGCGTTTTCAGGTTATCATCAAATCCGCATGCATCCTCCAGACATCAAAGATGTCTCTTTCATCACCGGGGACGGATGCTACAGTTACAAAATGATGCCCTTTGGGCTCAAGAACGCCGGAGCCACCTACCAGCGGATGATGGATAGGGTCTTCCGGGACCAGAAGGGAAGGAACTTGGAGGTGTACGTTGATGATCTCATGATAAAGAGCCAAGACCTCAGTTCTCATGTCCGGGATCTGGAGGAAACCTTCAGGACCCTACGAAGGTACAAAATGAGGCTCAACCCTTTGAAGTGTGTCTTCGGGGTCGGCCGTGGAAAATTCTTGGGTCATCTGCTCACCCCGGCAGGGGTAGAGCCTAATCCAGACAAGGTGAAGGCTATCATGGAGTTAGGATCGCCAAGGAGTGCGAAAGAGATCCAGAGCTTGGTAGGCAAGCTGGCCGGGCTCAGCAGATTCCTCTCCAAGGCAGGAGAGAAGTGCGCACCCTTCTTCAAAGTGCTGCAGGGAAATAAGAAGTTCGAGTGGAGCCTGGAATGCGAAGAGACTTTCCAAGCTTTGAAGAGGCAGCTCACTCAGACCCCTCTGCTTCAGGGACCGAGGATGGGGGGAAGATCTGTTCCTCTACCTAGGAGTAGGGGCCGAAGCGGTAAGCTCCGTCCTGATTTGAGAAGAAGGGAGGAGGCAACTCCCCATCTATTACGTCAGCCGAGTATTAAGGAAGGCAGAGCTCCGATATCCCAACTTGGAGAAGTTAGCGTTTGCTTTGGTGGTATCAGCCCGGAGGCTTCGGCCTTACTTCCAGGCACATTCAATTCAAGTAGTGACGGATCACCCTCTCCGAAAGGTCTTAGAGGGTGTTGAACACTCGGGAAGGCTGGCGAAGTGGTCCGTGGAGCTAAGCGAATTCAACATATCTTTTGTGCCCAGGGTCTCGATCAAGGCGCAAGCAGTGGCAGATTTCATGGTGGACTACACGACAGAGGTGGGGGAGCATGAACCACCCCCCCCCCCCGGTCGCGTGGAAGATATTGGTTGATGGGGCATCAGGGAAGCACTCCTGCGGGGGTGGAATTATCATGATGAGCCCCCAAGGAACAAGAATCGAGCAAGCTTTGAACATCCACTTCCCGATCACCAATAACCAGGCCGAATATGAAGCGGTCATAGCTGGCCTTCGGCTAGCTAGAGAACTGGGAATACAAGACGTGGAGATCTCAACAGACTCCATGATAGTGGCATGCCAGATCAAGGGAGAGTACGAGGCAAAGGACTCCACCCTCCTGCGGTATCTGGAGAAGGTCAAAGGGGTCATCGGGCAGTTCCGAGCCTTTTCCATTAAGCATGTTCCGAGGGAGGAGAATGCTCGGGCCGACCTCCTGGCCAAGTTTGGTCCACGGGCGGGAGGGACGGTCTCGGAACTCTTCCGACCCTCTATCGAAGAAGGGGAGCTGATGGAAGTGGATCAGCGGGCGTCGTGGATGGACCCCTTCATCGTCTACCTGTCCTCAGGGAAGTTCCCCGAAGGGGAAGGGGATCAGCGTCGCTTCAGGTATAAATCGGCTTATTACTCCTTGCATGCAGGAGGACTATACAGGAAGACGCTCTCAGGACTCCTCGCCCGGTGTGTGTCCGAGGAGGAGGTCCCCAGGGTCCTAGAAGAGATCCATTCGGGGGAATGTGGCAGTCACTCCGGAAGCCGAACCCTGGAGGGGAGGGTGTTGAGACAAGGATATTTCTGGCCCACTCTCGGCAAGGATGCGGTGGAGTTCGCAAAGAGGTGTTCGAAGTGCCAGCTGTACGCTCCGCTTCAACTCCTCCCGGCTCAGAGGCTCAGGACCATCACGGCCCCATGGCCCTTCGCTATATGGGGTTTGGACCTGGTAGGTCCCTTCCCCCAAGCTAGTGGCCAGCGGAGATTCCTACTGGTGATGATTGACTATTTCTCCAAGTCGATAGAAGTGAAAGCGCTAGCGAAGGTAACTTCCCAAGTAGTGAGAAATTTTGTGTGGGGGGAAATTATTTGCAGACATGGGCTCCCACTCGCCATAGTAACGGATAATGGGCCGCAGTTCGCTAGTGAAGAATTCGTCAGTTTTTGTACTCAGCTCGGCATCGACCTCAGGTTCGCGTCGGTCCACCACCCAAGGAGTAACGGTCAGGTGGAAGCGGCTAACAAGATTATTGTCAACTTGCTAAAGAAGAAAGTGGAAAACCTCCGAGGGAACTGGGCAGAGCAACTGCCCTCGGTCCTATGGGCCCTGAGAACCACCCCAAATACGGCCACGGGGGAGACTCCCTTCAAGCTCTCCCATGGCTCCGAAGCAGTGATCCCGGTAGAATTCAAAGTGAAAACTCCCAGGGTGATTGCTGCAGGTGAAGGAGATGAAGAATGGTTGATGGAGAACGGAGCCGAGCAACGGTTGTACCTAAACCTGGTCGAGGAGCTTCGCGACCTAGCGGCTATTCGACAAGAGGAAACCAAGAGAAGAATGGCCAAGTATTTTGATCACCACGTCAGGGTGAAGCAGTTTGAGAAAGGTGACTTGGTATTGAAAAAGGTAGATGCGGCAGGAAGAGGAGCCACTCTAGGTAAGCTTCAACCTAACTGGGAAGGGCCGTATATTGTAAGTGAGGTACTCAGGTCCGGGGGATATCACCTCCAGAATGTGGAGGGGGCGTCTCTCGGCCGGGCTAGGAGTGGAGACGATTTGAAAAGGTTCTATCCCTGAAAGTTCCTTTTTCTTTATGAAATTATTACATTCATTGGTTATTATGATTCACTTGTTGGTTGGATGGCTAAGAGATTGTTTATGTTGGTGCAGGAGTGCCCCAGATCGATTCCGTTCCCGGGCTTTCATCTAGATGGGGGGTCAGGTTGATCTCTGGAGAGGCTGGCAGAGATTGTTTATGTTGGTGCTGGAGTGCCCCAGATCGATTCCGTTCCTGGGCTTTCATCTAGACGGGGGGTCAGGTTGATCTCTGGAGAGGCTGGCAGAGATTGTTTATGTTGGTGCTGGAGTGCCCCAGATCGATTCCGTTCCCGGGCTTTCATCTAGACGGGGGGTCAGGTTGATCTCTGGAGAGGCTGGCAGAGATTGTTTATGTTGGTGCTGGAGTGTCCCAGATCGATTCCGTTCCCGGGCTTTCATCTAGACGGGGGGTCAGGTTGATCTCTGGAGAGGCTGGCAGAGGTTGTTTATGTTGGTGCTGAAGTGCCCCAGATCGATTCCGTTCCCGGGCTTTCACCTAGACGGGGGGTCAGGTTGATCTCTGGAGAGGCTGGCAAGGTTGTGCCCTGAAATAACAACATAACAGTAAATACTAAGGCCGGCAGGGTCCAGGTGAGCAAATTGGTAGGGGTTGGAGTTAGTAAAATTTGTCCGACAAAATAACAAGGTTAAGGCTGGAGAAGCCTAAAGGTTGTAAGTTGGTAGGTACCTAAAAAGGAAAGAGTTGGTTGACAAGGTAATAAAGGGAAGGCATAATGAGCCTAGGGTGCCAAGTCGGCATTGGGAGCCGGCGAGACCAGGTTCGCGAACCTGGGAGTAGTGGGGCTAATGTCCCTGGTTTGAGAAGGCTGGCATAAGGGAATACGGGGCTAGGCGAACCCCTGGCTCGCGAGCCGCAGGGTTCTCGGCCGGCAAGCCCTGATTCGCGAGTGCGTCCATGGAATTCAATCGTTTCGCAAAAACAACAGAGTATGAAACATAAGATTGTAAGCAGAGGCGAGAGAGAGATTTGCAAAATACATCCATCCAGTATTATATTCCTGTTACACAGCGGCGACATCGCCAGCTCAAAAAGAATGTCTATAGTCAAAAATGAAATAAAAGAGCCTGGAAGAGGGATTCACTCCGAAGGCTTCTCGCCGCCTTTGCGCTCTCCCAACCAAGGGGCCAACTCAAAGAGGTTCGGGATGACATCCTGGGCGGTGAACTCCATGGCCTCTTCCACGAGCAGATCCGCATCCTTGAGAGTCGTGAAGACAAAATGGGCGACTTCCTGCGCGTCTCGCCGTCTCTGGTCCTCGCTCTCGCGAGCTCTCTGAGAAGGTCGGGCTCGCCCAGGGGAGGGAGGCAGCACGGTGCGAGTCAGCTCTTCCACCTGAGCCTTCAGCAATCTGTTTTCCAGCTCCAGATCCTTGAGAGCTTTATTTTCCAGATCCTTGAGTGTTTTATTTTCCAGCTCCAGCTCCTTGTTGCGAGCCAGGAGCGCAGTCGCGGTGTCGGCATCCTGAAGGGTTCAAGGGATGGGAGGTAGATGAGTATCAGATTTGGCGAGCTACAAGAAGTAGGGGATCGCGAGGGAGCTTACCATCTTGCCTTGGGTCCCTGCAAGGAGGCTCGCGGACAGCTCCTCTTTGTCTTGGAGTTTCTTGATCTGATCGCGGGCGCCACGCAATTCCTCCCTGTAAGCACGGAGGTCGCGCTCCGTTTGCAGACATCGGCGGCTCGTCATATGAGCGAGCTCGGCAGAGCGGAATTGGGCCCGCATGGTCTCGTAGGCCAACTGCCTTACCCCCAAGCCCTTGAAAGTCGCGGCGTCCTCGCGACCATATATGCCGAACCCCATAGCGAACGCCTCCTCCCCCGCTTTTCCAAGCTCCACCCAGGTAGGATGGAGGGTAGAGTAGGAGACTCGGTTGTTCGCGGGGTCCCAGGCGACCAGGGGATCGCCGAGAAGGTCCGAGACCCTCTCCCCCTGAAGGAAGTTTTTGTGGCCCTTGGGCAGAGGAGGCCCCGAAGAGCTCGCGGCCTCTGGGTTCGGCGGGAGGTCTTCTTGGTCCTCCGGAGGGTTCTCCTGTTTTACTGCGAAAGGAGGCGATTCGTCGGACTCGCCAAGGACGACCACGTCCTCCACGATGGTGCCGAGGGATTTCCCCTTAGCCTTTTTGGAGGATCCCCTCAGGCTAGACGGGTTCGCGGCGGCATGCCGCTTCTTACCAGACCCAG
Source organism: Dactylorhiza incarnata (assembly GCA_033032865.1). NCBI lineage: Eukaryota > Viridiplantae > Streptophyta > Magnoliopsida > Asparagales > Orchidaceae > Dactylorhiza > Dactylorhiza incarnata. Next base: position 1,578,170 of record JAWHQI010000124.1, on the reverse strand, counting down.
ACCCAGAGGAGGGGGTGTCGCGGAACGCCGCCGCCGCCACGGTAACCAGGGAATCCGCGGTCAGAAGAGTACCCTGCGCATGGGGGGGGGGGGGGGGGGGGGGTGGACAGGAACATTGCGTTCGCCTGAAGGAAAAAGGTGTTAGAAGAATTCAAACGAAAAGGCAGGAAAAAGAAGCAGAGGCGAGCCAAACCTTCTCCCAGCGGGACCGGGAGCACGGTGTCAACGTGGCGCCTGAGGTGGATGACTTCGAAGTTCTTTCCAGCAAGGTACTGGAAGAGCTTGAGGTCGCCTCCGCCAAGCGAGCCTGGGGGTCGGTAGGTGTTTTCGTCTCGCGAAAGGGGGGTGTAGTGAAGGTTGACAAAGGGCCCCTTAACCAGAAGAAACTTCTGGGTCCAATAGTGGCTTTTATTCACCGTATCGAGGACGGTGACGTGCTGGCTCGCGAAGTAAGCCGTTCCGTCTCTGTAGGCACGGAAAGAGAAAACTTTGCGGAAGACGGAGAGGCTGAACTCTATCCGTTCTTCCCGCATGTAGCACGCGAACCCGACCACGTCCGCGATCGCGTTCTGGGTAAGCTGGCTCAACAGCACCCCGTAGTATCTGAGCACCTGCGAATGGCAATAGGTTTTAATAGGAACTCGCGAGAGCGAATAGCGTGTAGCAAGAAGGTTTAAGAAGAATACCTGGCGAACCTCCGGCCACAGCGGAAGTCGCAACCCATTCTCAAAGTGAGCAATGGGGATTGCGAGCTCATCCGCCTCGGTCTCCGTCAGGGTAGTTCGGTCGCTCGGACAGCGAGCGGTATAACCCTCAGGAATGAAGCGATCCACAGAGTGCTTGTACTCCTCCGGAGTTATATTCGAGCAGTAAAAGTCGTGCTCCTTGAACATCGCGGCGCAGCGGGCTCGCCCTTCGCCTTCCGATTCAGCCACCATTCTGGAAATCGCAGCGAACGCGAACACGGTTTGGCGAGAACGGAAAATCCGGAGAAGCGAAAGGGCTGAGAGAATAAATGCGGTGGTTGAAAATAGAATCTCACGGCTATTTATAGAAAAACCGAAGGGGCGCGGGTTTCGAAGCGTCGGGGGTGCGGATAGCCGAAAGAAGCGGTATCGTGTTCAAAAAGCCACAGGATTCGCGAGCCCCGGTTCGCCACTATGCCTCATCTAGTGGCTCGCAAATCCGTAATGAGGGCGATTCCTAACACAAGCATGATACATTTCACAGCGCATCCCAGGGGGCCGAATGGCGAAGAATAAAAAATAACGCGACCGATTCGAATAGAAAGATAGAACGTAATAAGCGAGTCAACAAGGACCCATAGATACCGTCATAAACAACAAATGTTCAGAAACAAATTAATACAAAACCAGAAAAAGAGTGCGAGTGAGAGTGCGAGAGGAGGGTGCCGACGGGCTCGGGGCGAGGAGTGCAGCTCAGTAGCGCTCCCACCACCAGCGACCGCGACCTCGCCTCCCCCCGTGCGGAGGCTTCCGCGGATGATGGTAGTCGCGGAGAGCCTTCATCTCGCGCAGTATTAAGTGAGCCTGATCCTCAGCGCGCGCGATGTGTGTATCAGGCGAGGTAGCACCAGCGCGAGGCAACGATCTCGCCTCCGCAAGGAAATTCTTGTTTGCCTCCTCCATGGCCTCGAACCTGTCATCATATGCGATACGGTCCGCCTCATAGCGCTCCTCCAACGTGCGCGTCATCATCGTAAGTTTCTGAAGCACCTCCGACACCCGCCTTTTCATCTGTGCAGGGTCGTTATGGTCACCCAAGAAGTCGTCCATCTCGCTCGGCGAAGGAAGCGGCGACATCTCCTCTCTCCCGGGTGGAGACATATGAGTATCTTCAGACACTTCTGCGAAAGGTAAAGTTTAGTCGGATTGTAAAATGGCGCAAGAGGAATAACCCACTGATCTACTAACCTGGCGAGGCCGAGGGCTTGCGTGGTTGATGGCGAGAGGTGCTAGGTCGGCCTTTGAAGTTCTCGCGGAACCCGCGGACGTGGGGTTTCCCTAAACCGGGCGCGTGCCTAACCTTCACGACCGGGATGGTCTCTCGCAGCGAGCCGCCCGGACTCCGCCGACCCACTACCCCGAAGCCAGGGGTATCCACGGTCGCCTTGGTCTTAGCGGGCGAGTTCGCCGGAGTAGGGGCCTTCTTTGTAGGGCTCGGCGCCGGGGTCGCTGCATGAGTAACGATGACAACACCGCGAGAGAGGGTCCTGTAAAGTAATGAGAGAAAACGAATTCACTTACCGGGCCGCGAGGATGGCCGTTGCGAGGCCGAGATTCCCGCTCCCGTATCGGGCACGTTTAACTTCTCCGGGGAGTGCCCGCGAGAGGAAGTCAAGGTAAGGTTAGCCATACTTTCTTCGGGGGGATTCTGCGAACCAGAGGTATAGATTAGACTGAATCTCAACATGGAAACGGGAGGACCGGCTTACCTGATGTGCGAGCTCTATATTCGTCGGCGGGGGCGTAGGCGAAGGAGCTGATCGGTACTCGTCGAGCGACCTCCTGACCATCTTGGCCTTCTTGGATGGAGGAGAGCGGGGAACTGGCGATGTGAACATCCAGGGAGAGGTCTCGGCCTTCTTGGCCATCCCGGCCTCCCTAGCCGCTTTCAGGCGAGCGAAAGCATTTGGTTTGGAAGACATTCCTAAGCTCGAAATGATCTTGGCGAGAGAAAGAGAGAGAGAGAAATGCCTCAACCATGGGCTAAGCGGAGCGGTATTTATAGTTTCACCGTGGGACCCACCAAAGATTCCTGCCACGTCAGCATAGTTGGCGAACACCAAGGGTTGGATGGTTCTTCGCGAGCTTAGGGCAACCTCGCGAAGAGCGGGGATTGTGTACAACCCTGATGTTCGCCGGGTAAACTCCGAGGTCGGGGGTGCAAATAGACAGTTTGGGGGTGCAAATTAGAAGCGGGCGAACCAGATCAGTTTGGGGGTTTGGCTCAAGTCGCGAGCGAGCCAGCCAGGTTGGGGTGGGGATAGCATCCAAGGGGCTCTGCCCAGGTCGCGGGCGAGCCGGCCAGGAATGGTCTGCGGATAACAATTTGGGGGCTCGCGCCCAGGAAGCGGGCGAGCCTGTGTAAGTGGTCTGCGGATAGCAATTCTAGGGGCTCGCGCCCAGGAAGCGGGCGAGCCTGTGTAAGTGGTCTGCGGATAGTAATTTTGGGGCTCGCGCCCAAGAAGCGGGCGAGCCAGAGTAAGTGGTCTGCGGATAGCAATTCTGGGGGCTCGCGCCCAGGAAGCGGGCGAGCCAGTGTAAGTGGTCTGCGGATAGTAATTTTGGGGCTCGCGCCCAAGAAGCGGGCGAGCCTGTGTAAGTGGTCTGCGGATAGCAATTCTGGGGGCTCGCGCCCAGGAAGCGGGCGAGCCTGTGTAAGTGGTCTGCGGATAGTAATTTTGGGGCTCGCACCCAAGAAGCGGGCGAGCCAGAGTAAGTGGTCTGCGGATAGCAATTCTGGGGGCTCGCGCCCAGGAAGCGGGCGAGCCAGTGTAAGTGGTCTGCGGATAGCAATTTTGGGGCTCGCGCCCAAGAAGCGGGCGAGCCAGATTAAGTGGTCTGCGGATAGTAATTACGGGGCTCGCGCCCAGGCAGCGGGCGAGTCAGTGTGGAGCTAGCTGGGCTCAGCCGGGTCAACAGGCGAGCCGAGGGTTGGAGGAGCATTCCGCCACATTTGGCGAACACCGGGCTCGCAAGCTAATTTTGAAGTCGCTGGATCGTCGGCACCGGAAATGGTCCTTTACCAAAATACCCCCAGTGGCCTGCATTTAGCCCTTTAAAACAGCGGGATTTGGCTGTTAGCAGACCAAATTGGGGTGCGGATAGTAAAAACGTACAGCGGGATTCGGCTATTGGCAGACCACAAAACCAAAATCTATAAATAGACCTAAAGGGCACCTTGGGAGAGCATTCCGGTTCAGAATCCTTGAGCCCTCTCTCTCCCTAGGTCTTCTTGGTTGGCTCTCTAGCTCTCCAAGGTGCCCGAGTCTTGGCTTTGGCTTGGGAGGGGAAGCGCTCAACGATCTTCCGGGTTAGTGGAGGGACCTCCTTGCCGGGACTAGGGTCTTAGTCTACTGTTCTGAATCTCCAGTCCTATCCTTCCGAGGGACAAGTAAGGGCTAGCCGCCCCTCAGCCTTAGTTGGGGGACCCGAGCTCCTTAGGAACCGAGAAATCGTTTTCAACATCACGGCTAAGGAATTAAAGTACCTGCCAAAGTTGTTTGGTATCTGTTGCTGTTCCAAGAAAGATTTAAAGTCTGATTATTCAATTCCAGAATAAGAATATATCAAAGACAGACTTCATTGTCTCTAACCCTCGACAGAATTCAATATCAAGACATTCTTTCAGAATACAGAGAAAGTACAAGAACAAGAACAGAGGAGAAAAAGAAGAACACTCAGTCAAAACATCCTTAGTCTTCTTCTTTCTCAAGCAGCTCTCAATTTCTCTGAGAACATCATCTTCAAGATCATTCTCTCTCAGACATATGTTGCAAAGTTCAAGTCTTCTAAAAGAGCAACAAAGAATCTGAAGAACATTTTCTTCCATATCAATCTGATACAGAAGATTTCTATTTTCAAGAGAAAGCTTCTCCACCATCTGTCAAATACTTCAATCAGACAGGGGGAGCTTTACAACAAATCCACTAGAGTCTTCTCTTAGCATCTTGACAGAGAAGAACCTCATAACCTCTTTCTCACCTCTCTTGTATAGGATTAATACTCCCTTCAAAATTGTAACTCCTTGGTGGCAAGACACCTGATCAAAAAATCTAGTTGGTTTTGAGCACCTGATCAAAAGCTCTGTGGTGTGTGGACACCTGATCAAAATCACCTTGGTGCTAGGGCACCTGATCAAAACTCCTAGTGGATTCCTACCAAGGGTGGTAGAAGAGTGGACTACCCAGATTTATTGGGGAACCACTATATTTCCTTGTGTCCTCGGTGTTTGTTTATTTTCTTTGTGCTGTGCTGTGTCCTTTTATTTATTTAGTTTTTCTTTTATATATATCTCACACTGCTTACACATATATATATATAACACTATTTTAATTCCTCTATAACAACTCAGAAAAAGTTTTAATACTATATTGACCCCCCCTCTAGAGTAACTTAAGATCTAACCTCCACTTTCAATTGGTATTAGAGGAAGTTGATTCTTTACAGGCTAACACCTGAATCACAAAGATCAATTATATCTTATATTCTCTCAGAGTTTCTTTTTCATTTCATTTTCTTTTGTTTAAAACTCATGGCACAAAACAAAGAGTATTCCAGCACAAGACCTCCTGTATGCAATCTCAATAAGTTTGCACTGTGGAAAGCAAGGATTAGATTATACATGAATTCTATTGATGAGGAAATTTTCAATGTCATTTTGACAGGACCTCCTACTCCCTCAGCATCTACAAGCACTGAAGCAACATCAGAAAACCATGCTGTCCCACCTCCTGAATGGACAGAAGCCCAGAAAAGGCAAAGGAGTGTTGATGCAAAAGCAATGAACATTCTGGTTCAAACTATGTCTGATGACATATTCCAGAAAGTTGTGGACTGCACCTCAGCAAGGGAGATATGGACCTCTCTCACCAACATGGTTGCAGGCTCTGCAGATGAAAGGAAAGATAGAAGATCTCACCTGATCTCCCAGTATGAAAACTTCAAGAAGGGAGAAACTGAGACAGTTGTTGATATGTACAATAGACTCAGCCTCATAATCAATGAGCTGAAGTCTCTGGACAAAGTGATCTCCCTCACTGAGATCAATGATAAAATTCTTATGTGCTTCCCTAGCACTTGGGATTCCAGAATCTGGCCAATCAAGGAAGCCAGATGTCTAAATGAGATTACTACTGAAGCACTGTTAGGCAAGCTCAAGTCTTATGAGCAACTTGTGAAATCTAGGGAAGCTGAACAATCTACTTCATCTCCAGCATCCAAGAAGGAGAGAAGTATAGCTTTCTAAGCTACTGAAGAAGAAGAAAAGACTCCAAAATATGAGGAATTTATGAGTCTCATAGCCAAGAGATTTTACAAAATGGCTAGGATGGACTTCAGAAAGAAAGAGTCCAGATCAAGAGAAAAGCAAAGGCATGACAAAACAACTCCTAAAGAAGTTATTTGTTATGGTTGCAGGAAACCATGACACTATCTGCCAAACAGTCCAGAAAACCAAAAGAAAGAAAAGAAACAGGAAATAGAAGAGAAAAGAAGCTCCATCAAATCTTCCTCCAACAAACACAAAAAGAAGGGAAGAGGATTTATAGCAGAAATTTGAAGTGAAATTGAATCAGAACATTCATCTAGCTCTTCTGAAGATGAAGAAAATTCAAATAAGAAGGACCAATGCCTAATGGCTATCTATGACTCAGACAGTGAGTCAGGAAGTATGTATCATCATCTAGTGATGATGAAGATAATTAAGAAGAGAAGAACTTCTGCATGATGGCAATCAATGCCTCATCCAACAATTCTGACAAGGAGGAATAAGAATCAGAAGTAGAAGATAATACTGATAAGGTAATATCTAAATTTGATTTCAATTCCATTGAATTCAAAGATGAATTCAAAATTCTTTGCTTTGACTTAATCAGATCTGAGAAGGAAATAACCTTTCTCAAAAATAAGTTGGCTGAAATGGAAAATATAAGTGAAGAGAATGCTAATCTTAAGAAAGATTTGGCTGCCTCCAGGGAACACATTATTCTCATTGAGAATAAGTTGTCTGAAGCCAAAAAGTTTGAAGAATCCCTCAATGGGAGAAGCATCAAACTGATGGACATTACAAGCACTGTCAATGCTAGACTTAATAGTAAACTGGTCTTGGGTGCTTCATCAAGTGAGCCACCTATAATTAAGAGAAACATCCTCTCAACGCCCATAAAATTCATTTCTGCTAAGGGCAAAGAGGTTGCAGAAAGAAATAAAGATATTTCAAGCAAATTTGTTAAGAATAAAAGAATTCAAAAGAATTCGTCGAACGGAGCTCGACAAAAAGACTTCAATCTGTCGAACGGAGCTAGACAAAATCATGCACATTTGTCGAACGGCGATCGACGAATTCATCCAAATTCGTCGAACAGACACTATACAGAAAATTTTAGGAATTCTAATTTTAAACAAACTAAAAATCCTTTTTCTGAATGGATAATACCTCCAAGGAGATACCATCCACAAGGCTATAAGGATCAGCCTGAAATGTCCTTTATCTCTGAATTTTGTGGTAATATAAAAGGACCCAAGGTAGTCTGGGTCAAAAACAACTAGTTTATGTTTTTGTCTTTGCAGGTACACAGCTATCCAAAGATAAATGAAAAATGGTATTTGGATAGTGCCTGCTCAAAGCACATCACAGGAAACAAGGCCAATCTAAACAACTACAAGGCAAAGCTTGGACCAAAAGTATTATTTGGAGATTCCAGCTGTGGACTAACAAAAGGCTATGGAAAAGTCAAGGTTGGAAAATTCACCTTCAAAGAGGTAGCTTATGTCAAGGGACTAAAGCACAACCTCATCAGCATAAGTCAATTATGTGATGAAGGGTATCAGGTAACCTTTAATAAATTGAAATGCCTTATTAAATCTTCTGATAATATTGTTGGTTTATCAGGTATTAGGCAATGTAACATTTATCTAGTAAATTTCAATTCATCTACATCAGAAATTTGATTATTTAATGAATTAAGCAAACCTAGTGAACTATGACATAAGAGATTAGGACATGTAAACCTCAGGACCATTGCTAAATTATCTAAGGACAATCTTGTTAGAGATTTACTGTCAGGTTCATACAAGAAAGAAGGTCTTTGTAGGGGATGTCAACTAGGCAAGCAAACAAAAAATAGTTTTAAATCTTTATCTAAAAGTGATTCACCTAGAATCTTATATTTGCTACATATGGACCTTTTTGGACCTATAGCAACAAAGAGTTTAGGGGGTAAGTCTTACACTCTAGTTATTGTAGATGACTTCTCTAGATTCACTTGAGTGTTCTTTTTGAGAGAAAAGTCAGATAACTTTAAAGTTCTTACAGACTTTCTTAAGAGCAGAGGCTGTTAGCACAACAAATTATGTTTTGAATAGAAGTTTGATACACAAACTTAAGGGTAAAACTCCTTATGAATTACTTAAAGGGAAGAAACCTAAAGTTAATTATTTTACAGCATTTGGCTGCAGATGTTTTGTTCATAATAATGATAAGAAATACCTTAGAAAATTTGAACCAAAATCTGAAGAAGGAATTTTCTTAGGATATTCATCAGTTAGCAAAGCATATAGGGTTTATAACAAATCTTCTCTTAAAATTGAAGAAACTATGCATGTTTCCTTTGATGAAACTAATATGTTTTACAAGGAGAAGAATTCTTCTACCAAAGAAAACTTACAGGTACCTACACTATGTGATCAGCTAGATCAATTAGCTCTACAGAAAGAAGAACTTCAAAATCTTGTACAACGGGATGCTGAAGAAAGTGAGGAAGAAAATCATCCAGATTTTGCTGACAGTTCAAATCAGATAACAGCAGAAAATCTTCCACAGGATACAATAGCTGAACAAATTCCCCAAGAGGATACTATTGCTGAACCAACTCCAACTATTGACCACATCACAGTTAGAGATCATACAATTTCACAAGTGATTGGAGATATTTCAGCAGGTGTTCAAACAAGGCATCAACTACACCAAAATCAGATGCATACTTGTTTCCTCTCACAACTTGAACCTCAATCCATAACAGATGTAGAACAAGATCCAAATTGGATTCTTACAATGCAAGAGGAACTCAATCAATTTGAAAGGAACAAGGTTTGGGATTTGGTTCCAAGACCAAAGGGCCATCTAGTCATTGGCATTAAATGGGTCTACATGAACAAGCTAGATGAACAAGGAAACATTGTGAGAAACAAAGCTAGACTAGTAGCTCAAGGATACTCACAGGAAGAAGGAATAGACTATGATCAGACCTTTGCACCAGTTGCAAGGTTAGAAGCAATCAGGATCTTCCTTGCATTTGCTGCATACAAGAAATTCAAAGTCTATCAAATGGATGTGAAGAGTGCATTTATGAATGTAGAAATTAAGGAAGAAGTCTATGTGGAACAACCACCAGGTTTCATCTCTCCAACTCATTCTCCTTATGTATTTAAGCTTAATAGAGCTCTCTATGGTCTCAAACAAGCTCCTAGAGCATGGTATGAGACTTTAGCTAGTTTTCTTTTGGAAAACAATTTTTGTAGGGGCATAGTGGATAAAACCTTATTTTTCAGGATACATAAAGATAAAATTTTGCTAGTTCAAATATATGCAGATGATATTATATTTGGTTCTACTGATTCAAATTTATGCAAAATATTTTCTACTCTAATGCAATCTGAATTTGAAATGAGTAGTATGGGTAAATTACCATACTTCCTTGGTCTTCAAGTGAAGCAAACTTCAAATGGAATCTTCATATCCCAATCTAAGTATGCTAAGGAATTAGTGAAAAGATTTGGTATGTCTGATTCTTCCACCATGAAGACACCTATGCCCTCAAATGTTGTTGTTGATAATGATGATTCAGGGAAACCCGTTGATTCAAAAGTATACAGAGCAATTGTTGGCACTTTACTTTATTTAACAGCTAGTGGGCGTGATATAATGTTTGCTACCTATATTTGTTCTAGGTTTCAAGTTAACCACAAAGAATCTCATCTAATTTTATTAAAAAGGATTTTAAGATATATAAAGGGTTGCCCTAATCTAGGTCTCTGATATCCAACAGCATCTGAAATTGAATTAACTGGATTCTCAGATTCAGATTATGCTGGATGTAGGGTAGACAGGAAAAGCACATCAGGAACTTGCCAATTTCTTGGTGATAGGCTTGTGTCTTAGTTTTGTAAGAAATAAACATCTGTGTCTACATCAACAGCTGAAGCTGAGTACATAGCTGCTGGCAGTTGCTGCTCACAGATGTTGTGTATACAAAATCAGCTTCTAGACTATGGTGTCAATCTAAATAAATCAATTATATTTTGTGGCAATACTAGTGCAATATCTATAGCACAAAATCTAGTTCTCCATAGTATGACTAAACACATAGAAATTAGGCACCACTTCCTTAGGGATAATGTGGATAAAAACAAAATTTGTCTACAATTCATCTCTACTGATTTGCAAAGAGCTGATATTTTCACCAAGCCCTTGGATGAAAAGAAGCATATCTTCTTTATAAATTAGATAGGAATGATTGATCGAGACTCAATCTGTTAAAATTAAATTTTCTATTTATCCCCAAAATTTGTCGAACGGAGAACGACAAATTTGATTAATTTGTCGAACGGTGGTCGAGAAAACCTTATAACTTCAGAATCGATGAAGAAAATTTCATCTGTCGAACGGTGGTCGACGAAAAAGATATTTTTGTCGAACGCTGTACGACAGAAACCTAAAGTCTTTTCGACTTCTGTTTTTATTAGGTTTTTGCCGAACATCGCTCCTCAAATGCGCTCCCTTCTCCGGCTATATAATCTATATTTTATTTCTTTAATAGTTTGCGCCTTCAGAAATCGTTTCCCTCCAAGTTCCCCTATGCACTTGATCGTTTTCTCTCTTGCAGGTTTCAATGGCGATTTCTCAGGCCGCTCTCTACTCAATGAAGTTTGATGCAGGATTTGATATTGATATGAGATCGTTTGCACAATCCGACCAACTTTTTCAAGATATTCTTCAGCTTTTCGAAGAACAGCAGTTGAAGAAGTTCATGACAACAAGGATTAAGCTACACAATGCAGAAATAAAAGAATGGGCTTACACGGCAAAGCCAGAAGATGAAAGTTTGATTGGAACAATCTCAGGTCATCAGGTTTCTCTAACCCCAACCATTTTATCTGAAGTTTTTGGTTTCTTAAATGGTGATGATGACTTAGAGTTAAGCTCAGATGAATTTGGTGAAGCATTGATTAAAATGGGTCATTCAACTGGAAACCCTAATCATTTGCTTAAGAAAAACTTTTTAGTGGAATACAAATTTTTGTCTGATATTGTTGGAAAAGTGTTGTTAGGAAAGACAACAGGTCATGACTATATTAAAAGGCACCAATTTCTGTTGATGGTGGCCCTGATGGACAAGAAGAAAGTTAACTGGGGTTCAATTCTTTTTGAATTGATTAAGAAGAAAATTTCTAAAGATAATGTCTCTTTTGGAAGAGTTATTGGTATTGTTCTGCAAGAAAAGCATCCAGACCTTCTGGTCTCTCCCAAGGTAACCATAAATGCTAGCAAGAGGCTGACCTTAGCTCTCTTTGCCATGTGGGACAGGGTGATTCCCAAGAAGAACCCAGGATCAGTTGCACCAAAGAAAGCTTATGAAGGCACCAGGACTGATTCAGTCACTCCCTCAACCCTTCCAGAAGTTCCCTCTTTTGTTCCTTCTCCTCCTCACCCATCTCCTACTCAGCATTTTTCTCCTGAACAAACTCCACCTCCAAACTCTCCACAACCTTCAAATGAAATTCCATCATTTAATCTTTTATCATCTCCACCTCTCTCTCCTATACATGATGACCATCACTCACCCATCCATACCTCGTGCCCTATCCATCCAGATATTCCTACACAATCTGCAAATGTCACAAATATCTTTGTACCAACTTCCATTCCACCATCTTCATCTCATCCACCAGAATACATATATCTCAATCTCTCTTCTGTTGCTGATAAAATTTTTGATCATATTATTCCTAAACTTGATTCTCTCCTGGATGCAAAATTTGCTCCAGTTCTCAAAGCCATTTCTGATTTATCTTCTAAGATATCTTCATTCCCTTCCTATCACTATGTACCTTCTTCTAGGGGCCTAGATTCAGGTCTCCCTGAAGCTAGGCAGGGGGAGATGCCTTATGAAGAAGCTCCAGAAGCTCCAGTTTCAGAAGTTCTAGTTTTTGAAGTTCCAGAAGCTCCAGTTTCAGAGGCAGTTTTTGATTCAGAAATGTGTGATTTACTTTCAGATTCAGAAATCCCAGCTTTAGAGCAGATGAATAATATCTATATCCATCCCTCATTAGAAATTAATTCTTTGCTATCAATGTTCAACTCAGTTTCTCAGTTCTGCCAAAATCTAAATCTTATTCTAGAGCAATTGTTACATACACTGCTCCTATAGATAAAGTTTTGTTGAAAGAGATTATCAAGAGTTTTGAAGTTCAGATTGCTGAACCAGTTCCTATTATAGTTCAAGTTCAAAGTCAAGCAAAACAGTCAGTTGTTATTTCAGAGGAAAGTTTCAAGAGTTTTGATGTTCCAACATATGTCTTTGATGATTCCCCAATTCCTGATTTTGATGAAATTTGGAAAGAAGAAGATGCAGCTTATGAAACTGAAGAGCAAAGAGTTAATGCTCTTAAATTGGTCAATGACTTGTATGATGACCCAATTCAATCTTCTGATTCTAATGATGATGATAGTGAATCTGATGATTCATCATCCAAGAAAAGAAAGAAGAGGAAAGCAAAATAAAAGGCTGTCCCTAAGCCTCCAAGTTCAGATAATGATATCCCTTATTACATTCATCATAAAATTTCTCTTGACAAAGACACTCCAGCATGGATGAAGTTCTCAAGAAATGAAAATAAGAGAAGAAAGAAATTCAGGAAAACTGGTTATTATTCTGATAGGCCAGTCAAGTTTAATCCTCCTCCACCTCCTCCTCCAGCAGGATCAGCAGGTTCAGCAGGACTATCTTCCTCCCAGAAATTCAGTTCTCAGCAGTTAAGGAGACCTGGTAGTTCCAGTGGATCTCAAGCATCAGGATCAGCCAGTGCTCCTCCTTCAAAGAAATCAGCAGATGCTCCTTCAAAGAAATCAGCAGTTGCACCACAAGAAAGATCAGTCATTATTCCATCTCAAACTTCTTCAGAATACAAGTTTCATGTTTCTGATGGTTCTTTTCACAGAATCAAAAGTCCTCAAAGTGTTTCTCATGATAAAGATGATGAATATATCCCTTATCTTCCAGATCCTGAAGAAGAAAGAATATCTCAGATGGCAAGGCTCAAAGAAACAATTGTATCTGCCCAGATTAGCAAAGCAATATCAAAAGGTAAAGATTTCACAAAAATTTCAACCATGCCTGAATACAGAAAGAAAGAATTTTACAAATACAAATCCAAAGGTGTATTCAATGCTGAAGAATACCTGGAAAAGCACCCAGGATCTTTTGTCCCTCATGTCAAGTTACAAACTATTCTTGGAGCTCAAGATCTCTATATAAGCAAAAAAGGATTCACAAAATCCCAACAGACGGATCATTTTTAAGCCTTCCTCAAAGGACAAGAGTTCTTAATATCATTGGTTTTTATTACGACTGTAATGTTTCTAAACTCAGAGCACCTTGTTTTATTTTATCTGATGAAGTATTCAATTTCTGTCAGATATATATATTTATGCTCTGTTGTTTTTTTCTTTGTTATTTATTATTTGATTAATTGTCAAATAGAGTCCTAACCCAAATAGGGGGAGATTGTTGGAACAACCCTATTATTGATTTGGGCTAGGATCACTATTGTGTTGATTAGGATCAAGTTGACCCCATTGTATAGTCTAAGGGTCAAGTTTTTAGGCTGATAGATTAGCTAGAACTTAAAGAAAACTTAAGTTCTCAAGCGTTTGACAAATGGCTAGTGGCGTTGGACAAATGTCGATCAGCGTTCGACAAATGGCGTGTGGCATTCGACAAATTTCTTTCAGCATACTGAAGTGTTATAGCCAGCCAGTGCTCGACATTTTCTGAGCAGTGCTCGACAAATGACGGCCAGCGTTCGACAGTTTTTAGCCAGAGCTCAACAGATTCCTTATTAAAGCTCAGTTCGACAAATATGATCCCTAGAACATTTATTTCTTAAAGATCAGTTATTTGTCATCTCTCTGAACACAGACTGACGACTCTAATGGTTCTATTCAAATATATTTGGACGTATTCAAGTTAGGATATTATATTCTTTGAATATATTCCTTTCTTTCCTTTTTTTCAAGGCAAAGATAGTCGTTGACATTTAATGCAAATGAATATTTCACGGCTAAGGAATTAAAGGACCTGCCAAAGTCGTTTGGTATCTGTTGCTGTTCCAAGAAAGATTTAAAGTCTGATTATTCTATTCCAGAATAAGAATATATCAAAGACAGACTTCATTGTCTCTAACCCTCGACAGAATTCAATATCAAGACATTCTTTCAGAATACAGAGAAAGTACAAGAACAAGAACAAAGGAGAAAAAGAAGAACACTCAGTTAAAACATCCTTAGTCTTCTTCTTTCTCACGCAGCTCTCAATTTCTCTGAGAACATCATCTTCAAGATCAATCTCTCTCAGACATCTGCTGCAAAGTTCAAGTCTTCTAAAACAGCAACAAAGAATCTGAAGAACATTTTCTTCCAGACAGGGGGAGCTTTACAACAAATCCACTAGAGTCTTCTCTCAGCATCTTGACAGAGAAGAACCTCATATCCTCTTTCTCACCTCTCTTGTACAAGATTCCTCAGGAGAGTCAGCAATTGCGTTTCCTTTATCTGAGGCCAATTTGTCTGCAGCAGCATCTTTGTTCTCAGGCAGATTTGTGGATGTCTTTTTCAGCATTTGCAGCCTCAATCTTAGCAATTCTCTTTTTGTTCTCTTGCCTTTGGAAATACAAATATGGCTTAAGGATATATTTGGAATGCATTCTACTTGGGTTATCTTTTCTTACTAGATTGTCTTTGAAAACCCTGTCTCTCTTTGTGTTCCTTTCTAAATGCTTTATCCATTCTTCAGATGGATAGAGCTTATCAATGTCTTTTCCAATTTGACCATAACTTAGCCAGACATTTAGTATTATCTCTTTGAAGTCATCACTCCAAGATTCATAATCAGGGTCTCTATTTTGCACATCCCTTTGCTTTGCCATGAATTCCTCAGCCATCAATACTTTCTCCCTTTCCCTTCTCTTTTTCAGACTCTTGTCTTGGGCAATAGCTTCTTGATGTGGAAAATCCCAATCTTCTGCCATGTTGACATCTAAGATAGGAAGATTCAAAGCAAGCCTAGTACCTTGCAGTACTTTGAGAGTTAAGTCAGCATTAATTATAACATTTGTATCCTCCCCCTTTCTGGTTTCTTCAAATACTTGTTGATGTATGTCTTGTTTAGCTGTGAAGATTGAGCCTGACAGGATTTGGAAAGCATTCTCAACATCAACTTGTAGAACCTCTTGTAGTTTGACTACCTCAGAATTTAATTGGGAAGCAGTGACTGAGCCAGCTATAGATTGGAAAACTTTAGCTATCTCTGCTTTCAGCTCATCCTTGTTCCTGTCAGCTTCTTGATCCAACTATATGGCAGTGCAATAGACAAAGTATTGGAGATGATTGGTTGATTGTGCTATCACCTCATCTGTCTTGCTGACATACTGTTTGACATAAGACAAATCTTGTTCAGGGAGGCTGAGCTATTTGTCCATGGATCTGAGAATTTTATTCTGAGAAATCACTATCTTTTCAGCAAGGCCAAACCATTTGGTCATTTGTTTGTTGAGCATTCCAGTGTTCTCTTTTATTTCCTTGACCTCAGTCATGACTTCAGTTTTCACATTCCTGATGGACTGATCAATATAGTCCTTGATTGTTGTTCCTGATTGATCAACATTGGTTTTCATGGAAGTAAGATGAGACTGTAGCAACAGGTTGACAGCATTGATAATATTCTCATTTGGTGAAGTTGAGGTGGAGGGTTGCTGATAATTGATCACTAGGGCTTGGTGCCTTGGTGGACTTGGAGGGTTGACAATGTGGAGTATAAGTTGGATTGGTGTATCATGCAATTATATAGTTGGAGTATCCACCTTCTCAGGAAAGGAAGCTATGTCTTCAATGTGATCAGGAAGGACTTGATCATCATCAGAATTAGCTATTGCATCAGCATAATTTTCTGTCTCCTCCCCCTCATAGAGAGCATCTTTGTCGGATGAGTCCAGGAAGGCTGGGACAATCAGTTAGAGTTAGAGTTAATTTACTTAGAAATTCTAAAAGTGGGTTTATAGGGCTTACCAAGAACATCATCATCACTAGGAACTAGTGGCT
Organism: Dactylorhiza incarnata; assembly: GCA_033032865.1. Classification (NCBI taxonomy): domain Eukaryota; kingdom Viridiplantae; phylum Streptophyta; class Magnoliopsida; order Asparagales; family Orchidaceae; genus Dactylorhiza; species Dactylorhiza incarnata. The sequence goes on along the minus strand of JAWHQI010000124.1, from coordinate 1,562,051 downwards.
CTTGCTGCAGCTCCCCCTCAGATGGAGCTTCAGATTGTCCTGCTGAGGGTAAATCCCAGAGTGCTGGTTCATTATCAGGATTTAGCTAAAGTCTTTCTTCTAGATTGAAAATAAATTTATCAATCTGACCTTGCAAGTTCTGGGAGAAGGCTCCTTATTCTTATCATTGTCATTGAGATTAACTGTTTCTAGGGAGGCTTGTTCTGGTTGTTGCTCCCCCTCATATTGAGCACTCATCAACCCTTGAGGAGCTGTTGTCTACATTATACAAGTTTCAGAAATAACTACCTAATTAATTGGCTATAATCAGTTAATTGAATGAGTAGAGATGAGGTAAAGTATTAGTTACTAGGAGATATATCTGGGACCAGAACCTCTGGAGGGACAGTTTCAGTTGACCTGTCATCCTTTGGAGCATCCTTGTTAAGATTTCTGTGTGACCCAGTGTCACCACCAGCATCTTCATCTTCATCTTAGTGGTCAGACTCAGAGCTTGACATAATTAGTCTAATTTTCTTGGTGGATTTGAATACTATCTTCTCCTTTTCTTTTGCCACAGTAGGCTGACTCATTGGAAGCACCCTGGTGAACCTATCTAAGGTCTTGATATCCATTCTTTTTAGATAGTGAAGGCTTGAACCTTTGGAGTTGCTGAACTTCTTAGGGTATGTTTGGAGTCGGTACAGGGAAAGGATTCTACCCAAATTGGGTGACTGCAAATATTCCTTGATTCTTTGGAACATCACTACTCCCCAAGATGTCTTTCTTTTCAGTATGATCTGGGTCATGTGGTCAAACATATACTGTGAGATTGTGTCATGGGATCCAGGTTTGCAAAGTACGGCTTTTCCCGCAATATGTGATAATAGCTTGCCCCTCTGGTTGAAGAATTTTCTTTTTAATGATCCAGTCTTGGCATCATTATATTCTGTCCATTTTAATGCTTTCTTCTTGTCTTTCTCAGAGATTTCTTCCTCCTCACTTGAGTTGCAGGAAGGAAGATGAAGGGCTTTCTCTATCTTGGTAGGGGTGACCTTTATCCTCTCTTCTCGTATTTTTGATTTGATGGATGACTTGGAGGAGGATAATTTGGCATTGCTAAACCATTCCAGAACTTCAATTTTGAGAATGGTACTTGGTTCAGAGAGAAGGAATTACAGGCCTTGGTCTTCAAGGAGTTGAATCACTCCCTTGATTTCTTCAGGAGCATGGGCAAAGCCATTCCTGACTATCTCATATCCTTCAAGAAGATCTTTAGAGCTTTTGGGAGCCATTGATGTGGTAGAAAGATGCGCTGGGACGGAGGAGTAGTTGATTCATCTCGGCGGCTAGGAAAGATGGGTAAAGTACCTTTCACTAATTGTGATTGCCTATTTATATAACCTAATTTAGTTTCAAGATTAGCCCTTATAATTAAAGTTTAGTGAACTTATAATTTCAAGGGGAATTAGGTTAATTGGTGTGCAATTAGACAAATTTTGAAGAAACCAGCCCATCTCAGCGGAACCACTTAGACGACTACCTTGACCGCTGGGACAAGGGGAAAGGCAACCGCTGGGACAGATTTAGTAGTCTCGGCGGTTTAGCTGAGATGTTTCCCAGCTGTCTCAGCGGTTCACCTGAGACAGGCTTTTTGTTTCAGCTGATCTAACAACCTTAAATGTTTGACCTTTTAAGATCTGCTTGAGTAAAGTCCTAACCATGTGACTAGAGTTGTTGATGAGACAAATTTATGAGTCATAAACACAATACTTTAATTACATAAGTGAGACAATAGTATAACATTAAAGATGATTGGAATAAGAATATGTTTGGCATTTATTCTACATTCAACATTCCTAGATCAATATTGAAGGAATTAAACTTTGCCTCATCCAATGGCTTTGTAAAGATGTCAGCAACTTTGGCTGTTAGTCGGGACAAATTCAAGGCAGATGCCTTTACATTCAACATGTTCTCTTAAAAAGTGATATCTTATCTCTATGTGCTTAGTGCTGCTATGTGAGACAGGATTCTTAGCAACAGAGATAACACTGGATGAGTCACAATAGAGAGGAGACTCACTTACCTTGAGGTTGTAGTCCTCTAGCTGGTGTTGAATCCACAATAGCTATGCACAATAACTTCCTGCATCAATGAATTCAGACTCAGCAGTGGATATAGCCACACTTATCTGCCTTTTGCTGCTCCATAATATCAACCTTCTTCCTAGGAATTGACAAGTGCCACTTGTGCTTTTACTATATTCATTACACCCTGCAAAATCTGCATCTGAAAATCCAGTTAGTTTAAAATCATTGTTCTTAAGGTACCAAAGCCCAATATGTAGGCTGCCTTTAAGGTATCTCAAAATTCTCTTTGCAGCTAAGTAGTGAGATTCCTTAGGACAAGCCTGGTACCTAGCACATACACATGTAGCATACATAATATCTGGTCTACTAGCAGTTAAATACAATAGGGATCCAATGATGCACCTATACATGGATTCATCAAAGACCTTGCCCTTCTCATCCTTGTGTAGGGAAATGTTGGACCCCATGGGAATTTTCATGGTGGAGGCTGATTCCATCCCAAACTTCTTTATAAGCTCCCTAGTGTACTAGGTCTGAGAGATGAATATACCCTCATCAGACTGTTTCGCTTGGAGGCCAAGAAAGTATTTGAGCTCTCCCATACTGCTCATCTCAATCTCCCCCTACATGAGGTTGGCAAACCTTTTGTAGAGGTTGTCATCAGTGGGCCCAAATATTATGTCATCAACATATATTTGAACTAGGAGACACCTGCCCCTTGTTTCCCTAAGAAATAATGTACTATCTATTTTCCCCCTCAAGAACTTGTTCTTGATGAGAAAGCTAGACAAAGTCTCATACCAAGCCCTGGGGGCTTGCTTAAGGCCATAAAGAGCTTTACTAAGTGAATAAACATCAGTAGAGAGGGTAGGATGTACAAAACCTGAAGGTTGTTCAACATATACCTCTTCCTTCAAGTTGCCATTCAGGAAGGCTGATTTGACATCCATTGGATACACTTTGAACCCTTTGTGGGTAGCATAGGCAAGTAATAGCCTAATTGCTTCTAACCTAGCAATAGTGGCAAAGGTTTGATCAGAGTCTATTCCCTCTTCTTGTCTATAACCCTTGGCTACCAATCTAGCCTTGTTCTTGTTGATTACTCCATTTTCATCCAGTTTGTTCCTGTAAATCCATTTGTTGCCAATTATATTGTATCCCTGAGACTTTGGTACCAACTTCCAAACCTTGCATCTTTTGAATTGAAGAAGTTCTTCTTGCATTACTTGAATCCAAAAGGTGTCTTGGTTAGTTTCTTCAAATTTCTTGGGCTCAATTTGTGATAGTAAACTCAAGAATAGACCTTCATTATGGCCCCTACTTCTGGTCAATACTCCTTGGTTCTGATCTCCAATGATTTGTTCTCTTGGATGATCACTGAGATGTCTTACAACTGGAGGCAATCTGTCCTAATCTGGCTGTACTGCTCCCACTAGTTTCAGCAGTGACATCAGCTCCCTGGATCTCTTCCTCTTTAGGAATTGCACATCTATATATGCTTTGCTGCAACTGGGTGTGTCTTGTATATACATTTCTTCCATTCCTTTCTCATTTCCTGTCAAAATAGAAGAACTAGATCAGCCCATATAGATCAGACTGGTCTTATCAAATACTACATGCATAGACTCTTCAATAACCTGAGTTTTCTTAATATAGACGCTATAAGCTCTACTGTGGGATCTATAGCCAACAAGAATGGCAACATTGCATTTCTCTGCAAACTTTGTTAAGTTGAGATTTTCCATTATTTAAAATGTGCATATGGAGCCAAAGATTCTAAAATATGAAATTGTAGGTTGTTTTCCTTTCAGGATCTCATAGGGGGTTATCCATGGACCTTATTAATGGAAGCTCTATTTAGAACATAACATGCAGTATTGACTGCCTCAGCCCAGAAAAATTCTGGGAGTGAAGTGTCATTAAGCATTGTTCTACCATCGTCTATCAAGGTCCTATTCCTCCTCTCAGCCACGCCATTTTGTTGTGGAGTCCTTAGGGAGGAAAACTCTTGGGTGATACCAAATTCTTGACAAAATCTTGTCATGGCTTCAGATTGAAATTCTATGCCATGGTCAGTCCTAGTCTTGACCACAATACATTGTAAGTCATTCTGAATTGCTTTAACATTATTTATAAAGACATTCAAGGTATCTGACTTCTTCTTAAGGAAGAATACCCATGAATATTTTGAGTGATCATCAACAATCACCAAAGTATACAACATCTCACCTAGGCTCTGAATTGGCAAAGGACCAAACAAGTCCATATGCAATAGATATAGACATCTTTCAGTGTCTTTGGAGCCAATACTTTTAAAGGTGGTCCTTATTTGCTTGCCTATTTGGCAAGCATAATATGGACCACTTTTAATACATTTTAAATTTGGACTATTTCTAACAAGGTTTTTAGAGAATAGTCTATACATGGTCTTGTAGTTAATGTGAGCAAGTCTCTTGTGCCATTGAATACTAAGAGACTCATTTTCATTAGCCATAAGACAGATAGATGAAGTAGAATTACTGCATATAAAATATAATCAATAAACATTCCCACTCCTAGTGCCTGAGAGAATGGTCTCCAAGTCATTAGACTTTTTGATCAAACACTTGTCATTGTGAAATTCAATGAAATAGCCTAAGTCACATAGTTGACTTATGCTTACTAGGTTGTGTTTCAACCCTTCAACATAAGCTACCCTTGTGATTGTAACTATGCCATTGGAGATCATACCATATCCTTAATTTGGTGATTCCCTTTTCAGATCCACCAAAGATCACTTTAGGTCCATTCTTCACAGCTTTGTAGTCCTGTAGAAGATTTCTGGTTCCTATCATGAGCACCCACTGTCCAAGTACCATATTTGGTTGAGGATGGTACTTGAACTATCCTGCAAGAAGGAGTTTAGTTACCTTTAGGAGCCCAAACAGCTTTGGGCCCTAGGTCCTTGTTAGCATGAAGAAATGACCTCACAGTAGCTGTACCCTTTGTAGGAAGACTCTTCTTTGCACATGACACATTGGGATTGTGCCAACAGTCTATGGCAAAGTGTCCCACTTTACCACATCACCAACATTCATGAATATTGTATCTCCTCTTCTGAACATTTCTTGAAGGGAATACAACAATGTGCATAAGTTCAGGAGGGGAGACTGCAGCATTTTTCTTATTTCTTTCAGCAAGGATCTGGCTGAAAGTCAATCTATGGACAGTCTTAGTAGTTTTTGTCTTAATGGCATCAGCTTGCTTTGGCTTTTGGGCAAGGCAAGATTTGATGGCATTAGACACTGAGCAACTAGACTTGTCTACTGATTTGACAGCAATCATGTTTTTAGCTGAAATGAACTTAGAAAAAGAACTTGCTTCCTTATTCTTGAATAAAGGGGCTGAAGTACCAAATACAAATGGTCCATGGGCCATTTGAATTTCCTTATGGGGAGCCTTCATAGCACTCAAGCCCATGCCCTTTCTTCCACTATGAGAAGGAGCATTTTCCTTCCTACAGGAACTTCCATTCTTCTAGTGACCATACTTGCTTTCATGGTCATACTTGTTGGAAGGAAGTAACACCTTTTGAAAGGTGGTTTGAGGCTTAGCCTTACCCTTGATCTTTTCTCCACTCCCTTCTCCTACTTCCAGTTTATTGAATCCTATTCCTCTCTTATTAGTTTGAGAGGAGAAGGTGTCAATAATAGGAAGCACAGATTTGGGCTTGGAGAATTGAGCCACTAGGCTCTTTTCCTTCAGAAGCTTCTCCTCAAGATCCATGATTACCTTGTTCTTTTGAGAGATGGTGCTCAGATGGATAATTATCATCCCCTTTAGATGGATTATTTCTCTACTCATCTGAGCCACCAGGGTAGATGGTTCAGTGCACCTTTCCTTATCCATCTTTAGGGAAGTAATTTCTTGGGCTTGTATCTTTGCCAGCTTTTTGCTCTTCTTCAGAGCTTCCAAAAGAACACCATACCTGTCAATCAATTGATTGACATCTTCCTAAGATTCTGTATCACTTCTACCAATTGGTGAAGGTTTTTCAGATTCTAGGCTTGTCTCATACTCAGAAGAAGAGATGAGATGAATCAATACCTGTTCACAGTCAGAGTTATTCTGACTTGCTTCTTCATCAGTGAGAACCATGAGTCCAATTCTGACATTGTTCTCATCCTCCTCCTCAATATCACTGTATGAATGTGATAGAGGGGCCCTGATTCCTACCCTGGCAGTAGGAAAGTCATCATCTTGTTCAGCTGCAAATAGCCCAATGAGGGCTTCTTCTTCATCCTCTGAATCTGAAGTTGAGGATTCAGATTCACTCCATCTTCTTCCTTTCTTGGCTAGGAAGGATTTTTCCACCTTTCTATCCTTCTGGTGATGAGGCTTCTTATCACCTCTTTCTTTTCTTTTGACTGGACAGTCAGCAATGACATGTCCAGGCTTGCTGCAGCAATAACAAATTATGTTATTTGAAACATGTTTTCTAGATTAAGGTTCATACCTATCACCCTTGGGGTGCTGCCTTTCTGATCTGCTGTGGTCCTCCTTGGAGTGTCAGGAGGAGGATGGTTTGTTCTTCCACTGCTTCCTCCTCATCATTTTCTTGAACAGCCTTGTGAAGGAAGCAAATTCCTCATCAGATGAGGAGCAGTCTGTGGAGGTTGTCTCAGAGTTTTCACTTTCAGCAGTCCTCTTTGGAGGAGACAGCATCCTGGCTTTGCTCTTCTTGGATCTACCAGATTTGAGAACAACAGCTCCCTCCCTTGGATGAGCCCTTAAGGAGGTGTCCTCTTCCTTTGTAGTAGATAACTGCATCTCATAAGAGAGCAACTTCCCAAACAGTGTGTGAGTAGGAGTTTCACCTAGTTTGGCCACCTCCCCAATGACACAAATCTTTGTGTCCCAATCTCTAGTTAGAGATCTAAGGAACTTGTCATTCAGCTCATAATCACTGAAAACCCTCACATAGGTTCTTAGCTCATTGACTATCCTATAGAACCTTTCATAACAGGCTGAGATGCTTTCTTGGACTAGCTGCCTAAAAGCTTCATATTCTGTATTTAGAAGGGATTTTCTGTCATCCCTTACCTCAGCTGTCCCTTCCATGTACACCACTAGTGTATCCCACATTTCTTTGGCATTTGTGCAGTGCACCAAGTTTGTAAAGGTGGAATCATCAATTGCATTAACAATGATATTTTGAGCTCTTTTGTCCATTATGAACAATGCAAGTTCATCCTTGGTTATGTCATTAAATGCCTTGGCCACTCTCCTAGTTGGATCTATGGTGGAGGAAATTTGAAAAGTAAAGGGTCCTTTCTTAACAGTGATGTAGATTCTTGGGCCAGATGCTTCCAAAAGCAGTCTAACCCTTTGCTTCCATATGCCAAAGTTTTCTTTGTTGCATATGGGTAACTTCATGGAGCCCATCTCCTTCTGGAATCCACTGGAGACCATTGAATTCAGATAAGACTATTCCCTTATAGGATCTGGTCTGACAGCTATGTCTTTCTTGACCAACCTCTCTCTGATACCACTTGATAGTTTGTTTTGGATGTAGTCTTAGTAACCTAGGGGGAATAGGTTTCTTTTACGTTAGGCTATTAGTTAGCTGTTTTCTGATGTCTAGTTGGTTAAGTATCAAGCATCCAGAAAATACACCAAGATTTATTGAGGTTCCTCAAGACAGGGTGTCTGGAGTAGTGCTCTTCCCCCCCTACACCTTTCTAACACTGAGTTAGATAAGGCCAACACCTCCAACCTTAGCTAAAGGAGCTTACAAGATAGATCCCTTAGGATCTCTCAGGTTTTCGCAAACCTTACCTCAGGCTAAACAACCCTACCTCAGATCAACCAATGATCCTACACTTAAGCTGAACACACAACTCTACTTCTCAGGCAAGACAGCCCTACACTCAGGCAATTTTTCCCTACAACTCAGAACTGTTAAGTTCCTACAGAAATATCAATGTATGATTTGCAAAAGAAGATAGAGTACACTTTATCTTCTATTGCTGAACAACTGCAGTAGAAGTCTTGAATCTGTGATGAGCTTAAAGGCTTCAACTTTTATTCTTTTGATCCTTGTCTTCAAAGAAAGAGTGAGGATCAACTTGCCCTATCTTGAGTTGATCAAGATGAGCAATCTTTTCCTTCCTTGCAGCTTCAGGTAATAGGGATGAAGGTTTTATTGGCTGTCGGCAATGGAACAGTAATGTTCTTTTTTGTGAGTGGAGGAGAGACTTTCCAAAGCCCTAATTGTTTCTTTTATACTGCTCTCGACTTTCAACGGCTATCAGATATCCTCCTGATACAACATGGGAGTGATTGGAACATCCCTTTCACTTTACAGCTCTTTGCGCCAAAAGTAAAGTTCGTCTGCACATTTGAGTCTGTCTCAGCGAATGGGCTGAGATAGCTTCCTGTCTCAGCGGCTGCTTCTGTCCTGTCTCAGCGGATCCGCTGAGACAGACAGTTGTCTCAGCGGATTTTGACTATCCGCAGCTCAGCTGGTCTAGACTCCTTCTCAGCGGCTCCTGGCCTTGTCTCAGCAGTTCAGCTGTGACTGAGAGCTCGTCTCAGCGGTTTTGTCAGTACACTTACTGGCCTTGCTCCACACCTTGACTAAGGTAACCCTGCATGATTATGAGATGGAAATAGGGTTTATCAAATACAATTTGTACTTAACACTAAGAGTAAGGATTCTTCAAATCATGGGAATATTGAGGGTAATATTCTCAACAAGGACGGGTTAGTCCTGCGAGATGGAGGCTCGGGAGGTTATGTCTCAGGATGAGTTAGTCCTGCTAGCTGGAGTCTCAGGTTGTGATAACTTGCATGTCCATAGAAACAAATTAGTGGCGGGTCTTCGGTAGTGGACTGGTCGTCACACCGATGGCAGTCATTGACTTACGCGGGTGTGAGGGTTCGAGGGGCCAGTCGGTTGTTTATACTACGGTCTGGAGGACAATCTCCAAAGACGCACACCCGACCTTAAAGACTAGTGGGTTCCGGCAAAGAGTACGCAAGACTCTAGAGTGCACCTAGGACGTGTATAGATGCGTACAAAGGGTCTAGGCCTGGTAGTGTGTATCTAGCCTAGGAAGTGGAGGCACCCGCTCCACTGCTGTCGTAGCCACAATGGTGGTACCAGAGAGTGTAGCTAGCTCCAAAAATTCAGAACAAAAGGTCTGTGATCACAGAGTCGTGTGGGTAAGTTGCACTTGTATGAATCATATCATAGCATGCATATCATAACATACGTAAACCTTCAAATATAAATTGTAAATCCTTATCATATAAATTAATATGATCTCTTTTATATGATAAGTTATTATTCTAGAAATCTTAACTTATAAGTTTGTATGAGCATTCATATAAGTTAAAATACTCATGTGATGGTAGTATATTTATACTTGTTTACTTTACTTGCGCCGCACTGCTTTACTTACTTCTCTTACCGCTTCATGATGAGTCCCATTTATATACACATTTATGGACTCATCTAGGCCGTATTTCTAGTCGTTGCACCACACTTTAGGCATATTTACGATCATATTTGTTATTCCCTGCTAGGTGCACTCTTAGGCCCGTTTCGGTGTACATTTGCGCTCCTTGTTATTGGGGGTAAGCACATGGTGATCCCCAATCCTTTTTCTGTGTTTATTTGGTGCTGGACGTGTATTCCCAGCTGCTAAGCCTTTTGTGCAGGTGGCCGGATCGTTCCGTTTTGCCCCCAGAATTCATGTTTGTGCATATCGCACGGTCGTGCATTTCCTTGACGCACGGACGGTTGCGATCATGCGTCTGTATCTGGGCAGAAAACGGACTATCTGAGTTTTGCGTTTTGACGCATGGGCGGATTTGCTCGTGCATGAGTAAAATGCACGGTTGGTCTGTGTCTTCTTGATTTTGGACTGCTGGAGTTTACCCGTGTGTTTGTACGCACGAGCGGAATTGGTCGTGCGTGAGCAAAACGCACGGGCGGTGCAACGTCTTCCCCAAGTCAGATTTTATCATTTAATAACGCACGGTCTACGCATGATCGTGCGTTCGACCGTGCGTGACCATTTTTCTGCCTGTTTAGTATAAAACGCAGGATTCACTGCAGTAAAAGGAGAGCCCTCCGGGGAGCGGGAAATCAAGTCCTTCCCGCCGTTTCTGAGGTCTGAAGGCTTCCCCTTCACCTCCACTACCAAGGAGACAATTTTCCGGCGATTTCCACCACCACTCTTCCATTCGGGAGCATTAGCAAGCATCCTCCACCAAGTGTTCAAGCATTCCTCGTCATGGGAAGCCATAGAAGTGTTGTAGGTTGTTAGAGCGGTGATAGCCTCCATCAAGTCCGCACACCATCTGAGGGTCGAGCCCGGAGAGAGCCCGACAACCTCTCATTCCGGCTGAGAACCCAAGACGCGGTGACATCTTCCTATTGGTCCTCTCTAAACTTAATGCTTGTGTTTTCTTTGTGTTGTTGTAATGAACTATTGATTATCTTATGCTATAGATCTTTTATGATGTTCATGTGCAATGATGCGGTGGTGTGAGATTAACATTTTCTTGTTGTGATTTTCTGAGTTCGTTATGTGTGAAGCCCTATCAATTGCTAGTGGGGATGCTTGGAGAAGAGGTGTGTGCGACCCTCACCCATCACAGTTACTTTCCGTCCACGCGCCTCCCGAAGCACGGCATCGCGGCCGTTGCATCCATCTCGCCTTGCGAAGCAGAGTTTTAACCCGCATCTCTCTTTTCCGCACTAGCTTAGGACACCAAACCACAAAGCCCTTGTTTTTTACTTTATTCGCTCGTATAACAATTGATTCACCACGCTTTTCGTTCACCAAAACCTGCATTCCTTGAGAGATGATATTCGGGGAAGCTATTCCCAATTTTATTACTTGACAGCGACCGGTGCACTTGCCGTTAGCGCATCAAGTTTTTGGCACCATTGTCGGGGAATGCAGGCGTGATGAGATGTTGTTTGTGAGTCGATTGTTTTCGACTGAGTCTTTTATTCCTTTTTATCTACTCTTTTTCAAGCTCTTTTCTTCTTCTATATCATGTGGGCGCATTTGAATATCTGATGTCGTTGGTGTGGGGACACATCCCACACTAGTGATAGGTGTCCCAAAGAGTATGGTGTTGTTCAGAAACCGTATGGAGCCCATAAATCATTTGGCTACTCTACTCTGCATCCGTTGTCGCACTTTTACGCGGCTGTCGCACCTTTGGTGCCGGCAAAGCCAGTAAAGCAGTATTTATTTTGCAAAAGTAGAGAGCATGCCTTGAAGGACTGTGCTGATTATCTTCGCGAATTAGCGGATGACGATGAGCCGGATATCCGGATCATCCCATCTTCGAATCTTGCGAGCACGGCCCCTTCCTCTGATTACGTATTACTCCCACCTTCACCTTTTGAAGGCTCTGAAATTGACACGTATGTCAGTGTCACTTATGACTCTGTTTCTGATACGACCCCCCATACCTCTTCGGTTCATATATCACTTTGCGTGGATTTGTGCCCTTGTGTGGAGAGTATGCCCAAAATCTTAAGAAGCACGTCTTCTCCCACTACACACGATACTACATCTATTTCTGATGTTATCATTGAGGTCAATTTGCAGGATGTTGCAGACCTGCGCAGTGTCGCGCCCACTCTCATGGAGGAGGACAGTCTCGATTGTGCTGAAGCAACCGTTTCGGTCTAGTGCGAGGAAGTACAAGTTATAGAGGAGGCCATTGCATGCGATGTTGAGTCCAGTGAAATCTTCGACGATATCATCAGTTTGTCATTGCCGCACCCTATGGGGGATGAAGCCAGGATTATCCCCTCATCTGAGATTTCTTTTAGTTCTTCTTCCAATTTGTTTCCTGAACCCCTGTCTTTATGTAAAAGGATGCAGGATGTCCCTCCTACGGTTGATCAGACCTTATGTATGGAGGAGCCGAAAGCCTAGCGGGATGAGGAAGGTACAGTGAAGGAACATCTTGTTTCCTCATCATCGTTGGTTCTTCCCCTTGAGGATTGGTTACAAGGGGTCAAGGGGTTTTTCTTTGAGGACACAATAATGGAGGAGAAGAAGAGAGCGAAAAAGGAGGAGATTTAGGGTTGGAGGCTGAGCATCCAACTTAATTTCCACCCCTACTACCAGGTCCCCGGACCTTTTTCTTTCATCTGTTGTTACTACTTCAAATCAGCTTATAGCTGATTTGTTTTGAGCTTGCAATAATAATTAGGATTTATTGACTTTTGCTTATTTCTAGACCTTATAAACTGCTTTAATACAAGTATTTGGTCCACCTTTAAGGACGTTAAACAAAAGGGCTTCTTGGGAGACAACCCATGGGAACCACCCGGTTCTGTTTGCTTAGTCTATTTCTTTTAGTTCTGTTATTTCATTTTTGCTAACAGCGCAGTATGAAGCTCTCGCGTGGTGGATGATGAAAGAGATATATTAGTAAAAAAGGGAATTACCGCACTTCTGGCATGCTCATTTATGAGCATAGGTCCACTCTACCCTTATTCTCCTTACGTTTAGAATTCTCTATTTTATGTGGTTTTGATCAAGTCTGGGGGAGAGAGCGAGCTATGCATGTGCACCCACTTTGCATAGCATGTTAGAATGTGCTGAGTTAGGAATTTTCATTTGTATTGTCGCATTGCATAACACACTCCACATGCGTTTTATTGTTATTCGTGCGCATTTATCGTGTAAGCGCTTAGTTTGTATGTTTAGAAGCTTGTTTGTTGATTTGGGATTCTGTGGCAGAACAAGATGTGACCCGTGCGGTGTTACTAGTAGAGCACTCACGTGGTTTAAAAATTCATGTAGAGTAGATTTTATTACAAAATTATAGTTTTATTTACTTCTGTAGTGTAATTATAAAATACTCTACTCGAACGGTGAATTTGGTGAATCTAGCGGTAGCGCTAGGTCGAGTGTAGAAGAGCTGTTAGGCTCGTGTTGTTTGAGTTGGAAGGAGAGGAGATCTCGCTCGGTGGTTAAGAACTTGCCTCAAGCTATTTTTAAAACGAGTGTGTTGAAAGATCTTATTGGGAGCATGACGTAGGCAATCCATTTGGTCTGGTTGAGCTTTGATTTCCCAACCTAACGTCATCCTTTGCTAGCCTCGTTGAGCCTTACCTCTCCTATTTGTTAAACTCCACTAAAACTTTCACCAAGGCCACATATCCTAACCTAATACGCACTAGAGTCAAGCTTTGAAATTTTTACATCTTTATGATGACTGTGCGATGCGGAGAAATAGAAATTCAGTTGTGTGATGTGGTGTGTGTGCGCGAAAAAAAAATTGAGAATGAGTTAAAATTTTTATTGATCCTAGCTTATGTTTCTGTTTCTATGGATCTAAAGGGGGGGGGGGGGGGGGGTAAAAGAACTCTAAAAATTATCGAACCATAAGTATGGTAGTCTCGCGCACACCATAGTGCTGAAATGAAGTCTGGGGGAGTGTGCTTCAAGGTGAAGATGTTAAGGTTGAAAGTTGTTTATTTACCGGAGGACGAGTGCGTTTAGCCTACGTTCTTCTACTTCATTACCGTACCTCAACCCAAACCCTGAGTCTAGCCGAAAAGACCTACTGATTCTTGATAAGATTGTCTCAGGCAGTGGAGAAGGTGCGAAAGGGCAAGCGTATGACCACCGACCTTGATGGATTTCTTGGAGAGCTCTTCCTTGAAATCCAATTCGAGCAACGCTCACCTCAACATTTCACGCTGGGCGCGACAGTTTGATTCACCAGTGATTCACCTCAGAGTAGTAGTATTTTGTATTTTACACTTGTAGAAGTTCTTAAAATATAGTCTTTGTTTTAAAATCTCTTCGACTTTATTTTTGTGCTCGTTATTTCTTTACTTCCCATCATGTTTTGCATGCGCAGTTGCTTCTTTAACCTTCATTTTTCTACCATAGGATTGAGTGTTTGCCCGAGACGTGCAAACGAGTGAGTCTGGGGGTGTGATGAGTTCCATTTATATACACATTTATGGACTCATCTAGGCCGTATTTCTAGTCGTTGCACCACACTTTAGGCATATTTACGATCATATTTGTTATTCCCTGCTAAGTGCACTCTTAGGCCCGTTTCAGTGTACATTTGCGCTCCTTGTTATTGGGGTAAGCACATGGTGCACCCCAATCCTTTTTCTGTGTTTATTTGGTGCTGGACGTGTATTCCCAGCTTCTAAGCCTTGTGTGCAGGTGGCCGGATCGTCCCGTTTTCCCCCAGAATTCATGTCTGTGCATATCGCACGGTCGTGCGTTTCCTTGACGCACGGAGGGTTGTGATCGTGCGTCTGTATCTGGGCAGAAAACGGACTATCTAAGTTTACTCGTGCGTTTTGACGCACGGGCGGATTTGCCCATGCGTGAGTAAAACGCACGGTCGGCATGTGTCTTCTTGATTTTAGACCGTCGGAGTTTACCCGTGCGTTTGTATGCACGGGCGGAATTGGTCATGCGTGAGCAAAACGCACGGGCGGCGCATTGCCTTCCCCAAGACAGATTTTATCGTTTAATAACGCACGGTCGTGCGTTCGACCGTGCGTGACCATTTATCTGCCTGTTTAGTATAAAACACAGGATTCGCTGCAGTTAAAGGAGAGCCCTCCGGGGAGTGGGAAATCAAGTCCTTCCCGCCGTTTCCGAGGTCTGAAGGCTTCCCCTTCTCCTCCACCACCAAGGAGACCAGTTTCCGGCAATTTCCACCACCATTCTTCCATTCGGGAGCGTTAGCAAGCATCCTCCACCAAGTGTTCACGCATTCCTCGCCGTGGGAAGCCAAAGAAGTGTTGTAGGTCATTGGAGTGGTGACAGCCTCCATCGAGTCTGCACACCATCTAAGGGCCGAGCCCGGAGAGAGCCCGACAACCTCTCATTCCGGCCGAGAACCCAAGATGCGGTGACATCTTCCTATTGGTCCTCTCTAAACTCAATGCTTGTGTTTTCTTTGTGTTGTTGTAATGAACTATTGATTAGCTTAATGCTATAGATCTTTTATGATGTTCATGTGCAATGATGCGGTGGTGTGAGATTAGCATTTTCTTGTTGTGATTTTCGAAGTTCGTTGTGTGTGAAGCCTTAACAATTGCTAGTGGTGATGCTTGGAGAAGAGGTGTGTGTGACCCTCACCCGCCACAGTTACTTTCCATCCACGCGTCTCCCGAAGCACGGCATCGCGGTCGTTGCATCCATCTCGCCTTGCGAAGCGGAGTTTTGACCCGCATCTCTCTTTTCCGCACTAGCTTAGGAAACCAAACCACAAAGACCTTGTTTTATTACTTTATTCGCTCGTATAACAATCGATTCACCACGCGTCTCGTTCACCAGAACCTGCATTCCTTGAGAGATGATATTCGGGGAAGCTATTCCCAATTTTATTACTTGACAGCGACCGGTGCACTTGTTGTTAGCGCATCACTTCATTACTGCTTATCTATTTATACTACTAGTATTGATCAATCATTTTATATATACTTTTGCTAGCATAGATTCACTTGTCATCTGCTTATTGTTACTATATTTGTAGTCCTCCGCTTCCTTCCTCCCGCTCGGTACCTAGAAGTCGCAGAGGGAGGGGGAAACAAAATGGCTTAGTCTTTATAACTAACAGTCGGTTGTGAAGCCATAGAAGTGTTGTAGGTCGTTAGAGTGGTGACAGCCTCCATCGAGTCTGCACACCATCTGAGGGCCGAGCCCGGAGAGAGCCCGACAACCTCTCATTCCGGCCGAGAACCGAAGATGCGGTGACATTTTCCTATTGGTCCTCTCTAAACTCAATGCTTGTGTTTTCTTTGTGTTGTTGTAATGAACTATTGATTAGCTTAATGCTATAGATCTTTTATGATGTTCATGTGCAATGATGCGGTGGTGTGAGATTAGCATTTTCTTGTTGTGAATTTCTGAGTTCGTTGTGTGTGAAGCCTTAACAATTGCTAGTGGTGATGCTTGGAGAAGAGGTGTGTGTGACCCTCACCCGTCACAGTTACTTTCCATCCACGCGTCTTCTGAAGCACGATATCGCGGCCGTTGCATCCATCTCGCCTTGCGAAGCGGAGTTTTGCCCCGCATCTCTCTTTTCCGCACTAGCTTAGGAAACCAAACCACAAAGACCTTGTTTTTCTACTTTATTCGCTCGTATAACAATCGATTCACCACGCGTCTCGTTCACCAGAACCTGCATTCCTTGAGAGACGATATTCGGGGAAGCTATTCCCAATTTTATTACTTGACAGCGACCGGTGCACTTGTTGTTAGCGCATCACTTCATTACTGCTTATCTGTTTATACTACTAGTATTGATCCATCATTTTATATATACTCTTGCTAGCATTGATTCACTTGTCATCTGCTTATTGTTACTATACTTGTAGTCCTCCGCTTCCTTCCTCCCGCTCGGTACCTAGGAGTTGTAGAGGGAGGGGGAAACAAAATGGCTTAGTCTTTATAACTAACAGTCGGTTGTGACCGTAGGAGCCCGAGGAGATGGAGTACCAGTCGGACGAGGTGGCAAGACCTGAGGAGCAGATGACGTGCACTACTTCTACCACAAGACAGTTGTTTGATGATGAGAGTGTTTAGCTTCCGCATAGAGATGTTGAGAGAGAGAGAGAGAGAGTGATTATATTGTTTTTTTTCATTTTGGACATGTATCGGGCTTAAGCCCGTACTCTCATTTTGTGCTCATGCCAGACTACTTATATTCATTTATGAGATTTTGTGATTCTGGACTTGCTCATTTCTTTTATTTCATTCTATTATTTATTGGCCTAAATGTTAAATGATCGTAGTAGCCAGCAGGATTGGAGTCTTGCGGTGGTGACTAACCCGTGTGTTGGTGTCATCCATAAGGAGGCGAATCTAGGCATAAGACCTGGGTAACCCTCCTAGTAAGGGGGATGGAGGGTCTTATAAATTGGAATCACTTGAACAAACAATCATAAGAGAAAGAAGTCCACAACACTAGGCCACCCTGTTCGAGCTTTAGTTTGTGGACAAACTAAGCAGTGGAAGCAATGGTGTGTCCATGTGTAAAAATCATAGAAAATAGTCCATTTAAGCATTGAGTTAGGCCAATCCTAATACAACCTTGCTCTTGTGTATTCCCCGTAGTTTGCTGATCCATTGGTTGTTGTCCCTCCCCCTCCGGCTGCTACCCATTTTCAGTAGACAGAGATGGGGTAAGCTCTGATGGCTATTTTGAATTCCTTCAGAGCTCATCAGGTTCCGGCCTCATAGCTGAACCCTAGATCAAATTGGCTAAGTGCCTTCAAGAATTTGTCTCCTCCAATGTACCATGGAATGGAGAACGCAGAGAAGACGGAGGACTGGATCGATTCCATTCAGAAGATGCTAGCAGGAATCAGCTGCCCAGTCAGCAGAGCAGTTTCCTTGGTGACATCTGCTTTGGATGCACATGCTAAGAGATGGTGGAAGTCATTGTTGGACTCCACGTATGCAGATCAGGAGATTCTAGATATTTCATTGGACGAGTTTAGTGATGTCTTCTTGGAGCACTTTGTATTTACCACGGATAGGGATGAGTTAGAAGACACGTTCTTGAACCTCCGGCAGGGGACCCAGTCAGTGATTGAGTCCTAAAGGGAGTTCTCCCATCTGGCCAGATTTGCGGGGGTACATGACTTGGATGACAGGAAGTATGCCAAGAGGTTCTATCGGGGTCTCAGGGACACACTGAGGCAGGATTTACTTTTCATATCACATGGCACGTCTGCCTAGATTATCGAGATGGACAAAAAGCTAGAGGCAGACCACTTGATTGTGCAAAGCAGGGGAAAGAGACCGGTTGACAGATCATATTTTGGAGAGAGCAGCAGGGGCCCGCAGCGGGGTAGAGTGATGAGCCGTAGGAGGGGCGGGGGACATCCTCGTCCCAACTTCAGACTTGAGCAGCAGCCTCTTGCAGTGATGGCTCCTCCACCGCTATGGATCCGGGAGCCGGGGAGGCAGGATTATCGGGGTTTCATCAGGTGATATGTTATGGGTGCCACTAGCCGGGGCACATCAGAGTTGACTGCCCTCAACAGTTTCCTCCTCATCTTCCTCCTCCACCTCTAGCAGCCCCTCCATCACAGCATGGCCGAGGCAGGGGATGAGGCCAGGGCCGTAGATAACATGGCAGAGGACAAAGGCCATATCAGGTGTACGCTCTGGACTTAGCTCAAGAGAGGAACCCTGAGGAGGTCATTACATGTACTTTGGTGTTTTTCTTTTATGATTACTTAGTACCTTTCAAACCTTAGTTTTACATTAAATTATGAACCAAACAACAAAATCACCAAGGTATAGTACTTGCATGTGGAAAACCCGCATACACACTATTCGATATGGGTGCCTCACACTCGTTCATCTTAGAGAAATTCATAGATGAGCTAGACCATGTGCAACGCTTCGAGGGCATCCATTGGAAGGTGTGAATTCCAAACGGGTCGGAGATAGTATCGTGCGCCAAGTGCAACATGAATGTAGAGATTGCAGGAAATCTATTTGAAGCACCGACGACGCTTTTGAAGATGCCAGATTTCGATCTGATCCTGAGCATGAACTGGTTGCATTGGAACCATGCCAGGATCGACTGCCCGGCGAAGAAAATTGTTTTGAGGAATGAAGATTCTGAATTAGTGATCGAAGGTATTAAACCCACCTCCCATCTTTTGTTATCATCTGCATGGGTTGTCAAGGCCCATGAGCAGGGAGATGAGGTGTACATGATCTGTTTTGAGATGGCGGAGACGAAGGCCTCCCTAGCAGATATTCCAGTAGTTAGGGATTTCTACAATGTATTTCCATAGAAATTACCCGGACTACCCCCGTCCAGAGACATGGATTTCTGTATTTAGTTGGTGCTAGGAGCAAGGATGGTGTCTCGGGCACCATACATGATGGAACCGAAGGAGCTAGCAGAGTTTGGGACTCAGCTTCAGGAGTTGGTGGATTCGGGGTTTGTTTAGCCAAGTTCATCGCCATGGGGTGTACTGTTGGAGTTTCCTAGGTGATCTCAAAGTGCTCAAGCAGTTAGTCTTACTGCCAACGCAATATGAGCCTACAGGGTCGCACATAAAAGTGCTTGGAGAAATTGGAGAAAGGATTGAGGTTACCTTACTCATATTGGATATGAGTGGAGGAACAATCCTGTGAAAGTTTGGAATTAAGTTGAGAATGTCTCAATGAGAAATCGTTTAAAGGGTTTAAATGAATGAATTTATACTAGACAAATTTGGCTAAAGTGTTTAACCGAACCGTGTCAAATTCGGCTAAAGGGTTTAGACGAATTCGGCTAAAGGGTTTAGAGGAATCCGACTAAATCAAATTCGGCTAAAGTGTTTAGTCGAATAAGTTTCAAATTCGGCTAAAGGGTTTAGACGAATTTATATATAGACAAATTCATATAATCGAATCGGCTAAAGCATATAATTGATTCGATTATAGTGTATAGTTAAATCGGTTAATACGTATAGCCGAATTCGGTTAAATGTATAAATCTTCGACAGAACTGTTCTGTTTTTCCCCTAGTCTGCGGATAGACTGTTTTACGCCTTTGTTATATAACAGTACAGGATCTTAGGTTTCGTATGACTTAATCCTTTTGCGATTTGTGAGAGCAGCGCCAGAAAGGTTCCGCTAGGGCTTCTCTTCTCTTCCACCATCCGAGAGCTCCGCCGCCGACAGTCGCCGCCTTCCCTGTCTCGGATCTAGCAGTCTGTGGGGACGCTGAGAGCTTTCCTTCTCCGACTCATTCCTTGTTTGACAGGGCCTTGGGGGGTTCTCCATCACCGTGTGGATCGCTATCGAGGGGCCGATACATTTCGGTTCTTGGAACTCAGAGTTCGTCTACCGGATTTCTTCTTGGAGTACCTTGGTTGAGTGTTGACTCAATCCCCTAAAGGTACATCGCATTTCGATTTACTTATTTTCTTGATTCATGAAAAACCACAAGATTCTTTACTCTTGGGTTGTTCTTGTTTATTTCTTCCGCTGCGCATATTTGATATGATGTTATCATTATGAATGATATGTAGAAAACCCAACATGTACTAGTATTATTTGTGAAGAAGAAGGATGGGTCGATGCGACTCTGCATTGATTACCGGGAGCTGAACTGGTTGACGGTGCAGAACACTTACCCTCTACTGAGAATTGATGAGTTATTTAACCAGTTGTAGGGAGCCTTCTGGTTCTCCAAGCTCGATTTGAGATCCAGATACTACCAGTGCGGATTCAGGAGGAGGATATCCTGAAGATGGCCTTTAGTTCCCGCTATGGATTATACGAGTTCACGGTGATGCCCTTCGGGCTCACGAATGCTCCTTCTGCATTCATGAGCTTGATGAACTGTGTATTCGAGCCCTACCTAGATAGATTCGTCATAGTATTCATCGATGACATCTTGATATACTCCCGGACGAAGGAGGAGCACACTTGATAAGTAGGATTTATGTGTATTTTAATTATAGTATTTAGGTTAAGTTTAATATAATTTTGTAAATATTATTTATATTTTAGTTCAAAATCCTTTCTTTTATAATTTCTGTTCTAAATATAGTTGTATTTCTGTTTTGCAGATTTTCTGAAGTTTTGCTCAAAATTGGCAGTACACGCCCTATGTCACTCCCATGACCAAGGGCGTGTAACCTAAAGATCAACCCAGAATCGATGACGCGCTGTTTGATCTATTCCACAGCAAGTCACGCCCCCGGTCACGCCCGTGACCCAAAGTCACGCCCGTGACCCTGGGGCGTGTAATCTTAGAATCTTCCACGTGGACCTGCCGTCGAGACGAGAAGATGCCGTTGAGAAGTCAACCTAAGGCACGCCCGTGACCAAAGAGTCACGCCCGTGACTTTCCCTCGTGATTCCTGCACACCGCCGCGCCGCCACTCAAGCCCATGCTGCGCTCAGTACACGCCCCAGGTACACGCCCGTGACCCATGTTACACGGGCGTGTAAATTCCAACTTTCTCCCGCCGTCATGCAAGCTCCATGCCGCCGTCCAAGCCGATGCAGAACAGTACTTACACGCCCTAGGGTCACGCCCGTGACCTAGGGCGTGTAACCTCAAAATTTCTCCTATAAATTCAGAAGCTCTACTCCAACAAAAGAGTCCCTTCCCCATGCCCATTTGGGCTGTTCTTGTACAGTTTTCCTTATTTCTTCATGTTTTAGGGTTAGCTTTAATTTCATGTAATTTTGTTATTTCTTTTTTTTTTATTTCTTGTAATTTTATTTCATGCAAGCTAGCTTAGTTTCAATCCCATGCAATGTAATGTAGGTTTTATTTCATGTAATCTCTTTCTTTTATGTCAATGAAAATTTAAGCTTTCTTTTATTTTCGCAAACTCTCTTTCTTCCTCTTTCTCTCTCTTTCTTGTTATAATTTTTCCTTTAGCTAATATTTTGTAGTTCTTGATTTTAGCAAGCTTTGAATCGAAATCATCTCTTTCCTTATTATCGTATCTTCTCTCCTTCGATTTATTCTCGAAACATAACGATATCGTGTTCATATTCCGGTTATGAATTTCGGAATTTGTTTTCGTATTCTAGCTAGCCGAGAGGACGTGCGTACGAATCGATCACTCGAGAATAAAAAGAGTTGAATGCACCCCTCGAGAGAGGATGACATAAATCTTCTGGATAGGAGTCAAATCCTATAGTGGAATTCACAGCGTAAAGCAAGTCTTAGGTAATCAATTATAGGACGAGAGTCCGATTGATTTTTCCTAAGCTTAGTTGGGCATTAACCTCGAGAGAGGCATGTTCAAGCTTCGGGAATCCCCACGGTCAAGGTTTAGAGTTGAATGATAGTATTTATCTTTTTATTTCATTTCAAAGCTTTGTTTTAAATCAAGTTTTGTTTTCTTCATTTTATTTTGGTTCTCTTTTTAATTAGCTTTTCTTTCCTTTCCAATTTATTCTCTATGATAAAATAATAGTCCACTTTCTCGAAGTAGAAGTACTCGACATACCCGAGTTTAATACGACCTTGATATATTTTTATATCCTATGCTATATTTTGATTGGTACACTTGCCTTAATTGAGTATAGATTGGAGAACACTAATTTTTCTTATCAACACCCAACATTTGTCTCAAGTCTTGGGCAAGTTGCGGCAACACCAGATGTACACAAAGTTCTTGAAGTGTCAATTTTGGCTATAGGAGGCGGCATTCCTAGGATACGTCATCAGCGGGGCTGGGTTGGCAGTGGACCCAGCCAAGGTGCAAGCAGTGAGAGATTGTCCACGACCAAAGTCAACCTTGGATTGTTCACAGCTTCCTGGGATTAGTAGGATATTATCGCAAATTCGTGCAAGGATTCTCAAAGATCGCACTTCCCCTCTCGTCCTTGACGAAGAAGGATGTTACTTTCACTTGGACAGAAAAATTTGAGGTAGCTTTTCAGGAGTTGAAGGACCGACTCACTTCATCCCCTGTCCTTGCCCTCCCATCTGGGAAGGAAGGATTCAAGATTTACATCGATGCATCTTATCAGGGGATGTGTGCAGTTCTCATGCAGTATGGTCATGTGATTGCATATACTTTGAGGCAGCTGAAGAAGCATGAGCAAAACTATCCGGTTCACGACCTAGAGCTCATGGCGGTGGTCTTCGCCTTGAAGATCTGGAGGCATTATCTATACGGGGTTCATTGTGAGATCTTCACTGACCACAAGAACCACAAGTACATCGACACCCAGAAGGATCTGAACCTATGCCAGCGGAGGTGGGTAGAGTTCTTGTGCGACTATGACTATACCATGCACTATCATCTGGGGAAGGCGAACACCGTAGCAAATGCCTTAGCAGGAGGGATGACACTTCTAGACCGGAGCGCCAGATGATAGCCATGGAGATGGTGAGGATGCTGGAGGATATGCACATCAACTTGATTTCCAAGGCGGAGACCGAAGTCCACAAGGAATACCTAGCATCTCTGAGCATCACCTATGATATACGGGACCGCATCAGGGCACAACAACGGCATGATTCAGCTTTGGAGCCTGTATTTAGAACCTTGGAAGGGGGCAAGTCGGAGGATTATTCACTGCACAATGATATTATTCATTTTCGGGTTCGTATCTATATACCCGCAGGAGGTGGGATCTGGGAGGAGATACTCAGGGAAGCACATTGCACTCAGTACTCTATGCACCCTGGGATATCCAAGATGACGGCACACATTCAGAGGGACTTGTATTGGCCCAAAATGAAGAAGGAGATCGTATCTTTTGTCACCCACTATGAGACTTTCCAGCTAGTGAAGGCGGAATGCAAGAGCCCAGGAGGACTTCTACAGCCACTACCGATGCCGGAGTGGAAGTTCGAGGACATAGCCATGGATTTTGTACATGGATTGCCTCGCTCCTAGTCTGGGCACGATTCTATTTGGGTAATAGTAGACATATTGAACAAGGTTGCATGGTTCATACCGGTCAGGAAGGATGCTCTAGTTCCGGTTCTGGTGAGATTATTTGTGGAACAGTTGGTCAGGTACCACGACGTACCCAAGAAGATTGTCTCAGATCATGATGACCGGTTCACCTCTAGGGTTTGGAGAGCGGTATAGACATACATGGGATCTCATTTTACGTTCAGCACCGCTTTCCATCCACAGACCAATGGGTAGATAGAGCGGACCAACCAGACTATGGAGGATCTGCTACGCTTGTGCATCTTGGATACGAGAAAGACCTAGAAGCGGCTGTTGCCCATGATCGAGTTTTCATACAACAACAACCACCAGTCAAACATCAGGATGGCACTGTATGAGGCATTATATGGTAGGAAGTGTCGGACACCGCTTTCTTGGGTCCAGGATGAGGACCAGAAGGCACTCGGGTCAGAGTTCATTGAGGACACGGATGCTACAGTTCAGATGATCAAGGACATGATGCTAGAGGCTCAGAGTAGGCAGGCCAAGTATTATGATGCGAGGCATTGGAAGGTGGAGTTCCAAGTAGGAGACATCATCTATTTTAAGATACGTTTAGTGTATGGTTTCTCGCGAGTGCGAGGACACAAGAAGCTCAGCCCTCGATTTATGGGGCACTACAGGATCCTAGAGCGAATCGGCCCCTTGGCTTACAGGCTGGAGCTGCCAATTGAGTTGGCCAACTTGCACAAGGTATTTTATGTATCTTCACTACAGAGATCTCTACTTAGGCCGAAGAAGCACAACACTTCCACCTCGGGCCCGGTAGAGTCCGATAGATCAGCCCGTCTGGAGCCTATAAATTACTTATTTACGTTGTGTAAAGAACCCTATAAATTATTTTTTTGTTTATTGGGATTTGTAACATCCCATTTCCTACTAGACCCCTTAACTTCAATTAGGGTAGGACAAGTGGTGAGTGAGGTTAGTTTGAGCTAGGTGGTGGACTTAGGATACATTGAGTTGAGTGAACTCACATGTGGTCCAATATCTGAGGGAGGTCAACTTAGGTCAAATTAGCTCAAATTGAACTTACACTTGTGAATTAATCCCACCACCATGTCCCTAACCCTAAAGGAGGCATAGTTGACCAAAACCCCCATCATTTGGTCAACTAATTTAACCAAATTGACCAAAGTCAAATCTAAGTCAATATAGCCAAATTCAACTCAATAAGGTTAAATTCATACTCATATGGACAAATTGATCCTACCACTAGATGGTAAACCTTTAAAGGAGTGCTATGAACCCAAAGCCCAATCATTGGGGTCACCAATTGGTCCAATTTGACCAAAGTCAAACTTAGGTCAACATAAGCCAACCCTTCCCCAATAGGTTCAATTGACCCCCAAAACATTAAATTGACTTCATCCATAGTATGAGAACATGATGAGGGACCCAATTGACCCAAAAGCCCCATCATGAGATCATCAATTGGACCAAATTGACCAAAGGCAACTTTCCCCCGATTTTGGTCAAAATCACACCAATTGGCTAAATTGGCCCAATTAGTGCATCACCATGACCCAATTAACATTGGGTCGTGTTAAGGGATTTAAGGCCAACACTTTGGACTTGTCAACCCACTCAATTGATCAAGTCAACATCAAAGTCAATCATGGTCAATTTTAGGCTTAAAGGAAGAAATTAGGAGCCCAAATGAATTCACAATGGGTTAAGGCCTCAATCCAAACCCATCCAGCAGCCCAAGTACCCAATTACCAGCCATGTCCTCTGAATTTGGAGAGAGGTGACATGCAATGGGGCAAATTGGGGGTTTTCCCTATATTCACATAAGAGACAAGCTTGATTTAGGGAATGTAGGCCACATGGCCACTCATTCCCCTGCCCAACATGCTCACTGAGCTCTTCAGTAAATTTTCAGCTGAATTTGGGCTGAAATGGTGCCACTTGACGGCTAGGAGTAGCAACCAAGGTGAAATCGAGCATCCCCTCTTCAATTCCCTCTATACAGCCCTCCTTAGCTTATTTGGACCCTTCCACGAGCTCTAGAAGGAGGAGAGCAGTCGAGCCAGCCACCTAGAGCCAATCTTTAGCTATCAGATTGATAATTGAAGCAAGCTCACCGGAAACAGCCACCGCCATGCCGCCACGCCGGATTACTTGATCTCAAGCCCCCACACAGGTTCGTTTCTCACCCTCTCCCTCTATGCTAGCATCTAGATGAATTTAGGAGAGAAATCGTGCTCAATTGAGCCCAATCCCATTTGAGAATGAGGGAGAATTCCTGAGCATTTCTTCTAGCTTGAGGTCGCCGAAGACGACTTCTCTGACATTCGTGTCGCTGCCTGGCAGTAGCCAACACCTCAACGGAGGTGGTGGAGGTGGTGTTCGGCAGTGGTGAGCAGTGGGTGTCCTGGAAATGGACGATCGTTAAGCTCCAGGTTGGGGAAATCCTAGTCGTTGGCTAGAGGAGGAAGATTACTAGGGGCCCTCCGATTTGCGTCAAGATCCGTGTGGGATTGATATATATATATATCATATATTTTGTGTATAAATGGCACACTTATTTTAGTACATGGATTCATTATTTTGAGGCCCTTAGAGGCCATTTCATGAAAAATGTCTCGAGACAACTTTTGTAGATCTATGTGTGTACTTTATTTATTAACTTGAATGAGCTCAGTTGGAGCAATATATCACCCTTAGCAGCAATTTTAGTGAGACTGGTCATAGTATAAATCAGAAATTAAATTGTGAATATCTTTTAAATTGTATGTCTAATGGAGCTGAAACTTGGGTCATGCATGAATGTGCCTTAGTACTAGCTTGTGCCCCAAAATCAGATTTTTGGGAGAACATTTCCCCATGGTTTTGTTCACTATTTGATTTATGAAATTAATGACATTTAAGGAGTTATATAACTCCAAATACCCTCAAAATTTTGGTGGAATGCTTATTAGGTCACTAATAGTCCTTGGTTAAAATTTGAGTGCAATTGGACAACTGCATGTAGGGTTATTCCACTTGCATGTCTTTGTGTGGTAAGTGTTATGGTGAGCATATAGCCAAAAAGGGAAGTTTGTGTATTTGGCACATATGTCTTTGTATTAGCCTCTGATATTTTCGTCACACCTTTGTTATGACTTAGGCTCTATTTGGGGCAGCTCTAGCGGATGGAAAAACTGCTGATTGAATAGATCTTTTAGAATATAGCTTTCAGAAAAATCTGATGAGAGTGTTGTAGACACTTTGGAGAGTTTGTGCATAAGTGCTGATCGAATATAGCTTTTTCATTTAAGCTGTTTGGTAGAACAACTATTTGAAAACTATTTTTTAAACAAATATATTAAAATATTATGATTGTTAAAACTTACGCTCAGGAAAACACACGCGTTCGGGCAAAAAATGGTCGCTCGGGCGAAAAATGGCTGCCCGAGCAAAAAATGGAGAGTTGTGCAAAAAAGGCCCACCGGTCGAAAAACGGTCTCTCGGGCAAAAATCCGATACATGGGCGAAAAACAAGCGCCCGGGCAAAAAACGGGCGCCCAGGTTATATAACGTGCCCCGAGAAAAAATAGTCGTCCAGGAGAACAATGGCCGCCCGGGGGAAAAACACGTGTTTGGCAGAAAAATGCGCATCCGGGCAAAAAACGCGCACCCGAGAAAAAAACGCATGACATGGCAAAAACGGCCGCCCGGACGAAAAATAGTCCCATGGGAGAAATCTCGCCGCCCGGGCAAAAGACGGCCGCCAGGGAGAAAAATGGCCTCCCGGGCAAAAAATGGCTTCACGGGCGAAAAAACGGATGCCCGGGCAAAAAATGCGTGTCTGGGTGAAATACGACCGATCGAGCGAAAAATGGCCGCCCGTGCAAAAAATGGTCGCCCAGGCAAAAATGCGCTCTCGGGCGAAAAAATGGCCGCCCTAAAAAAACCCGCCGCCCGGGCGAAAAATGGCCGCCCGGACAAAAAACACGCGCCCGGGTGAAAAACGTGTGCTTTGGCGAAATACACCCACTCGGGCGAAAAACGGGCGCCAGGGCAAAAAAGCGGCTGCCCGGCCGAAAAGCGGCCGCCCGGGCAAAAAATGGCCGCACGGTCAAAAAACGCGCTCCCGGGCAAAAAAATGGCCGCCCGGGCGAAAAATGCATGCCCGGGCTAAAAAATGGCCGCCCAGGCAAAAATGGCCGCCCGGGAGAAAAACAGTCGACCGACCCGCAAATTTGGTGCCTTGGCAAAAAACTCGCGCCCGGGCGAAAAATGAGCGACCGGGAGAAAATAACGAGCTCCCTGGCGAAAAATGGCAGCTCAGTGGAAAATTGGGTGCCTGACCAGAAAACACGCGCCCGAGCAAAAATGCGCACTCGGACGAAAATGTTGGAGTGGTATGTAGCAAGATGGAGTTATTAAAAGAGAAAAAGTTAAAAACTGAAAAAGCAGTTTTTAGAAAGCTATGTTGGACTAGTTTCTCAAAGAGCCTCTAAAATAGCTTATTTGAAGAAGCTCTTTACAAAAAGTAGTTCATTCAAACAACTAAAAAATAGCTTTTGCTCTCCGAATAGAACTCTTTGAATAGAAAGAGCTGCCCCAAACAGACAATTAATACATCACCTCAGAGGAAATTAGGATTTTTGGGATCAAAAATCCTAATTATTTGATTAATTTAAAATATCTCACCTTTATGTATTAGTGAAATGTTTATGGTGAAAACCTTTTGGAAAACTTGGAAACTCTGAGGAATCACTTGTAATATTAATTAGAACCTCTGAAATTTTTTGTAGAAATCTTCAGAGATTATGTCCCTAGAAAATATCAAAATTATCATTTGTCATATTTCTGAATAACTGAAATTTTATTAAGTAAAAATATTGGGGAATTTTCGAAACTCTGGAAAATCATTTGAAATCTAATTATAAACTTCTGGAAATTTTGGTAGAACTTTTGGATGTACTTCACCTGGGAAAATTCCCAATATTCAGTTTGTCACACTTTTGAATTCATGATATATTTATGGGTTAATGTTCCTGGAAAATTATCAAACTCTGGATAGGATGTTTTTAGGTCATTACAGTACTATGGTAATTTTCTCAGAATTTTTGGAAGACATAAATTAGTACTTTCTGTGTAAAGTTACATATTCACTCTTTTATTTTATGTGAAAATTATGATAGTAAATTCTCTGGAAAATGGTGGAACTTTGGAAATCATCTTATTTAGTCATTTACTACCTCTGGAAATTTTATTAACAAGTTTGAAATTACAAACATGGTACTTCCTTTGGAAATTGAAATATACCAGATGATTTATGAATTTTTAAAGAAGGTCAAATCAATTTGAATTGTAACAAAACTTTGGACACTTCTAAATTTATCCATTATAAACCTATGGTATGAATCATAGCTCAATTGTACATGATATAGTTAAGGATTGCATCATAAAGATCAAAACTAGTTAAATCTCATTTTGGTCTACGAATAGTAAAAATTTGATATGATGATTAGATCAGTAAGACCACTTAGAAAATCAGTAAAACTTGGAACATAGCAGTAATATATCATTTATATCAGCCCCTAGAAGTTATGGATTTTTCGGAGAACATTCGTACTATTGTTTAAGGAATAATTTAGATTCATGTCGCACTTTACGTAATGGTATGAAAGGGGCATTTACTACCTTATAATGATCATAATAATCATTCAGAATGGTGAAGTGTTCTTGGTATATCACTAGGGTGTGATTAGGGACATTTGAGAATCATATAAGACCTACACCACTTAGAATATAGGAGATCTTAAGTGTTGAGTATCGTTCAAGAGAACATTTGCTTAAAGTTAGAGTTGGAGATAATTCATAAAGCATCTAGGTAATAAAGTGTAATAAGGAGAGTGAGTCTTTAGAAAAGGGAAGCCACCAATAAAAGTAATTGTCTTGTAAAGGGGGATTTGGGCTTCACCCCATCGTATTCCCTAATACCGCTGCGATCCCTTCACCGGGTAGACCTCGGGAAGTCCAGGATTCACTCTAACCTTCTAAGTATAATAATAACTAGACAAGAGTAGTCTAACTAAATGAATAAGAGATATGGTAAACTTCATCCTGAGTTAGAGGATGGGAAATGGTATATTAGGAGGGTTAGTCCTGCGAGCTGGAGGCTCGGGAGGTTGTGTATCAGGATGGGTTAGTCCTGTGAGCTGGAGGCTCGGGTTGTGTTAACTTGCATGTGCATAAAAATAAATTAGTGGATGGTCTTCGCTACTGGACCGTTCGTCACACCGACGATAGTACGTTGACTTCGGTGGGTGTGAGGGTTTTTAGGGGCCAGTAGGTTGTTTATACTGCGGTCTGGAGGACAATCCCCGAAGACGCACACCCGACCTTAAAGACTGGTAGTTTCTAGCAAAGAGTACGGAAGAATCTAGAGTGCACTTAGGACGTGTACAGAGGCGTACAAAGGGTCTAGGCCTGGTAGTGTGTATACTAGCCTAGGAAGTGGAGGCACCCGCTCCACTGCTGTCGTAGCCACAACGACGGTACCATAGAGTGTAGCTAGCTCCAAAAATAGGGAATGAAAGGTCTGTGATCACAGAGTCATGTGAGTGAGTTGCACTTATATGAATCATATCATAGCATGCATATCATAACATACATAAACCTTAGAATATAAATTTTAGACCCTTATCATATAAATTAGTATGAGCTCTTTTATATGATAAGTTATAATTCTAGAAATCTTAACTTATAAGTTTGTATGTGCATTCATATAAGTTAAGATACTCATGCGATGATAGTATATTTATACTTGTTTACTTTACTTGCGCCGCACTTCTTTACTTACTTACTTTTTACTGCTTTATTACTGCTTACCTGCTTATACTACTAGTATAGATCCACCATTTTATATATACTCTTTGCTAGCATTGATTCCCTTTTCATCTGCTTATTGTTATTATACTTGTTGTCCTCTACTTCCTTCATCCTGCTCAGTACCTAGGAGTCGCGGAAAGAGGCGGGCAAAAAATGGCTTAGTATTTATGACTAATGGTTGGTTGTGACCATAGGAGCCCGAGGAGCTAGAGCACCAGTCGGACGAGGTGGCAAGACCTTAGGAGAAGATGCCGCGCACTACCTCTACCACGAGATAGGTGTTTGATGATGAGAGTGTTTAGCTTCCGCATAGAGATGTTGAGAGGGAGTGATTATATTGTTGTTTTCATTTTGGACATGTATCAGGCTTAAGCCCTTATTCTCTTTTTGTGCTCATGTTGGACTACTTAAATTCATTTATCAGATTTTGTGATCGTGGACTTGCTCATTTCTTTTATTTCATTCTATTCTCTATTGGGCTAAAGGTTAAATGATCGTACTAGCCGGCATGATTGGCGTCTTGCGGTGGCGACTAACCAGTGTGTTGGTGTCATCCGTAAGGCAGGGGGTCCTTACATACCCAACTCGCCCTTGACCTTATTCCAGGATTTTCACACCCCCACCTATCACTTTATCCACTTAATCCTAGAGCACACGAGGACCCCAAACTCTATCTATAAATTGAGTTATGAAAAAAATATGGGAATTTCTTTGGCTGCTCGCCTTATTTTTTACTTCTCCGAACACGCCCCTCTGTCTTCCACCATTTGGTCCACGAGAATTTTTCCAAATGAAGTTGTGTATGGATCCTATTCACATGTGTCGTTTAACTTGATCTCATTACCTCCTGCGTAGGAATCAAGACAATTTGCAAATGACTTTGCTCCTCACTTGCATGTGTTGCACCATAAGATCCACCACCGATTAACCACTACATACATTGCATACTGAGCCCACGCGAATATGCACAAACGGGCTCGATTTTTTGATGTTGGAGATTTAGTCTTGGTTAAGTCAATTCCTGAACGGTTACCCACAGGTTCCGTAATGAAATTAGCCAACCGACACGCCGATCCTTTTAAGATTTTAATGAAGTTGAGCGATAACATGAACATTCTTGGCTTGCTTACCGATTGAGGCATACACCCCACGTTTCTTACTTCTAATCTTACACCGTCTCATGAAACACCACAAGAATTACTTCACCCACCTTCTTCATCTCCTTACGGCCATTTTATTGGGTTAGAGAGTGATTCCATGTCCCAACATTTTACTAGCTTGGAGTTGCCCCCTCACCTACTATAGGGGTTCCAAGTCATATTATGCTTGTTACCGATACTTGTCTCAGGTTCCAGAAGATTCTCTTTGTTCCAACTCAGATTTTGGAGGGTCCACCATTTGTGTACAACCTAGGGTTCGCAAGGAGATAAAACGAAGAATCGAGCATAAGCGAGTCAAGTGGTGGCTCGCTGACTCACGATGAGTGAGTCGCGAGTGCAAGGCGAGCCATATACTCTTCCTCGCGAGCAGTATGCGGCGAGGGCGAGGCAAGTGTATGCCCGCCGCTTTGAGATGTATTTAACCGTGGCGAAGCAAGTGAGGGATCGTCGCATTAAGGAGGCGAGGCGAGTGACGTCTCCTCTTGTAAAGGGAGATCTCACGAACCCAACTCGTAGGAAGATTGGCTAGTGGCGCCTTCACGGGCCACTCACCCCAATGGGGTCCTACAGGTGAAGTTACCTGAATACCTTTGGTGGTTTGCCCATAGCCTCTTAGAACAGCGGGGTTTGGCTGTTAGCAGACCAGTTTGGGGTGCGTATAGTAAAACTGAAAGATGGATTTGCGCTATTAGCAGACCAAAAGAGGAAATCTATATATAGACCATGAAGGGCACCATTGGAGAGGATTACAGTTTTGGCTTCTTCCTCCTAAGGACATCTTTGGTTAGCTTCTCAGGCTCTCCAAGGTGCCCAGCTTCAGCTTTGGCTTGGGAGGTTAAGAGCTCTAAGATCTTCCGGGTGTGTGGTGGGACCTCCACGCTGTAGCCAAGGGTCTGTGTCTAGTTCTAAGTCTTCGGTTTGTTCCTTCCGTGGGATCAGTAGGTGATAGATGCCCCCTCTTAGGGGTCTAAACTCCTCGTTGGGCCAAGTAACAGTTCCAATATTTTTGGTGTGGTGAGTGTGGACAGCAGCTAGTACAAGAAATTCCCAAGGAGTGAACATGACGGGAGAGGATGAGCAAGATGCCGGCTACGGTGGTCAGCAACCATCTGGTTCGCTAGTGACGGTAGGGATGCTGATAGATCTCAAGAGAGGTCCTCGAGACAATCCATCTCGCCTTTGTCGCGGAGCGAGACGAGTTAGCAATCCCAGGTCCCCAAGTAGTTTTGCCGCCGGGAGTTGGCGAGAACACCCCAGGGCAGAGGGCAGGCAAGGAGATGGATGCCGAGGCAGCGGGGCGAGACCTTGCTGGGCGGGAGATTTTCTCCAGCCCAGCAAGCGACATCTCGGCGAATGCCAGCCCGACAAGAGCAAGCCCGGCGAGAGTAGGTAAGGACAGAGAGCTCATGGGGCGAGTCGAGTAGGTGCGAGCGGTGAGCGGGGGAAGCCCATTCTGTGAGTTGGTGCTTTCGGTACCACTCACAAAGGGGTTCAATAAGCCAACAGAGGTATGAGAAGAGATGAGGGAAGAGGCCCTACCAAAGAGAAAAAGGTAGAAGGTGAGTCCATTGATCACACATGAGGTGGTGATGATCTGAAGAATCTCTACCCTTGAATTCTTGTAACAATATGTTTACTTCCTAACTTTGTTTTTCCTTCATGAATGGTTGATGTCAACTTATTAGATTACGATGCTAAATGTGGCGTAGCCCTGGGCAGAGCTGATCAGGCTCTCACCTAGCTGGCAGGGTCGTAGGCTCACTTGGTGGCAAGATGAGAAAGTATGTAAAAATGAATCACAACCCGAGGTGATCCCACTGTCAGTCTCTCTCTAGCTGACAGGGCAAACAACACTCGGAGGCCGTTAGGCATAACACTGAGTAGACCCGCTATCCAGGCTCTCACCTAGCTGGCAGGGTCGTAGGCTCACTCGGTGGCAAGATAAGAAAGTATGTGAAAATGAATGACAACCCGAGGTGATCCAGCTGTCAGGCTCTCTCTAGCTAACAGGGCAGACGGTACTCGGAGGCCGTTAGGCATAGCCCTGAGCAGACCCACTGAACATGATCTCACCTAGCTTGCAGGGTCGTATGCTCACTCGGTGGCAAGATGAGAAAGTATGTAAAAATGAATCACAGCCCAAAGTGATCTCACTATCAGGCTCTCTCTAACTGACATGACAGACAGTACTCGAAGGTCGTTAGGCATTTCCCCGAGCAGACTCTCTAACCAGGCTCTCACCTAGCTGGCATGGTCGTAGGCTCACTCGGTGGCAAGATGAGAAATAATGTAAAAATGCATCACATGCCGAGGTGATCTCGCTATCAGGCTCTCTCTAGCTGACAGGGCAGATGGTACTCGGAGGCCATTAGGCATATCCCCGATCAGACTCGCTGACCAGGCTCTCACCTAGCTGTCAGGGCCATAGGCTCACTCGGTGGAAAGATGAGAAAGTACGTAAAAATGAATCACAAACCAAGGTTATCCTGCTGTCAGTCTCTCTCTAGCTGACAGGGCAGACGGTACTCGGAGGCCGTTAGGCATAGCCCCGAGCAGACCCACTAACCAGGCTCTCACCTAGCTGGCAGGGCCATAGGCTCACTCGGTGGCAAGATGAGAAAGTATGTAAAAATGAATCACAGCCTGAGGTGATCCCGCTATCAAGCTCTCTATAGATGATAGGGCAGACGGTACTCGGAGGCCATTAGGCATAAACCCAAGCAGACCCACTGACCAGGCTCTCACCTAGCTGGCAGGGCTGGGCTCACTTGGTGGCAAGATGAGAAAGTATGAAAAATGCATCACATCCCGAGGAGATCACGCTGTTAGGATCTCTCTAGCTGACAGGGAAGACTGTACTCGGAGGCTGTTAGGCATAGCCCCAAGCAGACCCACTGACCAGACTCTCAACAAGCTAGCAGGGTCGTAGACTCACTCGGTGGCAAGATGAGAAAGTATGTAAAAATGAATCACAGGCCGATGTGATCCCGCTGTCAGGCACTCTATAGCTGACAAGGCAGACATTACTTGGAGGCCGTTAGGCATAGCCTCGAGTAGACCTGCTGACCAAGCTCTCACCTAGCTGGCAAGGCCATAGGCTCACTCAGTGGAAAGATGAGAAAGTATGTAAAAATGAATCACAACCCAAGGTGATTCCGCTGTCGGGCTCTCATTAGCCTGTGGGATCAGGCTGATCTCTGTAGAGGCTGTTAAGGTAAATGTTGGTTGGATTTCCCTATATCAATTCCGTTGCCGGGCTCTCATTAGGCGATGGGTTTAGGTTGATCTCTACAGAGGTTGGCAAGGTAAATCTTGGCTGGATTGCCCCAGATCAATTCCGCTGCCAGGCTCTCATTAGCCGGTGGAGCCAGGTTGATATCTAGAGAGGCTGGCAAGGTAATTGTTGGCTGGATTGCCCCAGATTGATTCTGCTTCCGGTCTCTCATTAGCCGGTGGGGTCAGGTTGATCTCTGGAGAGGCAGGCAAGGTAAATGTTTGCTGAATTGCCCCAAATCAATTCCGCTGTCGGGATGTCATTAGAGGGTGGGTTCAGGTTGATCTCTGGATAGGCTGGAAAGGTAAATGTTGCCTGGATTGCCCCAGATCAATTCCTCTCCTGGGCTCTCATTAGCCGGTGGGGTCAGGTTGATCTCTGGAGAGGTGATGAGTCCCATTTATATACACTTTTATGGACTCATCTAGGCTTGTTTTCTCACTCGAGCACTTCACTTTTAGTGTTAAACACTCATATTTAGTTTAGTTATAATTGCACACTTAGTGCACTCATTTAGCCTATTGGGGTATGCATTTGCGCATTCTGTGCTGGGGGTATGCCTTTGGGGGCTCCCTATGTTTGTTCATGCTTGTATTGTGGATGCTATGTGATTTCCTATGTGGTAGGAGCTGTAACGCCCAGGGTTCTTCTTTCAATTATTTTCACAAAACGTACGAAATTAAAAAATAATCATCTGAAACCGAGATTTTTATTTAGGGCATCGGTGCGAAAGGGCGTTACCTTTCGGAATCGTCGTCGTTGTCCAAC
The DNA here is from genome assembly GCA_033032865.1 of Dactylorhiza incarnata. Classification (NCBI taxonomy): domain Eukaryota; kingdom Viridiplantae; phylum Streptophyta; class Magnoliopsida; order Asparagales; family Orchidaceae; genus Dactylorhiza; species Dactylorhiza incarnata. The sequence continues at coordinate 1,526,492 of JAWHQI010000124.1, read as the reverse complement.
GAGTTAGCTCTAGATGGGGGCATTAAGACGGTAAAGTGTAAGTATATGTATATATATATATATATATACGTTTATACTATATATATATTAAGGTGCAAGGTTATATATATAAAGAGTTATACAAATATGAATATGATATATATATATATATATATTTATATATATATACATATACGTATATGCGTATAAGATTTGGGGATACTTTAGGCCTTATGTTCATATGCGGGTGGTTATATGTAGGATCAACCATATAATATATATATAGCTATATATGACACTTATATATATATATAAATCATTATTATTATTATTATTATTATTATTATTATTATTATTATTAATAGCATTCTTCATGTTTTGGTTATAAACCCCCCTGCTGGCATCCACTCCGACCCCCCTGCTCTACCTTTTCCCGATATCATCGTTCCCGATTTCTGCTGTGGAGAGCCGCGCCTAGGGTTGCCGGTCAGTGCCGTCTTCGTCGCCGGAGCTGTTGGAGGAGGTCGGGTCACCGTGTGTAAGCAAGGCAAGAAGACTCTTCCACTCTTCCCCTCCATCTCGATCTTCTCGTTTAATTCATCCTGGGCCGATCAAGGAATTTTGCCCAGCTTTTGCTCTGGTTTTGTGTCAAGATCTGGATCCACCTTCCTTTGGTTTAACCTGCTGTTTCCTGATTCAATTTCGTGGCTAATTTTTTGTATTTCATTCTGGATTTACATGCTTGGTCGGATCGGTTAGTTCTGGAATCGTATACTTGATCTCTCTTACAAAAAAAACCTGGGTCCATGTAGGCTATATTTTTGCTATAAATCTGGACTTGTATGCTGATTTTTGCAAAAAATATCTGAAATTTCATGTGCTCGGTTTTATAAAGAAAGCTGGATTTTTACGCTTGGTTTTATGCAAAAAATTTGGATTCATACCTGCTCTGCAAGCTTGGGGTTAGGCCGGCTAGTTCTTGATTCAATCCGCCGGCTAATTCTTGATTCAATTCGTGGAAGGGGGTTGGAATTTCTTTAGGTATGGTTTCAATTGTTGGCTCATTCGTGTGTGGCCAATCCCGCATATTTCATTAGCAATGGTTTTCTTTTTGTCAAAACAAAAGAGGGAAATCAAAATTTATATATGGTTTTGTTAAGGGATTGCGGCTTTCCCTGTTTAGTAATTATGGGTATGTGTTGGTAACGTTGTAAGGTCATCATTACTCCCCTTCGGGTGGCCCAACTCTTATTGTAGTTTACTTTCTTTTTGTTCTAATCACCTTGCAGTTTAGGGTGAGATTTTCGTGGTACGTGAGAATGTTGATTTAATATTGGATGGAGGGGTGGACAATGTGGCCACCCTCTCAATGGATTTGGATGGACTTGTGTGGACCAGACGGATGGGTAATGGGAACAATGGGGTCCTCCATCACGGTTCTCTAATAGTGGTTGGTAGGACAATGAGACCACCGCCACGGCGCCTTTGCTTAGATGGGGCAAATGTCCCCTTATGTGAGTGGATAGTGACATTGTTTGGGTCCACCACCACTAGACCCTTTTTGCTCTATATGCCAAAAAAATTTATACTCCTTTCAGACTGTTTTCGCTACTTGTCACCCTGCCTTTCCTTTTCTTTTACCCATGTTGTTTTCTTGCACCCTTTGGGCTGAGGCATTCTTTTCTTATGGATGCCTCAGGTTCAGGTTTGTAGCTGCCGCCGGTGTTTAGGCGGGGTCGTACTGTTCGTCATCGAGGCCTTCCCTCTCGAGTGGGTAAGGATACCGTTTCTTTTGTTGTAGTTTCCTTCTCGACTGTGGACCCTTCTCCCTGTGGGTTCGTGTCAGTTGTTGACGCCCGTGTGGGTTTTGCTTAGTTTACTTGCTGATGCTGCTGCTAGCTTCCTTTACTGCTACTTGGTTATTATGTGATTGTACACTCTGGGGAAAGCTTATTTTGATGTATATTAAAGTAGTCCTTTTAGCATTTTAAAAAGTTAATCTTTTAAATGTTTGTTGCATTTACTATTAAGTATCACATATTTGCAAGGCGTAAACCTGAATAAAAATGATGATTCTTTATTATATACTAAATGTAGATCGGCGATCGCCCCGGAGACGTGTCTGGTCTTCAGCGCCTTTAGGTATAAAGTGAACTTATTTTCTTCCGTTGCGAATGCTTGTCTTTTATAAGGTGCGGCTAGATAAACCGCAGGGCCGAGGGACACGGCTTCCTAATCTAATGAAAATAATCTTAAAAGATAATTCTTTTACTAATTCACATTTTTTTTAGTGTGAAATAGTTCGTTTGATTGCTCGCCTGAACGTCCGTAGTTGTCCCCTACCAGACGTGGCATCGCGACGCGTGTTTTCCCCCTTTACTCTGATATTATAACATATTTCGGGAAAAATACGGGTTGTGACAGTTGGTATCAGAGCTAGGTTAGCCGGGTTGTTGGGAATGGTCTGGTTGGCCCGGTTAACCGTCCAGTAAAAATCGTTAATCATTGCATACACTCACAGATGGGTCATCGGTAGATCTCGGCTGAAGCACGAACACTACACGCATAAGCATGAAATAAGTATACAGGGCATATTATGTAGTATGGGATGCATAATATGTGTCTGTATATGGATCCTCATAGGTGACAACATGCGACTGTTATGTAGTATGGGCTGCATAACGTAGGTCGCATGCGTGTCCATTAGATTTTTCTTTTCATTGCATGCGATAATATGTAGTATGGGATGCATAAGATCGCATGCGTACGCCGCTCATAACATGCATTAAGGCCTTTTCTAAGTTTGCATAGCACTGCATGCATATCATAACATTGCATAAGCACACGTGCCAAGCCAGAGATCTACACAATGACACATGTACACCCATGATTTTAAAGGTAAGATTTTAAGCATATATGCATTCGGGTGAGGTGCACGAGAGGTAAAGGGTGGTACACCACCCTGAGTGTAGTGTGATATTATTTACTTACTTTTCCCATAGTAAAAGCAGTAGCAAAAGCAGACGTTGTTCGCTGCCACTCAGCGGCAGCAGCCCGAGGCTAGTCAGCCGGAGACTGCCCGTCCTGCACCCCTTGTTCCCCCTGCTGCATTGTGTGAAATTTTTCTAAGACCTTGTGAGAGCAAGCAGGAATCGATTATGCAACTTAGAGATACAAGCCAAACAACCAGAAACAATCTTCAGGCAAACAAGTGATCTTTATTGATAGCATAAAACTTCATTACAAGGCAAGACATACTTGGCGAGACATGATTTTGCCAGCACAAACAACCAAAGAAAAAAATACAGAAAATGAGAATACACTAGACCGCGCGGTCTCCCAGCGACTTCAACAACCCGCCACACCGCAACCCGCTGCCGATTACAGAACACCACCAGCTCGCTGATCAAGCCGCACCCTTCCTTACGAACTCCTGATTCTCCCAAACTCCAGCACCACAAATCCAAGCCGCAGACCGCCCGAACACTTTCAGAGGAAGAGGTGATCGCTGCTGCCCACACTATCCGCAGAAGCTGCACAATAAGAGTTCAATGAGCAGACCGCCCGATCAGACAAATACAGACCGCAGGAAAGAAGAAAACTCAGCTTACACTTGGTGTGTGATAATGATACTGCTACAGTGTCTCCTATTTATAGGCGCGGGACCTGGTCCAGTCACCACCCTATGAGATAGGATCACCACCCTCCAGACCGCGCGACCTTACCGGTCAACCCGCGCGATCAGTAAGAGTACTCCTGCTTCATTTTGATGAGCCTGCCGGCTTCGACCAAACCGTGAGAGACCGCCACTCTCACAGTGAGACCGCAACTTCCCAAGAAGATCGCCAAACCGCCACAAAGCCGCTCACCACCTGTGTTCGCCCGAGACCGCGAACACAGCCAGTCCGCTAACAACCCGCGAACTCTTGTCCGCATACCGGCCTCCTCCTGAGACCGCGAACAGCGACCGCGTGACTAAGACCCTTAGTCCGCGAATACCATCAGAGATCCTGGACCATCCTGTGCGGTCATACCAGACCGGCACAACCTTGAAGAGGACAACCCGCCACGCGGTCAGAGACAGACAGCGCGGCCTTCTCCTTCAGCCGCCTTGGACCAGATACCAGCAGTCATGCCAGGAGGCCGCAGTTAGGCTTAGACAAGCCAGACCGCAGAGGCAGACCGCCAAGCCGCACGGTCACACCAGACCTCCCGACCTCATCCCTGACCGCCCAGGTCCAAAAGCTCCCTTAACTTCCACTTCTACATTTTCAACACTCCCCCTTGAAGTGGGAAATTAAAAACAGTCCAAGTAACTCCCTTAGCCGTGTGAACGACCCCTTCGCCAGCGCCTTTGTGAAGATGTCCGCGACATTGTCCGCACTCCGCAACCGAAAGAGATCCCTCCAACACCTTCTCCCGTATGAAGTAATGCTCGATCTCGATATGCTTGGTCCTCGCGTGACAAACTGGACTGGTTACCAGTTTGAGAGCACTCTCATTGTCACCGCGTAGCAGAGTCGGCTCCCGAACCTCCTTATGGACGTCTCCAACCAACCTCCTAAGCCAGATGGCTTCCTGAGCTGCCAAGGCCGAAGCCTTGTATTCCGCTTCTGTAGTTGAGACTGACACGGAATCCTGCTTCTTGCTGCACCATGATATAGCCGTGGGGCCCGCCATGAAGATGAATCCAGACGTCGACTTCCGATCATCCGAATCTCCCCCGTAATCAGCATCCATGTATCCATGCACTTTGAAGCCCGCATCTCTCCTATATAGGAGACCCATGTCCGAGGTCGCCTTGACGTACTTCAGAATGTTCTTGGCTGCTAGCAGATGAGGTATCCGTGGCTCCACCATATACCAACTCACTCTGCCTACTGCATATGCAATATCCGGCCTCGTGATCGTCAGATAAATCAAGCTCCCAACCAGAGATCGGAACACCAACGGATCTTGCATAATCCTTCCCTCATCCTTGCGAAGTTTTGTGGCCTTCTCCAGAGGTGTAGAGATGCACTTCCCTTCCTTCATGCCGAACTGCTCAACGATCCGCTCTGCATATCCGGCTTGGGTCACCAGCACTCCACTCTCCTTTCTCTGCACCTCGAGCCCAAGGAAATGGTGAAGCTCACCTAAGTCCTTCATCTCGAACCTGATAGACAGCTCGGCCCGAAGCTGTGCTACCTCCTCCTTTGAGTTCCCCGTCACGATCGTATCGTCGACGTATAGCATCACGATGACTTGAAGCTCCCCGCTCTTCTAGATGAACAAGCTTGAGTCTGAGTCTGAAGCAACAAATCCATAGAATAGGAGATATTCTGCGATCTTCCCGTACCACGCCCTCGGCGCTTGCTTCAACCTATACAGGGCCTTCTTCAGCTTGCAGACATGCTCCGGAAAATCTTCAGACACAAAACCTGGCGGCAGAACCATGAAGATATCCTTGTCGATCTCGCCGTACAAGAAGGCATTCTTGACGTCGAGCTGCCAGATCTTCCATCCACTGAACGCTGCTAAGGCAATGATGAAACGAACTGAAGTCATTTTTGCCACCGGACTGAATGTCTCCTCGTAGTCATCACCGTATTGCTGTGAGAACCCCCGAGCCGCAAGGCGAGCCTTGTACCGCTCGATACTGCCGTCAGTTTTCTTCTTTAGCTTGTAGACCCACTTGCATGTCACAGGAGTGGTGCCCTTGGGCTTGGGCACTAGAGACCAGGTCTCATTCTTCTCGAGAGCTGCCATTTCTTCTTGCATCGCAACGTCCCACTCCTTCACGCCTCTGGCCTTCTCAAAGCTCGACGGCTCCCTCTCATCCAAGGGACCAGCAAAGAAACATGAGACAAAGCTCACTACTTTTCCTCCTGTATAGCGATCAGGGGCGACGATCGCTCGCTTTGACCTCCTCAGCTCCTTCCCCTGAACCGTAATGTCTTCAGCTCCCTAGCTCTCCTTCCAGATGTGCTAGGAGCATTGCTCCACCTGCTCCCTGAACCAGAAGCCCCAGTCTCGGAACTAGAAGGATATGGACCACCTGGTGACACAGGTAGCTCCACCTGAAGATCCTCCACAACTTTCTCCGACACCTCCACCCTGCTTTCTAGTAACTCCACTCCAGAAGATCCCTTGTAAGATGTCACCTCATCGAACACGATGTCGCGAGATACCACAAAACTTCGCGTCTCCGGGTCCATGCACTTCCATCCTTTCTTCCGCTCATCGTATCCCATGAAGACTAGCTTCCTTGCTTTCACATCTAGCTTCGTCCGAAGAGCATCTGGAACATGCACATAGCAGGTGGATCCAAACACCCGAAGGTGTGCCACGCTTGGCTTCTCCTTGAACATTAACTCATGCGGAGTTAATATGTTGATGGGGCTGAGAGGCATCCTGTTGATGACGTAGGAAGCACAAGACATTCCCTCCGCCCAGAAGGACTTTGGGATACTCTTGGCATGCATCCAACACTTGCAGGTCTCCGTCAGATGACGGATCTTCCGCTCTGCAACTCCATTCTGCTGTGGAGTATGTGCACAAGTAAGCTCCCTCCGGATGCCCGCCTTCCTGCAGAAACTAGAGAACTCACCAGAGGTGAACTCCCCTCCATTGTCAGTCCTCAGCTTCTTTATCCGCAGACCTAGCCGACCCTCCACGAGCTCCTTGAACTCTACGACATTGGCAAATGCCTCCGCCTTCTCCTTCAGGAAATATAGCCAGACATATCTGGTGTAATCGTCGATCAACACCAGCATATACCTGCTGCCTCCGAGGCTTGGGGTAGCAGTTGGTCCCATCAGGTCACCGTGGATGCAATCCAACGGCACACTAATCCTTGTCTGCGACTTGTCAAACGGTAGTCGATGAGACATGCCGAACTGACATCCCGCGCAAACATGACCTTCTCCGTAGGACGATAGACTTGGCAGGCCCTTGACCAGACCTTTCACCGCCATTGCTTTTATCTTGTCCATGCCTACGTGCCCCAACCTCTCATGCCATATAACAACACCATCATTCGTCTTCATCTTCTCGACGTGGGAACTTGTCGATAAAACAAACAAGTCCTTTGCCCGTCTCCCGACATGGACGACCTCGGCCTTTACGGCCTCAACATTACGTAGAAACTTCACTTCTGTTGGGCCGAACAGAACATGATACCCAGCGTATACGACATTGGTCACGGAGAAGAGGTTTTTTCTCATTCTGGGCACATGATAGACACTCTTCAATGCTAGTGACCCTCTATCACTGCCCAAGGAAACAACCCGCACTTTCTCTACTGGATGCACAGTATTATCTGCAGTAATGGTAGCATTGTTACCTGTGTACGACTGTGCTGAAGAGAGCTTCGACTCGTCCCCGGTGAGGTGATGACCACACCCCGAGTCCACGATCCAGTCCTCCTGATAGTTGATAGGAGTCGTAGCTCCAATAGAAGCCGAGAAGGCTCCTCCCCATCCTCCATCAATATGCCTGGTCTCAGCTTCCTCTTTCTCAGCAGCATGCCCAGGCTGAGTGTTCACCCTGCAGTCTTTCCTAATGTGGCCAAGCTTGCCACAGTTGTAGCACTTGGGACCTTCTCCCTTCTTCTTCCCGTCAGCCTTGGGAGCATACCCCCTTTCCTGCTGTCCAGAAGTTGAAGGACCATTGCCTCCCGCGATCTTCTTCTTCTTATCCCACTTCTTTTTCTTCCCCGAGAAGAGCACCTCGCCATCTCCCCCGGCCACTGACAACCCCGCCATCTGTCTTGCCAAGCTTTCTTGCGAAGCAAGCAAGTTCTCCAGCTCCAACAGAGATGGCTGATTTGCCCATCCCTGCACCGACGTCACAAAGGCAACATATTCCTTCCGCAAGCCGCGGATGATGTGCCTTTTCAGCTTCGCCTCAGAAATAGGTTCATCAGGATCCAGTGCTGATATCTCAGCGCAGAGGTTCTTCATCTTCAGAAAGAAGTTTGAGATAGAAAGATCACCCTAATCCGACCTTGCCAGCTCATTTTCCAAGAACTGTAGCCTCGCTACATTCTTCTTGATGAACAGCCCATCCAGGGCTTTCCATATCTCCGCAGCTGATCCACATCCCAAAATGTGATCAAACAAGTCAGGTGAGATGACACGCTTCAAAGTGAACTCGGCCTTGGCATTTGTCTTTCTCCACGCCCTCACGGCCGGACCGTTATCACCTGCTTCCGTTGCCTTCACCTCCTCTGTCTCATCTCCTCCAACAACCTCCCATAGGTCCTCACCCAGAAGATAGCTCTGCATACACTACTTCCACTTCTTGAAGTTAGTCGACGTAAGCAACTCAATCCCAAGACCTCTTGAATATCCACCTTCCATTGCTCTACCACTGGTTCCTTCTTCACAAAGGTGATGGCTACTCTAAGTTGCAACCTGCTCTATCCACTCCAACCTACCTTTGATACCATGTGAAATTTTTCTAAGTCCTTGTGAGAGCAAGCAGGAATCAATTATGCAACTTAGAGATACAAGCCAAACAACCAGAAACAATCTTCAGACAAACAAGTGATCTTTATTGATCGCATAAAACTTCATTACAAGGCAAGACATACTTGGCGAGACATGATTTCGCCAGCACAAACAACCAAAGGAAAAAATACAGAAAATGAGAATACAACAGACCGCGCGGTCTCCCAGCGACTTCAACAACCCGCCAGACCGCAACCTGCTGCCGATCACAGATCACCACCAGCTCGCTGATCAAGCCGCACCCTTCCTTACGAACTCCTGATTCTCCCAAACTCCAGCACCACAACTCCAAGCCGCAGACCGCCCGAACACTTTCGGAGGAAGATGTGATCGCTGCTGCCCACACTATCCGCAGAAGCTGCACAATAAGAGTTCAATCAGCAGACCGCCCGGTCAGACAAATACAGACCGCAGGAAAGAAGAAAACTCAGCTTACACTTGGTGTGTGATAATGATCCTGCTATAGTGGTTCCTACTTATAGGTGCGGACCTGGTCCAGTCACCACCCTATGAGATAGGATCACCACCCTCCAGACCGCGCGACCATACCGGTCAACCCGCGCGATCAGTAATAGTACTCCTGCTTCATTTTGATGAGCCTGCCGGCTTCGACCAAACTGTGAGAGACCGCCACTCTCACAGTGAGACCGCGACTTCCCAAGAAGATCGCCAGACCACCACGAAGCTGCTCACCACCTGTGTTCGCCCGAGACCGCGAACACAGCCAGTCCGCTAACAACCCGCGAACTCCTGTCCGCATACCGGCCTCCTCCTGAGACCGCGAACAGCGACCGCGCGACTAAGATCCTTAGTCCGCGAATACCATCAGAGAACCTGGACCATCCTATGTGGTCATACCAGACCGGCACAACCTTGAAGAGGACAACCCGCCACACGGTCAGAGACAGACCGCGCAGCCTTCTCCTTCAGCCGCCTTGGACCAGATACCAGCAGTCATGCCAGGAGGCCGCAGTTAGGCTTAGATAAGCTAGACCGCAGAGGCAGACCGCCAAGCCGCGCGGTCACACCAGACCTCCCGACCTCCTCCCTGACCGCCCAGGTCCAAAAGCTACCTTAGCTTCCACTTCAACATTTTCAACACGTTACCGCCAGAAATGAATTTTATTACGCATTTCCAGAGGCTAGGACCCCCGACTTATGACGGGAGAGAAGATTTCATGGTTCTTGACGATTGGATCCTGTCGATGGAGGAGATGTTTTCATATTCTGGCGTGACATTGGACCAGCGGGTGATGATTGCCGCCTTTCAGCTGAAAGGTTTGGCAAAGAGTTGGTGGATTCGGGAGAAGGAGGCTCTCGCAGGAGGTTGCTCATGGGAGCAGTTCAAGGGGAGGCTATTGAAGAAATTCCTGCCTTCAGTGGAGCAGGACCACCTGATGAATAGCTTTTTGCATTTGAAGCAACGACAGCTCACAGTAGGGGATTATGAGGTCGAGTTCTCCAAGTTGACCAGGTTCGCCCCGGATTTGGTTGCTTCTGAGGAAAACCGGGTGAAGAGATTTTTTGGAGGTCTTCGCAGCGAGATCCAGCAGTTGGCCAGTGCCTACCGGTCTGTGAGCTTTGCGGACGCAGTGGAGGCCGCTCTGAAGGTTGAGGCGATCGAGAACGCCAGGAATCGAGGGAAAGAATCGAGAAGGGAGAAAAGGAAAGCCGACGATGGAGGTAGCCTCGCTCCAGGTAAGAAAGGCAAGATGGTTTGGAGTTTTTGCGGCCGTGTGGGCCATCCACACGAGATGTGTTTCAAGAGGCTGGGTGCGCAGAAGCAGCTTCAGGTTATGGCTCTGCAGGGTGCTCCGAAGGATGAATTGTTTTGCACTTTGTGCAAGCGGAGGGGTGATATCTAATTCGGCGGGTTTTAAATTAAGCAAAGGTTGAAGATTTTTTCCAAACTATATCCGATAAAGGCAAGTGTACCTTATCGTCTATAGTATAGGATATTTAGAAATATCAAGGTCGTATTCCACGGGGCGCGTTGATTACTTCTACTTTGAGGAAAGTCACTATTATCTTATCTAACAATATTTTTGAGTTTTAATTACTTAGCTAGAAAAAGAGAAATTGATATCTAATTCAAGGGTTTTGATGATGATAAAAGAAGCTAGCACTCAATCAAAAGTCACCTTGGAGTGAGAATAGACAAGTGAAAAGAAATTAAATCTAATTCCGTTTAAATTGAACTACTTGACCGCGGAGGTTCCCGAAGCTCGAACATGCCTCTCTCGAGTTAATGCCCAACTAAGATTAGGAAAAATCAACCGGACTCTCGTCCTATAATCGATTACCTAAAACTTGCCTTACGAGGTGAACCCCACTATTGGATTTGACTCCAATCCGGGAGATTTACGTCATCCTCTCTCGAGGGGTGCGTGCAACTCTCTTTACCCTTGAGTGATCGATTCATACTTTGAGCCTCTCGGCTAACTAAATATGAAAACTTAAGCGAAAACCATATATAGAAAATATGGCCTCACTAATTAAAAATCAAGGGTAATTCAAGTGTTTATAAAAATGGAAAAAGAAAACTTTAGAAAATCATAACTTGTCTAACTCATCCTCGGATCATTTTGATCGAGTACTAATGAGGATTAGTTAATCATGGTGGAGGGGGAAGAGAAAGAAAGATAAAAATGCATATTAAGAAATTTTAACTAAGTAAGGGGGAGACAATAATAAAGATAACAAACTATTTTTATTTAAAAAAACTATTACAAGTCTTAAGAGAGGAAATTGCAAGCTAGGAAAAACAAAGTTACAAGCTTAAACTAGACTATTGCATTGAAAGAAAGCTAGTACATTGCATTAGAAAAAGAAGAGAGCATGAAAGTAAAGAGACATGAACATGAACATGAAAATGAAAAAATGCTCAAGATTGGCTCCAGCAGCACCTCCCCCAAAAACTTGATATCTAATTCGGTGGGTTTTAAATTAAGCAAAGGTTGAAGATTTTTTTCCAAACTATATCCGATAAAGGCAAGTGTACCTTATCGTCTATAGTATAGGATATTAAGAAATATCAAGGTCGTATTCCACGGGGCGCGTTGATTACTTCTACTTTGAGGAAAGTCACTATTATCTTATCTAACAATATTTTTGAGTTTTAATTACTTAGCTAGAAAAAGAGAATTTGATATCTAATTCAAGGGTTTTGATGATGATAAAAGAAGCTAGCACTCAATCAAAAGTCACCTTGGAGTGAGAATAGACAAGTGAAAAGAAATTAAATCTAATTCCGTTTAAATTGAACTACTTGACCGTGGAGGTTCCCGAAGCTCGAACATGCCTCTCTCGAGGTTAATGCCCAACTAAGATTAGGAAAAATCAACCGGACTCTCGTCCTATAATCGATTACCTAAAACTTGCCTTACGAGGTGAACCCCACTATTGGATTTGACTCCAATCCGGGAGATTTACGTCATCCTCTCTCGAGGGGTGCGTGCAACTCTCTTTACCCTTGAGTGATCGATTCATACTTTGAGCCTCTTGGCTAACTAAATATGAAAACTTAAGCGAAAACCATATATCGAAAATATGGCCTCACTAATTAAAAATCAAGGGTAATTCAAGTGTTTATAAAAACGGAAAAAGAAAACTTTAGAAAATCATAACTTGTCTAACTCATCCTCGGATCATTTTGATCGAGTACTAATGAGGATTAGTTAATCATGGTGGAGGGGAAAGAGAAAGAAAGATAAAAAAGCATATTAAGAAATTTTAACTAAGTAAGGGGGAGACAAAAATAAAGAGAACAAACTATTTTTATTTAAATGAAAACTATTACAAGTCTTAAGAGAGGAAATTGCAAGCTAGGAAAAATAAAGTTACAAGCTTAAACTAGACTATTGCATTGAAAGAAAGCTAGTACATTGCATTAGAAAAAGAAGAGAGCATGAAAGTAAAGAGACATGAACATGAACATGAAAATGAAAAAATGCTCAAGATTGGCTCCAGCAGCACCTCCCCCACTCCAAAATTCAGAACTCTGGACTCAAGGAGAGCCTCTGAATTTATAGGCAAAAATTTCATGTTACACGCCCTCGGTCACGGGCGTGACCAAGGGCGTGTAATCACTGTAACATCGGATCCGGCAGCGGCGTGGGCTTGGCGTGACGGCGGTGGAAAAATCGGACATTACACGCCCGTGTAACTGGGTCACGAGCGTGTACTTGGACGGCTTCATTTAATGCGGCATGGGCATGACGGACGGCGCGGCGGTGGGCTGAAATCACGCGGGAAAGTCACGGCCGTGACTTTAGGTCACGAGCGTGACTCAAGTTGACTTCTCGATGGCGGCTCCACGTCTCGACGGCGGCTCCACGTGGAAGATTCTAAAATTACACGCCCCTGGTCACGGGCGTGACTTTGGGTCACGGGTGTGACCTAGGGCGTGACTTGCTGTGGACTAGCTCAAACCGCGCGGCATCGACCTGGACTGATCTTCAAGTTACACGCCCTTGGTCACGGGCGTGACCGAGGGCGTGTAATGCTATTTTTTCCAATTTGTCCAAAATTCTGCAAATATTTAAATTAGGCTAAGTTAGAATCAAAATTACAAAAAGGAACTACTTATAACCTAAAATTGACATAAAAAGGAAAATTCATATTAAATAATTACAAATTTTATAGTAAAAACTTATATAAAAACTACTTATCAAATGCCCCCATACTTGAGGTTTTGCTATTCCAGAGCAAAAGTGTAAGACATAATATATAAGACATCCATAGGATTTTTAATTTCAAACTAAAATTTTACTAAACCAAAAGTTAATTTAAGAATAAATTCTAGGAGGAGTTAAGTTCTAAATTATGATGATGATTTGAAAAGAAAGAAAGTTATTTAAGCAAGGACTTCTCAAGACAATTAATTAGCTTACCAAAATTGTAGAAATTATAAAACAAAATTAAATTAGAATTATACGAACTCTATTTCAAAAGATACTTAAGGAAAAGAAACCTACTAAATATTGCTCTCTCCATAACTTAGTTAATCCTAGATCAAAGATATTGGCTAAGGGGAGGGGGTTTACAAAGCTTGGCATAAGAAGAGATCTTTGATTTGAGGTGATGAATTTTATCCTCTCACCTCTATATTTTTTTTTTCCTTTTGTATATGTTTAGGAGTAATGAATTTTATCCTCTTACTCCATGCCATATAATCTTTTAACATTCTCTTCTAATAAAATCCCAAAATGTATATGTTTAGGAGTAATGAATTTTATCCTCTTACTCCATGCCATATAATCTTTTAAATGATTTTGGGTGCATATGTTTAGGGAATAATGAATTTTATCCTCTTATTCCCATGACATATGATCTTTTAAACACTTTTTTTTATATGCCATCAAAAGGGTAGGGTAGAAAAAATTCTAGTTTATAAATTAAATTATGTTGAGAGCAAATTCTAGTAAAATTAAATTTCCTAAGATCTAAAGAGCTAGAAGAAAATATAATTGAAATCTAAAGTGGTTTAGCAAATTTACTACAAAATGAAGCCATTTAAAGATAAAAAGAGAAGTCATGCTAACAAAGATTCTCTAATCAAACTCAACTCATAAGATGGTTCTTAAAACAAGATTACCTAAAATTTAAAATTAACAAACTATGATAAACATAATTTTAGCCAATTAAAAAAAAACTAAAGATGCTTATAAACATTCTTAACTAGATTTCTAAGAAATCACAAAACAACAAGTAGGAGGGGTATAAGGATTTTTGGAATTTTTGATATTATCTTTTTTTGAATTTTTGATATTATCTTTTTTTTTTGAATTTTTGATATTATCTTTTTTGAATTTTTTGAATTTTTCACATTTACAAACTATTTACAAAGAAAGGAAACTAGCTTTAAAACTAACGATTTTTGTTAAGTCTTGAACTTCCCAAAGGCTACCCGGTGAAGGGTTCGCAAGGTACTAGGAGGTGTGATGGGATAAAATCCCAAACGTCCCTTTCCAAGATTTAAGTTTTCGATTTTTTATATTTTTTTTTTAGTTTTTGGTTTTACAAGTGCTTAAAATAAAAGAAAACATAGGAAAAAGGATTTTTGTTTTTGAAAATTTTCTTTTAAAACTATTTACAAATATTTACAAAGGACTATTTACACCCCCATACTTAAAGTTAAACATTGTCCCCAATGTTTAAATGTAAGTAAAGGTAAAAAAGAAATGCAAGGAAAAAGAAAGAAGAGATGGAAAAAGAGCTTCCCTGATTTTTTTGAAGCTTTTGCGGGGAAGCCGCGATTACCTAAAAAAGATGTTAAAGAAGGAACAAGAAAAAGAAAACAAGAGAAAATAATACAAAGATAACTTTGGGGTGCCTCCCAAAAGCGCTTTGTTTAAGGTCGTGTAGCTTGACCCACTTGCCGATCATGGTATATGATGAAGAAATATTGCATCACTCTTTTCATTAGGTAAGTCTCCCGGAAGATACAATTTAAGGCGGTGCCCGTTAACTTTGAAGGAACCTTTTTCCGGGTGGGAAATTAGAATTGTCCCATAAGACCAAACCTCTTTAACAATAAAAGGTCCGAACCATCGAGATTTCAGCTTTCCCGAAAAAAGGCGAAGACGAGAGTTATAAAGGAGGACGAGATCGCCCGGCGAAAAAGTTTTTGGAAATTTTATATGTTTATCGTGATAAAACTTTGTTCGCTCCTTATATAATTTGTTACTCTCATATGCATTCGCTCTCCACTCATCCAGCTCGTTCATTTGAAACTTCCTTTGCTCGCCCGCTAAAGTGGAATCGAGATTTAAAAATTTAAGCGCCCAAAATGCGCGGTGTTCTAATTCGACCGGAAGGTGGCAAGCGTTTCCATAGACCATTCGATATGGTGTACAACCGATATCGGTCTTGTACGCCGTTCGATAGGCCCATAGTGCGCCATCGAGCTTTATTGCCCAATCCTTCCGATTAATAGAAACCATTTTTTCTAAAATCCGCTTTAATTCTTGATTAACCACTTCGACTTGGCCGCTCATTTGTGGGTGATATGCAGTGGATAGTTTGTGCGTGACACCATATTTTGCTAAGGTTTTTGTGAATTGAGTATTGCAAAAATGGGTGCCCCGATCACTCACAATAGCGCGCGGAGTGCCAAATCGAGAGAATAATTTTTTTAAAAAGTTAACGACGACTCGTGCATCGTTGGTGGGGAGAGCTTGCGCTTCCGCCCACCTCGACACGTAGTCGACCGCCACTAGAATATACTTATTTGAAAACGAAGGAGGGAGAGGACCAACGAAATCAATGCCCCAAAGGTCGAAAATTTCGCATTCTAAGAAAGTGTTTTGGGGCATCTCATCCCGGCGGGAGATGTTCCCCGACCGCTGGCAGCTGTCGCAAGTACTCACAAGGGTGTGAGCATCTTTGAAGAGCGTGGGCCAATAAAAGCCCGCCTCCAGCGCCTTCCTCGCGGTGCGGTTCGAATGATAATGACCACCGGATGGTCCCTCGTGACAATGTTGTAAAATTTTAAGACCCTCCTCACTCGAGACGCATCGTCTCACCACTTGGTCTGCGCATACACGGAATAAAAAGGGGTCCTCCCAAAAGTAATTCTTTAAATCAGAAAAGAATTTCTTCTTTTGCTGACTCGAGAATTCTTTTGGCAAGACCCGGGCTACTAAATAGTTAGCCAGATCTGCAAACCAGGGGGTAGACGATGAATTAATATTTTCGAGAGCGAGGAGGCGCTCTTCGGGAAATTTATCATCGATGTCAGATTCTATCAAAACTTCCGAGGCGGGGTTTTCTAAACGGGAGAGATGATCGGCCGCCAAGTTTTCGGCCCCCCTTTTGTCCTGGATCTCTAAGTCAAACTCCTGCAAGAGGAGGATCCATGGTAAAAGACGAGGCTTAGCGTCCGATTTGCTTAAAAGATACCTTAGTGCGGAGTGATCCGTGAAGACAATAACTTTTGAGAGGGTGATATATGACCTAAACTTGTCGAAGGCAAAAACGATTGCTAGAAGCTCCTTTTCGGTAGTGGTGTAATTCGCTTGTGCCGACGTGAGTGTTTTGCTCTCATAATAAATAGGGTGGAAATACTTACTCACCCGTTGGCCTAAACGGCACCAACCACAATGTCACTCGCGTCGCACATGATTTCAAAAGGGAGCGACCAATCCGGCGCGACTAGAATCGAGGAGTTTATAAGTTTCTCTTTGATGAGTTTAAAAGCCAAATGGCATTCATCGCTAAAAATAAACGAGGATTCTTTTTCAAGAAGGTGGGTAAACGGCTTTGTGATTTTTGAAAAATTCTGTATAAAGCGCCGATAAAACCCCGCGTGGCCTAGGAAACTACAAATAGCTTTTACGTTTGTTGGAGGGGGGAGTTTTTCAATTACTTCGATCTTGGCCCTATCGACCTCGATCCCCATGCCCGAAATTTTATGGCCAAGGACTAATCCTTCCTTGACCATAAAATGGCATTTCTCCCAATTAAGTGCTAAATTCGTTTCCTCGCATCGCTGCAACACGCGCTCAAGATTTTGTAAACAATTTTTAAATGAGTTTCCAAATACGGAAAAGTCGTCCATAAACACTTCCATCACCTCCTCTACTAACTCGTCAAATATCGCCAGCATACATCTTTGAAATGTAGCTGGCGCGTTGCAAAGATCAAATGGCATCCTTCGATAAGCGAAGGTGCCAAAGGGACAAGTGAAAGTGGTTTTCTCTTGGTCGTCGGGCGAAATCGGGATTTGAAAATATCCCGACAAACCATCGAGAAAACAGTAGTAGGAGTGACCTGAAAGGCGCTCTAAAATTTGATCGATGAACGATAGAGGGAAGTGATCCTTACGGGTGGCATCATTTAGTTTTCGGTAATCGATGCACATCCGTCAACCCGTAACAGTACGGGTTGGGATCAACTCGTTATTCTCGTTAGCTACTACCGTAACGCCACCTTTCTTCGGTACGACTTGTACTGGGCTAACCCAAGTACTATCCGATATCGGGTAGATAATTCCTGCGTCCAATAGTTTGATCACTTCGGCCTTAACGACTTTTTTCATGTTAGGGTTTAGCCGCCGTTGAGGCTGGACCAAATTTCGGGAATTATCTTCGAGAAAGATTTTATGAGTGCAGAAGGAAGGGTTTATACCCTTAATATCCGAAATTTGCCACGCAATTGCGTGGCGGTGCTTTCTTAAGACAATAGCCAACTCGGAAATTTCCGAGTTGCTAAGTTCGGATGAAACAATGACGGGTAGCTTCGACTCTTTTTCTAAAAATAAATACTTAAGGTGAGGGGGAAGTTGCTTTAGTTCTAAAACGGGTGGCTCTTCATAAGAAGTTTTGATTTTTAATTTTTCTAAAAATAGTGGTTCGGGTGGTGTGAAACGAGTGACTTCTTCTTCTTCCTGACAAAAGAGCACGGCGAGCTCGGACTCGTGACTCGAGGTGGAGACTAACTCGGTAGGGGAATCGAATTCCCAATACTCTTCCAGGTAAAAACCCGAATCGTCGTTTTCTAATGTGTTCCGCATCGAGGAATTTATGCCAAAAGAAACTTCATCGTATCCAACCCGTAGGAGGAGCTTTCCGTTACTTACGTCAATAATGGCGCGGGAGGTGGCAAGGAAGGGGCGGCCAAGTATGAGGGGTACTTCGGCATCCTCTTCGATGTCAAGAATGACAAAGTCCACCGGGAAGATGAACTTGTCGACCTTGACGAGCACATCCTCCACTATTCCTACCGGATATTTTACAGAGTGATCCGCTAATTGAATACTCATTCGATGGGGCTTGGATTTCCTAGACCTAGCTTTTTAAAGAGTGAAAAGGGCATGAGATTGATACTTGCTCCCAAATCCGCTAAAGCGTGTTTTACTAACGAATTGCCAAATAAAAACGGGATGGAGAACCTTCCCGGGTCATTCACTTTTCGAGGCAATTTGTTGAGTACAACCGCGGAGCATTCTGCGTTCAAAGAAATATGCGAAATATCTTCTAACTTTTTCTTATTGGAGAGCAACTCCTTAAGATATTTCGCATACTTAGGCATTTGAGAGATAGCCTCGCAGAAGGGTACATTAATGTGAATTTGCTTTAAAATATCTAAAAACTTTTTATAATTCTTTTCGGCGCTCTCGCTCTTAAACTTAGATGGATACGGAATATTAGATGTAGAAACGCGCAGAGCTATCGTAGCAGGAAAATTCGAAGATAAAATAGGAGAAGGAGGAGGTGGAGAGGAAGTTACCTTGGGTTCATCCTGTTTAGAAACCACCTCCTTCCCGCTTCAGAGTGTAATCGCGTTTGCGCTCTCCCTTGGGTTTGGCTCCGTGTTTCCCGGAAGGGCTCCTTGCTGGCGCTCGGAGATTATCTTTGCTAGCTGGCCCACTTGATTCTCCAAATTTTTGATCGATCCGGTGAGGTTCCGGATGTTCGCTTCATTTGTAGCAACATATTTTGCAAAAATCTCTTCAAGCGGAGAGGGTTTTTGCTATTGCGGTGGGAAACCGGGTGAATTAAAATTTGGAGGGGGAGTTAAATTGAGAAGTTGATTTGGAGGTTGATTTAAATTTAAGGGACGCTGAGCATTTCCTTGATTGCTCCATGAGAAATTCGGATGATTCCTATAACCCGCATTGTAGGTGTTGTTATACGGAGCGGTGTTCGGGTTATAGGAAGGCCGAGGCGGATTTCCCATGTAATCAACTTGCTCTTCAATTAAAGTATTATTAGCCCAAGGAGGAGTGGCGGAAGAAGCAGACATCTCCGCCACTTGCTTTGTTAAGCGCTCAACTTGTAAAGCCAAATTTGAAGTAGCGTCTATTTCAAAAAGTCCGGCCGGCTTGCTAGGCCGAGCTCGGGGCAAATTGCATTGATACGCATTAGTGGCCATTTCCTCAAAAAGCTCTTGAGCGGCCTCCGGGGTTTTCTTATTTAATGAGCCCCCAGCGGCCGCATCAATCATTTGCCTAGTTTGGAAATTTAAGCCGTTATAAAAGATTTGCACTTGTTGCCAAGTTGGCAGTGCGTGGTGAGGGCATCTACGCAAAAGCTCCTTGAAGCGCTCCCATGTATCATAGAGAGTCTCCGAGTCAATTTGCATAAATGACGCAATATCCGTGCGCATTTTAGCGGTTTTTGAAGGCGGAAAATACTTTGTAAGAAATTTTCCCGCCATATCGGCCCATGTAGTGATGGAGTCCCTAGGAAGGGAGCCCAACCACTGCTTAGCCTTACCCCGCAAAGAAAAAGGAAAAAGACGTAATCGAATGGCGTCATCGGTGACTCCATTGATTTTGAACGTGTCGCAAATTTTGAGAAAGTAAGAAATATGATAGTTTGGATCTTCGTCCGGGTGACCATCGAAGGTCACCGATTGTTGTACCATTTGTATAGTGCTAGACTTGATCTCAAAGTTATTGTTTGCCACCGGGGGGCGAACAATACTTGATTGTGTCCCGTCCAGATTCGGCTGCGCATAATAGGACATGGTCCGTTGCACAACCTCATTAGGATTTGGCAGATTAGGCGGATTAGGGTCACCCATATTTGCTGTGTTAGTGTCCCCGATCGACTCTTCGAATTCTACTTGATTTTCCTGATTATGAGAACGGCGGCGCCTCGAAAGGGTTCGCTCGATCTCTGGATCAAAAGGAATATTCGAAGCGCTACCTCGGGTCATACACTAGGAAAAAGAAAAGGAATAAAGGAAAAAAAAGGAAAAGAAAAGAGCTACGAGAGAACAGAGAATTATTAAAAACAAAACGAAAGAAAAAGAAGAAAAATGATTAATTATAAATATATAATATATATATATAATAATTTTTTTCTTGATTTTCTTCTTCTCTTTTTTTTTGTTCTTTTAGGCGAATTAAGTTAGTCTTGGACTTCCCGAGATCTGCCCTGTGAAGGGATTGCAAGGTACTAGGAGGTGAGATGGGATGACACCCCAAACGTCCCTTTCCAAGATTTTAATTTCACCTTAAGATTTTCAAAAATAGAAAAACTAAAATAAAAAATGATAAAATTAATAGCTATCCTCGTTTCAAAATATCTACGCAAAAGTCCCCGGCAACGGCGCCAAAAACTGGATATCTAATTCGGTGGGTTTTAAATTAAGCAAAGGTTGAAGATTTTTTTCCAAACTATATCCGATAAAGGCAAGTGTACCTTATCGTCTATAGTATAGGATATTAAGAAATATCAAGGTCGTATTCCACGAGGCGCGTTGATTACTTCTACTTTGAGGAAAGTCACTATTATCTAATCTAACAATATTTTTGAGTTTTAATTACTTAGCTAGAAAAAGAGAAATTGATATCTAATTCAAGGGTTTTGATGATGATAAAAGAAGCTAGCACTCAATCAAAAGTCACCTTGGAGTGAGAATAGACAAGTGAAAAGAAATTAAATCTAATTCTGTTTAAATTGAACTACTTGACTGTGGAGGTTCCCGAAGCTCGAACATGCCTCTCTCGAGGTTAATGCCCAACTAAGATTAGGAAAAATCAACCGGACTCTCGTCCTATAATCGATTACCTAAAACTTGCCTTACGAGGTGAACCCCACTATTGGATTTGACTCCAATCCGGGAGATTTACGTCATCCTCTCTCGAGGGATGCGTGCAACTCTCTTTACCCTTGAGTGATCGATTCATACTTTGAGCCTCTCGGCTAACTAAATATGAAAACTTAAGCGAAAACCATATATCGAAAATATGGCCTCACTAATTAAAAATCAAGGGTAATTCAAGTGTTTATAAAAATGGAAAAAGAAAACTTTAGAAAATCATAACTTGTCTAACTCATCCTCGGATCATTTTGATCGAGTACTAATGAGGATTAGTTAATCATGGTGGAGGGGGAAGAGAAAGAAAGATAAAAATGCATATTAAGAAATTTTAACTAAGTAAGGGGGAGACAAAAATAAAGAGAACAAACTATTTTTATTTAAATGAAAACTATTACAAGTCTTAAGAGAGGAAATTGCAAGCTAGGAAAAACAAAGTTACAAGCTTAAACTAGACTATTGTATTGAAAGAAAGCTAGTACATTGCATTAGAAAAAGAAGAGAGCATGAAAGTAAAGAGACATGAACATGAAAATGAAAAAATGCTCAAGATTGGCTCCAGCAGCACCTCCCCCACTCCAAAATTCTGAACTCTGGACTCAAGGAGAGCCTCTGAATTTATAGGCAAAAATTTCATGTTACACGCCCTCGGTCACGGGCGTGACCAAGGGCGTGTAATCACTGTAACATCGGATCCGGCAGCGGCGTGGGCTTGGCGTGACGGCGGTGGAATAATCGGACATTACACGCCCATGTAACTGGGTCACGAGCGTGTACTTGGACGACTTCATTTAATGCGGCATGGGCATGACGGACGGCGCGTCGGTGGGCTGAAATCACGCGGGAAAGTCACGGCCGTGACTTTGGGTCACGGGCGTGACTCAAGTTGACTTCTCGACGGTGGCTCCACGTGGAAGATTCTAAAATTACACGCCCCTGGTCACGGGCGTGACTTTGGGTCACGGGCGTGACCTAGGGCGTGACTTGCTGTGGACTAGCTCAAACTGCGCGGCATCGACCTGGACTGATCTTCAAGTTACACGCCCTTGGTCACGGGCGTGACCGAGGGTGTGTAATGCTATTTTTTTCCAATATGTACAAAATTCTGCAAATATTTAAATTAGGCTAAGTTAGAATCAAAATTACAAAAAGGAACTACTTATAACCTAAAATTAACATAAAAAGGAAAATTCATATTAAATAATTACAAATTTTCTATTAAAAACTTATATAAAAACTACTTATCAAGGGGGCACGACGAAAGTCGTTGCTGGTCAAAGGGCAAGGTTTGTTATCAGTGCAGGTAGAAGGGACACGTGAAGTCCAAGTGCCCGCAACTTCAGTATGCCGGCCAGCAGTTTGCACTCCCAGCCGCGGCACCACCGCAACCGCCTCAGCAGCAGCTGATAGAACGAGGAAAGGTAAAGCTAAACACAGTGACAAAGGAGGAAGCGCAGTGCTCGAACCAGGTGATATCAGGTTCGTTCTCATTCTCGTTATAGTTTAACTTTGTTATGTCGATTTGGATGTTATTAATGCCTCATCCGTGTCTTGTCGTGTGTCTATACTGCTTGTTAGGCGAGTTTAAGGTTCGAGACTGTTGGGTGCACATTCTGTTTGACTCTGGTGCCACTCACTCTTTTGTGGCCAAGAGGTTTGTTGATCGGCATCGCTGGGCCTTAGAGCGAGTTGATGATCCGTTTCATGTCAAGTACCCGTCCAGTGATTCAGTGGTGTCTGATCTGTGCGTGAGGCAGTGTCCGATCGTGTTGGATCGATTTTTGGGCTATGCAGATCTAAAGGTGATCGATTTGGGGGAGTTCGACGTGATCTTGGGCATGGATTGGCTAGACCGTTATGATGTCGTGATCCAGTGCATGGATAAGCGTCTGGATTTCCTGATGGATGATGGCCAGCCCAGGAGCGTGTTCCGTTCCCCGCGTCAGACTTCCTCAGTTATGTCAGTGGTCTGTGCCCAGGCTTTGGCGGAGTTTGATGGCCGGGTCTGCCTTGTTTCTGTTTTGCTTGCGGCTTGTGCAGCGACACCTTGTGTGGAGGACATTCCTGTGGCGCGGGGGTTCCCGGACGTTTTTCCCGACAACCTTCCTGGTCTCCCTCCAGAGCGAAAGGTTGAGTTTGTGATAGATATGGAGCCCGGGACCCTCCCTATTGCGAAGGCACCCTATCGTATGGCACCGCGGGAGTTGGAGGAGCTTTGCACTCAGCTGGAAGAGTTGCTGCAGCTTGGATTTATTAGGCCGAGTTCGTCGCCTTGGGGTGCACCGGTTCTGTTTGTGAAGAAGGATGGGTCGATGAGGCTTTGCATCGATTACAGGGAGTTGAACAAGGTCACAATCAAAAATAGGTATTTGTTGCCGCAGATTGATGACTTGTTCGACCAGTTGCAAAGTAGCTGCGTATTCTCGAAGATCGACCTCCGGTCCGGTTACCATCAGCTGAGGATTCGCGACTCAGACGTTCCGCAAACTGCTTTCCGGTCGCGTTACGCACATTTTGAGTTCCTGGTGATGTCCTTTGGGCTGACGAATGCGCCCTCGGCTTTCATGGATCTGATGAACAGGGTGTTCCGAGACTTCCTGGACCAGTTCGTAGTGGTCTTTATTGATGATGTGCTGATCTATTCTTTGAGTTAGGAGGAGCATGCTCAGCATCTGCGATTGGTGATGGCTACCTTGAGGGCACACAAGCTGTATGCTAAGCTGAGCAAGTGCGAATTCTGGCTTTCGCAGGTCTCTTTCTTGGGTCACGTGGTGAGCAAGGGTGGCATCTCTGTGGACCTAGCGAAAGTCGCCGCTGTTTTGGACTGGAAGAGGCCATCGTCGCCGAAGGAGATCCGTAGTTTTCTGGGTTTACCTGGTTATTATCGGAGGTTTGTAGAGGGTTTCTCAGGCATTTCCGCGCCTCTGACTAGGTTGATGATGAGTCCAATTTATATACACTTTTATGGACTCATCTGGGCCGAGTTTTGAGTCAAAGCACTACACATTAGACATGTTTTTGCTCATATTTGCTCTCTATACTTCATTCCATGCTAAGTGCACTATTAGGCCTGTTTCGGTGGATTTTCTTGTATTTCTATGGTCTAGTAGCTTTTCCTGCAGGTCCTGGGGTCGTGTGCGCGTTCGGCATGGTGCAGGGGAATTTTTGGCCTAAAAAGCCTCTGATCGTGCGCATTCCTTCTCGCACGATCAGGCGCACGACCACTGGTCGTGCGATAAATCCCAGCCCAGATCGAGATCGGACCAAAGATATGCGCACGATCACAGGCCTTTCTTCGCGCACGACCACTGGTCGTGCGGCCCTGACCGTGCGCTTTTGTGCAGATTTGGATTGAGCTACAGGTTCTTCGCGCACGATCAGAGGCATTCCTTCGCGCACGACCATTGGTCGTGCGCCTAATCGTGCGCGTTGTTTAATTCTGCTCCGTCTATAAATAGACATGCGCGATTTTAGGCCGGGATCGATCTCCCGACTCCGCCCAGCAGCGCCGTTTCGTGCTCCAGATCTCCCATCTCGCCTCTCCATCACCCCCCACCTTCGGGAGGAGCTCCGGACGCCATTCTCTTGCAAATCTCAAGCCGGAGCATCCTCTAGGCCTCCTCCATTGATCGTGCATCTCCAAAGCTTCATTTCAAGTGATTTCCTGCTGCATATATGAAGTTCTCCGGTGAGATCGTGGCCAGAGAAGATTGACGGAGAAGACGGGTATAATAGAAGAAGGTGACAGCTCTTCCGGAACCCGGACGGCTGTTGGAGCCCGAGTCCGGACAAGGATTGACAACCCTAGATTCCGGTCGTGAACCTCTGATGAGTCTCCGTGCTTTGGATGTAATCTAAACCCCCTTTATATTGTAGTATCATTTCCTTTATAGTTTGGGTGTATGAACAATGTTTGCTTAAACCTTATCATATTATTTTTGTATTTCATGTTAATGTGAACTTGATATGAGTGGTTTATGCAAGTGAGGAGCGCCCCATTCCATCCTCCATCCCGCCGTCACGTTCGTGTACCGCACTAGCAATTGCTAGTGACGTGCTCGTCGACGAGGTGCTTGCGACCCTCATCCGTATGCCTACTCTTCCATCCGCCTAGCGAAGCGTAGCATAGCGGCCAGTGTAATCCATTCCGACTACGCCGTTGCGAACCATTCCATCCGCAAGACTTTTCTTCCATCCGCCTAGCGAAGCGTGGCATAGCGGCCTGTGTAATCCATTCGCCTAACGAAGCAGTGCGCTCAAGGCCTGCACAGTTCGAGTCCGCACGCATTCACCTCATCCGCTAGCCTACTCGCCCAACCGCCTAGTGAAGCAGCGCGCTCAAGGCCTGCCTAGTTTCCATCCCGCCAAGCGAAGCAGTGCGCTCAAGGCCTGCATAGGAGTAGGTTAACTCTTTTTATTTTATTTCCACAAACCAAAATCCCTTTCGTCCACATTCCATCCGCCATAAGGACTTCAATCTCAAGTCTTTCCTCAAAAGTAAACTCCACCTTACTGTGTTCCTTCTGAGATTCGATACTTGGGGATTAACTCCCACATTTTATATTACTTGAACGGTTGGTACACTGCCGTGTCGTGCCGCAATCCTACCACAGCCTATAGCTGTGTGCAGGATTTGCGCATCATGTTTTTGGCGCCGTTGCCGGGGAACAAGGTCGTGTGAGTTTTCTTGAGAGGGAGAGCTGAGAGAGAGAGAAGTTTCTTCCAGTGTGTATAGACGCTTTATTATTTTTGTTTGCTTTCTGATCATTTTCTGTTTGTTTGTTTATTTCTCTTCTGTTTTAAATTTTTTGGCAAGTTTAATCTAAGGATTTTTATTAGTTTGTGTAGATTTCCTTGCAAAGAATTTCAGTCTATTTATATCTGCTTTAATTTTTGAAAATGTCGTCATGGGATATTTCACCTAGCTTTACTGACAAGATGGTTTATTATATAGACCAAATGAATGAGTTAAATGCTAGGCAGTGTAGGAACTTTGTTTGCTTGTTGTGTCGAGGAGAGGGTCATGAATTGAAGGACTGTCCTAGTTTTTTCAATCCTGACCACTGCTCCTCCACTCATGACAACATTGTCCCTATCGCTCATTCTTTACCCATGGAGGTAATTGTGCCCTTTACCCCCGAGCTTGTCTCGTGCATGGACTCCTCACTCCCTGTGTATGGCTTCACTCCCAGTGATGATGATCACTCATCTGTTATCTAACAAGGAGAGGAATGGGAGCTCCTAGATGCACCTGAGTATGATGAGTAAAGTATTCTTTCCATTGGGGAGGCGTTAGCGGATCTGTTTGCGGAGGAACCAAATCTTTTTGTTCCTCCAATTTCTTTGCATGATTTTTCTACACACATTTTTTATGATCCTATCGAAGTGAAGGAGTGGGGTGATGCTTCTGACTCGGAGGGTGCTCCAAAGTGGGATGAGGAGTTCGTCTTCCCCGAAGGGGAGAATGAATACTTTGATCACGATGATGCACCTCGGTGGGATGAGGAGGATACTCTCTTTGATGAGGAGGTTTGCACTGCCTCATGGGACGAGGAGGTCCAACTCACCACCGAGGCCCTTGAGTTCTTGGGTTCCCCTCGCTATGATACTTACGATGATGATAGTGATCTATCCTTGGATGCTGCCAGGAGTGAAACCGGGATCACTCCTCCTTTGTTTGATTCTTTTAGTCCTTCGTCCATTTTATTTCCTAATCCTCTTTCTTTTAGTGATTATGCTGATAAGGTCATCCTTCCTGCTTCCCCTCTTGCATTTATGTCTGATATTTCATTTATCCCTCTGCAAGCGCTTGAATTTATAGACCCATTCTTGGGTAATTTTGAGAGGCATTCTTGGCAGGGAAAGCAGTTGGCAATGATGAATTCAATCGTCTATTCCACTTCATCATCATTGCCTGCTTTTTCCTTGAAAGACTGGGTGCAGGGTGGAAAGCGTTACTTCATCCATGACTGCAGATTGGAGGAGAGGAAGAGGATGAAGAAAGATGAAATATGGAGATGGAAAGCTCCTGATCTTCTGATGTGCTGCTATCGGGTCTTCGGACCCATTTCGTTCATTTTCAGTTACTATTTTAAATCAACTTATATTTGATCATTTTGAGGCATATAATATTTAGGATTTACTAGCTTTTGCTTTATGCTTAGACTATTATTAAAACTGCTTAATACAGGTATTAAGTCTAGCTTAAGGACGGTAAACAAAAGCGCTGCTGGGAGACAACCCAAGTTTTTGTTGCTAACCCGTTAAAAGTTTAGTGTTATATATTTTTGCTTGGAGCCTTTTTGCCTGCAGGTGTGCGACAATTTCTTTTGGTGGCGGATTTGGATTCCCTTCGCAGTATTAACGCCAATCTTCTGGTATGCTCATATCTGAGCATAAGTACCCTCTTCCTCAACATTTCTTTATTCTCATTGTCATTATTCATGTGATTGTCCAATTCAAGCCTAGGGGGAGTGTACCGAGTGTTCACTGCACGTGCACTAGTGCTTAGCATGCTAGAAGTATTTTATTTTCAGTTTTATGATTTATTTACTTTCTCCACACACCACTACACCCACTTGAGCGCACACTCACTTGTTTGTGTGCTTCCGTTCACGCTTATCTTGGTTTGGAATGCGAAATAGGATGTTAGCTTAGGAATTGCAAATTGGAGTACGATGTTGACTCTTGTAGTGCTCTAGTCGCATATTCCTTGCTTGCATAGAAATTTGAGTAGAATTAGATTGTCTCTATACTTCTAATTTACAATTAGTATTCTTGTGTAGTTTTTGATTTATTGTACTTATTTGGTGAATGTAACAGAAATTTGCGGTAGCACAGTGTTGTGTGTAAGCAAGCGCTAGTTGTGTGTTGCTCGAGTCGGGAGGAAGGTTTACCTTTCTCGTGGGCTAAGAACTTGCCCCAAGCGACTCTCGAAGCATGGGTGAGAGCGTCTCAATAAGTTGAGCGTGACGTAGGCCATCTAGTTGGCTAGTTTGAGCTTTGATTTCCATGACCCATTCACTCACCCTTGCAAGCCAAATTTGTGCCTACCCCTCCTTTGTTTCAGCTCTTCTTCCAATCACCAAAACCTGAAGCTTATCCTATTATCGCAACCAAGTAGTGAGTTAACTGAAATTATGTTTCTTATTTGGGTGTGATGTATGGAATTTTGGTGATGTGAAAAAATTTATTATATTGTGTGCTGAACACACCTTTGTAAACCAATTGGGGGATAAAATGATTGAAAAAAAATGAAGTTAGAAGTAAAAATATGAAGAAAAAAATTCTGAAATGATAAGAAATCCCCTCGGGCGTAATAGAAAAAATTTCGGTAGGTGTTTGTTCGGAGTAGGCTATGTGCACACACAGTTTTCAAGCTAAGTCTGGGGGTGTGTCACACTAGCATTTGTCTTGGACTTGTTCAGGTGCAGCATGGTCTTTTAATTCATTCGGATTGCGTAGCCATCATGTTTATCATTGTATGCCATACCGTAGCCTAAGCCCCGTAATAACCTGAAAGCCCTACCGATTCAACTTATGAGTCTGCTAGCGCTGTGGAGAGAGTGTGATCGGGCAAGCCTATGGTTCTCATCGTTGATGGATTTCAGCGGAGTTGTGCCTGAACTCCGGTCTTTAGCAACACCCTCCTGAGTGGCTCGTCTACTTTCACACCGGGCACGACCGAAAAATTCTTCATGATTCACAATCCGAGTACTAATAAATCTCTACTTTACGCATTGGCACTATTGTAATTTAGTAAGCATAGTTAGAATCTTCTTTTGCTGAATTTCTATTCGCATGGGTATGTTACTTCGCACCGTACTCTTTCTTTGCAATTCTCTACGCTAACTGCCATTTTCATATTCCGCCAGATTTGTTTGCTCGGGACGCGCAAACATGTAAGTCTGGGGGTGTGATGAGTCCCATTTATATACACTTTTATGGACTCATCTGGGCCGAGTTTTGAGTCAAAGCACTACACATTAGATGCGTTTTCGCTCATATTTGCTCTCTATACTTCATTCCCTGCTAAGTGCACTTTTAGGACCGTTTCGGTGGATTTTCTTGTATTTCTGTGGTCTAGTAGCTTTTCCTACAGGTCCTGGGGTCGTGTGCGCATTCGGGATGGTGCAGGGGAATTTTTGGCCTAAAAAGCCTCTGATCGTGCGCATTCCTTCGCGCACGATCAGGCGCACGACAACTGGTCGTGCGATAAATCCCAGCCCAGATCGAGATCGGACCAAAGATATGCGCACGATCACAGGCCTTTCTTCGCGCACGACCACTGGTCGTGCGCCCCTGACCGTGCGCTTTTGTGCAGATTTGGATTGAGCTACAGGTTCTTCGCGCACGATCAGAGGCATTCCTTCGCGCATGACCATTGGTCGTGCGCTTGATCGTGCGCGTTGTTTAATTCTGCTCCGTCTATAAATATACATGCGTGATTTTAGGTCGGGATCGATCTCCCGACTCCGCCCAGCAGCGCCGTTTCGTGCTCCAGATCGCCCATCTCGCCTCTCCATCACCGCCCACCTTCGGGAGGAGCTCCGACCGCCATTCTCTTGCAAATCTCAAGTCGGAGCATCCTCTAGGCCTCCTCCATTGATCGTGCATCTTCAAAGCTTCATTTCAAGGGATTTCCTGCTGCATATATGAAGTTCTCCGGTGAGATCGTGGCCAGAGAAGATTGACGGAGAAGACGGGTATAATAGAAGAAGGTGACAGCTCTTCCGGACCCCGGACGGCAGTTGGAGCCCGAGTCCGGACATGTATTGACAACCCTAGATTCCGGTCGTGAACCTCCGATGAGTCTCCGTGCTTTGGTTGTAATCTAAACCCCCTTTATACTATAGTATCGTTTCCTTTATAGTTTGGGTGTATGAACAATGTTTGCTTAAACATTATCATATTATTTTTGTATTTCATGTTAATGTGAACTTGATATGAGTGGTTTATGCAAGTGAGGAGCGCCCCATTCCATCCTCCATCCCACCGTCACGTTCGTGTGCCGCACTAGCAATTGCTAGTGGTGTGCTCGTCGACGAGGTGCTTGCGACCCTCATCCGTATGCCTACTCTTCCATCCGCCTAGCAAAGCGTGGCATAGCGGCCCGTGTAATCCATTTCGACTACGCCGGTGCAAACCATTCCATCCGCAAGCCTTATATTCCATCTGCCTAGCGAATCGTGGCATAGCGGCCCGTGTAATCCATTCGCCTCACGAAGCAGTGCGCTCAAGGCCTGCACAGTTCGAGTCCGCACTCATTCACCTCATCCGCTTGCCTACTCGCCCATCTGCCTAGTGAAGCAGCGCGCTCAAGGCCTGCCTAGTTTCCATCCCGCCAAGCGAAGCATTGCGCTCAAGGCCTGCATAGGAGTAGGTTAACTCTTATTATTTTATTTCCACAAACCAAAATCCCTTTCGTCCGCATTCCATCCGCCATAAGGACTTCAATCTCAAGTCCTTCCTCAAAAGTAAACTCCACCTTACTGTGTTCCTTCCGAGATTCAATACTTGGGGATTAACTCCCTCATTTTATATTACTTGAACGGTCGGTACACTATCGTGTCGTGCCGCAGTCCTACCAGAGCCTATAGCTGTGTGCAAGATTTGCGCATCAGTTGACGCGGAAGGAAGCAGCTTTCGATTGGAGCGAGCAGTGCGAGGAGGCCTTTCAGGAGTTAAAGAGAAGGTTGTGCTCCGCTCTGGTTTTGGCCCTCCCGGCTGAGGGAGTGGAGTTGCAGGTCTACATCGATGCTTTGCTGTTAGGCCTTGGTTGTGTCCTTATGTAGGAGGGCAAGGTCATTGCGTACGGGTCGCGGCAACTAAAGGAGCATGAGCGGAACTACCCGACGCATGATTTGGAGTTTGCTGCGGTGATCTATGCCTTGAAGCTGTGGAGGCATCTCTTGTATGGTGTAGAGTGCAAGGTCTACTCAATCATAAGATCCTGGTTTACGTGTTTTCCCAGCGCGAGCTGAACCTGCGCCAGCGTCGGTGGATGGAGTATGTGGCCGATTACGATGTGGAGATTCTCTATCACCCTGGCAAGGCAAATGTAGTGGAGGATGCCCTGAGCAGGAAGTCAGCTTCTGTTTTTGGACTCTCTGTGCAGTCCCTGGTGGAGGAGTTCTTTCTGATGAGTATCGCGGTGAAGCCCAGTGGTGGTCCGTCTCGTTTGGAGGTTGAGGAGCCGTCCTGGATTGTTTTGGCGAGGTTGCACCAAAGGGATGATCTGGATTTGCAGCACCTCCAGAGTAGAGCAGAGAGGGATGAGTTGCCAGATTTCCCGATTGATGTGGAGGGTACTTTGAGGTTCCGTGGCAGGCTGTGTATACCCGGGGTGGAGCAGATTCAGGCGAAGATTTGTGAGGAGGCTCACGACTCCAGCCTATCTTATCACCCTGACTCTACCAAGATGTATCGCGACCTGAAGCAGATTGTGTGGTGGCCCGGTATGAAGGGCGATATTGTGAGATTCATGGCGCAGTGCTACACTTGTCAGCGCGTCAAGGCAAATCACAGGAGGCCCGGGGGCAAGTTGACGTCGTTGGATATTCCCTTGTGGAAGTGGGAGAGCATCTCTATGGATTTCATTAATGGATTGCCGAGATCTCCGCGGGGGGCATGATGCAGTCTGGGTAATCGTTGACAGGTTGACCAAGTGTGCTCATTTCGTGTCGTACAAGACTGGTTATTCGATGGGGAAGATTGTGTCTCTTTATGTGCAGGAGGTCATCAGGTTGCATGGGGTTCCAGCGAGCATAGTATCTGATCGTGATTCCAGGTATACCTCCCATTTCTGGCAGAGTCTGCAAGGGGCTTTGGGCACCGATCTCAGGTATTCCACAGCTTATCATTCGTAGACGAATGGGCAGACAGAGAGGGTTAACCAGATCGTGGAGGATATGATCCGGTGCTATATTCTAGAGCACGGCGGAGCTTGGGATAAACGCCTTGGGCTCATGGAGTTCGCGTACAACAATTGCTACCAGGAGAGCTTGCAGATGGATCCGTTTGAGGCGTTGTATGGGAGGAGATGTCGGACTCCCCTGTTTTGGGCTGAAGTGGGAGAGAAGCCTGTCTGGGTCCTGAGGTTTTGGAGGAGATGTGTTTTGCTGTGAGGCAAATCCGAGAGAGGTTGCGGATAGCTCAAGAGCACTATGAGAAGTACACCAATTGGCGTAGGAGTGATCTGGAATTTGCAGTGGGGGACCTGGTGTTCCTGAAGGTGTCCCCGATGGCAGGCTGTTGATGAGTCCTGATTATATACACATATATGGACTCATCTGGGCCGTTTATCTAGTCATTCCACCGCACTTTAGCCCTGTTTTAGTTTATATTCGTTATCACTTGCTATGTGCACTTCTAGGCCCATTTTGGTGTTATTTCGTATCTTTCTTTGTTAGTAGTTTTCATGCACTGTTAGGTGCCACTTTCAGTGGCTCGATTAGTGGTATACACTAGAACAGGAGTCGTGCAGGTGCTTCCGGTGCAATTCTGCACAGGAACACTGCGCACGATCACTGGTTCTATTGCGCACGACCACCGGTCGTGCGCCACTGATCGTGCGCACCTAACCCTTTTTCATGAGTTCTGTCTGGTGTCGTGCGCACGACCATCTACGCTATTGCGCACGACCACCGGTCGTGCGCCACTGTTCGTGCGCACTTATCATTAATTATCTGAGTTCTATTTCGGCTAATGCGCACGACCACCGACAATAGTGCGCACGACCATCGGTCGTGCGCCACTGGTCGTGCGAACATATTATTTTATAATTTCTGTCTTTGCAGGCTCCGTCCAGGCAGAGCGCACGATCACCGAATTCTAGTGCGCACGACCACTGGTCGTGCGCCAATGACCGTGCGCACTGTTTAATTCCAGCGCCTATAAATACCGCTGCTCGCGATTTTAGGTCAGATCCCGAATTCCAGCCGCCGTTTTCCGCCCGGTTCCGTCCGACTTCGCCCCTCCATCGTCGCCCACCATCTAGAGGTGCTCCGGGCTTGTTCTTCACGCCGATCTTGAGCCGGAGTGTCCTCTCGGCCTCCTCCTTCATCCAAGAGCTTCAAAGAGAGATCTAGCCGCCATCTCCATCGAGCAAGAGGAAGTTTGCAACCTCTACCGGATCGTGACACGAAGAAGACGGGTCCATTGGAGAGTCGTGACAGCTCTCTCTACCCCGGACGTAGTTGCGGACCGAGCTTGGACGCGGATTGACAACCCGACGATTCCAACCGTGAATCTACAACGAGCCTTCGGATTCGGTCGATTTCTTGCCTTATTCTTCTCTTATTGATTGTTGTAATAGCTAGATCTTGTGTATTTTGATGAAGAGCACTTAAACTTGCTTTTATTTATATATATTTCATGTTGTGTGAAATGCTTTTGTGGTTTATGTGTTTATGAGGTGCGCCACCATTCCATTTTCCACTCCACCACCGTGTACGGTGCCGCACTAGCAATTGCTAGTGGCGTGCTTGTCGACGAGGTGCTTGCGACCCTCATTCCGTTAGCCTACTCGCCCATCCGCCTACCGAAGCGTGGCATCGCGGCCCGTATTCCATCCCGCCTAACGAAGCAGCGCGCTCAAGGCCTGCATAGTTCGATCCGTTAGCCTACTCGCCCATTCGCCTACCGAAGCGTGGCATCGCGGCCCGTATTCCATCCCGCCTAACGAAGTAGTGCGCTCAAGGCCTGCACAGTTCGATTCCGCTTGCCTACTCGCCCATCCGCCCTTGCGACGCAGCGCGCTCAAGGCCTGCCTAGTCTCCATTCCGCCAAGCGAAGCTTTGCATAGCGGCATTGCATAGGAGTAGTTGTAGCATTTTTACTTTATTT
Organism: Dactylorhiza incarnata; assembly: GCA_033032865.1. NCBI lineage: Eukaryota > Viridiplantae > Streptophyta > Magnoliopsida > Asparagales > Orchidaceae > Dactylorhiza > Dactylorhiza incarnata. The sequence goes on along the minus strand of JAWHQI010000124.1, from coordinate 1,492,623 downwards.
TCCAAAAGCCAACCCAACTCCCCCGCAATCCATTCGACCTAAAGGACTTCAATCTCAAGTCCTCCTCAATAGTCAACTCCACCTTACTGTGTTCCTTGAGAGATTCGATACTCGGGGATTACTCCTCGTTTTATATTACTTGAACGATCGGTACACTGCCGTTTCGTGCCGCAGTCTTACTACCGCCTATAGCGGTGTGTTAAGATTTGCGCCATCAAGTTTTTGGCGCCGTTGCCGGGGAACACAGTCGTGTGAGATTTCTTGAGAGGTAGACGAGAGATTCTAGTTCTTTTTTTTCACTTGTATATCCATTTTTCAACTTTGTTTTTGTCTTAAAAAAAAAAAAATTTAGCCTCTTAATTTTCTTTGCTCTGTTGTTTTCTCTAGTTTTTAACTTTTCTAAAGCAGGATTTTCAGATTTATCTTGTCTGTGTAGTATTATTTTGCAAAGAATCTTTATTTTCTGTTATCCACATATTTCTGTGATGTATTCTGAAGCCGAGTGTCATCTTTCTGACACTTTGCGTCGATACATCGACGCCATGACTGCTTTAAACGCTGAGCATTGTATTAGGTGTTTGTTATGTCAAGGTATAGGCCATGTGTTGAAGGATTGCCCTCGTCTGTGCGATCCTTCCCCCTCTGAGGACGTATTCGCAGCATCCCCCCGTTTACGGGAGACTACTGCGGACAGGCCCACCAGAGTGTTGCCTGGCCCCTACACTGACATCGCACATCTTGCTCGATCTTTGCCCTTGGAGATTACTGAGGAATCTCTCGCCGCGTACAGCTCTTTCATGGGTCCCTCAATCCCCTTTTATGAGCTTCCCTTGAGTGACGATGTGCACTCATTCGATGGTGAACAGGGACAGGATTGGGAACTCATGGATGCACCAGTGGTGTGCAGATTCTGATTCTTCCTGCGGGGAGGCGTCTGTGGATATTTTCTCGGAGGCGACTGCTCATTTATTTTCTGATCATGAGAGCAGTCCGGTTCCTCCGCATTCCATGCAAAATTCATCTACTTCTATCTTTAGTGAGTCGGTTGATGATGTCGTGCGGGTGGTTGATTCAGCGCCTGAGGTTGCGCCAAAGTGGGACGAGGATTTCTTTCTCTCCGATGGGGAGTTTGATACCTTTGAACACGATGACGCGCCGCGGTGGGATGAGGAGGATTCTCTTTCTGAGGAGGAGGTATTTACCTTCTTATTGGATGGGGACATCCGGCTCACCACCAAGGACCCCGAGCTCTTGGGTTCACCTCGTTACGACTCATATGATACTGACAGTGATCTATGTTTGGATCCTGCCGGGAGTGAGACCGGGATCACTCCCCCGATCGATGTTTATTTATGTTCTTCGTCTTCTTTTTTTCTTGACCCCCTTCCTTCATCTGAGTCTGTGCAGGTTGAATCTTCACAGGTACCCCAGGAGGACTTGGAGCATGATGCTCAAGTCAATGATGTGAGCATCCTCTTATGTGAGGAGGTTGATCCCCCCTCCTTAGAGGAAGCTCCACTCATTGCCTTCTCCTCCTGCGGACCTGCTGTGGACGATACCTTGCTAGGCAAGGAGGTGTTTTGTGAGATGAGTGAGGACTTGGCCTCCTCCTCTTCTTACTTTCTTTTCCCTCTACCTGTGTCAAGCAGGTATTATTTATATTCAGGTAGAGGCGTAACTGTTCTTTCGCCTTATCGGTACCCGCTACCGACACGCATATTAGAGCAGTTACCTGTGCACTTTTCTTTTCATAGGCCCATTAGCTAGAACCGTTTTAATTTAGAATAAGTCGTGCTGGGATGACAATAACTCCAGTAGTTATCTTTCTTTTCTGCATTTTATTTTATTCAATCCTGTTTAGTTAGCTGTAGTATTGTAGTTATCTTTTTCTGCTTCTTTTGTTTTGCGGAGCTGACCCCTGCAGGTATCTTCTCTGGATGGCGGATGCTGCAGCTCATTTTAGCTTAAACGCCAATCTTCTGGTATGTTCACTTGCTGAGCATTGGGTACTCTCTTCCCCTAGCCCTATTTTGATTTTCCTGTCATATATTATGCGGATTGTTTAGTTTAAGTCTGGGGGAGAGTAGTTTTGTTTACCCGCTCACGTGCACTATTGCACTGCATGCTAGAAGATTTCATTTAAAATGTTTTGTTTATTTTCATTGCACACCACATCACCCACTTGAGCGCGTACTCATCTGTTTGCTTGCTCTGTTGTGAATTTAATTCTTCTGCTTATTTGGGAAAGTCTAGGTGATGGCTTAGGACTATGTAGCAGAGTAAAATGTTGACTCTAGTAGTGCTCCTAGTCGAGTGCTCGGTTGCATAGGAATTTGTGTAGATTAGATCTCTTTTTATACTATGGTTTTATATTTTTCTCTATTAGTGTAAATGTTGTTTACTCCACTCAAATGGTGAATCCGGTGTGAATCAAACGGTAGCGTAGGGATGTGTGTAAACGATCGCTAGACTCATATTGCTTAAGTCGGGAGAAAGGAGAATCTTTCTCGGTGGCTAGAACTTGCCCCAAGCGATTCTTGAAGCATGGGTATACGGTTATTCAATTGTGTGAATGTGATATAGGCCATCATTTTGGCCCGGTTGAGCCTTTGTGCCTATCCCTACCGCTTTATCCTCGTTAGCCCAGTTGTGCCTACCCGTTCTTTGATTCAGCCCCACTTTTATTTCACCAAAGCCTAAATGCCAATCCTAGTCGCGCACCCAAATCTGAGCTTTAGCTTTTTATTATTTTCATGAGTTGGGTTGTTGATGTGGTAATATGTTTGTGAAGATGTGGATGTGTCCTTTTGTTTATTTGCTGAAAATGATAAGAAAAGAAAAAAAAATGAGAAAAAGAAAAGAAGTTAAAAAGAAAGGAAAGAGAAGGAATGTTTAATTGAAAATCTTTATGTATAGTTTTATGTTTGGGAGTAGGCGGTGCACACACCCATGTAGTAAAATCCAAGTCTGGGGGTGTTGTGTACCCGCGTGTTTTTGTGGTGAATGAGGAGAGTTTCTGCATTAGCTCATTTGGGTTTAGTGTTTGAGTCATCGTCTTTATCATTGTATACCTCACCTAAACCCAAGCCCCATTTAAAACCTAAAGTCCTATTGATTCACGCATTTGAGTCAAACCAGTGTCGTGGAGAGAATGTGACCGGGCAGGCTTATGGTCACCGACACTGATGGATTTCAGTGGATTTTTTCCCGCATCCCGATCTTGAGCAATGCTCGTCTCAGCGTTTAGTTTACTTTCTCCGTACGCATGATCAGATGATTCACCGTTGTTCACCATTGTGAGTAGTTGTAATATGCTTTTACTCTTTTAGAAATATATAGACTGTTTTTATAATCAGAAATCTTTTCTACTATTTTTCTTATGCACGTGAGCATGCGACTTCGCATGGTACTCTGTATTGTAGTTTTAAGCCATCTACTTTTCTTTCCCCCGTTCGCTTAGAATTTGTTTGCTCGGGACGCGCAAACAGTTAAGTCTGGGGGTGTGATGAGTCCTGATTATATACACATATATGGACTCATCTGGGCCGTTTATCTAGTCATTCCACCGCACTTTAGCCCTGTTTTAGTTTATATTCGTTATCACTTGCTATGTGCACTTCTAGGCCCATTTTGGTGTTATTTCGTATCTTTCTTTGTTAGTAGTTTTCATGCACTGTTAGGTCCCACTTTCAGTGGCTAGATTAGTGGTATACACTAGAACAGGAGTCGTGCAGGTGCTTCCGGTGCAATTCTGCACAGGAACACTGCGCACGATCACTGGTTCTATTGCGCATGACCACCGGTCGTGCGCCACTGATCGTGCGCACCTAACCCTTTTTCATGAGTTCTGTCTGGTGTAGTGCGCACGACCATCTACGCTATTGCGCACGACCACCGGTCGTGCGCCACTGTTCGTGCGCACTTATCATTAATTATCTGAGTTCTGTTTCGGCTAATGCGCACGACCACCGACAATAGTGCGCACGACCATCGGTCGTGCGCCACTGGTCGTGCGAACATATTATTTTATAATTTCTGTCTTTGCAGGCTCCGTCCAGGCAGAGCGCACGATCACCGAATTCTAGTGCGCACCACCACTGGTCGTGCGCCAATGACCATGCGCACTGTTTAATTCCAGCGCCTATAAATACCGCTGCTCGCGATTTTAGGTCAGATCCCGAATTCCATCCGCCGTTTTCCGCCCGGTTCCGTCCGACTTCGCCCCTCCATCGTCGCCCACCATCTAGAGGTGCTCCGGGCTTGTTCTTCACGCCGATCTTGAGCCGGAGTGTCCTCTCGGCCTCCTCCTTCATCCAAGAGCTTCAAAGAGAGATCTAGCCGCCATCTCCATCGAGCAAGAGGAAGTTTGCAACCTCTACCGGATCGTGACACGAAGAAGACGGGTCCATTGGAGAGTCGTGACAGCTCTCTCTACCCCGGACGTAGTTGCGGACCGAGCTTGGACGCGGATTGACAACCCGGCGATTCCAACCGTGAATCTACAATGAGCCTTCGGATTCGGTCGATTTCTTGCCTTATTCTTCTCTTATTGATTGTTGTAATAGCTAGATCTTGTGTATTTTGATGAAGAGCACTTAAACTTGCTTTTATTTATATATATTTCATGTTGTGTGAAATGCTTTTGTGGTTTATGTGTTTATGAGGTGCGCCACCATTCCATTTTCCACTCCACCACCGTGTACGGTGCCGCACTAGCAATTGCTAGTGGCGTGCTTGTCGACGAGGTGCTTGCGACCCTCATTCCGTTAGCCTACTCGCCCATCCGCCTACCGAAGCGTGGCATCGCGGCCTGTATTCCATCCCGCCTAACGAAGCAGCGCGCTCAAGGCCTGCATAGTTCGATCCGTTAGCCTACTCGCCCATCCGCCTACCGAAGCGTGGCATCGCGGCCCGTATTCCATCCCGCCTAACGAAGCAGTGCGCTCAAGGCCTGCACAGTTCGATTCCGCTTGCCTACTCGCCCATCCGCCCTTGCGACGCAGCGCGCTCAAGGCCTGCCTAGTCTCCATTCCGCCAAGCGAAGCTTTGCATAGCGGCATTGCATAGGAGTAGTTGTAGCATTTTTACTTTATTTTCCAAAAGCCAACCCAACTCCCCCGCAATCCATTCGACCTAAAGGACTTCAATCTCAAGTCCTCCTCAATAGTCAACTCCACCTTACTGTGTTCCTTGAGAGATTCGATACTCGGGGATTACTCCTCGTTTTATATTACTTGAACGATCGGTAAACTGCCGTTTCGTGCCGCAGTCTAACTACCGCCTATAGCGGTGTGTTAAGATTTGCGCCATCAAGTTTTTGGCGCCGTTGCCGGGGAACACAGTCGTTGAGAGGAGAAGAAGATCGGGCCGTCCAAATCTTTTTGAATCCGATCCAATGGCTAGGATTAGATGCTGGAGGCTATTAGGTCTTATGAGAGGAGATTAATCCTCATTCTTTTGAGGTGTTTCTCTCTCCTAGGCTAGAGGAAGAAGAAGGAGGCAAGGAAGAAGAAGGAAGATCCAGCCATTGACGGAGCTCCGGAGCTCCGTTTCGCGAGCCGTTTCTAGATTTGTAGAGTGCAACCCGGTGCGGTCGTTTCTCTCCGTGTAGAATCTTGGATCCATGGCGAAAAAGAACGCGTCTAGGGTAACGATTCTTCCTCCCAAACTTTGGACTTGTATTTGTCCTTTCATTCCTCTTTCTATGCTTGCGTGAGGTATCACTTTCACCAAATGGGTGAAGTGTAGGATTTCCTCAAGTTCTTTGGAACTCCGGGTAGATTGTGTCCATCCCCAGCATATTGCATGTAGAAAATCCGGTAGTCGTGCGGATTTAGGCATTGTGTGTGAAGCCTATTCGTCGCCGTGAGCCCGAATCGGTGATGCTTGATTTGCGACGTTGCATTTAGGTTAGGCCTAGTATGCGTGCCGGAGAATGACTCCGTGAAATCATCTATAGTGTTGCGGGAATTAAGTGTAGGCGTCTTGCGAAGATACTAACGAAAGCCCCATGCTTTGAGATTTGGATGAAGGCAAACCTTCACCACGAAATTGATGTGGAGCGTATTGCACCTCCCTTGTTGAGTATTCGTGAAGCCTAGATCCTTGTGAAGGGGTTAGGTGCGTAGCGTATAATTAGTGTAGCACTTGAAAGTGCTAAACCCTTACGGGCCGAGGTGAAGCCGTACCGGCGTCGTGCGATAGATCGCGACGATTAGAGCACGGGCAAAGCTAAAACGAACCCGTTTCCATGCAGATCGGTAAGAGGTCCCTTCCTCATGAAAGCCGTGTGATCATGGGAGAGGTCGTGGAAGGTGTCATACCTAGACCGACCAAAAGCTCTTGTTCCCACCTAAGGCTGTGACCCTTAGGGTGGAGTGTTGTGGAATTGATATTATGATTAGTCTCATGCGATTGCTTAGGCGGTTGTGGGAAACCTTCGGGTGAACCCAACCAACATCATGTGCATACCTAGGTTCCCTTATTTTTGATGCTCAACCTAGAAGATTGATTGTGCTTGAAACCTCACCTTGTGTAGTTGCACCTTCTTTATATTAGTACTTGTGCTAGTATAGCTTGCTTACAGGGTAGAAGCTCCGCCACCCCGGGAAAGGGGTGGGGTCGTTATAATTTGGTCAGCTTTGCTGACCGTAACCTTGTTTGCCACCGCTTGGTTGGATGTTCTTATGCAGGTGCAGGTGAGCCTAGCGGGAAGTAGCGGGCGATGGCCCTTTTGCTGAGTTGGCCCTCGAAGGCCAGCCTCTTTTCTATTTTCCTTGTATTGCCGGCCTGCGCGCTGATGAATGCTTTGAGTTATAGTACATTTGTTGAATGTAAGGCCTTAAGGCCGTAACTCTTTATATTAGTTTCATTCATATGATAGTGGACAGTTCTAACTGAAATGGATAATCAAATGCTTTCGCTTACGTGTTGTACTCTCGTGTAGTTGTTACTTTTCTGGTTATCACCTTTTAACTCCTAGCTAGTGTGGTTTGTATGGCGTGGGGTCCCGGCCGGACCTGCTGTTATACTTTTCGTACTGGCAGGGTGTTATAATTTGGTATCGAACTTAAGACGTCGATCCGTAGTTTAGCGAATTCGGGACGAATTCCTTTTAAGGGGTAGTGCGCACGGGTTGTGCATTCACCTAAAACGACAAAAACTAATAAGAATGTCCACTTAGGAATGAAAAAAACATACTTGTTTGCGGAACCTGAGCGTTCCATGATTGATGTTTGATATGTTTTGGGTCATTAAATTATGCCTTGCATGATTATAGGTGACTAGAAGTGCTGCGGGGCAGTCTCGACCCCGTAACACCGCCGAAAGTAGTGGGTCGGCTGAACTGCCAGCGACCACTCCTTCTGCTGAAATGATCAGATTAGTCGCGGAAGCTGTCTTCGTGATGATCAACGCTCAACCCCAAAGGCTGGCTCAACCTTCTACTCCTACTCCGGATGTGGCCCCTGAGGCTGTTGCTGCAGTGGAACCCGCGGCGGAACCAAGGGTGGAGGATCCTGTGCCTTTAGCTGCAGTAGAACCTGCGGTAGCGCCGAGGGTGGAACGTCAAGTGGCGCAAGTAGTTGCGGGGCGAGCGCGTGACCAACAATTAAAGCATTTCCTGAGCTTTAATCCTCCTACCTTCTCAGGATCTGAGTCCCCAACGGAGGCAGAAGACTGGTTGTCAAGAGTTAGAAGAACTCTGAGGGCGACAGCGACGGACGAAGCCATGATGGTCACCTTAGCCACTTTCCTTCTTGATGGAGAGGCTGTGCTGTGGTGGGAAGAGCAGGAGCTGCATAAGTTCTGTGGCAGAGATATTACGGAAATCACAATGGCTGAGTTTTCAAAGTCGTTCCTCCAGTGGTTTATCCCCTCTGCCCAGCGCATTGCGTTACAAAACCAGTTCTTAAGGTTAACTCAAGGTGATCGCTCCGTTGACGATTCCTTGCATGAGTTTACCAGACTGAGTCGCTATGCGGGGTCCTTGGTGGAGGATGAGGAGATAAAGACAAATAAATTCTATGAAGGGCTTCGGGACGAGTTGAGGCTGCTCCTTGCAGGCCCTATGACGTTTGGCTTCCAGGTGATGGTGCAAACTTCCAGATCCTTGGAGTTGGACATGAAGAGGGTACAAGCAAAGAGTGTTGTAAAGAAACCCGAGTTTCATGCGCCGGCCTCTCAGTCCAAGTCGGACTTCAGAAGGAACAAAAGGAAGTTCAAACAAGCGGAGCCAGCTCCTTCAAATGTTTCGGGAGCCACGACCGCGCGGGGTCCTATTACGTGTTTCACCTACGGGAAGGTGGGACACAAGGCTGCGGTGTGTCGAAGTGGTCCCCCGAAGGCTGGAAATCGAGCGGTGGACTATGCTCGTGCTGCGGAGAAGGGTAAAGTTGCGGAGTCTTTGGCTTCCCAACACATTCCGACTCAGCCGAGAGTCTATTCGCTTGGCCAACAAGAAGCTATACGACAAACTGATGTCGTCACAGGTACGAATTAGAAGCTAGCTTTTACAGCTATATATAATTCATACTGTTGTACGACTATATGCTTTATTTGTGTACAATTAGGTTTCGTCCTAATTTTCAACTATCCGGCGAGAGCTCTATTTGATACGGGTGCATCGCACTCTTTTCTGTCTGAGGACTTCGTGGTGCGAATCGGAGTGCCGTCTACCTTCGTAGAGGATAGATTGGAAGTAGTGCTACCCAATGGATCTCGAATGAGTGCGGATAGGAAGAGCCGTGTGAAGGTGCGGATCGGAAATCAAGATTTCGACTTGGAAGCGTCGTTATTACCGTTAGCTGAATTCGATGTGATCTTCGGCATGGACTGGCTCTCGGAGCAGCGAGCATGCATAGATTGCAATACAAAGGAGATCACTCTGGGAACGAACACCGACGATGAAACCACATTCGCCGGTATGCGAGGAGCGAGCAAGACGCTGATGTCTGCTCTCAAAGTGGTTAAGGCGGTGAGAAAAGGCGCCGAGTTGTTCTTCACCTTGTTGGAGGCTTCAGAGCCAAAGCCCAGGTTATGTGATGTCCTAGTTGTAGCGGAGTACGCCGACGTGTTTCCTAACGAACTCCCTGGGGCTCCGCCTCATCGGGAGATTGATTTCTGTATCGAGTTGGTGCCAGGTGCCAAACCTGTGGCCCGCTCACCGTACCGAATAGCGCCAAAGGAATTGGCAGAGTTGAAAGGCCAATTGCAAGAGCTGCTAGAGCAAGGCTACGTACGTCCAAGTTCATCGCCTTGGAGTACACCGGTCCTCTTTGTGAAAAAGAAGGACAAGAGCTTGCGTCTATGTATTGATTATCGAGAGCTAAACAAGTTGACCGAGAAGAACCGATATCCGATTCCTAGAATCGATGATTTATTCGACCAACTGGTTGGGTCGACGGTTTACTCCAAGCTGGACCTAAGGTCCGGCTATTACCAACTGCGGATAAGGGAATGTGACATTCCAAAAACAGCGTTCAGTACCCGCTTTGGGCACTATGAGTTCACGGTGATGCCGTTCGGTCTGTCCAATGCACCGTCGGTATTCATGGACTTAATGAACAGGACGTTCCGAGAGTATTTGGATCAATTTGTGATCTCTTCATCGACGACATTTTGGTATACTCTCAGTCGGAAGAGGAGCATGTAGGGCATCTGCACGCAGTCCTGAGCACCTTGAGGAGGAGTCAGCTATATGCCAAATTCTCCAAGAGCGAGTTTTGGCTACCGTCAGTAGCATTCCTTGGTCATGTCGTTAGTGGAGAAGGAATTGCAGTTGATCCGTCGAAGATAGAAGCGATCCGAGCGTGGCCTTTGTTGAAAAACGTAGCGGAAGTCCGAAGTTTCTTAGGACATGCCGGCTATTATAGGCGCTTTGTGGAAAACTTCTCGAGGATTGCACTCCCTCTCACTAAACTGACTAGGAAAGATCATAAGTTCGTTTGGTCGCCCGAGTGCACACGAGCTTTTGAAGAGCTGAAGAGCCGTCTGACCACGGCGCCCATTCTATGCTCGCCACAAGGTACGGAAGGCTACGAAATTTATAGTGACGCCTCAGGAAGTGGTTTGGGTTGTGTCCTAGTGCAGTTCGGGAAGGTAATTGCCTACGGCTCCCGATAACTGAAGGTTCATGAGAGGAATTACCCGGTCCATGATTTGGAGCTAGCGGCCGTGGTTTTCGCCCTCAAACTTTGGAGGCATTATCTATATGGCGTGAAGATCGATATCTTTACGACCACAAGAGCCTCAAGTACTTGCTAGATCAAAGGGAGTTGAACATGCGTCAAAGAAGGTGGATGGAGTTCCTTGGGGACTACACCTTCGACATCAAATATACCCCCGGTAAAGGAAATGTAGTTGCAGACGCGTTGAGTCGTCGGGCTCCCGCACAAGCAAATTGGATTTTGATGCACGATGAGCGTCAATCCGTGAGCTGGAAGAAATGGAGATCATTTGCATTGATAGGAGAACGTCTACTTCAGCATGCTTGAACTGGACGGAGGTTCAATACGACCTTGCCGACCGAGTTCGACAAGCATTGGAGCTGGACGAGAGCATGAAACGCTATAAAGCGGAAACCGTTGAGGGGTTAAATGCTGATTTCTCCTTCGAAGACGACCTTATGTGGAAACAGGGAAGGTTGTGCATCCCAAACGTTGGCACTCTACGGGAGGAATTGATGTACGAGGCTCATCATACCAAGTACTCGATCCACCTGGGGAGCACTAAAATGTATATGGATATGAAGAAACTTTTCTGGTGGCCGGGTATGAAGAAAGACATTGCCCTTTACGTGGCCAAGTGTCATACTTGCGCGTTGGTGAAAGCGGAATGTCAACGTCCCGGTGGGTTTCTGAAGTCCTTGCCGATTCCGGAATGGAAGTTTGATGATATTTCGATGGATTTCGTGCACGGATTGCCGAGATCGCAACATGGAAACGACGCCATCTGGGTGATCGTGTACCATTTGACAAAGGTATCACACTTCATTCCGAACCGGAAGGATGATTCTGTAGAGAAGCTAGCAAAGCTCTATGTTGATAGTATTGTGAGACTGCACGGTGTCCCTCGTAGCATCGTCAGCGATCGTGACGGGCGTTTCACATCGAAAGATTGGAGGCTTATCCATGAACTGTTGGGCACAAAATTGAAGTTCAGCACGGCCTTCCACCTGCAAACGGATAGACAGACCGAGAGAACCAACAGGACTATGGAGGATATGCTCCGAATGTGTGTTCTAGATTTTGGAAAGAGGTGGGAAGATCATCTCTATATGATCGAGTTCGCCTACAATAATAGCTACCAAGCCAGTATAAAGATGGCTCCCTTCGAGGTCCTCTATGGTAAGAAGTGTCGTACGCCGTTGTCTTGGGCGGAAACGGGCGATACTAAGCTATTAAAGCGAAAGGATGTTGAGGAAGCAACTTCGACGATCCGGACTATACGTGAAAGGCTATTGGTTGCCCAGGATAGGCAAGCAAAATATTTCAACGCCAAGCATAGGAAGCTAGAGTTCGCCGTCGGTGACCGGGTTTACTTGAAGATCAAACTGTTCAAAGGGGTATCAAGGATCCGACGCTTGAAAAAGCTCAGTCCAAGGTACTTAGGATTGTTTGAGATCGTGGAGCGTGTTGGTGATGCGGCTTATCGGCTTGCACTATCTGCAGAGCTTAGCGGTCTGCACGACGTGTTTCACATTTTAGTGTTGAGGAAGGCAGTGCAAGAGCCTACTCATATCGTTGCGGTCGGAAAAGTGCCGGTTGATAGTGGGTTGTCGACGAAAGTCAAGCCCTTACGCATCGAAGATACCGAAGTAAAGCAGCTGCGGAACAAGTCCATTCGGATGGTAAAAGTACGGTGGGATAATTGCGGCCGAGAGGAGCTCTCTTGGGAGAGAGAGCAAACGATGCTTGCGGAGTACCCCGAGATATTTCTCTCAGGTAACATATAACTGTAATTCATGTTATTACTGTTTTATGAATTTCGGGACAAAATTCTTTTAAGGGGGGTGGAGTTGTAACACCCCAAAAATCGTAGTTCAGCGAAGTAGGTGGAGTGGCAGTGCTGCGCTTGAAGCAGGCTAAATTTTCCCTGTCTGCTCTTAGCGCACGATCAGTGGCCTCATCGCGCACGACCAGTGATCGTGCGCCAGTGATCGTGCGTTAATTCAGAAGAGAATCGAGTTCTGTCTCCTCTTATCGCACGACCATTTCCCCTCTTCGCGCACGACCGGTGATCGTGCGCCAGCGATCGTGCGCATATTTGTAAGAAATCGGAGTTCTGTCTCCCCTTAGCGCACGACCATTTCTCCTCTTCGCGCACGACCAGTGATCGTGCGCCTGTGATCGTGCGCCCTGTTTATTCTGTTCCGCGATTTTGAGCGGAGAAGAAGATCGGGCCGTCCAAATCTTTTGGAATCCGATCCAATGGCTAGGATTAGATGCTGGAGGCTATTAGGGCTTATGAGAGGAGATTAATCCTCATTCTTTTGAGGTGTTTCTCTCTCCTAGGCTAGAGGAAGAAGAAGGAGGCAAGGAAGATCCCGCCATTGACGGAGCTCCGGAGCTCCGTTTCGCGAGCCGTTTCCAGATTTGGAGAGTGCAGCCCGGTGCGGTCGTTTCTCTCCATGTAGAATCTCGGATCCATGGCAAAAAAGAACGCGTCTAGGGTAACGATTCTTCCTCCCGAACTTTGGACTTGTATTTGTCCTTTCATTCCTCTTTCTATGCTTGCATGAGGTATCTCTTTCACAATATGGGTGAAGTGTAGGATTTCCTCAAGTTCTTCGGATCTCCGGGTAGATTGTGTCCGTCCCCGACATATTGCATGTAGAAAATCCGGTAGTCGTGCGGATTTAGGCATTGTGTGTGAAGCCTATTCGTGGCCGTGAGCCCGAATCGGTGATTCTTGATTTGCGACGTTGCATTTAGTTTAGGCCTAGAATGCGTGCCGGAGAATGACTCCGTGAAATCATCTATAGTGTTGCGGGAATTAAGTGTAGGCTTCTTGCGAGGATCCTACCGAAAGCCCCATGCTTTGATATTTGGATGAAGGCAAACCTTCACTACGAAATTGATGCGGAGCGTATTGCACCTCCCTTGTTGAGTATTCGTGAAGCCTAGATCCTTGTGAAGGGGTTAGGTGCGTAGCGTATAATTAGTGTAGCACTTGAAAGTGCTAAACCCTTACGGGCCGAGGTGAAGCCGTACCCGCGTCGTGCGATAGATCACAACGATTAGAGCACGAGCAAAGCTAAACCGAACCCGTTTCCATGCAGATCGGTAAGAGGTCCCTTCCTCATGAAAGCCGTGTGATCATGGGAGAGGTCGTGGAAGGTGTCATACCTAGACCGACCAAAAGCTCTTGTTCCCACCTAAGGCTGTGACCCTTAGGGTGGAGTGTTGTGGAATTGATATTATGATTAGTCTCATGCGATTGCTTAGGCGGTTGTGGGGAACCTTCGGGTGAACCCAACCAACATCATGTGCATACCTAGGTTCCCTTCTTTTTGATGCTCAACCTAGAAGATTGATTGTGCTTGAAACCTCACCTTGTGTAGTTGCACCTTCTTTATATTAGTACTTGTGCTAGTATAACTTGCTTGCAGGGTAGAAGCTCCGCCACCCCGAGAAAGGGGTGGGGTCGTTATAATTTGGTCAGCTTTGCTGACCGTTACCTTGTTTGCCACCGCTTGGTGGAATGTTCTTATGCAGGTGCAGGTGAGCCTAGCAGGAAGTAGCGGGCGATGGCCTTTTTGCTGAGTTGGCCCTCGAAGGCCAGCCTCTTTTCTATTTTCCTTGTATTGCCGGCCTGCGCGCTGATGAGTGTTTTGAGTTATAGTACATTTGTTGAATGTAAGGCCTTAAGGTCGTAACTCTTTATATTAGTTTCATTCCTATGATAGTGGACAGTTCTAACTGAAATGGTTTAATCAAATGCTTCCGCTTACGTGTTGTACTCTCGTGTAGTTGTTACTTTTCTGGTTATCACATTTTAACTCCTAGCTAGTGTGGTTTGTATGGCGTGGGGTCCCGGCCGGACCTGCTGTTATACTTTTCGTACTGGCAGGGTGTTACACAGGCGTTAAGCGGTTTGGGAAGAGCCACAAGCTAGACCCCAGGTATTTAGGCCCATTCAAGATCGTCGAGTGCATCGGGGTTTTCGCTTACAGGTTGTCGTAACCTGCCTCTTTCCCCGGCGTGCACGACGTTTTCCATGTGAGCCAGCCGCAGAAGTGTGTCCGCAGCGATCGCCATGTTCTAGATCCTGTGCCAATGCTACAGCCCAATCTGTCGTTTGTAGAGCAGCCCGTTCGCATTTTGTAAAGGCAGGACCGAGTGTTCCGGAGGAGACCATCCTTATGGTCAAGGTCCTTTGGGATAACCAGGATGTTCGGGGTGCGACCTGGGAGCTAGAGTCAGCTATGAAGGAGTCCTATCCTCACCTTTTCGACTAGTTTCCCCGGTAAGTTTTCACCTCCTGAGTTTTATTTCTTTCTTTTTTGTGCTTTTCTCGTTTTGAATTGTCGTTGCAAAGTTTCGGGTCGAAACTTTTGTTAGGAGGGGTGACTGTAACGCCCCGGGTTCTTCTTTCAATTATTTTCACAAAACATACGAAATTAAAAAATAATCATCTGAAACCGAGATTTTTATTTAGGGCATCAGTGCGAAAGGGCGTTAACTTTCGGAATCGTCGTCGTCGTCCGACGAGTTAGCTCTAGATGGGGGCGTTAAGACGGTAAAGTGTAAGTATATGTATATATATATACGTTTATACTATATATATTAAGGTGCAAGGTTATATATATAAAGAGTTATACAAATATGAATACGATATTTATATATATATATATATATATATACGTATATGCATATAAGATTTGGGGATAATTTAGGCCTTATGTTGATATGCGGGTGGTTATATGTAGGATCAACCATATAATATATATATATATATATATATATATATATATGACACTTATATATATATATATAAATCATTATTATTATTATTATTATTATTATTATTATTATTAATAGCATTCTTCATGTTTTGGTTATAAACCCCCCCTGCTGGCATCCACTCCGACCCCCCTGCTCTCCCTTTTCCCGATATCATCTTTCCCGATTTCTGCTGTGGAGAGCCGCGCCTAGGGTTGTCGGTCAGTGTCGTCTTCGTCGCCGGAGCTGTTGGAGGAGGTCGGGTCGCCGTGTGTAAGCAAGGCAAGAAGACTCTTCCACTCTTCCCCTCCATCCCGATCTTCTCGTTTAATTCATCCTGGGCCGATCAAGGTATTTTGCCCAGCTTTTGCGCTGGTTTTGTGTCAAGATCTGGATCCTCCTTCCTTTGGTTTAACCTGCTGTTTCCAGATTCAATTTTGTGGCTAATTTTATGTATTTCATTCTGGATTTACATGCTTGGTAGGATCGGTTAGTTCTGGAATCGTATACTTCATCTCTCTTACAAAAAAACCTGGGTCCATGTAGGCTATATTTTTGCTAAAAATCTGGACTTGTATGCTGATTTTTGCAAAAAATATCTGGAATTTCATGTGCTCAGTTTTATAAAGAAAGCTGGATTTTTACGCTTGGTTTTATGCAAAAAATTTGGATTCATACCTGCTCTGCAAGCTTGGGGTTAGGCCGGCTAGTTCTTGATTCAATCCGACGGCTAATTCTTGATTCAATTCGTGGAAGGGGGTTGGAATTTCTTTAGGTATGATTTCAATTGTTGGCTCATTCGTGTGTTGCCAGTTCCGCATATTTCATTAGCAATGGTTTTCTTTTTGTCAAAACAAAAGAGGGAAATCAAAATTTATATATGGTTTGGTTAAGGGATTGCGGCTTTCCCTGTTCAGTAATTATGGGTATGTGTTGGTGACATTGTAAGGTCATTATTACTCCCCTTCGAGTGGCCCAACTCTTATTGTAGTTTACTTTCTTTTTGTTCTAATCACCTTGCAGTTTAGGGTGAGATTTTCATGGTACGTGAGAATGTTGTTATAATATTGGATGGAGGGGTGGACAATGTGGCCACCCTCTCAATGGATTTGGATAGACTTGTGTGGACCGGAAGGATGGGTAATGGGAACAATGGGGTCCTCCATCACGGTTCTCTAATAGTGGTTGGTAGGACAATGAGACCACCGCCACGGCGCCTTTGCTTAGATGGGGCAAATGTCCCCTTATGTGAGTGGATAGTGACATTGTTTGGGTCCGCCACCACTAGTCCCTTTTTGCTCTATATGCCAAAAATTTTTTATACTCCTTTCAGACTGTTTTCGCTACTTGTCATCCTGCCTTTCCTTTTCTTTTACCCATGTTGTTTTCTTGCACCCTTTGGGCTGATGCATTATTTTCTTATGGATGCCTCAGGTTCAGGTGTGTAGCTGCCGCCAGTGTTTGGGCGGGGTCGTACTGTTCGTCGTCGAGGCCTTCCCTCTCTAGTGGGTAAGGATACCGTTTCTTTTGTTGTAGTTTCCCTCTGGACTGTGGACCCTTCTCCCTGCGGGTTCATGTCAGTTGTTGACGCCCATGTGGGTTCTACTTAGTTTACTTGCTGATGCTGCTGCTAGCTTCCTTTACTGCTACTTGGTTATTATGTGATTGTACACTCCGGGGAAAGGTTATTTTGATGTATATTAAAGCAGTCCTTTTAGCATTTTAAAAAGTTAATCTTTTAAATGTTTGTTGCATTTACTATTAAGTATCACATATTTGCAAGGCGTAAACCTGAATAAAAATGATGATTCTTTATTATATACTAAATGTAGATCGGCGGTCGCCGTGGAGACGTCTCTGGTCTTCAACGCCTTTAGGTATAAAGTGAACTTATTTTCTTCCGTTGCGAATGCTTGTCTTTTATAAGGTGCGGCTAGATAAACTGCAGGGCCGAGGCACACGGCTTCCTAATCTAATGAAAATAATCTTAAAAGATAATTCTTTTACTAATTCACATTTTTTTAGTGTGAAAAAGTTTGTTTGATTGCTTGCCTGAACGTTCGTAGTTGTCCCCTACCGGACGTGGCATCGCGACGCGTGTTTTACCCCTTTACTCTAATATTATAACATATTTCGGGAAAAATACGGGTTGTGACAGGAGCCTATATTTTGATTGTATGCAGGTGGATCAAATCCATGAGCTAAGCATTGCAGTCTAGGTAAATCGTATAACCATGCGATTATTATTAACGCACGATCGAGGCGATCGTGCAATGATGTTCATCGTGCATTTTCCTTAACGCACAATTAAATTCAATCGTGCGTGAAGGAAAACGCACGGCCTACCTGAATACCGTCGAAATATGTGTTCTGTCATACCCCGTGCATTCTTTGGTCATGCACGACCGCACTGCTCGTGCGTGAACAAAAACACCTGACCTTAGCTCCATGCACTGTTTATCAATGTAAATCTCACGACCCAAAATGCACGGTCGTGCATTTTGATCATGCATTTCTTAAAATTAACGCCTCTATTTAAGTGCGCAGGATCATCCGACCTAGAGATCGGATCTTTCGGCCATTTCATTGGCGAGCCGTCTAGAGGAGCAGGAGAGCTCCATCTTTATCATTTCATCACCGCCCACCATTTGGAAGAGCTCCGGCCACCATTCTCTTGCAAAGCTTGAGCTGGAGTATCCTCTCGGCTTCCTCCATAGTTCAAAAGCATCCATGCTCCATTTCAAGATACAACTTGCTGCATCCTTGGAGTTCTCCGGCGAGATTATGACCAAAGGGGATTTACGAAGAAGACGGGTCAACTAAAAGGAAGTGACAACTAATCTCTGTACCTCGGATGTCAGTCGTGGACCGAGCTCGGACAAGGCATGACAACCCTTGATTCCGACCGTGAATCCCGGCAAGACTTCGTTCCTTGGTTGTAATCTGACCCCCTTTATATTGTAGTATTGTTTTCTTAGATCATTGGTTTGCTTGAATGATGTTTGCTAAACCTAGTTATATTATTTAGTATTTCATTTTTTTATGAAATTATTATGTGTGGTTTATGCATGTGGGGAGCGCCCCCATTCCACCATCCATTCCGCCTGTCTACTTGCCTATTCCATGTGCCTACTCTTCCATCCGCCTAGCCAAGAGGTGCTAATAGCCCTCAAACCTTTCCGCATTTACACTCATTCCATCCGCTTGCCTACTCATTCATCCGCCTTGCGAAGCAGTGCATAGTGGCCTGCATAGTTTCCATCCGCCCGGCGATGCAGCGCTTAACAGCCTGCATAGGAGTAGTTTAGTATCTTTTCTTTGTTTTCCACAAACCAATCCAAACCTCCCGCAATCCATTCAACCTTAAGGACTTCAATCTCAAGTACTTCTTCAATAGTTAACTCCACCTTACGGTGTTCCTTGAGAGATCGATACTTGGGAATTACTCGCCCATTTTATATTACTTGAACGATCGGTACACTGCCATTTCGTGCCGCAGTCTTGCTACCACCTATAGTAGTGTGTAGGATTTGCGCATCAAGTTTTTGGTGCTGTTGCTGGGGAACACAGTTGTGTGAGTTGTTATAGAGGGAGATAAAAGATGGTAGTTCTTCTAGTGTGTATAACCGCTTTATTATTTTTGTTGCTTTTAATTTTATATTGTTAGCTTTCTGTTTTTATCCCTTTCTATTTTAGATCTTTAAAACAAGTTTTTGTTTTCCAAGTTTAGTTTTAATTGATTGTGTAGCTTTTCTGTGCAAAGAATTTTGAATTTTCTTTTATCCGTAATATTTGCGTTATGGATTATGTGTCTAAGCTTAGTTGCTACGACACTTTCTGCCACGCTATTGACGCCTTAAATATTATGAATGATGAGCTGCGTAGGACTTTGTGATGTTTGATTTGTCATAATGTGGACCATGTCTTGAAGGATTACCCTACTCTTCTTATGCCAAAAAGGAAGGAAGACGACGATTGTGGCATCCGAATCATATCCTCTTCTTTTTTCATTGGCAATCCTTTATCCTCTGATGACATGTATGCAGCACCACCTTGTTTATGGGGGACTGCCATAGAATTGCCCATCAGAATGCATGTTGATCCATACGATGACACTGTCCCTACCACTCATTCTTTACCTGTGGTGGCAATTGCCTACTAACCCCTTGTGCTTAATTCTCGTATCGGTTCTTCCCTCCCTGTGTATGGCTTCACTCCTAGTGATGATGATCACTCATTTGTTGGCCAACAAGGAGAGGATTTCGAACTTATGGATGCACCTGAGTGGGATGAGGAAAGTATTCTCTCCATCGGGGAGGTGTTAGCGGATCTTTTCACAGAGGAACCAAATCTTTTTGTTCCTCCAGTTTCATTGCAATATTTTTCTACCACATTATTTATGATCCTATCGAAGTAAAGGAGCGGGGTGATGCTTCTAACTCAGAGGGTGATCTAAAGTGGGATGAGGATGTCATTTTCCCCGAAGGGGAGAATGAATACTTTGAACACGATGGTGCACACCGGTGGGATGATGAGGGTACTCTTTCTGATGAGGAGGTTTGCACTTCCTCATAGGACGAGGAGGTCCAACTCACCACCGAGGCCCTTGAGTTCTTGGGTTCCCCTTGCTATGATACTTATGATGATGATAGTGATCTACCCTTGGAACTTGCCAGGAGTGAAACTGGGATCACTCCCATTATTACCGATTATTTACGTCTTTCTTCTATTTTGTTTCCTGACCACCCTCCTTTACTTGAACTTTTGCAGGGGGATTCAGCAGTGGCAATTCTTTGGGAAGCTGAATCTGAAATGCTCTCCACTGCTGATCCACCTCTATCTCTTCTTCTTGATACTCGTAATGCTTACTCCTTTCCATCATTGCAGGAATTTGAGTATGTTGACCCATTTTTTGGTAATGTTGAAAATCAATTCTGGCAGGGTAAATACAATGTAATGATGGTGTTTCCCTTGAAGGATTGGCTGCAGGGAGGCAAAAGATATTCATATCTTGACCCAATGTCGGAAGAGAAGAAGAAGGCGAAAAAGAAAGAAATTTAGGGATGGAGGATAAAGCTGTCATTCTGCACCTACTTCTGGATCTTCGGACCCATTTCTTTCATTTCTAGTTACAACTTTAAGTCAACGTATAGTTGATTTCTCTGCTGGTTGTAATAATAAGTAGACATTATTATTTTCGCTTTATACTTAGACATTTATATAAACTGCATAATACAGGTATTTAGTCCAGCTTAAGGACGGTAAACAAAAGCGCTGCTGGGAGACAACCCAAAATTTTTATTTTATTGTGCTTCTATGCTAATAGTTTAGCATTGTATTATATTTTTGCTTGGAATCTTTTTCCTGCAGGTGCGCGGAAATTTTATTGTTTGGCGGACATGGGAGTGGATTCTTAGTACTAACACCATTCTTCCGGTATGCTCGCTTCTGAGCATTGGGTAACTTCTCTTCCCCTAGCTATTATTTTAGTCTGTATTGCATATCTTATATTGGAATGTTTAGATTAAGTTTGGGGGAGAGCTGCTGTATTTGTTAACCACTATACGCACTCAATGTCAATACATGCTAGAAGTATATTTATTTCATTTATTTAGCATTGTTCATCTTCACCGCTCACCACAACACCCACTTGAACGCGCACTTAGCCATGGGCGCGTAACGAGTTTAACTCATTTCTTTTGTGTGATTAGGAAAATCTCGGTGCTGGCTTAGGATTGTGAGACAGAGTAAAATGTTGACTCCCATAGTGCTCTAGTCGATTATTAGCGTCTCGTGTAGAAATTTGTGCAGAATAAATTTTTCTTTATACTTATTGTTTTATACTTTTTCTATTTGCGTAATTATTGTTTATTCTACTCAAAAGTGGTGAATCCAATGTGAATCTGATGGTAGCATAGGAATGTGTGTAGACAGTTGCTAGGCTTGTATTGCTCGAGTCCGGAGGAAGGATTATCTTTTTCGGTGGCTAAGAACTTGCCCCAAGCGACTCTTGAAGCATTGGTATAAGTTAGTTCAGTGTGTGAGCATGACGTAGGCCATCATTTTGGTTAGGTTGAGCTTTTGTACTGGTCCTAATGTCTTATCCTCGCTAGCCCCTTTGTGCCAACCCCGTCCTTTGATTTAGCTCCACTGCTTTCTAACCAAAGCCAAAAAGCTGAGCCTAGTCGCATGCCCAAAGCCGATCTTTAGCTGTTTTCATATGTTGTATTATGGGGGTGTTGATGTGGTAATGTTAATCTGGAAATGTGGTTGTGCTTATTTTGAATATATGCTGAAAATATTTTAAAAAGAAAAGAAAAAAAAATTAAAAAATGAAAAGAAGTGAAAAAGAAAAAGAAAAGAGCCTAATTGAAAATCTTTAGGAGATGTTTATTGGGAGTAGGCGGTGCACACACCCATGTTTTCAAGTTCAAGTTTGGGGGTGTGGTGCACCCGCGCATATTGTGGCAGCTTGGTTAGCTTTGTTGCATTAACTCAATTGGGTTTAGTGTGTCAGCCTTCATGTTTATCGTGTGTACCCCACCTAAACCCAAGCCTAATTCTTAACCTAAAGTCCTACCGACTCACGCATTGAACCAAACGAATGTCGTGGAGAGAGTGCGAACGGGTGAGCTTATAGCCACTGACATTGATGGATTTTAATGGAGGTTGTTCTGATCCCCGACCTTGAGTAATGCTCTCCTCTGCAATCAATCTACTTTCTTCCTACGCGTGACCGATTGATTCACCATTATTCAACTTTTGAGTAGAAATAAAATATCATTACGCTCTTAGATATTTATAAACTTGTTTGTATAATTAAAAATTCATTCTACTGTATTTCTATGTGCATGAGCATGCGACTTTACATGATACTCCGTATCTCAATTTCTATGCTAGCTAGTTCTTTACCCCATCAGCATAGATCGGTTTGCTCGAGACACGCAAACAGGTAAGTCTGGGGGTGTGATGAGTCCCATTTATATACACTTTTACAGACTCATCTAGGCTTGTTTTCTCACTCGAGCACTTCACTTTTAGCATTAAAACGGTCATATTTACTTTAGTTATAATTGTACACTTAGTGCACTCGTTTAGCCTATCGGGGTATGCATTTGCGCATTCTGTGCTGGATGCATGCCTTTGTGGGATCCCCATGCTTGTTCATGCATGTATTGTGGATGCTATGTGATTTCCTGTGTGGTAGGAGCCTATATTTTGATTGTATGCAGGTGGATCAAACCCATGAGTTGAGCATTGCCGTCTGGGTAAATTGCACAACCGTGCGATTATTATTAACGCACGATCGAGGCTGAAAGTGCACAATGTGCCTCTGAGAATCCTTTAGAGGGGGGGGGGGGGGGGGGGTGAATAGAGATTTAAATATATTTCAATCCAAACTGTGTTCAATAACTTATTCTTAAGTATTATGCTTAACAATACATGCAGAATAAAAGAAAGCAGGAATTAAAGTGCAGAATAAAAGACTGGGATAGCACAGAAAATCACAGCACAGACACAATGAATTTTATAGTGGTTCCCCAAACCCTGGGTACTCCTCTCTTCTACCACCGGGTAGGAATGCACAACCTATGCCTAAATCTTTTGATCAGGAGACTCTTAGAACCACTGATCTTTTGATAAGGAGATCATGAACCACCAGATCTTTTGGTAAGGAGATCTTGAACCACTGAATCCTTTGAAGAGGGATTAATAAAACTCTTTTACAGAAATTAGAAAGAGAAGGAGAAGAAAGAATGTTGTATGAATTCTGTTCTCAGAATTCTTGTGATGGCTGATTGAAGAATAACCAATGTGAAGTCCCACAGAATCTGCTCTTGATTAGCCTCTACTTTTGATGGTGATGAACTGTAGAGACTTTGTTTGTCAGATTCTTTTGGGCTTCTGCTGATTCAGATCTTGCTGTTATATGTTGGTGATGAGAAGCAGCTATCAGAACTACTGTACTATCAGATGAAAAACAATCGTATTCCTCTTTTCTTCTCAGTTCTCTGTTACGGTTTCGGAGAGAGGAGGAAGAGGAAGAGAAACCCTATTCTAAGAGAAGATGGCATAGAAAGTGTTCAATGCTGTCTTCTTTTATTTCTTCTCTATCCTTATATTGCCTGTCTCTATTATGAATTTGTTTCCTTGTTAGGTAAGACCTAAAAAGGAATAATTGATAGGCATTCTCTTTCATTCCTTTATTACTTCACAACCCATCCACCCAGGAGGTATATATTTCCAAGAAAGTCTTTATCTCCTTCTTTAATGCTTCCTTCTTCTGTAGGAAATTATTAGGACGTTGGAGAACGGTCTTGATATATATGGGCCCTGATAGAAGCATCAGAATGATAGCTACAAAGGTTGAACTTTTACAGACTGTATTCGACGTATCGTCGAATTAACTTCCTCTCTTATCGATGCAGCTTCGAGTTCTTGTAGGAGTAGCTTCGATTTCACCTCTGTTCTGACTGAACTCTGCTAGTCGACGTTGCGTCGATATCTTCTCGATGCATCCGTCGAGATGAACATCATGGCTCTAACTTTCAATATCTGCATCGAGATGAAGTCGATGTTGCGTTGACTTTAGATGGCTTCGACATATATCCCCTTCAGCATCGAGTAGAAGTAGAAGTTGCGTCGACTTCTCAGGTTACTTCGACAAGTCCCTGACCTCTACGTTGACATCTATTCTACGTACCGTCGACTTGAGTTACTTTGACTGAAGGGTTGGACTACTTGGACTTCTAGTCAGAGTAGCGTCGATATGAACTCGATGTTGCGTCAAATTCCATTCGACGCAAATGTTAACTTTGCCCAAATTTGCACCCCTTGAACTGGACTTGACACTCTAGGTTAAGTGTGACATCCTAAGACATCTAATGACTAGATTACCCTTACTATACAATGGGTAACTTAAATCCTAGGAGTTAAATTCACTTTTAATTAATTTGTTAAGTTAAATCAAGGGTTTTCCCACCAATCTCCCCCTATTTATCTTAACAAATTTTACGTTTTATTCAGAGTGATTTTATACAAAATTTTTATAACCAATAATACATACCATGCAGTAGGGTCATAAGAAAATGCAGACAGAAAATTGTAAACACTTCCATTCAGTTGTCAGGCAATAAGAATTGTATCACACTGTTCTTCCCAGTATATACTTGTCTTCATAAGAATTAACCACATAATAACTTTTAAGAATCCTTCTCAGGAGTCTTTCTTTTCCTTGAGAATACCTTTGGAATTTTCCTTTGTGCCACTTTAAGAGGCTCATCATCACCTATTACTCCAGCATCATCATTCCTCTTGGGCAGCTCCCCCTGAGATTGTGCATTCATTTCAGCTTCCTGGCCAGCTTCCTGAGCTATCTAAGCAACTTGATTTAATAGATCTTCAGCTTGAGGCACATTCTGGACCCCTGATGTGCTTACAACTTCTAATTCCATATTCAGGTTTCTCTGAATATCTTGAGCAGGCTCCCCCTGAGTTGCAAGCTCACCCTGAGACTGTGCAGTTTGCTCAGCCTCCTTTACAACGTCCTGTGTCACTTTTGCTACCTCATCAAGGACCTGATCATACTGAGGCTAACTCAGAATAGATGGGAGCACCTCTTGAACTACTGGCTCCCCCTGGATTTGAGCTCCCTGAAAGGTAGTTACCTTATCAGGGGCAGGAACTTTGTCAGCTTCTTCCTAATCCAATCCACCTACACCAAGGACATGACCCTCTTCCTCTAAGATATTCTCCCCCCTTCTTGACCTTGCTGGCCAGAGAGGTTAAGAATTCTTGTGTAACCATAGAAGAAGAGACAAACTCCTTTAGACCCTGGAGGGATCTCTTGGAGTCAAGAAACTCAACCTCCATCTAAGAATATTTCCTATCAAACTTCCTGAAAGTGAGGTTAGATCTTAGATTTACTCTAGAGGGGGGGGGGGGGGGTGAATAGAGTATTAAAAAGTTTTTCACTTATTTTTTTAGCGGAATTAGAATAGTGATATATATATATATATATGTGTGTGTGTGTGTGTACTGAGTGATTTATAAAAACAAATAAGAAAACACAACACAACACAGAAAAATAATACACAAGCAGAGAACACAAGGATCTATAGTGGTTCCCCAATCAACCTTGGTACATCCACTCTTCTACCACCCTGGGTAGGAATCCACTACATGTAATACCCCAAATATCATGTGCATTCAAAAATACAAAAAGTGGAAATAAGTTGAAGTCAGGGAGCTAACGCCAGGCGCTAGTGCTAGCGCCGGAGGTAGTGTCTCCAAGCGATACCGACTTAGGGCTAACGCCAACGCTAGTAACTAGCGCCGGCGGTAGCGATAAAATGTTATATACTTCAAATCCGACTTTTCAGCACATATTCTCTGAATTTCTCTCAAGTTCTGAGGGCAGAGAGCTGGGAGTTGGGAAGAAGGTTCATTGGATTTGAGTTGTCGTCGTGCTAGGAGGGATTCGGGAAGAAACGTGTGCGTGCTTATGCCAACGCGGATTCCAGCTAATCACCTCACCTCTTAGTCCTATGGCGCCACAACGACCAGCGAGGGTAACGAATCTCCTCCCTAAGCTTTGGACAAGTATGTCCTTTAATTTGCATGAATTTAGGGAGACTTCTACTAATTAGTAGATTGGATCTCCCGCTGAGATGAAGGTATTTCCCCATAAATTGCATATAGAATCCAGAATGGAAGTACAGATATAGGCATGCTGTGTGAAGACCATCTGGACAAGTCGAGCCGTATTGGTGATGGTTATTGCGTGGAGAAAACTCCATATATCTGTTATTGTTCGGGTTTTCTGTACTGATTTGTACAGCAGAAGGACCTGGAGGTGTTACCCAGGTGGCACCTGAAATTTTGTAGCAGGACTAAGTGCTGTTACTAGCGCCCGGCGCTAGCGATAGCACCGGCGGTAGCTCCAGTTGAGCTACTAATGTTGTTATCTGGAGGTGTATTCCCAGAGGTAGCATGATTGACTTCTGTTACATGTGCTAGACAGAACTAGGTTTTGTTGCTAGCGTTAGGCGCTAGCGTTAGCGCCGGCGGTAGCGCCCAGCACACAGATTGTGTGTTTCCGTGCTACCTAAATTCTTGGAGACTGGATGCGTAGCAGGAAAAGCTGTGGAACTTGCAAAACCCAGCTTTAAGAGATGGGTATTGGGTGAAGCTTACTCATATCACATAGATCGCGATGATTGAGCACGGGCCTACCTGAACCAAACCCCCTATAGTGGTGGTGAAGAGGTCGCCCCTCGTTGCACCAGGCTATGGAAGAGTGCCGTAACTTCGTTTACGGGCTAGCTCAATTTGCTTGACTAAGTTGAAATAGGACTTAGCGTGAGGGCGTAACTCAGGGAGTATGCCAAAGTGTGCCTTGAGAGCACGAAGCGGGTGGCTTGGTTTGCCTCCGTTGGTGTTGTTTGCGGATATATATATATGCTGCGAACTCTTAATTGCAGGGAAGGAGCACCGCCGCCCCGAATGTGGGGTGGGGTCGTTATAAATCTTGGTCAGCTAAAGCTGACCGGTTGCTTGTTTTCCAACCAATTGGTGGATTTGCATATACAGGTCCCGGTGAGACTAGCGGGAGATAGCGGGCTGAATCCCCTACTGATGTGCTGTGCTGGCCCATGAAGGCCAAAGATTTTGTTTACTTTTGTTTACTTTTGTTCATGTGTGGCCGGCCTGCGTGCCGATGTCTGGAAGCCACCTTTTTGATGTAAACAAACAATGTAATTACCTGTTTTTGTATTTCATTCCTCGTAGTAATGTGGACTTGTTATAAACTGGTTGTAAATGAAATTCTATATATGCTTCCGTTGCGACTCTGATGCTGAGATAGTTATAGTTCTAACTGTTTAAATGCTAATTTTAGTAACGCGCTCTTCTGTTCATTTCATATGGCGTGGTGTCCCGGCCGGACCTACTGTTATATGCTATGTGACAGGGAGGGTGTTACAAATTGGTATCAGCTACGGATCTCGATCCCTTTCCATTTAAATTCGTGGTCGAATTCTTTTAAGGGGTGGTGAGCACGTGTGTGCGTCGCCTTTAACTCATATAAGTATCCAGTTTTGTCCACTTTAGGAATGAATTACGTGTATATGTGTAGCATTTTGATGGAACTTCTGTGTTCCTTTATAGCTTCATACATTCTCTTAGTCGCTAATTATGTTTTGTGTACATATATAGGCGACTGGGAGTAGATCGGGCCATCTCGACCCCCTCGTTCGACTGCAAGTAGTGCACCAACTGTGGTGCCGACCCCTCCTTCTGCGGAAACTGTAAGGATGGTGGCAGAAGCAGTATTTGCGATGTTCACGGTGCAACCAGGAGGGCATGTCCCTGGACAGCCTCCTATACATGGAGCGGCTCCAGTGTCGGCTCCAGCATCCGAACCTGCGGTGGAAAGGCCAGTGTCGTTGAGGGCACGAAGAGCTCCTGATCAACAGCTACAATACTTTTTGAGTTTCCATCCTCCTACGTTCATGGGGGCAGGAACCCCAACGCAAGCGGAGGACTGGCTGTCAAGGGTGCGCAAAACCCTGAAGGCCACAGATGTTGGATCGGTAGGCGCCCTTAGAGGGGGGGTGAATAAGGGTTTTAAAGATTTTATAACTATTTTGATTATTTTAGAAAAAGCTTTGAATATGATAATAAAGAAGATCAAGACTAATCAAGTAAAGTAAGAATAGAGACATGATTTTTTTAACTTGAGAAACATGATTACAAAACTTGATCTCTTATGAAAGCTAGAAATCAAAGCTAAGTAGAAAAGAAACCTTTTGGTTTTCTATCCCGACTCGCTTCCCCACGAACCGGTGTCCCTAGCCTTGTGCTCCCCGAATTCGGCCGCAAGCCGCTCTAGCCAATCCCTCCCCGGATGTGGCCTCAAGCCCCCCTAGACCTAGCCTAGATCTAGTCGCCAACACGAGGCGATTTTCCCCCTAAGTCCTACCCAGACCTAGTCGCCAACACGAGGCGATTTCGCTAATCGTTTACAAAGAGGAATATGAAATAACAATAAAGAAATAAGAACTCCCTCAAGATGGACTTCTGAAGTTGGAGACGAAGATCCGCCGTTGAATAAGCGTTGTAGAAGCGGACTTCGATCTGATCCGGCGTGACGAGATTCTCCTTCAGAAGTTTTGCAGAGCTTCGCTAGCACATCAACTTTCGGCCAAGTTAGCCTCTGGAATTCTGGCACTCAATATATCTCTCTGATGTGTGTATGAAACGAGAGGACTTGGGTCCTTTTTATTGACTAGATCTAGCGCCTGCGCTAGCCACTACCGTCGGCGCTATCTCACATTAGGAGACTTTTTGCACGGCAGAGTCTTTAATCCGAGGCAACAATTCCAGCATGCCTTCTGTGCAACGAGCTAGTGCCGGCGCTATCCACTATCGCCTGCGCTAGTGATCAGATTGGAGTTGATGGCTCAATTTCGGGGGCAACCACTATATGTAAACCTTGAGTCAATTTGACATGTTATCCTGCACACTTAGATCACACAAGATTAAATACACACATAGGATTTGTTATTCTCAAACCTAGGAGATGCAGAAGACCGTGTTCCAACAAACTCCCCCTTTTGATAATAACAAATCCATTAATGATAAATCAGAGCATTAATCTATATAAGCATGAAGAAACATATTTGTGTGTGTGTGAAAAGGATGACTTAGGATAAATAATGATTATAGCATTTTAGAGTTGCTCCCCCTAAATACGTGCTCCCCCTATGTGAATGCACCCCTAATATGTAAGCTATCAATTTAATTAATCATGTGAGTTTTTATTTTGATAGCGGATTATATTTAGCTCTCCCCCTTTTGCATTTTTATCATGTTAGTTCTCCCCCTTTGTTATTAGCAAAAGTGGGTTAGGAGGCACCACAGAACAGAGCGATAATAAGATATAGCATGATCGAGCTTCTTGGTGAAAAAAAATATAAGGAGTTTTAGAGCCACTTGTTAGAATAATTTTTGTATAAAATATATCAGAGTTTTTAGTTTGAACAAAAGTAATGATTTCCCCTTTATATAAGAGTTTTAAGCATAAAAGGTAATGATTTCCAAATAATCGATCTACCCAGACAATACGTCTACACCCTAGCCCCGTACTAAGTGACGGATGGGCATGAGGAGCTGCAAACATGCCGTAGGTTGGGGTGTTAGTCCCATATGCAAACACTAGACAAACACTTAACCTAACACTCTTTCCCCCCAGTGCCTCGCAAGACCCCACTGGAACCCTCCCCGGTTAAGGACAAGACATGACTAGAGATAAGGTTATCTAATGTCTACAACCCTACGTCCCCGCTATGGTGAGAAATGAAGTCATAGATAATAATTATTGGAAACATTAAGCATTTAAATCTAATGATAATTTATAGCCCATGGGTTTTTATTTTTATTTGTCTTTATGAAAACACTCCCATAGCTATATTGAAAATCATGAATGAATCAGAGTTTGAGCATTTTCGGAAGATTTCAAAAAAAAAAAAGGAAACATCATAATAAGAGTTTGAGTTCAAAAAAGTAGATGTTTATTGAGTTTCAAAAACAGACTTTATAAAGATAAGAGTTAAAGCATTTTGGAATAAAGAAATAACATCCTCACAAGTAAAAATTGATTTGCAATAATAATAAGAAGATGTTTTTATAAGCAATATTTCACTTGTTGGAGGAGTGTTTAACATAAAAGTTTATAAATCAGATTTGTTAAAAAAAATGATATGCGTGTTAGAACAACCAATATAAATTCTACCAAGCAAGTCTACAAATTGTTTTTAAGAAAAATTGAGATTTAAGACTTGATATTAGCATGAAAGCACAAGGTAAAAGTTATATGGTGATGATGCGGAAGACCTGTAGAAATACAAGAAACATCTTATTGTAATCAAGGATAATTCTTAAAGAGATATATGAGTTTCATTTCAAAAAGAAGATGTTTATGCAAATCATGTTTCAATGAAAATCTTTTATGGTTGAAAAAAGAAAAATAACCAAGCATGAAATAATAATATCATAAAGAGATTACTACAATGTTATTTCAATTCACAATTTCAAATCATACCAAACATTGTAGAAAGCATGCTAGGTTATCTAGTGCATTTCATAAGTAAAGAGTAGTATAGAATTAGCATTAGGATCCAATACTCATGAGAAGAAGTGTTATGGAAGATAATGATGTGCACATAAGTGTATTTTTGAGTAGAGTATACAAGTGTTTTAATCAAAAATACAAGATATGAAAAGTAGAAGTACAACAAAACACAAATAATTTTACTTCCACCCTTTTTAATGCACACAAAAAAATGTACAACTACCAAGGTGCTTTGCACACACAATGCTCATTAAGACTTATCAGGGTGCAATGTAGTGCTTGGGGGATCACTTATTTTATTGAAATTTTGAGACTAGTGATCTGGTGTACTTAAGAGTAAGTGGTTTTTATTTTGAAAGAGAGATATGGTTTGCACAAGACACTTTACTATTTTTCCAAGGTGCTCAACCTCACAACGCTTATTAAGACTTATCAGGAGGTTCAAGTAGTGCTTGGTGGAGTTATCTTTGTCATTTATTTTATAATTTTTATTTTGTGCAAAGTTCTCCGAATACACTTGTTTTGCAAACCAATAGAATTTTTAAAACATAACCACTTGTCTTAACTTTTAACACGTGCAAATAAAGGTGTGTAGGTAAGACGCTTGTGCAATTTTAATTTATTGTACTAATACAAAACATACACAAGTATTCTTAAATTAAACCATATGTAGACAATGCCAAAAAGTGAGTGAATATATATCATTATCAAACATAAAACATTTACTCATACTTAGAGGCATGCTAAGCATAGTTCTACACAACCTTTTAAAATAAAATTGATGCACATATTCATAGATATATCAAAGCATGATGAAAATAATGTTCAAATTAATTTGAAAGAATAAATTGTAACATTATAGAAATTCTAAATAATATATCAAATCATGCTTGATATTGACAATAAAGTCCATACAATATTTTTGATATTTCAAAGAATAATTTTGATTTAAAGTTTGAACTTATAAGATTGATCTTGGACTTCCCGAGGACTACCCTGTGAGAGGTTCGCCCGGCACTAGGTGATATGATGGAATGATAGCCCAAATCACCCTTTCGCAAGATACATGTAAATAGAAAAGTTAAGTTCAATAATAACAATTTTTGATACTTGTTTTGTTTTGTATTTTTGTATTTGATTTTTGCAATAAGATGAACTTTAAGCAAATGGCAAAAAACTAAACATGAATTTTTTGTAATTTGGTTTTTCTATTTTTATATTTGAAAAAATAAAAGACAATCAGAGGTGCAAAACCAAATAGTACAAATAGATTAATATATTTTTAGAAATTTTTCAAAATTTTAAAGTTACAGAAATTTGAACATGGACACTAGCGCCTGCAGTAGCGCTAGCGCGGGCGACAGTAAGCAAATTTTTAGGTTTTTGAAAGTTTTGATTGGTGATCTTGATTAGGAGTCCCAATAGTAGTTTCATGCAGAAAATTGCAGAATTTTAGGAGATGTCTCGATAGTGCAATTTGCATGAAAAGTTAGCGATTTTCTTATATGACTAGACTACCTAACCATCGCATGAGACATATTTTCTTATATCTTTATTATGATTTTTCTAAGGCTTGTGTTTATCAAAATAATGTAAACTGAAAATAAATAGAGATTGTAAACACAAGACATCCTGTTTGAATCCACCAAATAAGCATGATTTTTAATTATGAAATAATGTTCATGCAAAGAATAAACCAGGTATGCCCTAGATACCAATATCCTGGTAAACATATAATGCCTAACATAGACACAAGTATTCTTTAGGTGATAATGTTAGTATGATAAGTTTGAGATTAATGTTATACCACAGTTTGAAAGTGTTTCAATTTATAGACCTAGAATGAAGTGAAGATTTTATTTGATTTGATCTTATTGATATCTAGCTAATTCTAAGGTCTAAACTTGAAATAAATCACAATACACCAACCATAGTAAGCAATTATAATACCAATTGTCACATGATATGAATTAGGATATATAATTTTAGAAAGTTTTAGCAAAAGATATCAATATGTCATGGAGGTGTGTGTGACATCAAAATTTAAGACAATTAATTATGTCTTATGTGTTTTTCTTTTTAATTTAGATAAATATCTCATAACAAGTTCAGAATTTTATTTGTAAGATATTTATAGGCATTTAATATAAGAGAAATAGATAGGTCATCAAAATAAAATATGACTTTTGAAATTTGAGTAAATTGATTTTATAAACTTATTAAGCTTTTAAGAGATAAGATCATATTTCCAATAACATATATGATGACCATGTCATGATAGTTTAAAATAGAAAACAAGAAAATAGAAAAGACATTAAAGCACATCATGAAGTAGAAAAATGATATTTCATTTTTAATTGATTTCTACTTCATGCAAATGTTGGGATACTAATGAATAAGAGTTTTAGGTATCCAAAGAGGACCGCGAGTGACGGTTCCTTTGGGTACCCAAATACATCGTGTTTTCTTTTGAGGAGACAAGGATGAATGAACCCTTTCGTTTGACATTAATGTGTCATTCTTAAGTATGGATCTCAATTCATACCTTGGTTTACTATTGTTTTTGTTCATTAAATTTCCATTGTGATTTTGCAAAACATTATTTATTGGACATTTATTTGCATTTAAACTTAAGTTGGTGATTGGTTGATATTGTAAATGAAGATGATGATAATGTTTTGAAAGTTCATTTACCATCTTTTGTTGTTTATTGTTTGGTTTAAATAGAGATGAATGGATCCTTGCATTTAAGGTTTCATTTTTGATTTTTGGTCTCCATTCATATATTGGTTTAATATTATTCTTATTTGTCAAATTTCCATGATAATTTTGCAAAACATTTTTTATAGGAAATTTGTTTATTTTTAAGTTTATGTTGGGAGAGTGGTTATTTTGTGAATGATGATGATTTGGAATTTCATTTTTAAGCATTTGATAATTTTTATTTCCTTTGTTGGGTCTAGACATATTATGAAAATTCATATTTAACTTGCTTTTGGAATTTGTTTGAGAATTTTTTTTTAAAATTTTCTTAAGCAAGATAATTTTAGTTTCTAATTCATCATTCTTAGTTTTTAAATTATGTCTAGCTTTATTATAAGCGATTATGCTATTTTTAAGAGTGGTAGCAATTGATTCAATATGTTTTTCGTATTCATCCCTATATTCATCAAATGTTTCGTCCATCTCTTTAATTTCAATTTTATAGTCTTTACACTTAGCACAATCATTTTTCAAAGAAGAGTTTTCTAAGCATAATTTTTCATTTTGTTCTTTTATAAAAATAAGATCCTTTTCAAGTTCCTTGTATTTTTCATTTAAATTATTAAGATCTTTGCAAGGTGTTATGTTTTCATTAGAATTAAATTTTGCTTTTAAATTTTTATTTTCTAAGCGCAAGAGTTTATTAGCCCTTTTTAATTTCTTTATTTTGCGCTTAGTATTTTGTAGCAATTGTAATGAAGAGATAGAAGTACAAGCGATGAAGTTTGATTTCCTTACATTGCTTTTGGATGAGGGAGGATTTGAATATAATGTTCCTTTGTCTTCTTCTTGGCACTCCTCTTCCAAAAGTAAGATTTCTTCTTCTCTTTCCTTCGATGTGTGCTCCATTGATTCGTCATGAGAGAAGCTTTCTTGAAGACTAGTGCACGCTTGCATACTCTCCGGTTCTTGTGATTGTTCCATACCTGCAGGAGGAGAATCATACATTTCTTCAAGAAAATTCCATACTTTGTAAGCACTAGAAAAACAATATATTAATTTGAAAATATCTTGAGATAAAGCACAAAAAATATAATGCCTAGCTTTCGCATTTAGGTGACGCTCTTGTTTATTTGATTCGTCCGTTGGTCTAACTATTGTTATATCCCATGCATTTATATCTAAGCTTTTAATAAATTTTTCCATTAATAATTTCCACCCTTTATAATTTTTCCCTTCGAATAAAGGTGGTTTAGAAGATTTTTCTTCTTCATATAAATTTACCCCACTAGTAGAAGCGAGTTCATGAGACGCCATTATTCCCGGTTGTTAAGACGATTGGAATAAAACCGCTCTGATACCACTTGTTGGATCGGTAGGCGCCCTTAGAGGGGGGGGGTGAATAAGGGTTTTAAAGATTTTATAACTATTTTGATTATTTTAGAAAAAGCTTTGAATATGATAATAAAGAAGATCAAGACTAATCAAGTAAAGTAAGAATAGAGACATGATTTTATTAACTTGAGAAACATGATTACAAAACTTGATCTCTTATGAAAGCTAGAAATCAAAGCTAAGTAGAAAAGAAACCTTTTGGTTTTCTATCCCGACTCGCTTCCCCACGAACCGGTGGCCCTAGCCTTATCCTCCCCGGATTCGGCCTCAAGCCGCTCTAGCCAATCCCTCCCCAGATGTGGCCTCGAGCCCCCTAGACCTAGCCTAGATCTAGTCGCCAACACGAGGCGATTTTCCCCCTAAGTCCTACCCAGACCTAGTCGCCAACACGAGGCGATTTCGCTAATCGTTTACAAAGAGGAATATGAAATAACAATAAAGAAATAATATCTCCCTCAAGATGGACTTCTGAAGTTGGAGACGAAGATCCGCCGTTGAATAAGCGTTGTAGAAGCAGACTTCGATTTGATCCGGCGTGACGAGATTCTCCTTCAGAAGTTTTGTAGAGCTTCGCTAGCACATCAACTTTCGGTCAAGATAGCCTCTGGAATTCTGGCACTCAATATATTTCTCTGATGTGTGTATGAAACGAGAGGACTTGGGTCCTTTTTATAGACTAGCGCTAGCGCCTGCGCGAGCCACTACCGCCGGCGCTATCTCACATTAGGAGACTTTTTGCGCGGCAGAATCTTTAATCCGAGGCAACAATTCCAGTATGCCTTCTGTGCAACGAGCTAGCGCCGGCGCTATCCACTATCGCCTGCGCTAGTGATCAGATTGGAGTTGATGGCTCAATTTCGGGGGCAACCACTATATGTAAACCTTGAGTCAATTGGACCAGTTATCCTGCAAACTTAGATCACACAAGATTAAATACACACATAGGATTTGTTATTCTCAAACCTAGGAGATGCGGAAGACCGTGTTCCAACAACAGATACAGGGGAAGAGCAAAAAGTGACTTTGGCAACCTTCCTATTGGATGGGGAGGCGCAGCTGTGGTGGGACGAGATGGAGTTGCATCAGCTAGCCGGAAGGCAGCTAACAGATATCTCCTTTGATGAGTTCTCCAGACTGTTATTGGTGCGGTATCTGCCACCGACCCAACAGATAGAGATGGAAAATCAGTTCAACCGACTGACTCAGGGTGATAGTACGATCGACGACTATCTGCATGAGTTTACACGGTTGGGATGCTATGCAGGTGTGACATTTACAGATGAAGCGTGTAAGACAAATCAGTTTTACGAAGGCTTGCGAGAGGAGTTGCGGTTCCTTCTGACGGAGCCAATGACGCGGGGGTTTATGACCCTGGTCAATACAGCTTGTTCTTTAGAGAAAGACATGAAGTGGTCCCACAGTAGGAAGGAGCTAGCAGTAGTCAAGCCAGAGTTCAAAGAACCGAGCTCGGCAAAGTCAGGACGAGGCAAGTGGAAGAAAGGAGCGCGACCGTCTGGGTCAGCTCAATATTCAGCATCGGGAGTGACTGGGCAAGGCCCACTCATCTGTTACAACTGCGGCCGACCGGGGCACTATTCTCGTGACTATCGTAGTGGGAAGAAGCTAGTTGCGGCCTATGCAGCAGAGAAAGGGAAGGCGGCAGAGTCAACCGCATCTCACGCTGCTCCTGTGAAATTTTCCGGACCTTGTGAGAGTAAGCAGGAATAACAACTAGAGATACAAGACAAACAACCAGAGACAATCTTAGGCGAACAAAACGATCTTTATTGATAGCAACACTTCAATTACAGGGCAAGACATGCTCGACGAGACATGATTTCGTCAGCACAAAACTTCAAAGAGAAAGAACAGAAAATGAAGATAACTGAGACCGCACGGTCTCTTGCCGAACTCAGCAGCTTGCCAGACCGCTGCTGCCAGACCGCAACCGTTCCCGATCTCGAAACTCCACCAAACCGCTGCACCAGACCGCTCCTTTGCCGATCTCCTGATTCCCGAACTCCAGCACCACAACTCCAAGCCGCAGACCGCCCGAACACTTTCAGAGGAAGAGGTGATCGCTGCCGCCCACACTCTCCGCAGAAGCTGCACAAGGAAGAATTCAATCAGAGACCGCTCGGTCAGATAAACACAGACCGCAGGAACTAGGCAAACTCGGCTTACACTTGGTGTGTTCTACTTTTGCTGCTACAGTGGCTCCCTATTTATAGGCGTGAGACCTGATCCAGTCACCACCCTATGAGATAGAGTCACCACCCATCAGATCGCGCGACCTTACCGGTCAACCCGCGCGATCACTGCAACCCTCCTGCTTCATTTTGGTGAGCGCCGACTTCACTCCAGACCGCGGGAGATCGCTACTCCCTTGGTCTGAACACGACTCCACACGGAGATCGCCAGACCGCCTAGAAGTCACCCACCACTTGTGTTCGCCTGAGACCGCAAACACAGCCAGCTCGCCCTCCTGGTCTCCTCCTGAGACCGCGAACTGAGATCGCGCGACTAAGAATGACTTAGTCCGCGAACTCCTTCAGAACCCTCTGGAAAGCCACCAGACCGGATTCAAGAGCCAACCCGTGCGGTCACGCCAGACCGGCACGTCCTTGAAGAGAACAACTTATCACGCGGTCAGAGACAGACCGCGAGACCCTGAGGATGATCAGCCGTCATGCGGTCACAGCCAGACCGCACGACCTCCTCCTCCAGCAGCCCTTGGACCAGACCAGCGGTCAACCCCGGAAGCCGCAGCTGACCAATAGAACAGATCGCCATTGTCAAACCGCCAGACCGTGCGGTCACGCCAGACCGCCCGGTCTCTTCCCAGACCGCCCAGGTCCAAAAGCCTCCTCCACTTCCACTTCAATAATTTCAACACTCCCCCTTGAAGTGGGAAGTGGAAACTAGCCCAAGTAGCTCCCTTAGCCATGTGAACGGCCCCTTTGCCAGCGCCTTTGTGAAGATGTCTGCGACATTGTCCGCACTCCGCACATGCTCGACCGAAAGAGATCCCTCCAGCACCTTCTCCCGTATGAAGTGATGCTCGATCTCAATATGTTTGGTCCTCGCGTGACAAACTGGATTGGTCACCAGTTTGAGAGCACTCTCATTGTCACCGCGTAACAGAGTCGGCTCCCGAACCTCCTTGTGGACGTCTCCTACCAACCTCCTAAGCCAGATGGCTTCCTGAGCTGCCAAGGCCGAAGCCTTGTATTCCGCTTCCGTGGTAGAGACTGACACGGAATCCTGCTTCTTGCTGCACCATGATATAGCCGTAGGGCCTGCCATGAAGACGAATCCAGATGTCGACTTTCGATCATCCGAATCTCCCCCGTAATCGGCATCCATGTATCCATGCACCTCGAATCCCGCATCCTTCCTGTATAGGAGACCCATGTCCGAGGTTGCCTTGACATACTTCAGAATGTTCTTGGCCGCTAGCAGATGAGGTACTCGTGGTTCCGCCATAAACCGACTCACCCTGCCCACTGCATATGCAATGTCCGGCCTCGTGATCGTCAGATAGATTAAGCTCCCAACCAGAGCTCGGAACACCAACGGATCTTGCATGATCCTTCCCTCATCCTTCCGAAGCTTCATAGCCTTCTCCAGAGGTGTGGAAGTGCACTTCCCTTCCTTCATGCCGAACCGCTCCACGATCCGCTCCGCATATCCGGCTTGGGTCACCAGCACTCCACCTTCCTTCCTCTGCACCTCAAGTCCAAGGAAATGGTGAAGCTCACCTAAGTCCTTCATCTCGAACCTGATGGCCAGCTCGGCCCGAAGCTGTGCTACCTCCTCCTTCGAGTTCCCCGTCACGATCATATCGTCAACGTATAGCAGCACGATGACCTGAAGCTCCCCGCTCTTCTTGACGAACAAGCTCGAGTCTGAGTCTGAAGCAACAAATCCACAGAATAGGAGATATTCTGCGATCTTCCCGTACCACGCCCTCGGCGCTTGCTTCA
This sequence comes from Dactylorhiza incarnata, assembly GCA_033032865.1. Classification (NCBI taxonomy): domain Eukaryota; kingdom Viridiplantae; phylum Streptophyta; class Magnoliopsida; order Asparagales; family Orchidaceae; genus Dactylorhiza; species Dactylorhiza incarnata. The sequence continues at coordinate 1,454,464 of JAWHQI010000124.1, read as the reverse complement.
ACCCATACAGGGCCTTCTTCAGCTTGCAGACATACTCCGGAAGATCTTCAGACACAAAACCTGGTGGCTGGACCATGAAGATGTCCTTGTCAATCTCGCCGTACAAGAAAGCGTTCTTGACGTCGAGCTGCCAAATCTCCCATCCACTGAACGCCGCCAAGGCAATGATGAACCGAACTGAAGTCATTTTTGACACCAGACTGAATGTCTCATCATAGTCTTCACCGTATTGCTGCGAGAACCCCCGAGCTACAAGACGAGCCTTGTAACGCTCGATACTGCCGTCAGCTTTCTTCTTCAGCTTGTAGACCCACTTGCATGTCACAGGAGCGATGCCCTTCGGCTTGGGCACAAGAGACCAGGTCTCATTCTTCTCGAGAGCTGCCATCTCTTCTTGCATCGCAACATCCCACTCCTTCACGCCTTGGGCCTTCTCAAAGCTCGACGGCTCCCTCTCATCCAAGGGACCAGCAAAGAAACATGAGACAAAGCTCACTGCGTTTCCTCCTGTATAGCGATCAGGGGCAATGATAGATCGCTTCGATCTCCTCAGCTCCTTCCCCTGAACCGCTTCATCTCCAGCTGCTTCTTCCCTAGCTCCCCTTCCAGACGTGCTAGGAGCATTGCTCCCCCTGCTCCCAGAACCAGAAGCCCCCGTCTCGGAACTAGAAGGAGATGGACCACCTGGTGACACAGGTAGCTCCACCTGAAGATTTTCCACAGCTTTCTCTGGCAACTCCACCCTGCTCTCTGGTAACTCCACATCAGAAGACCCCTTGTAAGATGTCACCTCATCGAACACGACGTCGCGAGATACAACAAATCTCCGCGTCTCCGGGTCCATGCACTTCCACCCTTTCTTCTGCTCATCGTATCCCACGAAGACTAGCTTCCTTGCTTTCGCATCTAGCTTCGTCCGAAGAGCATCTGGAACATGCACGTAGCAGGTGGAACCAAACACCCTAAGGTGTGCCACACTTGGCTTCTCCTTGAACATCATCTCATGTGGAGTCAGCATGTTGATGGGGCTTAGAGGCATCCTGTTGATGACGTAGGCAGCACAAGACATTCCCTCCGCCCAGAAGGACTTTGGGATACTCTTGGCATGCAGCCAACACTTGCAGGTCTCCGTCAGATGACGGATCTTCCGTTCTGCAACTCCGTTCTGTTGTGGAGTATGAGCACAAGTGAGCTCTCTCCGGATGCCCGCCTTCCTGCAAAAAGTGGAGAACTCAGCAGAGGTGAACTCCCCTCCGTTGTCCGTCCTCAGCTTCTTGATCCGCAGATTCAGCCGACCCTCCACGAGCTCCTTGAACTCCACAAACCTGGCAAACACCTCCACCTTCTCCTTCAGGAAATAAACCCAGACATATTTGGTGTAATCATCGATCAACACCAGCATATACCTGCTGCCTCCGAGGCTTGGGGTAGCAGTAGGTCCCATCAAGTCACCGTGAATGCACTCCAACGGCACACTACTCTTTGTCTGCGACTTGTCAAACGGTAGTCGATGAGACTTGCCGAACTGACATCCTGCGCAAACATGACCTTCTCCGTAGGAAGATAGACTTGGCAGGCCCTTGACCAGACCTCTCACCGCCATAGCTTTCAGCTTGTCCATCCCTACATGCCCCAACCTCTCATGCCAAATAACGGCACCATTATTCGTCTTCATCTTGTCAACGTAGGAACTTGTCGACAAAACGAACAAGTCCTTCGCCCTTCTCCCGACATGGACGACCTCGGCCTTCACGGCCTCTACATTACGTAGAAATTTGACTTCTGTCGGGCCGAACAGAACGTGATACCCAGCGTCAACAGCGTTGGTCACGGAGAAGAGGTTTTTCTTCATTCCGGGTACATGATAGACACTCTTCAAAGTAAGTGGCCCTCTATCACTGCCCAAAGAAACAACCCCCACCTTCTCGACTGCATGCACAGTATTATCTGCAGTAATGATAGCATTGTTACCTGTGTACGGCTCTGCTGAAGAAAGCTTCGACTCGCCCCCGGTGAGGTGATGACCACACCCCGAGTCCACGATCCAGTCCTCCTGATAGTTGATAGGAGCCGAGGCTCCAATAGAAGCCGAGAAGGCTCCTCCCCATCCTCCATCAAAGTGCCTGGCTGGTGCTTCCTCCTTCTCAGCAGCATGCCCTGGCTGAGTATTCAGCCTGCAGTCCTTCCTAAAGTGCCCAACCTTTCCGCACTTGAAGCATTTGAGACCTTCCTTCTTCTTCTTCCCGTCAGCCTTGGGAGCATACCCCCTTTCCTGCTGCCCAGAAGTTGAAGGCCCATGGCCTTTCGTGGTCTTCTTCTTCTTCTCCCACTTCTTCTTCCCTGAGAAGAGAACCCTCGCCATCTCCCCCAGTCACTGACACCCCCGCCATCTGCCTTGCCAGACTTTCCTGCGAAGCTAGCAGATTCTCCAGCTCTAGCAGAGACGGCTGATTTGCCCATCCCTGTACCGACGTCACAAAGGCCACATATTCCTTCCGCAAGCCGCGGATGATGTGCCTCTTCAGCTTCGCCTCAGAAATTGGCTCATCAGGATCCAGTGCTGATATCTCAGCGCAGAGATTCTTCATCTTCAAAAAGAAGTTTGAGATAGAAAGATCACCTTGAGCTGACCTCGCCAACTCATTCTCTAAGAACTGTAGCCTTGCTATATTCTTTTTGTTAAACAGCCCATCCAGGGCTCTCCAGATCTCAGCAGCTGATCCACAACCCAAGATGTGATCAAAGAGATCAGGTGAAATGGCACGCTTCAAGGTGAACTCGGCCTTGGCGTTGGTCTTCCTCCATGCCCTCACGGCCGGTCCATTATCACCTCCTTCTACTGCCTTCACCTCTTCTGTTTCATCTCCTCCTACCACCTCCCAGAGGTCCTCACCCAGAAGATAGCTCTGCATACACGACTTCCACTTCTTGAAGTTAGTCGATGTAAGCATTTCAATACCAAGACCTCTTGCAAAGCCAACTTCCATTGCTCTTCCTCTGGTTCCTTCTTCACAAAGGCGATGGCTACTCTAAGTTATTCACTGCTCTTTCAACTCCAACCTCCCTCTGATACCATGTGAAATTTTCCGGACCTTGTGAGAGTAAGCAGGAATAACAACTAGAGATACAAGCCAAACAACCAGAGACAATCTTAGGCGAACAAAACGATCTTTATTGATAGCAACACTTCAATTACAGGGCAAGACATGCTCGACGAGACATGATTTCGTCAGCACAAAACTTCAAAGAGAAAGAACAGAAAATGAAGATAACTGAGACCGCACGGTCTCTTGCCGAACTCAGCAGCTTGCCAGACCGCTGCTGCCAGACCGCAACCGTTCCCGATCTCGAAACTCCACCAAACCGCTGCACCAGACCGCTCCTTTGCCGATCTCCTGATTCCCGAACTCCAGCACCACAACTCCAAGCCGCAGACTGCCCGAACACTTTCAGAGGAATAGGTGATCGCTGCCGCCCACACTATCCGCAGAAGCTGCACAAGGAAGAATTCAATCAGAGACCGCTCGGTCAGATAAACACAGACCGCAGGAACTAGGCAAACTCGGCTTACACTTGGTGTGTTCTACTTTTGCTGCTACAGTGGCTCCCTATTTATAGGCATGAGACCTGATCCAGTCACCACCCTATGAGATAGAGTCACCACCCATCAGATCGCGCGACCTTACCGGTCAACCCGCGCGATCACTGCAACCCTCCTGCTTCATTTTGGTGAGCGCCGACTTCACTCCAGACCGCGGGAGATCGCTACTCCCTTGGTCTGAACACGACTCCACACGGAGATCGCCAGACCGCCTAGAAGTCACCCACCACCTGTGTTCGCCTGAGACCGCAAACACAGCCAGCTCGCCCTCCTGGTCTCCTCCTGAGACCGCGAACTGAGACCGCGCGACTAAGAATGACTTAGTCCGCGAACTCCTTCAGAACCCTCTGGAAAGCCACCAGACCGGATTCAAGAGCCAACCCGTGCGGTCACGCCAGACCGGCACGTCCTTGAAGAGAACAACTTATCACGCGGTCAGAGACAGACCGCGAGACCCTGAGGATGATCAGCCGTCATGCGGTCACAGCCAGACCGCACGACCTCCTCCTCCAGCAGCCCTTGGACCAGACCAGCGGTCAACCCCGGAAGCCGCAGCTGACCAATAGAACAGATCGCCATTGTCAGACCGCCAGACCGTGCGGTCACGCCAGACCGCCCGGTCTCTTCCCAGACCGCCCAGGTCCAAAAGCCTCCTCCACTTCCACTTCAATAATTTCAACAGCTCCAGCCCAGCCTAGAGTATACAACCTTGGCCAGCAGGAGGCCATCAAACAAAACGATGTGGTGACAGGTATGCGATAGTATATAGCTTTTGTTGCTTTTTATACTTCATACCTTGTGCATTGCTTGTTAACTATTGATGTCCTAGGCTTTGTCCTGATCTTTAATTATCCGGCGAGAGCACTATTTGACACGGGTGCTTCACATTCCTTTCTATCGGAGGCCTTCATACAACAACTTGGAGTGCCTTCGTTGTTTAGACAGGAGCGATTAGATGTGCTGCTACCCAATGGGTGCTTGATGCGCGCGGATCAAAGTTGTGTGGTAAAGGTACGAATAGGGAGTCAAGACTTTGATTTGGAAGCACTGATACTCCCGCTTTCGGAGTTCGATGTAATCTTTGGTATGGACTGGTTGTCAGCGCAGCAGGCCTATATTGATTGCACTTCTAAAGAGGTCACACTGGGACTGAATACCGAACGTGCGACTACGTTTGCTGGTTTACGTGGATCGAGCAAGACACTGATGTCTGCTGTCCAAGTGGTCAAGGCAGTTCGGCAAGGCGCAGAGTTATCTATTGTGCTAGTGGGGGCTGCAAAGCCTCAACCCAGTTTGAGTGATGTTCCTGTGATTTCAGAGTATCCAGATGTGTTTCCGAAAGATCTCCCTGGGGCGCCACCTCAGCGAGAGATTGACTTCACTATAGAGCTGGTGTCAAGCCTATTTCACGCTCTCCGTACCGAATTGTGCCAAAGGAGATGGCGGAATTGAAAGTTCAGTTGCAAGAGTTGCTAGATCAGGGTTATATACGACCAAGTACATCCCCTTGGGGTGTTCCGGTCCTTTTTGTGAAGAAGAAGGACGGAAGCCTGTGTCTATGCATTGATTACCGAGAATTGAACAAGCTGACCGAGAAGAACAAGTATCCAATTCTTCGAATCGATGACTTATTCGATCAGCTAGTTGGGTCAACTGTGTATTCAAAGTTGGATCTCAAGTCCGGCTATTACCAGTTGCAAATTCGGGATTGTGATATCCCCAAAACAACATTCAGTACCCGCTATAGACACTTTGAGTTTACGGTGATGCCGTTTGGATTAATGAATGCGCCGTCAGTTTTTATGGATCTGATGAATTGGACCTTCTGAGAGTACCTTGATCGCTTTGTCATTGTCTTCATTGATGATATCTTGGTGTACTCTCAGTCTGAAGAAGAGCACGCGATACATTTGCGCGAAGTTTTGGAAACCCTTTGACGTAGTCAGCTTTATGCAAAGTTCTCTAAATACGAGTTCTTGCTAGCCTCAGTAGCGTTCCTTGGTCATGTTGTTAGTGGCGAGGGTATCGCAGTGGATCCAGCAAAGATCGATGCAATCCAGAAGTGGCCCGTTTTGGCGACAGTATCGGAAGTCAGGAGTTTCCTTGGACTTGCCGGTTACTATCAGCGCTTCGTGGAGAACTTTTCGCGCATCGCTCTACCTCTCACCACCTTGACGAGGAAGGATCAGAAGTTCGTTTGGTCACCGGAGTGTGCACGGGCTTTTGAGGAACTGAAAAGGCGTCTGACCACAGCACCAATTCTGTGTTTGCCATCAGGTGCAGAGGGTTATGAAATTTATTGTGATGCGTCAGGGAGCGGCTTAGGCTGCGTACTTCTTCAGCATGGTCAAGTGAAAGCTTATGGCTCTCGACAGTTGAAAGTGCATGAGCGGAATTATCCGGTCCACGACTTGGAGTTGGCGGCCGTGATCTTCGCTCTAAAGTTATGGCGGCACTACTTATATGGTGTGAAGGTTGACATCTTTACAGACCATAAGAGCATTAAGTATCTATTAAATCAGAAAGAGCTCAATATGCGACAAAGAAGATGGATGGAGTTCCTGGGGGACTACACTTTTGACATACATTATACTCCCGGGAAGGGAAATGTAGTCGCAGATGCTTTGAGCCGAAGGGCTTATGCACAGGCCAATTGGATTCAGATGCATGATCGATGTCTGATCAGGGACTTGGAAGTCTTGGAGATCTCCTGTGTGGAGAGGAGTTCTAGTGCGAGTGCATGCTTGAACTGGACGGAGGTGCAATATGACCTCGCGGACAGAATACGACAGGCCTTGGAGCTTGTTTCGAGCATGCAATGCTATTTGGCAGAGTCTGGGGATGGGACTGCTGCAGAGTTTGTGTTGGACGATGGTCTGATGTGGAAAGACGGTCGGTTGTGCGTCTCAAATGTGGGTAAGTTGTGGGAGGAATTGATGTACGAAGCGCACTTTACCAAGTACTCAATTCACCCAGGGAGCACAAAGATGTACCAAGACATGAAAAAGCTGTTTTGGTGGCCAGGATTGAAGAAAGACATCGCCTTATATGTGGCAAAATGCAAAACTTGCGCACTAGTGAAGGCAGAATGTCAGAAACTTGGAGGTTTCCTGAAGTCGTTGCCTATACCGGAGTGGAAATTCGATGACATTTCGATGTATTTCGTGCACGGTTTGCCGAGATCACAGAGTGGGAATGATGCCGTATGGGTGATCGTGGATCGCTTGACGAAGGTAGCCAACTTTATTCCAAACTGGAAGGAATTTTCAGTTGAAAAGTTGGCAAAGCTATATGTAGATAGCATTGTCCGATTGCATGGTGTGCCCCGTAGCATCGTTAGTGACCGAGATGGGTGCTTCACTTCGAAAGATTGGAGGCTAATCCACCAGTTGTTAGGTACAAAGCTAAAGTTTAGCACTGCCTTCCACCATCAGACGGATGGACAGACTGAACATACGAACAAAACTCTGGAGGATATGCTCCGAATGTGCGTCCTGGATTTCGGCAAAAAGTGGGAAGATCATCTCTACATGATCGAATTCGCTTACAATAACAGCTATCAGACAATATAAAGATGGCCCCCTTCGAGGCCCTCTATGGTAGAGCTTGCCACACTCCCTTAGCTTGGGCGGAGACAGGCGAGACAAAGCTGTTTAAGCAAAAAGAAGTCAAAGATGCAAATTCGGCTATTTAAACAATCCGGGAGAGAATGTTGATTGCTCAAGATAGGCAGGCAAAGTACTACAATGCCAAGCACAGAAACGTAGAGTTCGCCGTGGGAGACTGGGTTTACCTAAAGATCAAACCTTTCAAGGGTGTGTCCCGGATTCGGCGCTTGAAAAAGCTGAGTCCAAGATACCTTGGACCGTTTGAGATACTGGAACGTGTTGGCGAACCTGCCTATCGACTCGCTCTTTCGACAGAGTTAAGTGGTCTACACGATGTGTTCCACATATCGGTATTGAGGAAAGCTGTACCAGAGCCTAGCCAAGTGCTTTTGGCTAATCAGGTGCCAGTCGATGATAGGTTGAAGACGCTGGTCACGCCTATTTGCATCGAAGACACTGATATCAAACAGCTGCGGAATAAATTGATCAAGATGGTCAAAGTCCGCTGGAAAAATTGCGGTCGTGAGGAGCTTTCATAGGAGTGCGAACAAACTATGTGTGAGGAGTTCCCCGAGCTGTTCCGTTAAGGTACAACTCGTATTTTGTATCTCTTTAATTATTTGCACTGTTAGAATTTCAGGACGAAATTCTTTTAAGGGGGGAGAATTGTAATACACCAAATATCATGTGAATTCAAAAAATACAAAAAATGGAAATAAGTTGAAGTCAGGGAGCCAACGCCAGGCGCTAGCGCTAGCACTGGAGGTAGTGTCTCCAAGCGGTACTGACTTAGGGCTAACGCCAGCGCTAGTAGCTAGCGCCGGCGGTAACGATAAAATCTTATATACTTCAAATCCGACTTTTCAGCACATATTCTCTGAATTTCTCTCAAGTTCTGAGGGCAGAGAGCTTGGAGTTGGGAAGAAGGTTCGTTGGAGTTGAGTTGTCGTCGTGCTAGGAGGGATTCGGGAAGAAACGTCTGCGTGCTTGTGCCACCACGGATTCCAGCTAATCACCTCACCTCTTAGTCCCATGGCGACAAAACGACCAGCGAGGGTAACGAATCTCCTCCCTAAGTTTTGGACAAGTATGTCCTTTAATTTGCATGAATTTAGGGGGACTTCTACTAATTAGTAGATTGGATCTCCCGGTGGGATGAAGGTATTTCCCCATAAATTGCATATAGAATCCAGAATGGAAGTACGGATATAGGCATGCTGTGTGAAGCCCATCTGGACAAGTCGAGCCGGATTGGTGATGGTTATTGCGTGGAGAAAACTCCATATATCTGTTATTGTTCGGGTTTTCTGTACTGATTTGTACAGCAGAAGGACCTGGATGTGTTACCCAGGTGGCACCCGAAATTTCGTTGCAGGACTAAGTGCTGTTACTAGCGCTGGGCGCTAGCGATAGCGCCGGCGGTAGCTCCAGTTGAGCTACTTGTGTTGTTATCTGGAGGTGTATTCCCAGAGGTAGCAGGATTGACTTCTGTTACCTGTGCCGGGCAGAACTAGGTTCTGTTGCTAGCGTCGGGCGCTAGCGTTAGCGCCGGCGGTAGCGCCCAGCACACAGATTGTGTGTTTCCGTGCTACCTAAATTCTTGGAGACTGGATGCGTAGCAGGAAAAGTTGTGGAACTTGCTTAACCCAGCTTTAAGAGATGGGTATTGGGTGAAGCTTACGTATCGCATAGATTGCGATGATTGAGCACGGGCCTAGCTGAACAAAACCCCCTATAGTGGTGGTGAAGAGGTCGCCCCTCGTTGCACCAGGCTATGGAAGAGTGTCGTAACTTCGTTTACGGGCTAGCTCAATTTGCTAGACTAAGTTGAAATAGGACTTAGCGTGAGGGCGTAACTCAGGGAGTATGCCAAAGTGTGCCTTGAGAGCACGAAGCGGGTTGCTTGGTTTGCCTCCGTTGGTGTTGTTTGCGGATATATATATATATATATATATATATATATATATATATATATATGTTGCTGACTCTTACTTGCAGGGAAGGAGCACCGCCGCCCCGAGTGTGGGGTGGGGTCGTTATAAATCTTGGTCAGCTAAAGCTGACCGGTTGCTTGTTTTCCCACCAATTGGTGGATTTGCTTATATAGGTCCCGGTGAGACTAGCGGGAGATAGCGGGCTGAAGCCCCTGCTGCTGTGTTGTTCTGGCCCTTGAAGGCCAAAGCTTTTGTTTACTTTTGTTCATGTGTGGCTGGCCTGCGTGCCGATGTCTGGAAGCCACCTTTTTGATGTAAACAAACAATGTCATTACCTGTTGTTGTATTTCATTCCTCGTAGTGGTGTGGACTTGTTATAAACTGGTTGTAAATGAAATTCTACATATGATTCCGTTGCGACTCTGATGCTGAGATAGTTATAGTTCTAACTGTTTAAATGCAAATTTTAGTAACGCGCTCTTTCGTTCATTTCATATGGCGTTGGGTCCCGGCCGGACCTACTGTTATATGCTATGTGACAGGGAGGGTGTTACACTACAGGTTTTTGATCAGGTGCCCTGCTACCAAAGGAGTTTTGATCAGGTTCCCAAAACACCACAGAGCTTTTGATCAGGTGCTCAAAACCAAACACAGGTTTTTGATCAGGTGCCCTGCCACCAAAGGTAAACTTTTGATGGGAGTTAAAACCTTGTACAAGTGGGGTGAACAGGCTAAAATGAAAAGGGGTTAAGAAGTTCTTCTCTGTAAACACTCTGAGAGAAGACTAGTGGATATTTTTGTTGTAAAGCTCCCCATGTTTGATTGAAATGGTTGACAGTTGAGGATGGAGCTTTCTCTTGAATGTAGATCTTCCTTCGATAGATGATGAATCTAAGAGACAAAGGTTTTTCAGATTGTTTGTTGCTCTTGAAGATTTGAACTTGTAGCAGAAATCTGAGAGGATGATTTGATGAGGAAGATGAAGACTGTTTATCTTTTTCTGTCTGAATATTTCTCTTGACTGATCTATCTTTCTCTTTTACAAAATTGTATATATCTTGTCTTTATCTCTCTACTTCTTCTCTATTTGAAAACTGCTATCTTTTGAGGAATAGAATAATCTGAGTTAAAATCCTTCTTGGGACTGCCACAGTAACCAAAACAATTTTGGCAGTGTCCTTTAATTCCTTTGTCGTGAAAGATTCCTTTTTTCATTAAATGTCAATGGCTATTTTCTTGGAATTAGAGAATAATAAGGAATATAATAATGAAAGATACAATCCTTGACTTATCTGACTGAATATGTCCAAAGATATGAATAAATCCGTTGCTTTAGTCGATCTGAGTTCAGAGAACTATGATATACCTGATCTGTTTGAAATAAATAATCTGAAGACAAATTTCGTCGATCTGAGATTAGAGTTCGTCGATCTGAGATTAGTGTTCGTTGATCTGAAGGTCGATTTCGTCGAACTAAACTTCTGATGTTGATTCGTCGAACGCAGACTGGCGTTCATCGATCTCAAGTTGGAGTTCGTCGATCTCAAGCTGGAGTTCGTCGAACTGAATAATAGATTACTAAATCTGGCTGGAGGAAATGAATTAGTCGAACTGAGAAGCTATTTCGTCGAACACAGAATAGAGTTCGTCGAACGCTGAGACTTTAATATTTCCTCGATCGCTGAGACTGCTGAAGTTCGTCGACCGCTGAGACGGTTCGTCGACTGCTGAGACAGCTGAAGTTCGTTGACCGCTAAGATGGCTCGTCGACCGTTGAGATATTGTTCTTCGTCAACCGCTGAGACTGACTGGTTCGTCGACCGCTGAACCTTGGCAAGTTCGTCGAACTGGAGCATGTCGTTCGTCGAACGCAGGATGGAGTTCATCGAACGCAGTGTGGAGTTCGTCGAACTCAGAAAACTTATCTTTTCCTAAGTTCTAACAGCCTAAAACCTTGACCCTTTAGACTATACAATGGGGTCAATTTAGTCCTAATAAACAGATAGTGGTCCTAGCCCAAATCAGTAATAGGGTTGTTCCAACAATCTCCCCCTACTTGGGTTAGGACATTATTTGACAAAAAAATTGAATAATAAAATAAACAACCAAACAACATAGCATATATATCTGATTGATTTTAAATATTTCAGCAGATATAAAATATGATACTCTGAGTTTTGAAATTTTACATTGAAAAATAATAAAAACAAATAATCAGAACCTTTTGCTTTCTGAATTCTGACATTGCCATTAGCTTTCTGAATTTGATTATCTGGGCTGTATCTGCTATATCAAACAATATTTCTAAATCTGCATTTGCATCGTTTGCTTTGTTTAGAAATCCTTGCCTTCAACATTTTTCTTTGTTTATCTTAACTGAATCTTGCTTTCTGAAAAATTTGGAACTTAAGTTGGAGGTGACTTCACCAAATCAACTTGAACTGGAACTATGAACTGGAACTGAAAAGCTTTATAATCTGAATTTGCATTTTTCAGCTTTATCTTTTGTAAATCTGAACTATATCAATAACTGATTTTTCTTTTTCATACAACATCTCCCCTTGAAACTTGAGCATCTTCATAAAACATCTCCCCCTATCAAAAAGGAGCTTCTTCAAAACATCTCCACCTATCAAAAGGAGCTTCTTCATGATACTTCTCCCCTACCTAGTTTCAGGAAGGCCTGATGCTAGGCCCCTAGAAGAAGGGACAGATGAGGAGGTAGGGAAGGATGCAATCTTTTTGAAGAAAAATTGCTACTATTCCTGCAAAATAAAATAGAGAACAAGTGCAAAGGAACTGGAAAGACAAGCAATTTCTTTAGGGACACGGTAAAAAGAAAAATTTGGGTTTGATATTGTAAGGTGCGCTATGATTGGCTGGTCAATATGGTGATCTGCCCCGCTCGTGCGTTTTCTTCACGCATGGTTGGACTCAACCGTGCGCGAACAAAATGCACGACCTCCTGTTGTTTGCCGGATTTCGAGCTTTCTGAATTTACCCGTGCATTTTTACACACGGTCGGCTTCGATCATGCGTGAGTAAAATGCACGGGCGCTCTGGGTCGTCTTCCTGGCCTTTGTCCTCGATTAATATCGCACGGCTCACGCACGGTCATGCGTTTGACCGTGCGTGACCAAATTTCTGACTTTTTCTATAAAAGCTGCAGATCTCAACCTAATCCGGAGTTCGCCCGATCCATCTTCTTTCCTGTGCCTAAGGGTTCCAGCTCCGTTCCAGTCCGCTGTTCCATCACCGCCAACCATTTGGAGGTGCTCCGAACACCTTCTTGGCTCAAATCTTGAGCTGGAGTATCCTCTTGGCCGCCTCCATCATCCAAGTGCTTCAAGGAGAGGATTCTGCCTCCATCTTCATCGCCAAGCAAAGAGTTCTTCGCATCAGACGTGGCTGGATTGTAGTTTACCGGAGAAGACAGGTCCATTGGGAGGAAGTGATAACCCTCCTCTACCCCGGGCTATAGTTGGGACCGAGCTTGGATGCAGATTGACAACCCGATGATTCCTACCGAGAATCTACAACAAGCCTCCGGATTCGGTTGTATCTCTTGCATTTTTCTCTACTTGTGTGAATGTATTTGATTGTGTTCTTCATTTTATTGATGATGTTGTGCTATAAACATATTTGCTCTTCATGATAATTCATGTTAATGAAATGATTTTGTATGTTTATTAGTCACTAGAGGTGCGCCACCAAATCCACTCCACCCTCCACTTCGTTCTGTTAGCCTACTCGCCCATTCCGCATGCCTACTCTTTCATCCACCTAGTGAAGCGTGGCATAGCGGACCGTGTAATCCATTTGCCTCACGAAGCAGTGCGCTCAAGGACTGCACAGTTCGATTATGCACTTACCACTCCATCCGCTTGCCTACTTGTCCATCTGCCCTTGCGAAGTAGTGCGTTCAAGACCTACATAGTTTCCATACCGCCTAGCGAAGCAGTGTACTCAAGGCCTGCATAGGAGTTATTTTATTTTATTTTCCACAATCCAAATCACCCCCTTTTTTGCATTCCATTCGACCTTAAGGACTTCGATCTCAAGTCCTTCCTCAATAGTTAACTCCACCTTACTATGTCCCTTCGAGATTCGTTACTTGGGGATCACTCCCACATTTTATATTACTTGAACGATCGGTACACTGCCATTTTGTGTCGCAGTCTCGCTACCGCCTATAGCGGTGAGATAGATTTGCGCATCAAGTTTTAATAATAGCACACCGCTATAGGCGGTAGCAAGACTGCGACGCGAAGCGACAGTGAACCGGTCGTTGTCAAGTAATAATATAAGGAAGTAAATCCCCAAGTATCGAATCTCTCAAGGAACATAGTAAAGTGGAGTTATATATCGAGGAAAGACTTGAGATTGAAGTCCTTTAGGTCGGATGGATTGCAGAAAAGGGGGATTTGGCTTATGGAAAATAAAAGAAAAGAAATTAAACTACTCCTATGCAATGCCGCTATGCAATGCTTCGCGAGGCGGGATGGAAAACTACATAGGCCTTGAACGCACTACTTCGCAAGGACAGATGGATGAGAAGGCTTGCGGATTGAATGGTTCGCACCGGCAGAATGAGGGTCGCAAACACCTTGTCACAAAGTTCAACCAAGATCATAGGTGTATCATTCTATAGTGATTCCACACACCAAGCATAAACAAAAAGAACTTTCATAAAAGCATAATGAAAGCTAATAACAATTAAAATAGGTTTAAGCAAGGTTCATCATCAAAGTATAGGTGATTTCATACCATACAACCTTAAAAGAGGAAAATAATGGTAGAAATACAAACAACGATCGAGACTATGCCGTAGAAATGGGAGGATGCACTGGGTTGTCAATCCATGTCCTACAGTCCATTCATCGGTTGCGTCCGGGATCTCTGAAGCTCTCACCACCTCTAGCCCGTCTACTCGAGTGTCTACGTTGTCCACGTCAATGCCCTCGTTATTCCTTGCAATCTGGCTAATATGGAGTGGAGATCACATTCTTGAGAGATTAGGATGATGGGGAAACACTACGGAGTGATACCCTCCCTTGTAAGAAGAAAAATGGAACAGTCGGCCCCTTCCGGTGGAAGAAATTGCGGAGCTGTTTGGGCCCTGAAAACCTAAAAATCGCAGTTTAAATAGAAAAGTTGCAGAATTTTGTTCATGCACGACCGTGCGTTTTAGAAATGCACGACCGTGCGTGAACAAAATAAAACATAAATTTTTGACAAAAGAGGAGCTCGTGCGATTTTACTCACGCACGGGCAAACCAACCATGCGTGAACAAAACGCACGACCAAATCCAGAATGCAATTTTGGGCCATAGATGAACGTGCACGGTCGGATCGATCGTGCGTCAAGAAAACACACGACCGTGCGTTTCATGCAGACATGAAATCTTGGCATAATGAATGTTCTACCCACCTACACAGCACCAAACAGCAATCACACAGCTGGGAATACCCTTCCAGCTCAATCCAAATACATAAAAAGGGTTGGGGAGCACCGTGTGCTTACCCCCAACAAACATAGCGCGCAATTGCACACCAAAACGGGCCCAAAGAGTGCACTTTGTGAATAAATGTGTTCAAGTGAAATTTAAGCAATAATGAACTAAAAGTGAAGTGCATATGCCTGAAAACAAGCCCAGATGAGTCCGAAAAACCCTTTATAAATTGGACTCATCACACCCCCAGACTTACCTGTTTGCGCGTCCCGAGCAAACAAATCCGGCGGAGTAGGAAAAGCATAGCTAGCTAAAAAATTGCGACATGGAGTAGTATGCGAAGTTGCATACTTGTGTGCATAGAAATTTATTAGAAGAGGTTTCTAAATATGCTAGCTAATTTATAAAAAGTGTAGATGCGTAAAAAGGAATTTATTTTTACTCAAATATGGAATGTTGGTGAATCTCATGGTCACACGTAGTACGAGAGTAAGCTAGACGCGAAGGTGAGTGTTACCCAAGACCGAAACTCGGAATTATCTCCATTGAAGTCCATCAACGTCAAGAGCCATAAGCTCGCCCTGTCACACTCTCTCCACAGCGCTAGTGAACTCACAAGATGAATCAATAGAACTTTGGGTTTACACGAGGCTTAGGTTACGGTTTGGAATGTAAAGATAAACGTGAAGGCTAATCACAACCCAATTGAGCACACAAAAGTGCTAAATCCTAGCAGCCCCAATAATACACGTGTAACACTCCTCCAAACTTGACTTTGAAACCGGGTGTGCACGCGGCCTACTCCAATCGATAAAACTCGATGTTTCAATTACAATGCTAGGGATATATTTTTTTCTTTGCTTTTCTTATTCTTTCTCTTTTTCTTTATCCCCAAATCTATTCTCAAAAATCTCAGAATATAGAAATTTTTATGAAATCTACATCAACACTAAAATTCCTCATCACCGCACCGCATTGGCAAATTACAATTCATTAATGTTTTTGGCTTATTTTTGGTTGCGATAATGGGATAGGTTTTAGGCCTTGGTGAAGTATGGTGGAGCTGAACCAAAAGGTCGGGTTGGCACAAAATGGGCTAGCAACGGTTAGCGTAAAGGAATGATATAACAAAGCTCAAGCTTACCAAATAGATGGCCTGTGTCATGCTCAAATTGCAAATCGTTCGCACCCATGCTTCGAGAGTCGCTTGGGGCAAGTTCTTAGCCCCCGAGAAAGGTAATCCTTCCTCCCAACTCGAGTAACACAAACCTCGCGCTTGCCTACACACAATACACCGCTACCACTAGATTCAACCACATTCACCATTTTGAGTAAAATAAATTAAAATCTACGCAAATCTACTAATTATAAATTATAAGCATAAATAAAAACTAATTCTACTCAAATTCCTATGAAAGACACGAGTACTCAACTAGAGCACTACAAGAGTCAACATGCCGCACCAACTTGCAATTTTTAGGCTAATACAGCAATTTCTACATCACAACCAAGAATTGAATATACAGGAGCATACAAACAAGCGAGTGCGCGCTAAAGTGTGTGTAGTGGTGTGCGGTGAAGATGAACAAATAATATAACTGAAATAAAATACTTCTAGCATGCATTGAGATGTGCCCGTGTAGTGGGTAGCAAATAGCGGCTCTCCCCCAGACTTAATCTAAGCAAAAGACGCAAATGATGAAACCATGAAAATTGAGTAAAAGGCTAGTGGAAGAAAAGTTATCCATGCTCAGAAATGAGCATACCAGAAGATTGCGTTAAATTCTGTAAATTTAGCTCCAAGAGTCTGTCACCAAAGAAATTGCCGCACACCTGCAGAAAAAAGACTCCACGCACAAAATATATATGTAAAACTAAACTATTAGCATGCTAGAGAAAAATAAAAGCAACAAAAACTTGGGTTGTCTCCCAGCAGCGCTTTTGTTTACCGTCCTTAAGCTGGACTTAATACCTGTATTATGCAGTTTTAATAACATTGTCTAAACATAAAAGAGAAAACTAAAATATCCTAATTATTACAAGCATGCCAAAAAGATCAATTGTAAGTTGATTTAAAATAGTAACTAAAAATAATAGAAATGGGTCCGTAGACCCAACAGCAGCAGTCCAAAAGATCAGGAGCTTTCCATCTCCATATTTCGTCTTTCTTCATCATCTTCCTCTCCTCTAATCGGCGGTCATGGATGAAGTAGCGTTTACCACCCTGCACCCAGTCTTTCAAGGAAAAAGCAGGTAATGATGATGAGGGAGAATATGTTATTAATTTCGTCATTGTCATCTGCTTTCCCTTCCAAGACTGCCTCTCAAAATTACCCAAAAATGGGTCTATAAATTCATGCACCTTCAAAGGAATATGTGCAATATTAGAAATTAAAGCAGGAGGGGAAGAAGGAAGGATGAACTTATCAATATCTGCATAATAAGAAGGTTGATTAGAAAATAAAATGGACGAATAACTAAAAGAATCAAACAAAGGAGGAGTAATCCCGGTTTCACTCCTCGCAGGTTCCACAAAAGACTCAATGCCGGTTGCAATAGAATCACTGCAGGCATAATATGAGTAGCTAGGAACTTCGATGATGAGTTGGACCTTCTCCTCCGGTGATGAGGTAGAAACCTCATCACTAAGGAAAATGTCCTCCTTAGTGCAACTCAGCATAGCTTCAGGCTCCAGAGACTTATCCTGCACATCTTAAAACTCGGCAATAGGAGCAGAAGATACATGCATACTGATACAAGAAAATATCTAAGTAGAAATAGGACTCAAGATAGAGTCCGATAGGAGTGAAGAAATATCCTCAGATACAGAATCCACAGGAAAGGATGGCACAATGGAGGAAGAAAACTCCACAATGTCATCGTAGTGATCAACAGTGACGCTGATCGACGCATTCGTTGTGCTCCCAAGATGACCCGGGGGCCTAACGTATGTGTCATCAGCAATGGAAGGAGCGGTGGCATAGGAAAACAGTGGAATGGAGATAAGTGTTGGCTCATCATCCTCTCCCAATTGCAATTTCCATTGCTCACAGTCTTTCAAAGCGTGATCAAAAATCTGACAACACAAGCAGCGCTTCCCGGTAGGTTTTGACTGTGGAAAAGCCAAACCACCCGGTGAAGGCGATACTCGCGATGGGGACACATACTTATAATACGTAGGTTCATTGTATGAAGTTTAGATTCTCCATACGATGAACTACACAGATTATAATTATGGCTTCCTAGATAGCACTCATCACTAGAGTGATTAGACGCTCTGCACCACCTACATTATTGATAAGCATACATATTGGTGTAAAGATGGATTAACAACTAATATAAATAGAAATTGATCTCAATATGCACGTAATAAAGTTTGAAACAGCGGAAACCTAATTTTTGAAATACTTAAAAATAGATAAACAAAGAATTTACAAACACTAAATTAAAACGCATGCTATATAAAAATGGAAAAGAACTTCTATCTCACAACTCTCCCTCTCCAGAAAACTCACACGTCTGTGTTCCCCGGCAGCGGCGCCAAAAACTTGATGCGCAAATCTTAGCACACCGCTATTGGCGGTAGCAAGACTGCGACACAAAATGGCAGTGAACCGGTCGTTGTCAAGTAATAATATGAGGAAGTAAATCCCCAAGTATCGAATCTCTCAAGGAACACAGTAATGTGGAGTTATATATCAAGGAAGGACATGAGATTGAAGTCCTTTAGGTCGGATGGATTGCGGAAAAGGCGGATTTGGCTTATGGAAAATAAAATAAAAGAAATTAAACTACTCTTATGCAATGCTGCTATGCAATGCTTCGCGAGGCGGGATGGAAAACTACGTAGTCCTTGAACGCACTACTTCGCAAGGATGGATGGACGAGAAGGCTTGCGGATGGAATAGTTCGCGCCGGCGGAATGAGGGTCGCAAACACCTCGTCACAAAGTTCAACCAAGATCATAGGCGTATCATTCTATAGTGATTCCACACACCAAGCATAAACAAAAAGAACTTTCATAAAAGCATAATGAAAGCTAATAACAATTAAAATAGGTTTAAGCAAGGTTCATCATCAAAGTATAGGTGATTTCATACCATACAACCTTAAAAGAGGAAAATAAGGGTAGAAATTCAAACAACGATCGAGACTATGCTGTAGAAATGGGAGGTTTCACTGGGTTGTCAATCCATGTCCTACAGTCCATTCATCGGTTGTGTCTGGGATCTCTGAAGCTCTCACCACCTCTAGCCAGTCTTTTTGAGTGTCTACGTTGTCCATGTCAATGCCCTCGTTCTTCCTTGCAATCCGGCTAATATGGTGTGGAGATCACCTTCTTGAGAGCTTAGGATGATGGGGAAACACTATGGAGTGATACCCTCCCTTGGAAGAAGAAAAACGGAGCAGTCGGCCCCTTCTAGTGGAAGAAATCGCGGAGCTGTTTGGGCCCTGAAAACCTAAAAAATTGCAGTTTAAATAGAAAAGTTGCAGAATTTTGTTCATGCACGATCGTGCATTTTAGAAATGCACGACCGTGCATGTGTACAACCCCGATGTTCTCCAGGAGAGGTCAGATGGTTTACACCCAAGAAGGCGAACCAAAGGTGGGCGAGCTAAGGTGGGGCCAAGCCAATATATGCGAGCACGACCTGCTGGGGTGCAGATAGACACATTTTGGGGCTCGGCCAAGCCAATATAGGCGAGCACGACCCGTTGGGGTGCAGATAGACACATTTCGGGGCTCGGCCAGGCCAATATAGGCAAGCCCGACCCGTTGGGGTGCAGATAGACAGGTTTTGGGGCTCGGCCAACCCAGTGGCTCGCGAGCTCAACTCGCAAGGGAAATGCAGAAACAGGCTGGCTCGCCCAGTAAGAGTTCGGAGAAGATTTCAGAGTTCGACGAACTCACCATACCCCACGTTCGCCGAACAGCGCTCGACGATCTCTAGTAATCCCAGCGTTCGATGAATGGCTTACGAAGTTCGACGAATGGCTTATAACGTTCGACGAATGGCTTACGGCGTTCGACGAACGGCTTGCTTCAGTCTCAGTGGTCGTTGAACCGCCCGTCTCAGCGGTCAGCAAACTGTGAAGGTTCAATCTCTCAAGAAGGCTCGCGAAGATGGGGACCTCGGCAGATACCCCCCAAAGGGGGGCCAGCGAGGTCCTCGCAGGGCGATTGCCTAGGAGAGGCATCGCGAGCAGGATCCGCGAGAAGGTCTGCGAGGACTCCAATAGTAACAGGACTTGCGGCTTTCTTTCCCATAGGCCGATGGGGACAAATTCCCCTTTTATCCTTGGTGGTCTGCCATTAGCCTCTCCAAACAGCAGAGTTTGGCTATTAACAGACCAATTTGGAGTGAGGATAGCAATTTCAGAAGGCGGAATCCTGCTATTTGCAGGCCAGATCAAAAATCCTATAAATAAGACCTAAAGGGCACCTTTGGAGAGGACTTCACTTCAGATTCTCCCCCTTAGGCTCTCATTGGTTTGCATTTCTAGAGCTCTCCAAGGTGCCCGAGTCTCAGCTTTTGGCTTGGGAGGGGAAGCGCTCAACGATCTTCTGGGTTAGTGGAGGGGCCTCTTCGCTGTGACTAAGGTCTTAGTATTCTTCCTAGTCTTCAGCCTGCCTTCTCCGAGGGATCAGTAAGGGCTAGCTGCCCCTCATTTCGGTGAGGGCCCCGAGCTTCACAAGAGACTGAGAAATCGGTTTCAACATTTTGGTGTGGTGAGCGTGGAGCGTGGCTAGTCCAAGAAAGTTCAAAGGAGGGGACATGGCAGGAAGCGAGGTTCTAGGTGAGGAGTTCTGCGAGGCACCCCAGGTGGTGACGCCGAGGATGTTTGCGGATTTCAGGAGGGAGGTGCTCGACACCTTTGGGCTCGCTGTCGCGGCATTGCGAAGTGAGTTCTCGACTCCAGCACCCCAGGCGACCGCTCCCCCAGCAGCGGTCGGCGAGAATGCCCCCGGGGGGAGGGATGGAAAGGAAGTGGCCGGAGGGTCAGTGTAGGACCTGGAGGGGCGAGTGCTGTTCACCAGCCCGGCGAGCTCCTTGACGGCGAGCACTCTGCCGGCGAGCTCTGTTCTAGCGAGCGCAGTGCAGGCTAGCGCGCGCCAGGAGGATGCGATGACTGTAGGGGTGGTTCAGGGGAGCGCCGTTCTCGCGAGCACGGTCCCCGCGAGCCCAGGTTTGGCGAGAGAGCTCGGGGTTGTTGGATCGGTAGGCGCCCTTAGAGGGGGGGTGAATAAGGGAATAAATTGTTCTTATAATTTTTATGAGAATTACTAAATTGTTTTTGATTAAGTGAAAAACAAGATGCCAATTTTGGAACAAATACTTTGCTATAATAAAATTTACACCAATTGAGAGAAATCAAATAAACACAAATAGAATTATGATTGCATTATATAACAAAGGTGTTTACAAAATTTTATTTCAATAACGCTAGAAATTGTCTGCGTACAAAAGTAAATTTCTTTTCCTTTTCTATACCGACTTGTATCCCCACAAACCGGTTGGCTTTAGTCAATCCTTCCCCGGATAAGGCCTCAAGCCGCTCTTGACAAACCAAACTCCTATATGGCCTCGAGCACCCCCTAGATCTAATCCCCTAGACCTAGTCGCCAACTCACGCGGCGAATTCTCCCTAAGCCGCGCAAGGACCTAGTCGCCAAAAACAAGGCGATTTCACTACAAGATTCACAATGAAAAATAAAGTAAACTACAAACAAACTCCCTCTTGAGATTTCTGGAGATGAGGATGAAGGACCGCTGAAGTATGAGCACGGTTGAAGCGATCGTTCTTCGAATGAAGCGAGATGGCTTCCTTCTCCAAAATTCCTTCTTTAGCTTTGAGTGGGAGATGAAGTTTCGGCAGAGTAACAGCTTTGGTAATGAGCACAAGACCTCTCTCTGGGATGATTAGCCAACACACGAAACGAAACTCCATTTTATAGACCTTGACGCTAGCGCGTGCGGTAGTGGCTAGCGCCTGCGCTATCATACGTGTATAGCGGTTGCGAAACCATCGGCGGGGTGGCGCTGTGCACGAACTGGAGATACCGCCTGGCGGTAGCGATATCGCTGGCGGTAGCGGGAGATAGCGCTGGAGGTAGCGGTAGCGGTAGCGGTTACAAAACCGTCACGTGCACGAACTCGAGATAACGCCTGGCGGTAGCGGTAGCGCTGGCGATAGCGCTGGCGGTAGCGGTAGCGCTGGCGGTAGCACTACTCCTTTCAAATGATTGTTCCAAGCTGCTTTATACCTGTGAAGTATTGCACCTATAGTTCCTGCACACTATAAACACCCGACAAGCAATATCAAATACAATATGAGATTTGTTATTCTCAAACAAAGGGATGTGACACACATGTCCAACAATCTCCCCCTTTTGATAATAACAAATCCTCTAAGCAAGAAATCAACAATAGTGTTTATGCATGATGAAATTGTGCATACTCCCCCTATCGTAATGCTCCCCCTACATAAATGCAATTTATTGATAAGCATGATGAAATTGTGCATACTCCCCCTATCGTAATGCTCCCCCTACATAAATGCAATTTATGTTTTACTCCCCCTACATGATAGATTTCATGAATTAGTCTCCCCTTATTCTTTTATATTTCTCCTATATAGATTTCGTCAATTTATCTCCCCCTTTTGGTATTGTCAAAAGAAGGTGTGGTGAGGGTAGGCATTTATATTTATCAAGATCGAGCTTTTGGAAACATAGATAATAATTAAGAGTGGAATCATAGTTTTAAAGAGATTTCAAATAAATTGATAAGAATTTGAAGCAAGCGGAAGATGTAGAAGAAACATCTTTTTGTAAGCATGAAGGTCATAATTAGAAATAAGAGTTTAATTTCAAAATGTAAAGATGTTATAACCTTTTTGAAATCTCATAATTGGACATAAAGTTTACCAAGCATGAAATGAATATTGCATAAAGAGAATACACTACAATGTTACATAAGTTTAATTTCAAAAGATATCAAAACATTGTAGAGATCATGCTAAGTTATCTAGTGCATTTCTTATATAAATAGTAGTATAGATAAAGCATTAGAATCCAATTCTTATGAGAAGAAGTGTTATGAAAGATAATGATGTGCACAAAAGTGTATTTTGGGTAATGTAACAATTGATTTAAATCACAAAATACAAGACATATGTAGAGCAAAGTGCACAATAAAACACAAGTAAATTAACTTTCACACACTTTAATGCACATATTTTTGTAAAAAGTGGTGTATTAATTAAGGGTTGCACAAGACACTTTACTATTCTATCCAAGGTGCTCAACCTCACAATGCTTATGAAGACTTATCAGGAGGTTCAAGTAGTGCTTGGTGGAGTTATATTTGTCTATATATATATTTTTATCATAATTGTGAGACAACATTCTCCGATTACACTTGTTTTGCAAACCCCCCCCAAAAAAAATTTTAACTCAACCACTTTTCTAAAATTTCTTAAGTGCAATTAAAATGTAGTGTAGATAATAAACTTATGCAAATTTTAATTCATTGTGCAAGTACAATACACAAGCAAGCATTTTTAGATTTAAAACACACATGTTGATTACCAAACATAAGTGAGTGAAAAATATCATTATCAATCACAATACATTTACTCATACGTAGAGGCATGCAAAGCTTGGTTCTACACATTTTTTGATGCACTTTAAATAGATATATCAAAGCATGACAAACAAAACAATGTTTATAATAATTTGAAAGAATAAGTTTTAACATTGTAAATAATTCTCAATAAAAGAATTCATACATGCTTGATATTTGGCAATAAAGATCATACAGTTTTTTTTTTATTTTTTAAATGAAATAAAAACAGAAAATCATAAAAACATATTTTTTTATTTTTGAATTATGAATTGTTGTAGTTGATTTTTCATAAAATGAATAAAACAAAAATAAAACGATATAAGAACTACAAATCAAAGTAGTACATATACACTAACATATTTTTCTTGATTTTTAGAAAATTTAAAAAACAGAAAATTTGAATACACATGCTAGCGCCGGCGCTATCGCTAGCGCGAGAAATAGTACTCGATTTTTTTAGAATTTGAAAAATCTAATTTTTGATATTAATTAGGAGCCTTAAGGGTAGTCTTAAGCAGAAATTTTGTAATTTTTGGAAATGTCTTGATTGCTCAAATTGCATAAAACCTAGCGTTTTTATATGTTTATTCGTCCTAAGATGTCTAAGACTCCTAATTCCAACCTTAACATTTGAAACCTTGCATCGGGAAGTGGTTTAGTGAATATATCAGCAAGTTGAGAGTCCGTGCCAATGAAACTTATTCTAACATTTTCTTTTTTAATGTGATCCCTAATGAAATGATGACGTACATCTATATGTTTGGACCTAGAATGGTGTACCGGATTATTTGTGAGATCAATGGCACTTTTGTTGTCATATTTTAATTCTATATGTTTTAGATGAAACCCAAAATCCTCTAAAGTTTGGATCATCCACAAAGCTTGTGCACAACAACTCCCTAATGCAATGTATTCGGCCTCCGTGGTGGAGAGTGCAACCAAATTTTGTTTCCTACTAGACCATGCAACTAATGAAGGTCCTAGAAAATGACAAGTACCACTAGTGCTTTTTCTATCAAGTGAACAACCGGCATAGTCCGAATCAGAGTAGCCGTGAAATGTAAAGGAATTATTATGCGGGTACCATAATCCTAATCTAGATGACCCAATAATATATCTAAGAAATTGTTTTACCGCTTTTAAATGAGATTCTTTTGGATTGGCTTGAAATCGAGCACATAAGCATACGCCAAACATAATATCGGGTCTAGTTGCACTAAGATAAAGTAAGGATCCTATCATACCTCTATATAAGGTTTGATCAATTGAAATTCCCGATTCATCTTTTCCTAATTTAAGTGATGCACTCATAGGTGTAGAAGCATGTTTAAGGTTTTCAAATCCAAAACGTTTAAGCATATCATAGACATATTTGGTTTGACATATAAAAATACCATCATTTCTTTGTGATATTTGAAAACTAAGAAAATATGAAAGTTCTCCTACTAGACTCATTTCAAATTCATTTTTCATCACTTCAATAACTTCATTACACAACTCTTCATTAGTAGATCCAAAGATTATATCATCAACATATATTTGCAAAATAATTAAATCATCTTTATTATGTTTAATGAAGAGAGTATTATCGGCACTTCCCATAATATAGGCGTGCTTTAATAAAAATGATGTAAGTCTTTCATACCATGCACGAGGCGCTTGTTTTAAACCATAAAGCGCTTTTTCTAGTTTATAAACATGATTGGGAAATTTTTCATTAATAAAACCGGGGGGTTGTTCAACATAAACTTCTTCTTTTACAAACCCGTTGAGAAAAGCACTTTTTACATCCATTTGAAATAGTTTTATTCTTTTAAAGCTTGCAAATGCTAGAAAAATTCTAATGGATTCCAACCTAGCAACGGGTGCAAAAGTTTCATCAAAATCTATCCCCTCGATTTGTGAATATCCTTGTGCCACTAAGCGTGCCTTATTCCTAGTGATTCTAGACTCACCATCTAATTTATTTTTAAAAATCCATTTTACACCTACAACCGGGTGATTAGAAGGTCTTTCTACTAGTTTCCAAACATTATGTCACTCAAATTGTTCTAACTCTTCATTCATAGCCAAAAACCAAAATTCATCATTTAAAGCGGTAGAAACAGTTTTTGGTTCAATTTCGGAAACAAAACAAATATTTGAATAAGATTCATGAAGAGAAGAGCGAGTTCTTACCCCGATGGATGGTTCACCAATTATTAATTCTTGCGGATGATCCTTTGTGAATTTCAAAGCACTTGGAGGTACATATTCATCTTCCTTCGCCTCCTCTTTTTCTTCTTCTTTGGAAGGTTCCTCATCACCATGCTCCAAAGGAGGTAATAGATCATCCTCTTTGCCTGCGGAAAGTCTTTCTACACAAGGAACAAGCTCATCAAATCTTATATTAATTGACTCTTCAACTTTTCTAGTTCTTTTATTAAAAACTCTATAAGCTTTACTAGTTGAAGAGTATCCAAGAAATGTTCCTTCATCACATTTTTCATCAAACTTTCCCAAGCTATCTTTTGTATTTAAAATAAAACATTTACAACCAAAAACTGTGAAATAAGACACATTAGGCTTCTTTTGAAAATAGAGTTCATATGGTGTGAGATTAAGAGATGGGCGAAGCATAATTCTATTTTTAACATAACATGATGTATTTATGGCTTCGGCCCAAAATGACTTAGGTAATTTATATTCACATAATATAGTGCGTGCTAATTCTTGAAGTGTCCTATTTTTTCTTTCTACAACACCATTTTGTTGTGGTGTGTGTGGTGCAGAGAACTCATGTTTAATGCCTAACATATCACAAAAAGATGTAAATTTTTCATTTTCAAATTCTCCTCTATGATCCGAGCGAATGCATTTAATTTTTAAATCACTTTCATTTTGAATACGAGTGCATAATTTTGCAAATTCAGAAAACGCATCGGATTTAGAAGAGAGAAATATTGTCCAACAATATCTAGAAAAATCATCTATTAAAACATATGTAAATAATCTACCACCAAGACTCGCGATGCTAACGGGACCAAAAAGATCCATATGAATTAATTGCAAGGGTCTTGTTGTAGAAATAACATTTTTACTTTTGAAAGAGGATCTAGTAATTTTACCTTTTTGACATGGTGAACCAAGTGAAGGTAAAATTCCATTTAATCTAGGCAATCCTCTAATTAAATCTCTTTTGGCAAGTTTTACAATAAGCTTTGTGCTAGCATGTCCTAGCCTTCTATGCCAAAGTTCAAGTTCATCATTTTTGGTAATAAAACATTTTAAAGATGATTTTGAAAGATCATGAAATGAAATTATGTAAACATTATGTAATCTTGGTGCAGTTAGTAAAATATTGTTTGTAGTAGGATTAGATATTTTACATAGATTAGTAGAAGATTCAAATAAAACATCTAATCCTTTATCACATAATTGGCTAATTGAAATAAGATTGTGTTTTAGCCCTTTTACATAAAGAACATTAGAAATAGTGAAGGATTCATTACCAACTGTACCAATTCCCATGATCCTTCCTTTTCGGTTGTCGCCAAATGTCACGATCCCTCCCTTCTTCTTTTCTAGGCTAAGGAACTTAGATTTATTGCACGTCATGTGCTTGGAGCATCCTGAATCCAAGTACCACACGTCTTCATTGTCCTTAGCCTGCCTGCACATCTAGAAAGAAGATGAGAGTAAAGATCCGGATACCCAAGTGGTACCACCCATAGAATAAGTGGAAGCCTTACGTACCCAGATTTGTTTTAAAATATTTTGTTTTATCTTCCTGCAAGAACTAGATGTGTGACCTAACCTATAACAGTTTGCACACGAAATAAAGGGGGTTGAGACCCTTCTCTGAAATATTTTCTTGCTGGAACTAATTGGATTTACAGAAGAAAAACTTTTTGAAAAAGAAAATTCAGGTTTCTGATATGAGCCACTAGCGTCGGCGTTAGTGGCTAACATCGGGCGGTAGCTCTCTCCTCGATATCCGAGCCCAAACTTTCCAGATCCATGGCACTAGTACCCTAGAAGCATTTCCAGTGATTTTTGTCCTATTCCAAATTTTTTTATGGCCATGATGAGATCATGAACTTGTGCTTTAAGGGAAGAATTTTCTTTCACAAGCATGACACACTTATTTTCAAAACCCTTTTTGTTATTTTTGATTTGCAATAGAGAGGCTTCTAATTTCCTTTCTAATTCCCCCTTCTCTTTTGTAAGAGTTTTGGTGTGAGAGAGGGCTTTAGAAACTGACTCTTCAATATCTTTTGCCAATTTTGTGGAGTGATCACAATCTTGGCAAGAAACCTTTCTCTTTTCTAAGAAAATTAATTTTTTGGAAAGCCTTTGATTTTCTTTAATAAGAGATTCATTTTCACGATTCAACAAAATCTTGTCTTTCATATTTTTATCAAAAGCTTTGCAAGTTTCAAGAAATTCATTAAAGAGTTCATCATAAGTGGGAGGAGTTACCTCAGTGTCACTAAGAACACTGGCGTCGTCGCCGTCGTTTCCATGTCCCATGAGGCACATGTTTGCTTCCTCTTCTTCGCTTGATGAAGAGCCACTTGATTCTTTGGAGGAGGAGGAGGAGTCATCCCATGTTCTAGCTTTTAGCACCTTCTTCTTCTCCTTCCCTTTGTGCCGCTTTTCCTTCTTCTCCTTCAAGAACTTTGGGCACTGGCTCCGAATGTGCCCGGTCTTCCTATAATGAAAGCACTCCAGTGGAGGTCTTTCTTCTTCACCGTCGCTCTCCTTTTCCTTCTTTGAGGATGACGTTTTCCATCTTGCATCCTTTTGGACAAATTTCCGGAAAGTGTTTCTCCTTTCCGAATTTCGCATGAATTTTCTGAAATTCTTCACCAAAAGGCTTTCTTCATCTTCATCCTCTTGGCACTCCTTCTTTGATGTTAGCGCCAACGCCTTCTTCTTTGGCTCCTTGTTGTATTCGTCATATTGAATTTTGAGTTCTACCTCATGGGTTTTGAGATTCCCAATAAGGCTCTCAACTTGGAGCGTTCTTAGATTGTGCGATTCTGAAATGGCCGTCACCTTCGGGTTGAATTTTGGTGGAAGAGAACGAAGAATTTTTCGGACCAAGTCGCCGTTGGAGAAGGTCTTTCCAAGAGCTTTGGAGGCATTGACGATCTTGGTGAAGCGCGTGTACATGGCATCAATATCCTCACTTTCATCCATCCGGAATTTTTCATATTCCGACTCAAGTTGAAAAAGCTTTGATTCTTTCACCTGCGATGTACCTTCATGAGTAACTTCCAAATGATTCCAAATTTCATATGCAGTAGTACATGCAGAAATTCTATTAAATTCATTTCTATCTAACGCACAAAATAAAGCGTTCATGGCCTTTGCGTTATTTTTACATTTTAGCTTATCCCTATCATCCCATTTATCTTTTGGTTTGTCTAAAGTTGTCTCCCCAACTACAATTGTAGGAGGAAAATATTCTTCTTCTACCATGTTCCAAACCTCAATATCTAGGGTCATAAGAAAACAACGCATCCTATTTTCCAGTAATTGTAATCTGACCCAGTAAATAGTGGAGGTCTACTAATTCCCTGACCCTCGGAAAAAGCGAGATCAAAAGACGCCATTATTCCTGGTTTTTAATCCGTTTGGAATAACCTAGCTCTGATACCACTTGTTGGATCGGTAGGCGCCCTTAGAGGGGGGTGAATAAGGGAATAAATTGTTCTTATAATTTTTATGAGAATTACTAAATTATTTTTGATTAAGTGAAAAACAAGATGACAATTTTGGAACAAATACTTTGCTATAATAAAATTTACACCAATTGAGAGAAATCAAATAAACACAAATAGAATCATGATTGCATTATATAACAAAGGTGTTTAAAAAATTTGATTTCAATAATGCTAGAAATCGGAGGCGTACAAAAGTAAATTTCTTTTCCTTTTCTATACCGACTTGTATCCCCACAAACCGGTTGGCTTTAGCATATCCTTCCTCGGATAAGGCCTCAAGCCGCTCTAGCCAAAACAAACTCGGATATGGCCTCGAGCACGCCCTAGATCTAATCCCCTAGACTTAGTCGCCAACTCACGCGACGAATTCTCCCTAAGCCGCGCAAGGACCTAGTCGCCAAAAACAAGGCGATTTCACTACAAGATTCACAATGAAAAATAAAGTAAACTACAAACAAACTCCCTCTTGAGATTTCTGGAGATGAGGATGAAGGACCGCTGAAGTATGAGCACGGTTGAAGCGATCGTTCTTCGGATGCAGCGAGATGGCTTCCTTCTCCAAAATTCCTTCTTTAGCTTTGAGTGGGAGATGAAGTTTCGGCAGAGTAACAGCTTTTGTAATGAGCACAAGACCTCTCTCTGGGATGATTAGCCAACACAAGAAACGAAACTCCATTTTATAGACCTTGACGCTAGCGCCTGCGGTAGTGGCTAGCGCCTGCGCTATCATACGTGTATAGCGGTTGCAAAACCATCAGCGGGGTGGCGCAGTGCACGAACAGGAGATACCGCCTGGCGGTAGCGATAGCGCTGGCGGTAGAGGGAGATAGCACTGGCGGTAGCTGAAGCGGTAGCAGTTACAAAACCGTCACGTGCACGAACTCGAGATAACGCCTGGCGGTAGCGGTAGCGCTAGCGATAGCGCTGGCGGTAGCGGTAGCGCTGGCGGTAGCGGTAGCGCTGGCGGTAGCACTGCTCCTTTCAAATGATTGTTCCAAGCTGCTTTATACTTGTGGAGTATTGCACCTATAGTTCACACTATAAACACCCGACAAGCAATATCAAATACAATATGGGATTTGTTATTCTCAAACAAAGGGATGTGACACCCATGTCCAATAGGGGGGCGCGTGGAGCGAGAAAGGGTGGCAGGGGGGAGCCCCTTCTACAAGTTGGTTTCTGCACCTGTACCGGCAGGGTTCGGCAAGTGGGACAGGGTGTACTACAACGGCAGGGATGACCCTGTCCAACACCTGTAGTCTTTCGAGGACTCGGTCTCCATCAGGCCGATGTCAGACGCGTTCAAGTGTCGGCTCTTCGCCATCACCCTCAAAGAGAAGGCCAGGGAATGGTTCCATCAACTCCATGCGGGGTCGATCTGCGCCTTTGAATACTTGCGCCGAAGCTTCCTGCTGCGGTTCTCCACTTCAAAGAAAAGGAAGAAGGACGTCGAGTCCCTCTTCAAGGTGAAGCAAGAGCCAAAGGAGTTGTTGGCTCGCTACGCAAATCGGTTTCAAGAGGAGGTGTTGATCACTCAGGAGATGCCTGGGTTTGCACTCCAGCTCGCCTTCACAGTCGGGCTGAGAGAAAGTTTCTTTAAGATGGAGTTGAAGAGAAATGCCCCCGTCTCCTATGAGGAGCTGATGGAGAGGGTGGCGGAAGAGATCGAGAGTAAGGAGGCCAACCCGGAGCTCACCAAGAGGCTAGCAAAGCTCAGTGAGCTGGAGGTTAGGCAGCAGGAGGTAAGGATAATGGAAGAGCACAGGGCTCCGGACGGGGAGTGGAGGCAGCATGGCGGAGGAATGCAAGGTCAGGGAAGGGGTTACGGCCCGGGAATGGGTAAATTCTATGGAGGTCAAGGGAGGCCCCATCGGCTGGGGTGGAGGCAGGGTCCAAGGCAGATGCCTGCCCCACCTCAGCAAGCTATGGAGATCAGGCGGGGAAGAGGAGGAAGAGGAAGAAAAGAGGAGGATAGAGAAGATGCAGGGGCAAGGAAGGAGGAGGAGGAATAGAATGGCGGAAGGTGAGACAGGGGGGTGACGTTGCCTTACTGTGACTTCCAAGATGAGGAAGGCCACGCGATGGCCACCTGCCCAGAGTTTCTAGAGACGAAAAGGGGCCGTGTGCCTACGCCGAGACAACAGCAACCGGTGATAATTGAGGAGGTCGAGCCTCGGGAGGACGAGGAGGAAATGTGTGAAGACAGAGCTGATGTGGGGAGTAGAGGAGGGATCGGGGTGATCCATGGGGGGGGGGGGGGGGTAGGGGGGTAGGGGGGAGGCAACCCGCAAGGCTATCCTCCATACCATCTATCGCCAGAGCGTGGCTTCAACATCCACGGCTCTACCCCCAGCGGAGAAAATTACTTTCTCCCAGAAGGACATGCCAGGTCATGAGGACCCGTTCTGCGATGCGCTGGTCATCCAGACCGCCGTCGAGAACTTCATTATCTCGCGGACCCTAGTCGATAATGGGAGCTCGGTCAACGTCGTCTTCAAGAAGGCGTTTGACGAGATGAAGGTAGAGGCCAGGAGGGTGTTGGCCTCGGATGGTCCCTTGTTTGGTTTTTCGGGAGAAAGGAAGGAGGTAGAGGGTGGAGTGGGACTCCATGTGACCCTTGGAGGGAAGTCCCGGAACTGCCGCTTTGTGATAGTGGATGCCCCAAGCAGCTACAGCGCCATATTCGGACGGCCTCTCATCAGCGCATTCTGATGCGTCCCTTCCACCTTCCACCAGTGTCTCAAGTTCAATGCTGGTGGAATCCAGGTCCGGGTCCGGGGAGACCCCAAGGTGGCAAGGCAGTGCTATGTGACGGCTGTCAACACCATCGCCTAGATGGGAGAAGTAGAGGAGTGGGATAAAGTGATGGAGGAGGTGGCCGAGGCCAGAGTTGGGGTGGAAGTGGGAGAGAGGATGGAAGAAGAAGAAGTTCATGCCCAGGAAGGGGTCGCTGAGGGGCCTGGAGCGGAGAGTGGAGAAGAAGAAGAAGAAGGAGGAGTTCATGCCCGGGAAGGGGTCGCTGAGGGGCCCGGGGCGGAGAGAGGAGAAGAAGAAGAAGTAGGAGTTCGTGCCCGAGAAGGGGTTGCTGAGGGACCCAGGGCGAAGGGAGGAGAAGAAGGGGAAAAAGAAGAAAAGGCCCAGGAAGGAGGGGCGGTGGAGCTGATGGTGGGAGAGGAGGAGGTAGAGGAAGGAACCCAGGCAATCGCTTGGGGTGGAGAGGAGGAGAGGGCTTGGGGAGAGCAGTCCCGGCTGGAGGTCGTGGACGAGACCGTGGAGCTGGAGGTCACCACCCGGCTGGGGGTGGTGGAGAAGGTCCAGGTCAGCGGAGAACTCAACCCGGAGGAGCAGGCGGAGATCCTCTCCTGCGTTCAAAAGAACGTGGCCATCTACGCTTGGAGTACCGCGGAGATGCCATGGATTGATGCGGATGTGGCTTGCCATTGCCTCAATCTCGACCCAGGCACCCACCCCATCCGTCAAAGGAGGAGGGCCACCGCGTACAAGATGGAAGGACCCATCCGCGAGGAGGTGGGTAAGCTCCTACAGGCAGGTTTTGTATTGAAGATCTAGTATTTAGGCTGGGTATCCAACGTCGTCATGGTGAAAAAGGGGCGAGGTAAATGGAGAATGTGTATTGACTTTTCTTTGCTTAATAAATCATGTCCTAAAGATTGTTACCCCCTACCTAGAATCGACGCGCTGGTTGACTCAGCCATCGGTTTCCCTGTAATGTCTTTCTTAGATGCTTTTTCAGGTTACCATCAAATTCGCATGCACCCCCCGGACATCAAAGATGTCTCCTTCATCACGGGGGATGGATGTTACTGTTATAAGATGATGCCCTTCAGGCTCAAGAATGCAGGTGCCACGTACCAAAGAATGATGGATAGGGTCTTTCGCGATCAGAAGGGAAGAAACTTGGAGGTCTATGTTGATGATCTCATGGTGAAGAGCCGGGACCTTGGGTCTCACCTCCGAGACCTTGAGGAGATGTTTGGGACTCTGTGAAAGTATAAGATGAAACTCAACCCCTTGAAGTGTGTCTTCGGGGCTAGCCGAGGGAAATTTCTGGGTCACCTGCTCACCCCGGCGGGGTGGAGCCTAACCCGGACAAGGTCAAAGCGATAATGGAGTTGGGATCGCCAAGAAATCTGAAGGAGGTTCAGAGCCTCACAGGAAAGCTAGTCGGACTCAGTAGGTTCCTCTCCAAGGCGGGGGAGATGTGTGCGCCCTTCTTCAAGGTTCTAAGGGGAAACAAGAAATTTGAATGGACTTCGGAGTGCGAGGGAGCCTTCCAGGCCTTGAAGGAGCAGCTCACCTAAACCCCTCTACTCCAAGGGCCGAGACTGGGAGAGGACCTATCCCTATACTTGGGGGTAGGGTCCGAGGGAGTAAGTTCCATATTGATTCGCGAGGAAGGGAAGAAGCAGTCCCCATCTACTACGTCAGCCAAATGCTGAGGAAGGCGGAGCTCGGGTACCCAATTTTGGAAAAGTTGGCCTTCGCGTTGGTGGTGGCGGCCCTGAGGCCCCGGCCTTACTTTCAAGCACACTCAATCAGAGTAGTGACTGATCACCCGTTTTGCAGAGTCATGGAAGGGGTGGAGCACTCAGGAAGGTTGGCAAAATGGTCTGTGGAGTTGAGTGAATTCAATGTTACGTTTGTACCTAGGACGTCGATCAGGGCCCAAGCAGTGGCGGACTTCATGGCTGACTACGCAACCGAGGTGGGAGAGCATGAGCCACCTTCCCCAGTGGCATGGAAGATGTTGGTGGATGGTGCGTCAGGAAAGCACTCCT
The DNA here is from genome assembly GCA_033032865.1 of Dactylorhiza incarnata. Lineage (NCBI taxonomy): Eukaryota > Viridiplantae > Streptophyta > Magnoliopsida > Asparagales > Orchidaceae > Dactylorhiza > Dactylorhiza incarnata. Next base: position 1,420,728 of record JAWHQI010000124.1, on the reverse strand, counting down.
ATGGAGGGGGAATAATCCTGGTGAGCCCCCAAGGGACAAAGATCGAACAGGCTTTGAACATTCACTTTCCAGTTACCAACAACCAGGCGGAGTACGATGTGGTGATAGTGGGCCTTCGCTTAGCTCGGGAGTTAGGAGTACACGACGTGGAGGTCTCGACGGACTCCATGGTTGTGGCTTGCCAAGTCAAGGGAGAGTTTGAGGTCAAGGAGACAAATCTCCAGTGATACTTGGAGAAGGTCAAAGGGGTGGTTGGGCAGTTCCGAACCTTTTCCATCAAACACGTACCAAGGGAAGAGAGTACCCCCGCGGACCTCCTAGCCAAATTTGGTCCCCGAGCAGGGGGGGCGGTTTCGGAACTCATCCGACCCTCCATCGAGGAAGGGGAGCTGATGGAGGTGGATCAGCGAGCCTCGTGGATGGATCCCTTCATCACCTTCCTATCCTCAGGGAAGTTCCATGAAGAAGACACAAACAAAAGGCGATTCAGGTATATGTCCGCCTATTATTCCTTGCATGCAGGAGGACTATATAAGAAGATACTCTCGGGACTCTTGGCCCGTTGTGTCTCCGAGGAGGAGGTTCCGAGAGTCCTAGAAGAAATTCACTTTGGTGAGTGTGGCAGTCACTCCGGGAGCCGGACCCTGGAAGGGAGAGTGTTGAGGCAAGGCTACTTCTGGCCTACTATCAGCAAGGATGCGGCGGAGTTTGCAAGGAAGTGTTCGAAGTGCCAAATCTATGGTCCGCTCCAACTCCTCCCATCTCAGAGGCTCCGGACCATCACAGCTCCCTGTCCTTTCGCCATTTGGGGGTTGGACCTGGTTGGCCCTTTCCCTCAAGCTAGTGGTCAGAGGAAGTTCTTACTAGTCATGATCGATTATTTCTCCAAATGGGTAGAAGTGAAGGCGCTTGCCAAGGTAACATCTCTAGTTGTAAAGAATTTTGTGTGGGGAGAGGTAATCTGCAGGCACGGGCTCCCTCTGGCTATAGTAACGTACAATGGGCCACAATTTGCTAGTGAAGAATTTGTTAGCTTCTGCACCCAGCTTGGCATCGACCTCAGATTTGCATCAGTCCACCATCCAAGAAGCAATGGGCAGGTGGAGGCGGCAAACAAGATAATCGTTAACCTGCTAAAAAAGATAGTGGAGAATCTTCGGGGGAACTGGGTGGAGCAACTGCCATCCATCCTCTGGGCCATGAGGACTACTCTGAATACCACCACCGGAGAGACTCCGTTTAAGCTTTCCCACGGGTCCGAGGCCATCCTTCCTATAGAGTTTGAGGTAAAGACCCCCAGGGTGATCACTACGAGCGAGGGGGGTGAAGAATGTCTAGGAGTTAATGATGCGGAATAGAGGCTATCCTTGGACCTGGTGGAGGAACTCCGGGACCTGGCCACCATCAGGCAGGAAGAATTCAAGCGACGAATGGCCTGGTATTTTGACAAACACATCCGAATAAGGCACTTTCAGAAAGGAGACCTGGTCTTGAAGAAGGTCGACGCGACTGGAAGAGGAGCCGCGGCAGGTAAGCTTAACCCCAACTAGGAGGGCCCATATATTGTAAGCGAGGTGCTCAAGTCAGGGGGTATCACCTCCAGGTTATGGAAGGGGTACCACTCGGCCGAGCCAGGAGTGGAGATGATTTGAAACGATTCTATCCTTGAATGTTTTTTTTATGTTATTAGTCGAATATCCTACTTCTTCATGAGATGGTTGTAACTGATATGCGAGGATAGCCAAGGTAGTAAGTGTTGGTGTTGGATTGCCTCAGATCGATTCCGCTCCCGGGCTCTCACTAGACGGGGGGTTTCAGGTTGATCTCTAGAGAGGCTGGCAAGGTGACAAGTATTGGTGCTGGAATTCCATAGATCAATTCTGCTCCCGGGCTCTCACTAGACGGGGGGTTTCAGGTTGATCTCTAGAGGGGCTGGCAAGGTGACAAGTATTGGTGCTGGAATGCCCCAGATCGATTCCACTCCCGGGCTCTCACTAGACGGGGGGTTTCAGGTTGATCTCTGGAGAGGCTGGCAAGGTGACAAGTATTGGTGCTGGAATGACCCAGATCGATTCCGCTCCCGGGCTCTCACTAGACGGGGCGTTTCAGGTTGATCTCTGGAGAGGCTGGCAAGGTGACAAGTATTGGTGCTGGAATGCCCCAGATCGATTCCGCTCCTGGGCTCTCACTAGATGGGGGGGTTTCAGGTTGATCTCTGGAGAGGCTGGCAAGGTGACAAGTATTGGAGCTGGAATGCCCCAGATTGGTTCTGCTCCAGGGCTCTCACTAGACGGGGGGAGGGGGGGGGGGGGTTCTGGTTGATCTCTAGAGAGGCTGGCAAGGTGACAAGTATTGGTGCTGGAATGACCCAGATCGATTCTGCTCTCGGGCTCTCACTAGACGGGGGGTTTCAGGTTGATCTCTAGAGAGGCTGGCGAGGTGAAAAGTATTGGTGCTGGAATGCCCCAAATCGATTTTGCTCCCGGGCTCTCATCTAGACGGGGGGTTCAGGTTGATCTCTGGAGAGGCTGACAAGATCGTATATATGCTGAGGCTAACAAGATAGAGCATGTCAAGGAAGGCAAGGCCTGGCTCGCAAGGTAATAAATATTTTAGGGCCGGCAAGGCCTGGCTCGCAAGATAATAACTATTTTATGGCCGGCAAGGCCTGGCTCGCGAGGTAATAACTATTTTAAGGCTGGCAAGGCCTGTTGCGCAAGGTAATAAATGTTTTAAGGCTGGTAAGGCCTGGTTCGCAAGTTGATACGTGTTGATGCTGGTAGTCTAGGTTGGCAAAAATTCACAAAAGGGAATACCTAGCTAGGCAAGCCCCAGACGTATGTACTCGCGAGGGCGAAGGTTTTGATAGGAGCGGAATGATCGCCTCGGCAAGTCATAAAGCTCCCAGCCAGTGGGTCTCCGGCTCGCGAGCGCCTCAAGATCCTTCCTAAGTAACGACTAGCTATGTGAAATGAACAAAAAATTAAAGGCAAAGAAGAGGGGAATACGAGCAAGACCATAAAGGTCGACAAAAATCATCATCACTTCCATTCCATAGATAAGCACTTTTACAATTAGCGGCGTTCTCGCCAGCCAAAAAAGAATAAATATACATCGGAAAGAGAGGAAAAAAAGAGAAGTGGGATTTAGGGAGTTCCTCCGGGAGACTCCCCATCATCCTTGCGAGCTCCCATCTCATGTACGATATCAAACAGGTCGGGGCAGACGTCCTCAGCAGTGAACTCCATCGCATCCTCCGCGAGAAGATTTGCGTTCTTGAGGGTGTTGAATACAAGGTTGGCGACCTCCTTTGCGTCTCTCCGCCTCATGTCTTCTCGCTCTCGCGCCCTTTGGCGAGACCCGGCCTGTCTAGGAGAAGGAGGTTGTGCGGCCAGTGTCAACTCGCGCACCTGAGCCTTCAGCGTTGTGACCTCCAGTTCCAGCTTGTCATTACGAGCAAGGAGCTTGGTCACGGTCTCCGCATCCTGAAGAAGGGCATACAAAGTAGGTCAAATCAAATCCAAGTGGTCGCGAACAACGAAAGGTGAGGGGATCGAGGATCACTTACCATCCGGCCCTGGAGGACGGCGAGAAGGTTCTCGGAGACCTCCTCTCTCTCCTTGAGACCCTTGATCTGCTTCGCGGCTTTCCCAAGCTCCTCCCTGTACTCGCGGATGTCCCTGTCCGCCTGCACGTATCGGCGCCCCGCCATGTGTGCGAGCTCCATCGAGCGAAATTGGGCTCGTATGGCCTCGTAGACCAGTGACCTTGGCCCCATTTCTTTAAGGGCGGCGGAGTCCTCACGTCCATAGAGGCCGAAGGCGATGGAGAACCCCCCCCCCCCCCCCCCCTCGCTTTACCGGAGTCCACCCAGGAGGGATGGAGAGTGGAGTAGGAGATCCTATTGGACTCAGGATCCCAGGCGAGCAGGGGCTCGCCGAGTAAATCCGAAATCTTCTCGCCGAGGCCAAAGTTCCTGTGACCCCGGGTAGGTGCCCTCCCGAGCAACTCCCGGCACCTTGGCTCGCTAAGGGGGCCTGCGGTTCTGTGGGAGGAGGGGGCGAGCCATCGGTCTCGCTCAGCTCGACCACTGCTCTCTTGCCTCTGGCAGTGTCAGTAATCCCCTTGGTTTTCTTCGAAGAAGTTCGCGAACCGGTCTGTCTCGCGGGCACAGATGGATTCTTGCCGGACCCTGTGCTAGGGGGTTCTCGGCACGCCTCAGTTGTCGCGGTTGCGAGCGATCCCGCTGTGAGGATGGTGCTTCGCGCATGTGGAGGATTGACAGGAATGTCTCGCTCGCCTATTGATGGAGGACGTCAGAAATCGGCCAAAGGAAAGAAAAAGAAAAGGAGGATAAGGCGAAAGCGAACCTGACCTTCCCCGTGTGGAAAGGCGAGTAGCGAGTCGACATTTCGCCTAAGGTAGGCGACCTCGAAATTCTTCCCTATGAGGTACTGCAAGAGTTTGGCATCATCGGCACCTAGCGATCCACGTGGGCGGTAGGTGGCGTCATCACGCCGAAGGGGAGTATAATGGAGGTTACCGAAAGGTCCCTTGACCAGAATGAACTTCTGGTGCCAGTAGTGGCTTTTGTTCACCGTCTCGCAGACGGTGACGTGCTGGCTCGCGAAATATGTGGTCTCGTACTTATAGGCACGGAAGGAGAAGACCTTGTGGAAGACAGGGAGGCTAAACTCGATCCTCTCCCCTCGCATGTAGCTGGCGAACGCGACCACGAACACGATTGCGTTCGGAGTCAGCTGGCTTGGCAGAACCCCGTAGTATCGGAGTACCTGCAAACAACAAAGAAGTTAGTATGTATTTGTGAGAGCGAGGATAAAGTAGTAGCGGGATCAGGCGAAGTACCTGGCGGATTTCCGGCCACAGGGGGAGCCACGACCCATTCTCGAAGTGAACAATGGGGATGGCGAGCTCGTCGGCCTCTGTCTTGTTGAGCGCGGCTTTGTCACTTGGGCAGCGAGCCGTATAGTCTGTAGGGAGGTAGCGATCCACGACATACTTATACTCCTCGGCAGTTATGTTTGAACTGAAGAAGGAGTGATCCATGAAAGCCCATGCACATTTGGCTCGCCCCTCGCTTTCGCCGTCTCCACCCATCGTAGAATTAATTCTTCACGAGCCGGGAAGCCGCGAACGCGAGCACAACTTGCGAGGGCGGAGAGATTCGGAGAAGCGAGAAGACTTGGAGAATAAATGCGGTGGTTAAAAATGAAAACCACAGAACTATTTATAGGAAAAAGGCGCGGGAATACGAAGCGCCGGATGGTGCGGATAACAAAAGTAAAGTAGATTTTCACTCGGCGAGCTACAGCCTTGCGAGTGTCGGCTCGCCACCGCGCGGTACCTTGACCTCGCCTAGAGCAGGTCAATGAAGGATTGAAACATTGGCGCGACATCGCCCATTGGTTCGCAAGCACCTAACAATAGAAGTCATCGTAAACATAGCAAACATGCAAAGAAATTCGCAGAAGCGACATAAATAAGTGAGTGGCGAAATAAAAATCACATGGCTCGTGCGAGTGCGGGAAAAGGAAGCAATAATGGGCGAGTCACAATGGACTAGCAAATGTTATCAGGCACCACAAATATTGTTCGGCGCGAGCATAGTAAGAGAAAATAACAACGAATAACAAAAGACAGGACAATGGAAGAAAGATAAAGCAGCAGCAGACTCAGGTGTAACTGAGCCACTTCCAGCGACCACGACCTCACCCCCTGCACGCGGCGCCACCCTCGGGTAATGGTATTCGCGAACCGATTTGAGCTCGTGTAGGATCAAGCGTACTTGGTCCTCGGCTCGCAAAAGGTGCAAACAGGGCAAGGTAATGTCTGTGCGAGTCACTGGTATGCTTCCGTGAGAAAGCGGGCGTTCGCGTCCTCCAGGGCGGCGAACTTTTCGTCATAGATTGTCCGGTCCGCCTCGTATCGCTCCTCCAGCTCGCACAGCATCATCCCATACTTCTGAAGTACCTCCGTCACCCGCCTCTTAATCTATGCATGGTCGCCCGGATCGCCTAAAAAATCACCGATCTGGCTCGGCGAGGGCGGTGGTGACATCTCCTCCCTCCCGGGTTCAGACTCAAGTGTGGTTTCAGAAACCTCTGCGAAAGAGAGAGTTAATAGGACCAGGGGCGAGTAAAAAGTAGGCTCGCACAAATTAGCTAACCTGGCAAGGCCGAGAGCACGCGGGGTCGCTGGCGAGAGGAACCCAGCCGACCCTTGAAGTTTTCACGGAACTTTGGAACGTGGGCTTCCCCAAACCAGGGGGATGCACAACCTTCTCCGCGACCTGGGTGTCGTCCAGTAGCGACCCGCCAGGGCTTCGCCGACCTACAAGGCCAATGTCAGGTATATCCAAAATCACCTTAGGTGGGGTCGGCGAGCGCGCTGGGGTAGGGGTCTTTTTCTCAGGGCTCGTCAGGGGGTGCCTACATAAAAGTAGCCGCGTCGATGTTGCGAGGATAATTCGCGAAGGTCAGAAGCGAAAGAAGTTTTCCACTTACCATGTCGCGAGGAAGGCGCCTGCAGGGTTTTGGTACCCGCTCCAATTGATAGCGAGCCCGACTTCACTGGGGACGGGGCGCGCGAAGAGGTCAGGGTTAGGTCCGCCATGATTTCCTCAGGAGGAAGATTCTGCGAGCAGGGAAGACAGATTCAACGGATGACTTCAATGCACAGATTTTCAACAAGAATACCAGCGGTGCGAGCCCGATGTTTGGCGGCTAGGGCGAGGGCACGGGTGACACCCGTCCTCCCCTGGCGACCTACAGATAGTCTTGGCTTTCTTGGCTTTAGGAGAATGAGGGGGAGGTTGCTTGAACATCCAAGGATTGCACTCGGCAGCCTTGGCCCTCTCAATCTCCCTTGAAGCTTTCAGGTGAGCCAGCGCACTCTCCTTGGTAGACATTCTGAATTCAGGGTGAGGTCAGCGAAAGAGAAAGAGAAGGAATGCGTTGGACACTAGCTAGGGTGGATGGTATTTATAGCTTTGGGCATGGGACCCACCAAAAGATTCCCGTCATGTCAGCAAAATTGGTGAACACCAGGGGTTGGATGTTTCTTCGCGATCTTAGGACAACCTCGCGAAGAGCGGGGATTGTGAACAACCCCGATGTTCGCCAGGAGAGGTCAGATGGTTTACACCCAAGAAGGCGAACCAAAGGTGGGCGAGCTAAGGAGGGGCCAAGCCAATATATGCGAGCACGACCCGTTGGGGTGCAGATTGAAACATTTTGGGGCTCGGCCAAGCCAATATAGGCGAGCACGACCCGTTGGGGTGCAGATAGACACATTTTGGGGCTCGGCCAGGCCAATATAGGCGAGCCCGACATGTTGGGGTGCAGATAGATAGGTTTTGGGGATCGGCAACCCAGTGGCTCGCGAGATCCACTCGCAAGGGAAATGCACAAATAGGCTGGCTCGCCCAGTAAAGGTTCAGAGAATATTTCGGAGTTCGACGAGCTCACCCTACCCCACGTTCGCCGAACAGAGCTCGACGATCTCTAGTAATCCCAGCGTTTGACGAATGGCTTACGACGTTCGACGAATGGCTTACGACGTTCGACGAATGGCTTACGACGTTCGAAGAATGGCTTACGTCGTTCGGCGAATGGCTTATGACGTTCGATGAATGGCTTGCTTTAGTCTCAGCGGTCGTCGAACCGCCCGTTTCAGCGGTCAGCAAACAGTGAAGGTTCAATCTCGCAAGAGGGCTCGCGAAGACGGGGACCTCGGCAGATACCCCCCAAAGGGGGGGCCAGCGAGGTCCTTGCAGGGCGATTGCCTAAAAGAGGCATCGCGAGCCGGATCCGCGAGAAGGTCTGCGAGGACTCCAATAGTAATAGGACTCGCGGCTTTCTTGCCCATTGGCCGATGGGGACAAATTCTCCTTTTATCCTTGGTGGTCTGCCTTTAGCCTCTCCAAACAGCGGAGTTTGGCTATTAGAAGACCAATTTGGAGGTCGGATAGCAATTTCAGAAGGCGGAATCCTGCTATTTGTAGGCCAGATTAGAAATCCTATAAATAAGACCTAAAGGGCACCTTTGGAGAGGACTTCACTTCAGCTTCTCTCTCCTTATCTCTCCTTGGTTAGAATTTCCAGAGCTCTCCAAGGTGCCCGAGTCTCAGCTTTTGGCTTGGGAGGGGAAGCGCTCAACGATCTTCCAGGTTAGTGGAGGGACCTCCTCGCTGTGACTAAGGTCTTAGTCTTCTTTCTAGTCTTCAGTCTTCCTTCTCCGAGGGATCAGTAAGGGCTAGCTTCCCCTCATCTCGGTGAGGGCACCGAGCTTCACAAGAGACCGAGAAATCAGTTTCAACAACGTGAACAAAATAAAACATAATTTCTTAGACAAAAGAGGAGCTCGTGCGATTGTACTCACACACGGGAAAACCAACCATGCGTGAACAAAATGCATGGCCAAATACAGAATGCTATTTTGGGCAATAAATGAACGTGCAAGGTCGGATCGATCGTGCGTCAAGGAAACGCACGACCGTGCGTTTCATGCAGACGTGATATCTGGGCATAATGGATGTTCTACCCACCTGCACAGCACCAAACAGCAATCACACAGCTGGGAATATCCTTCCAGCTCAATCCAAATACATAAAAAGGGTTGGGGAGCACCGTGTGCTTAGCCCCAACAAACATAGCGCGCAATTGCACACCAAAACGGGCCCAAAGAGTGCACTTTGTGAAGAAATGTGTTCAAGTGAAATTTAAGCAATAATGAACTAAAAGTGAAGTGTATATGCCTGAAAACAAGCCCAGATGAGTCCGAAAAACCCTATATAAATTGGACTCATCATAAGGATAGAGGGGATAAGTAGAATATTTAGTTTTAAATTGATTGAATCTCCATCTATCATTCCTACCTAATGATAAGTAGTAAAATATACATATTTATAGTATAATTATTAGTATAGTTTTAATTAATATTGTAATTTTCTATGTAAATTAATGAATAAATTGCTTATTTTATTATTTTTTGTTTCTAACTTAGTTTTTTTTTTGTTTTTGCAAATTTTACAATATTTTCACAGGTCACGCCCTAGGTCACGCACGTGACCAAGGGCGTGTAATTTTAAAGTTCAAATCTCGACGGGACGGCCCAATTCAGATCAAATCCCGACAAATCGTTCAAGTCACGCCCGTGACATTCAAAGTCATGCCCGTGACATTCAAAGTCAAGCCCGTGACCAAGGGCGTGACACATCGGTCATGCCCGTGTATCTCAAGTGTTCGACGAACGACGCGCAGTGTTCGACTAAGGCCCAGCCACGCCCCAAGTCACACCCGTGTTCAAGTCACGCCCGTGTTCAAGCTAGCGCATCACAGTCAAAGCCCCGCCCATGCTTCCGACATCTGCCACCCACTGTCACGCCCGTGACACTCTCCATCACGCCTGTGACACTTCAAGTTACGCCCGTGTGCAGCCTTATTTGACGGCGGATTATTCCAGAAGGCGGCCGTTACAGTCGATCAAATGTCACGCCCTAAGTCACGGCCGTGACATCCAAGTCACGCCCGTGACCTAGGGCGTGTAAAAATAAAATTTTGCCTATAAATAGAGGACCTCGGCTGAAGTATTTTCCATCCAGAATTTCATGTGTTAGCTAGTTTCTGGAGTAGTTTAGGACTTGTATTTCAGCTATTTTCTGCATTTTAGATAGCCACTTCTGCTTTCATTTTCTGTATTCATAGGTAGCCACTTTTGCTTTCATAGTCTAGTTGTAATGTTGACTATTGCAATAAAATAGTTCGTTTCTTATTCCAAAAATCTTCATATGCCGTTATAATGTCTCTGAGTGAAGTTTTCCAAACCCTATTTTGGGTTCTGAGTGTGTAACACTCTTTGCAGTTTTTATCATTCAGTCTTTATATAATTGTTATATACCACCCCCGTCCTGGATGAGAGGCTAAGTTTCTTTAGCGCTTGTTTAAGATGGTTGGGACGGATATTATTTCTGCACTTTTATAAGTATTTCATTTCAATTTTCCACCCCCATCCTTGATAAGAGGCTAAGAACTTTTTAGCGCTTGTTTAAGACGGTTGGGACAGATACTATTACTGTTTTTATATAACTCTTTTTATTTCCCTCTTTCGCGCTTATATCCGCTTATAATTGTAACATGTATTTTCTAATTATTAATGCCGTTTCCATTCCGATGAGTGGCTAATTTCCTTTAGCGCACGATGTCGAAGAGCTTTGGGACCCAAAAATAGATTTCTAAAAATAAAATATCTCTTTCTAAAAATAATTAACGCTTAAGGTTTACCCGAGAATAACGTTGAGTGGAACCACATAATCGATGTGTGGTTTTCATTTCCGTCTCCGTACACTAGTTAGCCGAGAGGCTCATACGTACGGACTGATCGCTCACGGGTAAAGAGAAGTGCGCTCTACCCTCGAGAGAGGATGAAGTAATTCTCCCGAATTGGAAGTAAAAACCCAATAGCGGGGTTCACAACATAAAGCGAGTATTAAGGACATTCGATTAAAGAACGAGAGTTCGATCAAATATTCGTAATGTCAGGTGGGCGTACCCTCGAGAGAGGAGCGTTCATAATTATGGAACCTCCATGGCCAAGCCGTTTTAATATTTTGAAAAGTCATCTCTTTTATTTCTAAGAAAGACTATTTTCATCTCAAAGTAATTCGACATCGGGCGTTATTATTGTCATCGTTTAGAACTCTAGTTATATGCTTATTATTATTGTTTTAGAACTCTAGTTATTCGCTTATTATCGTTCGCTTTTAAAAAACCCACACTAAAAACTTATTCCGATAAAATAATAGTTTATTCCTCAAAATAGGTATAATCAACACAACCCGCGGAAATATACGACCTCGATATTTTATAAAACAAAATATCATGTATTACTCGCGATAAGGTATACTTGCCTTTATCATATGATTATGTTTGGATTAAAATATAATATAAAGCTTTTCAAACCCATTTAGTGCAAAACTCTCCTTTTCTATTTTAAAAAAAAAGAATTTGGCGTTGTAGTCAGAGTCTAATCGTCAATATTTCGAAAGAAAAATAGACTGTTACTTCTATCTTCTGATAGGATAATGGTTAATTTCTCAAAGTAGAAGTACTTGCGAAACTCTTTGAAAACACCCGCCTAATTCTAATCTCGTAACATACAAGTTTTGCCAAAAGCCAAATTTAAATCATCAAGTTTTTGGCGCCGCTGCCGGGGACTTGTGTTGTTATTTTGAAAAAGGAATTACTATTACTTTTATCATTTTTATACGAATATAAAAATATATATATATATATAAAAGGGCCAAAAATATATAAATTTTTATTATTAGCGTATGACCCGAGGAAATTCCTCGGAAGATTCGAATATCCCTTTTGACCCCAAAATCGAGCGCACTCTTCACGAGCGCCTCCGACTTCACGATCAAAACATACTCGAGTTTCCCGAAGAATCTATCGAAGATATTTACACTGAAGCTATGACCGATCAAACTCCATATGTGGCCCCGCCACGGACCATGGCATATTATGCCAGGACAAATTTGGAAGATACCAGATCGAGTATTACACGCTCAACAGTGTCTAATAATAATTTTGAAATAAAATCTAGTATCTTTCAAATGGTACAACAGTCAGTACACTTTGATGGTTTGCCGGACGAGGATCCAAATCTACACCTCTCCAACTTTTTAGAAATTTGCGACACTTTCAAAATTAATAGCGTTACTGATGATGCTATTCATTAATGCTTATTTCCATTATCGCTGCGGACGAAGGCAAAACCGTGGTTAACTTCTCTTCCCAGAGGATCCATAACCACATGGGCCCAATTGACGGAACAATTTCTAACTAAATATTTTCCCCCGTCAAAATCCGCTAAACTACGCACAGATATGGCCTCCTTCATTCAATTTGATTCTGAGTCTCTCTACGAGACTTGGGAGCGTTTTAAGGTGTTCTTGCGTAGATGCCCTCATCACGCACTGCCGTCCTGGCTGTAGGTCCAGACGTTTTATAATGGCTTAAATTTTTCCACGCGACAGATGATAGATGCGGCCGCCGGGGGAACGTTGAATAACAAAACCCCCGGAGGCCGCCCAAGCTCTGTTCGAGGAAATGACCATGAACGCCTATCAATGGAATGCGCCTAGATCATGCCCTACTAAACCATCTGGGATGTACGAAGTGGATGCCACTTCTCACTTAGCCTCTCAATTCGAAAGGTTAAGTAAGCAAGTGGCAGAGATGACTGCTTCCTCCTCCACTCCCGCTTGGAATAATAATAATAATAATAATAATAATAATAATAATAATAATACTTTTGTCAAACAAACCGTAGATTACTTTGGCAATCAAGTTAGGCCCCCCATCAACCCTAATAACAATCCGTACAGTAATAATTACAATCCGAGTTGGAGGAATCACCCAAATTTCTCCTGGAGCAATATTAACAATGCTCAGAGGCCCCCAATTGTGAACCCGCAAGGATTTCCGCAAGGTTTTTCGAATGGATTCCATCCTCCGCCTCCAAAACCTTCTCCGCTAGAAGATGTTTTTGCTAAGTACATCGCGTCCACCGAGTCAAATATCCGGAATATTACCTGATCGATTAAAAACTTGGAAAATCAGGTTGGACAACTAGCAAGGATGGTCTCCGAGCGGCCATTTGGAGCTCTTCCGGGAAACACAGAGCCAAACCCCAGGGAGAATGCTAATGCTATAAACCTTCGCAGCGGTAAGGAGGTTAACTCCCCAAAACGGGTTGAGCCCAAGGTACATGTTTCGACACCGACCCCTCCACCCTCTCTCTCAATAGATAATTCAATGAGTATTCCGACTGTGTCGAACGTTTTTAGCCCGTCCCTTCCTTATCCCTCAAAAATTTTTAAAACAAATCCATATAAACATTCCTTTCTGCGAGGCACTCTCCCAAATGCCGAAATACGCGAAATATTTGAAGGAGTTGCTTTCTAATAAAAAGCGACTCGAAGACGTTTCGCGTGTTTCTCTTAACGCGGAATGCTCGACTGTTCTCCTTAACAGATTGCCGCCAAAACTGAATGACCCGGGACGGTTCTCCATCCCATGCCTCTTTAGCAATATGTTAATAATGTAAGCTCTAGAGGACTTGGGCGCTAGCATCAATTTGATGCCTTTTTCCCTTTTCAAAAAACTAGATTTAGGCGCCCCGAGTCCGACAAAAATTACCATCCAACTCGCGGATTGCTCGGTAAAGTACCCAATAGGGGTAATGGAGGATGTTCTGGTCAAGGTGGATAAGTTTATCTTCCCTGTAGACTTTGTCATCCTCGACATAGAGGAGGACGCTGAGGTGCCTATCATCCTCGGTCGCCCCATCCTCGCAACCTCCCGTGCATTAATTGACATTAGTAACGGTCGCCTCCACCTTCGAGTAGGAGACGACGAGGTTACTTTATATATTAATCCCTCAATGCGGAACTCCCTATCAAACGATGATTCCGGTTTTAACCTGGAACCCGCGTTTGACGAGGAATGTTCTTCGCTTACTAAATTTCTCTCTTTAACTCTAGATAATTCAGATTTGGCTAATCTATCTTGTCTCGATGACATGCCGGCAGATTTGCCATTTGAACCCTTCGATTCAGAAGCTTTAAAAATTAAACCATCTTCTGAAGAACCACCAGTCCTCGAGTTAAAACAACTCCCTGATAATTTAAAATATGTTTTTCTTGAAAAAGATTTAAAACTTCCCGTAATTATCTCTTCCAATTTAAGTGATTCGGAGACCTCCGAATTAGTCGAAGTTTTAAACAAACACCGACGTGCAATTGCATGTCAAATTTGAGATATCAGGTGCATCAACCCCTCATTCTGCACCCATAAAATTTTTCTTGAAGGTAACCCCCGCAGAACTATTCAGCCTCAATGACGCCTTAACCCGGACATGAGGGAAGTCGTTAAAAATGAAATTATTAAACTCCTCGATGCGGGGATTATCTATCCTATTTCCGACAATACATGGGTAAGCCCCGTACAAGTCGTCCCAAAAAAGGGCGGTACAATGGTCGTGGCAAACACGAATAACGAATTAATCCCAACTCGTACTGTTACGGGTTGGCGTGTGTGCATCGACTATGGAAAATTAAATGATGCCCCCAGAAAAGACCACTTCCGGTTACCATTTATTGATCAAATCCTGGAGCGTCTCTCAGGTCATCCTTTTTATTGCTTTCTTGATGGTCTCTCGGGATTTTTCCAAATCCCAATTTCCCCCGAGGACCAAGAAAAAATGACTTTTACTTGCCCTTTCAGCACCTTCGCATATCGAAGGATGTCGTTTGGCCTCTATAATGCGTCAGCTACATTCCAAAGATGTATGCTGGCGATATTCGGCGAGCTTGCAGAAGATATAATCGAAGTCTTTATGGATGACTTTTCCATTTTTGGAAGCTCTTTTCAAAACTATCTAAAAAATTTAGATAGAGTTCTCCAGCGGTGTGAAGAGACGAACTTAGTTTTAAACTGGGAGAAATGTTTGTTTATGGTCCGAGAGGGTTTAGTTCTCGGCCATAAGATTTCTTTCAAGGGGATGGAGGTCGATAGGGCCAAAGTCACCATAATTGAACAACTTCCCTTACCTTCGAACGTAAAATCTATTCGAAGTTTTCTCGGCCATGCGGGTTTTTACAGGCGGTTTATAAAAGATTTTTCGAAAATAACCAAACCGCTAACCCACCTCCTGGAGAAGTATTCCTCATTTATTTTTGACACAGCCTGCGTAGAGGCATTTAATTTTACAAAAAAGCGACTTATCAATTCTCCAATTCTGGTGGCGCCAGATTGGTCCCTTCCGTTCGAGATTATATGCGACGCGAGCGATATCGCGGTAGGAGCCGTCTTAGGCCAACGCGTATATAAATATTTTCATCCAATCTATTACGCTTCTCGCACACTCACAGCCGCACAGGCTAACTATACAACGACGGAAAAGGAACTTCTTGTCGTCGTCTTTGCTTTTGATAAGTTTAGGCCCTACGTAACACTTTCGCATGTAATCATTTTCACTGATCACTCCGCCCTAAAATATCTTTTGACCAAAGTTGATGCCAAGCCCCGCTTGCTTTGATGGATCCTCCTCTTACAGGAATTTGACTTAGAGATCCGGGATAAGAAGGGGGCTGAAAATTTAGCAGCCGACCAACTCTCACGTTTAGAACACCCCATCACAGAAGCGCTCATCGAACCCGAAATAGACGATAGATTCCCTGAGGAGCGCCTTTTAATTATAAATAAAATAAAAACTTCTTCCACACCTTGGTTCGCAGATTACGCGAACAATCTAGTCGCGCGGGTCCTTCCAAAAGATTTTTCGACTCAGCAAAAGAAGAAATTCTTTTCTGATTTGAAAAACTACTTTTGGGAGGACCCCTTTCTCTTTCGAGTCTGCGCAGACCAAGTAGTGCGAAGATGCGTTTCAAGCGAGGAGGGTGCACAAATTTTGCGACACTGCCACGAGGGGCCGGCTGGGGGCATTATCAAGCCAACCGAACCGCACGGAAAGCATTAGAGGCGGGCTTTTATTGGCGCACTCTTTTTAAAGATGCTCACACTTTTGTGAGTAAATGTGATAGCTGCCAGCGGTCGGGTAACATCTCTCGTCGTGACGAGATGCCCCAAAATTTTTTTCTCGAGTGCAAAATCTTCGATTTGTGGGGCATAGATTTTGTAGGCCCCCTACGTTCTTCTTTTAATAATCGATATATTTTAGTGGCAGTTGACTACATATCTAGGTGGGCAGAAGCGCAAGCTCTGCCCACCAATGATGCGCGAGTCGTCGTCCATTTTCTCAAAAAATTATTTTCTCGCTTTGGCACCCCCCGTGCAATAGTAAGTGATAGGGGTACGTACTTCTACAACGCCCAGTTTTCAAAAAATTTATCTACGTACGGCGTTACGCACAAACTAGCCACCGCCTATCACCCCCAAACGAGCGGCCAAGTTGAGGTAGTAAATCACGAGATTAAACGTATTTTGGAGAAAACTGTTTCTTTGAATAGGAAGGATTGGTTCTTAAAACTCGACGATGCGTTGTGGGCATATCGTACGACATACAATACCGCTATCGGTTGTATGCCCTATCGATTAGTCTTCGACAAAGCGTGCCATTTATCGGTAGAGTTAGAGCACCACGCTTTTTGGGCTTTAAAACTTTTAAATCTTGATTCGAACTTAGCCTCCGAGAGTAGGAAATTCCAACTAAATAAACTCGATGAATGGCGTGCGAACACTTATGAGAGTAATAGATTTTATAAGGCGCGTTCTAAGTCTTACCACGATCGCAAAATAAAATTTCCCAAAACATTTACGCTGGGCGATCTTGTCCTTCTTTATAATTCACGACTTCGTCTTTTTCCGGGTAAGCTAAAATCCTGATGGTCCGGCCCCTTTGAAGTCAAAGAGGTTTGGCCGTATGGGACCGTTCTTATCTCTCACCCTAAAAGAGGCGAATTTAAAGTAAACGGGCATCGTTTAAAACTTTATCTTGCGGGCGATACAGTGGACTGAAATACTGACTCCTTCACCCTCCCCAACTTATAATCTCACCACGCCAAATTAATCAAGCTACGCGACGGTAAACAAAGCGCTCGTGGGAGGCACCCATATTTATCTAATATTTTATTATGCTTTTTATATGTCTTTTGCAAGGTTTCTTACGGCCCCACCAGCTTTAATTCAGGGAAGCCTTTTTGCTCCCCCTTTTCTTTTGTACATATCGCACTTCTATTTTCTCTCTTCTTCATACTTACATTACAACATTGGGGACAATGTTGGGTTTTAAGTAGGGGGTGTTTTACCGTTTTCATCAAACAAACAAAAATTTTCAAAAAAAAAATAATATAAAATAAAAATAAAAAAACATATATATAAGCTTTTGTAAATAAAAAAACATATAAAATAAAAATAAAAAAACATATATATAAGCTTTTGTAAATAAAATTTTCCCTGTTTTTTTTTTAAATTTTCCCTGTTTTTTTTCCTGCATTTCATCTTGCTTACTTTTTTAAATATAAGCTCAAAAAACAAAAAAAATTTAAAACCACAAAAATTTTCAAAAAAAAAACATGTTTTTCTCTTTTACTTTATTGTAATATAAGTTCTTTTTTTTATTTTTTTGGTACAACAAAAATACAAAAATACAAAAAACTCTACTTTACTTTTTGGTACAAAAAAAATATAATAATAATGAAACGCTACTTTACTTTTATTCTTAAAAGCATTTAGTTTCGAGAATATCTGTTTGTGGCTTTTCATAATCGCTAGTTTTACTATTTGTTTGTTTATCTAAGATCGATAGATTTAAACGTTCGGGGTTAAGTTTTAAAGAATATCTTGTGTTTTTAATTTAAATAAAGGCTTTATTTTCAAGCACTACTTCTACTAGCTAAATAATGAAGACATGTGTATATTGGCAAAACAACTTTAGACTGCAATTATCTCTACTTTATGTCTTTAGGAATTTAGGAATATTCAAATTACTAAGGTTGCTCTCAAACCTTTTTTTATTATTCTAGAATTTCTCTTGAAAACCCCTTGTATACACCAATTTAGCATGGAAAATAAAAAGAAGAAAAAGTTCTTATGTCAATGGGAATAAGAATTCGTTCCGTAAACATAGGCACCCAAAAAAAAAGACTTTAAAAGATCTTATGTCAATGGGAATAAGATTTCGTTCCGTAAACATACGCTTTGGGTTAAATAAACGAAACAAATGAATCAGTTTTCCCATGTACACCACGTGGGCATTAATGAAAACTAAAAAGAAGGGATGAGAGGATAAAATCCATCACCCCTAATTCAAAAACTCTTCTTTTTGCCAAGGCTTTTTACCCTTTTCCCTTAGCCATATTATTGTTTCTAGTTTTAATTCAAAAAATCATTTGAGAGCATAATTAGTAACTTATAATTTTCCTTCACGTTTCTTTAAACAAAGGTTATTATAATTTCAATCTAATCTCGTTTACTGATGGTTGCAATTTTGTTTGCTATTTGGTTAATTAAGAAGTCTTTTGGCTAAGACATTTCTTTCTACTTAAATCATTTGCATAATTTAGGACTTAACTCTTTATACTCCGAAATTTTATTTTTCAGCCTCTTATAATCAAATAAAACGATAGCTAAAAATTAGAACTTATGTTAATCCCGTATAGATCTCTCTTACTTTAGCTCTGGAATAGAAAAAGCTTAAGTATGGGGGTATTTGATAAGTAGTAAAATATACATATTTTTAGTATAATT
This sequence comes from Dactylorhiza incarnata, assembly GCA_033032865.1. Lineage (NCBI taxonomy): Eukaryota > Viridiplantae > Streptophyta > Magnoliopsida > Asparagales > Orchidaceae > Dactylorhiza > Dactylorhiza incarnata. The sequence continues at coordinate 1,402,435 of JAWHQI010000124.1, read as the reverse complement.
ATTAGTATAGTTTTAATTAATATTGTAAATTTTCTATTTAAATTAGTAAATACATTGCCTATAATAGAGGGCCTCAGTTGAAGTATTTTCCATCCAGAATTTCATGTGTTAGCTAGTTTCTAGAGTAGTTTAGGACTTGTATTTCAGCTATTTTCTGCATTTTAGATAGCCACTTCTGCTTTCATTTTCTGTATTCATAGGTAGCCACTTTTGCTTTCATAGTCTAGTTGTAATGTTCACTTTTGCAATAAAATAGTTCATTTCTTATTCCAAAAATCTTCATATGCCGTTATAATGTCTCTGAGTGAAGTTTTCCAAACCCTATTTTGGGTTTTGAGTGTGTAACACTCTTTTCAGTTTTTATCTTTTAGTCTTTATATAATTGCTATATATCACTCCCGTCCTGGATGAGAGGCTAAGTTTCTTTAGCGCTTGTTTAAGATGGTTGGGACGGATATTATTTCTGCACTTTTATAAGTATTTCATTTCTATATGCCACCCCCGTCCTGGATAAGAGGCTAAGAACTTTTTAGCATTTGTTTAAGACGGTTGGGATGGATACTATTACTGTTTTTATATAAGTCTTTTTATTTCCATCTTTCACGCTTATATTCGCTTATAATCGTAACATGTATTTTCTAATTATTAATGTCGTCTCCATTCCGATGAGTGGCTAATTTCCTTTAGCGCACGATGTCGAAGAGCTTTGGGACCCAAAAATAAAATATCTCTTTCTAAAAATAATTAACGCTTAAGGTTTACCCGAAAATAACGTTGAGTGGAACCGCATAATCGATGTGTGGTTTTCATTTCCATCTCCGTACACTAGTTAGCTGAGAGGCTCGTGCGTACGGACTGATCGCTCATGGGTAAAGAGAAGTGCGCTCTACCCTCGAGAGAGGATGAGGTAATTCTCCCGAATTGGAAGTAACAACCCAATAGCGGGGTTCACAACATAAAGCGATTATTAAGGAGATTCGATTAAAGAATGAGAGTTCGGTCGAATATTCGTAATCTCAGGTGGGCGTACCCTCGAGAAAGGAGCGTTCATAATTATGGAACCTCCACGGCCAAGCCGTTTTAATATTTTGAAAAGTCATCTCTTTTATTTCTAAAAAAGACTTTTTTCATCTCAAAGTAATTCGACATCGGGCGTTATTATTGTCATCGTTTAGAACTCTAGTTATACGCTTATTATTATCATTTTAGAACTCTAGTTATTCTCTTATTATCATTCGCTTTTAAAAAACCCACACTATTACGATAAAATAATAGTTTATTCCTCAAAGTAGGTATAATCAACACGACCCGCGGAAATATACGACCTTGATATTTTCTAAAACAAAATATCCTGTATTACTGTCGATAAGGTATACTTGCCTTTATCATATGATTAAGTTTGGATTAAAATATAATATAAAGCTTTTCAAACCCATTTAGTGCAAAACTCTCCTTTTCTATTTAAAAAAAAAAGAATTCGGCATTGTAGTTAGAGTCTAATCGTCAATATTTCGAAAGAAGAATAGACTGTTACTTCTATCTTCTGATAGGATAACGGTTAATTTCTCAAAGTAGAAGTACTTGTGAAACTCTTTGAAAACACCCACCAAATTCTAATCTCGTAACATAAAGGTTTTAAAAAAGCCAAATTTAAATCATCACCTGATTTATAAAGAAGATATTTTTCTTTTCATCCAAGGGTTTGGTGAAAATATCAGCCCTTTGCAAATCAGTAGAAATGAATTGTATGCAAATTTTATTTTTATCCACATTATCTCTGATAAAGTGGTGCCTAATTTTTATGCGTTTAGTCCTACTATGGAGTACTGGAATTTGTGCTATAGATTGCACTAGTATTGACAGAAAATATTATTGATTTATTTAAGTTGAGACCATTGTCTAGAAGTTGATTTTGAATCCACAATATCTGTGAGCAGCAACTGCCAACATCAATGTATTCTGCTTTAGCTGTTGATGTAGACACAGATGTTTATTTCTTACAAAACCAAGACACAAGCCTATCACCAAGAAACTGGCAAGTTCCTGATGTGCTTTTCCTGTCTACTCTGCATCCATCAAAATCTGAATCTGAGAATCCAGTTAATTCAAATTCAGATGCAGTTGGATACCAGAGTCCTAGATTTGGACAACCCTTTATATATCTCAAAATTCTTTTTAATAAAATTAGGTGAGATTCTTTGGGGTTAACTTGAAACCTAGCACAAATGCATGTAGCAAAAACTATATCAGGTCTACTAGCTGTTAGATAAAGTAATGAGCCAACAATTGCTCTATATACTTTTTGATCAACAGGTTTCCCAGCTTCATCATTATCAACAACAACATTTGAGGGCATGGGTGTTTTCATGGTGGAAGAATCAGACATACCAAATCTTTTCACTAATTCCTTAGCATACTTGGATTGGGATATGAATATTCCATTTGGAGTTTGCTTCACTTGAAGACCAAGGAAGTAAGATAACTCACTCATACTACTCATTTCAAATTTTGATTGCATTAGGTCAGAAAACCTTTTGCATAGATTTGAATCAGTAGAGCCAAAAATAATATCATCTACATAAATTTGAACTAGTAAAGTTTGATCTTTATGTATTCTGAAAAATAAGGTTTTATTAACTGTGCCTCTACAGAATTTGTTCTCCAAAAGAAAATTAGCTAAGGTCTCATACCATGCTCTGGGAGCTTGCTTGAGACCATAGAGAGCTTTATTAAGCTTAAATACATATGAAGAGTGAGTTGGAGAGATGAAACTTGTTGGTTGTTCCACATAGACATCTTCTTTGATGTCTCCATTCAGAAAAGCACTTTGCACATCCATCTGATATACCTTGAATTTCTTGAATGCAGCAAAGGCACGAAAAATCCTTATAGCTTGAAGTCTATCAACAGGAGCAAAGGTTTGATCAAAATCAATTCCTTCTTCCTGAGAATATCCTTGGGCTACTAATCTTGCTTTATTTCTGATGATTATGCCTTGATTATCTAGCTTGTTCCTGAAGACCCATTTGGTGCCAATGACTGGATGGCCTTTTGGTCTTGGAACCAAATTCCAAACCTTGTTCCTTTAAAATTGGTTGAGCTCCTCTTGCATTGCAAGAATCCAGTTTGGATCTTGTTCTGCATCTTTTATGGATTGAGGTTCAACTTGTGATAGGAAATAAGTGTGCATCTGATTTTGGTGTAGTTGATGCCTTGTTTGAACACCTGCTGAGATATCTCCAATCACTTGTGATATTGGATGATCTCTAACTGTGATGTGATCAACAGTTGGAGTTGGTTCAGCAATAGTATCCACTTGGGGAATTTGTTCAGCTGTCTCTTGATTTACATTGTCAGCAATAATTTCTTTATTATCTTCTTCACTGTATTCAAGAGTTTGAGGTGATGGAAGTAGAGAATCTTCTTTCTGTAGATTTAGTCCATTGAGCTCTTCACATAGAGCTGGTACCTGTAAAGAATTTATGGTAGAGGTGGTGTTCCTCTCCTTATTTAACAAGTTAGTTTCTTCAAAAGATACATGCATGGACTCTTCTATCTTAAGAGTAGATTTGTTGTAAACTCTATATACTTTACTAGAAAGAGAATATCCAAGGAATATGCCTTTAGCAGCTTTTGCTTCAAACTTCCTTAGATACTTCTTATCATTGTTATGCACATAACATTTAGAACCAAAAATCTTAAAATAGCTAACCTTAGGCTTTTTATTCTTAAGTGACTCATAGGGAGTTTTACCCTTAAGTTTATGTATCAGGCTTCTGTTCAACACATAATTTGTTGTGTTCACTGCCTCTGCCCAAAAGGAGAGTGGAAAGTGAGCATCAGCAAGCAATGTAGTTGTTGATTCAATTAGTGTTCTATTTTTCCTTTCAGCAGCCCCATTTTGTTGAGGAGTTCTAGGAGCAGAGAAACACTGCCTGATCCCTTCTTTTCCATAGAATTCTCTCATCAGAAGAGACTCAAACTCAGTGCCATGATCACTTTTGATCAATGCAACTTCAGTAGAGTACTCAATCTTGATGGACCTGAGAAAGTCTGTCAGAACACTGAAGGTGTCAGACTTGTTCCTAAGAAAGAACACCCAAGTGAATCTTGAGAAGTCATCTACAATAATTAGAGAGTAATGCTTCCCTCCTAGACTTTGTATTGCAGTGGGTCCAAAAAGATCCAAATGCAGTAAGTACAAAATCCTAGGTGAATCACTCTTGGATAAAGATTTAAAACTACTTCTAGTCTGCTTACCTAATTGACAAGCCCTGCAGAGTCCTTCCTTCTTGTATGACCAGAAGGCAGTCCTCTAACAAGATTGTCCTTAGAGAGCTTAGAGATAGTTCTAAGGTTAATATGTCCAAGCCTTTTATGTCATAATTCATTTGTTTTACTTATTGAATTAAATAAACAAATGTCTGAATTGGCAGAGTCAAAATTGACTAAATAGATCTTGTCTAATACCAGATAACACATTTATGTTTTTATTATTGGTAATAAGACATTGGAAAGGGTTAAAAGTTACCTGATAACCTTCATCACATAACTGGTTTATGTTGTTGAGGTTGTGCTTGAGACCCTTGACATAAGCTACCTCTTTGAAGGTGACTGCTCCAACTTTGATCTTCCCATAGCCTTTGGTTTGTCCACAGTTGGAATCTCCAAAGATCACTTTGCGTCGAAGCCTTGCCTTGTAGTTGCTCAGGTTGGCCTTGTTTCCTGTCATATGCTTTGAGCATCCACTATCCAAGTACCATTGTTTCTTTATTTTTGGATAGTTGTGTACCTGTAAAATAGAAAATATTCTAGTTGTTCTTGACCCAGACTACCTTGGGTACTTTTGAATTACCACAAAAATTAGAAATATATGATATCTCAGGCTGATCCTTATAGCCTTGTGGATGATATCTCCTTGGAGGAATTATCCACTCAGTGAAAGGATTTTTAGTATATTGAGAATATGAATTCTTCAGATTTTTTGTATTTTTTTCGTTCGACGAATTTGGATGAATTTGTCGATCGTCGTTCGACGAATGGAATTGCTTTCATCGAGCGTCGTTCGATGGATAGATATACTGAAATTCTGAATTCATCTTTCGTCGAGCTCCGTTCGACGAATTTGTGGGATTTTGTCGAGCTCCGTTCGACGAATTCTGTTGAATTCTTTTATTCTTAATATTCTTACTTGAAATATTCTTATCTACTTTTACAGCCTCTTTTACCTTGGCAGAAATAAATTTACAGGTGTAGATATGATGTTTTTCTTAATTAGATGTGGCTCACTTGATGATGCACCCAAGCCCAGTCTGCCACTAAGTCTGGCATTCATTGTGCTTGTGATGTCCATCAGTTTGATACTTCTCCCATTTAGGGATTCTTCAAATTTCTTAGCCTCAGATAACTTATTCTCAATGAGAACAATGTGTTCTTTTAAGGCAGCCAATTCGTTCTTAAGAATGGCATTATCTTCACTTAGTTGGTTCATTTCAGCCAACTTATTTCTGAGAGAGTTTATTTCCTTCTCAGATTTGATTAAGTCTAAGCAAAGAACTTTGAATTCATCTTTGAATTCAATTGAATTGAAATCAAAGTTAGATATTACCTGATCACTGTCAGCTTCAGATTCTGATTCATTAGAATTGTTTCCTGAGTCATTGATAGCCATCATGCAGAAGCTTCTTTCTTCTTCATCATCCTCATCATCACTAGATGATGATGCATTTTCTGACTCACTGATGAGTCCAGTTTATATACTGATTTCCGGACTCATCTGGGCTAGATTTCATGTGCTTGCACTTCAATTTAGGCCTATATTCACTTCTATTTGATCGCGTTGCCCATTTCATTGCTTAGTGCACATTTTTGCCCCATCTTGGTGTGATCTCATGTAATTATGTGGTCTAGTGTATTTTTCCTGCAGGTCCTGGGATCGCGTGCATGCCCGTGATGGTGCGGGGAAATTTTTGGCCTAAAAAGCCACTGATCGTGCGCATTCCTTCGCACACGACCAGGCGCACGACCACTGGACGTGCGTTAATTCCCGTCCCAGATCGAGATCGGCGCGAAGCAATGCGCACGATCACAGGCACTTCTTCGCGCACGACCACTGGTCGTGCGCCACTGACCGTGCGATTTTGTGCAGATCTGGCTATGCTTCAGGTTCTTCGCGCACGATCAGAGGCATTCCTTCGCCCACAACCATTGGTCGTGCGCCTGATCGTGCGCGGTGTTTATTTCTGCTCCGCCTATAAATAGGCAAGCGTGATTTTAGGTCGGGATCGACCATCCGACTCCGCCCAGCTCCGCCGTTTTCCACATTTTCTGGAGGGTTTCACCTCCTTCTTCACCACCCACCTTAGGGAGGATCTCCGGGCAAGCTTTCAACGCCAAATCTTCGCCGGAGCTTCCTCTCGGCCATCTCCTTCATCCAAGCGCTTCAAGAAAGGAGTCAACCTAGCCTTCATCTTCAAGATCTGAGCAGCTTGTGTGATCATTCCTCCGGTTTGTGACACGAAGAAGACGGGTCCACTGGAAGGTAGTGACAACCTTCTCTACCCCGGACGCAGTTGAGGACCGAGCTTGGACGCGGATTGACAACCTGGCGATTCCTTCCGTGAATCCTCAACAAGACTTCGGAGTTGGTCGATTTCGCACACTCATCTCCTCTTGTAGTTGATAGTTTAGTAGGATTTCTTAAATGTTTGATGAAGTGTATTTTTATTTGTTAACATTAGTATGAAATAATGTCTATGTGATTGAGTAATCTTGTTATATTTTCATTTGAGGTGTGCCTTGGGGTGTGAATTGTTTGTTGTGTTGTGCCGCCCTAACAATTGTTAGTGGTGTGCTTTGCAAAGAGGTGCTTGCGACCCTCATTCCGCCTGTAACACCCTCCCTGTCACATAGCATATAACAGTAGGTCCGGCCGGGACCCCACGCCATTTGAGATGAACAGAAGAGCGCGTTACTAAAATTAGTGTTTAAACAGTTAGAATTATAACCATCTCAGCATCAGAGTCGCAAAGCGGAATCATATGTATTTACATTTAAAACCAGTTATGAACATGTCCACATAAGCTACAGAATGAAATACAACACAAGTTATTTACAATGTTTGTTTACATCAAAAAGGTGGCTTCCAAACATCGGCACGCAGGCCGACCACACATGAACAAAAGTAAACAAAGTTATGGCCTTCAAGGGCCAGCACAGCACAGCGGCAGGGGCTTCAGCCCGCTATCTCCCGCTAGTCTCACCGGGACCTGTAGAAGCAAAACCACCAATTGGTTGGAAAACAAGCAACCAGTCAGCTTTAGCTGACCAAAATTTATAACGACCCCGCCCCACACTCGGGGCGGCGGTGCTCCTTCCCTGCAAGTAAGAGTCAGCAGCATATATATATATATATATATATATATATATATATATATATCCGCAAACATCACCAACAGAGGCAAACCAAGCCACCTGCTTCGTGCTCTCAAGGCACACTTTGGCATACTCCTTGAGTTACGCCCTCACGCTAAGTCTTATTACAACTTAGACAAGCAATTTGAGCGAGTCCGCATTAACAAACTTACGGCACTCTTCCATAGCCCGGTGCACCGAGGGGCGACCTCTTCACCACCACTATGGGCGGGTTCGGATCAGCTAGGCCCGTGCTTAATTATCGCGATTCAACTCTGCACGATACGGGTTAGCATCACCTTAGGCCCGTCACTTAAAGCTGGGCTTTGCAAATTCCACAGCTTCACCTGCTATGTATCCAGTCCCCAATACATTGGGTAACACTGAATCACACACGCTACGTGCTGGGCGCTACCGGCGGCGCTAACACTAGCGCCCGCCGCTAGCAACAGAATCTAGTTCTGCCCGGCACTAGTAACAGAAATCAACCTTGTCACCTCTGGGAATACACCTCCAGACATCAACACAGGTAGCTCACCTGGAGCTACCGCCGGCGCTAACGCTAGCGCCCGACGCTAGTGATAGAACGCAGTTCTGCCACCAAATTCGGGTACTGCCTGGGAAACACCTCCAGGACCCTTTTGTTGTACACACCAGTACACATGACCCGAATCACAGCACGTACACGGAATTATTTCCGGCACTTTCCACGCACTAATCATCACCAATCCGGCATGACCTGTCCAGATGGGCTTCACACAGCATGCCTATGCCCGTACTACCATTCCGGGCTCTATATGCAATATGTGGGGCAATCACTTCAACCCACTGGAATAGCCAATCTACTAATTAGTAGAAGTATTCCAAAACCACATGCAAATCAAAGGACGTTCGTGTCCAAGGATTAAGGAGGAGACTCGTTACCCTTGGTGCTCGTTTAGGTGCCATAAATCTGAGCTTTATCCGGAGGAAACTTGCTGAACTAGCACCCTCTCCACGGAATCGCTGATGGCGCAAGCACACAAGACCACCTCCACGAACTTGGCACAAGAAAAGGCTCACCCTTGCTCTCTCTTCAGACCCTCAGCTCTCAGCTCTCGAAACAGCAGAGGAATTTCAAATAAAAGAGAAGGCTAGCAGAAATCGGGATATATATAAACTTCCCGCTAGCGCCGGCGCTAGCGCTAGCGCCTGCGCTAGCTCAAAGGCGGTTTGACCAATCCGAGCCTGCACCGCTTCGTCCTATTGGCTGAGGGGCTAGCGCCTCGCGCTAGAGGTAGTGCCTGCGCTAGCCATATAGACGAATTCGCATATACCACTTCGATTATACCATTTCGACAGATTCGATTATACGTATTCGGTTATACAAATTCGAAAGAGCTACTGCCGGCGCTATCGCTACCGCCGACGCTAGTGGTATAGCCGAATCGTCTTCGAATCGCACTCGAAATAGGATGCTTCGAATTCGAATATATCATTTCGATGACAAAAGCTACCGCCGGCGCTATCACTAGCGCCTGGCGCTAGCTCCTTTGCTTCCTAATCCTTTGAAACTCAAGCACATGAAAACTGGGGTCTTACAATTCTCTCCCCCTTAAAAGAATTTCGTCTCGAAATTCTAACAGGGCAAAAGAACAAAAGATACAAACTATAACTGGAAGCTCAACAGAATAATTCGGGGAACTCCTCATGCATGGTTTGCTCACGCTCCCATGTAAGCTCCTCACGACCGCAATTGTCCCAGCGGACTTTGACCATCTTGATCAATTTATTCCGCAGTTGTTTGATATCAGTGTCTTTGATGCTAATAGGTATGACCTTTGTCTTCAACCCATCATCGACAGGCACCTGATTAGCCACAAGCACTTAGCTAGGCTCTTGTACAGCTTCCCTCAATACCGATATGTTGAATACATCGTGAGACCACTTAACTCTGTCGAAAGAGCGAGTCGATAGGCAGCTTCGCCAACACGTTCCAGTATCTCAAACGGTCCAAGGTATCTGGGACTCAGCTTTTTCAAGCGTCTAATCCTGGACACTCCCTTGAAAGGTTTGATCTTTAAGTAAACCCAGTCGCCCACGGCGAACTCGACGTTTCTGTGCTTAGCGTTGTAGTACTTCGCCTGCCTATCTTGCGCAATCAACAATCTCTCCCGGATTGTTTGTATAGCCGAATTTGCCTCCTCAACTTCTTTTCGCTTAAACAGCTTCGTTTCACCTGTCTCCGCCCAAGATAAGGGAGTGCGGCAAGCTCTACCATAGAGGGCCTCGAAGGGTGCCATCTTTATGCTTGTCTGATAGCTGTTATTATAAGCGAATTCGATCATGAAAAGATGATCTTCCCACTTTTTGCCGAAATCCAGGACGCACATTCGGAGCATATCCTCCAGAGTTCTGTTCGTACGTTCAGTCTGTCCATCCGTCTAAGGGTGGAAGGCAGTGCTAAACTTCAGCTTTGTACCTAACAACTGGTGGATTAGCCTCCAATCTTTCGAAGTGAAGCGCCCATCTCGGTCACTGACGATGCTACGGGGCACACCGTGCAATCGTACAATGCTATCAACATAAAGTTTTGCCAACTTTTCAACTGAATCGCCCCTCCGGTTTGGAATAAAGTGGGCTACCTTTGTCAAGCGATCCACGATCACCCATACGACATCGTTCCCACTCTGCGATCTCGGCAAACCATGCACGAAATCCATCAAAATGTCATCAAAATTTCACTCCGGTATAGGCAACGACTTCAGGAAACCTCCAGGTTTCTGACATTCCGCTTTCACTAGTGCGCAAGTTTTGCATTTTGCCACGTATAAGGCGATGTCTTTCTTCAATCCTGGCCACCAAAACAACTTTTTCATGTCCTGGTACATTTTTGTGCTCCCTGGATGAATTGAGTACTTCGTAAAGTGTGCTTCGTACATCAATTCTTCCCGTAATTTACCCACATTTGGGACGCACAACCGACTGTCTTTCCATATCAGACCGTCTTCCAACACAAACTCTGCAGCAGTCCCCATCCCAGACTCTGCCAAATAGCACTGCATGCTCGAATCAAGCTCCAGGGCCTGTCGTATTCTGTCTGAGAGGTCATATTGCACCTCCATCCAGTTCAAGCACGCACTTGCACTAGAAGTCCTCTCCACACAAGAGATCTCCAAGTCTTCCAGGTCTTTGATCAGACGTGGATCATGCATCTGTATCCAATTGGCATGTTCATAAGCCCTTCGGCTCAAAGCATCTGCGACTACATTTCCCTTCCCGGGAGTATAATGTATATCAAACGTGTAGTCCCCCAGGAACTCCATCCATCTTCTTTGTCGCATATTGAGCTCTTTCTGATGCAATAGATACTTAAGGCTCTTATGGTCCGTAAAGATGTCAACCTTCACACCATATAAGTAGTGCCGCCACAGCTTTAGAGCGAATATCACGGCCGCCAACTCCAATTCGTGGACCGGATAGTTCCGCTCATGCACTTTCAACTGTCGAGAGCCATAAGATATCACCTGACCGTGTTGAAGAAGTACGCAGCCTAAGCCGCTCCCTGACGCATCACTATAAATTTCATAACCCTCTGCACCAGATGGCAAACATAGAATTGGTGCTGTGGTCAGACGACTCTTTAATTCTTCAAAAGCCCATGCACACTCCGGTGACAAAACGAACTTCTGATCCTTCCTCGTCAAGGTGGTGAGAGGTAGAGCGATCCGCGAAAAGTTCTCCACGAAGCGCCGATAGTAGCCGACAAGTCCAAGAAAACTCCTGACTTCCGCTACTATTTCTAAAACGGGCCACTTCTGGATTGCATCGATCTTTGCTGGATCCACTGCGATACCCTCGCCACTAACAACATGACCAAGGAACGCTACTGAGGCTAGCCAGAACTTGCACTTAGAGAACTTGGCATAAAGGTGACTACGTCGAAGGGTTTCCAAAACTTCGCGCAAGTGTATCGCGTGCTCTTCTTCAGACTGAGAGTATACTAAGATATCGTCAATGAAGACAATTACAAACCGATCAAGGTACTCTCGGAAGGTCCTATTCATCAGATCCATAAAAACTGACGGCGCATTCATTAATCCAAACGGCATCACTGTAAACTCGAAGTGTCCGTAACGGGTACTCAATGCTGTCTTGGGGATGTCACACTCCCGAATTCGCAACTGGTAATAGCCGGACTTGAGATCCAACTTTGAATACACAGTTGACCCACCTAGCTGATCGTATAAGTCATCGATTCGAGGAATCAGATACTTGTTCTTCTCGGTCAGCTTGTTTATTTCTCGGTAATCAATGCATAGACGCAGGATTCCGTCCTTCTTCTTCACAAAAAGGACCGGAGCACCCCAAGGGGATGTACTTGGTCGGATATAACCCTGCTCTAGCAACTCTTGCAACTGAACTTTCAATTCCGCCATCTCCTTTGGCGCAATCCGGTACGGAGAGCGTGAAACAGGCTTGGCACCTGATACCAGCTCTATTGTGAAGTCAATCTCTCGCTGAGGTGGCGCCCCAGGGAGATCTTTCGGAAACACATCTGGATACTCTGAAATCACAGGAACATCACTCAAATTGGGTTGAGGCTTTGCAGCCCCCACTAGCACAACACATAACTCTGCGCCTTGCCAAACTGCCTTGACCACTTGGACAGCAGACATCAGTGTCTTGCTCGATCCACGTAAACCAGCAAACGTAGTCGCACGTTCGGTATTCCGTCCCAGTGTGACCTCCTTAGAAGTGCAATCAATGTAGGCCTGCTGCGCTGACAGCCAGTCCATACCAAAGATTTCATCGAACTCCGAAAGCGGGAGTATCAGTGCTTCCAAATCAAATTCTTGACTCCCTATTCGTACCTTTACCACACAACCTCGATCCGCATGCATCGAACACCCATTGGGTAGCAACACATCTAATCGTTCCTGTCTGAACAACGAAGGCACTTCAATTTGATGTATGAAGGCCTCCGATAGAAAGGAGTGTGAAGCACCCGTGTCAGATAGTGCTCTCGCCGGATAATTAAAGATCAGGACAAAGCCTAGGACATCAATGGGTAACAAACAATGCATAAGGTATGAAGTATAAAGAGCAACAAAACTATATACTATCACATACCTGTCACCACATCGTTCTGTTTGATGGCCTCCTGTTGGCCAAGGTTGTAAACTCTAGGCTGGGCTGGAACAGCGTGGGATGCGGTTGACTCTGTCGCCTTCCCTTTCTCTGCAGCATAAGCCGTAGCCGCCTTCTTGCCTCCACGACAGTCTCGGGCAATGTGTCCCGGTTTGCCGCAGTTGTAACAAATGATTGGGCCTCGCCCAGTCACTCCTGATGCTGAAGATTGAGCTGACCCAGATGGTCGCGCTCCTTTCTTCCACTTGCTTCGTCCTGACTTTGCTGAGCTCGGTTCTTTTAACTCTGCCTTGACTACTGCTAGCTCTTTCCTGCTTTGGGACTGCTTCATGTCTTTCTCCAAAGAGCGAGATGTGTTGACCAGGTTCATAAACCCCTGCGTCATTGGCCCCGTCAGTAAGAACCGTAACTCTTCTCTCAAGCCTTCGTAGAACCGATTTGTCTTACGGGCTTCATCAGCAAATGTCACACCTGCATATCGACCCAACCATGTGAACTCATGAAGATAGTCGTCGATCGTACTATTCCCCTGAGTCAAGCGGTTGAACTGATTCTCCATTTCTATTTGTTGGGCCTGTGGCATATATCTTGCCAAGAAGAGTCTGGAAAACTCATCAAAAGAAACATCTGTCAGCTGCCTCCCTGCTAGCTGATGTATCTCCATCTCGTCCCACCACAGCTGCGCCTCCCCATCCAATAGGAAGGTTGCCAAAGTAACTTTTTGCTCTTCCCCTGTATCTGTGGCCTTCAGGGTTTTGCGCACCCTTGAGAGCTAATCCTCCGCTTGCGTCGGGGATCCTGCCCCCGTGAACGTAGGAGGGTGGAAACTCAAAAAGTATTGCAGCTGTTGATCGGGAGCTCTTCGTGCCCTTAGCGGCACTGGCATTTCTACCGCAGGTTCGGCTGCTGGAGCCGGCACTGGAGCCGCTCCAGAGATAGGAGGTTGTCCAGGGACATGCCCTCCTGGTTGCGCTGTGAACATTGCAAACACTGCTTCTGCCACCATCCTTACAGTTTCAGCTGAAGGAGGAGTCGGCACCGGAGTTGGTGCACTACTTGCTGTCGAACGAGGGGGTCGAGAAGGAGCCGCTCCACTCCCAGCCGCCTTTATATGTATTCAAAGCATAATTAGCGACTAAGAGATAGCATGAAGCATTAAAGGAACACAGAAGTTCCATCACTATGCTACACATATACATGTAATTATTAAAGTGGACAATTACTGGTGATTTACATGATTTAAAGGCGACGCACACACGTGCTCACCACCCCTTAAAAGAATTCGACCACGAATTCAGACGGAAAGGGAACGAGACCCGTAGCGGATACCAATTTGTAAGACCCTCCCTGTCACATAGCATATAACAGTAGGTCCGGCCGGGACCCCACGCCATATGAGATGAACAGAAGAGCGCGTTACTAAAATTAGTGTTTAAACAATTAGAATTATATCCATCTCAGCATCAGAGTCACAAAGCGGAAGCATATGTATTTACATTTAAAACCAGTTATGAACATGTCCACATAAGCTACGGAATGAAATACAACACAAGTTATTTACAATGTTTGTTTACATCAAAAAGGTGGCTTCCAAACATCGGCACGCAGGCCGGCCACACATGAACAAAAGTAAACAAAGTTATGGCCTTCAAGGGCTAGTACAGCACAGCGGCAGGGGCTTCAGCCCGCTATCTCCCGCTAGTCTCACCGGGACCTGTAGAAGCAAAACCACCAATTGGTGGGAAAACAAGCAACCGGTCAGCTTTAGCTGTCCAAGATTTATAACGACCCCGCCCCACACTCAGGGCGGCGGTGCTCCTTCCCTGTAAGTAAGAGTCAGCAGCATATATATATATATATATATATATATCCGCAAACATCACCAACGGAGGCAAACCAAGCCACCCGCTTCGTGCTCTCAAGGCACACTTTGGCATACTCCTTGAGTTACGCCCTCACGGTAAGTCATATTACAACTTAGACAAGCAATTTGAGCGAGTCCGCATTAACGAAGTTACGACACTCTTCCATAGCCCGGTGCACCGAGGGGCGACCTCTTCGCCACCAATATGGGCGGGTTCAGATCAGCTAGGCCCGTGCTCAATTATCGCGATTCAACTCTGCACGATACGGGTAAGCGTCACCTTAGGCCCGTCACTTAAAGCTGGGCTTTGCAAATTCCACAGCTTCACCTGCTATGTATCCAGTCCCCAATACATTGGGTAACACTGAATCACACACGCTGCGTGCTGGGCGCTACCGCCGGCGCTAACACTAGCGCACGACTCTAGCAACAGAATCTAGTTCTGCCCGGCACTGGTAACAGAAATCAACCTTGTCACCTCTGGGAATACACCTCCAGACATCAACACAGGTAGCTCACCTGGAGCTACCGCCGGCGCTAACGCTAGCGCCCGGCGCTAGTGACAGAACGCAGTTCTGCCACCAAATTCGGGTACTGCCTGGGAAACACCTCCAGGACCCTTTTGTTGTACACACCAGTACACATGACCCGAATCACAGCACGTACACGGAATTATTTCCGGCACTTTCCACGCACTAATCATCACCAATCCGGCATGACCTGTCAAGATGGGCTTCACACAGCATGCCTATGCACGTACTACCATTTTGGGCTCTATATGCAATATGTGGGGCAATCACATCAACCCACCAGAATAGCCAATCTACTAATTAGTAGAAGTATTCCAAAACCACATGCAAATCAAAGGACGTTCGTGTCCAAGGATTAAGGAGGAGACTCGTTACCCTTGGTGCTCGTTTAGGTGCCATAAATCTGAGCTTTATCCGGAGGAAACTTGCTGAACTAGCACGCTCTCCACGGAATCGCTGATGGCGCAAGCACACAAGACCACCTCCACGAACTTGGCACAAGAAAAGGCTCACCCTTGCTCTCTCTTCAGACCCTCAGCTCTCAGCTCTCGAAACAATAGAGGAATCTCAAATAAAAGAGAAGGCTAGCAGAAATCGGGATATATATAAACTTCCTGCTAGCGCCGGCGCTAGCGCTAGCGCCTGCGCTAGCTCAAAGGCGGTTTGACCAATTCGAGCCTGTGCCGCTTCGTCCTATTGCCTGAGGGGCTAGCGCCCCGCACTAGAGGTAGTGCCTGCGCTAGCCATATAGACGAATTCGCCTATACCACTTCGGTTATACCATTTCGACGGATTCGATTATACGTATTCGGTTATACAAATTCGAAAGAGCTACCGCCGGCGTTATCGCTACCGTCGACGCTAGTGGTATAGCCGAATCGTCTTCTAATCGCACTCTAAATAGGATGCTTCGAATTCGACTATATCATTTCGATGACAAAAGCTACCGCCGGCGCTATCACTAGCGCCTGGCGCTAGCTCCTTTGCTTCCTAATCCTTTGAAACTCAAGCACATGAAAACTGGGGTCTTACACCGCCATTCTCTCTGCTCCATCCGCGAGCCTACTCGTCCATCCGCCTAGCGATCCGGTGCATTGCGGACCGTGTAGTCTTCCATCCCGCCCGGCGAAGCAGTGTGCTCAAGGCCTGCATAGGAGTAATCATATCTATTTTATTTTGTTTTCCGCAATCCAAACCAACCCCCCCTTTCGCAATCCATCCGACCTTAAGGAATTCAATCTCAAGTTCTCCTCAATAGTCAACTCCACCTTACTGTGTTCCTTTTGAGATCGATACTCGGGGATTTACTCCTCGTTTTATATTTCTGGAACGATCGGTACACTGCCGTTTCGTGCCGCAGTTTAGCTACCGCCTATAACGGTGTGCGAGATTTGTGCATCAAGTTTTTGGCGCCGCTGCCGGGGAACACAGACGTGTGAGTTTTCTGGAGAGGGAGAATCTGAGAGAGAAGCCCTTCCATTTGTAAATTCCGTCGTTTATTTTTATTTCAGTTCCTTTTATTCTATTTTCTTGTTTTAAATTAGGTTGTTTAGTAAATTACTGTTAGGTGTAATAGTTTGCACAATAGTGTCTTTATTTTGAATCTTGCTATCTTCACACTATGTGGGCATCGTTTAACATTCGTTGCCATTTTTGTGGAGATGTCTCTCATGTTAGTGATAGATTTCCAACAGGAGATAATGGCCCTAGCACTCCTGCCCCAACATATGGAGCACCGACTTCGTCTGGTACTCCATATGCTGCGCGGAAGTCTAATGGCTATTCTGCTGCGCCTTTACCGTCATACTTCTTTTCAGCTTCAGCACCCGCTGTGCCAAAGAAGCCTGTAAGGCAGTTCTTATTTTGTCAGAGCATGGATCATGCCTTGAAGGACTGTGCTGATTATCTTCGCCAATTGGACGAGGATGACGAGTCAGATATCTGGATCGTCCCGAGTCCTACTTCCGGCAGCACCCCTTCAACATCCGGTTATGTGTCTGTGTCACCTTCATCTTATGAAGGGTATGATGTGGATACAGTCACCAGATGTGTGGCAAGTCTGGGCACTGACATGACTGAGCCCATCTCCCCTGTACATCCCTCACCTGGCGTAGATTCGATTCTTTGTGAGGAATCGGTGTTTGACTTTTATCCAAGCACTGCTCCTCCCCCTCTTGTGCATACTACTACGCTCGTCTCCGACGACATTGTTGATGATGTGTCGCAAGATGAAGGCGGCGATCGATGTTTTGTGCCTACTCCTATGGAGGAGGACAACCTTCTAGGTGAAGAGGAGCTTTCCTCAGCACCGGTGGAGGAAGTCCAAATCCTAGGCATGGCCCTTGTTGATCCCGCCGAGCCTTGTAGCATTGATGACAATGCAAACATTATTTTACTTTCCCAACCTATTGGGAGTGAGTCCGGGACCACTCCCCCGCTTGATTTTTATTTATGTTCTTCTTCTCTTTTATTTCTTGAGCCCCCTTCTCCTATATCTGAGCCTGTGCAAGTTGAGTCTCCACAGGTACTTCAGGAGGACTTGGAGCTTTTTCTCAAGTCAATGATGGGTGTATCCTTTCATGTGAGGAGGTTGACTCCCCCTCCATAGTGGAAGCCTCATCCATTGCCTTCTCCTCCTGCGGACCTGCTGTGGATGATACCTTGCTAGGCAAGGATTTATTTTGTGGTGAGACGAGTGAGGACCAGGCCTCCTCCTCTTCTTACTTCCTATTCCCGCTACCTGTGTTCAGCGGGTATCTTTATTTGGGTAGGGGAATAACTGTTTTATCTCCGTATCGGTATCATCCACCGAAACGGATAATGGAACAGTTACCTGTTCATTTTTCTTTTCATAGGCCCATTAGCTAGAACTGTACAGTAGTTGAATAAGTCGTGCTGGGATGACATTAACCCCAGTAGTTATCTTACTCTTCTTGCATTTTTATCTAATCCTTTTTAGTTAACTGTATTTTATTCTAGTTTGTCTATTTCTTTTTGTTTTTGCGGAGCTCACCCCTGCAGGTCATTCCTATGGAAGGCGGTGGTCGCGATTCTTCGTATGGCGGAGGTGCGGCTTGACCTTGTTCTACACGCATCTTCCGGTATGCTCACTTGCTGAGCATTGGGTACCCTCGTCCCCTGACTTTGTTTTAGAATATCTTAATGCATAGTTTAAGTTTGGGGGAGAGCTAATATCTGTTACCTAATGCACGTGCACACTGCATATGCATACTAGAAGCTTTTATTGGTTTATTTTGTTTAGATCATTGCATCACACACCACTTGCACCCACTTGAGCGCGTGCTTAGCCGTTTGCGTGCCGCGAGTTAAACTCATTTCTTGAGTAAGATTCAGGCAAATCATCGTGCTGGCTTAGGATTGTGAAACAGAGTAAAATGTTGACTCCTGCAGTGTCCTAGTCGAGTGCTCTCGTTTCATGTAGAAATTTGAGTAGATTTAATTTTTCGGTATGCTTATAGTTTTAATTTTTCTATTTGCGTCAATACTGTTTATTCTACTCAAAAATGGTGAATTCGGTGTGAATCAAACGATAGCTTAGGGATGTGTGTAGCCGGGCGTTAGGTTTGCATTGCTCGAGTCGGGAGGACGGATAGTCTTTTTCGTTGGCTAAGAACTTGCCCCAAGCTATTCTCGAAGCATGGGTATAGGTTAGTTCAATGCACGAACGTGATGTAGGCCCTCATTTTGGCCCGGTTGAGCTTTGTACCAATCCTAATATCTTATCCTCGCTAGCCCCGTTGTGCCTACCCCTTCTTTTGATTCAGCTCCACCATTATATCACCAAAGCCTCATAATCGATCCTAGTCGCGCACCCAAGTCGAGCTTTAGAATTTTATATTTTCATTCAGGGTGTTGATGTGGTGAATATTTTTGTGAAAATGTGTATGTGCTTCAATGTTTAATCTGCTGATTATGTTGTAAAAAAAATGAAAAGAGAAAAAGAAAATTGAAAAAATGGATATAGAAAGAAAAAGTTTAATTCAAAATAATTTTTGAATTGTATTTGGGAGTAGGCAGTGCACACACCCATTGTTAAAAAGTAAAGTCTGGGGGTGTGGTGTACTCGCATATATTTGGGTTAGCGGATAGATTATTTTTTTTTATGCAAGCTCATTTGGGTTTGGTGCGTAGCCTCCATGTTTATCCTTGTTTACCTCACTGAAACCCAAGCCCCATCTTCACCTAAAGTCCTACTGATTCGTGTGTGAGCCAAAGCAGTGCCGTGGAGAGAGTGCGAACGGGCAAGCCTATGATCACCGACATTGGTGGATTCCTTTGGAGGTTGTCCTGAGCCCCGATCTTTGTCAATGCTCACCTTAGCGTTGAGTTTATTTTCTCCCTACGCGTGACCGGATGATTCACCGTGATTCTATTTTTGAGTAGTAATAAATTTTTGATACGCATTTTAGAAAAGTACAAACTATTATGCATACTTAGAAATTTCCTCTGCCATATTTTTATGCGTGCGAGCACGCGACTTCGCATGGTACTTTGTGTCGCAATTTCTCTGTTAGCTAGTTGTTTTTCTCCGTCTGCTTAGATTTTGTTTGCTCGGGACGTGCAAACAGGTAAGTCTGGGGGTGTGATGAGTCCAGTTTATATAGTGATTTCCGGACTCATCTGGGCTAGATTTCATCTGCTTGCACTTCACTTTAGGCCTATATTCACTTCTATTTGATCACGTTGCCCATTTCATTGCTTAGTGCACATTTTTGCCCCATCTTGGTGTGATCTCATGTAATTTTGTGGTCTAGTGTATTTTTCCTGCAGGTTCTGGGATCGCGTGCACGCTCGTGATGGTGCGGGGCAATTTTTGGCCTAAAAAGCCACTGATTGTGCGCATTCCTTCGAGCACGACCAGGCGCACGACCACTGGTCGTGCGTTAATTCCCGTCCCAGATCGAGATCGGCGCGAAGCAATGCGCACGATCACAGGCACTTGTTCGCGCACGACCACTGGTCGTGCGCCACTGACCGTGTGATTTTGTGCAGATCTGGCTATGCTTCAGGTTCTTCGCGCACGATCAGAGGCATTCCTTCGCGCACGACCATTGGTCGTGCGCCTGATCGTGCGCGGTGTTTATTTCTGCTCCGCCTATAAATAAGCAAGCGCGATTTTAGGTCGGGATCGACCATCCGACTCCGCCCAGCTCCGCTGTTTTCCGCATTTTCTGCAGGGTTTCACCTCCTTCTTCACCACCCACCTTAGGGAGGATCTCCGGGCAAGCTTTCAACGCCAAATATTCGCCGAAGCTTCCTCTCGGCCATCTCCTTCATCCAAGCGCTTCAAGAAAGGAGTCAACCTAGCCTTCATCTTCAAGATCTGAGCAGCTTGTGTGATCATTTCTCCGGTTCGTGACACGAAGAAGACGGGTCCACTGGAAGGTAGTGACAACCTTCTCTACCCCGGACGCAGTTGAGGACCGAGCTTGGACGCGGATTGACAACCCGACGATTCCTTCCGTGAATCCTCGACAAGACTTCGGAGTTGGTCGATTTCGCACACTCATCTCCTCTTGTAGTTGATAGTTTAGTTGGATTTCTTAAATGTTTGATGAAGTATATTTTTATTTGTTAACATTAGTATGAAATCATGTCTATGTGATTGAGTAATCTTGTTATATTTTCATTTGAGGTGTGCCTTGGGGTGTGGATTGTTTGTTGTGTTGTGCCGCCCTAACAATTGTTAGTGGTGTGCTTTGCGAAGAGGTGCTTGCGACCCTCATTCCGCCATTCTCTCCGCTCCATCCGCGAGCCTACTCGTCCATCCGCCTAGCGATCCGGTGCATTGCGGCCCGTGTAGTCTTCCATCCCGCCTGGCGAAGCAGTGCGCTCAAGGCCTGCATAGGAGTAATCGTAGCTATTTTATTTTCTTTTCCGCAATCCAAACCAACCCCCCTTTCGCAATCCATCCGACCTTAAGGACTTCAATCTCAAGTCCTCCTCAATAGTCAACTCCACCTTACTGTGTTCCTTCCGAGATCGATACTCGGGGATTTACTCCTCGTTTTATATTACTTGAACGATCGGTACACTGTCGTTTCGTGCCGCAGTCTAGCTACCGCCTATAGCGGTGTGCGAGATTTGTGCATCACTCACTGCTTGAGTCATCAATGGCCATCAAGCATTGGTCTTTTTCTTTTGATTCTTCTTCATCTTCAGAAGAGCTGGATGAAGATTTTGATTCTGTTTCACTCCATGTTTCAGCTACAAAGCCTCTTCCCTTATGTTTGTGTTTGTGGGAGGATGGCTTGCTGGAGTGCCTTCTTTCTTCTTTTTCTTTTCTCTTTTCTTTCTTTTGGTTCTCTGGACAATCTGGTAGAATGTGTCCAGGTTTCCTGGATCCAAAACAAATAATTTCTTTAGTATTAGATTTGTCATACCTTGGCTTTTCTCTTGATCTGGAGTCCTTCTTTCTGAAGTCCTTCTTAGCCATCTTATAAAATCTTTTGGCTAGAAGGCTCATGATCTCCATTTCTCCTGGAGCTTTGACATCTTCTTCAGTTGCTTGAAAGGCAATGTTCCTTTCCTTCTTTGATGCTGGAGATGAAGTAGATTGTTCAGCTTCTCTGGACTTGATAAGCTGCTCATAAGATTTGAGCTTTCCTAACAAGGTCTCAGTTGAGATCTCATTAAGGCTTCTGGCTACCTTGATAGGCTAGATCCTAGAGTCCCATGTGCTGGGGAAGAACATTAGGATCTTATCATTGATCTCAGTGATAGAGATCACTTTGTCCAAATACTTCAGCTCATTGATGATGAGACTGAGTCTATTGTACATATCAGCAATTGTCTCAATTTCTCCTTTCTTGAAATTCTCATACTGAGAGATAAGATGAGATCTTCTATACTTTCTCTCATTTGTTGATCCTTCAACCATGTTTTTGAGAGAAGTCCAGATCTCTCTTGCTGAAGTGCATTCCACAACCTTTTGAAAAATGTCATCACACATTATTTGAGCCAAAATGTTCATGGCTTTAGCATCTGCACTTCTTTTATTCTTTTGAGCATCTGTCCACTCAGGAGGTGGAACAACATTGTTGTTTGTTGCTGCTTCAGTACTTGTTGATGCTGAAGGAGTAAGAGGTCCTATCAAAATTACATTAAAAATATCTTCGTCAATAGAATTCATATATAACCTGATCCTTGCCTTTCATAGTGCAAACTTATTTAGATTATACATAGGAGGTCTTGTGCTTGAGTATTCTTTGTTCTGTGCCATGAGTTTTTAGCAAAAAGAAAAACTCTAAAATAAATTAAGATCAAATTGATCTTTTGATTCAGGTGTTAGCCTGTCAAGAGTCAACCAACCTCTGATACCAATTGAAAGTGAGGTTAGATCTTAGATTTACTCTAGAGGGGGTGAATAGAGTATTAAATAGTTTTTCACTTATTTTTATAGCAGAATTAATATAGTGATATATATACATATATATATATACATATATATATATATACATACATATATATATATATATATTTGTGTGTGAGTGTGTACTGAGTGATTTATAAAAACAAATAAGAAAACACAGCACAACACAGAAAAATAAGACACAAGCAGGGGACACAAGGATCTATAGTGGTTCCCCAATCAACCTGGGTACATCCACTCTTCTACCACCCTTAGTAGGAATCCACTAGAGGTTTTTGATCAGGTTCCCTGCCACCGAAGGTGTTTTGATCAGGTGCCCAAAACACCACAGAGCTTTTGATCAGGTGCTCAAAACCAAACACAGGTTTTTGATCAGGTGCCCTGCCACCAAAGGTAAGCTTTTGAAGGGAGTTAAAACCCTATACAAGTGGGGTGAAAAGTTTAAATGAAAAGGGGTTAAGAAGTTCTTCTCTGCCAACACTCTGAGAGAAGACTAGTGGATATTTTTGTTGTAAAGCTCCCCCTGTCTGATTGAAATGGTTGACAGTTCAGGATGGAGCTTTCACTTGAATGTAGATCTTCCTTTGATAGTTGATGAATCTAAGAGACAAAGGTTTCTCAGATTGTTTGTTGCTCTTGAAGATTTGAACTTGCAGCAGAAATCTGAGAGGATGATTTTTGTTGATGTTCTCAGAAAAATGAAGTTGCTGCTTGATGAGGAAGATGAAGACTGATTATCTTTTTCCGTCTGAATATTTCTCTTGACTGATCTATCTTCCTCTTTTACAAAATCGTATATATCTTCTTCTTCTTCTCTGTTTGAAAACTGCTATCTTTTGAGGAATAGAATAATCTGAGTTAAAATCCTTCTTGGGACTGCCACAGTAACCAAAACAATTTTGGCAGTGTCCTTTAATTCCTTTGCCGTGAAAGATTCCTTTTTCATTAAATGTCAACGACTATTTTCTTGGAATAAGAGAATAATAAGGAATACAATAATGAAGTATAAAATCCCTGACTTATCTGACTGAATATGTCCAAAGATATGAATAGATCCGCTGCTTTAGTCGATCTGAGTTCAGAGAACTATGATATACCTGATCTGTTTGAAATAAATAATCTGAAGACAAATTTCATCGATCTGAGATTAGAGTTCGTCGATCTAAGATTAGAGTTCGTCTATCTGAAGGTTGATTTCATCGAACAGAACTTCTGATGTTGATTCGTCGAACGCAGATCGGCGCTCGTCAATCTCAAGTTGGAGTTTGTCGATCTCAAGCAGTAGTTGGTCAAACTGAATAATAGATTACTTAATTTGGCTGGAGGAAATGAATTAGTCGAACTGAGAAGCTATTTCATCAAACGCAGAATAGAGTTCGTCAAACGCTGAGACTTCAATATTTCCTCGACCGCTGAGACTGCTGAAGTTCGTCGACCGCTGAGACGGTTCGTTGACCGCTGAGATAGCTGAAGTTCGTTGACCGCTGAGACGGTTCGTCGACCGCTAGGATATTATTCTTCGTAGACCGCTGAGACTGACTGGTTCATCGACCGCTGAATCTTGGCAAGTTCGTCGAACTGGTGCATGTCGTTCGTTGAACGCAGGATGGAGTTCGTCGAACGCAGTGTGGAGTTTGTCGAACGCAGAAAACTTATCTTTTCCTAAGTTCTAACAACCTAAAAGCTTGACCCTTTAGACTATACAATGGGGTCAATTTAGTCCTAATAAACAGATAGTGATCCTAGCCCTAATCAGTAATAGGGTTGTTCCAACACTTCCTTGCCTTGGAGGACACTAGATCAGCAAAGGTTGAAGAGGTAAGGGCCACAGCCTTAGAAATGACCTGCTCTAGGTCAATGGGAGTAATTTGAGCTGGAGGAGGTGGAGGTGATAAAGGAAAATCCTCAGGGATGGGGGAGAGAGAGTGGTAAACATCAGGTGAGATGTGAATTGATGGTGGTGGAGGTGGAGCTGATGGATTGTCTAGAATTTGGATGGATGGTAGTAGAGGGATCTGCAGAGAAGATGGTTCAGGTGATAAGGTGAATGGGAACTGTTGTTGTTGTTGTTGCAGTTGTTGATGTGGTATGTCTTCCTGAGGGTGAATTGTAACTTCCCTTTCTGAGTCTAGTGGAGGAGGAGATGGAGGAGGAGACATTTGAGCCTAACCAAGCTTTGAGATTTGCCTGGTCCATTTGGAAAAGATTCCAATTGTAATCCTTTTCCCAGGAGGAATGGGCACTCCTTTTGACTTACAGATATTTGGATAATGTTTGAAGAGCACTTGGCTCATTATTCTCATATAGGTGTTGAAACCAATAAATGGTCTATGTGGAGTTCGGGGCCCACAATAAGTTGGGGGACAACTAGCACATACTAATCCCTTGGGGGAAACAGACTGAAGCCTTGAAACTAGACACTGACCCTTAGTCTCAGCAGGGAGGACCCACCATACACCCAGAAGATCTTTTGAGCGCTTCCCCTCCCAAGCTAAAGCTGAGGCCCAGGCACCCTGGAGAGCTCTGGGAATGCTAACCAAGGATGACCGGAGGAGAGAGAAGCCAAAAAGAACCCATCTCCAAAGGTGCCCTTTGGGTCTTATTTATAGTTTTCCTGAATTGGTCTGCTGATAGCGGAATTCGGCCTCTTGATTTTGCTATTTGCACCCCAACTTGGTCTGCTAACAGCCAAATCCCGTTGTTTTGAGAGGCTACTGGCAGACCACCAGAGGCAGAAGGGTAATTCTGGCTCCTGGACACCCGGAGGAGGGGTTTGCGAGAACTCCCCTCTTCTCCATCCTCGTGAACCCTTATGCGTGGATCCTACTTGCCTCTACAAGATCTGGCTGGCTCGGCAAGCTCTATCCGGCTCGCCCTACCGAGATCTCTGGTTTCGTCGAACTCAGATAATTTGCTTGAATCTGGCTGGAAGAATTGAGTTCGTCGAGCTGAGAGACTGCATCGTCGAAAGGAAGACCCATCGCTAATTCGTCGAGCGCAGAGCCAAGTTCGTCGAACTGAAGGAAAAAAACAGGAGACTTGGCCATTTCGTCGACCGCTGAGACGGCGAGATCGTCGACCGTTGAGACGGCAAGATCGCCGACCGCTGAGACGGCGAAATCTCCGACCGCTGAGATAACCTGCTGGACTTGTTGAGAAAAGACTTTCGTTGAACTCCGACCGTCCCCTGGAGAGGCAGTCTGCGAAGACTCCCCCTTTAATAGTCTTCGCAAAGCCCCTCGCGAGGGCCCTACTCGCCCATCGCGAGATCGCACTACCTTGGTGAGTTCACCCCGACTTTTCCTGCTGAGGTCTGGCCCAAAATTCTCCTGATCATTTAGGGCTCTTACGAAGAGCCAGGGGAACACCAGGTTGTACATAATCCCCGCTTGATGTGCAAATCTAGCACGCCGCTATAGGCGATAGAGAGACTGCGGCACAAAACGGCAGTGTACCAATCGTTCAAGTAATATAAAACGATGAGTGAATCCTGGAGTATCGAATCTCGAAGGAACACAGTAAGGTGGAGTTAACTATTGAGAAAGGACTTGAGATCGAAGTCCAAAAGGTCGGGGTTGCGAAGGATGGCTGGTTTGTGGAAAATAAAAGAAAATATTACAACTACTCCTATGTAATGCCGCTATGCAATGCTTCACTAGGCGGGATGGAGACTACGTAGGCCTTGAGCGCACTACTTCGCAAGGGCGGATGGATGAGTAGGCAAACGGAATGAGGGTCGCAAGCACCTCGTCGGCAAGCACGCCACTAACAATTGCTAGTGCGACAACAAACACTATGTCGGAATGAAAAATGGATGGGGGCGCACCTCATACACACATATAAACAATAGTAAATTCACATAGACATGAACTAACATTATATAGCAAGGTTTATAGTGTTCATCATCAAAATACAAAAGATCTAACAATTACAACAATCAATACAAAGAAGAAGCAAGTGAGGAATCGACCGAATCCTAAGTCTTGTTCAAGGTTCACGGTCGGAATTGCTGGGTTGTCAATCCGTGTCCAAGCTTGGTCCTCAACTGCGTCCAGGGTAGAGAAGGCTGTCACGACCTTCCAATGGCCCGTCTTCTTTGTGTCACGATCCAGCCGCACGACCAAGCTTCCTTCTCCTTGGATAATGGTGGATGTAGAGCTAGATCCTTCTCTTTAGAGCTTAAGGATGATGGAAGAGGCCTAGGGCCAAGCCATCATGGAAGGTGGGAAGGGTACGGAGCTGGAAGTCCTTTGCGGCGGAAAAATGGCGAAGATTGTACGATCCCCATACTAGGGCGAAGCTGCGCTTTTATAGAAAAGAATTAGAAAATTGGTCACGCACGGTCGAACGCACGATCGTGCGTGGACCGTGAGATATTAATAAAAATGAAAGCCCAGGAAGACGACCTGGAGTGCCCGTGCATTTTACTCACGCACGGGCAATTCCGCCTGTGCGTAAAAATGTATGGGCAAATTCAGAAAGCCAAAAACAAGGCTAAACAGGTCGATCGTGCGATTCCTTCACGCACGGGCAACTGCCCGTGCGTAGAGACGTACGATCAATGATCGAACATCATTTTCCTCCACAGTAGAGGGCGCACGACCGCAACCGACCGTGCGTCAACAAAACGCACGACCGTGCGTTATACACAGAAATGAATTCTGGATAAAATGGATGAACCGTCTACCTGCATAAGCCACAACAAAGCTGTGAATACCCCTCTAGATCATGTAGAAAATGCATAAAAAGAATGGGGAGCACGTTGTGCTTACCCCCAACAATAAAGCGCGCAATTGCACACCACAACGGGCCTGAAAGTGCACTTAGCAAGGAATATCAAATATGAACAAAAACATGCCTAAAGTGTAGTGCATAGACTAGCAAATTTTCCCAGATGAGTCCATAAATGTATATATAAATGAGACTCATCATACCCCCAGACTTACCTATTTGCACGTCCCGAGTAAACTATCTCTTATTCTGACAAGAAAAACATAAGCTAGCATGGTAATTGTAAATCGGAGTAGCATGCGAAGTCGCATGCTCAAGTGCGTAGAAATACAGTAGACACAATTTCTACTCATACATATTGGTTTATAATTTTCTTGTAGCGTGTTTATATAATACATTTACTAAAAAAGTGAATCACGGTGAATCATAAGGTCGTACATAGGAAGAAAGTAAACTGAACGCTGAGGCGAGCACTGCCCAAGATTGATGCTTGAGACAACCTCCATTGAAATACATCAATGTTGGTGACCATAATCTTGTTCGTTCACACTCTCTCCACAACACCGGTTTGAATCAAATCTGGGAATCAATAGGACTTTAGGTTTAAGATGGGGCTTAGGTTTAGGTGAGGTATTCAATGATAAAAACGATGGCTCAAGTACTAAACACAAATGAGCTAGCACACAAACTATCCTCAAGCACCACACAAACACGCGGGTACACAACACCCCCAGACTTGGACTTAACAACATGGGTGTGTGCACCGCCTACTCCTAAACATAAATTTTTACCAAAAAGATTTTTCACTTAAGCTCATCTCTTTTTTTCTTTTTCTTATTTTTCTTTTTTTTTCTTTTCTTTTCAAAACATTTTCACTAAAATGAGCAATGAAGCGCGTCCACATTCTCTCAAGAATATCACAACAACAACACTCCAATCATGAGGGTAATATACAACTAAAGCTCAGATTTGGGTGTGCGACTAGGATTGACTTTTAGGCTTTGGTGCGAAAAAATGGGGCTGAATCAAAGAACGGGTAGGCACAACTGGGCTAACGAGGATAAAGCGATAGGAATGGGTACACAAGCTCAACCGGGCCAAAATGATGGCCTATATCACATTCACGCAATTGACTAACCATATTCCCATGCTTCAAGAGTCGCTTGGGGAAAGTTCTTAGCCACCGAGAAAGATAATCCTTCCTCCCGACTCGGGCAATATGAATATAGCAAACTTCTACACACATCCCTACGCTACCATTGGATCCACACCGGATTCACAATTTTTGAGTATAGTAAACAATATTTACGCTAATAGAAAGATATAAACAAAAAGCATAACAAGAAATTGAATCTACAAAAATTTCTATGCAAGATATGAGCACTTGACTAGGAGCACTATAGGAGTCAACATTTTACTCCGCCTCACAATCCTAAACCAGCATAATGATTCTTCAAATCACACAAAAAAGACAAATTTGACTCGCAACATGCCAACAGCTAAGTGTGCGCTCATGTGGGTGATGTGAAGTGCTATGAGATAATAAATATAAACTTCCTAACACATCATTCTAGCATGCATGTGCGTGTAATTGTAAGCACAGACTCGCTCCCCCCAGACTTGAATTGAAAAACAAATCAAATATAACATTTCAAAGCAAATTAAAAGCTGGGTTAAGAGTACCTATGCTCCTAAGAGCATGCCAGAAGATCAGTAAGAAGTACAGAAAAAGCCGCCCTACGAAGAATCACAACCACCGCCCTCACAAATAGAAAATACCTGCAAAGGGTGGTCTCCGCACAAGAAAACTGAAATAACATAAAACTAACTACTTTTTTGCTGGCGATAAATTAAAAGACAAGAAAAAAATAAGATAACTACTGGGGTTATTTTCCTCCCAGCACGACTTATTCAGAAAGAAAAAGTTTCTAGCTAATGTGAGTATGGAAAGAGAAGTGGACATGCAACTGTTCTAATATCCGTATCGGTAACGGGTACCGATACGGTGATCAAACAGCTACCCCTCTGTTGAAACCGATTTCTCGGTCTCTTGTGGAGTTCGGGGCCCTCACCGAAATGAGGGGCGGCTAGCCCTTACCGATCCCTCAGAGAAGATAGACCGAAAACGAGGATGATTGACTAAGACCTTAGTCACAGCGAGGAGGTCCCTCCACCAACCCGGAAGATCGTTGAGCGCTTCCCCTCCCAAGCCAAAGCTGAGACAAAGCACCATTGGAGGCCTCTCTTGGCCAACCAAAACATCTAAGGGGAAATCCCAAACCGAATCCCCCTCATAAAAGTGCTCTCTTGGGTCTATTTGTAGCGTTCCTCGCCCGGGCCGCCAATAACGTAATCCCGACAAACAGTCTGACTATACGCAGCCCCAATTGAGGTGCCAACAACGTAACTTCGCTGTTCTGAAAGTTAATTAACTGACCCTTAAGGCCTTCCCGGTAATTTCCCCACGGGGCGAGTGATTCGTGAAAACACCACTCGCCTACGATAAAAATATAAACTACAAAAAAGGGCATCACAGGCATTTTAATTTACAAGAGCATAAGCTCCATACTTCAGCACGCAGGCCGGCAAATATAAATAAACAAGCCCTTCTCGGGGCAGCACAACTTTGGGCTTAAGCCCGCAACCTCCTGATTGGTACTAAGACACCTGTACGTCAACGCCTCGCCATGCGGTAGCAAGCTGAACCTCGGCCAATTGCAGCAAACTGAGCTATATTGGCCACACCCCTTTTTCGGGGCGGCGGCATTTTAATAAATACGAGCGAATACTAAATATCTTCCCCGGAGTCTTCTCCGGGGTCCCCAGAACATCACCAATCCGGCCCCCACGTCCGGACAGGCTTCACACAGAAACATCACCAATCCGGTCTACACACCCGGATGGGCTTCACCCAGCAACATCACCAATCCGGTCTATACGCCCGGATGGGCTTCACACAGAAACATCACCAATCCGGTCTTCACGCCAGGATGGGCTTCACACAGAAACATCACCAATCTGGTCTTCACGCCCGGATGGGCTTCACACAGAATGCCTAAACCCATACTCCCACTTCCGGGCACTAATGCAATTAATAGCGGGGACGCACACGTCAACCCGTCGGAGAGCTCCCTTCCCCCACCCGTTGGTGGGGAGGGGCTTTCATGCATATATGAGAATTGAGGGCTTCACCTGCCCGAGTAGAAACATCGTTACCCTTGTAGCGTGTATTTTGCCAGAGGCTCCTCGTCTAGGAGCCGTAACGGCTTTCCGTGCATAGATCCGGCCTCTACATGTCGAGTCTAGCCCCAAGTCGGCCACGGGAGAGGAGCTCCCGGCCGATCGTGCTCCAAGAGGCCGTGGGAGAGAAGCTCCCGACCGGATCTCGCCTCGGACGGCCACGGGAGAGGAGCTCCCGGCCGGATCCCACCTCGGACGGCCACGGGAGAGGAGCTCCCGGCCGAATCCTGCCTCGGACGGCCACGGGAGAGGAGCTCCCGGCCGGATCCCGCCTCGGACGGCCACGGGAGAGGAGCTCCCGGCCGGAGCGAGAGTCGGCCTCCTGCGGTTGTTGGCAGCGAGACAGAGAGAGATGAAGGGGGGTCGGGGTTTGCGCCCCCTCTTCCCTGGCGCGAGAGAGAGAGAGACGAAGGGGGAGGGGGAATCCGGCCGCTGCCCTAGCTGCGCCCAGAAGAGAGGGGAAGGGGGCCTTTGCGGCTGCTTTTCCTGGCGCCCGAGAGAGAGGGAGACGAAGGGGAGGGGGAATCCGGCCGCTGCCCTAGCTTCCTGGCGCGAGAGAGAAGCGAAGGGGGAGGGTTCTGCTGTTGCCCTGGTTGCGCGAAGGAGAGCGGGGGAGGTGGGTTTTGCGGCTGCCTCTACGAACCGAGAAAAAGGGGGGGGAGGAAATCGGGCCAGCTGCTCTAAGGGTTAGAAAGGGGGGGTTTTATTAAAACCCTAGAATGAAAATGCTGTCCGCACCCCACCCGGCTACTCGCACACCAAAACCCGCTAAACGCACCCCAAACTTCTAATCGCAGACCACGTCCCAGATTCGTTAAATATCAAAATATTGGGGGGGCGTTACACTCGGGTCCTGGCCATCTGGGGAGGGTCCCACCCGACGGGTACGGGGTTGTACACAATCCCCGCTCTTTCCGAGCGTGTCCTACACTCGGAAAGAAATGTCCAACCCCAGGTATCCGGAGTGTGGGAGCCGACCCGAAAAAAAGTGGTATATAATCATGTGAATGATGATTCTTCCCTTTTGTGCCCATATTTGTCCTGACGTGATAACTTTCCCCTTTGTTGCCTTTTAAAATGATCATTTTGGGTTGTCAGCAACCTTGGTCATGCATTATGCCTTCTTTTTATGGTAGAAATATTATGCCCTTCATGTTCTCAGAATGTCATGCCACTTAATGCCTATTAGCAAGCAAACTCACAATTTAGAGCGCAATTCTTTTTACTGTTGCATATTGTGTTATTCGGGAATGGGCCTCAAGGATGATAGATGGTGCGGAGGAATAGAATGCTCACTATTGTCTACAATGATGACATAAACGATCATGCATTGTCAATTCAAAATGAATCTGATTTTGTTTCTAAAACTAATCAAATAAGGTTGCGTCATCGTAGGATTTATTATCTTAAGCTTCTGTTTTCAAAACTATTCGTGGAGAACTCCGATTGTCAGTGAAAACTATCAATTTATCAAGCGTAACTGATTCCTTATATGCTAAAACCTTTGGGATTTGCCATCGAGCGAGCCCATGGCTCTGCCAGCTAGGTGAGAGCCTGGTCAGCGGGTCTGCTTGGGGGGGGGCACTTTTTCAAAAATAACTTTTCAAACCATCAACCCTCGAGGTATACCCACCCTGCCTGCTAGCGGGAGCCCGGTCCGTGGAACCGTATCGGGGACACTTTTCCAAAAATCAAAATCCCTCAAATCGTCAACCCGAGAGGTATACCCACCCTGCCGGCTAGCAAGAGCTCGGTTAATGGAACCGTCTCGGTGGCACTTTTTCAAAAACATCTTTCCTGTGGATGCCTTCCAGCCCGGACAGCTAGTGAGAGCCTGACAGCGGGATCACCCGAAGCAAAAACAATTCATCTCCACGAGGCCTTCCTGCCCTGCCAGCTGATAGGAGCCTCAGCGGGATCACTCGGAGCAAAAACAACTCATCTCCAAGAGGCCTTCCTGCCCTGCCAGCTGATAAGAGCCTGACAGCGGGATCACTCGGAGCAATTCAGGCTCTACTAGCCTTAGCACATACTATTATTTTGTTACCCTCAAAGCACATCCATGCCAGCCTCTCCAGAGATCAACCTGAACCCCCCGTCTAGATGAGAGCCCGGGAGCGGAATCGATCTGGGGCACTCCAGCACCAACATCTCCAACCTTGCCAGCCTCTCCAGAGATCAACCTGAACCCCCCGTCTAGATGAGAGCCCTGGAGCGGAATCGATCTAGGGCACTCCAGCACCAACATATCCAACCCTGCCAGCCTCTCCAGAGATCAACCTGAACCCCCCGTCTAGATGAGAGCCCAGGAGCGGAATCGATCTGGGGCATTCCAGCACCAACATATCCAACCCTGCCAGCCTCTCCAGAGATCAACCTGAACCCCCCGTCTAGATGAGAGCCCGGGAGCGGAATCGATCTGGGGCACTCCAGCACCAACATATCCAACCCTGCCAGCCTCTCCAGAGATCAACCTGAACCCCCCGTCTAGATGAGAGCCCGGGAGCGGAATCGATCTGGGCACTCCAGCACCAACATATCCAACCCTGCCAGCCTCTCCAGAGATCAACCTGAACCCCCCGTCTAGATGAGAGCCCGGGAGCGGAATCGATCTGGGGCACTCCAGCACCAACATATCCAACCCTGCCAGCCTCTCCAGAGATCAACCTGAACCCCCCGTCTAGATGAGTGCCCGGGAGTGGAATCGATCTGGGGCACTCCAGAACCAACATATCCAACCCTGCCAGCCTCTCCAGAGATCAACCTGAACCCCCCGTCTAGATGAGAGCCCGGGAGCAGAATCGATCTGGGGCACTCCAGCACCAACATATCCAACCCTGCCAGCCTCTCCAGAGATCAACCTGAACCCCCCGTCTAGATGAGAGCCCGGGAGCGGAATCGATCTGGGGCACTCCAGCACCAACATATCCAACCTTGCCAGCCTCTCCAGAGATCAACCTGAACCCCCCGTCTAGATGAGAGCCCGGGAGCGGAATCGATCTGGGGCACTCCAGCACCAACATATCCAACCCTGCCAGCCTCTACAGAGATCAACCTGAACGCCCCGTCTAGATGAGAGCCCGGGAGCGGAATCAATCTGGGGCACTCCAGCACCAACATATCCAACCCTGCCAGCCTCTCTAGAGATCAACCTGAACCCCCCGTCTAGATGAGAGCCCGGGAGCGGAATCGATCTGGGGCACTCCAGCACCAACATATCCAACCTTGCCAGCCTCTCCAGAGATCAACCTGAACCCCCCGTCTAGATGAGAGCCCGGGAGCGGAATCGATCTGGGGTATTCCAGCACCAACATATCCAACCTTGCCAGCCTCCCAGAGATCAACCTGAACCCCCCGTCTAGATGAGAGCCCGGGAGCGGAATCAATCTGGGGCACTCCAGCACCAACATATCCAACCTTGCCAGCCTCTCCAGAGATCAACCTGAACCCCCCGTCTAGATGAAAGCCCGGGAGTAGAATCGATCTGGGGCATTCTAGCACCAACATATCCAACCCTGCCAGCCTCTCCAGAGATCAACCTGAACCCCCAGTCAAGATGAGAGCCTGGGAGCGGAATCGATCTGGGGCACTCCAGCACCAACATATCCAACCCTGCCAGCCTCTCCAGAGATCAACCTGAACCCCCCGTCTAGATGAGAGCCCGGGAGCGGAATCGATCTGGGGCACTCCAGCACCAACATATCCAACCTTGCCAGCCTCTCCAGAGATCAACCTGAACCCCCCGTCTAGATGAGAGCCCGGGAGCAGAATCGATCTGGGGCACTCCAGCACCAACATATCTGTAACGCCCCTGAATTTTCGGATATTAATTTAATTATATTAATGAAATCATTATGACGTAGGGCGTTACGTTAGTACGGAGTTAGCGGTGCGAGTTTCATCGATTTCGGCATTCGTTAGTTTTGGGTAATAATATAAGATTTCTATAGTGATAATGATTATTATGAACTTATGAATTCGGTTAATCAAAGAATTTGGCTAGTATAATTAAAGGATTCGACTGATTCGACTAATTGAATTAGAATTCGGTTATATACATACCGAATTCGACTAATTGAATTAGGCTAAGTTATTTGAATTCGGCTATATGATCTCTCGAATTCGGCTATATGATCTCTCGAATTCGGCTATATGATCTCTCGAATTCGGTTATATGATCTCTCGAATTCGGCTATATGATCTCTCGAATTCGGTTATTTGATCTCCCGAATTCGGCTTTATGAGGTTCGGCTATTTGAGTTAGTGGCAAGCTAAATCCCAAATCTGCTAAGTGTTGTCCGTTCTTACTACTATTATCAGTATTATTATTATTATTATTAACATTATAGTTATTATTATAATTACTTCTAATATAAATAGCATCCCTCTGTAAGAAATCAATCGAAAACCCTATTCATCATCCTTCCCGACCTCTTCGCGAACCAGAGCGGCGACGCCCTTGCCGTGAATCTTTAGATCGCCGCCACCGGAGCTCCGGAGCACGAAATCTTCGCCAGAGCATAGATTTGGAAAGCTCTCGCCGAGCTCTCCGCGTGTGCGGTAAGTATTTCGAGTTTCGTAGATTTTTGAGGTTAGAGCCGGTAGCCCTAACCCTCCTTTTCGCCCCAAAAGTTTCAGAGATTGTTCCTCGAGGATTTCTAGCGGTCGATCTGCGACGAGGAGCAAGTCGGAGACCATTTTCTTCGAAAGGTTTGAGGCAAGTGGTGGATCCTTCCCCCTTGCCATATTGTGCTTCATCTTTTACCATTGTTACTGCTATCTAACTTAGACAAAGTATTTTGTGCCTTATTTCCTGTTAAGAATCGTGTATCCGACCGAGTAGTTTCGCATGTTAGCTAATTCGTAAAAATACTCATACGTTTGTTCGTCGTTTCCCTCTAAGGCACGGTCCGTAGATAGTGTTCCGTCGAACTCGTCTAATGCTTAGGATTCGGAGGAACGATTTCGGGTAAGTAAAGAAATCGGTTTTGTCGAATTCATTGAATCCATATCGCCGAATCCGGCAATTGTATTTCGCCGAATCCGTCGTTTGTGTTTCGCCGAATTCATCTTCGTCGATTGTATTTAGACGAATCCGTCGATTGTAATTCGCCGGATTTCCGTAGGGAGAGTTTTCTCACGGGATTGTTTCCGGGTTTTCCTGTGGTGTCTGTCTTGATCAGGGCTAGGTGAGTCTCTATTTCCCAGTTGGTTGTTTTGGACGGTGGATGGTCGGAATGGCCACCACCAGTACCGGGTTGTTTTTCTGTGGACGGGTAGACTGTTGGTTGGTGGACTGTAAACCACCGCCGCAGTGTTTTTTTTTCCTCGGGTGTTTTAGTCTGATGGTTGGTTGGAAAGAATGCCTCCGCCTCAGTACTGTTTTTGGCTGGGATAGTGATTCACCCCTTGGGCAATTCGACACTTTTCCTTCTTTGGATATTGTTGTAGTACAACTTTGACTGCACTTCGTGCCAGTTTTTCCCTTACTTGTGGATATTTAATTGATTTGCTGACGTTTACAGCTGTCCTGGTGGGTTGGTAAACCTCCTTTGTTGAGTTCTCTTACTCTCTGATTATTATGCCTTTGTGCTGAGGCATTCTTTTCTTCTGAATGCCTCAGGTTCGGACCAGTAGCAGGTGGAGCTGACCGAGTCCTGTTTCTTCAGACTTGTGGCAGTTGTTTTCTTACTTTTGTTTTTTGGAGAGGTAGACTCTTGATTTCTTTTGAGACTTGTTAGGGTTATGGGTTCGTGTCAGGTTGTTGACGCCCATAGCCTGAGATCTTGTATGTTAGACTTACCTTGTTGTTTTTATGCTACTACCGTTGTTTGTTTTTCATGCAATTACTCTCTGGGAAGGTTTTATGTTAGGATGCATAGTAGTTATTTTATATACAAAACTGCATAATATCTTCTACATGGCATCTCTTTTAAAACCATTAACACTCTATTTTGAACCCGTAAAAGAAATCCTTTTTTACTTATACTAAATATAGAAGTTGCATACCATTAGAATGCTGGTTAGTTCCTCATGCTCATGTAGGTTAAATTAAAGTAACTTATGTATTTTCCGCTGCGTAAACTATACTTTCTTAATTATGGACTAGTTGATCCATTATACCGAGGGACACGGTAATTGAAAACCTTAAACTTAAGTTATGTTTTAAAACATAAAGTTCATGACTTTCTAAAGAAAAGTGTGAAGTTAGAACCGCCTGAGCGTTTGCAGTGGTCCCCTGCACGACGTGGCATCATGACGCGTATTTTTTCTTACTCTGACGTATTATTTAATACGGGGAAAATGCGGGTTGTGACAGTTGGTATCAGAGCTAGGTTTGTTCGACAAGTTGGTCGAGCGACTAATTCTGATATAGTTTAGTTATTTGGTTTCATTGCATACACACACCGATGTGTCATCAGTACGTCTTGGCTGAAGCATGAACACTACACTCATAGCATGATAAGAAGTATACGGGGCATATTATGTAGTATGGCATGCATAATATGTGTTTGTATATGGATCCACCATAGGTGGCAACATGTGACGGTTATGTAGTATGGGATGCATAACCATCATCACATGGATGCCCATTAGCACGTTTTCTTTTTCGTTACATGCGATATTATGTAGTATGGGATGCATAATATTTCATGTGTACGTCGCTCATAACACGCATTAAGGCTTTTCTTAGAATGCATAGCACAACATACATATCATAACATCGCATAAAGCACACGTGCCAAGCTAAAGATTTACATGATGACATTCGTACACACATGATTTGAAAAGAAGGTTTAAACATTCATACATCCATGTGTCTTGCACAAGAGTCAAAGGATGATAGTATATCATCCTGAGTTAAAGCATAACATCTTTTGTATAAAATCCCAAAGCAAGGTAGTAGCTAGAGCAAGTGTCTTTTCCTGTTTGGTTAGAGCTAAGTGGAGTAGTTCTAGTTCCAAGATAGGGTTTTGATGAGCCTTTTTGTTCATTTTTATAGTGATGTCGAAGAGACGTGTTGCGACGAGGTCGACTCCCCAATCGGAGGGTGAGTCTTCGGGTGCGCAGAGTGATGCCATGATGGCGTGTCTGCGACAGAGTAATGAGGCTCTGTCAAGGCAGTTAGTTGCGATGCAATCGCAGATTGAGACGTTGATGACTGCAGCCGCAGCGCAGCAGCCTGTGGTGCAGGACCCTGTAGTGGAACAGACTGTGCCTGTTCCTCCCGCTCCTTTGGTGCCTCCAGTTCTGCTGCCACCAGAGATGAACTTCATATCGCATTTCCAGAGATTAGGACCTCCTACGTTTGACGGAAGGGCAGATTTTATGGCATTGGATGACTGGTTCGTTGCCATTGAGGAGATGTTTTCGTACTCGGGAATCTCTGCTGACCAAAAGGTGATGGTCGCCGCTTACCAGCTGAAGGGACTTGCTAAGGGCTGGTGGATCAGAGAAAGAGAAAGTCTTGTAGATGGATGTTCGTGGGAGTCATTTAAGGCGATGGTGATGAAGAAGTTCCTGCCGTCGGTCGAGCAAGACCGTCTGATGGATAACTTTCTGCACCTAAAGCAAAGACAACTCACGGTTAGTGAGTATGAGATTGAATTTAGTAAGTTGAGCAGATTTGCTCCAGATTTAGTGGCTTCTTAGGCAGGGAGAGTGAAGCGATTTCTCGGAGGACTTCGTAGCGACGTTCAGCAATTGGCTAGCGCATACAGATCTGAAAGTTATGCTGAAGTAGTAGAAGCAGCGCTGAAAGTCGAGGCTATCGACAACGCCAAGAATAGAGGCGCGTTGATGAGGAAGGATAAAAGAAAGGTCGAAGAGGGGGAAAGCCCCAAGGTATCTGACCCTGTCCCAAAGAAGCGGGGTGGTGAAGTTTGTAGCTTTTGTGGTCGCCCTGGCCATCCGTATGAGAAATGCTTCAAAAGGTTGGGAGCTAAGAAGCAGCAGCAAGTGTCGGCAATACAGAGCGCTCCCAGAGGAGATTTGACCTGTACCTTCTGTAAGCGAAAGGGGCACGATGTTGCTCATTGCTGGTCTAAAGATAAAGTGTGTTTTCAGTGCGGACAGAAGGGGCACGTTAAGACTAAATGCCCGCGTTTTCAGCCTGTACTGCAGCCAGTGCCACTTCAGGCTTTGCCGCCGCCGCAGCATCAGGACAAAGGAAACGGCAAGTTGAACGTGATGACTAGGGAAGAAGCTCAGAATTCCACCCAAGTTATTTCAGGTTAGATTTTAATTTAACTCTTAGCCTTTATCCTTAGCCTCGTTTTCCGAGCGGTTAGTTACGTATTCGATTTTATAGGAGAATTTAAGGTAAAGAACCGCTGGGCGCGCGTTCTGTTCGATTCTGGTGCTACCCACTCGTTTGTGGCTAGGACTTTTGTAGAGCGTCATCATTTGATCCTCGATCAGATTGGCGATGCGTTTCGCGTTAAATTTCCTTCTGGCGACTCCGTGGTGTCGGACCAGGGTATCCAGAATTGTCCTATCCTCTTAGGCGATTTCTTAGCTTTTGCGGATTTGAAGGTGTTAGACCTGGAAGATTTCGACGTGATTTTGGGCATGGACTGGTTGTCCAGATATGATGCGGTTATCCAATGCAAGGTTAAGCGTTTGGACTTCAAGATGGACAACGGTCAACCCATGAGTGTGTATGGTTTTCCACGCCAGGATTCCCCGATTATTTCTGCGGTATGTGCTCGGAAACTTTTAGATTCCGGTTGTTTTGCTTACTTTGTTTCTATGTTAGAAACTGTCAGCGTTTTGCCGTGTATCGAGGATGTTCCTGTGGTGCGAGAGTTTCCCGATGTTTTCCCGGTCAGTCTTCCTGGTCTTCCGCCTGAGAGAGATGTGGAGTTTGTTATCGATCTTGAGCCTGGTACTCGGCCGATTGCTAAGGCACCGTACCGTATGGCCCCGCGTGAGCTGGAAGAGTTGCGTACCCAGTTAGATGAATTGTTGCAGTGTGGATTCATTAGGCCAAGTTCTTCGCCCTGGGGTGCTCCAGTGTTGTTTGTGAAAAAGAAAGATGGTTCTATGAGGTTGTGCATAGACTATAGGGAATTGAATAAGGTAACTATTAAGAACCGATATCCGTTGCCGCGAATCGATGATTTGTTTGATCAGTTGCGTGGTAGTTCGGTGTTTTCAAAGATCGATCTCCGTTCAGGTTATCATAAGTTAAGGATCCGTGAGTCGGACGTACCTCGGACTGCCTTTCGTTCCCGTTATGGTCATTTTGAATTTCTAGTGATGTCATTTGGTTTGACAAATGCACCCTCTGCATTTATGGACATGATGAACAGAGTGTTCAAAGATTTCTTAGACCATTTCGTTGTAGTTTTCATCGATGATGAGTTGGTGTATTCAAGAAGTGCTGAGGAGCATGCTACGCATTTGCGGTTAGTATTGTCTACCTTAAGAGAGCACAAGCTATATGCAAAGTTGAGTAAGTGCGAATTCTGGCTTTCGCAAGTGTCCTTCCTGGGTCATGTAGTGGGCAAGGACGGGATTTTGGTAGACCCAACAAAGATTTCTGCTGTTTTGGATTGGAAGACGCCTACAACGCCTAAGGAGATAAGGAGCTTCTTAGGGTTGGCAGGTTATTATAGAAGATTTGTGCAAGGATTTTCGGTGCTGTCAGCACCTCTGACTAAGCTTACCCAAAAGAATACAGCATTCGTTTGGAGTGATAAGTGCGAGGAAGCCTTTCAGGAATTGAAAAGAAGGTTGTGCACCGCTCCTGTTTTGGCTTTACTGACCGAAGGAGTAGAGTATGCCGTTTATGTGGACGCGTCTCATGTTGGACTAGGCTGCGTTTTGATGCAAGAAGGAAAGGTGATCGCTTATGGGTCAAGACAATTGAAAGTTCATGAAAGGAATTACCCTACGCATGACTTAGAGTTTGCGGCAGTGATTTACGCCTTAAAGCTTTGGAGACATCTTCTTTATGGAGTGTCATGCAAGATTTTTACGGATCACAAGAGTCTGAAGTATGTCTTTACCCAGAAAGAACTGAATTTGCGCCAGCGCAGATGGTTGGAGTATGTTGCGGATTATGAAGTTGATATCCTATATCATCCGGGTAAGGCTAATGTAGTGGCCGATGCCTTAAGCAGGAAGACCGCGCATGTCTTCAACCTTTCTGTGCAGTCCTTAGCGGAGGAATTTATGTTGATGGATATCTCAGTCGGTAGTAGTACCGCGCCTTCGAGTTCAGAAGCTGAAGAGCCTTCTTGGATTACCCTTACAAGACTGCATCAGAAGGATGATCCTGATTTGCAGCATCTCCGGAATAGGACTGAGAAAGGGGAATTACCAGATTTTTCAATTGATGATAAAAATACCTTGAAGTATCGGGGTAGGTATTGTATTCCCGCGTTTGAGGATATTCGAACAAAAATCTGTAGTGAAGCGCACGATTCTAGTGTTTCTTATCATCCTGGTTCCACAAAGATGTATAAAGATCTGAAGCAGATCGTTTGGTGGTCAGGTATGAAGAATGATATTGCTAAGTATGTTTCTGAGTGTTATACTTGTCAGCGTGTTAAAGCAGATCATAAGAGGCCAGGAGGTAAATTGAACCCTTTGGATATTCCAAGCTGGAAGTGGGAGAGTATTTCGATGGACTTCATTACCGGTTTGCCGAGATCTCCTGGAGGACACGACTCTGTATGGGTTATAGTTGACAGACTGACAAAGTGTGCTCACTTTGTGCCCTTTAAGGTTGGTTATTCTATGGAGAAAATTGCAGAACTTTATTTGGATGAAGTCATAAGATTGCATGGTGTGCCTGTAAGCATTGTGTCAGATCGGGATTCCAGGTATATGTCTCGTTTTTGGCAGAGTTTGCAGGGAGCTTTGGGCACTGACCTTAGATACTCTACCGCTTACCACCCTCAGACCAATGGTCAAACGGAAAGAGTGAATCAGATTTTGGAAGATATGATCAGATGTTATATTTTGGATCATGGTGGAGCTTGGGATAAGCGTCTTGGACTAATGGAGTTTGCCTATAATAATAGTTATCAGGAGAGCTTGCAGATGGCTCCCTTTGAGGCTTTGTATGGGAGGCGCTGTAGGACCCCCCTATTTTGGGCCGAAGTTGGTGAGAAGCTATTGTTAGGTCCAGAAGCTTTGGAAGAAATGAACGTTGCCGTGACGCATATCCGCGAGAAGCTTCGCATTGCTCAGGAGCGTTATGAGAAGTATGCTAATCGGAGAAGGGTTGATCTGGAGTTCGCAGTTGGGGACATGGTTTTTCTGAAGGTTTCTCCGATGCCAGGTGTTAAGAGATTTGGAAGGAACCACAAGTTGGATCCCCGGTATGTGGGACCTTTCCAGATTGTTGAGCGCATCGGAGTGTCAGCTTATAGGCTGGTTTTGCCCGCTTCTTTCCCAGGTGTTCACGATGTGTTTCACGTGAGTCAGTTGAGAAAGTGCGTGCGTAGTGATCGTCATGTCCTTGACTCGGTGCCCCAGCTGCAACCTAATCTGTCTTATGTTGAAGAGCCTATCCGTATATTAGATTCTCAGGATCGTGTGTTGCGAAAGAAGACGATTCCTATGGTCAAGGTCCTTTGGCGAAACCAAGACGTCGAGAGCGCGACTTGGGAATTGGAATCGGTTATGAGGACATCACATCCTCATCTTTTCTCTTAGTTACCTTTGGTAAGTGTTTTCATCCGTGGTTTTAATTCTCGCTTCTTTATCTTGTATTCGAGATGTTTGTTAAAGTTTCGGGACGAAAATTCTTTTTAGGGGGAGTGGCTGTAACGCCCCTGAATTTTCGGATATTAATTTAATTATATTAATGACATCATTATGACGTAGGGCGTTACGTTAGTACGGAGTTAGCGGTGCGAGTTTCATCGATTTCGGCATTCGTTAGTTTTGGGTAATAATATAAGATTTCTATAGTGATAATGATTATTATGAACTTATGAATTCGGTTAATCAAAGAATTTGGCTAGTATAATTAAAGGATTCGACTGATTCGACTAATTGAATTAGAATTCGTTTATATACATACCGAATTCGACTAATTGAATTAGGCTAAGTTATTTGAATTCGGCTATATGATCTCTCGAATTCGGCTATATGATCTCTCGAATTCGGCTATATGATCTCTCGAATTCGGTTATATGATCTCTCGAATTCGGCTATATGATCTCTCGAATTCGGTTATTTGATCTCCCGAATTCGGCTTTATGAGGTTCGGCTATTTGTGTTAGTGGCAAGCTAAATCCCAAATCTGCTAAGTGTTGTCCGTTCTTACTACTATTATCGGTATTATTATTATTATTAACATTATAGTTATTATTATAATTACTTCTAATATAAATAGCATCCCTCCGTAAGAAA
The DNA here is from genome assembly GCA_033032865.1 of Dactylorhiza incarnata. NCBI lineage: Eukaryota > Viridiplantae > Streptophyta > Magnoliopsida > Asparagales > Orchidaceae > Dactylorhiza > Dactylorhiza incarnata. Next base: position 1,359,762 of record JAWHQI010000124.1, on the reverse strand, counting down.
TCAATCGAAAACCCTATTCATCTTCCTTCCCGACCTCTTCGCGAACCAGAGCGGCGACGCCCTTGCCGTGAATCTTTAGATCACCGCCACCGGAGCTCCGGAGCACGAAATCTTCGACAGAGCATAGATTTGGAAAGCTCTCGCCGAGCTCTTCGCGTGTGCGGTAAGTATTTTGAGTTTCGTAGATTTTTGAGGTTAGAGCCGGTAGCCCTAACCCTCCTTTTCGCCCCGAAAGTTTCAGAGATTGTTCCTCGAGGATTTCTAGCGGTCGATCTGCGACGAGGAGCAAGTCGGAGACCGTTTTCTTCGAAAGGTTTGAGGCAAGTGGTGGATCCTTCCCCCTCGCCATATTGTGCTTCATCTTTTACCATTGTTACTGCTATCTAACTTAGACAAAGTATTTTGTGCCTTATTTCCTGTTAAGAATCGTGTATCCGACCGAGTAGTTTCGCATGTTAGCTAATTCGTCAAAATACTCGTACGTTTGTTCGTCGTTTCCCTCTAAGGCACGGTCCGTAGATAGTGTTCCGTCGAACTCGTCTAATGCTTAGGATTCGGAGGAACGATTTCGGGTAAGTAAAGAAATCGGTTTTGTCGAATTCGTCGAATCCATATCGCCGAATCCGGCGATTGTATTTCGCCGAATCCGTCGTTTGTGTTTCGCCGAATTCATCTTCGTCGATTGTATTTAGACGAATCCGTCGATTGTAATTCGCCGGATTTCCGTAGGGAGAGTTTTCTCACGGGATTGTTTCCGGGTTTTCCTGTGGTGTCTGTCTTGATCAGGGCTAGGTGAGTCTCTATTTCCCAGTTGGTTGTTTTGGACGATGGATGGTCGGAATGGCCACCACCAGTACCGGGTTGTTTTTCCGTGGACGGGTAGACTGTTGGTTGGTGGACTGTAAACCACCGCCGCAGTGTTTTTGTTCCTCGGGGGTTTTAGTCTGATGGTTGGTTGGAAAGAATGCCTCCGCCTCAGTACTGTTTTTGGCTGGGATAGTGATTCACCCCTTGGGCAATTCGACACTTTTCCTTCTTTGGATATTGTTGTAGTACAACTTTGACTGCACTTCGTGCCAGTTTTTCCCTTACTTGTGGATATTTAATTGATTTGCTGACGTTTACAGCTGTCCTGGTGGGTTGGTAAACCTCCTTTGTTGAGTTCTCTTACTCTCTGATTATTATGCCTTTGTGCTGAGGCATTCTTTTCTTCTGAATGCCTCAGGTTCGGACCAGTAGCAGGTGGAGCTGACCGAGTCCTGTTTCTTCAGACTTGTGGCAGTTGTTTTCTTACTTTTGTTTTTTGGAGAGGTAGACTCTTGATTTCTTTTGAGACTTGTTAGGGTTATGGGTTCGTGTCAGGTTGTTGACGCCCATAGCCTGAGATCTTTTATGTTAGACTTACCTTGTTGTTTTTATGCTACTACCGTTGTTTGTTTTTCATGCAATTGCTCTCTGGGAAGGTTTTATGTTAGGATGCATAGTAGTTATTTTATATACAAAACTGCATAATATCTTCTACATGGCATCTCTTTTAAAACCATTAACACTCTATTTTGAACCCGTAAAAGAAATCCTTTTTTACTTATACTAAATATAGAAGTTGCATACCATTAGAATGCTGGTTAGTTCCTCATTCTCATGTAGGTTAAATTAAAGTAACTTATGTATTTTCCGCTGCGTAAACTATACTTTCTTAATTATGGACTAGTTGATCCATTATACCGAGGGACACGGTAATTGAAAACCTTAAACTTAAGTTATGTTTTAAAACATAAAGTTCATGACTTTCTAAAGAAAAGTGTGAAGTTAGAACCGCCTGAGCGTCTGCAGTGGTCCCCTGCACGACGTGGCATCATGACGCGTATTTTCTCTTACTCTGACGTATTATTTAATTCGGGGAAAATGCGGGTTGTGACAATATCCAACCTTGCCAGCCTCTCCAGAGATCAACCTGAACCCCCCGTCTAGATGAGAGCCTGGGAGCGGAATCGATCTGGGGCACTCCAGCACCAACATATCCAACCTTGCCAGCCTCTCCAGAGATCAACCTGAACCCCCCGTCTAGATGAGAGCCCGGGAGCGGAATCGATCTGGGGCATTCCAGCACCAACATATCCAACCTTGCCAGCCTCTCCAGAGATCAACCTGAACCCCCCGTCTAGATGAGAGCCCGGGAGCGGAATCGATCTGGGGCACTCCAGCACCAACATATCCAACCCTGCCAGCCTCTCCAGAGATCAACCTGAACCCCCCGTCTAGATGAGAGCCCGGGAGCGGAATCGATCTGGGGCATTCCAGCTATAATACATATATAACCTCTTAGGTACTTAACCACCGTATGAGATAACAAATCAAAGAATGTAACAGTTATTATATATATGTAAAACAAAGAGAGAACTTTTAAGGATAAAACCATTTCAAAATCGTCTCCACTCCTAGCCCGGTCGAGGGGTACCCCCTCCACATCTTGGAGATGATATCCCCCGGACCTGAGCACTTCGCTTACAATATACGGCCCTTCCCAACTGGGATGGAGCTTCTAAGACGCTATCGACCTCTCGAGAATGGATAGGGTAAAATAATCTAGGCATAACCCGGAATCTCATGAGAACGGGGCTCACAGAATGGGGCAAAATCGCAAGAGCGACATGATAAACAAAATCGGAAGCCTTGTGAAGCCAAAATCATGGTGCAGGCCGGACCAAGCCTTATTGAGCGCACAATTCTTGAACCAAGTAAAAAGTACTAACACCACCTATTTCGAGATGTAAATAACTTTCTTCAATGTTAAGTGTAAAACTGGCCATAAGATCAAGTAAAACACAACCTATATAGTTCTTACCCTTATAAAAAAGCTTAACAGTAGCGTATGCGATTTTACCCTTCTACGACAAAAACTCGGTCAATAAAATATTTGGGCTAGTGATTAGCACATTTAAACTTACTATCGTTTTATCATTATCGGTATCACCAGTGCGATCGTTGAGGTGCTCTGTTGCGAGGTTAACATATCACACCGCTGAATTCTTAGTTTATTTTACGAATTTGCTTATGGGGTGGAAGCTAATCCAAAGAAAATGTAGGATATGTTATAGTGACCAGTTCCAAATTCAGTTAGGTAGTTAAGAGGCTTCATAGGTTTAAATTACTATTTCAAAAAAATTCTCATGAACTATGAATTAACATCAAAATGTTGAACCCAAAGAAAATGCTCGCTGAACCCCTCGCCTTGATCCTCCCCTCCTGTCATGCCTGCTCTTTGGAACTTTCTTGGACCAGCCACACTCCACGCTCACCGCACCAAGATGTTGAAACCGATTTCTCGGTCTCTTGTGGAGTTCGGGGCCCTCACCGAAATGAGGGGCGGCTAGCCCTTACCGATCCCTCAGAGAAGATAGACCGAAAACGAGGAAGATTGACTAAGACCTTAGTCACAGCGTGGAGGTCCCTCCACTAACCCGAAAGATCGTTGAGCGCTTCCCCTCCCAAGCCAAAGCTGAGACAAAGCACCATTGGAGGCCTCTCTTGGCCAACCAAAACATCTAAGGGGAAATCCCAAACCAAATCCCCCTCATAAAAGTGCTCTCTTGGGTTTATTTGTAGCGTTCCTCGCCCGGGCCGCCAATAACGTAATCCTGACAAACAGTCTGACTATACGCAGCCCCAATTGAGGTGCCAACAACGTAACTTCGCTGTTCCGAAAGTTAATTAACTGACCCTTAAGGTCTTCCCGGTAATTTCCCCACGGGGCGAGTGATTCGTGAAAACACCACTCGCCCACGATAAAAATATAAACTACAAAAAAGGGCATCACAGGCATTTTAATTTACAAGAGCATAAGCTCCATACTTCGGCACGCAGGCCGGCAAATATAAATAAACAAGCCCTTCTCGGGGCAGCACAACTTTGGGCTTAAGCCCGCAACCTCCTGATTGGTACTGAGACACCTGTACGTCAACGCCTCGCCATGCGGTAGCAAGCTGAACCTCGGCCAATTGCAGCAAACTGAGCTATATTGGCCACACCCCTTTTTCGGGGCGGCGGCATTTTAATAAATACGAGCGAATACTAAATATCTTCCCCGGAGTCTTCTCCGGGATCCCCAGAACATCACCAATCCGGCCCCCACGTCCGGACGGGCTTCACACAGAAACATCACCAATCCGGTCTACACACCCGGATGGGCTTCACCCAGCAACATCACCAATCCGGTCTACACGCCCGGATGGGCTTCACACAGAAACATCACCAATCCGGTCTTCACGCCCGGATGAGCTTCACACAGAAACATCACCAATCCGGTCTTCACGCCCGGATGGGCTTCACACGGAATGCCTAAACCCATACTCACACTTCCGGGCACTAATGCAATTAATAGCGGGGACACACACGTCAACCCGTTGGAGAGCTCCCTTCCCCCACCGGTTGGTGGGGAGGGGCTTCCATGCAAATATGAGAATTGAGTGCTTCACCTACCCGAGTAGAAACATCGTTACCCTTGTAGCGTGTATTTTGCCAGAGGCTCCTCGTCTAGGAGTCGTAACGGCTTTCCGTGCATAGAACCGGCCTCTACATGCCGAGTCTAGCCCCAAGTCGGCCACGGGAGAGGAGCTCCCGGCCGATCGTGCTCCAAGAGGCCGCGGGAGAGAAGCTCCCGGCCGAATCTCGCCACGGACGGCCATGGGAGAGGAGCTCCCGGCCGGATCCCGCCTCGGACGGCCACGGGAGAGGAGCTCCCGGCCGAATCCTGCCTCGGACGGCCACGGGAGAGGAGCTCCCGGCCGGATCCCGCCTCGGACGGCCACGGGAGAGGAGCTCCCGGCCTGAGCGAGAGTCAGCCTCCTGCGGTTGTTGGCGGCGAGACAGAGAGAGATGAAGGGGGGTCGGGGTTTGCGCCCCCTCTTCCCTGGCGCGAGAGAGAGAGAGAGAGAGAGACGAAGGGGGAGGGGGAATCCGACCGCTGCCCTAGCTGCGCCCAGAAGAGAGGGGGAGGGGGCCTTTGCGGCTGCTTTTCCTGGCGCCCGAGAGAGAGGGAGACGAAGGGGGAGGGGGAATCCGGCTGCTGCCCTAGCTTCTTGGCGCGAGAGAGAAGCGAAGGGGGAGGGTTCGGCTGTTGCCCTGGTTGCACGAAGGAGAGCGGGGGAGGTGGGTTTTGCGGCTGCCTCTACGAATCGAGAAAAAGGGGGGGGGGGGGGGGGGGGGGAGAAATCGGGCCAGCTGCTCTAAGGGTTAGAAAGGGGGGTTTTATTAAAACCCTAGAATGAAAATGCTGTCCGCACCCCACCCGGCTAGTCGCACACCAAAACCCGCTAAACGCACCCCAAACTTCTAATCGCAGACCACGTCCCAAATTCGTTAAATATCAAAATATTGGGGGGCGTTACACTCGGGTCCTGGCCATCTGGGGAGGGTCCCACCCGACGGGTACGGGGTTGTACACCCTCTACCTAAATAAAGATAATACCTGCTCATCACAGGTAGAGGGAAGAGAAAGAAAGTGGAGGAGGGAGAGTCCTCCACTCTACTTTCACCAAAATAAATTCCTTGCCTAACAAGGTGTCATCAACAAGGAGGCAGTAGGAGGGGAATACAATACATGGCAGGTCCTTTGTGGAGGGGGGGTTAACCTCCTCACACAAGGGGACATGCACATCATTGAATTGGGCAAACTGCACCAAGTCCTCCTGCATTACCTTTGATGACTCAACCTGCAAAGGCTCAGAAGAAGAAGAAGGTGGGTCAAGGAATAAAAGAGATGAAAAACTTAATGAGACATCAATCGGGGGAGTGGTCCCGGTCTCACTCCCATCAGGTTGGGGAAGTAAAATAATGTTGGCATTGTCATTAACGCTACAAGGTTCGGCGGGATCGACAGTGGCCATGCCTAAGACTTGCACTTCCTTCGCCGGTGCTGAGGAAAACTCCTCTTTACCTAGAAGGTTGTCCTCCTCCATAAGAGCAGGCACACTTAGATCGCCAGCCTCATCTTGCGACACGTCATCAACAATGTCGTCTACGACGAATGTAGTATGCACAACAGGGGGAGGAAGGGTGCTTGGATAAAAGTCAAGCACCGATTCCTCACAAAGAATCAAATCCACGCAAGGTGATGGATGCACAGGGGAGATGGGCTCAGCCATGTTAGTGCCTAGATCAGCCACACATCTTGTGATTGTGTCCACATCATCCCCTTCAAAGCATGAAGGTGATATTGCCACATAACCAGATGTTGAAGGTGTGTTGGCAGAAGTAGGTGTCGGGATGATCCGGATATCCGGTTCATCATCCTCATCCAATTGGCGAAGATAAGCAGCACAATCCTTCAAAGCATGATCCGTGCTCTGACAAAACAAGCACTGCCTTGCGGGCTTCTTTGGCACAGCGGGTGCTGAAGCCGAAAAGAAGTATGACGGTAAAGGCGCAGCAGAATAGCCATAGGACTTCCGCGCAACATATGGAGTACCAGATGAAGTCGGTGCTCCAAATACTGGGCCATGAGTGCTAGGGTCATTATCTCCCTTTGGACATCTATCACTAGCGTGAGAGATATCTCCACACCAACGACAACGAATATTAAATGAAGCCCACATAGTGTGAAGATAAAATGATTCAAAATAAAGAGAACTGTTGTACAAAATACTACACCTAATAATATTTACTAAAACAACCTAATATAAAACAAGAAAAATAGAAAACAAAGAAATAAAACAAAAAGGATGCAATAAACAAATGGAAGGGCTTCTCTCTCAGATTCACTTTTAGTAAGGACTAAACACGTTACAAAAGGTAACTAATATCGTTACATAAAGTTTTTGTAACGAAATTTACTTTATGTGACGACCATTACCTAAGGCTCGACGCTAGAAGTTCTTGTAACGAATTTTTGTTTGTCGTTACAAATAATTTATTTGTGACAAACATTACTTCCTCACAATAAGATGAGTTATAGTAAAGAATATTTCGTTACAAATGTTTGACTTCTTCCCCACAAAAGAAATTATATTTATATATCAAATATATGAATATTTCGTTACAAATGTTTGATTTCGTTACAATTGTTACAACATAACAATAATTATTTCGTTACAATTATTATATACCTTCCTTACCCAAAAATTTCATTTATATTTTCAATTCCTAATTTAGATGGGTACGCGTGATTTTATTATAAAAATGAAATATTATTGAAAGTATAATATAGTTTTATATTATGTAATAATATTTTATATTCATTGATATATAATTTGTAATTAAAATATTTAAAAATAGAAATCATTATAGGTTTAAAGAACTAATATACTTTTCATATATAAAAATTGAATCAAGTACGGGAAGGAAAAAATATGCCAAATTAATAAAAAGAAAACGCATTACAAATATTAAATTTGAAATACTTGCAGTAGCTAGATAGAGTACTAGTGTCATCTCATCTATAACAAAACAATATTACATAACAACAATAAGATCAAGATATTTTACAAAACACATCAACTTCTACACTTTCTGACTAATGCATCTTCTTCCGTCACTTTTCGCTCCAAGCTCCAACTCCCTAGAAAAAAAAGAGCAATTATTAAAGGGGGCAGCAACACTTAAAGGGGGCAAAAAGATAATATAAAGAGGATTCATGGGTGTGATGTGAAAATGTGTAAGCTTTACAAGACATAAAGGTTTAAAACTAAAACTTAGATGAAATTTAATACAAAAAAAGTTCATTTGATCTTTACAATACATAAGCATTGAATAAGGTAGCTGAATATGCAGTTGAAGAACCCTAAACATGCAAGTTCATTTGAGTAATACAATGATAGCAGCAGTTGCAATAAACTACATGAAGCAAATCAAATGATTAATTCATATACTACATGAAGCAAAACATTATTTAGTAAATAATACTGAATACAACACAGAACCGGAGTAATTAACCAACAAAAGTACCAATAGTAGTGAATGCTAGTAATTATCATTGTTCTCTCCTGAGCTATATTACCCCATGAAGGTCTGATGAAATAGTAATTACTCCTTTTCCGTTACTCACTCAATCTTCTGCCAGTTCACAACACAACACACTCACTGGACAAAAAATAACACGCACTTCACAATACAACACTCAGCGCAGCTGCACACACATTACTCACAATTGCACGCAACACAAATGCACACACAACACTCAGCACAACTGCACACACAACACTCACACCGAAGAGTTTGCTGCAGCTGCAGCAAACCCGCATCTGTAGTTTGCTGCAACTGCAGCTAACCCGCTGCTGCAGTTTGCTGCAGCTGCAGCTAACCCGCAGCTGCTGTTTGCTGCAGCTGCAATTTTCTGCAGCTGCAGTAAACCCACTGCTGCAGTTTGCTAAATCTGGAGCAAACTCATTGCAGTTTGCAAACTCACAACATATTTATTTCTAAAAAAAGACTTGGATAGAAACTATAAGGAAAGACATGATAGGGGGTTTGCCCCTAAATGGACAAATATTTCTATACAACCCAATACAAATAACTTGAAAGAAAATAGAAAATAAAAGCTCTAAGACATGATTTATACAAAAATTGACATTAGAATTCTTTAATATATCATGCACATTAAGAACAAACTATTTGATATTCAGTATTTAGATAAAATTAAAACTAATATGTTAGAAACATTGAAGGGATTGGTGATGTCATGTGCAATACCTCCTTGTAGAGTGTTCATACCACCTCCCTCAGATCATCCGTGCAATACCTAATTGTAGAATGTTGATATCGGCGCTCTTAAGTAATCCTGCACCCAAGGTAGACTGCATTTAGTGAAATTGAAAAATCAAGATGAACATAAAGAAGAATGTGGAAGGATTTCATAATACCTTGTGAGACTATTGGATGGGGGGTCATGGGATGAAACTTTCAACTCTACCATTGAAGGAATTGATGATTTCATCATGCACCCAACATAGACCACACCGAGTGAAAATGAGTTAACAAAAAAAGAGGCATTTGATGTGTTCCGGTGCTTGCTCGCATACATTGTTTTCATGATTAGTGCAAATGACCTCACAATTACATGGAAGACAACTTAAACAAAACTCAAATCGTGTGATTGTCTAGGGTATAGCTATCATTTATAAATTGGCTCAGTTTGGCACTGTATTTTTGCTCCCGGTGAGTTTGGACAAAAACATCACCGTAGTATAATGTATGGCGCGACAACGGTTATAACTGCCATAAATTGGCTCAGTTTGGCATTGTATTGCTAGATACTGCTTGCATCAAAGTGAGAATGTAATAGGAAAGAAGAAGTGTAAATATCATAATTAAAAAAAAAAGAGAAATACCTTTCTAAGAAATACCTGTCACAATCAATTAAATAATGTAAAAACCTTTAGGAAAGAACTGTATAAATAGATTCTATAACGATCATAAAGTTCAATATTATACAAATTTTTACCTTCTCAATGAGAGAGATATAGTATGGTATCACTTTCTCGATATGACCACATCCAACAATAATTAACCTTGCTTTTACTATAGAGATTATATTTGCTACACAGGGAATATAAAAAAAATAAAGTTTTAGTACTTCAATTCACAATGCCATTAACAGGAAGTTAATCAAACAAGACAGAAACTCATGCATCCTACTTGAACACATGCATCAGAAACTCCTAAAAAGCAGATCAAAAGAAGAAGAGGTGTCTAGGAAGCATATCAATCGATCCCAATTCCATAACATGAGTACTAGCTCAACATTTAATGAAACAGGATAAGTGCGAGCAGACTACGTCTGCAAACGAATCATGTTGGTGGTAGTAATGGCTTGGTCAGTATCAAGCAATCATGTCGGCATATATGTTATTTTCATGAAGAGTATTATCTGTCAGCGTCAAAATTTCTATTAAAATTGTTATAATTCATGTGTCGGGGTTTGGAAACCTTTGTAGTCGAAGTGCCTCGAGAGATGGTGTTGCACTTGCAAAATGTTTGTGTTTTCCTGAGTACTAGAGATGATCCATGGTGCTGGTAATTTAGTTGCTTGCTGATGTATCTGCAGCATAAGAAAACAATTTCACAGCATAAGCTCTTAGGTTGCGTTTGGCGTGGCTTATTTGCTTCGGTGAGGTTGGACAAAAATGTCATTGTCATAGAATGTTTGATTGGTATGACAAATGTTACAACCGTTACCAAAAAAAAGAAACTAGTTTGGGGCATAAGATATTTTTATGACAATGACGTTTTTGTCCAACCTCACTGGAGCAAATAAGTCACGCCAAACGCAGCCTTAGTTTAGTGACAATATCCAATCAGCATTTCATATTCATTCCTCCTGCTGTCTGATCCTGTAATAGGCAATCAATACATAATATAAAATTAATCAGGTATTTAATCAAACAGTTGGCATGCTAGTGACAAGGATGGGGAAGAATTCTGAAGATGCTTTGAAGAGAATAATACAGCCAATGCGTTTACCACTCACGCAACTTCAGGATCCATTTTTTCTGCAGGAATGTAGGCGGCCAAGATATGTAGGCGGCCATGGCATGAACTCCATCGAAGACCATACACATAATTTCATCAACACGTGCATACAAATGAAATCAAAAGTAACAATGAAAAAAATTTACTGAGATGAAGATTATTTAGATCTCTCTTGAAAAACCAGAGTAGAGAAAGAGTCACATTTCACAGAACCAGGAAATTAACCTATTTTATCATTTTTGTTTCCTTGCCTTCATCATCAGGAAAATATGGAACTTGGAAGAGAACAAAGAATGAGTATACAGAAAAGCTTCCTTGAGTAGAGGAGGATGCCCTGCTTAGACAAAAAAACAAAGAAAAAAACCATAACCCTAAAAATCACCATAATCTGAACTAAAACAAACATACACAGTTAAAATCGAAGCCCTAATTGGAGTTAAGGAGGAAATAGGGAATAGATCAAACGATTCGACCATCTACAGTCAGCGAATAGAACTCCGACCTCGATATTCAGAAAATAAATACATGCGTTTTCTGGAGGTACAATGGAGGAGAAAATCTTACATGACCTGGGAATCATAGGGCTGCGCCTGAGAGCAAATCGCAAGTGTGCGTACTCCGATGGGAAGACTCCGCGGGGCTGAGGGGATGAGCGATTCCTTCAGTCTTCCATGGAGTAGCCATCGAGGCGACGCGGTATAGGGGAAGAGCGGGGTTTGGAGTTGAAGAAAAGAAGTAGGCCGTCGAGGCGACGCGATATAGGATTCTTATTCGCTCCCCACGTCGGTGCCAGTCGAATAAAGGAAGTAGGATCGCGTCGTGAAGGGTCAGATCGCGAAGGGGGAGCAGGATGGAGATCGCGAATTGGGAGCGAACGGGGAGCGGGATGGAACATCCGTAAATAATACTGTGCAAATAAGTGCGGGAAATATGCCGCCAAAAAATTCTGCAGGGAGATAAGTTTATTCAAATTAATTTTTTTTTGAGAGTCTTGATTTCATGGATGGTTGATATTGGACGGCCAAGAATGAAAGTGTAGTTTTTGATGGAGTCTTGTTATACTTCTTTTTAAAAGAATATATATATATATATATCTTTATTATATAAGTGAATGTAGCATTCTCCGTGCTCTTACCGTACTTTCATTTTCGACCGTTGAATCTTTCACATGTTTTATCCAAATTGTCTTTAATATAAAAAATTAAAAATAAACTTCCCGTGAGAGAGAGTGAGAGAGAGAGAGAGAGAAAGAGAGGAGAGAGAGGGAGAAATAGAGGCGAGAGAAAGAGAGAGGAAAAAAATAATCTTTTTAAGTATATACGTATTTTTTATACAAAATAAATATTGTAATATTAATTTATATTTTTTTACGGTCATTTTGAGTACTCATATGTATATGAGGCGGGCGAAGCCCGCCTGGATGCGGTCGAAGGCCGCCCGACATCATCGCGCCGGGGGTGGGCAAAGCCTGCCGTCGCCAGCCGGATAATGTCGCGCTTGGCCATAGGGGCGGAGCCCCGTGTCGGGCACTCGTATATGTGTGTGTGTGTGTGTGTGTGTTGTATGTATGTGTTTGTGTGTGCATGTGTTTGTGTTTGTGTTGGGGTCGTTTGTGCATGTTTATGCATGATGTGTGCGTGTACGTGTATCTGTGTTTGTGTGTGTAGTATATCGGTGTTTATGTATATCTATATCTGTCTGTATGCCTATGTCTGTATGTGCCTATTGTGGTTTGTGTCTATGTCTGTGTATAGTCTATGTGTGTCGATCATGTGTGTCTATATCTGTGTATATATGTATGTCTGTGTGTCTATGTCTATCTGTGCTTGTTGGTTTTTTGTGTCTAAGTGTATGTGTGTATCTGTGTTTGTGTTGGTCTGTGTCTGTGTCAGTGTTTGTGTTTGTGTCTGTGTGCCTGTGTTTGTGCTTGTGTGTGTCTGTGTCTGTACTTCTATGTTTATTTGTGCATGTGTGTGTCTATGTGTCTGTGTGATCTCTAGCTATGTATGAATGTGCATGTGTGCGTCTGTGTCGTTTGTGTCGTCTGTGTATCTATGTGTGTTTGTGCATGTGTGTGTTTGTGTTTGTGTGTTTGTGTCTGTGTGTTTGTGTCTGTGTTTGTGTGTCTGTGTCTGTCTGTATCTGTGTTTGTGTTTATGTCTATCTGTATCTGCGTGTCGGTGTCTGTGTGCATGTATATGTGTTTGCATGCATGTGTGTCTGTGTTTGTGTTTGTGTCTTTGTTTGTGTGTTTATGTCTGTCTGTGCCATCTATCTATGTTTTTCTGTGTCATCTATCTATGTCGGTGTGTGTGTGTGTGTGTGTGTGTGTATGTCGGTGTCTGTGTCTGTGTCTATGTTTGTCTGTGTCGTCTGTGCCACTGTGATGTTACCCCCGCCTCAATAGTACTACTGTCCTAATGTGACGACGCTCATGCAGCTTGCAAACTCCGCACGCGCGAAAATACTCATGCTGCAATAGTACCACATATATGTCTATGTCTAAACTTAAAAGCAAATCTTATTTAAAAAGTAATTAATACTAGCTTAATTATTGAACCACGTGTTTTATTTACCGATATGACATGTATTTATGACTTACTTTATATCTATTTTCATTAAACCACATGTCTTCTAACAATCGATATGACATGTAATGAGATAATTAATACGATGGTGTGGCAAAGTCGACGAAGAAAGAGAAGATGACGAAACTGTACGTGCAGATGGGTTTGGAGAAACAATTAGCGATATTTTTAATGTCGCGATATTTTTAATGTTACGATATTTATTAGTTATCTCGCGCGCGCCTGTAAGAAAAAAGCGCGCTCTGGCAAAAACTTGCATCTGTGTGAAAAATGCACGTCCGCAAAAAAATGCGTGACTAGTCTAAAATGCACCTTGGAGAAAATGAGTACCGATGATTCGAAAATGCGTGTCAGAGTAAAAACGCACTCCGAGGAAAAAATGTGCGCTTGGGAGACAATACGCCGAGTCAAAAATGCATGCAAGTGCAAAACGCGTGACTGGGCATAAAATGTGCGCTCGGGCAAAAAATGCGCGCGCGAGTGAAAAACACGTGCCCGGCCGAAAAAATACTTTCTCGGGCCATAAATGATCTCTCGAGCCCGCGCCGTGCGTGCGGTTTTGCTCGGAGGTGGTCTCGCGCCCCGTGTGCACCGGAGTGTCTTTGCGTGCCTGAGGGGCCCGTGCGCGCAGTTATTTTTATTCTAAAATTAAGTTAATAAATTAATGTCAAATTGACATTCATTTTTAAATTTGATGTTTTTAATTTTTCAATTTCTTTTTTTCAAAATTTTATGGAGGGAAATTTTTCTCATTCATGTTAGAGAGAGGGAGAGAGGAAGAAAAACTTTTATAAAAATGTTTTTAAAGTTTTATAAAAACTTTATATAATTTTATATATCTTTAACTACTATATATATATAAAGAAACTTTAAAAGGTTTTTTGTTAATATATAAATGTTTTTGAAAAAAATAATTATAAAATTTTGATGTATATTTTTTTGCGATCATTCTAAGTACTCATATGTATATGTTCTGGGCGAAGCCCGCCGGGGTTGGGCAAAGCCCGCCGTCGCCAGTCGTGTACTGTAGTATATGGGCGCACCCCGCTCGAATGCGGGCTCAGCCCGCTAAGAGCCAGCGAGCACGGGCGAAGCCCGTGCGGAGCTGCTCGTATAGTTTTATATTAAACTTTATATGAAATTTTTATAAAATTTTAATAAACTTTTATATAAAATTTTATACACGTTAGTTTATATATAATTAAATTTATAATTATAATTTATTATATATGTAACCGGTTATATATATATATACATATATATATATATATATATATATATATATATACATTATAGAGGTACGCCCGTGCTCGATACTCTCCGCTGTGACAGTACCACGACAGCGACGGTACCTCCGCCAAAACTGTACTCTCCCACTCTCAGACGCTCGATCGATCAATAACTAACAGTGCATAGGAAAAGCGCACGTGCCCCACACGACATTAATTATCCCCGCCTCCATAATGTCGCAGTGCGGCGACGCTCATGTAGCCCGCAAACCCCTGCGCACGAAAATACCCAAAATTTAAAATCTTTAGTTTTGCTTTTTTAAACGCTACAAAAAATCGTCGTCGTAAACGTTTCCTTATATGTGGTGATAATAAATAAATAAAATTATTTTTTAGCAATAATATATTTCTATTTATAAAAAAATTTAAAGGATACATTAGATATTTTTCATGTTACGATAATTAATTAATAATTATCTCTCGCGTGCCTGTAAGACAAATGCATGCTTGGGCTAACAGTACGTACTTGCACCCAGTTGAAAATGCGTGCCCGCGAAAAAATGTGTAACTAGCTAGGCTAAAATGTGCCCGGGTGAGAATAAGCATCATGACGAAAAAAGCGCACCCGAAAAAATATGTTTTTCAAGAAAACGCTCATGAGCGAATAACTTGTGCGCAAACAAAATTGTGCTCCCGAGCCAAAAAGTGTGCGCAGTCAAAAAACGCGCCCTACCAAAAATGAACTCGGGAGAGAATGAGTGATGATTCGAAAATGCATTCTCGCGCGAAAATATGATCCCGGGCAAAAATGCACACTTGGGAGACAATGCGCCCTGACAAAAATGCATGCTAGTGCAAAAACGCGCCACCAGACAAAGAACGCACGCACAAGTGAAAAAAAAACATGCACGGGCAAAAAAATACGCCTTAGGGCCTAAAATGCGCGCTCATGTTTTGAAATTTAATTAATATATTTATTGTAACAAAACTTTGGTTACCCAAAAATACTAATTGTAAGAAAATTCTAATTGTTACAAATACTTTCAAGGTGTTGTCACAATTGCTACTTATTGTGAGGAAATTTTATTATTTTTAACGTAAAACTAGTCTTGTTACAAATACCTGCGCTTATTGTAACAAACATTTTGTTATTGTAACGAATCATAAAATACTTGTTACAAAAAGTTAAGCTTTTGTAACGATTGCAAAATTTCGTTACTAAATATAGCTATTAGTTACAAATTTTTTCTTCATTACAATTTAGTCCTTACTAAAAGTGCATTCTTTTGTAGTTCCAAGATCGATGCTTGAGACAACCTCCATTGAAATACATCAATGTTGGTGACCATAATCTTGTTCGTTCACACTCTCTCCACAACACCGGTTTGACTCAAATCCGTAAATCAATAGGACTTTAGGTTTAAGATGAGGCTTAGGTTTAGGTGAGGTATTCAATGATAAAAATGATGGCTCAAGCACTAAACCCAAATGAGCTAGCACACAAACTATCCTCAAGCACCACACAAACACGCGGGTACACAATACCCCCAGACTTGGACTTAACAACATGGGTGTGTGCACCGCCTACTCCTAAACATAAATTTTTACCAAAAAGATTTTTCACTTAAGCTCATCTCTTTTTTTTCTTTTTCTTTTTTTTTCTTTTCTTTTCAAAACATTTTCAGTAAAATGAGCAATGAAGCGCGTCCACATTCTCTCAAGAATATCACAACAACAACACTCCAATCATGAGGGTAATATACAACTAAAGCTCAGATTTGGGTGTGCGACTAGGATTGACTTTTAGGCTTTGGTGCGAAAAAGTGGGGCTGAATCAAAGAACGGGCAGGCACAACTGGGCTAACGAGGATAAAACGATAGGAATGGGTACACAGGCTCAACCGGGCCAAAATGATGGCCTATATCACATTCACGCAATTGACTAACCATATACCCATGCTTCAAGAGTCGCTTGGGGCAAGTTCTTAGCAACCGAGAAAGATAATCCTTCCTCCCGACTCGGGCAATATGAATCTAGCAAACTTCTACACACATCCCTACGCTACCGTTGGATCCACACCGGATTCACAATTTTTGAGTATAGTAAACAATATTTACGCTAATAGAAAGATATAAACTAAAAGCATAACAAGAAATTGACTCTACAAAAATTTCTATGCAAGATATGAGCACTTGACTAGGAGCACTACAGGAGTCAACATTTTACTCCGCATCACAATCCTAAACCAGCATAATGATTCTTCAAATCACAAAAAAAAGATAAATTTGACTCGCAACATGCCAACAGCTAAGCGTGCGCTCATGTGGGTGATGTGAAGTGCAATGAGATAATAAATATAAACTTCCTAACACATCATTCTAGCATGCATGTGCATGTAATTGTAAGCACAGGCTCGCTCCCCCCAGACTTGAATTGAAAAAAAAATCAAATATAACATTTCAAAGTAAATTAAAAGCTGGGTTAAGAGTACTTATGTTCCTAAGAGCATGCCAGAAGATCAGTAAGAAGTACAGAAAAAGCCCCCCTACGAAGAATCACAACCACTGCCCTCACAAATAGAAAATACCTGCAAAGGGTGGTCTCCGCACAAGAAAACTGAAATAACATAAAACTAACTACTTTTTGCTGGCGATAAATTAAAAGACAAGAAAAAAAATAAGATAACTACTGGGGTTATTGTCCTCCCAGCACGACTTATTCAGAAAGAAAAAGGTTCTAGCTAATGGGGGTATGGAAAGAGAAGTGGACATGCAACTGTTCTAATATCCGTATCGGTAACGGGTACCGATACGGTGATAAAACAACTACCCCTGTACCTAAATAAAGATAATACATGCTCATCACAGGTAGAGGGAAGAGAAAGAAAGTGGCGGAGGGAGATTCCTCCACTCTACTTTCACCAAAATAAATTCCTTGCCTCACAAGGTGTCATCAACAAGGAGGCAACAGGAGGGGAATACAATACATGGCAGGTCCTTTATAGAGGGGGGTTAACCTCCTCACACAAGGGGACATGCACATCATTGAATTGGGCAAACTGCACCAAGTCCTCCTGCATTACCTATGATGACTCAACCTGCAAAGGCTCAGAAGAAGAAGAAGGTGGGTCAAGGAATAAAAGAGATGAAAAACTTAATGAGACATCAATCGGGGGAGTGGTCCCGGCTCACTCCCATCAGGTTGGGGAAGTAAAATAATGTTGGCATTGTCATTAACGCTACAAGGTTCGGCGGGATCGACAGTGGCCATGCCTAAGACTTGCACTTCCTTCGCCGGTGCTGAGGAAAACTCCTCTCCACGTAGAAGGTTGTCCTCCTCCATAAGAGCAGGCACACTTAGATCGCCAGCCTCATCTTGCGACATGTCATCAACAATGTCGTCTACGACGAATGTAGTATGCACAACAGGGGGAGGAAGGGTGCTTGGATAAAAGTCAAGCACCGATTCCTCACAAAGAATCAAATCCACGCAAGGTGATGGATGCACAGGGGAGATGGGCTCAGCCATGTTAGTGCCTAGATCAGCCACACATCTTGTGATTGTGTCCACATCATCCCCTTCAAAGCATGAAGGTGATATTGCCACATAACCAGATGTTGAAGGTGTGTTGGCAGAAGTAGGAGTCGGGACGATCCGGATATCCGATTCATCATCCTCATCCAATTGGCAAAGATAAGCAGCACAATCCTTCAAAGCATGATTCGTGCTCTGACAAAACAAGCACTGCCTTGCGGGCTTCTTTGGAACAGCGGGTGCTGAATCCGAAAAGAAGTATGACGGTAAAGGCGCAGCAGAATAGCCATAGGACTTCCGCGCAACATATGGAGTACCAGATGAAGTCGGTGCTCCATATATTGGGCCATGAGTGCTAGGGTCATTATCTCCCTTTGGACATCTATCACTAGCGTGAGAGATATCTCCACACCAACGACAACGAATATTAAATGAAGCCCACATAGTGTGAAGATAAAATGATTCAAAATAAAGAGAACTGTTGTACAAAATACTATACCTAATAATATTTACTAAAACAACCTAATATAAAACAAGAAAAACAGAAAACAAAGAAATAAAACAAAAAGGATGCAATAAACAAATGGAAGGGCTTCTCTCTCAGATTCTCCCTCTCCAGAAAACTCACACGTCTGTGTTCCCCAGCAACGGCGCCAAAAACATGATGCACAAATCTAGCACGCCGCTATAGGCGGTAGCGAGACTGCGGCACGAAACGACAGTGTACCGATCGTTCAAGTAATATAAAACGAGGAGTGAATACCCGAGTATCGAATCTCGAAGGAACACAGTAAGGTGGAGTTAACTATTGAGAAAGGACTTGAGATCGAAGTCCAAAAGGTCGGGGTTGCGAAGGATGGCTGGTTTGTGGAAAATAAAAGAAAATACTACAACTACTCCTATGTAATGCCGCTATGCAATGCTTCGCTTGCCAGGAGGGAGACTACGTAGGCCTTGAGCGCACTACTTTGCAAGGGCGGATGGACGAGTAAGCAAATAGAATGAGGGTCGCAAGCACGCCATTAGCAATTACTAGTGCGGCAACGAACACTATGGCGGAATGGAAAATGGATGGGGGCGCACCTCATACACACATATAAACAAAAGATAAATTCACATAGATATGAACTAACTTTATATAGCAAGGTTTATAGTGTTCATCATCAAAATACAAAAGATCTAACAATTACAACAATCAATACAAAGAAGAAGCAAGTGAGGAATCGACCGAATCCGAAGTCTTGTTGAAGGTTCACGGTTGGAATCGCTAGGTTGTCAATCCTCATCCAAGATCGGTCCTCAACTGCGTCCGGGGTAGAGAAGGCTGTCACAACCTTCTAATGGCCTGTCTTCTTCGTGTCACGATCCAGCCGCACGACCAAGCTTCCTTCTCCTTGGATAATGGTGGATGTAGGGATAAATCCTTCTCTTTAGAGCTTGAGGATGATGGAGGAGGCCTAGGGCCAAGCCCTCATGGAATGTGGGAAGGGTACGGACCTGGAACTCCTTTGCGGCGGAAAAAGGGCGAAGATTGTACGATCCCCGTACCAAGGCGAAGCTGCGCTTGTATAGAAAAGAATCAGAAAATTGTTCACGCACGGTCGAACGCACGACCGTGCATGGACCGTGTGATATTAATAAAAAGGAAATCCCAGGAAGACGACCTGGAGCACCCGTGTGTTTTACTCACGCACGGGCAAATCTATCCGTGCGTAAAAATGCACGGGCAAATTCAGAAAGCCAAAAACAAGGCTAAACAGGTCGATTGTGCGATTCCTTCACGCACGGGCAACTGTCCGTGCATAGAGATGCACGATCAATGACAGAACAACATTTTCCTCCACAGAATTGGGCGCATGACCAAAACCGACCGTGCGTCAACAAAACGCACGACTGTGCGATATACACAGAAATGAATTCTGGATAAAATTAATGAACCGTCCTCCTGCATCAGCCACAACATAGCTAGGAATACCCCTCCAGCTAAAGTAGAAAATGCATAAAAAGAATGGGGAGCACGTTGTGCTTACCCCCAACAATAAAACGCGAAATTGCACACCACAACGAGCCTAAGAGTGCACTTAGCAAGGAATATCAAATATGAACAAAAGCATGCCTAAAGTGTAGTGCATAGACTAGCAAATTGGCCCAGATGAGTCCATAAATGTATATATAAATGGGACTCAACACCGCTCTTTGCGAGGTTGTCCTAAGCTCGCAAAGAATCATCCAACCCTGAGTGTTCGCCGGCGACTGTTGTCCTGTTAGGAATCTTTTGTGGGTCCCACCCGCGGGTTATAAATATCGCCCAAGCCCCGGTGACGCGCACCCTCATTTTCTTTTTCTCTTTCTTTCCCCTCTTACTATAACTATCAAAAATGCAGATTTCCAAGGAGCTTGAGGCTCGCCTGAGGGCCTCTAAGGCCGGCGGGATGTTGGCCATGGCCAAACCTCCCGCATGGATTAATTGCCTAAAGACCCGAGGACGAAACAATTTTACTAGATTCTTCTCCAAATAGCCGGTCCCCCGGGAGGGTAAGAATTATCTTTCTCACAAAACTATTCGATTAACATCTCTGAATCTCGCTTGATCGTAGGATCTTACAGCCAACAAGGATGTTGGCGAGCCCATAAATGAGTCCCTCAACCTTCCCCTATCGAACACAGATCTCGCTGGCGAGAACGCTGCGGGTACATTACCTATTCTCGCTTGCCTACACTCATTTTGTTGTCTAACGACTTCTCGCTTCTTGGTTTTTGTAGTCTCGCCCGCGCGACCCCGGGGCACCAGGATCTGCGACCTCTATCCTCGGTCATCCCCGACACAGACATACCAATGCCGAAGTTCAACCTCATGGGGAGTGAGGAATCAGGCATCTCGCGACCGGCAAATTTTCCTCCTGTAAGCAACGTGAAATACCCTCCTGGTTTGGGCAAATCTATCTTTCCCCATTATGGCACTGCGTTTCAGGGTCGGCCCGGGCCTTCTCTCCTTCCTCCGGGTAAGTGTTCATGTATCTTTATCGTATACGAAGATTTTCCCTAAACTGTTAAATCTACCTGTGGTCTATCGCAGAGATCTCCGAGTCCCCGCACACCTATTTTGATTTTGGGGATGAAGAGATGTCCCCCTTCTAGAGCAGGTGGAAGACTTCTTGGGTGATCCGCGAGACCCCGAAGCTATGAAGCGGCGAACTGCCGAGTTGTTCCAGAAGCAAGGTCGGATGCTGCTGGACCTCAACCTTCAGGCGAGAAGAGACAGAGAGGCTGCCGTGGAGAGGCATGCCGCTCTGATGGATGAGTGTGCGAGGCATTTGCGCCGCGATACCTCGTGACCCTGACGAGGCTGCGACCTCGCCGGACGTGCATATAGCGAGGATTAAAGATTATGCCCATCTAATTTATTGTGAGGCTCGTGCTGCCATTGATTACTACAATTCAAGGGTACTGCCAAGGTCAGGATCGCGAGGTGGCGGTAGGTGGAAATGGCTACCTCATTATTCTCGCAAAACTAGCCTCCTCTCTGCGAACTCTTTCCATTTATTGTCTTATTTGTTATTAATTTGGACAATATCGCGACAACCGCGACTTCTATTGATTCTCGCTCGCTAGGAGATATTAACAATTACTTATGGTTTCTTTCTCGCGATTCTCATAGTACCACCCTTTTCATATTTTATTCTCGCTATGAGTTACGTGATTCTCGCGAAATATCGGCTCATACTAACCTCGCAGGATTATGTCTCTCGCATGTTTTTTGCGAAACAATTTGAGTTCTCGCACGCCATCATGATGTGACGTTTTGGCTAGCTGCACCCCCGATGCTTGGGTTTCTTCCCGCATTTTTTTATTTTTCTATAAATAGCCGCTCATAACTAGTTCTACCTACCACATTAATCGTCAACCCTTCTTCTTCCTCTGCGCGGGAGCTCTCGCATCCTCTTTCTCGCAATCTTCTCTTTTCTTCGCAGATTTTCCAAAATGGGCGTCGACTCTGGCGAGGCTGAGGGTCGTCTGAAGTGTTCTTGGGCCTTCACCGACCACTTTTTCTTCTGTTGCAACTTGATGGAGGAGGAGTACCTTACTGCCCTCGCCTACTTCATCCCTCCTGGGTTCACGGCTCGCCGCCCTAGCGAGGAGGAGGTGATAAATTCCCCCTAGCTGATGAGCTAGGCATCCCCACCGCACATTTCGCAGTCGGCCTTCGGCTGCCCCTTTGGCCCGAACTTCGCCAGGTACCCATCATCTTGCTTACTTTTCCTCTCTTGCGAGAATAATCTCGCTCGCGAGATTTTTACCTTTCTGTGTACTGCTCTCCAGGTGTTCAAGCACTATGGTGTGGTTCCGGCTCAGCTCACCCCCAACGCCATCGCCGTCATTGTCGCGTTTGCTTGCTACATGCGAGAAGAGCACATTGAATTCGGTCTGCTGGTCTTTCGGAAACAGTTTTCTTTCAGGGCCTATAAGGATGGCACCGCCTATTTTGTGGGGTCTGGGACCAAGGTCGTCGAGACCGTGAACAAGACCCACTATTGTGCCCAGAAGTTCCTCGTCATGAAGGGGAGCTTCAGCAACGTCCTGTTCCCGCCTATTCAACATGGCGAGAGCACCTATCACCCTACCCCCCCCCCCTCGCCCTCGGCGGCCATGACGTTGCCCTGCTTTAGTTCTTCCTCAAGAAGAACTTCGAGGTGGTCCATCTCCGCTAAAACATCGACTCGCTACCACCAGTACTCCCTGAGGAGGGTAAGAATCCCGCTCGCTACTTTGCTTTCTTTTATTCTTCAATCATTCTAACTAGATCCTTATCAGGTGAGCGAGATCTTCCTCTCAACCCTCCTTCTGCGAGCAATAGGATACCCTCCGCTGCCCTCTCTCTCGCGACAATGGGAGCGGAGGCCTACCGCGAGACCCTCGCTACGACCCCCACCCCCCCCCCCCCCCCCCCCCCCCGCCCCCTCCGCCTTCCAAGAAAAGACCGGTGGCTTTCGACAGCAAAGGCCCCAACCAACCATCTTCAAAAAAGAAACAAAAGAAGGGTGAGGGATCGCTCGCTTCTGAGAAGGGGAAGCAGCATGCCGAGCCCTCCCTCGGCGAGATCGACCTCACCAGCCTCCCTGAGGAGAGGGAGACCGAGGAGCTGGCATAGTGCTTGAACAGAGCGACATGCCCTCACTACCTCTCTCCCATCCAACTTGTTCTCTGTCTTATCCCTCTTTTCTATTTTATAGGATGCCGATGCAGTCGGGCGAGCTGACGCTCGCATCCTCAGCTTGGAGGGCGAGGTCTCGGCGTTGAGGGCCAATAATCGCGAGCTGACCCGCGCTGGCGTCCCCCCTTCTCCTCGCCATTTGAAGGAAGAGCGGCAAGCCCAAGACGAGGAGATCTGTGAGGAGTCCACCAACGCGGCTCGCTACATCATGCAGGCTATGAAGGGGTCCATCTTGTTGTCTGCCGAGGCCGAAAACCTGAGCATTTAAGATATCATCCCTGAGCTCTTCATCCCGCTCCCGCCAGTTGCGAGCAGTGATGACGAAGAGTCTATGAGCAACCCTTGAACATTGTAACACTTTCCTTTTGTTTTTTTTCAACATTTTTTAGCTGGCGAGATCGCCGCGTTATGTAACCAGAGAAATATAAAAATGAAGATTTTTTGCCCCTTCCATTGTGTTCATTTTTTTGCAATTAACTTTTTTCTGCGTTCAACCTTATTCTCGCGTACTCGTCATTGTATTCGTCACGTTTGGTCTCTCTTAACTCGTAATCGTCCCATCTCGGCATAGGAAATACGCTTGATGAGTCCCAATTATATACACATTTTCGGACTCATCTGGGCTTGTTTTCACACACATGCACTTCACTTTTAGTTCATTAGTGCTTATATTTCACTATTTCATTATTCTCACTTGATGTGCTTGCTTAGACCCGTTGTGGTGTCCAAATGCGTTCTTTATTGTTGGGGGCAATCACAATGTGCTCCCCATTCTTTTTATGCTTTTATACTTGTGTTGGAGGTGTGTTCCCAACGTTTGGATTTGATGTGCAGGTGGGCAGATCGTCCATATTGCCCAGAATTCATCCTGTATGAATCGCACGGTCGTGCGTTTACTTGACGCACGGTCGGCGGCGGTTGTGCGCTATGATCGACTGGTCAATATGGTGATCTGCCTCGCTCGTGTGTTTTCTTCACGCACGATTGGACTCAACCGTGCGCAAACAAAACGCACGACCTCCTGTTCTTTGCTGGATTTCGAGCTTTCTGAATTTACCCGTGCGTTTTTGCGCACGATCATCTTCGACCGTGCATGAGTAAAACACACGGGCGCTCTGGGTCGTCTTCCTGGCCTTTGTTCTCGATTATTATCGCACGACTCACGCACGGTCGTGTGTTCTACCGCGCGTGACCAAATTTCTGACTTTTTCTATAAAAGTTGCAGATCTCAACCTAATTCGGAGTTTGCCCGATCCATCTTCTTTCCCGCGCCTAAGGGTTCCAGCTCCATTCCAGTCCGCAGTTCCACACCGCCCACCATTTGGAGGTGCTCCGAGCTTATTCTTCACGTCAATCTTGAGCCGGAGCATCCTCTCGGGCGCCTCCATCATCCAAGTGCTTCAAGGAGAGGATTTCGCCTCCATCTTCATCGCCAAGCAAAGAGTTCTTCGCATCAGACGTGGCCGGATTGTAGTTTACCGGAGAAGACGGGTCCATTGGGAGGAAGTGACAGCCCTCCTCTACCCCGGACGATAGTTGGGACAGAGCTAGGACGCGGATTGACAACCCGACTATTCCTACCGAGAATCTATAACAAGCCTCCGGATTCGGTTGTATCTCTTGCATTTTTCTCTACTTGTGTGAATGTATTTGGTTGTGTTCTTCATTTTATTGATGATGTTGTGTTATAAACATATTTGCTCTTCATGATAATTCATGTGTATGAAATGATGTTGTATGTTTATTAGTCACTAGAGGTGCGCCACCAAATCCATTCCTCCCCACTACATTCCACTCCGCAAACCCGCCATTCCACTACGTGAGCCTACTCTTCCATCCGCCAAGCTAAGTTGTGCTCATGGCCCGTGTAATCCACCCCGACTCCGCCGGTGCGAACCACTCCATCTGCTTGCCTACTTGTCCATCCGCCCTTGCAAAGTAGTGCATTCAAGGCCTACGTAGTTTCGATCCCGCCTAGCAAAGCAGTGCGCTCAAGGCCTGCATAGGAGTAGTTGAGTAGTTGTTTTCTTTTATTTTCCACAATCCAAATCACCCCCCTTTTCCGCATTCCATTCGACTGAAGGACTTCGATCTCAAGTCCTTTCTCAATAGTTAACTCCACCTTACTGTGTTCCTCCGAGATTCAATACTTGGGGATCACTCCCACATTTTATATTTCTTGAACGACCGGTTCACTGCCGTCTCGTGCCGGAGTCTCGCTACCGCCTATACCGGTGTGCTAGATTTGCGCATCAAGTTTTTGGCACCGTTGCTGGGGACCACAGGCGCATGAGTTTTCTGGAGAGGGAGAATCTGAAAGTGAAGCCCTTCCATTTGTATATTACATCCTTTATTTTATTTCAGTTCTTGTTATTCCTTTTTCCTGTTTTATCTTAGGTTGCTTAGAAAATTATTGTTGGAGGTAGTATTTTGCACAATAATGTTTTTCTTTTCAATCTTGTTATCTTCACGCAATGTGGGCTTCTTTTAATATTCGTTGCCGTTTGTGCGGAGATATATCTCATGCTAGTGATAGATGTCCAAAGGGAGATGATAGCCCTAGCACTCAAGGCCTAGTATATCGAGCACCGACTTTGTCTGGAACTCCATATGGTGCACGTAAGTCCTATGGCTAGTCTTCCGCTCCGCACATGCCCTTTTTGCATTCATCTCCGGTCCAATTTGAGCCGAAGAAAAATGCAAAACAGTGCTTGTTTTGTTGGAGCGTGGATCACGCCTTGAAGGATTGTGCTGCATTTCTTCGCCAATTGAACAAGGATGACGAGCCGGATATTCGGATCGTCCCAACTCCTAACTCTGGCTGCACACCTTCCACCTCAAATTACGTTGATGTCTCACCTTCAAGTTTTGAAGGGAATGATTCAGACACGCTCATCAGAGTTGTGGCTGATCTAGGCTCTGACATCGCCGAGCCTATCTCCCCTATCCATATATCACCATGCATGGATTCGATTCTTTGTGAGGAATCGGTGCTTGACTCTTGTCCAAGCACTATTCCTCCCCCTATTGTGCATACTACTACATTTGTCTCTGACAACATTACTGAGGATGTTTCGCAGGATAAGGTAGGTGATTTATGTGTTGTACATATTCTTATGGAGGAGGATATTTTCCAAGGTGACGAGGATTCTACCTCAGCACCGGTGGAGGAAGTCCAAATCGTGGAGGAGGTCACTGATGAACCTACTGAGCCCTACAGAATTGTAAATGATGCCGACATTATTTTACTTCCCCAACCTCTTGGGAGTGAGACCGGGACCACTCACCCGATTTTAGATCATTTAAGTTTTTCTTCTCTTTTATTTCCTGACCCCCTTCTTCATCTGAGCCTGTGCAAGTTGAATCTTCACAGGTACTTCGGGAGGACTTGGAGCTTTTTGCTCAAGTCAATGAGGAGCGTATCATCATATGTGAGGAGGTTGACCCTCCTCCATAGTGGGAACCTCACTCATCACCTTTTCCTCCTGCTGCCCCCCTGGAGATGACACCTTGCTGGGTAAGGATTTATTTTGTGGTGAGACGAGTGAGGACCAACCTTCCTCCTCCTCTTACTTCCTATTTGCTCTACCTGTGTTAAGCAGACATTATTATTTAGGTAGAGGGGTAACTGTTCTGTCTCCATATCGGTACCCGCTATCGACATGCATATTAGAACAGTTGCCTGTTCATTTCCTTTTCCATACTCCCATTAGCTAGAACTATTTTAAATTTAAATAAGTCGTGCTGGGATGACAATAACCCAAGTAGTTATCTTACCTTTTCTTGCATTTTTATTTCATCTAGTTTAGTTTAGTTAGTGTTTTTCATTTTATTTTGTATATTTCCTTTTGTTATTGGCGGAGCTCACCCCTGCAGAAATTTTCTATTTGTGAAGGAGGTGGTCGTGATTCTTCGTATGACGGCTTTACCTTGGATTTTCATGCATCTTCTGGTATGCTCAATATCTAATCATTGGGTACTCTCTTCCCCTAGCTCATTTCTGAATTTCATAGCTATATATCATGTGTTTTATCTAGTTTAAGTCTGGGGGAGAGCAGTTTTGTGTGCCCACTCACATGCACCATTGCATAGCATGCTAGAAGTACTTTAATTTTAGTTTATTGAAAATTGTTGTTCATTCACTTTGCGCACCGCATCACCCACTTGAGCGTGTACTCATCTGTATGCGTGCTCTGAGTTGAATTTAATTCTTCTGCACATTTGGGAAAGTCTAGGTGCTCGCTTAGGACTATGTAGCGGAGTAAAATGTTGACTACGGTGTTCCTAGTCAAGTGTTCGGTTGTATAGAAATTTGTGTAGATTGAACTACTTTTTATACTTGCAGTTTTATATTTTTTTCCATTAGTGTAAATGTTGTTTACTCTACTCAAATGGTGAATCCGGTGTGAATCAAACGGTAGCATATGGATGTGTGTAAACGATCGCTTGACTCGTATTGCTTGAGTCGGGAGAAAGGAGAATCTTTCTCTGTGTCTAGAACTTGCCCCAAGCGATTCTTGAAGCATTGGCATAGGATAGTTCTAGTGCGTGAGAATGACAGAGGCCATTATTTTGACCTGGTTGAACTTTTTATTTCATGCCTATCGTCTACCCTTGCTATCCCCTATGTGCCTCCCCTTTCATTGATTCAGCTCCGCATATATCTCACCAAATCCTAAAAGCCTAACCTAGTCGCACACCCAAATTTGAGCTTTAGTCGTGTTGTATTTTCATTATTGGGGTGTTGATGTGGTGAATTTCTTTTGTGAAAATGTGGTTGTGCTTCATTGCTAAATTTGCTGAAAAGGATTTGAAAAGAAAAATGAAAAAAAGAAAAAGAAGTAAAAAAAAAGATGAGCTTAATTGAAAAATCTTTGTATAAATTTATGATTGGGACTAGGCGGTGCACACACCCATGTTGCAAAAATCCAAGTCTGAGGGTGTGGTACACTTGCATTCAATGTTGGTGTGCGAGGAATTGTAATAAAGCTCCTTTGGGTTTAGATGTATCAAGCCTTCATATTTATCTTTGTTTACCTCACCATATCCCAATCCCTATTTAAAAACCTAAAGTCCTACCGACTCGCACTACGAACCAATCTAGTGTCGTGGAGAGAATGTGACCGGGCGAGCCTATGGTCACCGACACCGATGGATTTCGATGGAGTTTGTCCGGAATCCCAACTTAGGAAATGCTCGTCTCAGCGTTTATTTTACTTTCTCCGTATGCATAACCGGATGATTCACCGTAGTTCACCATTTTGAGTAGTTGTAATATGCTTTTACTCTTTTAGAAATATATAAACTATTTGTATAATGAGAAATCTTCTCTATTATTCTTCTTATGCACGTGAGCATGCGACTTCACATGGTACTCTGTATTGTAATTCCAAGCCATCTACTTTTCTTTCCCCGCTTGCTTAGAATTTGTTTGCTCGGGACGCGCAAACATGTAAGTCTGGGGGTGTGATGAGTACCAATTATATACACATTTTCGGACTCATCTGGGATTGTTTTCACGCACATGCACTTCACTTTTAGTTCATTAGTGCTTATATTTCACTGTTTCATTATTCTCACTTGAAGTGCATGCTTAGACCCATTGTGGTGTGCAATTGCGCGCTTTGTTGTTGGGGGCAAGCACAATGTTCTCCACATTCTTTTTATGCTTTTATACTTGTGCTGGAGGTGTGTTCCCAGCGTTTGGATTTGTTGTGCAGGTGGGCAGATCGTCCATATTGCCCAGAATTCATCCTGTATGAATCGTACGGCCTTGCGTTTACTTAACGCACGGTCGGCGGCGGTCGTGCGCTATGATCGGCTGGTCAATATGGTGATCTTCCCCGCACGTGCGTTTTCTTCACGCATGGTTGGACTCAGCCGTGCGCGAACAAAACACACGACCTCCTGTTCTTTGCTGGATTTCGAGCTTTCTGAATTTACCCGTGCATTTTTACGCACGGTCAGCTTCGACCGTGCGTGAGTAAAACGCACGGGCGCTCTGGGTCGTCTTCCTGGCCTCTGTTCTCGATTGTTATCGCATGGCTCACGCACGGTCGTGCGTTCGTCCGTGCATGACCAAATTTCTGACTTTTTTCTTAAAAAGCTGCAGATCTCGACCTAATCTGGAGTTCGCCCGATCCATCTTCTTTCCCGCGCCTAAGGGTTCCAGCTCCGTTCCAGTCCATCGTTCCATCACCGCCCACCATTTGGAGGTGCTCCGGGCTTATTCTTCACGTCAATCTTGAGCCAGAGCATCCTCTCGGCTGCCTCCATCATCCAATTGCTTCAAGGAGAGGATTCCGCCTCCATCTTCATCTCCAAGCAAAGACTTCTTCGCATCAGACGTGGCCAGATTGTAGTTTACCAGAGAAGATGGGTCCATTCGGAGGAAGTGACAACCCTCCTCTACCCCGGACGATAGTTGGGACCGAGCTAGGACGCGGATTGACAACCCGACTATTCCCACCGAGAATCTACAACAAGCCTCCGGATTCGGTTGTATCTCTTGCATTTTTCTCTACTTGTGTGAATGTATTTGGTTGTGTTCTTCATTTTATTGATGATGTTGTGCTATAAACATATTTGCTCTTCATGATAATTCATGTGTGTGAAATGATGTTGTATATTTATTAGTCACTAGAGGTGCGCCACAAAATCCATTCCGCCCCACTCCATTCCACTCCGCAAACCCACCATTCCACTACGTGAGCCTACTCTTCCATCCGCCAAGCTAAGTGGTGCTAACGGCCCGTGTAATCCACCCTGACTCCGCCGGTGAGAACCACTCCATCCGCTTGCCTACTCGTGCATCCTCCCTTGCGAAGTAGTGCGTTCAAGGTCTACGTAGTTTCCATCCCGCCTAGCGAAGCAGTGCGCTCAAGGCCTTTATAGGAGTTGTTGAGTAGTTGTTTTCTTTTATTTTCCACAATCCAAATCACCCCCCTTTTCTGCATTCCATTCGACTTAAGGACTTCGATCTCAAGTCCTTTCTCAATAGTTAACTCCACCTTACTATGTTCCTCCGAGATTCGATACTTGGGGATCACTCCCACATTTTATATTTCTTGAATGACCGGTTCACTGCCGTTTCGTGCAGCAGTCTCGCTACTGCCTATAGCGGTGTGCTAGATTTGCGCATCAACGCTTACAATCGGCCTCATTATTTTCTTATTCTCGCCTACCTTAGGGTCTCTGTTTCCCTCCAGGCCTAGCGAGGAGTGGTCTATCCTCCCCCTTTTTGGCTTCGACGGGCGAGACCCCTCTAGGAGTTCTCGCCTAGTTCGGTGTCAATAAGTATTCGCCTCTCGCCCAGGTTGGCGACTGTTTCTTGTTTCCCGTGAGAACTCCGCTTCTCGCCGAACGAGAAGACCGTTAGTTCCAAATTCTGGGAATCACTGAAGATTGAAACTCATTTTCATTTTATATTTCCTATTTCCTGCGAGAACTCTTCTTCTCGCCGAGCGAGAAGACTTCTAGTTCCAGATTCTGCCAGCCTCTCCAGAGATCAACCTGACCCACCGTCTATGAGGGCCCGATAGCAGAATCGATCTGGGGCATTCCAACACCAATACTTATCACCTTTCCAACCTCTCCAGAGATCAACCTTACCCGCCGTCTATGAGAGCCCATCTGCGAAATCGATCTGGGGCACTCCAGCCCAAACTTTGTTGCCCTGCCAGCCTCTCTAGAGATCTACCTGACCCACCGTCTATGAAAGCCTGGTAGCGGAATCGATCTGGGGCATTCCAGCACCAATACTTGTCGCCTTGCCAGCCTCTCCAGAGATCAACCTGACCCACCGTCTATGAGAGCCCAACAACGGAATCGATCTTGGCATTCCACCACCAATACTTATCACCTTGCCAGCCTCTCCAGAGATCAACCTGACCCGCCGTCTATGAGAGCCCGATGGCGGAATTGATATGGGGCACTCCAGCACCAAACTTCGTTACCCAGCCAGCCTCTCGAGAGATCTACCTGACCCACCGTCTATGAAAGCCCGGCAGCGGAATCGATCTCGGGCATTCCATCACCAAACTTTGTTACCCTTCCAGCCTCTCCAGAGATCTACCTGACCCACCGTATATGAAAGCCTGGCAGAGGAAACGATCTGGGGCATTCCAGCACCAAACTTTGTTGAGGACCCATGGTTAGTATAGAAAACAACATGTGATGAATTGTTCATGCAAATAGATTTTCATAAAAAACTCAAGGATAGAAACGCTTTAAATCTTCCCCACATCTGGCTCGGCCGAGGGGTACCCCTTCCACATCCTGGAGGTGATACCCTCCCGACTTCAGCACTTCGCTTACAATGTATGGACCCTCCTAGTTGGGGTAGTGCTTACCCATTGTTGCTCCCCTTCCGGCTGCATCGACCTTCTTCAGCACCAGATCCCCCTTCTGGAAGTTCTTCACCCGGATGTGCTTGTCAAAGTACCGAACCATCCACCGTTTTATTTCCTGCTGCCTAATGGTGTCCAGGTCTCGGATCACTTCTACCAGATCCAAGGACAACCTTTGCCTTTCTTTGTTGTTTTCCTTCCATTCTTCATCTCCCTCCCCTGCGGCGGCCACCCTAGGTGACTTGACCTCGAATTCGACGGGGAGGACGGCCTCTGACCCGTGAGATAGCTTTATGGGGGTCTCTCCAGTGGCCGTGTTTGGGGTGGTCCTCAGGGCTTAAAGGACCAATGGTAATTGCTCCACCTAGCGCCCTCTAAGGTTCTCGACCTTCTTCTTCAATAAGTTCACAATGATTTTGTTCGCGGCCTCCACCTGCCCTTTACTCCCAGGGTGGTGGACTGACGCGAACTGAAGGTCTATGCCAAGCTGAGTGCAGAAGCTGACGAATTCATTGCTGGCAAACTGTGGCCCGTTCTCCGTGACTATGGCTAGTGGAAGACCATGCCTGCAAATTATCTCACCCCAAACAAAATTCTTTACTACTCGGGAGGTTACCTTGGCCAACGCTTTTACCTCGATCCACTTGGAGATGTAGTCTATCAACACTAGCAGGAACTTCCTTTGGCCGCTTGCTTGGGGGAAAGGTCCTACCAGGTCTAATCCCCATATTGCAAATGGCCAGGGGGCTGTGATCGCTCGGAGCCTCTAGGCTCGAAGGATTTGGAGAGGAGCGTAGAGCTGACACTTTGGGCACCTCCTGGAGAACTCCGCCGCATCCTTGCTGAGGGTGGGCCAGAAGTAGCCCTGCCTCAGAACTCTTCCCCCCAAGGTCCTTCTTCCTGAGTGACTGTCGCACTCTCCTGAGTGAATATCTTCTAGGACCCTTGGGGCCTCCTCCTCTGAGACACAACGAGCTAGGAGCCCCGAGAGGGTCTTCCTATATAGCAACCCTACATGTAAGGAGTAATATGTTGATTTATACCTGAGTCATTGCTTGTCTACCCCTTCCTCGGGGAACTTCCCTGAGGTCAAGAACGTGATGAAGGGATCCATCCACGACACCCGCTGATCCACCTCCATCAGCTCCCCCTCCTCGATGGAGGGTTGGAAGAGTTCCGACACCGTTCCTCCAGCCTGGGGACCGAACTTGGCCAGGAGATCCGCCTGGGTGCATTCCTCCCTTGGGACATGCTTGATGGAGAAAGTGTGGAACTGCCCGATCACCCCCTTGACCTTCTCCAAATCCCGCTGGAGAGTTGGCTCCTTGACCTCAAACTTGCCCTTGATCTGGCAGGCCACTACCATGGAGTCTGTTGAGACCTCGACGTCCTGCACCCCCAACTCCCGGGCTATGCGAAGGCCCGCTATCACTGCCTCAGACTCCGCCTGGTTGTTGGTGAGAGGGAAGTGAATGCGGATTGCTTGCTCTATCCTCGTCCCTTGAGGGCTCACCAAGACTACTCCCCACCCCCCAAAAGAGTGTCTTCCTGACACGCCGTCAACTAGCATCTTCTAGGCCACTGGACGGGGTAGTTCGGACTCTTCTACCTCGGTCACATAGTCGGCCATGAAATCCGCCACTGCTTGTGCCTTTATGGACACTCTGGGCACGTAGGAGATGTTGAATTCACTTAATTACACCGACCACTTGGCCAATCTTCCAGAGTGTTCCACTCCCTCCATGACGTTATGAAGGCGGTGGTCGGTCACCACTTTGATGGGGTGTGCTTGGAAATAGGGTCGGAGCTTCCTGGCCAACACCACCAGGGTGAAGGCCAGCTTCTCGAGAATTGGATACCTAAGCTCGGCCTTCCTAAACACCCTGCTTACATTATATATTGGGTGTTGTTTCTTCCCTTCTTCACGGACCAACATCGATCACACCGCTTCTAACCCTACCCCCAGGTATAGGGACAGGTCCTCCCCTTGCCTTGGCCCTTGTAATAGTGGGGCATGGGTTACTTGTTCCTTCAGCGCTTGAAAGGCTTTCTCTCACTCGGGGGTCCATTCAAACTTCTGGTTCCCCCGCAGCACCTTGAAGAAAGAAGAACACTTTTCTCCTGCCTTTGAAAGAAATCTACTAAACCCGGCCAGCTTCCCCGTTAGACGTTGGACCTCCTTTGCGTTCTTTGGAGATTCCAGCTCAAGGATCGCCTTGACTTTGTCTGGGTTAGGCTCCACCGCTGCTGGGGTGAGCAAGTGACCCAAGAACTTCCCCCTACTGGCCCCGAAGACACACTTCAGGGGGTTAAGTTTCATCTTGAACTTCTGCATGGTCCCGAAGGTTTCCTCGAGGTCCCGGAGGTGGGACCCGAGGTTCTGACTCTTGACCATGAGATCATCAACGTAGACTTCCAGGTTTCTTCCCTTCTGCTCTTCAAAGACCCTGTCCAT
Organism: Dactylorhiza incarnata; assembly: GCA_033032865.1. Taxonomy (NCBI): domain Eukaryota; kingdom Viridiplantae; phylum Streptophyta; class Magnoliopsida; order Asparagales; family Orchidaceae; genus Dactylorhiza; species Dactylorhiza incarnata. The sequence continues at coordinate 1,325,931 of JAWHQI010000124.1, read as the reverse complement.
CATTCGTTGGTACGTGGCCCCTACGTCCTTGAGCCCGAAGGGCATCATATTATAACAATAACATTCATCCCCCATGATGAAGGAGACATCCTTAATGTCGGGGGGGGGGGGGGGGGTGCATGCGAATCTGATGATAACCTGAAAAAGCATCTAGAAAATACATTACAGGGAAACCGACGACTTAGTCAACCAGCGCGTCGATTCTAGGCAAGGGGTAGCAATCTTTGGGGCATGATTAATTAAGCAAAGAAAAATCGATACACATCGTCCATTTACCTCCGCCCTATTTCACCATGAACACATTGGAGACCCAGCCTGGATACTAGATCTCTGACACGAAACCCGCCTGTAGGAGCTTACTCACCTCCTCTCGAATGGGTCCCTCCAGCTTGTTTGCTATGGCCCTCCTCTTCTGACGGATGGGGCGGGTGCCAGGGTCGAGATTGAAGTGATGACAAGCCACATCTGCATCGATCCTGGGCATCTCTGCGACACTCCAAGCGAAGACATCCATATTCTTCTACATGTAGGCTAGGACCTCAGCCTTCTCCTCCGGAATGAGCTCTCCGCTGACTCGGGCCTTCTCCACCACCCCAAGACTGGTGGTGACCTCGAGCTCCACGACCTCATCCACGGCCTCCAGCCAGGATTGCTCTCCCTAAGGACTTTCCTCCTCTCCGCCACAAGCGAGCACTTGGGCTTCTTCCTCCGTATCCTCCTCCCCTACCACCATCAAATCCTCTGTCCTCCCTTCCTGGGCCTTCTATTCTTTTTCCTCATCTCCTCCTCTCTCCGCCCTGGGTCCTTCAACGACCCCTTCTTGGGCACAAACTTCCCCTTCCTCGATCCTCTCCTCTACTCCCCTTCCTCTTCGGCCCCGGCCGCCTCCTCCATCATCTTTCCCCATTCCTCTGCTTCCCCTATCCAGGAGATGGTGTTGACAGCCATCACGTAGCACTGTCTCACCACCTTGGGATCTAACCAGACCCGGACCTGGATTCCGCCTACGTTGAACTTTAGGCATTGGTGGAAAGTGGATGGGATGCATCGGAACGCGCTGATGAGAGGTCGTTCGAAGATGGCGTTGTAGCTGCTTGGGGCATCCACTATCATGAAGCAACAGTTCCAGGACTACCCTCCTAGGGTCACATGGAGCCCCACTCCACCTTCTACTTCCTTTCTCTCCCCTGAAAATCCAAACGGAGGGCCATCCGAGGCCAACACCCTTCGGGACTCCATCTTCATCTCATCGAGCGCCTTCTTGAAGATGACGTTGACCGAACTCCCATTATCCACTAGGATCCTTGAGACGGTGAAGTTCTTAATGGCGGTCTGGATGACCAACACATCGTAAAACGGATCTTCATGACCTGGCATGTCCCTTTGGGAGAAGGTAACCTTCTTTGCAGGGGGTGGGTCTTGCGATTCTAGGCAAGGGGTAGCAATCTTTGGGGCATGATGTATTAAGCAAAGAAAAATCGATACACATCCTCCATTTACCTCCTCCCTATTTCACCATGAACACATTGGAGACCCAGCCTGGATACTGGATCTCTGACACAAAACCCGCCTGTAGGAGCTTACCCACCTCCTCTCGGATGGGTCCCTCCAGCTTGTTTGCTATGGCCCTCCTCTTCTGACGGATGGGGCGGGTGCCAGGGTCGAGATTGAGGTGATGGCAAGCCACATCTGCATCGATCCTGGGCATCTCCGCGGAACTCCAAGCGAAGACATCCACATTCTTCTACACATGGGATAGGATCTCAGCCTGCTCCTCCTGACTGAGCTCTCCGCTGACTCAGACCATCTCCACCACCCCAAGACGGGTGGTGACCTCGAGCTCCATGACCTCATCCACGGCCTCCAGCCTAGATTGCTCTCCCCAAGGACTTTCCTCCTCTCCGCCACAAGCGAGCACTTGGTCTTCTTCCTCCGTATCCTCCTCCCCTACCACCATAAAGTCCTCTGCCCTCCCTTCCTGGGCCTTCTCTTCTTTTTCATCCTCTTCTCCTCTCTCCGCCCTGGGTCCTTCAACGACCCCTTCCTGGGCACAAACTCCCCCTTCCTCCATCCTCTCCTCTACTCCCCCCTCCTCTTCGGCCCCGACCGCCTCCTCCATTATCTTACCCCATTCCTCTGCTTCCCCTACCCAGGAGATGGTGTTGACAGCCATCACGTAGCACTGTCTCGCCACCTTGGGATCTACCCAGACCCGGACCTGGATCCCGCCTACGTTGAACTTTAGGCATTGTTGGAAAGTGGACGGGATGCATCAGAACACGCTGATGAGAGGCCGTTCGAAGATGGAGTTGTAGCTGATTGGGGCATCCACTATCACGAAGCAGCAGTTCCGAGACTGCCCTCCCAGGGTCACATGGAGCCCCACTCCACCTTCTACTTCCTTTCTCTCCCCTGAAAATCCAAACAGAGGGCCATCGGAGGCCAACACCCTTCGGGCCTCCATCTTCATCTCATCGAGCGCCTTCTTGAAGATGACGTTGACCGAACTCCCATTATCCACTAGGATCCGTGAGACGGTGAAGTTCTTAATGGCGGTCTGGATGACCAGCACATCGCAGAACGGATATTCATGACCTGGCATGTCCCTTTGGGAGAAGGTAACCTTCTTTGCAGGGGGTGGGGCTTGGGATGTCAAATCCATGCTTCAACGATACATGGCATGTAGGCTCGCCTTTCACGTTGCCTCGATCCCTCCCCCCCCCCCATGGATCACCCTGATCCCCCCTCGGGTCCCAACATCCACCCGGTCTTCACACCTTTCCTCCTCATCCTCCTGGGATAGGACTTCCTCAATCCTCACTGGGTGGTGCTGCAGCTGCGGTGCTGGGTCCTTGGCTCCCCTCATCTCCAAAAACTCTGTGCAGGTGGCCGTCGCGTGACCTTCCTCCTGATGGAAGTCACAATATGGCAATGTCGTACCATCTTCTCACCTTTTACTCCCCTGTTTCTCCTTCTGAGACCGGCTCCCGCTCCTCTTCCTCTTCTTGCTCTTCCTCTACCAATCTCCATCGCCTGCTGAGGCGGTGGAGGGGGTGGCCTCGGGACTTGCCTCCACCCCAGCTGATGAGGCCTTCCTTGCCCCCCGTGGAAGTTGCCTCCTCCGTGGGGGGAGTCCCCTTCCTGGGCCTTGCATCCCCCCATCTTGTTGTCTCCACCCCAACTCCGGGGTCCTGGATTTCTCCCTTCTCCTCGCTTCCGGTTGCATGCCCTCCTGCTCGCTCAGCCGTGCCAACCTCTTCGTGAACTCGGGATGCCTCCCCGTCCACCTCCTCCACTGCTCTCTACATCAACTCCTCATAGGATAGAGGGGCCCTCCTCTTGAGGTCCATCATGAAGAAACCCTCTCACAGCCCCACCGTGAAGGCTAGCTGGAGGGTATGCCCTTGCACCTCTTGGTTGAGGAGAACCTCCTCCCTGAACCGCTCCAGATAGTGGGCTAGCGACTCTCCCAATCTCTGCTTGAAACTGAAGAGTGACTCGGGATCCTTATTCCTCTTCTTCAAGGTGGAGAAGCGCAGCAGAAAGCCTCGGCGCAAATCTTCAAAGACATAGATCGATCCCGAGGGAAACTAGTAAAACCAGTCCCTAGCCTTCTCCTTCAGGGTGGTGGCGAAGAGTCGACACTTGAAGGCATCAAATATAGGTCTGATCGAGACCATGTCTTCAAACCACTGCAAGTGTGGAACGGGGTAATCCTTGTCGGTATACATCGTCATAGCCGGCTCCCTGAACCCTTCAGGGAGTGGTGCCGAGAGCACCAACTCACAAAAGGGGCTTCCTCCACTCACCCTCTGGACCTGCTCCACTCTCCCTGCGAGCTCTCCTGGCGACCCTGCTCCTATCGACTTCGGCCTCGCCGAGGGGTGTTGAAATTGTTGAAGTGTAGTGGAAGGGTGACCGGCCAGTCTGATGTCTGGAGACACCAGAGACCGCGCGGTCTGCGCTGGTGCTCTGCCGGTCTGGTCTAGGCGATCTCTCTCTGCTGGTCTGTTTCTGGTGCTCTATTGTGATCAGCAAGTTTGATCCATGGTATGGTCGATCTGTTTCTAGCGACCTACTCCGGTCTCTTCCGGTCTTGCTTTGGGCGGGTTGTTCAGGTTGATCTGGCGACTTGTCTCAAGTCGGCCAGATGTTCCTGTCTTTGCCTTGGCGATCTCAGGAAGGAGTGATCGCTGTGTCCGCGTGGCTTGTGCGCAGTTTTTTGCTGCTGACTTGCGGTCTTGGACTGGAGCTTGTCCAAGTGGTCTGATCGTGCGGTCTGCTTTGTGAGACCGTTTGCGATCTGATGGGCGGTTATTGAACCCCAGTTTGTGCGTTGACGACATTCGTCTCTCCATCTATAAATAGGGGTGCAGGGCCCGTCATTCCTAATGAGAACTATAAGAACTAGAGCCCGAGTTAATTGTGACGATCTCAAGTTTGAGGTCGCGTGGTCTCAGAAGTGAGTTAACCGTTTGTTGTGTTCGCAGGATTGCGGTCAGTAGGTAGCGGTCTTCTTCCTTGGTGATTTTCAGTGGCTTAAATAAACAGTTTGGCAGTGGTCTTGTCTGCGAACTGGTTTATGTTGTTCTTGTGCTGTTCGCAGCGAACTCGGCGATCAGGCGAGCTTCTGTGGTTAGGCGATCAGAATTGCGGTCTGGCGGCAAATTTCTGTTCTCTGTTCAAGTTCAATAAGCTTCAGTTCGTGCGGTCTGGGATTGCGGTCTGGCAGTGCAGGTCATCATACCTTTGTTTCAGTTCGCGCGGTCTCAAGGTGTTCCTTGCGGTCTGACTATGCAAGCGGTCTGGTGGTACAATAGGACAAGCCAGGCGATCTATGAAGTTTGCGGTCTTTGCGGTCTTTGCTTTGGCAGACCGCCAGTTTTGTTTTCGGTGTGTTTTTTTCTTCTCTTCTCCGTGATTCTTATGAATCATGTCTCGCAATGTATACCTCGTAGTGTAAAGAAGTATTATTTTAATAAAGACTTTTGTGTTGCTGATTTTGGCTTTGTGGTTGTTTGGCTATAACTCTTGTTGATGCAACTCCTGCTTACTCCTAAACGGTCATTAAAAAAATTTTAACATGGTATCAGAGCTAGGTTGTTGGAGTGGATAAGCAGTGATCAACTAGAGTTGCCATCGTCTTTGTGAAGAAGAAACCACATAGTTTGCCATGGAAGCAGGATACGCAAGAGGTCTTGGTATCGAACTCTTCACATCGACTAACTTTAAGAAGTGGAAGTCATGTATGGAGAGTTACTTGCTTGGCGAAGATCTATGGGACATAGTTGGAGGAGAATACACACAAGAAGTTCAGTTAACAGGAGATAATATGGCAGAGGTGAGACTTTGGAGGAGGACTAATGCTAAAGCAGAGTTCACACTCAAGAGGGCTATCTCACCAGAGCTATTCGATCACATCATTGGATGTAAATCTGCTGCTGAGATTTGGACATCCTTGGATGGGTTGTTCAATAAGAAGAATGTAGCTCGGCTACAGTATCTTTAAAATGAGTTGGCGAAAGCCTCTCAAGGTGATCTTTCTATTTCCACCTTCTTTCTCAAGATGAAGAACCTCACGACGGAGATTTCTGCGTTGGATCCTGATGAGCCCATCTCTGAGGAAAAACTAAAGAGGCATATAATCCGCGGCCTGCAGAAGGAGTATCTTGCCTTTGTGACATCAGTTCAGGGTTGGGCAAATCAATCATCGTTGTTGGAGCTAGAGAACTTACTTGCTTCGCAAGAAAGTTTGGCGAGACAGATGGCGGGGGTTTCTTTCTCTGGGGGAGAAAGTGATGTGATGTTCTCTGGGAAGAAGAAGAAATGGGAGAAGAAGAAGCCGGGTCATGATGGACCCTCTACTTCAGGTAAGCAGGATAGGGGCTATGCTCCAAAGTCTGATGGGAAGAAGAAGGGAGAGGGACAAAGGTGCTTTAGATGTAACAAGACCGGACACTTCAAGAAAGATTGTCGGGTGAATCTTCAGCCAGGACATGCAGTGGAGAAGGAGAATTCAATGTCTGATGAAGTTGGATGGGGAGGAGCCTTTGTGACCAATTTAACGGCGATGCCCGTTAAGGCCTTGGCTACCATCAACTATAAAGAGGATTGGATTGTTGATTCAGGGTGTGGGCATCGCCTCACCGAGGATGAATCAAAGTTCTCTTCTTTGGATCCCTACTCAGGTAACAATGCTATTATTACGGCTGATAATTCTATTCATCCAGTAGAACATGAAGGTGTTGTCTCTCTGAGCAGTGATAAGGTTCCACTCACGTGAAGGTGTGTTTATCACGTGTCTGGTATGAAGAAGATTCTCTTCTCTGTGACCAATGCGGTCGATGCCGGTTATCACGTTCTGTTTGGCCCAACAGAAGTGAAGTTTCTTAAAATTCAACTAGAGATAAAGGGAGATGTAATTCACGCCAGCACGCGGGTGAAGGACTTGTTCGTTTTATCGACAAGTACCTATGTTGATAAGATGAGGGCCAATGATGGCGCGACCATCTGGCATGAAAGGTTGGGGCATGTAGGCATGTACAAATTGAAGGCTATGGCGGTAAGGGGCCTTGTCAATGGCTTGCCAAGCTTGTCCTCCTATGGAGTCGGTCATGTCTGCGAGGGATGTCAGTTTGGTAAGTCTCATCGACTTCCATTTGACAAATTGCAAATAAGGTGCAAAGCGCTATTGGAGTGCATCCACGGTGATTTGATGGGACCGACTGCCACCCCAAGCCTTGGAGGAAACAAAAACATGTTGGTGTTGATTGATGATTACACCAGATATGTTTGGTTGTATTTTCTAAAGGAGAAGTCGGAAGTATTTGCTAAGTTCGTGGAGTTCAAGGAGTTGGTGGAAGGCCGGCTAGGCCTGCGGGTGAAAAAGTTGAGAACTGACAATGGTGGGTAGTTTAACTCTGGTGAGTTCTCAAGTTTTTTCAGGAAGCATGGCGTCCGGAGAGAACTCACTTGTGCCCATACTCCATAGAAGAATGGCGTTGCAGAACGAAAGATCTGTCATCTGACGGAAACTTGCAAATGCTGGCTTCATGCCAAGAGTATCCCAAAGTCCTTATTGGCGGAGGGAATGTCTTGTGCGGATTATGTCATCAATAGATTGCCTCTGAGTCCTATCAACATGAAGACCCCTCACAAACTAATGTTCAAGGATAAGCTGAGTGTTGCACACCTTCGGGTGTTCGGATCAACCTGCTATGTGCACATCCCTGATGCTCTTCAGACAAAGATAGATGTGAAAGCAATGAAGCTAGTCTTTGTCGGGTATGATGAAAGGAAGAAGGGATGGAGGTGCATGGATCCTGAGGCACGGAGAACGATAGTATCTCGGGATGTGGTGTTTGATGAAGTAAGTTCCTACAAGGGGAATTCAGAAGTTAAACTACCGGAGAGCAGGGTTGATGACAGAGGGAAGGCTGCTGAAAATCTTCAAGTGGAGTTGCCTGTTTCACCAGTTGCTTCAGCTGTGTCTAGCTCAGAGGCGGAGGCTTCAGGTTATGGAAGCAGGGGGAGCGGTGCTCCATGTTTGCCTGGAAGAGGAGCTAGAACTGAAGAAGCAGCTGAAGGGGTGGTTAGTCAGGAGCAACCTCTTAGGAAGTCGAAGAGGACTATTCAACCACCGGATCGATACGTAGGAGGAAACATGGTGAACTTTGTTTCATGTTTCATTGCTGGTCCCTTGGATGAAAGGGAACCGTCGAGCTTTGAGAAGGCCTCGGGCGTGAAGAAATGGGACATTGCAATGCAGGAGTAGATGGATGCTCTCAAGAAGAATGATACTTGGACTCTGGTGCCCAGGCCCAAGGACATCACCCCTGTGACATGCAAATGGGTCTATAAACTCAAGAAGAAAGCTGACGACACGATCGAGCGTTACAAGGCTCGCCTGGTGGCTCGTGGGTTCTCACAGCAGTACGGAGAAGATTATGATGAGACGTTCAGTCCAGTGACAAACATGACTTTGGTTTGATTTGTTATTTACTTGGCGGCTTCGAGTGGTTAGGAGATTTGGCAGCTCGACGTGAAGAATGCTTTCTTATATGGCGAGATTGACAAGGATATCTTCATGATCCAACCGCAGGGCTTCATTTCGGAGGAGTGTCCGGACTACGTCTATAAACTGAAGAAGGCCCTGTATGGGTTGAAGCAAGCGCCTCGGGCGTGGTATGGTAAGATTGCAGAGTATCTCTTATTCAGTGGATTCTTTGCTTCAGACTCTTATTCTAGCTTGTTCATCAAGATGGAGGGGGTACTTCGGGTGATTGTTCTGCTGTATGTGGATGACATGATTATCACCGGGAACTCAAAGGAAGCTGTAGCAAGGCTCAGGGCCGAGCTTGCTATCATATTTGAGATGAAGGATCTGGGGGAGCTCCACCATTTCCTTGGACTCGAGGTGCAGAGGCGGGAGAGCGGAGTGCTCATTTCTCAGGCTGGCTATGCGGAGCGGATCGTTTCTCGATTCGGCATGGAAGAAGGGAAGAGCAACTCTATACCTCTGGAGCAACATCATAAACTTCGGAAGGATGAGGGGAGAGTTCTATCTGAACAGTTGGTGTTCCGAGCTCTAGTTGTGTAACACCGTCACTGTTACATAGCATATAACAGTAGGTCCGGCCGGGACCCTACGCCATATGAAATGAACAGAAGAGCGCGTTACTAAAAATAGCTTTAAACAGTTAAAGACATAACTATCTCAGCACCAGAGTCGCATAACGGAAGCATATATATTTTCAATTATAAACAAGTGTACAAAATGTCCACATCTCTACTAGGAATGAAATACAAAAATAGTTATTTACATTGTTTGTTTACATCATAAAGGTGGCTTGCAGACATCGGCGCGCAGGACGGCCACACATGAACAAAAGGGTAAACAAAAAGCTATGGCCTTCAAGGGACAGCACAGCACAGCAGCATGGGCTTCATCCCGCTATCTCCCGCTAGTCTCACCGGGACCTGTATAAGCAAAACCACCAAGTGGTGGGAAAACAAGTAACCGACCAGCTTTAGCTGACCAAAATTTATAACGACCCCACCCCACACTCGGGGCGGCGGTACTCCTTCCCTGCAAGTAAGAGTCAGCAACATATATATATATATATATATATATATATATATATATCCGCAAACACACCAACAGAGGCATACCAAGCCACCCGCTTCGTGCTCTTGATGAGTCCCAATTATATACACATATATGGACTCATCTGGGCCGATTTTCTAGTCTATGCACTTCACTTTAGACATGTTTTCATTCATATTTGATACTCCATGCTAAGTGCACCTCTAGCCCCGTTTTTGGTGTTATTTCATGTTCTTCATCTTTAGTAGTTTTCATGCATTGTTAAGTTCCACTTTCAGTGGCTGGATCCGTGGTTGTGCTGGAACAGGAGTCGTGCAGGTGTTTCCGGTACAATTCTGTACAGGAACACTGCGCACGATCACTGGCTCTATCGCGCACGATCACTGGTCGTGCGCCACTGATCATGTGCACTTAACGCCCATTTTATGAGTTCTGTCTTGCTTATCGCACGACCACTTACGATAGTGCGCACGACCACTGGTCGTGCGCCGCTGGTCGTGCGAACATGTTATTTTATAAATTTCTTACCTTGCAGGCTCCGTCCAGGCAGCACGCACGATCACAGGATTCTAGTGCGCACGACCACTGGTCGTGCGCCACTGACCGTGTAGTGCTCCTAGTCAAGTGCTCGGTTGCATCGAAATTTGTGTAGATTAGACTTCTTTTTATACTTATGGTTTTATATTTTTTTCTATTGGTGTAAATGTTGTTTACTCTACTCAAATGGTGAATCCGGTGGAATCAAACGGTAGCATAAGGATGTGTGTAAACGATCGCTAGACTCGTATTGCTTGAGTCAGGAGAAAGGAGAATCTTTCTCGGTGGGTAGAACTTGCCCCAAGCGATTCTTGAAGCATTGGCATAGGATAGTTCTAGTGCGTGAGAATGACGTAGGCCATTATTTTGGCCCGGTTGAACTTTTTATTTCATGCCTATCGTCTACCCTTGCTAGCCCCTTTGTGCCTACCCTTTCATTGATTCAGCTCCGCATATATCACACCAAAGCCTAAAAGCCTAACCTAGTCGCACACCCAAATCTGAGCTTTAGTTGTAGATTTATTTACATTTTGGGGGGTGTTGATTGTGGTGTTTATTATGTGAATCTATGGATTTGCGCATTTGACAAATCTGCTGAAAGAAAAAGTCAAGAAAGAGAAGATAGAAAGAAAAAAAGGAAAAGGAAAAGAGAAAAAGAAAAATGAGCTTTATTGAAGAATCATGTAGAAAAATTATATATTGGGAGTAGGCGGTGCACACACCTATGTTGCAAAAGTCCAAGTTTGGGGGTGTGGTGCATTTGCATTCGATTTTGGTGCGCGGGTAGTTATTTTTAAAGCTCATTTGGGTTTTGTGCTATAAGCCATCTTGTTTATCATTGTTTACCTCACCGTAACCCAAGACTCAATTAAAACCTGAAAGTCCTACTGACTCGCGCCTTGAACCAATCTAGTGTCGTGGGGAGAATGTGACCGGGCAAGCTTATGGTCACCGACATTGATGGATTTCAGTGGAGTTTGTCCCGCATCCCGATCTTGAACAATGCTCGTCTCAGCGCATAGTTTACTTTCTCTGTATGCATGACCGAATGATTCACCGTTGTTCACCATTTTGAGTAGTTGTAATATGCTTTTACTCTTTTAGAAATATATAAACTGTTTATATAATCAGAAGTCTTCTCTACTATTTTTCTTATGCACGTGAGCATGCGACTTCGCATGGTACTCTGTTTTGTAATTTTAAGCCATCTACTTTTCTGTCCCCGTTCGCTTAGAATTTGTTTGCTCGGGACGCGCAAACAGTTAAGTCTGGGGGTGTGATGAGTCCCAATTATATACACATATATGGACTCATCTAGGCCGATTTTCTAGTCTATGCACTTCACTTTAGACATGTTTTCATTCATATTTGATACTCCATGCTAAGTGCACCTCTAGGCCTGTTTTTGGTGTTATTTCCTGTTCTTCATCTTTAGTAGTTTTCATGCATCGTTAAGTTCCACTTTCAGTGGCTGGATCCGTGGTTGTGCTGGAACAGGAGTCGTGCAGGTGTTTCTGGTACAATTCTGTATAGGAACACTGCGCACGATCACTGGCTCTATCGCGCACGACCACTGGTCGTGCGCCACTGATCGTGCGCACTTAACGCCCCATTTTATGAGTTCTGTCTTGCTTATCGCACGACCACTTACGATAGTGCGCACGACCACTGGTCGTGCGCCGCTGGTCGTGCGAACATGTTATTTTATAAATTTCTTACCTTGCAGGATCCGTCCAGGCAGCACGCACGATCACAGGATTCTAGTGCGCACGACCACTGGTCGTGCGCCACTGACCGTGCGCACTGTTTATTCCAGCGCCTGTAAATATTCCTGCTCGCGATTTAGGTCAGATCCTTCGCCGTTTTTCCGCCCAGCTCCGCCGTTCCGCCCATTTCCGCTGGTTCTCCGCCCCCCTAGGCCTCCTCCATCATCCAAGAGCTTCAAGGAGGAGATTCCACTTATCTTCATCGCCAAGCAAGGAGTTCTTCGCATCAGACGTGGCCGGATTGTAAAACGCTGGAGAAGACGGGTCCATTGGGAGGTGTGACAGCCCTCCTCTACCCCGGACGCAGTTGGGACCGAGCTCGGACGTGGATTGACAACCCGACGATTCCTACCGTAAATCTACAACGAGACTCCGGATTCGGTCGTATCTCTTGCCTCTTTCTTCTACTTGTATTGATGTATATGTTTGTAGTCTCTATATTATTGATGATGTGCACTATGAATCTAGTTTTATAATGTCTATTTCATGTTTATGGAATCATTTAGTTCATATGTGTTTATGAGGTGCGCCACCACCCATTTTCCACTCCACCACCGTGTTCGGTGCCGCACTAGCAATGGCTAGTGGCGTGCTTGTTGAAGAGGTGCTTGCGACCCTCATTCCGTTAGCCTACTCGTCCATCCACCTACCGAAGCGTGGCATCGCGGCCTGTATTCCATTCGCCTAACGAAGCAGTGCACTCAAGGCCTGCATTGTTCAATTCTGCTTGCCTACTCGTCCATCCGCCCTTGCGACGCAGCGCGCACAAGGCCTGCCTAGTCTCCATTCCGCCAAGCGAAGCATTACATAGCGGCATTGCATAGGAGTAGGTGTAGTATTTTCTTTTATTTTCCAAAAGCCAAACCAACTCTTCCGCATTCCATTCGACCTAAAGGACTTCGATCTCAAGTCCTTCCTCGGCACTTAACTCCACCTTACTGTGTTCCTCAAGAGACCGACACTTGGGGATTCTATTCCCAAAATTTATTACTTGCGCGACCGGTGCACTTGCCAAAATATCACATCAAGTTTTTGGCGCCGTTGCCGGTGAACACAGTCGTGTGAGCGCGACCGGTGCACTTGCCGAAATATCGCATCAGCTCTCAAGGCACACTTTGGCATAATCCCTGAGTTACGCCCTCACGCTAAGTCTTATTTCAACTTAGACAAGCAATTTGAGCGAGTCCGTACACACAATGTTACGACACTCTTCCATAGCCCGGTGCACCGAGGGGTGACCTCTTCACCGCTATTATGGGAGGATTCAGATCAGCTAGGCCCGCTGCTCAATCACCGCAATTCAACTATGCACGATACGGGTAAGCTTCACCTAATACCCATCACTAAAAGCTGGGCTTTGCAAATTCCACAGCTTCTCCTGCTACGTAACCAGTCCCCAGGACTCTAGGTAGCACAGAAACACACAGTCTGTGTGCTGGGCGCTACCTCCGGCGCTAGTAGCAGAACTCAGTTCTGCTACAAAAATTCGGTTATTGCCTGGGAAGCACCTCCAGGTCATTTTCCTGCACAATACAGTACACGTGTCCCGAACCACGACATATATACGGAGTCCTCTCCGCCACAAATACATCACAATAAACATCGCCAACCCGGACCAACCTGTCCAGATGGGCTTCACACAGCATGCCTATGTCCGTACTTCCATTCCAGACTCTATATGCAATTTATGGGGGAATCACTTCAACCCACCGGAAGATCCGATCTACTAATTAGTAGAAGTCTTCCAAACACATGTAAATCAAAGGACGCACATGTCCAAAGTCTAGGGAGGAGACTCGTTACCCTTGGTGCACGTTTAGGTGCCATAAATCTGAGTTTGATCCAGAGGAAACTTGCTGAACTAGCACTCTCTCCACGGAATCGCTGATGGCGCAAGCACACAAGACTGCCTCCACGAACTTGCCCTTAGTTCTCAGCTCTCGAAACAGCAGAGGGATCTCAAATAATAGAGAAGGCAAGCTGAAACCGGCCAATTTATAAACTCCCCACTAGCGCTGGCGCTAGCGCCTGCGCTAGCTCAAAGGCGGTTTGACCAATCCTATCCTGCGCCGCTTCGTTCTATTGGCTGACGGGCTAGCGCCCCGCGCTAGCGGTAGGGCCTGCACTAGCCATATAGACGAATTCGTCAATATCAATTCGGTTATATCATTTCGACGGATTCGATTATACGAATTCGGTTATACAGATTCGAATGAGCTACTGCCGGCGCTATCGCTACCACCGGCGCTAGTGGTATAGCCGAATCGTATTCGAATCAAATTTGAAATAGGTTGCGTATTTTTCGGCTATACCATTTCGACGACAAGGGCTACCGCCGGCGCTAGCACTAGCGCCTGGCGCTAGCAACCTTGCTTCCAAATTCTTTGAAACTCAATCACATGAAAACTGGGGTCTTACAATTCTCTCCCCCTTAAAAGAATTTCGTCCCAAAATTCTAACAGTGCGACAGAACAAAAAGATACAAAATGTACCTTGTATCTCAACGGAACAATTCGGGGTACTCCTCTCGCATGGTTTGCTCGCGCTCCCATGTAAGCTCCTCACAACCGCAGTTGTTCCAGTAGACTTTGACCATCCTAATTAGCTTGTTCCGCAACTGTTTGACATCAGTGTCCTCGATGCAAATAAGCGTGACCATCGTCATCAGCCCCTCATCGACTGGCACCTGATTTGCCACAAGTACTTGGTTCGACTCTGGTACAGCTTTCCTCAACACTGATATGTGGAACACATCGTGCAGACCACTCAACTCTGTCGAAAGAGCGAGCCGATAGGCAGCTTCGCCAACACGTTCCAGTATCTCAAATGGTCCAAGGTATCTTGGACTCAACTTTTTCAATCGTCAAATCCTGGACACACCCTTGAAAGATTTGATCTTTAGGTAAACCCAGTCGCCCACGGCGAACTCGACGTTTTTGTGCCTGGCATTTTAGTACTTTGCCTGTCTATCTTGTGCAATCAACAATCTCTCCCGGATTGTTTGAATAGCCGAATTTGCATCTTCGACTTCTTTTCGCTTAAACAGCTTTGTCTCGCCTGTCTCCGCCCAAGCCAAGGGAGTGAGGCAAGGTCTACCATAGAGGGCCTCGAAGGGTTCCATCTTTATACTTACCTGATAGCTGTTATTATAAGCGAGTTCGATCATGTATAGATGATCTTCCCACTTCTTACCGAAATCCAGGACGCACATACGGAGCATATCCTCCAGAGTTCTGTTGGTTCCTTCAGTATGTCCATCCGTTTGAGGGTGGAAGGCAGTGCTAAACTTCAGATTGGTACCCAATAACTGGTGGATTAGCCTCCAATCTTTCAAAGTGAAGCGTTCATCTCGGTCACTGACGATGCTACGGGGCACACCGTGCAATCGGACAATGCTATCAACATAAAGTTTTGCAAACTTTTCAACTGAATCGTCCTTCCGGTTTGGAATTAAGTCGGATACCTTCGTCAAGCGATCTACGATCACCCATATGACATCATTCCCACTCTGCGATATCGGCAAACCGTGCACAAAATCCATCGAAATGTCATCAAATTTCCATTCCGGTATAGGCAACGACTTCAGGAAACCTCCAGGTTTATGACATTCCGCCTTCACTAGTGCGCAAGTTTTGCATTTTGCCATGTATAAGGCGATGTCTTTCTTCAATCCTGGCCACCAAAATAGCTTTTTCATGTCTTGCTACATCTTTGTGCTCCCTGGTTGAATTTAGTACTTGGTAAAGTGCGCTTCGTACATCAATTCCTCCCGCAACTTACCAACATTTGGGACGCACAACCGACCGTCTTTCCACATAAGACCGTCGTCCAACACAAACTCTGCAACAGTCCCATCCCCAGACTCTGCCAAATAATATTGCATGCTCGAATCAAGCTCCAGGGCCTGTCGTATTCTGTTCGCAAGGTCATATTGCACCTCCGTCCAGTTCAAGCACGCACTCGCACTAGAAGTCCTCTCCACATAGGAGATCTCCAAGGCTTCCAAGTCCCTGATCAGATGTGGATCATGCATCTGAATCAAATTGGCCTGTACATAAGCCCTTCGGCTCAAAGCATCTGCGACTACATTTCCCTTCCCGGGAGTATAGTGTATGTCAAACGTGTAGTCCCCCAGGAATTCCATCCACCTTCGTTGTCGCATATTGAGCTCCTTCTGATTTAGCAGATACTTAAGGCTCTTATGGTCTGTAAAGATGTCAACCTTCACACCATATAAGTAGTGCCACTACAACTTTAGAGAGAAGATCACGGCCGCCAACTCCAAGTCGTGAACCGGATAATTCTGCTCATGCACTTTCAACTGTCGAGAGCCATAAGCTATCACTGGACCATGCTGAAGAAGTACGCATCCTAAGCTGCTCCCTGACGCATCACTATAAATTTCATAACCCTCTGCACCAGATGGCAAACCCAGAATTGGTGCTGTGGTCAGACGCCTCTTCAGTTCCTCAAAAGCCCGTTCACACTCCGGTGACCAAATGAACTTCTGATCCTTCCTCGTCAAGGTGGTGAGAGGTAGAGCGATCCGCAAAAAGTTCTCCACGAAGCGCCGATAGTAGCCGGCAAGTCCAAGGAAACTCCTGACTTCTGCTACTGTCGCCAAAACGGGCCACTTCTGGATTGCATCAATCTTTGCCGGATCCACTGTGATACCCTCGCCACTAACAACATGACCAAGGAAAGCCACTGAGGCTAGCTAGAACTCGCACTTAGAGAACTTGGCATATAGTTGACTACGTCGCAGGGTTTCCAAAACTTCGCGCAAATGTATCGCGTGCTCTTCTTCAGACTGAGAGTACACCAAGATATTGTCAATGAAGACAATGACAAACCGATCAAGGTACTCTCGAAAGGTCCTATTCATCAGATCCATAAAAACTGACGGCGCATTCATCAATCCGAACAGCATCACTGTAAAATCAAAGTGTCCGTAGCGGGTACTGAATGCTGTCTTGGGGATATCACAATCCCGAATTCGCAACTGGTAATAGCCGGACTTGAGATCGAACTTTGAATACACAGTTGACCCCACTAGCTGATCAAATAAGTCATCGATTCGAGGAATCAGATACTTGTTCTTTTCGGTCATCTTGTTCAATTCTCGGTAGTCAATGCATAGACGCAGGCTTCCGTCCTTCTTCTTCACAAAAAGGACCGGAGCACCCCAAGGGGATGAACTTGGGCATATGTAACCCTGCTCTAGCAACTCTTGTAATTGAACTTTCAATTCCTCCATCTCCTTTGGTGCAATTCGGTACGGAGAGCATGAAACAGGCTTGGCACGTTACAACAGCTCTATAGTGATTTCAATCTCTCGCTGAGGTGGCGCCCTAGGAAGATCTTTCGGAAACACATCTGGATACTCTGAAATCACAGGTACATCACTCACACTGGGTTGTGGCTTTGCAGCCCCTACTAGCACAACACATAACTCTGCGCCTTGCCGAACCGCCTTGACCACTTGGACAACAGACATCAGTGTCTTGCTCGATCCACGCAAACCAGCGAACGTAGTCGCACGTTCGGTATTCCACCCCAGTGTGACTTCCTTAGAAGTGCAATCAATGTAGGCCTGCTGCGCTGACAGCCAGTCCATACCAAAGATTACATCGAAAACCGAAAGCGGGAGTATCAGTGCTTCCAAATCAAAGTCTTGACTCCCTATTCGTACCTTTACCACACAACCTCGATCCGCGCGCATCAAACACCCATTGGGAAGCAACACATCTAATCGTTCCTGTCTAAACGACGAAGGCACTCCAAGTTGCTGTATGAAGGCCTCCGATAGAAAGGAATGTGAAGCACCCGTATCAAATAGTGCTCTCGCCGGATAATTAAAGATCAGGACAAAGCCTAATACATATATGGTTAACAAGCAATGCATAAGGTATGAAGTATAAAAAGCAACAAAAGCTATATACTACCGTATACCTATCAACACATCGCTCTGTTTGATGGCCTCCTGTTGGCCAAGGTTGTATACTCTAGGTTGGGCTGGAGCGGCGTGGGATGCGGTTGACTCTGCCACCTTCCCTTTCTCTGCCGCATAGGCCGCAGCTGCCTTCTTTCCACCACGACAATCACGAGCTATATGTACCGGCTTGCCGCAATTGTAACAGATGATTGGGCGATGCCCAGTCACTCTCGATGCTGAAGATTGAGCTGACCCAGACGATCGCGCTCCTTTCTTCCACTTGCCTCGTCCCGACTTTGCCGAGCTCGATTCTTTGAACTCTGGCTTAACTACTGCTAGCTCCTTCCTGCTTTGGGACCGTTTCATATCATTCTCTAAAGAACGAGCTGTGTTGACCAGGGTCATAAACCCCTGCGTCATTGGCCCCGTCAGAAGGAACCGCAACTCTTCTCGCAAGCCTTTTTAAAACCGATTTGTCTTACGAGCTTCATCCGCAAATGTCATGCCTGCATAGCGACCCAACCATGTAAACTCATGCAGATAGTCGTCGATCATACTATTCCCCTGAGTCAAGCGGTTGAACTAATTTTCCATTTCTATCTGTTGGGCCGGTGGCAAATTCCGCGCCAAGAATATTCTGGAAAACTCATCAAATGAGATATCCGTCAACTGCCTTCCCGCTAGCTGATGTAACTCCATCTCGTTCCACCACAGCTGGGCCTCCCCATCTAGTAGGAAGGTTGCCAATGTAACTTTTTGTCCTTCCTCCATGTCCATGGCCTTCAAGGTTTTGTGCACCCTTGAGAGCCAATCCTCCGCTTGCGTCGGGGTTCCTGCCCCCGTGAACGTAGGAGGGTGGAAACTCAAAAAGTATTGCAGCTGTTGATCAGGAGCTCTTCGTGACCTCAGCGGCACTGGTCTTTCCACAACAGGTTCAGCTGCTGCAGCTTGTACTGGAGCCACTCCAGGAGTAGGAGGCTGTCCATGGACATGCCCTCCAGGTTGTGCCGTGAACATCGCAAACACTGCTTCTGCCACCATCCTTACAGTTTCAGCAGAAGGAGGGGTCGGCACCGCAGTTGGTGCACTACTCGCAGTCGAACGATGGGATTGAGACGGCCCCGCTCCACTCCCAGCCGCCTATATATGTACCAAAAACATAATTAGTGACTAAGAGATAGCATGAAACAATAAAGGAACATAGAAGTTCCATCTGAATGCTACACATATACATGTAATTCATTCCTAAAGTGGGCAATTACTGGTTATTTACATGAGTTAAAGGCGACGCACACACGTGCTCACCACCCCTTAAAAGAATTTGACCACGAATTCAGACGGAAAGGGGTCGAGACCCGTAATTGATACCAATTTGTAACACCCTCCATGTTATATAGCATATAACAGTAGGTCCGGCCGGGACCCCACGCCATATGAAATGAACAGAAGAGCGCGTTACTAAAATTAGCATTAAATAGTTAAAGACATAACTATCTCAGCACCATAGTCGCATAACGGAAGCATATATATTTTCAATTATAAACCAGTGTACAACATGTCCACATCTTTACTAGGAATGAAATACATAAACAGTTATTTACATTGTTTGTTTACATCATAAAGGTGGCTTGCAGACATCGGCGCGCAGGCCGGCCACACATGAACAAAAGGGTAAACAAAAAGCTATGGCCTTCAAGGGCCAGCATAGCACAGCAGCAGGGGCTTCAACCCGCTATCTCCCGCTAGTCTCACCGGGACCTGTATAAGCAAAACTACCAAGTGGTGGGAAAACAAGTAACCGGTCAGCTTTAGCTGACCAAGATTTATAACGACCCCACCCCACACTCGGGGCGGCGGTGCTCCTTCCCTGCAAGTAAGAGTCAGCAGCATATATATATATATATATATATATATATATATATACGCAAACACACCAACGGAGGCATACCAAGCCACCCGCTTTGTGCTCTCAAGGCACACTTTGGCATACTCCCTGAGTTACGCCCTCACGCTAAGTCTTATTTCAACTTAGACAAGCAATTTGAGCGAGTCCGTACACACAAAGTTACGACACTCTTCCATAGCCCGGTGCACCGAGGGGCGACCTCTTCACCACTACTATGGGAGGATTCGGATCAGCTAGGCCCACTGCTCAATCACCGCGATTCAACTATGCACGATACGGGTAAGCTTCACCTAATACCCATCACTAAAAGCTGGCCATTGCAAATTCCACAGCTTCTCCTGCTACGTAACCAGTCCCCAGGACTCTAGGTAGCACAGAAACACCCAGTCTGTGTGCTGGGCGCTACCGCCGGTGCAAACGCTAGTGCCCGACGCTAGTAGCAGAACTCAGTTCTGCTACCAAAATTTGGGTATTGCCTGGGAAGCACCTCCAGGTCATTTTGCTGCACAATACAGTACACGTGTCCCGAACCACAACATATATACGGAGTCCTCTCCGCCAGAAATACATCACAATAAACATTACCAACCCAGACCAACCTGTCCAGATGGGCTTCACACAGCATGCCTATGTATATACTTCCATTCCAGACTCTATATGCAATTTATGGGGGACTCACTTCAACCCACCGGAAGATCCGATCTACTAATTAGTATAAGTCTTCCAAACACATGTAAATCAAAGGACGCACATGTCCAAAGACTAATGAGGAGACTCGTTACCCTTGGTGCTCATTTAGGTGCCATAAATCTGAGTTTGATCGGGAGGAAACTTGCTGAACTAGCACCGTCTCCACGGAATCGCTGATGGCGCAAGCACACAAGACCGCCTCCACAAACTTGCCCTTAGTTCTCAGCTCTCGAAATAGTAGAGGGATCTCAAATAATAGAGAAGGCAAGCTGAAACCGGCCTATTTATAAACTCCCCGCTAGCGCCGGCGCTAGCGCTAGCGCTAGCGCCTGCGCTAGCTCAAAAGCGGTTTGACTAATCCTATCCCACGCTGCTTCGTTCTATTGGCTGAGGGGCTAGCGCCCCACGCTAGCGGTAGCGCCTGCGCTAGCCATATAGACGAATTCTTCTATATAGATTCAGTTATATCATTTCGACGGATTCGATTATACGAATTTGGTTATACAGATTTGAATGAGATACCGTCGGCGCTATCGCTACCGCCGGCGCTATCGCTACCGCCGGCGCTAGTGGTATAGCCTAATCGTATTCGAATCGAATTCGAAATAGGTTGCGTATTTTTCGGCTATACCATTTCGACGACAAGGGCTACCGCCGGCGCTAGCACTAGCCCCTGGAGTTAGCTTCCTTGCTTCCAAATTCTTTGAAACTCAAGCACATGAAAACTGGGGTCTTACAGGTTGGGAGCTTGATCTACTTGACGATCACAAGACCTGATATTGCTTATGCAGTTGGCAAGGTGAGTCGGTACATGGCGGAACCACGGAAGCCTCATCTTCTGGCGGCAAAAGGGATTTTGAAGTATGTGAAGTCGACCTCTGATCTGGGTCTCCTATATAGGAGAGGGTCAAGCTTGGAGTTGCATGGATATATGGATGCTGATTATGGGGGAGACGTGGATGATCGGCGATCAACGTCTGGTTATGTCTTTATGATGGGCCCCACAGCTATCTCTTGGTGCAGCAAGGAACAAGACTTAGTGACTATTTCTACCACAGAAGCGGAGTACAAGGCTTCAGCCTTGGCAGCTCAGGAAGCCGTTTGGCTTAGGAGGTTGGTGGAGTATGTTCATCAGGAGGTTCGAGGTCCCACTATGCTACGTGGGGACAATGAGAGTGCTCTCAAGCTGGTTAACAATCCAGTCTGTCATGCGAGGACCAAACACATAGAGATTGAGCACCATTTCATTCGTGAAAAGGTGTTGGGTGGATCTCTTATGGTCGAGCATGTTCAGAGTGTGGACAATGCCGCTGACATCTTCACAAAGCCGCTGGCGAAGGGACCATTTACACAGTTAAGGAGTTTGCTTGGGTTAGTTTCCACTTCCCACTTCAAGGGGGAGTGTTGAAGTTGTTGAAGTGAAGTGGAAGGGTGACCGGCCGGTCTAATGTCTGGAGACCGCAGAGACCGCGCAGTCTGCGATGGTGCTCTGCTGGTCTGCGCAATCTGCGGATGATGGAGAACGCTCCCGGACAACGGAGGAGAGCTTGGAATGGATGGAGAAGACTTCCCCTTGCGTAGGAGATGAAGTGGAGGCGTTCCCAGATGGTGGTCGGCGGCGTACGGAACAGGAAATTCGCTCCCAGCGGCTGAATGAATGACCTAAAATCGGAACAGGCGTTTAAATAGGCGCTAGAATTAATACTGTGCACGGTCATTGTCGCACGACCAGTGGTCATGCGCACTAGAATTCTGCGATCGTGCGCACTGCCTGGGTGGAACCTGCAAGAAAAGCAATTTATAAAATATAATGTTCGCACGACCAGTGGCGCACGACCGGTGGTCGTGCGCACTATCGTCGGTGGTCGTGCGCATTGGTCTAAATAGAACTCAGAAAATTAATGATAGGTGCGCACGAACAGTGGCGCACGACTGGTGGTCGTGCGCGCTAGCGTAGAAGGTCGTGCGCACTCCACCAAACAGAACTCATGAAAAAAGGGTTAAGTGCACACGATCAGTGGTGCACGACTAGTGGTCGTGCGCAATAGAACCGGTGATCGTGCGCAGTGTTCCTGTGCAGAATTGCACCGGGAACACCTGTACGACTCCTATTCCAGCACAACCACGAATCTAGCCACTGAAAGTGGCACCTAACAGTACATGAAAGCTACTAATGAAGATAAGCATGAAATCACACCAAAATGGGCCCAGAAGTGCACCTAGCATGGAATATCAAATATAAACTATAACAAGGCTAAAGTGCGGTGAAATGGCTGAATAACGGCCCAGATGAGTCCATAAAAGTGTATATGATCAGGACTCATCACACCCCCAGACTTAACTGTTTGCGCGTCCCGAGCAAACGAATCCGGCGGAATGTGAAAACGATAGTTAACATAGAGAATTACACAAAGGAGTACGGTGCGAAGTAACATACGCATGCGAGTAGAGATTCTAGTAGAAGGATATTCTAACTATGCTAACTAATTTAAATAAGTATTAAAGCGTAAGTAAAGATTTAGTTATACTCAGTTGGTGAATTATGAAGAATTTGAACAATCATGCCCGGTATGAAAGTGACACGACACTGAGGCGGGTGTTGCAAAAGATCGGGGCTTAGGAATAACTCCGCTGAAATCCATCAACGTCGTGAACCATACGCTCGCCCGGTCACACTCTCTCCACGGCGCTAGCAAACTCGCAAGTCAAATCAATAGGGCTTTTAGGATTAAGTTGGGGCTTAGGTTACGGCATGATATTCAAAGTTAAACACGATGGCTACGCAACCCAAGTGAGCTAACGGAACGCTGCACAACACAAGACCAACAAACTATGCTCGTGTCACACACCCCCAGACTTATCATGAAAACCAGGGGTGCACACGGCCTACTTCACAAATACCAACAGATTTTCTATTTAGCTCGGAAGGATTTCTTTTCAATATACTCTCTTTTTTTTAGATTTTTTTTAACATCCTTCCTTTCTTTTACATATCCTCCGGTTGGTTCAAAATCAGCAGATATAGATTATTTCCCCTTCATAGCACAATGATTCCAAACATCACACAAATTGAAAATTGTGAGCGCAGTTAAAAGCAATTTGGTTGCGGGTGTAGGATGAGCTTCGGGCTTTGGTGGATGAAGAGGAGCTGAACAAAGGAATGGTAGGCACAAATATGGCTTGCAAAGGTGAGCGAAAAGGACAAGGAATAGCAAAGCTCAAACTAGCCAAAAGGTGGCCTATATCACGTTTAACTCGACGAGTGGCTCTCACCCATGCTTCGAGAGTCGCTTGGGGCAAGTTCTTAGCCCACGAGAAAGGTAAACCTTCCTCCCGACTCGAGCAACACACGACTAGAAATCGTACACACACATCACCGGGTTATCGTCAATTTCATTCAAATTCACCACTTGAGTATAACAAATCTAAATCTACGCAGAAATTCTAAACATAAATTAGATGCATCGAGACAATCTAGTTCTACTCAAATTCTACCATAACATGCGAAGTGACTAGAACACTACATGAGTCAACATCGCACTCCGAATAATAATTCCTACGTTAACAACCTATTTCACATTCCAACCAAAATAGTTTAACCGGAACAACCACAAAAAACTAAGCGCGCACTCATGTGGGTGAAGTGGTGTGAGAAGCATGAAAACAATGATAATGACTAGGATAAATAAGAAACAACCTTCTGTATGCAGTGCAACTCGTGCACAGTGGATGACAACATACGCTCCCCCAGACTTAGTCTAAATAATACATCTAGAAATTGGAAGCAAAAAGAGGGGAGGAAGTGTTACCCAATGCTCAGAACTGAGCATACCAGACGATTGGCATTTATGATCAAGAGCAGTCCGCAGCAACAGCACCAACGAACACAAAACCTACAAGCACAAAACTCAAAACAACAAAAGCATATGCAAAAGTTGAACTAAAAGAAGTTAGATAGAAACTACAAAATCAGGAAATCTGGGTTGTCTCCCAGTAGCGCTTTTATTTAACGTCCTTAAGCTGGACCAAATACCTGTATTAACATTGCTTATAAAGTGCAGGAGTTAAAAGAAAAGGTTCTCAGAAACAGTTCGCCAAACTCAGATCACACAAATCAGCTGTAAGCGCTCTTATGGTGCGCGTCTCCCGTAGCTCGTAGGCGGGAGGTGAAGGCTTTAGGGCCAACACCGGTATCACCCCATGTTCCCCTAACCTCCGCCCTCTTGCCACGGAGAGCGGCAGCACGAGCGTCGCGCAGAAGTCTTTCCTGTTTAAGTTTCATGACAGTCGGGGACCGCCACCGTTGAGAGTTTTCAGATTTTTCCGCCTTAGTGGCGGGTGGCGTCACTTCCGGCATCGTGGTGACTACCGGATTGGCCCAGGAGATGGAGCGCTTAGATTGTTTATTACATGAATCAAAATAAGAGGATAATGGGACATTGTCCCGAACCAAATTCACGTCAAAGTTTTTTGAATTGCAGTCTTCTTCCGTCTCGGAACCAAACTCTCGCCGAAGATCAACTTCTTCTTCTTCACTAGACAGGTACTCCTCCTTTTTCCCTTCCCTTGATTCATTAACTTCTTCATGCCCTGCACAGCTCAACGATTCATCAAAATTAAAAGGAGGGGGCAGAGTGGATGTTTCAGCTATAGCTTCGGGGCAAGTGGGCTGCTGCACCTTATTGGTTAGGAAAATGCACCCCGTAGCAAAATCAAGGGTGGCACCGCTCTCTTTCAAGAACGGCACGCCCAAGATAGGAATAGAATGATTTTCCTGCGGGCCCAAAACCTGAAAATCAGCAACTACAGTTGTCCCCTCAACCGTCACCTCCACATTTTTCACTTCCCCCTCGGATTGTATCACAGTCCCGTTAGCAAGCACAAGGGATTTCCTTTTCTCCGTGTTCATTTCCAATAGTAATTTAGCTACATCTTGCAATGCAATGACGTTGCGAGATGAACCAGAATCACACAAAGCTTTCGTTTCAAAATTGTTGATGGAACAGGAAATTACCAGCTCACTCGGATCAGCCTCTACCACGTCCCCAAGACTCTTCCCTTGATCAATTGGGTTCTTTTCCGTGTTGCTGGGAAGGGTCCCCTGCGATCGCTCGGTTAGCGCTTGGGCCAATTGGCCCAAGTGCGTTTCCAAGTTTTGCATGGACGCGGTCTGGTTCACCATATTCGAATTAGCTGCTTGCATGAATTTCTCCATCATCTCTTCTAAATTACTCTTTTTTTGGGTAGGGGGCGCTTGGTTATAATCCGGGTGTGATGGCCTCGGTTGGCTCCCGGAGGCGTAAGCATCGTTTTGATGCTGCCCCGGTGCCCATCGTTGGCCAGGCGTGTTTGGATTCCAAGAGAAGTTCGGGTGACTTCTCGCTCCCGGATTATAGGCATTATTGAAAGGCGCCCCCTTAGGCTGATTTCCTACATAATTAACGGATTCATTGAAGGTCAAGTGTGCGAAGTCACCTGCCACGTTGTTCCCCGAACATTCATACGCGTGGTGGCCTCCGCCTCCACATCCCTCGCAGGTAATGATAGCAGCAGACGCGGGTGTAGAAGGAAGTGAGTCGACCAAAAAGAGACCACGGCCGCTTCTTGGAGCATTTGTCCCTGCAGTCCAGAATGTACTGTGGGAGGCAGTGTCGCGCAGAATCCGAAGGGCTTCCTCAGGAGTGTGGTTCATCAAGGTACCACCTGCCGCAGCATCGATCATTGCCCTGTAGTTGGGCTCAATCGCAAAGTAGAACGTTTCGACCACATTCCATGGTTGGAGCTCGTGGCCAGGACAACGGCGAAGGAGATCGTTGAGGCGCTCCCATGCTTCAGCAAGGGTCTCTTGGTCAAGTTGGCAAAATGTGGTGATCTCCCGCCGCAAGCTCACGATCTTATCCACAGGATGGAATTTAGCAAGGAACTTGGATGCGAGGGCATCCCAAGTTGCAGCAGACCCGGGCGGAATGGAGTGGAGCCACACCTTGGCTTTGTCGCGGAGAGAGAAGGGAAACAGTCTAAGCTTGACCGTGTCGTCAGTGATCCCAGCGTAGCGGAAGGTTCCGCAAATATCAGAAAACTCCGCCAGATGCAGATGCGGATCTTCGCTGGCCAACCCCGAGAACTGAGCGTTGTTCCGGATGATGTTTAAGATCGCAGGCTTGATCTCAAACTGATTATTCATAATATTGGGCCCAAACCCCGGATACACACTCCCAGCAGTTGGAGAGGTATAGTCTCTCATCGTGCGAGGCCGAGGCCTAACCGCCTCCTGCTCGTCTCCAGGATGATGTTGCCCCTCGTTGGGCACTCTCGCATCACCATCATTTGGGTCTACCTGATCACCCATTGCCACTTGTACGGCAGCAGCGCGCCTTCGCGCGCGAGCGGTCCGTTCGATTTCTGGATCAAAGGGTACGAGCTCCCCTGCGGTCTGTCTCTGCATGCACTGTCACAAACAAAAAGAAAAACAAAGAGGATCAAAAACAACTGCTCGTATAACGAAATTCACTACACAAGATGATACACGCCTGCATTCCCCGGCAACGGCGCCAAAAACTTGATGCGTGTCGGCAAGTGCACCGGTCGCTGTCAAGTAATAATTGTGGAGAATGGAATCCCCGGATGTCGGTCTCTTGAGGAATGCAGGTTGGGTGAACGAATCGCGCAGTGACTATTGTTACACAAGCATTTAACAAACACAAAGAGGGGGTTTTTGGTTGATTTGTCCTAATCTTAACAACAATAAGAGAAATGCGGGTCGAAAGCACCGCTTCGCGAGGTGAGATGGATGCAACGGCCGCGATGCCGTGCTTCAAGAGGCAGATGGGGTGTGCTCTAGTGCGAGAGGATGAGGGTCGCCAACACCTCTTCACGACCGCCGTTAGCTCTTGCTAACGCGGATCAAACACCTTGCGTGCGTGCGTGAGTAGAGAGTAGAAACAGAGTGATTCACAAGCAAGCGATGAAGGAAAGCAAAGAAATATTCATTTCAAACAAACCAAACATCACAATATTCAAGTTTACACGATTCAACGAGTACAATGAAGGAAAGAAGAAAGAGATAACCGATGGGTGAAGACTAGTGGCCGTTCACGGCCGGAATGGTAGGTTGTCGGGCTACCTCCGGACTCGGGCGGACTATGCTTCCGGCGCAGAGGGCTGTCACAATCTCTCTACGGAGCTCTGTCGTCTTCAACTTCAGATTTCCTCTTCTTCTCACCGGGTCGGAGTGGGAAAATAACTGCTTGGAGGCTTGCGAATGATGGAGAACGCTCCCGGACAACGGAGGAGAGCTTGGAATGGATGGAGAAGACTTCCCCTTGCGTAGGAGATGAAGTGGAGGCGTTCCCAGATGGTGGTCGGCGGCGTACAGAACAGGAAATCCGCTCCCAGCGGCTGAATGAATGACCTAAAATCGGAACAGGCGTTTAAATAGGCGCTGGAATTAATACTGCGCACGGTCATTGTCGCACAACCAGTGGTCGTGCGCACTGGAATTCTGCGATCGTGTGCACTGCCTGGGTGGAACCTGCAAGAAAAGCAATTTATAAAATATAATGTTCACATGACCAGTGGCGCACGACCGGTGGTCGTGCGCACTATCGTCGGTGGTCGTGCGCATTGGTCTAAACAGAACTCAGAAAATTAATGATAAGTGCGCACGAACAGTGGCGCACGACCGGTGGTCGTGCGCGCTAGCGTAGAAGGTCATGCGCACTCCACCAAACAGAACTCATGAAAAAAGGGTTAAGTGCACACGATCAGTGGCGCACGACCAGTGGTCGTGCGCAATAGAACCGGTGATCGTGCGCAGTGTTCCTGTGCAGAATTGCACCGGGAACACCTGTACGACTCCTATTCTAGCACAACCACGAATCTAGCCACTGAAAGTGGCACCTAACAGTACATGAAAGCTACTAATGAAGATAAGCATGAAATCACACCAAAATGGGCCCAGAAGTGCACCTAGCATGGAATATCAAATATAAACTATAACAAGGCTAAAGTGCGGTGAAATGGCTGAATAATGGCCCAGATGAGTCCATAAAAGTGTATATGATCAGGACTCATCAATTTCCAGTGGCTTGAATAAACAGTTCGACAGCGATCTTATCTGCGAACTGGTTTATGCTGTTCTTGTGCTGTTTGCAGCGAACTCGGCGATCAGGCGACCTTTTGTGGTTAGGCGATCAGAGTTGCGGTCTAGCAACAGTTTTCTGTTCTCTGTTCAAGTTCAATAAGCTTCAGTTCGTGCGGTTTGGGATTGCGGTCTGGCAGTGCAGGTCATCATACCTGTGTTTTTGTTCGCGCGGTCTCAAGGTGTTCCTTGCGGTCTGACTGTGCAAGCGGTCTGGTGGTACAACAGGACAAGTCGGGCGATCTGTGAAGTTTGCGGTCTGTGCGGTCTCTGCTTTGGCAGACCGCTAGTTTTGTTTTTGGTGTGTTTTGTTCTTCTCTTTTCCGTGATTCTTATAAATCATGTCTCGCCATGTATTCCTCGTAGTTTCAAGAAGTATTATTTCAATAAAGACTTTTGTGTTGCTGATTTTGGCTTTGTGGTTGTTTGGCTATAACTCTTGTTGATGCAACTCCTGCTTACTCCTAAACGGTCATTAAAAATTTTTAACAAAGGGCCACTCGACGGGATCCCTTCTGCCAGGGCAACCCTTGCCGAGACCTCGCTCGCCCCCGCTGGGCTGGGGATTAGTTCTCGCCCGGTGAGGTCTCGCCCGTACCCCTGTGTTGTCGTCTCCTTTCCATCCCGCGGTGCTAGGGCGTTCTCGCCAACTCCAGATGGATGAGCCATCTGGGGGGCTGGGGTCGCGAGACCACCTAGCGCCGTAGAGAGAGCGCTCTGAAAAGCTCCAAGCAGATCCCTCCTGAGGTCTGCCAAAATTTCTACGGTCGTTGGTGTCCCCGTGGGTGGCGAGCCTATGAATCCCGCATCTCGCTCGTCCTCTCCTGCCATGTCTCCGCCTTGGGGTTTTCTTGGACTAGCTGCACTCCACGCTCACCGCACCAAGAATTTTGAAACCAATAAATGGTCTCTGTGGAGTTCTGGGCCAACAATAAGTTGGGGGACAGCTAGCACTTACTAATCCCTTGGGTGAAACAGACTGAAGCCTCGGAACTAGACACTGACCCTTAGTCTCAGCAGGGAGGACCCACCACACACCCGGAAGATCTTTTGAGCGCTTCCCCTCCCAGCCAAAGCTGAAGCCCGGGCACCCTAAAGAGCTCTGGGAATGCTAACTAAGGATGACCTTAGGAGAGAGAAGCCAAAAATAACCCCTCTCCAAAGGTACCCTTTGGGTCTTATTTATAGTTTTCCTGAATTGGTCTGCTGATAGCGGGATTCCGCTTCTTGATTTTACTATATGCACCCCAATTTGGTCTGCTATCAGCCAAAATCCACTGTTCTTAGGGGCTATTAGTAGACCACCAGGGGCAGAAGGGTAATTCTGGCTCCTGGACCCCTGGAGGATGGGTTTGCGAGAACTCCCCTCTTATCCATCCTCGCGAACCCTTACGCAAGGATCCTACTTGCCTCTGCAAGATCTGGCTGGCTTGGCAATCTCGCTCCGGATCGCCCTGCTGAGATCTCTGGTTTCATCGAACTCAGATAATTTGCTTGAATCTAGCTGGAAAGATTGGGTTCGTCGAGCTGAGAGGCTGCTTTGTCGAACGGAAGACCCATCGCTTATTCGTCGAGCGCAGAGCCAAGTTCGTCGAACTGAAGGAAAAAATAGGAGACTTGGCCATTTCGTCGACCGCTGAGATGGCGAGATCGTCGACCGCTGAGACGGCTAGATCGCCGACCACTGAGACGGCGAGATTGCCGACCGCTGAGATAACCTGCTGGACTTGTTGAGAAAAGACTTTCGTTGAACTCCGACCGTCCCCTGGAGAGGCAGTTTGCGAAGGCTCCCCTTTTATAGTCTTCGCGAACCCCCTCGCGAGGGCCCTACTCGCCCCTCGCGAGATTGTACTGCCTTGGCGAGTTCACCCCGACTTGTCCTGCTGAGGTCTGGCCCAGAATTCTCCTGATCATTTAGGGCTCTTGCGAAGAGTCAGGCGAACACCAGGTTGTACAATATGCATTCTCCTTGTGGGATTACTTATGCCTATTCATCTTAAGTAGGCATCTTCCCCAATTGATCTTCTTCTTTAGAACAAGGGCTCCCATAATCTGCAACTGTTGCTTTGGAACAACATTATGTGCAGAAATCTTACACAACAATACCTTTCCGACTATATCTGCCAGGAATCTGTATTCTTCTCCAAGATCCATTTTCTTCAGATTGATAGGCTTGTCCTTCTTGAACTGCATCAGTTCCAGGACCCTCTTGATCTCTTCCCCTGTCAGCTCATCTGAATCACTCCAGTTGGGAGATCAAAAGTTTGATTTAGTAACTCCTCTGTTATATGAATGCCTGTCTCAGAGACTTTCCCATTGGGGGATTCGTCATCTTCCAACTGCACTGTTTCGTTGAGCTCTGTCAGTTCTATGTCAAGTATCTTGCTCCTAGTGGATATAAGCTTGGTTAATCCTGCATCCTGAAATAGGCCATGAATGGCCTTGAAGCTATCTGCCACTGCACTGAAAGAGTCCACATCCACATCAAATCCTGAAATTACTTTGGGAGGTGCCATCTCTTTGAATGTACCTACACAAACGAGGGGAGAGAAAGAGAGAGGTGCACGAGAAAGCTGCCCAAGAAGGCTGGAGAATAGGAGAATGAGAGAGCAAGAGAGCAAGAGAATTCGAAAGCGCAATGATTTCGATGATAATGTTGCTTAAAAGAAGGCAGTTCGCCGCTTCTTAGGGTTTAGGTCGATGCACCGTCGATGTGTATCAATGTTTGGCGTGCAAAAATAAGTTGAGAATGCTTCTAGAAGACATTCATAGCGCGCAGACAATTCGACATTGTGTCAAATTATATTCGACGCAATCTAGTCGACGCAATCACTTGCTGAAGACTGCTCGACAATCTTTAAATTGACGCAGTCTAGTCGACATTGCGTCGACTTGCTATCGACGCAACTCCAATTTTAATGAGCATCCAATCATTACGATGCGTGCATCGATATGAAATCAACGTTGCGTCGAGATCTATTCGAGGTATTCACTCGGGTGCTTCTTGACACCGGCGTCGAGTAGAAAGCGATGGTACGCCGACTTTTATTCAACGCACCTCTGAATAAACAGAGCTATTGACTTGGAAAATCCTTGCTGTTTTTCCCAGCAATCATATTTGTTGAAAATAGATTATATTATTAATTTTATAAGATATAGAGGCTAGTCAATGTTGAGATCACTCCCTTGTGTGAAGTTTGCTCCTTATCCTTGTTCTACATCTTCCTTCCCACTCTATTTTCTCCTGAGTGGAATCCTACCTAAACCTGCACATGAAATTTAAACATTAGAAGGAACCCAGGTTACCTTGGGTCCTTTGCTTTTACCATTATAGGGTTCAATGAAAGAATAGAAGGGTCTTTCATGATACCCTTTGGGATGATAAGGAATGGGTCTCCCAAAGCTATTATTTTGATGGTTGAAGTGACTATAGAATGTATCAAAATATAACAAGTCAGTAGAGTGTTTTATAATCCTAGGTTTTGACTTACTCTGTTGGTTGTCATTATTCAATTTTCCTATCCTTTTCTTACAAGGGAATTTTGCTTTATTAGCTTTACCTACTCTATTTGAATGATTGTGATCCTTACCCTTAATTGGAGCACTCTTCTCATTGGTCTGATAATTACTAGGTCTAACAAAAGATACAAGATTTTTTCAGGCAGGTTTCCTAGGAGGTTCTGTGCTGGTGGAGGGTTCTGCCCCTAATCTTAGATGATTAAACCTCATGGAGAGGTTTTCAGTTATGTCTTTGAGCTTTTGACTCCTCCCATTGAGTGAGTCCTCAAAGGCCTTTGCCTCTGCTAGCTCTTCTTTTAGTCTTAAATTTTCTTTTCTAATTTCTATTAGTTTTATTTCTTTATTGTTAATTTCTTCTATTAGGCCTTGATTTCTTATGTATACATCATCTTTCTTTAGGTTCTCCAGTTCTGACTTAACAGTATCTAGTTCCTTTTCTACCCTAAGATGATCATTACAAAAATTCTTAAAGCATATTTTGAAATCTACTGAATTGAAATCAAAATTATCAAATAGTGATACCTGCTCCTCTCATCATCTAATGACATCCCTAGTTCCATCATGCAGGCTGCTTCTGCTTTTGCTTCATCTTCACTTTCAGATGAGGATGAGCTTGACTCTGCTTCAGAGTCACTCCAGGTTTCAGCAATGAAACCCTTGCCTTTCTTCTTGTCCTTCCCTCTGAAGGACTTCTTCTTCTTCTTCTTTTCCTCTCTAGTGCTGCTTCTCTTGTCCCTTTGCTCTTTTGGGCACATAGAAGCAAAGTGCCCTAGTTTGTTACAGGAGAAGAAAATAACCTCCTTCTTTGGAGTCTTTTCATACTTTGGATTTGAGCTCCAATCCCTTTTTCTCCTTGAATCTTCTATCTTGACCCATTTCTTAAATCTCCTTGCTAGGAGATTGAACATATCATCTTCTGGGGTGGAAGGCTCCCCTTCAGAGACTTTCATAGCAAGGCTCCTTTGGATGGGAGCTGGGGTCTTCTACTCTTGTTCTGATTCAGCCCTGTTCTTTAGGAGCATCTCATATGACTTGAGCTTTCCTAGCAAAGCTTCAGTAGAGATCTCCCTATGACATCTGGATTCCCTGATTGCCCAAATTTTGGAGTCCCATGAGCTGGGGAAGCACATGAGAATCTTATCATTAATTTCAGTCAAGGATATTTCCTTGTCTAAGCTTCTGAGATCATTAATGATAATGCTGAATCTGTCATACATATTAGCAACAGATTCATAATCTTTCTTTTGAAAGTTCTCATACTGATATATGAGAAGGGACTTTCTGTCCTTTCATTCATCAGAACTTCCTTCCACCATCCTGGTTAGGGTATCCCAAATTTCTTTTCCTGATTGGCATTCAGCAATCTTTTGAAAAATGTCATCAGACATTGTTGAGACCAGAATGTTCATGGCCTTGACATCACATGCTTTGACTTTCTTTTCTGCCTCTGGCCATTCCTTTCTTAGAACAGTCTCTGTTGTTGAGGACTCGCCAGCCTTTTGTCTAACTGGAGCCGGGGGACCTGTAAGAAGAACATTATAGATATCTTCATCAATGGAATTCATGTAGAGTCTTATTCTTGCCTTCCAGGGTGTGAACTTATTTAAGTTGCACACTGGAGGTCTTGTTGAAGCATAATCCGTAGTACTCATGTTCTTAGAAAATAGTTTAAATTAAAGAACTAAGAGCAGGAGTTCTTTTTGATCATGGTGCTAGCCTTTTATTGATCAACCTCCCTCTGATACTAATTAAAAGTGCACAGTGTACCTCTGAGAATCCTCTAGAGGGAGGGGGGGGGGGGGGGGGTTGAATAGAGATTTAAATATATTTCTATCCTAACTGTGTTCAATAACTTTTTCTAAACTATTATGCTTAACAGCACAGGCAGAATAAAAGAAAGCAGCAATTAAAGTGCAGAATTAAAGATTGGGACAGCACAGAAAATCACAGCACAAACAAAATTAATTTTATAGAGGTTCGCCAAACCCTGGTGTTAGAACCTAGTCTTAATTTGGATTAGGATCCCAACTTAAATAGGGGGAGATTGTTGGAACCATAATTTTGATTTGAGTTAGGATCCATCTTTATTGTCTAAGTTTTTATCATCACATATCTTGTATAACTTAGATCAAATCCCATTTAGATAGAAGGCTGAAAATAATATATATATATAAATAATATACTGAGAAATATATATATATATAAATAAATAATAGGCTGAGAAAATAAGAGATGAATAAAAATTATACAAGTTCTCTGCGTTCGACGAACGGCTATCTGCGTTCGACGAACAATGCTCTGTGGTCGACGAATTATATTCATTCCGCGCTCGACGAATGAAGCAATCTCAGCAGTCGACAAAATTCAGCCCGTCTCAACGGTCGACGATCCCATCTCAGCGGTTGACAAAATTCAGCAGTCTCAACAGTCGATGAAAAGTTGCATTCGACGATCTACATTTTGCGCTCGACGAATCTTCAACAGAAGCTCAGAACGATGAAATATTATCTGATATTATAATTCTCCTTTCTCAGCTCGACTAATATTCTCAGCAATATTTTTGATTAATTTCTATTTATATATTGCTATATATTGCTGCCCTTATTTTGTATAAATTAATATTATAGCCGTTGCAGAAGCATTAAATAATATTGCCGTTGCAGAAAAGCAAAAGACGGTAATTTATCTGCTCGAGAAATCTAGGAAATTAAAGAGACATTATCTCTTTCCTTTTGTCGGCTAGAATTCAAAATAGCCTGAAAGCTTCTCCAGATTATATATATTCAGAGAAGAACAAAGAAGATAATAGTAGGGAAAATAACCAGAACAAGAACAAGGAAGAAGAAGAGAGAAACAGAAATACAGAGAAGCAAAAAGAAGGAGCACATATACAGAGTTTTTGATAAGAACAACATATTTTATTTATCTTCTTTTTGCTAACTCTTCTCTGCAGAACATCTTCATCCTGAGACACCTATCCAGATCAATTGCTCAGGATCAAAACTGCAGAAGAAGAAAAAGAGTTACAACATCCAAGAGAAGAAGTTTCCTCACTTGAACATTGATGAATAGCAAATTATACATATTTTTAGTATAATTTTTAGCATAATTTTGGGTAATTTTGTACGTATTTCATGTAAATTATTGAAATAATCACTTGTTTTATCTAATGTATATAAATATATATCTTTATGAAAAAAAGAGTTATTTAAGTATGAAACAAATTTAGAAAAATTTGTATAAATAATTTTTGTAAATATATTTATCTAAGAATAAAATTTTGAATTTCATTGTACATATTATGCAGAATAAATAAAATAGTTATATATATATATGTAAATAATAAGTATAAGAAAATAATAATAAAATAATAATCATATATATATATATATGTAAATATAAAT
Organism: Dactylorhiza incarnata; assembly: GCA_033032865.1. Classification (NCBI taxonomy): domain Eukaryota; kingdom Viridiplantae; phylum Streptophyta; class Magnoliopsida; order Asparagales; family Orchidaceae; genus Dactylorhiza; species Dactylorhiza incarnata. Next base: position 1,290,928 of record JAWHQI010000124.1, on the reverse strand, counting down.
GAAAACATAGTATTAATAATGTATATATTATAAATATAATGAAATATTATATGTATATATATATATTATATAAACATAATAATATTATATATAAACTCAGCAGGAATTCATTGAACGACGCCCTGCGTTCGACGAAATGCACTGCGTTCGTGACGAAATGCACTGCGTTCGTCGAACACTCCGCAAACTGCGTTCAACGAACGCCGCTCTGCGTTCGACGAACTTCTGAGGTGTTCGACGAATTTTTAAGTATGAGTATTATATATTATATTATATATAAATATACAATATATATATATATATATATGCAGGCGCTCGACGAAGTCCAGTTGTTCGACGAACCAAACTGCTGAGACGACTCAGCCCAAACCGCTGAGACGACGAACCAAACCGCTAAGACAAGAACCTGCGTTCGACGAACTCAGCCCGAGCTGCGTTCGATGAACTCAGCCCACTGAGACCAAATCGCCGTTCGACGAACTCAGCCCGCTGAAAATCCTCTCCACGTTCTCCGTTCGATGAATTCTCCCTCTCCTAAGATCGACGAACTAAATTATATATATATATACATATATAATATATATATCAACATATTATACATTTCTGCAGACGCTCGACCAAATCTCGGCGTTCGACGAAAATCTCTTCGTTCGACGAACCCTTCTCCGACCTCCGTTCGACGAATCCCTCGGCCAGCCCTATTCGACGAAAATATCTTCGTTCGACGAACCCTTCTTCGAGCTGTGTTCGACGAACTCCCTCCCAGTTCGACGAACTCGTCCCTGCGTTCGACTAATTCGCTCCCAGCCCGCCACCTCTCTTTCTAGCAAGGTGTCCTACAACACTCTTCTTCTAGAAGCTTTCAGCTGCTACCCACACCCCATAGAGTTCGAGTCAATTTTGCCACCTCTCCTTCCCAGTTTGACGAACTCGTCCCCGCGTTTGACTAATTCGCTCCCAGCCCGCCACCTCTCCTTCTAGCAAGCTGTCCTCCAGCACTCTTCTTCTAGAAGCTTCCAGCTGCTATTATTTTACCGAATAAAAAAATGGATGATTGATTGCAATAATTAAAATGCAGAAAAGACGATAATCGCGGGCTTGGTGTGCGTTTAGCAAAAAACAAAGAAAAGAGATAGAAAAGCAGAAAATCTAAGTTATGAAAGCTGTAAATAAAGCGGAAAATCTAAGTTATGAAAGCGATAAAGAAAGCGCAAAATCTAGCTATGAAAGCAGGAAAAATGCAGAAAATCTAGCTATGAAAGCGGTAAAACTAATTATGAAAGCGATAAAAACTAATTATGAAAGCATTAAAATTTAATTATGAAAGCTTTACAATTAATCTCATACACTCACACACACAACAAAAATTAAGAAAAAGAAGAACAAGAACATGAAGAAATACTAGCTATTTCATTAAGCAAAAAAAAATTATTACAAAGAGGAAACAGTGGATAACAAAGAGAGAAAAACAGAAGTCGAACACAAATCCCAAAAACATCAGAATTTGTGAACCCTCAAAACAACAGCCAACACCCTTTATTTATAGGCAAAAGAGGGCTGCAATTAGCAAAAAAAAGGAAAAACAGCAGCTGGCGGTTTGACTGAAGAGGATGGCAAAATTTACTTGAACACTATAGGGTGTGGGTAGCAGCTGGAAGCTTCTAGAAGAAGAGTGATGGAGGATAGCTTGCTGGAAGGAGAGGTGGCGGGCTGGGAGCGAATTAGTCGAACGCAGGGACGAGTTCGTCGAACTGGGAGGGAGTTCATCGAACACAGCTCAAAGAAGGGTTCGTCGAACAAAGAGATTTTCGTCGAACGGGGCTGGCTGAGGGATTCATCGAACGGAGATCGGAGAAGGGTTCGTCGAATGAAGAGATTTTCGTCGAACGCCGAGATTTGGTCGAGCGCCTGTAGAAATGTATAATATGTTGATATATTGTATATATATATATATAATTTAGTTCGACGATCTCAGGAGAGGGAGAATTCGTCGAACGGAGAACGGGGAGAGGATTTTTAGTTGGCTGAGTTCGTCGAAAGGCGATTTGGTCTCAGCGGGCTGAGTTCGTTGAACGCAGCTCAGGCTGAGTTCGTCGAACGCAGGATCTTGTCTTATTTGTTTGGTTCATCATCTCAGCGGTTTGGGTTGAGTCGTCTCAGCAGTTTGGTTCGTCGAACAACTGGACTTCGTCGAGCGCCTACATATGTATATATATAGTATATTAATATATAATATAATATATGATACTTATACTTAAAAATTCGTAGAACGCCTCAAAAGTTCGTCGAACGCAGAGCGGCGTTCGTCGAACGCAGTTTGCGGAGAGTTCGACGAACGCAGTGCATTTCATCGAACGCAGGGCGCCGTTCGACGAATTCCTGTTGAGTTTATATATAATATTATCATGTTTATATAATATATATGTAATATTTCATTATATTTATATTATATACATTATTAATACTATGTTTTCATTTATATTTACATATAAATATATGATTATTAGTTTATTATTATTTTTTTATACTTATTATTTACATTAATATATATATATATATATATAACTATATTATTTATTCTGCATAATATGTACGAAGAAATTCAAAAAAAAATTCTTAGATAAATATATTTACAAAAAATATTTATACAAATTTTTCTAAAATTGTTTCATACTTAAATAACTCTTTTTTTTTCATAAAGATATATATTTATATAAATTAGATAAAACAAGTGATTATTTCAATATCTTATATGAAATATGTACAAAATTACCCAAAATTATGCTAAAAATTATACTAAAAATATGTATAATTTGCTACTAATCAAATACCCCCATACTTAAGTTTTTGCTATTCCAAGGCAAAAGTAAGAGATACCTATAAGACATTTAATAGAATTTTTAATTTACCAAAATTTTATTTAATCATTTAGTAAGCTTGAAATAAATTTAGGATATTTAAAGAGGTAAGTCCTACATTGTTATAATGATTTAAAAAGAGCGAAAAAGTTTTAGCCAACACGACTTCTGAAGTTAGCTAAGTAGCGACCTAAATAATTGAAATCATTTAGCACCATGATTAGAATATAATTATAAGAACTTTAACTTTTAAAAGAAAGCTTTTAAGAATAATTAAAACTTACTAATTATGATCTCTCAAAAATTTTGAATTTATATCTAGTTTTCAATTGTAGTGGCTAATGGGTAGGGGAAACTTGGTAGGAGAAGAGAATTTTGATTTGGGGGTGATGAATTTTATCCTCTAACCCCACTCTTTTTTTTGCTTGGATGGAGAAGAGAATGAAATCTTATTCCCAAATATATATTTTTCTTCTCAAAATACCCAATGCCTATGTTTTCGGAACTAAATCTTGTTCCCATTGACATAAGATCTTTTTCTTTAATTAATTGGGTGCCTATGTGAAAGTGCACAGTTAACCTCACTAGATTTCTCTAGAGGGGGGGTGAATAGAGATTTGAAATATTTTGTGCAAAGTTAATATATATATATATGTATGATCACAGATTAGAGCTTCCCACACACACCAACAAGAATTAAAATAATAAAGCAAATGTAAGAAAGAAAATCCACAGCACAACACAAGAAAATATAGTGGTTCCCCAAACTTTGGGTAGTCCACTCTTCTACCCCCTTGGTAGGAATTCACTAACTTGCACTGAGTCTTTTGATAAGGAGACTCTTAGAACCACCCTGAGTCTTTTGATAAGGAGACTCTTAGAACCAATACACTGAATTTTTTGAAGAGAGATTCTAAAAACTCTTTTACAATAGTGAATAAGAATGAAAAGGAAAGAATGGAATAAAGCCAATAATGAATCTTCTTCCTAGCAAGAAGATTTGAAGCACAAGTTAAGAATTGAATCTTTCTTCTATAGAGAGAAGAAGATTTGTAGCCTTTCTCTCTTTTAGTGAGAGCAATCAGATTTTGCAGCAGTGATCAGTGAGCAGAAGCAGAAGTAGAAATGGATGAAAGTTGCTGCAGAGCTTTTTCTCAATATCTCTCTTTTCTTTTGGGAGCTTTTCCTCTATATCATAAAATGTGTGGTGGATCACTCTTCCTCTTTTTCCTGCCGACTTGCTCTTTATTTTATAGCTCTGTGTAATAAGATAGTACTATAGGAGAGGAATCAATTAGCAGCCAGAGATTTAGGTAGAGAGAAATATTTCCATAGCAGATTTAATCATAAATGGAAAATATTAATTTAGATTTCAAATAATATCCAAAACAGATTTCATCAATTTAGCCAAGAATCAAATAGAAGGAAAGAATGATTCAGAACGGCTATAAAATATTAACATCATTCTATATAAATCAGATCTTCAGAAAAGAAGGAAAGAGATCTGGCGCAGATTCAAATCTGTCAAACAAATCGACGTGCGTCGATTTCTATTCGACGTAAGCGTCGAATTTATCTTAGCCCAACGTCGAGAGGGATATAAGGAATGTGCGTCGACAAAGGTGCGTCGACTTCTTTGTATGCGTCGACTAGAAATCAGAGTAGCGTCGACAGGACCTACGTCGAAATCTTCCTAAAGTTACTTCGACATATCCTGAAGAAGACGTCGACTCTATTTCGACGTAGCGTCGAATACCATTCGACGCATATTTACTTTGTCTTTGTTATTCATTCATAAAACTCTTTCTTTAACTCATTTCTAGGGGTTAAGAGAAATCATTTTCCCAACAATCTCCCCCTATTTGTCTTAACCCTTTTTAAGGAGAAATTGTCTTAGCATAAAATCAACTCAGCATATAATTTGAAAAGATAAGAAGTATGTCACTTAATCAAAAGTGAAATTTAGAGAGGGAGATCATATAGACAGATATTCCAGAATCATATAGACAAATTTCATATTTATACCAGTTCTTTTTCAATAAAATATATCAGCATTGTTCTCAAATACTACTCAGGTGGTGTAGGAGGAGTCTTTCTTTTTCTTTTGAAGACCTTGGTGGGTTGCTCATCAGCAGTTAGTATTCTCAGCTCCCCCTGAGTTACAGCAGTTGGCTCCCCCTGAGTCCCAGCTTCAGTTAACACAACTTCTTGCTGCTCTTTTTCATTTGCAGCTGTATTCACAAACTCAGCTCCCAGTTCCTTGGTTTGTTCATCAGTTAGTATAGCTTCCAGCTCCCCCTGAAGTTCACCATCTATCCTTACAGCCTCATTTTCTACTCTGTTATCCTCCCCTTGTAGTATTGTCACTTGTTCTGCAACCTCTCTTGCTATGCTGAGTACCTCTATTGTTTGTTCATAATTAAGAGGCTCAGGTACTGTCTCATTCCCAAGGATCTTGTCAGAATTTTGAGGAGAGGACTTGTGAGAGAGAGATTTAGGATTGGAAGGTTGCTCTTCATCTAGATTCTCCCCCTTCTTGACCTTCTTGGCTAGGGAGGTTAAGAAAGACTTAGTCACTCTAGAGGAAGAGAGAGATGACTTTAGAACTTGCACAGAGGCACTGACCCCATCTATTTGGGTGTGCATGTGAAGGATGGAGGAATGAAGTTGGGAACAGTGCTCATCTAGCATTGCTTGGAATTTTTCAGCTGCTGATTTTATGCACTGAGAGATGAGAGCCTCAGTGGATGTAGATGATTCTTGGTGTGAAGGAGATGGAGGAGGAGTAGATAATGAGTGTGGAGAGGTGAATCTATCATCTGGAGGAGGTAGAGGAATAGAGGAATGCTGAGCAAGGGATTGAGGTGGTATTTGTGTGGATGATGATGGGAGAGAGGAGAGATTTGTTTGAGGAGGTGAAGGAGTCCTTTCAGGAATGGAACCAGGCTTAGGGATTTGCCTGGCCCATTTAGAAAATAGGGCTATGGACATCCTTTTTCCTGGAGGGATGGGAATTCCTTTTGACCTGCAGAGGTCAGGGAAGGAATGGAAGAGAACCTGACTCATGATTCTCATATAAGCATTTTCTTTGTGGTAATATTTGGAGGCTATCATTTTGAGAAGACAGCTGGCCCAATCCACCTTCTTCTTCAGCACAAGAGCCCCCATGATGTTCAGCTGCTGTTTGGGCACTGCATCATGGGCTGAGATCTTGCACAGTAGAACTTTCCCTACTATATCAGCCAACAGCCTATATTCATCAGAGAAGTCTATCTTTTTCAGATGGATTGGTCTTTCTTTTGAGAATTTCATGGTGATGAGTAATTGCTTGACTTCATCAGGTGTGAGCTCAATGGATTCATCACCTAATAGGGGAATAATTTTATACTGGTTGAGTCATTTATAAAAAGCTTATTTTCTTTTCCTATTTTATTGAAATGAGGGTGACATTAGGATATACCTGATGGGAGGTCAAAGGTGGCCCTAATGTGGTCTGCAGAAATGGTGACTGGAGTCTCATAGAGGGTTCCTTGGATTTCTCCTTGTTCGGAAACCTGAACATGAGTTATGAGCTCAGTGAGCTCAATTTCCAGGAGCTTGCATCTAGTGGAGATGAGCTTGTTCAGTCCTGCTTCAGTGAAGAGAGAAATGATGCTTTTATAGTTCTCTGCTGCTGCTTGGAAGGATTCGAGGTCGATGTCGAAACCCGAGTTGATTTTGGGAGCCATTGAAGATTAGAGAAGTAAGAAGGATTGGGTAGACAACGGAGCACGGAGGATAAGAGATGCAGAGAAGAGGAAGTTTCTGAAGAGTCTTTTTAAGTCAGGTGAAGCGTCGAGACAGGGCTCAATTCGAGGCTTTTTCGGTATTCCAGTGGATGTGACCAAAAAAAAATATTCTAAAGTTGCCGCCCTGTATCATAAAGTCGACGTTACGTCGAGTTGAATTCGACGTCGGGTTTAGGGTTTTCCATCGACGTATGCGTCGATTTTAATCGATTTTGGTTTTCGACGGTGCGTCGATTAGAAGTGACCAAAAAAAATCTTTATTTCTCTTTATTTCTTTCTTGGCCTAATGTTTTCTAAGATAGTTTTGAACTAGATTTTATAGAGAGTTTGATTAATTGTACCAGCATTGCTTGGTAGTGTGGCCAGCTTTGTTACATACATAGCACTTGATTATCTTAGTATTAAGGGAATTTAAATTTAGAGTATGATAAATGTTTTGGTTAGGATAAAGATGTTGATTTGAATATAGATGGGATTTTTGGTTAAGATTAATATTTTGTTTGGGATTGAAATGTTTATTTGGACAAAATTCATGATTAGGATGACTGGTTCCTGAATGAGGGTTAGGATGAAAGACTTTTGGAGAGAATGTATTGGTGCGTCGATAACTATTCGACGTATGTTGATAATTGCGTTGATTTGTTATCGACGTATTCCTCAGATTGCGTTGATCTGGTGTCGACGCATGAGGAAAGTTGCGTCGAGTTGATGTCGACTTATCTTTATTCAAGCGTTGAGTAGAGGTCGAGGCATCCGAGAGATTACGTCGAGAATAAGTCGACGCATTATCGTGCATGCGTCGATATGAAGTCGACGTATCTGTGTCTTCACAAATTTTCATTTTGCCTTTCTCTATTTTTGCTCCTTTATGTGTTGTTCTTCTTGGATTGATTGTTTCTTCAGATGAAGTATGTGAATCATCAGCTGAATAGTAAGATGTTTCATCAACTTCCTTGGTTTCTTTTTCTCCCTTATCCTGTGGGTCTTTTTCTTGGTTTAACAAATTTACAGGTTTAGTGAATTTTACAGGGCTCATCCAAGCAGGTTTGTTGGATGAAGTTAGGCTGATTGAAGGATCAGCCCCTAGCCCAAGATGTTTGGGTCTTAGTGTTTGTTTTTCAGTAATTTCCTTAAGAGTTTGGCTTCTTATTTTTATTGACTCTTCAAAAGCTTTTGCCTGGGATATTTTATTCTTAAGGAACTGATTTTCTATATTAGCCCTTTCTGTTTCCTTCTTTATTCTGCTAGCTATTGATTCATAATCTTTAGAGGAGTTAATTTCTATGTTTTTCTGATTTTTAGCTACAATGATTTGTTCTTTTAGATCCTCAATTTCTTGATTTGTTTTTAGGTGATCTAGGTACATTTTCATAAAATCATTTTTAAAGCTATCACTTTGAAAGTCAATATCATCAAACATACTTACCTCATCCTCATTCTCAGATTCCTCAATGAGAATGAGGTTCTTTTCTTTTTCATCATCAGAGGATAGATCTTCTTCTGATCCTGTTTCACTCCATGATTTATCATCAATCTTTGTATCTTCAAGGGCCATCAAGCAGATGTCTTCTTGTCTGGATCCTTCATTGTCACTTTCAGAGGATGAACTATCCTCAGAGTTTGTTTCACTCCAGGCTTCAGCAATGAAGCCTCTTTCTTTCTTCTTTCCCTTTTTCTTCAGATCTTTCTTTTTCAGATCCTTCTCTGTTTCAGCATTCTCTGGACATTCTGGGGCAATGTGTCCAGGTTTTCTGCAGGAATAGCAAATTATTTCTTTAGTAGGTGTTTTGTCATACCTTGGTCTCGACTCCCTCCTTTTTGGTCCATCTTTCTTGACCCATTTCTTAAACCTTCTGGCCAAGAAACTGAATAATTCTTCTTCAGTGACAGGGGTTCCTTCTTCTGTTGCCTTTAGAGCAATGTTCCTGCTTTTTGAGGAACTTGGGGTGTTTTCTCTTCTCTCCTTCTCCTCTCTAGTTTTCAGCAACTGCTCATAGGATCTGAGTTTTCCTAAGAGAGCATCTGTTGAGATCTCTTTTTGTCCTCTTGTATCTCTTATTGCCCAAATTCTTGAGTCCCATGAACTAGGGAGACTCATTAGTAATTTGTCATTTATCTCAGTGAGAGAGATTTCTCTATCCAAGTCTCTGAGTTGATTGATGATCAGACTAAATCTGTCATACATTTCAGAGATGCTTTCTTCAGCCTTCTTTTGAAAGTTCTCATATTGAGAGATCAAAAGGGCCTTCTTGTCTTTCTTTTCATCAGCACTTCCTTCCACCATCTTTGTGAGGGCATCCCAAATTTCCTTGGATGATTCACAGTCGACAACCTTTTGAAAGATATCATCTGAGAGAGTTGAGACAAGTATGTTCATGGCTTTTAGATCATGAGTTCTTGCCTTCTTCTCATCTTCTGTCCATTCAGATCTTGGAACAAGTGTTTGTGTGATGTTGCCATTTGCATCCTTTCTATAGGGCTTTGGTGGACCTGTTACAGTAATATTGAACAAGTCAGTGTCAATGGAGTTCATATAGATTCTGATTCTTGTTTTCCAAATTGCAAACTTTTCAAGATTGCACATTGGTGGTCTGGTGGAAGCATAATCTTTGATTTGTGCCATGTGAAAAATAGTTTTAAAAAAAATATATATATATGGGGTAGGACCTTTTTGATCAAGGAGTTATCCTTTTTAGATCAACCTACCTCTGATACCAATTGAAAGTGCACAGTTAACCTCACTAGATTTCTCTAGAGGGGGGGTGAATAGAGATTTGAAATATTTTGTGCAAAGTTAATATATATATATATGTATGATCACAGATTAGAGCTTCCCACACACACCAACAAGAATTAAAATAATAAAGCAAATGTAAGAAAGAAAATCCACAGCACAACACAAGAAAATATAGTGGTTCCCCAAACTTTGGGTAGTCCACTCTTCTACCCCCTTGGTAGGAATTCACTAACTTGCACTGAGTCTTTTGATAAGGAGACTCTTAGAACCACCCTGAGTCTTTTGATAAGGAGACTCTTAGAACCAATACACTGAATTTTTTGAAGAGAGATTCTAAAAACTCTTTTACAATAGTGAATAAGAATGAAAAGGAAAGAATGGAATAAAGCCAATAATGAATCTTCTTCCTAGCAAGAAGATTTGAAGCACAAGTTAAGAATTGAATCTTTCTTCTATAGAGAGAAGAAGATTTGTAGCCTTTCTCTCTTTTAGTGAGAGCAATCAGATTTTGCAGCAGTGATCAGTGAGCAGAAGCAGAAGTAGAAATGGATGAAAGTTGCTGCAGAGCTTTTTCTCAATATCTCTCTTTTCTTTTGGGAGCTTTTCCTCTATATCATAAAATGTGTGGTGGATCACTCTTCCTCTTTTTCCTGCCGACTTGCTCTTTATTTTATAGCTCTGTGTAATAAGATAGTACTATAGGAGAGGAATCAATTAGCAGCCAGAGATTTAGGTAGAGAGAAATATTTCCATAGCAGATTTAATCATAAATGGAAAATATTAATTTAGATTTCAAATAATATCCAAAACAGATTTCATCAATTTAGCCAAGAATCAAATAGAAGGAAAGAATGATTCAGAACGGCTATAAAATATTAACATCATTCTATATAAATCAGATCTTCAGAAAAGAAGGAAAGAGATCTGGCGCAGATTCAAATCTGTCAAACAAATCGACGTGCGTCGATTTCTATTCGACGTAAGCGTCGAATTTATCTTAGCCCAACGTCGAGAGGGATATAAGGAATGTGCGTCGACAAAGGTGCGTCGACTTCTTTGTATGCGTCGACTAGAAATCAGAGTAGCGTCGACAGGACCTACGTCGAAATCTTCCTAAAGTTACTTCGACATATCCTGAAGAAGACGTCGACTCTATTTCGACGTAGCGTCGAATACCATTCGACGCATATTTACTTTGTCTTTGTTATTCATTCATAAAACTCTTTCTTTAACTCATTTCTAGGGGTTAAGAGAAATCATTTTCCCAACACTATGTTTACGGAATGAAATCTTATTCCCATTGACATAGGATTACTTTTAAATGAAATTACCAAGAAATTTGAATAATAGGTAAGGTGTTTAGAAATTTCTAGAATTTATAAATTAAGAAAAAATTTTGAGAGCAAGTTTTAGTAGGTTTAGAGCATTCCTAAAGTTTCACAAGTTTGAAGTAAGAATAATTATAGTCTAAAGACGGTCTGCCAATAATATAAAAATAAGCTACTTAGGTGAAACTTGAAGTAGTGCTAAAAAGTTTTATCCCAAATTAAATTAGAATCACAAAGTGTTCCCTAAAACTAAAATTCCTTAGATCTAAATTTTACGAACTATGATACAAATATATGTTTTGGGAAATCAAAAATAATGAAAAATGCTTATAAATAAACTCAAACTAATTTTGAAAATAACAAAAAGCTAAGTAGGGGTTTTTATTATTATCATTATTATCATTGTTTGGATTTTTGGGTTTTAAAATTTGTTTTTTTAGTTTTTGTATTGAAATAAACTATTTTTTGGTTTTTTAGATTTGTATGTTTTTAGGGATTTTCTAAGTTATTTATGATATGAAACAAATTATATTGTTAAGAAATTTTTGGTTTTGGGGTTTTTTAATTTTTTGGATTTTGGGGTTTTTAGAATTTTTTTGGATTTTTCATCATATTTACAAAGTATGAAATAATTTTTTTTTAGATTTTTGGGTTTTTAGAATTTTTCATCATATTTACAAAGTATGAAAAAAAAATTTATTTTTATTTTTGGTGTTTTTATAATTTTTTTGGATTTTTTTTCTAAGTATTTACAAAATTTTGAGGAACGGAGAAAGACTCCCCGATACTTAAAACCCAACATTGTCCTCAATGTTGTAATTTAAGTATGAAGAAAATGCAAGAAAAAAGAACAGAAAATGCAAGAAACCCTGCAAAAATTAAGTAGACATAAAAAAAAGGAAAAAAGATTAGATAAATATGGGAGGTGCCTCCCACGAGCGCTTTGTTTACCGTCCCGTAGCTTGACTGATTTAACGTTTTACTCGCTCTTAGGTCCGCTAGGGCATATTTTATTAACAAATTGCCAAAGAGACGGGATGTCATTCAATTTGGGCGGCAATTTGTTAAGTAGGACCGCCGAGCATTCCACAATAAGTGAAACACGCGAAATTTAATTTCGGGGTCGGAATGATCGACGTAATTTGAAAAAATGTATATATATATATATATTTGTTTTTGTATTATTATTATTATTTTTTTATTAATTTAATCGGAGGAGAGGGATAAGGGGTTGGAGTTGAAATATGTACCTTTTGCTCAACCCGCGATGGGGAGACGACCTCCTTGCCGCTTCAAAGGGTTTAAGCGTGGGCATTTTCACGTGGGTTCGGCTCCATGTTCCCTGGAAGTGCTCCAAGTGGCCGCTCGGAGATCATTTCCGCAAGTTGTCCAACCTACATTTCTAAATTTTTTAGCGATCCGGTTATATTCCGGATGTTTATTTCATTGGACGCCACAAATTTTGCGAAAACTTCCTCGAGCGGGGAAGGTTTTGGAGGAGAAGGTTGATATCCCTGCTGAAGTCCTTGGGGGAACCCTTGCGGGTAGCCTTGGGGACCCGCATTTGGGGCACGTTGCGCATTATTAGGGTTGCTCTAGGAGAAGTTAGGGTGGTTCCTCCAACCCAGATTATAGTTATTACTCTAAGGATTATTATTAGGGTTGAAGGGGCCCCGAACCGGATTGCCGAGGAAATCCACCGTTTCCTCGATTAAAATATCATTTTTATTATTATTTGTATAATTATTATAATTATTATTATAATTACTATTGGCATTATTATTAGCCGCACTCGCCCAAGCCAGAGTGGAGGAGGAAGCAGTCATCTATGCCACTTGCTAACTTATCCGCTCTACTTGCGAGGCTAAGTGAGAAGTGGCATCCACCTCATAAAGACCAGCTGATTTATTAGGACGCGACCTTGGCACGTTCCATTGGTATGCGTTCATGGCCATTTCTTTGATCAGAGCTTGAGCGGCCTCCGAGGTTTTGTTGTTTAACGTTCCCCCGGCGGCTGCGCCGATCATCTGTCGCGTTGAGAAATTTAAGCTGTTATAGAACGTTTATACCTGAAGCCAAGGTTGTAGCGCGTGATGAGGACACCTACGCAAATATTCTTTTAAAACGCTCTCAAGTCTCGTAAAGAGACTCAGAATCGAATTGTATAAAAGATGCGATTTCGGTGCGTAATTTAGCGGTTTTTGACGGGGGAAAATTTAGTTAAAAATTTTCCATCAACTCGGCCTACGTGGTTATGGCCCCTCTCAGAAGAGAAGTTAATCACGATTTAGCTTTCGTCCACAAAGGAAAAGAAAATAAGTGCAAACGAATGGCGTCGTCGCTGACGCCATTTATTTTAAAAGTGTCGCAAATTTCAAGAAAATTAAAAAGGTGAAGATTAGGGTCCTCATCTGGCAAGCCGTCAAATTGACATGACTGTTGTACCATTTGGATAGTGCTGGGTTTTATTTGAAAATTATTATTAGCAATAAAGGGGCGAGTGACACTCGACCCAGTAACATCCAAATTCGGCCTGACATAGTAGGCCATGGTCCGTTGAGGGGGCGCATTTGGATCGATCTCTGTCATATATATATATTAAAAAAAAAAGAGTTTGTCTTTTTTGTAATAAATATATATATATATATATATTTAGAGCTTTTTCTGTCTTTTTTTTTGAAGATAATATAGGTAAAAGAGAGAAAGAAAATGTTTTTTAATTAATTTTTGATTTTTTCAGATGAAAATATATATAAGATGAATTGGGTTTTGCAATTTTTTTTTGTTTTGTCGAGCTTTTTTTGTCTTTTTTTTAGAAAATATAAGTACGAGAGAAAAAGTGGGAGGAAGAAGTAAAAGATAAAATTAATAGCAGTTCTTTTTCGAAATAACATCTCCCCGGCAACGGCGCCAAAAACTTGATGGGTTACATTTAAATTCCTGCGGAGCCTGGGTTCAGTTAGATTCTGGCTAGCGTTTTCGCGGAGTCCGGCGAGTACTCATACTTTGAGGAGCTAAACCATTATCCCACCTGTCGAGGTGATGGAAGTAACGGTCGCTCTCGCTTTCGGAATATCGGGGGTAAAACCGCGGCGATGGGGCTGAAATTCTTTTTTGGTTAATTAATTTTATAAAAAGGACTCACGAAGAGTTTTTGAATGTAATTTATCCAACTAATCTTGGGATAAAGGCAAGTGCACCTTATCGTTTTATAGTACAGGATATATTTTATTTTTAGAAAATGATATCGCAGTCGTATTTATCCGAGGCCGTGTTGATTAATCTTACTTTGAGGACGCACTATTATTTTACCGAATAAAAAAAGGATGATTGAATGCAATAATTAAAAAGCAGAAAAGACGATAATCGCTGGCTTGGTGCGCGTTTAGCAAAAACCAAGAAAAGCGATAGAAAAGCAGAAAATCTAAGTTATGAAAGCTGTAAATAAAGCGGAAAATCTAAGTTATGAAAGCGATAATGAATGCGGAAAATCTAGCTATGAAAGCAGGAAAAATGCAGAAAATCTAGCTATGAAAGCGGTGAAACTAATTATGAAAGCTATAAAAACTAATTATGAAAGCATTAAAATCTAATTATGAAAGCTTTAAAATTAATCTCATACACTCACACACACAACAAAAATTAATAAAAAGAAGAAAAAGAACATGAAGAAACACTAGCTATTCTCAAAAACTCTGGGAGTAGTCGAACGCAGGGACGAGTTCGTCGAACTGGGAGGGAGTTCGTCGAACACAGCTCGAACTGATGTTTTTGGGATTTGTGTTCCGCTCCCAGCCCGCCACCTCTCCTTCTAGCAAGATGTCCTCCAGCACTCTTCTTCTAGAAGCTTCCAGCTGCTACCCACACCCCATAGTGTTCAAGTCAATTTTGCCATCCTCTTCAGTCAAACCGCCAGCTGCTGTTTTTCCTTTTTTTTTTGCTAATTGCAGCCCTCTTTTGCCTATAAATAAAGGGTGTTGGCTGTTGTTTTGAGGGTTCACAAATTCTGATGTTTTTGGGATTTGTGTTCCACTTCTGTTTTTCTCTCTTTGTTATCCACTGTCTCCTCTTTGTAATATTTTTTTTTGCTTAATGAATTATATTCAAAAACTCTGCGTTAGTCCTGTTTATAAAATTAATTAACCAAAAAAGAATTCTGGCCCCGTCGACGCGGTTTTACCCCCGATATTCCGAAAGCGGGAGCAACCGTTACTTCCATCTCCTCGATAGGTGGGATAATGGTTTAGCTCCTCGAAGTACGAGTACTCGCCGGACTCTGCGAAAACGCCGGCCAGAATCTAACCGAACCCAGGCTCCGCAGGAATTTAATTGTAACCCATCAAGTTTTTGGAGCCGTTGCCGGGGAGATGTTATTTTGAAAAAAGAACCGCTATTAATTTTTTATTTAACTTCTTCCTCCCACCTTTTCTCTCGTACATATATTTTCTAAAAAAAAACAGACAGAAAAAGATTGACAAAACCCAAAAAAATTGCAAAACCCAAATCATCTATATATATTTTCATCTGAAAAAATCAAAAATTAATTAAAAAGCCTTTTCTTTCTATCTTTTACCTATATTAGCTTCAAAAAAACAGACAGAAAAAGCTCTCAATATATATATATATATATATATATCTATACTATTCTAAAAAAATTTATGAGATGGCTTTAAAAGACCATGAATTTAAAAACCATTCAAAAGATCATGACCATCCACTCATGATCCTGCCGTCCGAACAAAAACAAAGCCATATTAAAACAATCGAGCTTCTCTCTCCTCATTCCCGAACTCGCCTTCGAACTGCTCTCTGCCGCTCCCACGCCCTTCATCATCGCCAAATCTCTCCCTCGCGCATCCGTCGTCCTCCTCCCCTCACTCGGCCCGTCGTCCTCCTCCGCTCTCTCAGCCCATCATCCTCCTCCAGTCTCTCGGCCACTCCTCCCTCACGTATTCAAAATGGACAGGGCATCAACACAGAGAGACCCCTCTTTCTCCAAACCATCGCAGAGGAGCACCATATATCGTAGGGCATCATCTGCTCCGATTCATGACTCCCGTCTCCCGCGCGCTTGCTGGACTGGAGCGCGTTCTCTCCCACAATCTGATCCCTCAGTCAAATGCCTTCTCTCATATGCACACAACACAGGCGTGGGAGGAGGAACTGTCGGAAGAGCTGATTGGGCAGTGAAAAATAGGTTAAACGAGATCTATGATTCTACAGGAATCTTTCAGATCTATACTGAAGGTAGGTGGCTAGCTGTATTTTCTCACTTTGAATGGTTCTTAGTACAAATTATCAATTCCTAAAATAGCTCTTTCTGTATATTCATTTATACTCAGCGCCAACTATCCGGCCATCCACCCAGGTAAATCCATATCTCATTTCTTACTTCACATCTCTGTGCCTCTTGCTCCCCCATACGTTTCTTTTCTCCTTCCAGGTCAGATCAAGGTCAAACGATTTCTGCACAAGTTCTGCATGAAGATCATCACCATTTTTGCGGTCAGTATACCTCCCTCTGCCCCATTCCTGCATCCAACACACGTCTGACCAGGCTTTCTCCGCCATTCCTGCAGCCCACACACTTCCGATCTGACACTCTGCGCCATCTCCAATCTTCCTCAGGTATTCCACAGAAGATTCAACCATTCGATTTTGAACTTCCTCCACTATCCCTCTCATTCGGCTCCATTCTTTCTCCCTCAACCGGCTCCATTCTTTCTCCCTCAACCGGCTCCATTTCTTTATCAACAGCAGGTATCCCAATTTCCTAAAATATTGTGAACACCCTCAAACTAGACTCATGCATTACAATGTCGCATTTTCTTGATGCAGAATTATGAGCACCTTATCATTCATATTTTACTTATTTTTAACTCCTCATAATGAATTCCTTATTTACTACTGCTGTGAAAGCACTGGCATATTTCAATAAGCTCAAACATCTTCAACAAGGGGAACATCTTCGACCTATTGGTACTGCTTACTACACACTTATGCGATGTTCTTTTTTATAGGTCTATAGTTTTAACCACTGCTTACTACCCACCATGTATGAAATCATATGAAAAATGTGATGATCCAACATGATGTCCATATCCCTACCATAATTTTGTTAGCAGAAGATACCGTGACCCATTAATGGCAATGAGAACTTCTCTTTTCTACAAATTTGAAGGGTTAGAATCCCACGCATTTCAAGGCTTGGAATTTCACACAATGGTTCTCTTTTTTTATTGCCATTCATGGTTTTAAGATGCTCTTCACTCGAAGATTTCAAAAAGCTTCGCCATCATCAGCATGGGGAACAAATGGTTTTAAGACGCTCTTCACTAGCAGATTTCAAAAAGCTTCGCCATCGTCAGCAAGGGGAGCAACATTCTCTACCCAATGGTACTTAACAACTGCATTACAACAAGGTAATACTATCCGATCAAAACTTACTCTCCCTCTATACAATAAATTAACATTTATGTTACTATCAAATAGCTTCAGGTGTCGAGAAGATTATAATAGTATTCGTCTTTCACAATTGTATTCATCTTTCATAATAGATTTCGTCTTTAATAATAGTTTTCGTCTTTCATAATAGTATTCTTATTTCATAATATTATTCGTATTCCATAATAGTATTCATTTCCATTGCAAGCCCTATACTAATAGTATAAATTTGCATGTTTATAACTGATATTACTACATTGTAGCTTCTGTTAGTACTCCTAAATGGTTCTTTACTGGTCTTTGATGACTAGTTTTTAGTCATCGTTTTTAGGTTAGTTTAGTTTAAATTTCCTTAGTTTTAATTATATTCTCTTTGCATTTTATGGTTGTTAAGCTTTAATATTGTTATTTTATGATTTTATGTTATTTTATGTTATTTTATGTTTTAATGATTGTTATTTTATGTTTTTATGTTTGTTATAAATAATGTTGTTATGTTTATTATCTTATGTTGTTATTGTTATTTTATGTTGTTTATTTTATGTTTTTATGTTATGTTGTTATTTTATGTTTTTATGTTATGTTGTTATTTTATGTTATGTGGTTATTTTATGTTTATGTTGTTATGTATGTTTTGTTAAGTGTTAATTTCTCTTGTTTTTATATAAAAATATGTTGTTATGTTTTGTTATATTACATTGTATTAACTAATTTAATGTCTTTGTTTTGTTGTAGGATGGTGCAACCCAAGCTCAAGCCAAGCAGCCCCCTCCATTTGGTGCGGCCCAAGCTTCACAAATCCAAGACCGAGCCTCAATTGGAGCTAACCCAAGCCGAATCCTAGCTGTCCAAAAGCAGCCAAAAATCGAAATTCATGATGCAGCCCACCACCACCTTTGCATGGCCCATGCATGGACGAAAATCCTCTCTCTCCCCTCTTTCATTTCACATATATCACTCTCTCACCTTTTTAATATTCATCTCCTTTTAATATCATCCATGCACACACATGGCCGAAATTCACCTCCCTCCTCTCTCATCTTTTTCTATATTAAAACCTTTCTCTCTCTCTCTTTTATTTCTCATGCATGAACCCCTCTCTCTCTTTGTTTCTTTTAATTAACATGCATGCATGAACTCCTTTCTCCCTCCTCCTTTTATTTTTGATGCATGTATTTTCCCATGCATGAACCTCTTTCTCCCTCCTCCCATTAATTGAAATTCATGCATCTTCCCAAGCCTGTGGCCGAAATTCCCCTTATCTCTCCTCCCCTCTTCATTTTTCTAGAACCTTCCCCCTCCATCTATATAAGGAATCCCTATCTCAAGCATGAGGAAGTTAGAATTTTTAGAGTGGAAGTAGTGTGCTAGTGTAGAGTTTTCTTTTCTCATTTAGAGAGCTTCCTTCAAGTATTGTTGTAAGAGTATTTTACTTCTTGTTAAATTTTCTTTATTGTAATTCTCTTTTGGTAGAATAGTATTGCACTAGTTAAATTTTGTTCTTATTGTTGTACTCTTATTTCTAGTTCAATGAAAATGATTTCTCTTCTTATCATTGTAGTTTCTCTTTCAAATATGCGTAGCTAATCATTTTGTGCTCGATCGCGATAAACTTTGCAATGGAATAACGTTTCGCTCATTTTATGTTTGCATTTGTCTTTTTTTTTGATCCAAACTTGATTTTTATCGTATCGACTCCGTATTTCATGTATACGGTAGTAGATTCCGATCTCATATTCGAGTAGCCGAGAGGCTCATGAATGTGAAAGATCACTCAAGGAAGGAAGGAGTTGCACGCACCCCTAGAGATAGGATGACGTAAATCCTCCGGATTGGAGTCAAATCCAATAGCGCGGTTCACTTCGATAATGCGACTTTAGTGCTTTTGATTTGCAAAGAGATTTCGGTCAAAACGTCTAGAAGTTAGGAGATTTAATGCTCTAGCGAGATTATTTCTTATTTTCGGATCCGCCACGGTCTTAATAGAATTACGAATGTTAAACTAATTTATTCCGTAATTTTATTTCAATGTGAATCGTCGATCGAGCACTCTTTTGCAATAGTTTTATTTCTCTTTTAATTAAGTTAGTTTATTTTTATTTTCAAAATCCATGAACCGTTCGGTAGGATAATAGAATTGTTGTTAGTAATAGTACTTGCCAGACCCGAGTTTAAATACGACCTTGATATATTTTATATCCTATGCTATATTTCGATAGGTACACTTGCCTTAATCGAGTATAGATTGGAGAACACGAATTTCTCTATCAAGTTTTTGGTTGCCGGGGAATATTTTTGGCAATATTACGAAATCACCGAGTTTATTACTTCTAAAAAAAAATCAAATTTTTTTTTATATATTATAATTAACCCACATCATCGTTTTTCTACCCCACCTAAATTCCTGGAAAGGACGCTTTGGGCTTGAATTCCCATCACAGCCTTTAGTACCATTGCAAACCCCTCACATGGCAGATCTCGGGAAGTCCAGGACTAACATAATCCGCCTAAAAAAAAATTAAATTCTCTTTTTTTTTTTGTAACAGTTTTTCTTTATCATGGAATCATGTTCTTTTTGCGCTCTTTGCGGGTCGCCCGACCATTTTAATTTTGCATGTTTTTTCGGAACCCCTCCCTCATATGATTTCAATTTTTCGGGAGTAGGTCAAAGTGGCCAATTTGACCCTTACTCCAATTTTTATCCTACATGGGAGGTGGGGAACCCGTCTTATTTTTCGCATGATTTTGCCCCGCAAAGCGCCGCGCCTCAAATTTTTAATTCTATCGATAATGGGTATCTTGAATTGCAAACTTCTTTAAATAATATCAATTCGCATTTTAAGACCATTATCGATTATTTTTCTCGTGAGGCCGCTTCTTTTTCTTCATCTTCTTCTCCGTCTCCTCCAATTTCTTCGTGTAATGAGTCACCGGATATCCCGGCTTGTCTTTTTCCTCTCGAGGAGGATAGCTATTCGGATATTCCGGATTGATTCCTTCCTCCTTTGGATGACAAGACGTCTCATAATTCTCTTTCTTTTTCCGAAGACGTTGGTGATTCCATTTCAGTCTTAAATTCAACTGTTACAACTTTTGCTCTTTTTAACGAGTCTTTTTCTTCTTCTTTTATTTTAGATAATCCCACTTTAGTTCTTTCTACCCCTTCTTCTCCCGAAATTTCACAAGATTCTCTTTCTCCTTGTGAAATTTCTGTTGATGAAATTTCTCTTTCAATTTCTTTTATTCCTCTTTCTATTGCTTCTTCTATTATCTCTTCTTCTTTTGACGACCCCTTCTTCCCCGTTACGCATACGGCGGAGTTCTTCAATAACTCCGTCCGTACATTTTTGGGCGTCATTTCTTTGAGGATTCCACCGCATGTCGGTGCGATTCTTCATTTCTTTTTTTTTCTTATTTACTCTCCTAAGCGCATACTTAGGGAGTTACCTCTTCAATTTAGTTTTTATTTTCCGTTTAGCTAACCAATAACGTCGGGCTCAGACGACGTTAAACAAAGAGCGCTCTTGGGAGGCACCCCTTGCTTATCCTTTTTTTTCCTTTTCTTTCTTTTTCTTTTTGCTTTTTATTTTTATTTTGTTTTGCAGGAATAAAACCCCCGGCGGTTTGTTTGGCTCCATAATTCTTTCTCTCCCTTAGGCCCGAGCCGGTGTCCAGCTTAAGCATGGGGGAGCGACATCAGCATTCGGGCTCACGAATTCGGGGAAGTCGTTTTTTTTATTATTTACTTTATTGCACCCCCCCCCCTTTTTTTTCTTTTTTTTCTTTTCTCCTCATACTTACTATTCAACATTGGGGACAATGTTGAACTTTAAGCATGGGGGGTGTCTTCCCTTTCTTTTTAGTACTATTTTAGTTCCTTAGCCTTATCAAAAATCCAAAAAAATTGAAAAATGCAAAAACCCCAAAAAAATTAGAAAAATCAAAAATTCCAAAAAAGATTATATTTCAAAATAAAAAAAAAATTGAAAAAATAGAAAAAATTCAAAAATATAATAAACTCCTTGCTTAGTCTTTTTGTTATTTTTAGAAATTTAGTTTGAGTTGTTTATAAGTATTTCTACTATTTTTGATTTGCTAATCTTTTATTTCATCATATTTAGTTAAATCTAATATTTAGTGATTTAGTTTTAAGAATTATCTTATGGTTTTAATTTGCTTAGAGTAACTTATTTAGCATCATTTTAACTTTTATTTTAAATAGTTTCAATTTTGTAGTAATTTTGCTTAACACTTTTGAATTCTAATTATTTCTACCGCATGCTTTTAGATTCTTAGGAAATTTCAATCTACTAGTGTTGCTCTCTAAGTATTTTAGTTTATTTTGAAAAAGTTTCGCTTAACATCTTATCCTTAACCCAATTCTCCTTTTTCTTTTTATTGTTAGATCATATGTCATGGGAATAAGGAGATGTTAGTTTCTTATTTTCTGGTAAACATATGCAACCCAAAAATGAAGAGAGAAATTAAAAGTTCATATATGTCGTGGGAAGTGATAGGATGTTAGTCTATCATTTTCTAGTATTACATATATATTTTATTTAAAAAAAATTTAGTGGGGTGTGAAAAAAAATATTGATGATCACCTCCAATCAAAGACCTCTTCATGTTTATTTCCTTCCCAAACCTCTTAGCCAATATCATTGTCTATATTTTAAATTAAAATATTGGGAGAGCATAAGTAGTAGGTTGCTATTTTTTTCCTTAAGTTTCTTTTAAGATATGGTTTTTATAATTTTAATCCAACCTTGTTTGTAATTTACTCACTTTTGAACGCTAGTTAATTTATTAGAGAAGTTTTGGCTAAATATTTCCCTCTTTTCATTTTAATTTCATAATTTAGGACTTAATTCTTAAATCTCTAAATTTTATTTTTGGCTGGATTATGGTGTAACTAAATTTTTAGTTTAATTGAAAATTTTATAAATGTCTTATAAATATTTCTCATCTTTTGCTCTGGAATAACAAAAGCCTAAGCGTGGGGGAGTTTGATGACTAGTTTTTAGTCATCGTTTTTAGGTTAGTTTAGTTTAAATTTCCTTAGTTTTAATTATATTCTCTTTGCATTTTATGGTTGTTAAGCTTTAATATTGTTATTTTATGATTTTATGTTATTTTATGTTTTAATGATTGTTATTTTATGTTTTTATGTTTGTTATAAATAATGTTGTTATGTTTATTATCTTATGTTGTTATTGTTATTTTATGTTGTTTATTTTATGTTTTTATGTTATGTTGTTATTTTATGTTATGTGCTTATTTTATGTTTATGTTGTTATGTATGTTTTGTTAAGTGTTAATTTCTCTTATTTATATAAAAATATGTTGTTATGTTTTGTTATATTACATTGTATTAACTAATTTAATGTCTTTGTTTTGTCGTAGGATGGTGCAACCCAAGCTAAGCCATGCAGCCCTCTCCATTTGGTGCAGCCCAAGCTTCACAAATCCAAGACCGAGCCTCAATTGGAGCAAACCCGAGCCGAATCCAAACTGTCCCAAAGCAGCCCAAAACCGAAATTCATGATGTAGCCCACCACCACCTTTGCATGGCCCATGCATGGACGAAAATCCTCTCTCTCCCCTCTTTCATTTCACATATATCTCTCTCTCCCCTTTTTAATATTCATCTCCTTTTAATATCATCCATGCACACACATGGTCGAAATTCACCTCCCTCCTCTCTCCTCTTTTTCTTTATTAAAACCTTTCTCTCTCTCTTTTATTTCTCATGCATGAACCCCTCTCTCTCTCTCTCTTTGTTTCTTTTAATTAACATGCATGCATGAACTCCTTTCTCCCTCCTCCTTTTATTTTTCATGCATGTATTTTTCCATGCATGTATTTTCCCATGCATGAACCTCTTTCTCCCTCCTCCCATTAATTGAAATTCATGCATCTTCCCAAGCATGTGGCCGAAATTCCCCTTATCTCTCCTCTCCTCTTCATTTTTCTAGAACCTTCCCCCTCCATCTATATAAGGAACCCCTATCTCGAGCATGAGGAAGTTAGAATTAATAGAGTGGAAGTAGTGTGCTAGTGTAGAGTTTTCTTTTCTCATTTAGAGAGCTTCCTTCAAGTATTGTTATAAGAGTATTTTATTTCTTGTTAAATTTTCTTTATTGTAATTCTCTTTTGGTAGAATAGTATTGCACTAGTTAAATTTTGTTCTTATTATTGTACTCTTATTTCTAGTTCAATGAAAATGATTTCTCTTCTTATCATTGTAGTTTCTCTTTCAATTATGCGTAGCTAATCTTTTTGTGCTCGATCGCGATAAACTTTGCAATGGAATAACGTTTCGCTCATTTTATGTTTGCATTTGTATTTTTATTTTTGATCCAACCTTGATTTTTATCGTATCGACTCCGTATTTCATGTATACGGTAGTAGATTCCGATCTCATATTCGAGTAGCCGAGAAGCTCATGAGTGTGAAAGATCACTCAAGGAAGGAAGGAGTTGCACACACCCCTAGAGATAGGATGACGTAAATCCTCCGGATTGGAGTCAAATCCAATAGCGTGGTTCACTTCGATAATGCGACTTTAGGCCTTTTGATTTGCAAAGAGATTTCGGTCAAAACGTCTAGAAGTTAGCAGATTTAATGCTCTAGCGAGATTATTTCTTATTTTCGGATCCGCCACGGTCTTAATAGAATTACGAATGTTAAACTAATTTATTCCGTTATTTTATTTCAAAGTGAATCGTCGATCGAGCACTCTTTTGCAATAGTTTTATTTCTCTTTTAATTAACATAGTTTATTTTTATTTTCAAAATCCATCAACCGTTCGGTAGGATAATAGAATCGTTGTGAGTAATAGTACTTGCCAGACCCGAGTTTAAATACGACCTTGATATATTTTATATCCTATGCTATATTTCGATAGGTACACTTGCCTTAATCGAGTATAGATTGGAGAACACGAATTTCTCTATCTGTCTTCATTTATGTTATCGTCAGTTTTTCCAAATGCCAGCTTTTACTTCTAATGTTATCTGCACTATAATTATTCACAAATTATTAAGCGTGAATTGCGAAGAAATGCATTTGAAGTTGGGGATTATAAGTGGTGTGTGATACATATTAAGGTTGAAGTCCCCCCTTTCCAAATGCCAGCTTTTACTTCTGATGTTTTCTGCACTATAATTATTCACAAATTATTAAGCGTGAATTGCGAAGAAATGCATTTGAAGTTGGGAATTATAAGTGGTGTGTGATACATATTATGGTTGAAGTCCCCCCCCGACAAATGTATTACAAAGAAATATGGTTGTCTACGAATAACATGAGATCAAAAATCCATCAAAATATATTGACCGTCGGATATATGGCTTCAAAATATAGGAGTCGTCCGATTAAATGCAGTTGGAGTGCAAATAGCCAATATTGCATTTTTCAAAAGTAGCTCTCCCGAAATCCCCTGATAACAGCCCGCCAACCTTCGCATACCACCATATTTCGCTCGATTCCTTCTCTGCAGACGGCTAGGGCATCGCCTCTCCTTCTCCGGGCGAAAATAGTTAAGTCCTCTCTGCCATTGATCATCATTTATTCACTCGCGCTTCTCCTTCAAATCCCTATCGATTCGGCGCAAGGTTTTTGAAATTGCAAACCCCTCCCGAGCTCGCCCTACACTTCCCCCTTCCCCGTAGCAAACAACATTCCTCTTCCGGGCAGCCTTCTCCACCACGACGACACTACAGATCTCAAGCCATTCACTTCGCTCTTCTGATCAGTCTCGACATAGTGTTGCCTTCCGATTCAGGCTAAACCTTCACGTCGTCAGAAGGGTGTGATCTCTAGGTAAGGGCTTCTCAGCGATTTTTGCAGGACCACAATCCATGTTTGAGTTCCTTGCTGCTCTAATCCCTATCTACATGTTATTCATCTTCTTATTCTTCCAATTTTTCCAGGCGTGGCCAATCTAGGTGTGGGATTTGAAGGATACATTCTTACATGTTTTTTTTGGGAATTATCATAGGTGTAGCACAATGCTTGGGGGAGCAATATCACTATTTTGGTCGAAGGATTCTCCACCACGACGAATGTTGAACCAAGTTCAACAATGTTGTAACCACGATGAATGTTGCCCCCACGACGAATCGCCCCCACGACGAATGTCGCCGCCACGATGAATGTCGCCGCCACGACGAATGTCGCCGCCACAACGATTGTCGCCGCAACGATGAATGTCACCCCCACGACGAATGTCGCCCCCACGACGAATGTCGCCTTGCATAGGGTCGGAGGCCCGTGCCTGTCACTCGTATATATATATATATATATATATATATATATATATATATATATATTTCTTACAAAAAAACAAACCCTTTTTTTTAATATATATATATATATATATATATATATATGACAGAGATCGATCCAAATGCGGCCCCTCAACGGACCATGGCCTACTATGCCACGCCGAATTTGGATGATACTGGGTCGAGTGCCACTCGCCCCGTTATTGCTAATAATAATTTTCAAATAAAACACAACACTATCCAAATGGTACAACAGTCATGTCAATTTGACGGCTTCCCAGATGAGGACCCTAGTCTTCACCTTTTTAATTTTCTTGAAATTTGCGACACTATTAAAATAAATGGCGTCATCGACGACGCCATTCGTTTGTGCTTATTTTCTTTTTCTTTGCGAACGAAGGCTAAATAGTGGTTAACTTCTCTTCCGAGAGGGGCCAACCACGTGGGCCGAGTTGACGGAAAATTTTTAACAAAGTATTTTCCCTCGTCAAAACCTCTAAATTATGCACCGAAATCGCATCTTTTATACAATTCGATTTCGAGTCTCTTTACGAGACTTGGGAGCATTTTAAAAGAATATTTGCGTAGTTGTCCTCATCACGCGCTACCACCTTGGCTTTAGGTACAAACGTTCTATAACAACTTAAATTTCTCATCGCGACAGATGATCAGCGCAGCCGCCGGGGGAACGTTAAACAACAAAATCCCGGAGGCCGCTCAAGTTCTGATCAAAGAAATGGCCATGAACGCATACCAATGGAACGTGCCAAGGTCGCGTCCTAATAAATCAGCTAATCTTTATGAAGTGGATGCCACTTCTCACTTAGCCTCGCAAGTAGAGCGGCTAAGTAGATGACTGCTTCCTCCTCCACTCTGGCTTGGGCGAGTGCCGCTAATAATAATGCCAATAATAATTATAATAATAATTATAATAATAATTATAATAATTATACAAATAAAAAAAAATGATATTTTAATCGAGGAAACGGTGGATTTCCTCGGCAATCCGGTTCGGGGCCCCTTCAACCCTAATAATAATCCTTATAGTAATAACTATAATCCGGGTTGGAGGAACCACCCTAACTTCTCCTAGAGCAACCCTAATAATGCGCAACGTGCCCCAAATGCGGGTCCCCAAGGCTACCCGCAAGGGTTCCCCCAAGGACTTCAGCATGGGTATCAACCTTCTCCTCCAAAACCTTCCCCGCTCGAGGAAGTTTTCGCAAAATTCGTGGCGTCCAACGAAATAAACATCCGGAATATAACCGGATCGTTAAAAATTTGGAAATGCAGGTTGGACAACTTGCGGAAATGATCTCCGAGTGGCTACTTGGAGCACTGCCAGGGAACACGGAGCCGAACCCGCGTGAAAATGCCCATGCTTAAACCCTTTGAAGCGGCAAGAAGGTCGTCTCCCCATCGTGGGTTGAGCAAAAGGTACATATTTCGACTCCGACCCCTTATCCCTCTCCTCTGATTAAATTAAAATAATAATAATAATAATAATAATACAAAAACAAATATAAATATATATATATATATATACATTTTTTCCAATTGCGCCGATCATTCCGACCCCGCAATTAAATTTCGCGTGTTTCACTTATTGCGGAATGCTCGACGGTCCTACTTAACAAATTGCCGCCCAAATTGAATGACATCCCGTCTCTTTGGCAATTTGTTAATAAAATATGCCCTAACGGACCTAGGAGCGAGTAAAACGTTAAATCAGTCAAGCTACGGGAGGGTAAACAAAGAGCTCGTGGGAGGCACCCCCATATTTATCTAATCTTTTTTCCTTTTTTTTATTGTCTACTTTATTTTTACAGGGTTTCTTGCATTATCTGTTCTTTTTTCTTGCATTTTCTTCATATTTAAATTACAACATTGAGGACAATGTTGGGTTTTATGTATGGGGGCGTCTTTCTCCGTTCCTCAAAATTTTGTAAATACTTAGAAAAAAAAATACAAAAAAATTATAAAAACCCCAAAAATAAAAAAATTATTATTTTTTCATACTTTGTAAATATGATGAAAAATCCAAAAAAATTTCTAAAAATCCAAAAAAAATTTATTTCATACTTTGTAAATATGATGAAAAATCCAAAAAAATTCTAAAAACCCCAAAATCCAAAAAATTAAAAAACCCCCAAACCAAAAATTTCTTAACAATATAATTTGCTTCATATCATAAATAACTTAGAAAATCCCTAAAAACAAAAAAATCTAAAAAACCAAAAAAATAGTTAATTTCAATAACAAAACTAAAAAAAACAAATTTTAAAACCCAAAAATCCAAAAAATGATAATAATGATAATAATAAAAAACCTTACTTAGCTTTTTGTTATTTTCAAATTTAGTTTGAGTTTATTTATAAGCATTTTTCATTATTTTTGATTTGCCAAAACATTTATTTGTATCATAGTTCGTAAAATTTAGATGTAAGGAATTTTAGTTTTAAGGAACACTTTGTGATTCTAATTTAATTTGGGATAAAATAGCACTACTTCAAGTTTCACCTAAGTAGCTTCTTTTTGTATTATTAGTAGACCGTCTTTAGACTTTAATTATTCTTACTTCAAACTTGTAAAATTTAGAAATGTTATAAACCTACTAAAACTTGCTCTAAATTTTTTTTCTTAATTTATAAATTCTAGAAATTTCTAAACCCCTTATCTATTATTCAAATTTCTTGGTAATTTCATTTAAAAGAAATCCTATGTCAATGGGAATAAGATTTCATTCCATAAACATAGGCACCCAATTAATTAAGGAAAAAGATCTTATGTCAATGGGAACAAGATTTCGTTCCGAAAACATAGGCATTGGGTATTTTTGAGAAGAAAAATATATATATTTGGGAATAAGATTTCATTCCCTTCTCCATCCAAGAAAAAAAAATGAGTGGGGTGAGAGGATAAAATTCATCACCCCCAAATCAAAATTCTCTTCTCCTACCAAGTTTCCCCTACCCCTTAGCCACTAAAATTGAAAACTAGATATAAATTCAAAAAATTTGAGAGAGCATAATTAGTAATATTAATTATTCTTAAAAGCTTTCTTTTAAAAGTTAAAGTTCTTATAATTATATTCTAATCATGGTGCTAAATGATTTCAATTATTTAGGTCGCTACTTAGCTAACTTCAGAAGTCTTGTTGGCTAAAACTTTTTCGCTCTTTTTAAATCATTATAACAATGTAGGACTTACCTATTTAAATATCCTAAATTTATTTCAAGCTTACTAAATGATTACATAAAATTTTGGTAAATTAAAAATTCTATTAAATGTCTTATAGGTATCTCTTACTTTTGCCTTGGAGTAGCAAAAGCTTAAGTATGGGGGTATTTGAAGAATAGCAAATTATACATATTTTTAGTATAATTTTTAGCATAATTTTGGGTAATTTTGTACATATTTCATATAAATTATTGAAATAATCACTTGTTTTATCTAATGTATATAAATATATATCTTTATGAAAAAAAAGAGTTATTTAAGTATGAAACAAATTTAGAAAAATTTGTATAAAATTTTTTTTGTAAATATATTTATCTAAGAAATTTTTTTTGAATTTCTTTGTACATATTATGCAGAATAAATAATATTGTTATATATATATATATATTTATGTAAATAATAAGTATAAAAAAAATAATAATAAAATAATAATCATATATTTATATGTAAATATAAATGAAAACATAGTATTAATAATGTATATATTATAAATATAATGAAATATTATATATATTATATAAACATGATAATATTATATATAAACTCAGCAGGAATTCGTCGAACGGCGCCGACGAAATGCACTGCGTTCGTCGAACGCTCCGCAAACTGCGTTCGACGAACGCCGCTCTGT
Organism: Dactylorhiza incarnata; assembly: GCA_033032865.1. Taxonomy (NCBI): domain Eukaryota; kingdom Viridiplantae; phylum Streptophyta; class Magnoliopsida; order Asparagales; family Orchidaceae; genus Dactylorhiza; species Dactylorhiza incarnata. Next base: position 1,261,613 of record JAWHQI010000124.1, on the reverse strand, counting down.
GTTCGACGAACGCCGCTCTGCATTCGACGAACTTCTCAGGCGTGCGACGAATTTTTAAGTATAAGTATCATATATTATATTATATATAAATATACTATATATATATGTATATATATAGATATATATATATATATATATATATATATATATATATATGCAGGCGCTCGACGAAGTCCTGTTGTTCGACGAACCAAACTGCTGAGACGACGAACCAAACCGCTGAGACAAGAACCTGCGTTCGACGAGCTCAGCTCGAGCTGCGTTCGACGAACTCAACCCGCTGAGACCAAATCGCCGTTCGACGAACACAGCCCGATGAAAATCCTCTCCCCGTTCTCCGTTCGACGAATTCTCCCTCTCCTGAGATCGACGAACTAAATTATATATATATATATACATATATATATATATATATATATCTCAACATATTATACATTTCTGCAGGCGCTCGACCAAATCTCGGCGTTCGACGAAAATCTCTTTATTCGACGAACCCTTATCCGATCTCCGTTCGACGAATCCCTCAGCCAGCCCCGTTTGACGAAAATCTCTTCGTTCGACGAACCCTTCTTTGAGCTGTGTTCGACGAACTCCCTCCCAGTTAGATGAACTCGTCCCTGCATTCGACTAATTGGCTGCCAGCCCGCCACCTCTTCTTCCAGCAAGCTGTCCTCCAGCACTCTTCTTCTAGAAGCTTCCAGCTGCTACCCACACCTTATAGTGTTCAAGTCAATTTTTCCATCCTCTTCAGTCAAACCGCCAGCTGTTGTTTTTCCTTTTTTTTTGCTAATTGCAGCCCTCTTTTGCCTATAAATAAAGGGTGTTGGCTGTTGTTTTGAGGGTTCACTAATTCTGATGTTTTTGGGATTTGTGTTCCACTTCTGTTTTTCTCTCTTTGTTATCCATTGTTTCCTCTTTGTAATATTTTTTTTCTTAATGAAATAGCTAGTGTTTCTTCATGTTCTTCTTCTTTTTCTTAATTTTTGTTGTGTGTGTGAGTGTATGAGATTAATTTTAAAGCTCTCATAATTAGATTTTAATGCTTTCATAATTAGTTTGTATCGCTTTCATAATTAGTTTTACCGCTTTCGTAGCTAGATTTTCTGCATTTTTCCTGCTTTCATAGCTAGATTTTCCGCATTCTTTATCGCTTTCATAACTTAGATTTTCCGCTTTATTTACAGCTTTCATAACTTAGATTTTCTGCTTTTCAATCGCTTTTCTTGGTTTTTGCTAAACGCACACCAAGCCCGCGATTATCGTCTTTTCTGCTTTTTAATTATTGCAATCAATCATCCTTTTTTTATTCGGTAAAATAATAGCGCGTCCTCAAAGTAAGAATAATCAACACGGCCTCAGATAAATACGACCGCGATATCATTTTCTAAAAAATAAATTATATCCTGTACTATAAAACGATAAGGTGCACTTGCCTTTATCGCAAGATTAGTTGGATAAATTACATTCAAAATCTCTGCGTGAGTTCTTTTTATAAAATTAATTAACCAAAAAAGAATTTCGGCCCCGTCGCCGAGGTTTTACCCCTGATATTCCGAAAGCGTGAGCGACCGTTACTTCCATCACCTCGACAGGTGGGATAATGGTTTAGCTCCTCGAAGTACGAGTACTCGCCGGACTCCGCGAAAACGACGGCCGGAATCTAACCGAACCCAAGCTCCGCAGGAATTTAATTGTAACCCATAAAACATCAACACAAATCAAATCAGGGGGAGCTCTTCAACATCATCAAGATCCACTCTCAACAACACCATCAGGATCTCTAGAGTCTTCTCAAGCAAAGAGAAGAACAACATATTCTTTTCCCTTCCCATCTTGTACAGGGTTATAACTCCCCTCCAAAAGTTAACTGTGTAGTGGCAGGGCACCTGATCAAAATCCTGTAGTTGGTTTTGAGCACCTGATCAAAAGCTCTGTGGTGATTTGGGAACCAGATCAAAACCCCATTGGTGGCAGGGCACCTGATCAGAAACCTGTAGTGGATTCCTACCAGTGTGGTAGAAGAGTGGATGCACCCTATTGAGAGGGGAACCACTTTATTTCTTTGTGTCTTCTGGTTGCTTAGCTTATGATTTTATTTCTTATTCTTTCTTATTGCTGTGATAATCTGTGATATTTGTGGTTAATGTTTTAGTTCTATAACTCACTTAACTACACATATAAATATCAGTTTTTTAATTCCGCTATAAAAATAAAAAAACTTTTTAACTCTCTATTCACCCCCCCCCCCCCCTCTAGAGTTAATTTAAGAACTAAACTCACTTTCACCTGGGTACTCCTCTCTTCTACCACCTGGTAGGAATGAACCACTTGTGCCTGAGTCTTTTGATCAGGAGACTCTTAGAACCACTGATCTTTTAATAAGGAAATCATGAACCAACAGATCTTTTGGTAAGGAGATCTTGAACCACTGAATCCTTTTAAGAGGGATTAATAAAACTCTTTTACAGAAATTAGAAAGAGAAGGAAAAGAAAGAATGTTGTATGAATTCTGTTCTCAAAATTATTGTGATGGCTGATTGAAGAATAGCCAATGTGAAGTCCCACAGAATCTGCTCTTAATTAGCCTCTGCTTTTGATGGTGATGAACTGCAGAGATTTTGTTTGTCAGATTCTTTTCGGCTTCTGCTGATTCAGATCCTGCTGCTATATGTTGGTGATGAGAAGCAGTTATCAGATCTACTATACTATCAGATGAAGAACAGTCATATTTCTCTTTTCTTCTCAGTTCTTTGTTTGGGTTTCTGAGAGAGGAGGAAGAGGAAGAGAAACCCTAATCTAAGAGAAGACGGCTCAGAAAGTGTTCAATGATGTCTTCTTTTCTTTCTTCTCTATCCTTATATAGCATGTCTCTATTTTGAATTTGTTTCCTTGTTAGGTAAGACCTGAAAAGATATAATTGATAGACATTCTCTTTCATTCCTTTATTACTTCTCGACCCGTCCACCTAAGAGGTATATACTTCCAAGAAAGTCTTTATCTGCTTCCTTAATGCTTCCTTCTTCTTTAGGCAATTATTAGGCCGTTGTAGAACAGTCTTGAAAGGTGTGCACCAAGATAGAAGCATCAAAACGACATCTGCAAAGGTTGAACTTTTACAAACTGTATTCGAAGTAGCGTCGAATTAACTTCCTCTCTTATCAACGTAGCTTCGAGTTCTTGTAAGAGTAGCTTCGATTTCATCTCTGTTCTGACTGAAATCTGCTATTCGACGTTGCATCGATATCTTCTCGACGCATCCGTCGAGATGAGCAAAATGGCTCTGACTTTCAATATCTGCGTCGAGATGAAGTCCATGTTGCGTCGACTTTAGATGGCTTCGACAGATATCCCCTTCAACGTCGAGTAGAAGTAGAAGTTGCGTCGACTTCTCAGGTTACTTTGACAAGTCCTTGACCTCTACGTCGACATCTATTCGACGTACTGTCGACTTGAGTTACTTTGTCTGAAGGGTTGGACTACTTGAGCTTCTAATCAGAGTAGCGTCGATATGAACTCGATATGCACCCCTTGAACTGGACTTAACACTCTAGGATGAGTGTGACATCCTAAAACATCTAATGACTAGATTACCCTTACAATACAATGGGTAACTTAAATCCTAGGGGATAAAATCACTTTTAATTAATTTGTTAAGTTAAATCAAGGGTTTTTCCCAATAGAGACGATAGTGCGATTTACCCAGAGCTCTATGTAATGATGTTCATCGTGTGATTTCCTTAACGCACGATCGAATTCAATCGTGCGTGAAGGAAAACGTACGGCCTACATAAATACCGTTGAAATATGTGTTCTGTCATACCCCGTGCATTTTTTGTCGTGCACAAGCGCACTGCTTGTGCGTGAACAAAAACGCATGACCTTCCTGTAGCTCCAGGCGCTGTTTATCTCTGTAAATCACATGACCAAAAACGCACGGTCATGCATTTTGATCATGCGTTTTTTAAAATTAATGCCTCTATTTAAGTGCGCAGGATCATCCGACCTAGATATCGGATCTTTCGGCCTTTTCATTGGCGAGCCGTCCGGAGGAGCGGGAGAGCTCCATCTTCGTCATTTCATCACCACCCACCATTTGGAGGAGATTTGGATGCCATTCTCTTGCAAATCTTGAGCCAGAGTATCCTCTCGGCCTCCTCCATTGTTCGGAAGCATCCATGCTCCATTTCAAGATACAACTTGCTGCATCCTTGGAGTTCTCCGGCGAGATTGTGGCCAAAGGTGATTTACGAAGAAGACTGGTCAACTAGAATGAAGTGATAACTCCTCTCCGTACCCCAGACATCAGTCCTGTACCGAGCTCAGACATGGCATGACAACCATTGATTCCGACAGTGAATCCCGGCAAGACTTTGTGCCTTGGTTGTAATCTCACCCCTTTCATATTGTAGTAATGTTTTCTTAGATCATTGGTGTGCTTGAATTATGTTTGCTAAACCTAGTTATATTATTTAGTATTTCATTTCTTTGTGAAATTATTATGTGTGGTTTATGCAAGTGAGGAGTGCCCCCATTCCACCATCCATTCCGCCTGACTACTTGCCCATTCTGTGTGCCTACTCTTCCATCCACCTTGCCAAGAGGTGCTAACAGCCATCAAACCTTTCCACATTTACACTCATTCCATCCGCTTGCCTACTAGTTCATCCTCCTTGCAAAGCGGTGCATAGTGGCCTGCATAGTTTCCATCCGTCGGGGGATGCAGCGTATAGCGGCCTGCATAGGAGTAGTTTAGTTTCTTTTCTTTGTTTTCCACAAACCAATCCAAACCTCCCATAATACATCCGGCCTTCAGGTCTTAAATCTCAAGTCCTTCAATAGTTAACTCCACCTTACGGTGTTCCTTGAGAGATCGATACTTGGGAATTACTCGTCCATTTTATATTACTTGAACGATCGGTACACTGCCGTTTCGTGCCGCAGTCTTGCTACCGCTTATAGCGGTGAGCGGGATTTGCGCATCAAGAGGCTAGCAAGGTAAATGTTGGCTGGATTGACCCATACTGATTTCGCTGCCGGGCTTTGATTAGACGGTGGGTTCAGGTTGATCTCTGGAGTGGATGGCAAGGTAATGGTTGTGTTGGAGTTCCCCAGATTGATTCCGCTGTCGGGCTCTCATTAGACAGCGGGGTCAGGTTGATCTCTGGATAGGCTGCCAAGGTAATGATTGTTACAACTAAGGAAACTCCTCTGCCGGCTCCCACTGGTCGGCAGGGTTGACATGCTACTCGGACATCAAGGTAAAGTAGAGCTCGCCTAGAGAGATGTCGACAGAATAGTGCAGTGAAAACATCTCTTGTGGGGGGAGTTCCTCTCTTGCGGGAACCCAGACAAGGTAAGTGGGCGATATATCTAGATGAGTGAGTCAAGATCACACAGGCATTGATGCACAATATCGAAGGAAATTGACCAAGTTAAATGGGACAGGCTAGGCGGTGTGGTGAAAAGTTCGCTCGCGATTGCGTAAGGTGAGCGAGCCTGGCCTAATGCGGAAATGAGATGCATCAGACGATTGAGGGAGTCGATGTCGTGAGGATACACGAGACGACGAAGAAACAATGATGTTCGTGAGCATCTGAATGGAACTAAGCAAACGCGTGTTCAAAGAATACCTACATGTGAAAAGGCGTGTGAATGCCGCAAGGAAGTCGTGCGAGCGCTGTTAAAAAACTTGAGGTCCGGAGGTGAAGTAAAAATGCGGAACACTTCACAAAACTTTCCACAAGTGTAGCACAACAATGATAATGGGAAGACCGAATAGTGCTATGGTATTAACTATCTCTTTACAATTCGAGGTATACATGGCGAGACATGATTCATAAGAATCACGGAGGAGAGAAGCATAAAACACAAAGGTAAACAAGCTGCTGGCGACTTGATCACTTCAGACCGATAGACCGCATGCCAGACCGCGCGAACAGACAAGCCATACGGGAAACCCCTAAGACCGCGTGAACAGAGCACAAGCCGCATATGTCAAACCGCAACCACAGACCGCCCAACTTGCTGCTTTATTCAACTGCTGAAACAACCAGTTCGCACTCCTTGATCGCCCAGATCACACGGTCTTAAGATTACAGAAGAACCTGCGATCACTGAACAAAGAAACTGCTACCTGCTCCAGACCGCAACTCAAAACCGCCTGGCCGCTTAAGACCGCCTGATCAACTGAGTCCGCTGCAACAGACCTAGAACCTCCAAACACAGATCGCCCAGACAGACCGCTGGCAACCTGGTTATTCGAAGCAAGAAATATATAAGAGAACTGACGGAGACCGCTGATCGCTAACCTGTGAACATAATAAACCGAATAGTTAACTTCAACCCGCGCGATCACAAAAAACTGAGACTGGCAAAATCATTCCGCACTAGGTTCTTACAGTTCTTCGTTATTAATGACAGACCCTACACCCCTATTTATAGGCGAACAGACGGATGTCGTCATCGCACAAATCGGGATATAATAACCGCCCATAAGATCGCAAGCGGTCTCATAAATGAGACCGCCCGAGCTTATTGCAAAAGCATGACACTTATTCAGTAAACCAGACCGGCTAGAACAAGTCATCAGACCGCCCAGTCACTGTAAGAAGACCGACCTCTTTGTAGAATCTGGCTGACTTGAACAATTTGCCAGAACAGACCGCGCAAGCCGCCCGGGCACCAACGGCCTTCCAGATCAGACCGCCCAGGCAGATCGCCGGAGACAAACCGACCAGAGCACCAGCGCAGACCCCGCGGTCTCTATGGTCTATAATATCCAGACCGCCCAGCACCAATCCACTTCCACTTCAAAAATTTAACACTCCCCCTTGAAGTGGGAAGTGGAAGTCTGCCCAATCTAACACCGCAACCAACCAAATGGTCCCTTCTCCAGCGTCTTAGTAAATATGTCAGCAACGTTATCCTTTCTCTGCACATGCTCCACAATCAAAGATACCTGCAACACCTTCTCACGGATGAAATCGTGATGAATCTCTAAGTGCTTCATACGCGCGTGACAAACTAGATTGTTCACCAGTTTGAGAGCACTCTCATTGTCACAACGTAGCAGAGTAGGACCTCGCACCTCCCTATGAATGTCCTCCACAAGCCTCCTAAGCCAAATGGATTCATGAGCTGCCAAAGCCGAGGAATTGTACTCCGCTTCTGTGGTAGAGACAGACATAGAATCCTGCTTCTTCCTGCACCATGATATAGCTGTAGAGCCTGTCATAAAGACATATCCAGATGTCGATCTCCGATCATCGGAATCTCCTCCATAATCAGCATCCATGTACCCGTGCAAGCAAAAGCACGAATCTATCCCGTAGAAGAGACCCAAATGCGAGGTGGATTTGACATACTTCAAGATACTCCTAGCCGCCACAAGATGAGGTTTCCGAGGCTCTGCCATAAACCGACTCACCCTGCCAACTGCATAAGCAATATCTGGCCTCGTGATCGTCAGATATATCAGACTTCCAACCAAAGCCCGGAACACCAAAGGATCGGTAAGAACCATTCCTTCATCTCGCCGAAGATGAACTCCAACCTCCAATGGAGTAGAGGTGCTCTTCCCCCCTTCCATGCCGAATCTCTTCACGATTCGATCCGCATAGCCCTTTTGGGAAATAAGCATACCGCTCTCTTTCCTCTCTGCTTCGAGCCGAAGGAAATGGTGGAGCTCGCCCAAATCCTTCATCTCAAATCTGATAGCTTACTCAGCATGAAGCCAAGCTACCTCCACTTCAGAATTCCCCATGACGATCATATCGTCAATGTACAGCAGCACCAAGACCTGAAGCTCCCCCATCTTCTTTACGAATAAGCTTGAATCTGAATTAGAAGCAAAATATCTGAAGAACTGGAGGTATTCTGCGATCTTGCCGTACCATGCCCGAGGCGCTTACTTCAAGACGTAAAGAGCCTTCTTGATCTTGCAAACATATCTTGGGTGCTCTTCGGATACTTAACCAGGTGCCTGATCCATGAAGATATCCTTGTCAATCTCGCCGTATAAGAAAGCATTCTTCACATCGAGTTGCCAAATCTTCTACCTTGGCAAGCTGCCAATGCGATCACCACCCGAACCGAAGTCATCTTGGCAACGGGGCTAAACGTCTCTTCATAATTCTCCCCATACTTCTGAGAGAAACCTCGCGCTACAAGGAGAGCCTTGTACCGCTCAATACTCCCATCAACCTTCTTCTTTAGCTTGAAAACCCACTTGCAAGTCACCGGATTAATTCCCTCAACCTTAGGCACCAAGTCCCATGTCTCATTATTCCTGAGGGCAGTCATCTCTTCATCCATGGCTCCTTCCCACTCCTTGACTCCAACGACATTTTCATAGCAAGATGGCTCTCTCTCATCCAGGGGACCTGCGAAGAAACATGAGACGAAGCTCACCAAGTTCCCGCCCGTATACCGATCTGGTGGAATAATGATCCTCTTGGACCTCCTCAGAGCTTGACTCTGAACCACCTCTTCAACTGCAGCTTTCGTACCAGCTCTCCTTTCAGGTAAACATGGAGCATCGCTCCCCCTGCTTCCAAAACCTGAAGCACCTGACCTATAGCTAGAAATACCTGGAGCACCTGGAGAAACATGAAACTCCACCAGAACTTCCCTTGCAGCCTCCTCTGGTCTACCATCTACCCTTCTTCCTTGTAACTCCACAGAAGAGTTACCTTGGTATGACGTCAGCTCGTCAAATACCACATCCCTAGAGACCACATATCTCCATGTCTCGGGATCCATGCATCTCCACCCTATCTTCCGGTCATCATAGCCGACGAAGACTAGCTTCCTTGCCTTGGCATCTAGCTTTGTTTCAAGGGCATCCGGAACATGCACGTAGCAGGTAGAACCAAACACTCAAAAGTGTTCCACGCTTGGATTCTCCTTGAACATCAACTCATGAGGGGTCTTTATGTTGATAGGACTGAGAGACATCCGGTTGATAACATAGGCCGCAAAAGACATTCCCTCTGCCTAGAAGGACTTTGGGATACTCTTGGCATGAAGCCAACATTTGCAGGTCCCTGTCAGATGACAGATCTTCCGCTCTGCAACTCCATTCTGTTGTGGAGTGTGAGCACAAGAGAGCTCTCTTTGAATGCCATACTTCCTGCAGAAGTTAAAGAACGCCTTGGAGGTGAACTCCCCTCCATTGTCAGTTATGAACTTCTTGACCCGCAGGTTGAGCCGACCTTCCACCAAATCCTTGAACTCCACAAACCTCTCGAACGCCTCTTACTTCTCATTCAGAAAATATACCCAAGTATATCTGGTGAAGTCATCAACCAAAATCAGCATATACCTGCTACCTCCAAGACTAGCAGTGTTGGTAGGTCCAAACAGATCACCATGGATGCACTCTAATGGTCTTTTACATCTGCTTTGTGATTTGTCAAATGGAAAGCATTGAGCCTTACCAAACTGACAACCTGCACAAACGTGACCATCCCCGAAAGATGAAAAGCTAGGCAAAACATTCACAAGGCCTCTTCCCACCATAGCCTTTTAACTTATCCACCCCAACATGCCCAAGCCTTTCGTGCCAGATAGCAACGCTGTCATTAGCCCTCATCTTATCAACATAAGAACTTGTTGAAAGAACAAACAAGTCCTTCACCCGTTTACCTACATGAATGACCTCAGCTTTCACAGTTGAAACATTTCGGAGAAATTTCACTTCTGTTGGACCGAACAGAACGTGATAGCCAGCATCCACCGCATTGGTCACAGAGAAGAGGTTCTTCTTAACCCACGGAACATGATAAACACTCTTTAAGGTGCGTGGACCTCTATTACTTCCCAAAGAAACTACACCCTCCTTATCAACTGCATGAATAGAATCATCAGCCGTAATGAAAGCATCATTACCTGTATATGCCCGCAAAGAAGAGAACTTCGACTCATCCCCGGTGAGGTGATGACCACACCCAGAGTCCACTATCCAATCATCAAGATAGTTGATGGAAGCCAATGCACGAACACAAGTGCCTGTTATGAATGCCCCTTCACCACCCCAACAACCTTCAAAATTGGAACCAGCCTCCTCCTTTCCTGCAGCATGTCCTGGCTGAAGATTGACCTTGCAGTCTCTTTTGAAATGACCAAGCTTGTTGCACCTGAAGCATCTAGGTCCTTCCTGCTTCTTCCCATCACGCTTAGGAGCATAGCTCCTCTCCTGCTGATATGAAGTAGACGGACCATCATCACCAGATGTCTTCTTCTTCTTGTCCCATCTCTTCTTCTTGCCAGAAAAGAGAACCTCACCTTCTCCCCCAGAGCCTGACATCCCAGCCATTTGCTTAGCCAAACTTTCTTGTGAAGCAAGTAAGTTATCCATCTCCAGCAACGAAGGCTAATTAGCCCAGCCTTGAACAGAAGTAACAAAGGCCACATACTCCCTCCGCAAGCCGCGGATTATGTGCCTCTTCAGCTTAGCTTCTAAGATAGGCTCATCCGGGTCCAATGCCGAAATCTCTGCGCAAAGGTTCTTCATCTTCAAGAAGATGTTGAGATAGATGGATCTCCATGTGTTGCTTTCGCCAACTCATTCTCCAAGAACTATAGCCTAGCTAAATTATTCTTATTGAACAAGCCATCCAAGGCTGTCCAAATTTCAGCTGCTGACTTACAACCAATAATGTGGTCAAAGAGCTCGGGAATGATAGCACGCTTGTGAGTGAACTCAGCCATAACATTCGTTCTCTTCCAAGCCTTCACTTGCTCAGCATTCCCTTCAACAGGAATAACAGCTTGTCTTGCTTCTCCTTCTACTACCTCCCACAAATCCTCCCCAAGAATATAGCTCTTCATGCAAGACTTCCACTTCTTAAAGTTAGTCTGCGAAAGGAGCTCAATACCATGACTTCTAGCATATCCTCTTTCCATTGCTATCCCACTGATGGCTAACCAACATGAGGAACCTGAGAGAAGTAACAGCAACTACGGCTCAGCAACCTACCTCTGATACCATGTTAACAATCTTGAGGTCTGGAGGAGAAGTAAAAATGCGGAACACTTCACAAAACTTTCCACAAGTGTAGCACAACAATGACGATGGGAAGACCGAATAGTGCTATGGTATTATCTATCTCTTTACAATTCGAGGTATACTTGGCGAGACATGATTCATAAGAATCACGGAGGAGAGAAGCAAAAAACAAAAGGGTAAATAAGTTGCTGGCGACTTGATCACTTGAGACCGCCAGACCGCATGAACAGACAAGCCAGACGGGAAACCCCTGAAACCGCGCAAACAGAGAACAAGCCGCACCTGTCAGACCGCAACCACAGACCGCCCAACTTTCTGCTTTATTCAACTGCTGAAACAACCAGTTCGCACTCCTTGATTGCCCAGACCGCACGGTCTTAAGATCAGAGAAGAACCCGCAAACACTGAACAAAGAAACTGCTACCTGCTGAAGACCGCAACTCAAGACCGCCTGGCCGATTAAGACCGCCTGATCAACTGAGTCCGCTGCAATAGACCTAGAACCTCCAAACACTGATCGCCCAGACAGACCGCTGGCAACCTCGTTATTCGTAGCAGGAAAGATTGAAGAGAACTGACGGAGATCGCTGATCGCTAACCTGCAAACACAACAAACCGAATAGTTAACTTCAACCTGCGCGATCACAAAAAACTGAGACCGGCAAAATCAATCCGCACTAGGTTCTTACAGTTCTTCGTTAAAAATGACGGGCCCTGCACCCCTATTTATAGGAGAACAGACGGATGTCATCACCGCACAAACCGGGATACAATAACCGCCCATCAGATCGCAAGCGGTTTCATAAATGAGACCGCCCGAGCTTATTGCAAAAGCAAGGCGCTTCTTCAGTAAACCAGACCGGCTAGAACAAGTCATCAGACCGCCCAGTCACTGCAAGCAGACCGACCTCTTTGTAGCATCTGGCCGACTTGAATAAGTTGTCAGAATAAACCGCGCAAGCCGCCCGGGCACCAACGGCCTTCCAGATTAGATCGCCCAGGCAGATCGTCGGAGACAAACTGACCAGAGCACCAGCGCAGACCGCGCGATCTATACGGTCTCCAATCTCCAGACCGCCCTGCACCAATCCACTTCCACTTCAAAAATTTAACAAGCGTTGTATAATATGCATGAGAATATGTCACGACGAGATAAGAGACGAGTAACAAACAACAGAACTAAATATCAGTTCATTTCATAAAAAGGTTTCGTTACAAGTATCACGGCAATCTTGCCGACAAAGGTTAAGGAAAAGAAAATCCATCAGCACTCAAGGGTGCTCCTCGGACTGCTCATTCTCACTGGACTTGGGCTCCGGAATCTGCAGAAACAACTCTGGGACCACCTCCTCGATGGTCAGTCGCGCCGCCTCACTGGAGAGAAGGCCTTCCTCCTTCAGCATGCTGAAGGTGTGCTTCGCCACACTGATCACAGTCTCTTGAATCACCTCCTCTTGCTCGCTCAACTCGTTCTTCAGGTCCATGGGGCTGCGAGGAGGTGGAGGGAGGGTAACCCGGGCCATCTCGTGATTCTGAGCCTTTAACCCAATGATTTCCTTTTCTAGGTCGGAGGTGTGGGCGAGAAGCTGGCTGGTGGTCTCTGTAGCCTACGAGAGATGAATTAGCAAAGAGAAAGAATAGCGAGAAAGGTAGGCAAATTCTCAAATGAAGTTACCATCCCATCCATAAGGCTAGAGTGGCGGCCCTCAAAGATGTCCTGCTTCTTTTTAAGTCTGGCTATCTCCTCGGTCACAATCTTCAGCTCGCGCTTGAGCTCCTCGGAGTTCCTTTCCACTCGGAGGCATTGTTGACCAGTCATATGGGCGAGCTCCAGGGCGCGGAGCTGGGCTCACGCACTCTCATGAGCGAGTGTGATGCGCGTTCGGCAAGTGCACCGGTCGCTGTCAAGTAGTAAATTTGGGAATAGCTTCCCCGAATGTCGATCTCTTGAGGAATCCAGGTTTTGGTGAACGAAACGTGTGGTGAGTCGATTGTTACACGAGCGAATATAATAAAACAGGGTCATTGTGATTGGTGTCCTAAGCTATTGCGGAAATAAGAGAAATGCGGGTCGAAAAGCATAGCTTCGCAAGGTGTGGGTGAGTGTAGCGGCCGCGATGCCGCGCTTCGGTAAGCGGGTGGAATGGACACAGTGTGAGGTTTTGTGAGGGTCGTATTCACCTCTTCGCCAACATCACCACTAGCAATTGCTAGATGGCTTCACAAACAAACAACTTAGAATATCACAACAAAAAGGAAAGCTATTCTCACCACCACAGCATCATTGCACATGAACAACAAGCAAGGATCTATAACATTAATCTAACGAGCGTTCATTACAACAACACAAAGAGAAATCACAAGCATCAAAGTTTAGAAAGGACAAAAAAGAAAATGTCACCGTGTCTTGGGTTCTCGGCCGAAATGAGAGGTTGTCGGGCTCTCTCCAGGCTCTGCGATCAGATAGTGTGTGGACTTGAAGGAGGCTGTCGCCACTCCAACGATCTACAACACTTCTATGGTCTCCACGACGAAGACTGCTTGAACTAGTGGCGTAGAATACTTGCAAATGCTCCCGGATGGAAGAATGGTGAAGGAGATATCCGGAATTGGTCTCCTCTCGTCTCCTCCGGTGGAAGGGACGAAAATGGCAGGATTCCTGGCTTTTCCCGCGAGGGGAATGGGGGGCCTCCTTGAATGCAACTTTTGCTGCTTTAAATACTAAACATGCAGAGTTTTGGTCACGCACGGGCGAACGCACGATCGTGCGCTGCCCGTGCGTTATTTAATGATAAAAATAGACTTGAAGACGAAGCTGGGCCGCCCATGCGATTTACTCATGCACGGGCAAACCCGCCCGTGCGTAAAAACGCACGGGTAAATTCAGAAAGGCTAAAAACAAGAAGAAACAGGCGAGCGTGCGTTTTACTCACGCACGGGAAAATCCGCCCGTGCGTAAAAACGCACGACTAAACTCAGATTGCCCGTTTTTTGCCCAGGTGAGAATGCACGACCGCAACCGTCCGTGCGTCAAGGAAACGCACGACCGTGCGTTGTACACAATCATGAATTCTGGGGGAAAACTGGATGATCCAACCACCTGCACACAAGACAAAACAGCTGGGAAAACACCTCCAACACCAAATAAACACAGAAAAAGGATTGGAGAGCACCATGTGCTTACCCAATAACAAGGAGCGCAAATGCACACCGAAACAGGCCTAAGAGTGCACCTAGCAAGGAATAACAAATATGATCGAAAACATGCCTAAAGTATAGTGCATAGAATAGAAATACGGCCCAGATGAGTCCATAAATGTGTATATAAATGGGACTCATCACACCCCCGTACTTAACCATTTGCACGTCTCGGGCAAATTACTTAGCTCTCTTGTCGGAACAATTGGGCGTTAGAGTGAGTTTGAGCGGTAGAGACCCATGCGAAGTCGCATACTCAAGTGCATAGAAATTCATTAGAACAGAATTTAACTCAAGATTATATTTAATTATTTCTAGAACAGTAATGTAAAATCTAGTTTACTCGGATGGTGAATCCCGGTGAATCATTCGGTCACGCATATGGAGAAAGTAAACTAAGCGCTGAGATGAGCATTGCTCAAGATTGGGGTACAGGAAAAACTCCAACGAAATTCATTAGTGTCGGTGACCATAGGCTTGCCCGGTCACATTCTCTCCACGACACTAGATTGGCTCAAGGCGTGAGTCTGTAGGACTTTAGGTTTTGAATGGGGCTTGGGTTACGGTGAGGTAGACAAAGGTAAACATGGAGTCTAAGCACACCTTACCCAACATGAGCTTTAAGGTATAACTACCCGCACAACGATAAATAAACAAGTGCACCACACCCCCAGACTTGGACTTTTGCACTTAAGTGTGTGCACCGCCTACTCCCAATCATAAATTTTTACAAAAAAAATTTCAATTAAGCTCTTCTTCTTTTTCTTTCTCACTTTTTTTATTTTCTTTTTTCTCTTTTTTTTTTCAAAACAACTTCAGCAGATTTAGAAATAAAGCGCAACCACAACTTCACAAAATAAACACCACCATCAACACCATAAACATGCAAATAGTATACAAACTAAAGCTCGGACTTGGGTGTGCAACTAGGTTAGGCTTTTAAGATTTGGTGAAAAATATGTGGAGCTGAATCAAAGGAAAGGAGAGGCACAAAGGGGTTAGCAAGGGTAGTCGATAGGCTTGAATGAAAAAGTTCAACCGGGCCAAAATAATTGGCTACGCCATTCTCACACACTAGAACTATCCTATGCCAATGCTTCGAGAATCGCTTGGGGCAAGTTCTAGCCACCGAGAAAGATTCTCCTTTCTCCCGACTCAAGCCAAACGAGTCTAGCGATCATTTACACACATCCCTATGCTACCATTTGATTCACAAGATTCACCGCTAGAGTAAAATAAATTGTAACTATGATGCGCGTTCGGCAAGTGCATCGGTCGCTGTCAAGTAATAAATTTAGGAATAGCTTCCCCTACTGTCGATCTCTTGAGGAATTAAGGTTCTGGTGAACGAAACGTGTGGTGAGTCGATTGTTACACGAGTGAATAAAATAAAACAGGGGCATTGTGATTGGTGTCCTAAGCTATTGCGGAAATAAGAGAAATGCGGGTCGAAAAGCACAGCTTCGCAAGGTGCGGGTGAGTGCAGCGGTCGCGATGCCGCGCTTCGGTAAATGGGTGGAATGGCCACAGTGCGAGGTTTTGTGAGGGTCGTATTCACCTCTTCGCCAACATCACCACAAGCAATTGCTGGATGGCTTCACACACAAACAACTTAGAATATCACAACAACAAGGAAAACTATTCTCACCACCACAGCATCATTGCACATGAACAACAAGCACGGATCTATAACATTAATCTAACGAGCGTTCATTACAACAAAACAAAGAGAAAGCGCAAGCATCAAAGTTTAGAAATGACCACAAAGAAGGTGTCACCGCATCTTGGGTTCTCGGCCGGAATGAGAGGTTGTCGGGCTCTCTCCGGGATTGACCCTTAGATGGTGTGTGGACTCGAAGGAGGTTGTCATCGCTCCGACGATCTACAATACTTCTATGGTCTCCACGACGAAGAATGCTTGAACTAGTGGCGGGGAATACTTGCAAATGTTCCCAGATGGAAGAATGGTGAAGGAGATCGCCGGAAATGGTCTCCTCTCGTCTCCTCCGGTGGAAGGGATGAAAATGGCGGGATTCCTGGCTTTTCCCACGAGGGGAATGGGGGGCCTCCATTGACTGCAGCTTTTTCTGCTTTAAATACTTAACAGGAAGAGTTTTGGTCACGCACGGGCGAACGCACGATCGTGCGCTGCCCATGCATTATTTAATGATAAAAACAGACTTGAAGATGAAGTTGCGCCGCCCGTGCGATTTACTCACGCACGGGCAAACCCGCCTGTGAGTGAAAACGCACGGGTAAATTCAGAAAGGCTAAAAACAAGAAGAAACAGGCCACCGTGCATTTTACTCACGCACGGGCAAACCCGCCTGTGAGTAAAAACGCACACGTAAATTCAGAAAAGCTAAAAACAAGAAGAAACAGGCGACTGTGCGTTTTACTTACACACGGGCAAATCCACCCGTGCGTAAAAATGCACGACTAAACTCAGATCACCTGTTTTCTGCCCAGATAAGAACGCACGACCGCAACCGCCCGTGCGTCAATGAAACGCACGACCGTGGTTGTACACAATCATGAATTCTGAGGGAAAACTGGATGATCTGACCACCTGCACACAAGACAAAATAGCTGGGAAAACATCTGCAGCACCAAATAAACACAGAAAAAGGATTTGGGAGCACCATGTGCTTACCCCCAATAACAAGGAGCGCAAATGCACACCGAAACGGGCATAAGAGTGCACCTTGTAACGGTCCAGGCCCACCATCACGGGACCCAGCTGGATCGCCGGCACCCTCCCGGCCAAGGCCCGCCAACACGGGACCCAGCTGGCACCGATAGGGTTCAGCCTAACCAGATGGTATGCAGACCATGCACCCTAACCCCTCTCTGTCCCACCACAGGGCACAGTGGGATGTTGGAGACCGCAGTCCCCCTTTGATGAGAAGTGATCCAGTAAAGCGCCCCTACGGGGACTTCCCAGGAGGTCACCCATCCCGAAATTGCTCGAGCCCGAGCACGCTTAACTATATAGTTCTTTCACTTCTCATTACCAATTGATCTGCAGCTCAATTGGTGTTGAGAAGTGAAAGAACTATATAGTTAAGCGTGCTCGGGCTGGAGAAATTTCGGGATGGATGACCTCCTGGGAAGTCCCCGTAGGGGCGCTTTACTGGATCACTTCTCATCAAAGGGTGACTGCGGTCTCCAATAACCCACTGTGCCCTGTGGTGGGACAGAGAGGGGTTGGGGTGCATGGTCTATAGACGATCTGGTTAGGCTGAACCCTTCCGGTGCCAGCTCGGTCCCGTGTTGGCGGGCCTGGGCCGGGAGGGTGCCGGCGGTCCAGATGGGTTCCGTGTTGGCGGGCCTGGACCGTTATAAAAAGTGCAACCCTGGAGGATAGGACTTTTTGTAACGGTCTAGGCCCGCCAACACGGGACCCAGCTGGACCGACGGTACCCTCCCAGCCCAGGCCCGCCAACACGGGACCCAGCTGGCATCAGAAGGATTCAGCCTAACCAGATGGTCTGCAGACCATGCACCCCAACCCCTCTCTGTCCCACCACAGGGCACAGTGGGTTGTTGGTGACCGCAGCCCCCCTTTGATGAGAATGTTCCAGTTAAGCGCCCCTACGGGGACTTCCCAGGAGGTCACCCATCCCAAAAATATTCCAGCCTGAGCACGCTTAACTATGGAGTACTTTCACTTCTCATCACCAATTGATATGCAACTCAATTGGTGATGAGAAGTGAAAGTACTCCTTAGTTAAGCATGCTCAGGCTGGAGTAATTTTGGGATGGGTGACCTCCTGGGAAGTCCCCGTAGGGGCGCTTAACTGGAACACTTCTCATCAAAGGGGGACTGCGGTCTCCAACAACCCACTGTGCCCTGTGGTGGGACAGAGAGGGGTTGGGGTGCATGGTCTGCAGACCATCTGGTTAGGCTGAACCATTCTGGTGCCAGCTGGGTCCCGTGTTGGAGGGCCTGGGCCGGGAGGGTGCTGGCGGTCCAGCTGGGTCCCGTGTTGGCGAGCCTGGACCGTTACAAAAAGTCCTATCCTCTAGGATTGCACTTTTTGTAACGGTCCAGGCCCGCCAACATGGGACCCAACTGGCACCGAAAGGGTTCAGCCTAACCAGATGCTCTGCAGACCATGCACCCCAACCCCTCTCTGTCCCACCACAGGGCACAGTGGGTTGTTGGAGACCTCAGTCCCCCTTTGATGAGAAGTGATCCAGTAAAGAGCCCCTACAGGGACTTCCCAGGAGGTCACCCATTGCGAAATTGCTCCAGCCCGAGCACGCTTAACTATATAGTTCTTTCGCTTCTCATCACCAATTGAGCTGCAGATCAATTGGTGATGAGAAGTAAAAGAACTATATAGTTAAACGTGCTCGGGATGGAGAAATTTCCGGATGGGTAACCTCCTGGGAAGTCCCTGTAGGGGCTCTTTACTGGATCACTTCTCATCAAAGGGGGACTGCGGTCTCCAACAACCCACTGTGCCCTGTGGTGGGATAGAGAGGGGTTGGGGTGTATGGTCTGCAGACGATCTGGTTAGGCTGAACCCTTCTGGTGCCAGCTAGGTCCCGTGTTGGCGGGCCTGGACTGGAAGGGTGCCGGCGGTCCAGCTGGGTCCCGTGTTGGCGGGCCTGGACTGTTACAAAAAGTGCAATCCTGGATCCGCATGGCTCACTGGTTATGGTCTTGGCTAACCACGCCGCCGCCACGTGTTCGAAATCAGGCGCTCTATATTTATTGGGATTTCACTTGTAAGACCCCATTTTTTTTTCAAACATCCGGGTCTTAGGCCCAGAACCGCCGCCTTGCGGTGACACCCTCGCTCGGGAAGGTTGCCACCACAAGACGCCGATACTGCCGGCCAAATCGATCACGAAGAAGCAAAGAAGAATAAGCTAAATGGAAATCCAAGTCCACATCACATAGAAAAAGAAACACATCCACAAGGCGATGTCCACATAAATATAACTGAAACAAAAGAGATAACAAGGGCTCCTGCCCGATACATCAAGCCTCACTACAAAATCACTCGCGGAAGCAAATCAACTAGAACTAAAGACACTCACGGATCCTATCATCGGTGCTCCCATGCTAGACTGCCCCGCCTCCATCTACACCGGCCTCTAGTGCTGCTCCGTCGTCGCGGTCCCCTAAAATGATTAGGTCCACCGACCGTTAGTCAAAAAGACTAAGCCAATCACCCACCCCTCCCCCGGTGACTCCTAGGCACCGAGCGGGAAGGATGAAGCGGAGGACAAACAAGGGGTAGAAACAATAGCAGATGACAGGGTAAAATATATTGAAAAGATCTACCATTACACAGGTGTATTTATACATAAATGAAATAGTTAATAAGCATAGCAAGAAATAAGTAAAGAATAAGTAAAGTGCAATAAGTAAAGACATGTAAACTAGAAAAGTAACCATTGATTTATAGGAATGCCAACACAAATCTATTGACCAAGGGGTCGTTTAGCAAGGCCTATCATATAAGAAGTCCCATAACCGACTTATACGATAGGGGTAGGGGTTGAATGAAATGTTTATGCTATGACATGCAAGGTATGCAGTTTATGCTATGTTCATACAAGTGCAACTCACACACTACGACTCTATGCGCACAGTTCTTTAGTTCCCCCTTTTTGGAGCTAGCAAGACTCCCAGGATACTCCCGTAGTGGAAAACGGAAGCGGTGGGTTGGGCCTCGCCCACCTCTAGGTTGGTATTAACACTACCTAACCTAGACCTATCGTACACCTCAACGCAAAATCGCGGAGCATCTGCGTACTCTTACTGGCTGGACCACCAGACTTTTAAGGCTAAGTGCAAATTCCACACTTGCCGAGCCCGAGTATCAACGTCGGTGCAACGACCGTTGACACTAAGGACCCACCACCTTGTGCACATGCAACATGTTCTACTATCTATCTACAAACTCCAAACATAAACCACCTGTCCTTAACTTGCCCAACCAAGAACCAATCCGAGTCACAAACTCACCAGATCAACAATCCGCACCAACCTCCACCGAGCCTACAGCTCGGGGTGCCAAACCAACTAAACTACCGTGACTACGGAGTGTGAGTGAGTGTATTATTAAATAGTCTTAAGCATCATCTTACTACTACGGCTTATGGTTAATCTTGGACTTCCCGAGGGTTACCTTGTAAGGGGCTCATACGGTACTAGGAACTGTAATGGGATGACACCCCAAAGTTCCCTTTCTCAAGACACTTACTGTTATTGGTATCTACCATTAAGAATTCCCTTCTACCGTTTCACTTGAGTTAGCCCTAAATGTTTTAAGACACACCAGGGGAATGACGATCTTTCGTCATTCCCTAGTACAAACTTACCCTTAACATACCAAGTACACTTCCTCACATACACTTCCTGGGGTGGACTTCTAACTAACTAATCAACCCATGTACACCATCTGCACACCATTTCCACATGGTAGGCCACTAAAAACCTAAGTTTCACAGTTTTACTAAGCGCAGACCAAGCTAACTATATGAATCCTACAACTAGAGGTACTGCAAATATTCATCCAACTGACCCAAGATATTTACTGGAGGTCTACCATGATGTTATAAGACAAAATCTACAGAACCATATTTTTCCCTAATTAATTAATATTTATTTTAATTTCTCCAAACATTTGCCAAGTGAAAAAATGAACATGAAGTGTAAGTAAATCTTGTGATATGGCTCTCCAAAAATTAGGATAAATTTATGATGACTAAATAACATCAGAAACATAATATCAAATTTTTACAGTAAGAAATTGTCCTCTAATTTATTTATTTATCATCTATCCAAAATTATAGTTTTGAGAAGGAACCACCAAAATGATCAACACTAAAATTATGGGAAAATTACCACACTCTTGTAATCATCAGAAAAGGCTACTGACTAAGTTTCAGGATTTAAGGGGATCATTTTCATACTTAAATAAATACTTTAAGAAAAACTCAAAAGAAATAAATTGTGAAGTAGCCTACTGATTTAGGTCTCCAAAAATTCTATAAAAATTCACAGAGCTTTCTAATATTCTGAAATGTCCTAACACCAATTTGCACAATTTAACAATGAGTTTTGGACCCTCAATTATTTTTCTTAAGTCTAAACCAAAATTGGTGTCCTGTGAATGAAGTACTGATTAAATAATTTAAGAAAATACACAAAATTACCAAAGGTTTAAATCATGATTATAATGGAACAACCAAAGTCTCATCTTCATCCAAGACCTTTTGATCCTGTAATCATCCCCTATAAGAAATTTCTCTAAAGGGATTATGACCTAATTAAAAAGGAATAATTGCTCCTAAAATTCTTATAAAATTACCGAGTGCCTATTTACACCCTATGAACTTATCCACCAAGTTACACAACCACTCAAGGACATTTGGCCCCATGTCCTTCACAAGGTCCTATAGGCACACCTAGGGCTAAAACTAGTATTCTAGGGCTTAACCACCTCTACACCACCCCAAACCACTCATGGGGGTACTTTTGGTGATCCCAAACTAGTGGACAAGGTTCCATATCATGGTGAGGAGATTTGACCACAAAATTCCAAGATAAACACCATGCCCTAACCATGACCTAACTTGACCCAACTTGGGCTAACCAATTACCCAACCAAAACGGTCCCAATTGGGCTGAGATTTTTACCTAGAAGATAACTTAACCCTAAAGAGCACCCACCAAAATTTGGAGGGCATTGGAGGTCATTTAACCCACTAATTAATTAATAGATGATTTATGAAATTATTTCAATAACCTTAGAAAATGTTTCTCCTAAAAATCCCATCTTTTAGTATGTGGTGTGGGTGTAAGTAACTTGCTCGGGTTTAAAGTATCAAGGCCATATCTACTACCAGTAAAAAGTTATTCAAGGAATGGTGGCTGTCCTACACTAGGGACCAGTCCCACCATTTTGGCTCTACATGGAGCTACAGTACTCATTTTAGGGTGAAATTAATTTTAAAACATAGTAGACTCCAAGGGCTACAACTTTGGTGTTGGACATTTTTTAATCAGAGGTGATCTAGTATTTTTATCAATTACAAATAAACTACAAGAAAAAGTGTGACAGAATTTAATTAAAACATTTAATTATTAACTGAATCAGCGTTCGACGAATTTCTGTATTGACAAATTCCTTACAGCGCTCGACAAATGCAAAGCAAATCTGCGTTCGACGAATTTCTCGTTCGACGAATTCTTTACAGCGCTTGACAAATGCAGAGCAAATCTGCGTTCGACGAATTTCTCGTTCGACGAATTTCTCGTTCGACGAATTCCTATTATAACTGCGATCGACAAATATCTAATATATCTGCGATCGACAAATTTCTAATATATCTGCGCTCGACAAATTTATAAACCCGTTCGACAAATTAAATATTGTAACCGTAAACAATAATATAAGGATGTAACGTCTCTCCATCATCGTCCCCAATTGTTGGATGACTCGCGACAGCCCGTTTGGGCCTTCTTACGGGGCGATTTCCCAACCACCTACGCCTCTTTCTGGCCAGCCAATGCCACCACCACCTCCGTTGAGGTGGTGGCCGGCGATAGGGGGGTAGTTGGCCGGCCGGAGGTGGTCGGATCTGGGTTTTAGGGGAGGGAAAAGAGGGCTCAATCCGAGTCCTTTCGGAAGCGAAATTCGAGCCTAATTGAGCTCGAATCTAGCCCCAAATTATGAAAAGATCTAGCACCAAGGGAGGAGAAGTGGATCGGACCTGAGTGGGGGCTTGATGTCGAGAATTCCGACGAGCCACCATTGATGGTGGTGGAGCTTTCGGCGCCATGTCAATCTCGTATTCCTCTACATGATTCTCACTGGAAAGATGGTGGAATTCTTCCTCTCAGAGCACTGAAGGTAATGGGGGGGGGGGTTTCAAATCGGCTGGGATAGCTTTATTCCTAAAAGCCATTAATGGCCATTACCCCAAATTTTGGTTACCACTAAATTTCCCTTAATTCTGCCCCTCTGCCATAGAAATTTCCAGAAAAACAATTGTAACTGAAGGTGGAAATCAATGCATATCAATTGGGAGGGAAATGAAGGAACAATAGCATTTAATTCCATGAATGCTCTCTTTCCCTCTCTCCGATTTGGGGAAAACTCCAATCTCTCTCTCCCTCCTACTCAGCAATTACAAAAATTAGGAGGTAAAATCAAAAATCAGCAGGCCCACTATATGACGGATCACTTAATTGGGCCTAGCCCAAATGGATTGGGTCCAATTTGGGCAAACTAGGTTATTTTGAGGTAATTTGACCTAAATTGGGCTTAAGGGTAAATTGGCCAAATTGCAAGTCTCATGATGGGGCTTTTTGGTCCATTTGGTTACTAGTAGCCCTATTATGGTAGGGGTAAGGTCAATTTGGCATGGTGGAGGCTAATTGGCCCTAATTGAGTTAGTTTGACCAATTCAGGGTTAAAGTTGACTTTGGTCTAATTGGCCTCTTAATTTGACTCCAATGGGTTCTTGGTACTCCAAGAGGACTCCTAAAGGGTTAGGGATGCTATGGTGGGGTCAAGGGTCAAGGTGGGGCCCCTAAAATCCATCCTAGGCTTGATATCTAAAAATTGCTATTTGTAGACCACTTGGGTTTTCTTCTTCTCTCCTAAGTTCACAAGGTCTTGGGCTCTTCCTATGGTTTTGTCTTGACCTAGTCATGACAAAAAAAACTTGGGGGTCTAGTTGTTTGGGGGATGTTACAAATCCCAATACATAAAAATAAAAATTTCATTCTCGAAATTCAGGTTAAGCCTGCGGGGGTTTCTACTGCTAGGAAGAAAAAGTAACATCCCGGAAAAAATAAATTATACCTGTCATAAAAAGCTGTGAGTACTTTTGCTGCATCAAGTCCAGTGGCTCCAAAGTATGCTCTTCCTGTCCATGATTCCTCCACAGGACCTTGACCAGCGGAACCTTCTTGCGCCATAAGACTCGTAACTCCGTGTCGTCTATCCGAACCGGCTCTAGGTGAACCGACCGATCAGTAGCTACTGGCCCCTCTGAAGTAGAAACCTGCTGCTCTGGCCGAAGTAGAGCCTTCCTAAGTGAGGAGACGTGAAAAACGTCGTGCAGTCCCTCCAACTCCGGCGGTAGCTCCAGTCTGTAAGCCAAGGGACCGATCCGCTTCAGGATCCTGTAAGGTCCCTGATAAGTAGGATTTATGAGTATTTTAATTATAATATTTAGGTTAAGTTTAATATAATTTTGTAAATATTATTTATATTTTAGTTAAAAATCACTTCTTTTATAATTTTAGTTCTAAATATAATTGTATTTTTGTTTTGCAGATTTTCTGGAGATTTTGGTCAAATTTCATAGTACACGCCCTAGGTCACGCCCGTAACCAAGGGCGTGTAACATTAAGATCAGCCCAGAAGTTGTTGCTGCACATTTGAGCTAGTCCACAGCAAGTCACTCCCTCGGTCACGCCCGTGACCCAAAGTCACGCCCGTGACTAAGGGCGTGTAAATTTAGAGATCACATCAAGCTTTCCACGTGGACCTGACACCCGCCGTCGAGAAGTTGACCCAAGTCACGCCCGTGACCCAAAGTCACGCCCGTGACTTTCACACGTGATCCCTGCTGTCTGCCGCGTCGAATTCAATCCCATGCTGCATTAATTGAAGCCGTCCAAGTACACGCCCATGACCTAAAGTCACGCCCGTGACTTTCGCCCGTGATCCCTGCTGTCTGCCGCGCCTAATTCAAGCCCATGCTGCATTGATTGAAGTCGTCCTGAGTCACGCCCGTGACCCAAATGTCATGCCCGTGTAATGTCTGAATCTTTTCCCGCCGTCACGCAATCGCCCACGCCGCTGTCCCAGCTGCAGAACAAATATTACACGCCCTAGGTCACGCCCGTGACCGAGGGCGTGTAACCTGAATTTTTCTCCTATAAATTCAGGAGCTCATTTCCAGCAAGCTCTTCTCCTCCCCCCTGCCCATTTGGGCTGTTCTTGTATAGTTTTTCTTATTTTTCATGTTTTAGTTAGTTTTTAATTATGCAATTTCCTTTCTTAAGCTTAGTTTAATTTTTGTATTTTCATTCCATGCAATTAGCTTAGTTTTAATTCAATGCAATGTAACTTAGTTCAATTTGTGTAATCACATCTTCTTATGAAATGAAATTTTATTATCTCTTTCTTTTATTCAAACTCTCTTTCTTCCTCTTTCTCTCTCTTTCTTGTTTTAATTTTTCCTTTAGCAAGTAATTAGTTGTTCTTGATTTTTGCAAGCTTTGATTTGAATTCATCTCTTTCCTTATTATCGTTTCTTCTCTCGTTCGATTTATTCTCGAAATATAGCGATATCGAGTTCATATTCCGGTTATGAATTTCAGTATTTGTTTTCGTATTCTAGCTAGCCGAGAGGACGTGCGTACGAATCGATCACTCGAGAATAAAAAGAGTTCCACGCACCCCTCGAGAGAGGATGACTTAAATCTTCTGGATAGGAGTCAAATCCTATAGTGGGATTCACAGCGTAAAGCAAGTCTTAGGTAATCAATTATAGGACAAGAGTCCGGTTGATTTTTCCTAAGCTTAGTTGGGCATTAACCTCGAGAGAGGCATGTTCGAGCTTCGGGAATCTCTTCGGTCAAGGCTTAGAGTTGAATGATAGTGTTTATCTTTTTATTTCATTTCAAAGCGAGTTTTAATCAAGTTTTATTTTCTTTCTTTATTTTTTGTTCTCTTTTATTTAGTTGTAATTTAGTTCTCTTTTCCGCTCTCTCTCTCCGATAAAATAATAGTCCGCTTTCTCGAAGTAGAAGTACTCGACAAACCCGTGTTTAATATGACCTTGGCATTTTTATAAAATATCCTATATTATATACGATAAGTTACGCTTGCCTTCATCGAATATAGTTTTGAAAAATATCATCAATCTTCTTCGCATTTTCATAAATCATAAACCCTAAGAAGGAAGAATAATTTTCTTATCAAGTTTTTGGCGCCGTTGCCGGGAATATTTTGTCGATATTTTGAAAAAAAAAGCACTATTACTTTTATCAAAAATTAAAAAAAAATTTAATAAGTAACTTTTATGTTTTATTTCTTTTGATTTTGTGTTTTGTCTTATGGTTTTGAAAGAAAATTTTTGCAGGTAATCGTGTTGGTCGTCCGTCTCCTAATCAGGGACGTACTTCTTTTCCTCTCCTTGTTCTTTTTCTTTCATAATCATGTTCTTGTATTTTCTATTTTGTTATTCTCCATACTTAGTTTACAACATTAGGGACAATGTTGAATTTTAAGTATGGGGGTGTATTTCCCTTTCTTTTAAATTATAAAATCTTAGAAAATTTCCAAAAAATTTTTGAAAATCACAAAATACCAAAACAAATTTGTGTACATAGTTTATTTTCGTTTTGTAAATAGTTTATATCCTTTTTATTGTCTTTTACAAAAGAAAAATTAGCTTTTTCAAAAAAAAATTAGAAAACCCAAAAATATTCAAAAAAATTAGATAATCGAAAATTTAAATTCTCAGAAAAGACGATTTGGGCTTGAATTCCCATCACATCCTCTAGTACCTTGCGAGCCCTTCACCGGGTAGACCTCGGGAAGTCCAAGAATTAACAAAAAAAAAATTAGGTTTATTAGTTTATGTTAGCATTTTGAGTATTTATTTCTTATCCAAAAATTCCAAAAAAAAAGATAATATTAAAAATTCCAAAAAAAAGATAATATCAAAAATTTCAAAAAAAAAATTAAAATAACTTAAAAAAATCCCAAAAATATAATAAGCCCTTACTTTGGTTTTTGTCATTTCCAAAACCATTTTGAGTATATTTATCAGCGTTTATATTTTTTTTTGGTTTGCTAATCATTTATTCTATCATGGTTTGCTAAATCTAGTTTTTGTTTAAGTGATTTAGTGTTGTTAAGAAATATTTTATGATTTTAATTTGATTAGAGATATTTCTTTAGCATTTCTTCTCTTTTATTTTAAATAGTTACAATTTTTTAGTAATCTTGCTTAAACACCTTTAGATTTTAATTATTTCTACCTCAAGCTTTTTAAATCTTAAGAAAGTTTAAATTACAAAACTTTACTCTCAAAATAATTTAATATATAAGCTAGAAATCTTTTCTCTACTCTACCCCTTTGATGGCATAAAAAAATGTATTAAAAGATCATATGTCATGGGAATAAGAGGATAAAATTCATTATTTCCTAAACATATGCACCCAAAATCATTTACAAGATTATATGGCATGGAGTAAGAGGATAAAATTCATTACTCCTAAACATATACATTTTGGGATTTTATTAGAAGAGAATTTTAAAAGCTTATATGGCATGGAAAATGAGAGGATAAAATTCATCATTTTCCTAAACATATACAAAAACAAAAAAAAAATTTAAGAAAGGTGAGAGGATAAAATTCATCACCTTCTTTCAAAGATCTCTTCTTATGCCAAATTTTATGAACCCCCCCATAACCCAATATCTTTGATCTAGATTTAAATTATGTTATGGAGAGAGCAATACTTAGTAATTTACTTTTTCCTTTAGCTTTTTCAAAGTTGTGGTTTTTTATAATTTTTAAATCTAATTTTGTTTACTTATTACTCAATTTTGTTAACTAGTTAATATTTATGAGAACTCTTCGCTAAATATTTTTCTCTTATTATTCTAATTTCATAATTTAGGACTTAATACGTCAATCCTTAGATTTTCTTTTTAGCTTACTTATCATTCAATAAATTTTTAGGCATTAATTAAAATTTTTATTAAATGTCTTATAAATATTTCTCATACTTTTGCTCTGGAATAACAAAAGCTTAAGTATGGGGGTATTTGATAAGTAGGATTTATGCGTATTTTAATTATAATATTTAGGTTACGTTTAATATAATTTTGTAAATATTATTTATATTTTAGTTAAAAATCACTTCTTTAATAATTTTAGTTCTAAATATAATTGTATTTTTGTTTTGCAGATTTTCTGGAGATTTGGTCAAATTTCATAGTACACGCCCTAGGTCACGCCCGTGACCACGGGCGTGTAACATTAAGATCAGCCCAGAAGTTGTTGCCGCACATTTGAGCTAGTCCACAACAAGTCACGCCCTTGGTCACGCCCGTGACCCAAAGTCATGCCCGTGACTAAGGTCGTGTAAATTTAGAGATCACATCAAGCTTTCCACGTGGACCTGACAACCACCGTCGAGAAGTTGACCCAAGTCACGCCCGTGACCCAAAGTCACGCCCGTGACTTTCACGCATGATCCCTGCTGTCTGCCGTGCCGAATTCAAGCCCATGCTGCATTGATTGAAGCCGTCCAAGTACACGCCCGTGACACAAAGTCACGCCCATGACTTCCGCCAGTGATCCCTGCTGTCTGCCACGCCGAATTCAAGCCCATGCTGCATTGATTGAAGTCATCCTGAGTCACGCCCATGACCCAAATGTCACGCCCGTGTAATGACTGAATCTTCTCCCGCCGTCACGCAATCGCCCGCGCCGCTGTCCCAGCTGCAGAACAAATATTACACGCCTTAGGTCACGCCCGTGACCGAGGGCGTGTAACCTTAATTTTTCTCCTATAAATTCAGGAGCTCATTTCCAGCAAGCTCTTCTCCTTCCCCCTGCCCATTTGGGCTGTTCTTGTATAGTTTTTCTTAATTTTCATGTTTTAGTTAGTTTTTAATTATGCAATTTCCTTTCTGAAGCTTAGTTTAATTTTTGTATTTTCATTCCATGCAAGTAGCTTAGTTTTAATTCAATGCAATGTAACTTAGTTCAATTTGTGTAATCACTTCTTTTTATGAAATGAAATTTTGTTATCTCTTTCTTTTATGCAAACTCTCTTTCTTCCTCTTTCTCTCTCTTTCTTGTTTTAATTTTTCCTTTAGCAAGTAATTAGTTGTTCTTGATTGTTCCAAGCTTTGATTTGAATTCATCACTTTCCTTATTATCATTTCTTCTCTATTTCTATTTATTCTCGAAATATAATGATATTCAGTTCATATTTCGGTTATGAATTTCGGTATTTGTTTTCGTATTCTAGCTAGCCGAGAGAACGTGCGTACGAATCGATCACTCGAGAATAAAAAGAGTTGCACGCACCCCTCGAGAGAGGATGACGTAAATCTTCTGGATAGGAGTCAAATCCTATAGTGGGATTCACAGCGCAAAACAAGTCTTTGGTAATCAATTATAGGACGAGAGTCCGGGTGATTTTTCCTAAGCTGAGTTGGGCATTAACCTCGAGAGAGGCATGTTCGAGCTTCGGGAATCTCCACGGTCAAGGCTTTGAGTTGAATGATAGTGTTTATCTTTTTATTTCATTTCAAAGCGAGTTTTAATCAAGTTTTATTTTCTTTCTTTATTTTTCGTTCTCTTTTATTTAGTTGTAATTTAGTTCTCTTTTCCGCTCTCTCTCCGATAAAATAATAGTCCGCTTTCTCGAAGTAGAAGTACTCGACAAACCCGTGTTTAATACGACCTTGGTATTTTTATAAAATATCCTATATTATATACGATAAGGTACGCTTGCCTTCATCGAATATAGTTTTGGAAAATATCATCAATCTTCTTCGCATTTTCATAAATCATAAACCCTAAGAAGGAAGATTAATTTTCTTATCAGTCCCATATACCTCGGACTGAGCTTCCTCCGCCCGCGAACCCGCGAGACTCCATGCATCAGACGTATCTTTAAGAAAACCCGGTCTCCCACTTGGAACTCCACCATACGATGACGCGCATCGTAATACTTGGCATGCCTGCTCTGGGCCTCCAGCATCCTATCTCGAATCAGCCTCACCTGAGCCTCCGTGTCCTCCACGAACTCTGAGCCAAGTATCATGGGATCCTCATCCTGAATCCAAGACAATGGTGTCCTGCATCTCCGTCCGTATAATGCCTCATAAGGTGCCATGCCTATACTAGCCTGATGACTATTGTTTTATGAGAACTCATCTAAAGGCAACAGTCTCTACCATGGCTCCCCGCGATCCAGAATGCAAAGACGTAAAAGATCCTCTAGGGTTCGGTTGGTACGCTCTGTTTGCCAGTCTGTCTGGGGGTGAAATGTTGTACTAAAGGCAAACCGGGTGCCTAGGTAGGCCTGCACTGCTCTCCACTCCCTCGACGTAAATCGTCCATCCCGATCCAACACGATCGTCCTCGACACACCATGATATCGAACAAACTTCTCCACAAACCTTCGCACCAAAACACTGACCGAATCGTCCTTCCTGATTGGAATGAACCTGGCCTCCTTCGTCAACCTGTCGACGATCACCCAAATCGAGTCATTTCCCGCACGAGATCGGGGAAGACAGTGTATAAAGTCCATAATGATGTCGTCGAACTTCCACTCCGGCACCGGGAGTGGTTGCAATAATCCTGTTGGGTTCCAGCACTCCGTCTTCACGAGTTGGCAATACTCGCAGTGGGTCACAAAATAGACGATGTCTTTTTTCATGCCAGGCCAATACATGGTCCTCTTCAAATCCGCACTCATCTTGGTAATGCCCGGGTGCACGAAATATCTACTGCAATGAGCCTCTAACATAATATCCTCCCGAATCTCGCCCCAACCGGTATATACACTCGGCCTCTAAAACTCAACAAGCCGTCCTTCAGCAAATAATCTCCGGCTGAGCCTGCCTCCAAGGCTCTGAATATCGGCTCCAACTTGGCATCCTGCCTCTGCCCATCCATGATGCGGTCTCGAATGTCGTAAGTGGCACCCATCGCTGCTAAGTACTCCTTGTACAGCTCCGGATCGTCCTCAGATACTAGAGAGATCTGCATGTCCTCGAACATCCGTACCAACTCCATGGCCATCAACTTAGGCTCTGCTCCTGACATAGTAGCTCTCCTGCTCAGTGTGTCTGCTACTACATTCGCCTTCCCTGGGTGGTAATGCATCGTGTACTAATTGTCTGATAAGAACTCCACCCATCGCCTTTGCCAGATATTTAGCTCCTTCTGTGTATCTACATACTTCAGATTCTTGTGATCTGAGAATATGTCGCAGTGGACACCATAGAGGTAGTGTCGCCAGATCTTGATAGCGAACACGACTGCTCCCATCTCCAAGTTATGCACCGGGTAGTTCCGCTTGTGATTCTTCAACTGGCGGGAGGCGTAAGCTATCACATGCCCATTCTGCATCAGAACGGTACCCATCCCCTGATATGACGCATCCGTGTACACCTGGAATCCTTCCTTCCCCGATGGGAGGGCATGGATGGGGGCCAAAGTAAGCCGACCCTTCAGCTCCTGGAAGGCTGCCTCGCACTGCGGCGTCCATGTAAAAGTAGCATCCTTCTTCTTCAGGGATGTGTGCGGGAGAGCTATCTGAGAAAACACCTGAACAAACTTCTGGTAGTAGCCGGCAAGTTCCAAGAAACTCCTCACGTCGGTGGCCATCTTCAGCGGCGGCCAATACCGTACTGCCTCAATATTTGCTGGATCCACTGCTAGGCCATCTCCACTGATGATATGTCCTAGGAAGGCCACCTCCTTCAACCAAAACTGACACTTGCTGATCTTCGCATACAAACGATGCTCCCGAAGCTTTTCCAGGGTTAGTGCCAAATGTCGTGCATGCTCCTCCTCTGTCCTCGAGTAGATGAGGATGTCGTCGATGAACACAATGATAAAGATGTCGAGATAAGGCTCGAACACGTGGTTCATCAGGCTCATAAATGCTGATGGTGCATTTGTGACCCCAAACGGCATCACAGTGAACTCATACAATCCATATCGGCTGCTGAAAGCTGTCTTCGGGATATCCTCCTCCTGGATCCTCAGCTGATAATACCCTGACCTCAAATCCAGCTTCGAGAAGCAGTGGGCTCCCTCTAGCTGATCAAACAACTCGTCTATCCTTGGCAGAGGGTACATGTTCCGCACCGTCAGCCTATTCAGAGCTCTATAGTCGATGCACAATCTGAGCGTCCCATCCTTCTTCTTCATGAACAACACCGGAGGTCCCCAAGGTGAGGAACTCAGCCTAACAAACCCAGCTTCTACTAGCTCCTGCAGTTGGCTCCGAAACTCTACCAACTCCTTTGGGGCCATCCGATAAGGATCTTTGGACACCGGCTTTTCCCCTGGCACCAGCTGGATCTGGAAATCCTTCTCACGGTGCGGTGGCAGTCCGGGGAGCTTCTCCGGAAATACATCCACAAAATCCCGTATGACCGGGATACCTGACACTGAGTCCTTGACTTCAGTCGCCTCGAAGAGGACCTGATAAACCTCGTCTCCCTACAAGTGGGCCTTGATGGCCTAAGCGGATGACCAGAAGAGATGAGAGGTGGGTTGAGTACCTTCGAATACCATGTCACCGTCTTCATGCTTTAGAACGATCCTCCTCATCGGGCAGTCAATCCTTGCCTGGTTCCTGAACAACCAACTCATCCCCAGGATCAGGTCGTAGTCTTTCATCTTCAGCATAGTTGCCGGGACCTCGAACTATCTTCCTCCAATCTCCATCCTCATGCTGCACGTGGCATTTGTTAGAACCTCCGATCCGTCCAGAAATGGCACCCTCCTGTAATCGCTCCTGAAATGTTGGACCTGGTCCAGGTCCTCGATAAATTGAGACGAGACGAACGAGTGCGAGGCACCCGTATCGAACAAGGTAAAAGCGGGTTTGCCGTGAACGCGTACTAAACCTGAGGGTTTTGTTTTTTGGTTCAATGCTAAGGTAAAACTAAAACTTATAAGGTACAGACAATTAAAAAGAAACACATCAAAGTACCTGCGATGACCCTTGTTGGGTCCCGGGGCCTTGCCAAGTCTAGAGCGTATGCCTGCTCCCTCTACTGTCTCCGGTCATCGCCCTGAAATCCATGACCTCGTCCACATCCTCGACCCCCGAGATGCTGTCCCCGTGGTGCTGCCTGTAGTGCTGGTGGTGCATTCCTCTGAGGGCAGTTCTTCCTGATGTGACCGGTCTGGTGGCAGTGGTAGCACTCCAGAGGTAGCCCACCTCCTCCAATCCTCGGCATCTCCCGCATCTGCATAGGCTGAGGAGCCAACACTACCAGCTCCCTTTGCACCTGTCTCTCCTCCTAGCGGGGTCGGACCTCCGCCTTTCTCTCCCCAGCGTCTCGGCCTCTCGGCTGATCCCTTCTGCCACCTCTTCCCATATCCTCCATCGGTCTCTTTCTCCCATGAACAGCTTGCTGGTCTATCTCCAGCTTCTTGGCCATCTCTAGAATCTTAGTCATGCTGCCGTCGGAGACGAAGAGGAGGGCCTACCTCATCTCATCACGAAGGCCCTTGTAGAACCTCTTTACATATGCTGCGTCATTCCGCTGATACGAAACCGCAAACCGGGATAGATGGGTAAAATCCTGGTGATATTCCAGAATTGACCTGCTCCCCTACCTCAATTGCAAAAACCTGTCCTCCAGCTCGTCTCAAGCAGATTGCGGCACAAAATGATCCAGTAGTGCCGACTTGAAATCCTCCCATGAAATGTTCGCTGCCTTCAATCCCAGATAAGCTGTATCTAGGAACCTCTTCCACCATCTCTTGGCATGGGACTCCAAGCAAGAAACCACCAGTGGCACCTCCATATCTGCCGGGCACAGAATCCCTGTCAACATCTCCTCCATGATGTCCACCCACTCCTCAGTCCTCACAATGGTCTCCGTCCCGACGAATGGAGGCGGGGAGAGACCTCGAAAGATGCTCAGCCAGTTGGCCCCAAGGTTTTGCTGAGGTGTCGGTGCCTGATGTGCCCTGAAAGTCTCCAGAATGGCAGTCAGTGTCTATCCCAACTCCGACTGCTGGAACGGGGTAGGAGCCGGTGGTGGTGGGACCACATATGGAGTTGGTGGAATTCTATGCTGCGGTGTAGGCTTCGTCGTGGGCTACACAAGAAAATTGCACTCGTAAGGGACATAGCTAAAGAAAAAAAATCAGTTATAAGTGGACCTTTTCATGTGATTTCCCTTATGGGCACACCATTGCTTCCACTACTAGTTTGTCCTCAAACTAAGCTCGCGCGGGGTGGCCCAGGGTTTGTGGGCTTCATTTCTCCGGATCGAGGCTTCGCTCTGATACCACTTGTAAGACCCCATGTTTTTTCTTTTTTCAAACATCTGGGTCTTAGGCCCAGAACCGCCGCCTTGCGGTGACACCCTCGCTCGGGAAGGTTGCCACCACAAGACGCCGATACTACCGGCCAAATCGATCACAAAGAAGCAAAGAAGAATAAGCTAAAAGGAAAACAAAATACACATCACATAGAAAAAGAAACACATCCACAAGGAGATGTCCACATAAATATAACTGAAACAAAATAGATAACAAGTGCTCTTGCTTGATACATCAAACCTCACTACAAAATCACTCATGGAAGTAAATCAACTAGAACTAAAGATAGTCACGGATCCTGTCATCGGTGCTCCCGTGCTAGACTACCCCGCCTCCATCTGCACCAGCCTCTGGTGCTGCTCCGTTGCCGCGGTCCCCTAAAATGATTTTCTCCACCGACCGTTAGTCAAAAAGACTAAGCCAATCCCCCACCCCTCCCCCGGTGACTCCTAGGCACCGAGCGGGAAGGATGAAGCGGAGGACAAACAAGGGGTAGAAACAATAGCAGATGACAGGGTAAAATATACGGAAAAGATCTACCACTACACATGTGTATTTATACAAAAATGAAACAGTTAATAAGCATAGCAAGAAATAAGTAAAGAATAAGTAAAGTGCAATAAGTAAAGATGTTGTTTAAGGAGGGTGTCTACTTTATCACCTAGAGGGGGGGGGGGGGGGTGAATAGGTTTTTCAATTTTATACTATCCCCCTTAGGTTTTTCTTGTTTTAGATTAACAGATCTATGAAATTGAAGAACAAATCACAGAAAGCACGCAACGATCTATAGAGGTTCCTCAAGACTGGGAGTCTTGAGTAGTCCTCTGTCCCTCGGCGCCTACCCAGTGGTCCGCTAGGCTCAGCAAACTTCGGCAAAATCTTTCGGCCCTCGAGCCTTACACCACGGACCCGCAAGTCCCAACAGCCTTAGCCCGCAAGCCCCTACTGCCCCCGAGCCCGCAAGCACGACACTCAGGCCCTCAAGCCCTACAACACGGACCCGCAATTCCCAACAGCCTAGGCCCGCAAGCCCCTACTGCCCCCGAGCCCTCAAGCTCGTCAAATCGCACCCAAAAGTGCACTGCCCTAGCCCTCACGCCTCACAACTATCCAGCCCTCAATCTAGAAGAGTTGGCCCGCAAGCCTTACAAGAGATTACAGATAAGAACTGTTTCTTCTGCCTGATGTTGATCAGCAACTTAGCCTGATGATGATTGGCTTCTTAAGGATGATGAAGAACCTCCTTGATTTTGCAATTCAGTGTTGGATCTTCTTCAGCCTCCTTTTCTTTTGCCTTGTGATGATCGGCTACATATCAGTCAATGGAGACGACTGATTCTTTTGAGAATACTGAATCTCGTTCTCTTCTTCTTCTCTTTCTTCTTCGTAGAAAAATACTGTTCTATTGAAGAGCGGCGAGATTCTTTTCGTTCATTTTGTTTTAATTTTTGGCGAACTCCCTTTTTTTCTAGGGCATCACTATTCCTTTTTATAGGAGAGCCGCATAAAGGTCACGTACGGTTTCTTTTCTTGCCAGACGCCCATCCTTCAAAGCATGCGCTGATTGGACAATCGGGCGGCGGCATTAATTGATGACAGCGCGTCCGCAGGATTTGAATCTATCTCGATGATATTTCCATTGTTACGACGACATGGATAGCATCTCGACGACATGTCTTTGTCGTCCCCTTGTTCTTTGGTAAGCCTTCAAGTCTACTTGCCTCTGCCTCTAATGCTTGTATTCCAATGATACTAGACATACTTGCGTTTCTACATATACAACGATATGCTATCTTTGAATGTGTCATTGTGACCTTCATTCGTTCATCCTATCATCGTAATCGTAGTATTCTCTTGTCGATATGGCCACTGCTTTGATGTCGACGATACTCCATCTTCTCGACGACATGCCTTTCTTTGACAATTTCTCTGCGTTTACTTTTGCTCATAAATATGACGACAAGCATACTTTGTCGACGACATCTTCTATATATGCTTCTCAACGATGTGTACTTATATACATGAGATTATGAACTAGATATATGATCAAATACAAAGT
Source organism: Dactylorhiza incarnata (assembly GCA_033032865.1). Taxonomy (NCBI): domain Eukaryota; kingdom Viridiplantae; phylum Streptophyta; class Magnoliopsida; order Asparagales; family Orchidaceae; genus Dactylorhiza; species Dactylorhiza incarnata. The sequence continues at coordinate 1,225,247 of JAWHQI010000124.1, read as the reverse complement.
GAAAGTATTCTTGACATGATGACTTCTTCAAATCAGGAATCATGTGGGCACGATTCCCAACAATCTCCCCCTATTTAAAGAAGTAAGAATCTCAATTCAAGACTACTTTCACTTGACAATAAATATCATAATTTTAAATGAAACTGTGTCAAGATATAACTTAGCTTTGAGTACATCAAGCTTGTAGATCCCCCTTGATAGCTCCCCCTAGCTTTGATATCCCATCTTTTCTCCCCCTAACTTTAGGATCTCCTCTCCTTAGCTCTATTTCTTCCCCTTTCTGACTTCTTGCCTGCATTTATAGCTTTCAAGATTGCTCCAAGAGATACTTTACCTATTTTCATGCATTCTGCATAGTTTGCATCTGATGTCTAGCACAAACATATATATGATTGTATGACATTTGGCTAGGCAGGCACGCAGAGTGCCAGACACTTGTCAACCAACACAGGCATAGCAGATTGCACAATAAAAAATAATGCGGCAATATATTCCAAGGCATATGTCTTATACGCATTCATATATTAAGGTGTGTGTAAATATATTGTTCATCTATAACAGTTCTTAAGAACTAGTCGTAATTAAAAGCTTCCTTGGGTCTTCCTGCAAGATGCTTTTTGCGCTTCCTTCATCTTTTGTCTTTTGTGGAAGTGAATGGGCCTTGGTATTCTCTTCGGCGGCGGAGGAGGTCCATTAGGAAATGCCATCTTGTGAAGCTTCCTTGCTTCCAGCTCCTTCTGGTGTCGATACCATTCTATTGAGGAGTATGCTCTTCCAAGATTAACTTGAGGGTGTCCAAATGTGATCCACGATTCTGTGATGATCTCCCTTGAACGGGGACTCCACCTACCAGCTTCGGGATCCTGCACAACCTCACTTAGTCTTTTCTTCCGATACTCTGCGTTGGATGTTCTTCTTCTCTTCTTAGATGATGTGGACTCATCCGAGTCGCCTCCATAAGCGTTAGAGTCGGAGCTGATTTAGGGTTCAGCGAGTGCGTTTAAACATGGGGTCATATGTAGCGCTTCTCTTACTTGATTACTTACCCACATTGCTTGGTGTGAGCAGGCATGTATATTTTTCTTACCCTCCTCCTTGATCTCCTCCTTAACATTCTCCTCCAACTCCTGGATGTCTTCAGATACGGATTTTTGCAAGCCGACTAATTTTTGTGGAGCTACCTGATTTCTTGCATCCACGAAGTCTCTAACTTCTAACAGGCGGGTATTCAAATTTTGCTCGTGGGCAGTGATCCTATTCAGAATCAGACCTGTGATGTGGACATGGTGGGTGTTAAGATTCAAGACATCCTTCTTTATTGATTCTATCTCCGTTTTGGTCTCATTCCTAAACTCACTTATGTTGGATCGGTAGGCGCCCTTAGAAAGGGGGTGAATAAGGGTTTTCAAAATTTTATATTATATTTAGAAAACTTTGAAATATTTCGAGATTAAAGTAATAATTTTGAAGAGCGATCTAAATTGATTTATGATGAGAAGGTGGATAATAAACAATTTAGATGAATGTAGAACAAAATCAATTTTATTACAAAAATAGAGACATGATTACTATTAATAAAATTGATTACAAAAATGGATTTCTATGACGCTAGAAATCGAGGCGAATAATAATAGTTCTTTTTCGTTTTCTATACCGACTCGTATCCCCACGAACCGGTTTCCCTAGACTTATCCTCCCCGGATTCGGCCTCAAGCTGCTCGAGCCAATCTATCCCCAGAAAGGCCTCGAACACCCCCTAGATCTACTCCCTAGACCTAGTCGCCAACATGAGGCGAATTTCAGCCCTAAGTCCTACCCAGACTTAGTCGCCAACCCGAGGCGAATTAACGAATCGTTTACAAGAATAAGGATGAAAGAAATGAAATAACAATAATATAAAACTCCCTATATGGATCTCCTGGAGAAGTGTACGAAGGCCCGCAAAGTATGATCGTAGTCGATGCGGTCTTTCGTCACGATGATGACGTGTGTTGAAATCTTCTCCACGGATCTCCTTCAGCCTTACGGATTTGTGGGAGTATCTCTCTGAACCTTCCTATCTCTGATGTGGCACGAAGCTCTAGAATTTAGGATCTAAAGAGGATGATGAAGACGGAGCCAAAGAGTCCAATTTATAGCCTTCACGCTACCGCCGGCGCTAGCGCTACCGCCGGCGCTAGCCCAGATTAGGAAATGATTTGCGCGGCAGAATCTCCCATCCGCTGCAACATGCTACTCTATGCCTTATGTGCGTCCCGCTACCGCCTGTGCTATCCGCTACCGCCAAGCGCTAGCTTCCTTCTATAAACGCTGCCGGATTGGCGCTAATCAACGCTATCGCCGGGCGATATCGCTACCGCCGGCGATAGTGACCTTGTTCGAATTTTGGCCTCAATTTTGGGGGCAATCATCATGTGTACTCCTTGAGTCATGTGGACCTAGTAAACCTGCACACTTGAACACGCAAGATCAAATACACATAGGATTTGTTATTCTCAAACCTAAGAGATGCGGAAGACCATGTTCCAACAAACTCCCCCTTTTGATAATAACAAATCCATTAATGATAAAACAGAGCATTAATATATAAGCATGATGAAATCCTACTTGTGTGTGTGTGATAGTGATGACTTAGGATAATTATTGATTTTCGCATTTAGAATTGCTCCCCCTAAATATATGCTCCCCCTATGTGAATGCTCCCCTAATATGTATGCTATCAACTTAATAAATTATGTTGGGTTTTTATTTTGATAGCGGATTATATTTATCATGTTAGTTCTCCCCCTTTTGCATTTTATCATGTTTGTTCTCCCCCTTTGTTATTAGCAAAAGTGGGTAGGGATGCACCACAAAAAAGTTGGATAATAAAGGCATGATCGAGCTTCTTAGTGAGAAGGAAATGATAAGATGTTTTAGAACAATTTGTAGAGAAAATAGATCAGAGTTTTAGCCTAAGAAAAATAATGATTTCTCCTTTATATAAGAGTTGTAAAAATATCAGAGTTTTAGCATAAAATTATGATTTCCAGGTAACTAATCTACCCAGATAATATGTCTACACCCTAGCCCCGTACTAAGTGACGGATGGGCATGAGGAGCTGCAAACTTGCCGTAGGTTGGGGTGTTAGTCCCATATGCAAACACTAGACAAACACTTAACCTAACACTCTTTCCCCCCAGTGCCTCGTAAGACCCCACTGGAACCCTCCCCGGTTAAGGACAAGACATGACTAGAGATAAGGTTATCTAGTGTCTACAACCCTACGCCCCCGCTATGGTGAGAAATGAAGTCGTAGATAATAATTATTGGAAACATTAATTATTTAAATCTAATGATAATTTATAGCCTATGGGTTTTTATTTTTATTTGTCTGTATGAAAACACTCCCATAGCTATATTGAAAATCATGAATGTATTAGAGTTTGAGCATTGCGGAAGATTTTGAAAAAGAAACATCATAATTCTAGTTTAAGTTCAAAAAGTAGATGTTTTTTGAGTTTCAAGCTTTATAAAGATAAGAGTTAAAGCATTTTTGGAATAAAGAAACAACATCCTCAAAAGTAAAATATGATTTGAATTTCAATAAAAAGCAGATGTTTTATAAGCAATATTTCACTTGTTGGAGGAGTGTTTAACATAAAAGTTTATAAATCAGAGTTGTTACAATAAAAATGATATGCGTGTTAGAACAACCAATATAAATTCTACCAAGCAACTCTACCAATTGTTTTTAGGAAAAGTTGAGATTTAAGACTTGATATAAGCATGAAAGCGCAAGGTAAAAGTTATATGGTAATGATGCGGAAGACTTGTAGAAATACAAGAAACATCTTATTGTAATCAAGGATAATCCATAAAAGATATATGAGTTTAATTTCAAAAAGAAGATGTTTATGTAAATCATGTTTCAATGAAAATCTTTTATGGCTGACAAAAAAAATAACCAAGCATGAAATAATAATATCACAAAGAGATTACTACAATGTTATTTCAATTCACAATTTCAAATCATACCAAACATTGTAGAAAGCATGCTAGGTTATCTAGTGCATTTCATAAATAAAGAGTAGTAAAGAATTAGCATTAGGATCCAATACTCATGAGAAGAAGTGTTATGGAAGATAATGATGTGCACAAAAGTGTATTTTTGAGTAGAGTATACAAGTGTTTTTATCAAAAAATACAAGTAATATGTAAAGGAAGAGCACAATAAAACACAAATAATTTTACTTCCACACACTTTAATGCACAAACAAAAATGTACAACTACCAAGGTGCTTTGCACACACAATGCTCATTAAGACTTATCAGGGTGCAAAGTAGTGCTTGGGGGATCATTGATTTTATTATTAAATATTGAGACTATTGATCTGATGTACTTAAGAGTAAGTGGTTTTTATTTTGAAAGAAAGATATGGTTTGCACAAGACACTTTACTATTGTTCCAAGGTGCTCAACCTCACAACGCTTATTAAGACTTATCAGGAGGTTCAAGTAGTGTTTGGTGGAGTTATCTTTGTCATTTAGTTTAAAATTTTTATTTTGTACAAAGTTCTCCGAATACACTTGTTTTGCAAACCAATAGAATTTATGAAAAAGATAACCACTTTTCTTATCTTTTAAAAGTGCAAATAAAGGAGTGTAGGTAGGACACTTGTGCAATTTTAATTTATTGTACTAATACAAAACATACACAAGCATTCTTAGATTAAACCATATGTAGACAATGCCAAAATAAGTGAGTGAATAAATATCATTATCAATTATAAAACTTGTACTCATACGTAGAGGCATGCTAAGCTTGATTCTACACAACTTTTTGGCTATACTTGATGCACATTTTAATAGATAGATCAAAGCATGATGAAAAATAATGTGCAAAGTAATTTGAAAGAATAAATTGTAACATTATAGAAGTTCTAAATAATAGATTAAAATCATGTTTGATATTTACAGGAAAAGTCATTCAGTTTTTTTGATAGTTTTAATGTTTTATATTTTTGTAGTTGATTTTTGCATAAAATGAACTTGAAACAAATGATAAGCAAAAAACAACAAAAGAAAAACATATTTTTTTTTTCTAATTTGGCTTTTATATTTTTGTATTTGATTTTTCAAAAATAAAAGAAAATCAGAAGTGCAAAACCAAATAGTAAATATAGATGAGTATATTTTTAGGTATTTTTCAAAATTTTAAAATCACAGAAAAGCGAATATGGACGCTAGCGCCTACGGTAGCGCTAGCGCGGGAGAGAGTAAATGATTTTTTGTGATTTTGAAAATTTTAATTATTGATCGTGAATAAGTGTCACAATAGTAGTTTCATGCTGAAATATCAGAATTTTAGGAGATGTTTGGATGGTGCATATTGCATGAAATATTAGCGATTTAGTATGTAACTTGACAATGCATGAGATATATTTTCTTATGTTTTCATTTTCATTTTTCTAGGGCTTATATTTATCAATATAATGTAAGTTGAGAAAATGTAATCACAGGATATCATGATCGAATAAGCATGATATAAATGATTAATATGATGTTTTATGAAAAGAATGTCACGGATAAGCCCTAGATAAGAAAACTCAGCATGTATATCTTAGTAAACATATAAATCCTAACATAGACACAAGTATTCATTAGGTGACAATGTTAGTATGATAAGTTTGAGATTAATATTATACCACAGTTTGGTAGTGTTTCAATTTATAGACCTAGAATGAAGTGAAGATTTTATTTGATTTGATCTTATTGATATTTAGATGATTCTAAGGTCTAAACTTGAAATAAATCATACTACACACAATACACCAACCATAGTAAGCAATTATAATACCAATTGTCACATGATATGAATTATGATATATGATTTTAGAAAGTTTTAGCAAAAGATATCAATATATCATGGAGGTGTGTGTGGCATAAAAATTAAAGTCAATTAATTATGGCTTATGTGTTTTTCTTTTTAATTTAGATAAATATCTCATAACATTTTCAGAATTTTATTTATATGGATAATATAAGATATTTATTGGCATTGGATATAAGAGAGATAGATAGGTCATCAATAAGATATGACTTTGAATTTTGATCAAAAATGATTTATAAACTCATTAAGCTTTATGAGATAAAATCATATTTCCAATACAAAATAAGATGACCATGGCATAATAGTTTAAAAAGAACACAAGCAGAAAGTTTAAGCATATCATGAAGTAGAGAAATGATATTTCATTTTCAATTGATTTCTACTTCATGCAAATGCTGAGAAACTAATGAATGTGAGATTTAGGTATCCAAAGAGGACCGACAGTGACGGTTCCTTTGGGTACCCAAATACATCGTATTTTCTTTTGGGGAGATATGATCGAATGGGCCCTTTTAATTTGAGTTTGTGTTTCATCTTTAACTTTTGGCCTTCATTTAAACATTGGTTTAATATTAGTCTTATTTATCAAATTTCCATGATGATTTTCTTTCCTTTGAAGATTATAATTGAAATTATCATTTATAGGAAATTTTGTGTAATTTTAATTTTAAGTTTGGAGAAACATGATTTTGTAAATAATGATGATTTGGTTTTTCAAAAACATTTTGTTTCTTATTCCCATTATTTATATTTGTATTCAACTTGCTTTTAGATATTGCTTGATATTCTAAATTTGTATGTTGTGAATTTGTATTTACAATTTTCATAAGCAAGTTGATTTTTGATTGTAATTCATCATTCTTGAGTTTAAGATTATGTCTTGCTTTATTGTACGCAATTGTGCTATTTTTAAGAGTAGAAACAATTGAATCAATATGGTCTTGGTATTCATTTCTGTATTCCTCAAATGTTTCATCCATTTCTTCAATTTCAATTTTATAACTTTTGCATGTAGCACAATCACCTTTTAAAGTTGGATTTTCTAATAACAATTTTTCATTATGTTCCTTTATAAAAAGAAGTTCCTTTTAAAGTTCCTTGCATTTTTCATTTAAATTATTAAATTCTATACAAGGTGTAATGTTTTCAACTAAGGAACCTTGGGTAGAATTAGAATTTGATTCTTTATTAATTTTTGCTTTTAAATTTTTATTTTCTACGCACAAGAGTTTATTAACATTTTTTAATTTCTTTATTTTGCGCTTTGTATTCTGTAGCAATTGTAATGAAGAGATAGAAGTACAAGCGATGAAGTTTGATTTCCTTACATTGCTTTTGGATGAGGGAGGATTTGAACATAATGTTCCTTTGTCTTCTTCTTGGCACTCCTCTTCCAAAAGTAAGATTACTTCATCTCTTTCCTTTGAGGCGTGCTCCATTGGTTCGTCATGAGGAGGGCATTCTTGAAGATTTGTGCACGCTTGATTATTCTCCGGTTCTTGCGATTGTTCAATACCTGTAGATGGAGAATCATACATTTCTTCAAGAAATTGCCATACTTTATATGCACTTGAAAAGCAATATAGTAATTTGAAAATTTCATTTGATAGACCGCAAAATAAATAGTGTTTAGCTTTTGCATTTAATTGAAGTTCCCTTTTATTTCATTCATTTGCAGGTCTAGCTATTGCTAAATTCCAAACTTCGATGTCTAAGGATTTAATAAATTTTTCAATTTAGATTTTCCATCCTTTAAAATTTGTCCCTTCAAATAAAGGTGGTGCAAGTGATTTTTCCTCTTCACAAAAATTTCCCCCACTAGATGAAGCGAGATCATGAGACGCCATTATTCCCGGTTGTTAAGCCGATTGGAATAAAACCGCTCTGATACCACTTGGTGGATCGGTAGGCGCCCTTAGAGGGGGGGGGGGGGTGAATAAGGGTTTTCAAAAATTTATATTATATTTAGAAAACTTTGAAATATTTTGAGATTAAAGTAATAATTTTGAAGAGCAATCTAAAATGATTTTTGATGAGAAGGTGGATAATAAACAATTTAGATGAATGTAGAACAAAATCAATTTTATTACAAAAATAGAGACATGATTACTATTAATAAAATTGATTACAAAAATGGATTTCTATGATGCTAGAAATCGAGGCGAATAATAATAGTTCTTTTTCGTTTTCTATACCGACTCGTATCCCCACGAACCGGTTGCCCTAGCCTTATCCTCCCCGGATTCGGCCTCAAGCCGCTCTAGCCAATCTATCCCCAGAAAGGCTTCGAGCACCCCCTAGATCTACTCCCTAGATCTAGTCGCCAACACGAGGCAAATTTCAGGCCTAATTCTTACCCAGACCTAATCGCCAACCCGAGGCGAATTAACGAACCGTTTACAAGAATAAGGATGAAAGAAATGAAATAACAATAATATAAAACTCCCTATGTGGATCTCCTGGAGAAGTGGACGAAGGCCCGCAGAGTATGATCGTAGTCGATGCGGTCTTTCGTCACGATGATGACGTGTGTTGAAATCTTCTCCACGGATTTCCTTCAGCCTTACGGATTTGTGGGTGTATCTCTCTGAACCTTTCTCTCTCTGATGTGGCACAAAGCTCTAGAGTTTAGGATCTAAAGAGGATGATGAAGACGGGGCCAAAGAGTCCAATTTATATCCTTCAAGCTACCGCCGGAGCTAGTGCTACCGCCGGCGCTAGCCCGGATTAGGAAACGATTTGCGCGGCAGAATCTCCCATCCGCGGCAACAAGCTGCTCTTTGTCTTATGTGCGTCCCGCTAACGTTGGCGCTATCCGCTACCGCCAGGCGCTAGCTTCCTTCTATAAACGCTGCCGGATTGGCGCTAATCAACGCTATCGCCAGGCAATATCGCTACCGCCGGCGATAGTGAGCTTGTTCGAATTTTGGCCTCAATTTTGGGGGCAGTCATCATGTGTACTCCTTGAGTTATGTGGACCTAGTAAACCCGCACACTTGAACACATAAGATCAAATACACATAGGATTTGTTATTCTCAAACCTAAGAGATGCGGAAGACCATGTTCCAACAACTTATGGTCTTCTGTATAAAGCTTTCTATTTGCTCTTTTTGAGCAGCGAGAAGAATCGAAATGGAGTGGTAGAGTGAGTCATTTTGAGCTAAGGATTTTCCTGGTCCTGGGTTGCTGCCTTCCTTCTCCATGGGAGCGAGAAGGCGAAACGACGGAGATGAGGAAAGAGTCGATAGCCAGATTTCTTGTAAGTTGTTCTACTTATAGTGAGAGGAAAGTGAGGAGTCATTTAATACCCGTGCCTATTTGAATTTATTGATGAACTGTCAGCGGTTGTGTCAGTTGGTTCTGATTTATCGATTTAATAGGGATTTATTTAATTGCACCCAATCTTTATACAACACCTCCTCGATACGACAAATGTTATGCCGTCGAAATATCTTACAATGTCATGATTTCTTGTGCTTGTCAATTAGACAATCTTCATCCCTTCCTAAGTGGCTTCTTTTAGTGCGATGGTCATCCATGAATTGAAGCCCTGCTGCGGTCCTTCTTTGTTTTTCACTAAGGGAATCTGCAAGAGGCTTGTTAATGAGAGAAACTGCTATTCTTAGTATATAGTTCAGAACAGCGACTTGTCCAAGGCCTCAGATTCGCTCCTGATAGGTCGTTGGACTCGCTGCAAAATAAGTTTATGGACCCTTAGGAACCCAAGTGGTCTTGGGTCCTAGAGCATTGTCAACTTTAAAAATCATATTGGATTTAACTACTCCAGGATATGTATGATGATAGTGAGCAAATCGATTTGCAGTTTTAGCATTCGTTACCCTTGCGACAGTTGGATTGTGCCAGCAATCAATTGCAAAGTGACTGATCTTTCCACAGCACCAGCATTCAAACCTGTTGTATCTTCCCGTCTGGCTGACGGTGTGAGCCAAAGTTCTTTGTGTGTGAACACAAGAATGAAGCAAAGAAGCTGAGCTGTGCCAACGGTGAATGTGATCACAATTCACTGCTCTCCTTCTAGGTTCAATTTTCTTCAAGGATTTCTTTTCTTCTCTGGGATTAACAGGTTCCTGCCTTCTCATAGCTCCATTAGATGCCTTTGAGAGTTTAGGCATGATCGATGGTTTGAGTGGGCTTGCCACTGACTTTACTACGAAGGGGAGTTTGTTCTCCACCCTTCTGGTGTCGTCATTCTTGGACTTCAGGAGTTTGGGCTGAATTTTGTCTTTCTTTAGGAGAGCTACTTCTCTTGTTAGTGAGTAGCACTATTCCTTGCTCTCAATCAATGCCTTGAAAGTGTTCCCAAATATTTCTATCAGGTCAAGGTTGGAGCTTGCCTTGAAGTCCCTTTTTAGTTGACAGAACACAGCATTCTCTAGAGTCAACCTTTCTGCTTTCTCTGTGAGATCAAGATTTCTTGCTTGAAGAGAGATTATCTGTGCATCCTGCTCCGTGCACAGCATCTTGAGAATCTTGATGTCTTTTAGAAGATCATTGTGAGACTTGGAATAATCATCATTTGTAGATGAGCTTACCTCCGATTATGAGTCTGAGGTAGATTGAGGAGCTCTTATGCGCGCCTGTTCAAGACAGATATCATTCTGATCTTCTTCCTCTGACTCAGATAAAGCAGTTAATCCAAAGTCAGCATTTTCTTCTGAATCTGAACAGCTTGAGTCGCTGACGTTTAATACTTTAACTTCCTTCTCTGTTCCCTTGATTCTATCATTTTTTGATCCAACCATGAGAATATTTAGAGAGTTCCACATCTCTTCTGCTGTTGTGCAGTGAATCAGTTCCTGAGATGTTGAGAGATCAACTGCACTGACTATAATATTTTTGGCTTCCCTGTCCAAGTTGACTAGAATGGCCTCATCTGAGGTTAGGATATGTGTCCCTTTATGAACGATTTGAAACATTCTAGGATCCACAGCCTCCATGAATATTCTTGCTCTTACTTTCCAAAGGGCAAAGTTCTCTTTAGAACAAATCGCAATTTTTGATTCCATAGCTGTGATCCTTAGACACCCACTGGCTGATTTGTTCAAGCTGTTAAGCTCTTCTTTGAACAACCTCCCTCTGATACCACTTGTTGTTTAAGGAGGGTGTCTACTTTATCACCTAGAGGGGGGGGGGGGTGAATAGGTTTTTCAATTTTATACTATCCCCCTGAGGTTTTTCTCGTTTCAGATTAACAGATCTATGAAATTGAAGAACAAATCACAGAAAGCACGCAAACGATCTATAGAGGTTCCTCAAGACCGGGAGTCTTGAGTAGTCCTCTGTCCCTCTTCCCCTACCCAGCGGTCTGCTAGGCTCAGCAAACTCCGCCAAAATCTTCCGACCCTCGAGCCTTACACCACGGACCCACAAGTCCCAACAGCCTAGGCCCACAAGCCCCTACTGCCCCTACTGCCCCCGAGCCCGCAAGCTCAACACTCAGGCCCTAAAGCCCTACAACACAGACCCACAAGTCCCAACAGCCTAGGCCCGCAAGCTCCTACTGCCCCCGAGCCCTCAAGCTTGTCAAATCGCACCCGCAAGTGCAATGCCCTAAGCCTCAAGCCTCACAGCTCTCCATCCCTCAAGCTAGACATGTTGGGCGCAAGCCTTACAAGAGATTACAGATAAGAACTATTTCTTCTGCCTGATGTTGATCGACAACTTTGCCTGATGATGATTGGCTTCTTAAGGATGATGAAAAACCTTCTTGATTTTGCAATTCAGCGTTGGATCTTCTTCAACCTCCTTTTCTTTTTCCTTGTGATGATCGACTACATATCAGTCAATGGAGACGACTGATTCTTTTGAGAACACTGAATCTCGTTCTCTTCTTCTTCTCTTTCTTCTCCGCAGAAAAATAATGTTCTATTGAAGAGCGGCGGGATTCTTTTCGTTCTTTTTGTTTTAATTTTTGGCGAACTCCCTTTTTTTCTAGGGCATCACTATTCCTTTTTATAGGAGAGCCGCATAACGGTCACATACAGTTTCTTTTCTTGTCAGACACCCATCCTTCAAAGCATGCGCTGATTGGACAATCAGGCGGCGGCATTAATTGCTGACCGCATCCGCAGGATTTGAATATGTCTCGACGATATTTCCATTGTTACGATGACTTGGATAACATCTCAACGACATGTCTTTGTCGGCCCCTTGTTCTTTGGTAAGCCTTCAAAGCTCCTTGCCTCTGCCTCTGATGCTTGTATTCCAATAATACGAGACATACTGGCGTTTCTGCATATACGACGATATGCTATCTTTGACTGTGTCGTTGTGACCTTCCTTCGTTCATCCTGTTGTCGTAATCGCAGTATTCTCTTGATATGGCCATTACTTTGATGTCGACGATACTCCATCTTCTCGACGACATGCATTTCTTGTATAGTTTCTCTGCGTTTTCTTTTGCTCATCAATATGACGATAAGCATACTTTGTCGACGACATCTTCTGTGCTTCTCGACGATGTGTACTTATATACCTGAGATTATGAACTAGATATATGATCAAATACAAAGTAAAAGTATTCTTGACATGATGACTTCTTCAAATCAGGAATCATGTGGGCACGATTCCCAACAAAAGACATGTAAACTAGAAAAGTGACCATTGATTTATAAGAATGCCTACACAAACCTATAGACCAAGGGGTCATTTAGCAAGGCCTATCATATAAGAAGTCCCATTACCGACTTATACGATAGGGGTAGGGGTTGAATGCAATGTTTATGCTATGACATGCAAGGTATGCAGTTTATGATATGTTCATACAAGTGCAACTCACACACTACGACTCTATGCGCATAGACCTTTAGTTCCCCCCTTTTGGAGCTAGCAAGACTCCCAGGATACTCCCGTAGTGGCAAACGGAAGTGGTGGGTTGGGCCTCGCCCACCTCTAGGTTGGTATTAGCACTACCTAACCTAGACCTATCATACACCTCAACGTAAAACCGCGGAGCATCTGCGTACTCTTACTAGCTGGACCACCAGACTTTTAAGGCTAAGTGCAAATTCCACACTTGCCGAGCCCGAGTATCAAAGTCGGTGCAACGACCATCGACACTAAGGACCCACCACCTTGTGCACATGCAACATGTTCTACTATATATCTACAAACTCCAAACATAAACCACCTGGGCTTAACTTGCCCAACCAAGAACCAATCCGAGCCACAAACTCACCGGATCAACAATCCGCACCGACCTCCACCGAGCCTACAGCTCGGGGTGCCAAAACCAACTAAACTCCAGTGACTACGGAGTGTGAGTGAGTGTATTATTAATTAGTCTTGAGCATCATCTTACTCCTACGACTTATGGTTAATCTTGGACTTCCCGAGGGTTACCCTGTAAGGGGCTCACTACGGAACTAGGAACTGTAATAGGATGACACCCCAAAGTTCCCTTTCTCAAGACACTTACTGTTATTGGTATCTACCCTTAAGAATTCCCTTCTACCGTTTCACTTGAGTTAGCCCTAAATTGTTTAAGACACACTAGGGGAAAGACGATCTTTCGTCATTCCCTAGTACAAACTTACCCTTAACATACCAAGTACACTTCCTCACATACACTTCCTGGGGTGGACTTATAACTATCTAATCAACCCATGTTCACCATCTGCACACCATTTCCACCTGGTAGGCCACTAAAAACCTAAGTTTCACAGTTTTACTAAGCGCAGACCAAGCTAACGATATGAAGCCTACAACTAGAGGTACCCCAAATATTCATCCAACTGACCCAAGCTATTTACTGGAGGTCTACCATGATGTTATAAGACTAAATCCAGAGAACCATATTTTTCCCTAATTAATTAATATTTATTTTAATTTCTCCAAACATTTGCCAAGTAAGAAAATGAACATGGTGTAAGTAAATCTTGTGATATGGCTCTCCAAAAATTATGATAAATTTACGATGACCAAATAACATCAGAAACAGAATATCAAAATTTTAAAGTAAGAAATTGTCCTGTAATTTATTTATTTATCATCTGTCCAAAATTGTAGTTTTGAGAAGGAACCACCAAAAAGATCAACACTAAAATTATGGCAAAATTACCACACTCATGTAATCATCAGAAAAGGCTACTGACTAAGTTTCAGGATTTAAGGGGATCATTTTCATACTTAAATAAATACTTTAAGAAAACCTCAAATGAAATAAATTGTGAAGTAGCCTACTGATTTAAGTCTCCAAAAATTCTATTAAAATTCACAGAGCTTCCTAATATTTTGAAATGTCCTATCACCAATTTGCACAGTTTAACAATAAGTTTTGGACCCTCAATTATTTTTCTTAAGTCTAAACCAAAACTGGTGTCCTGTGAATGAAGTACTGATTAAATAATTTAATAAAATACACAAAAATTACCGAAGGTTTAAATCATGATTATAAGGGCACAAACAAAGTCTCATCTTCATCCAAGACCTTTTGATCCTGTAATCATCCCCTATAAAAATTTCTCTAAAGGGATTATGACCTAATTAAAATGGAATAATTGCTCCTAAAATTCTTATAAAATTACCCAGTGCCTATTTACACCCTATGAACTTATCCACCAAGTTCCACAACCACTCAAGTACATTTGGCCCCATGTCCTTCACAAGGTCTTATAGGCACACCTAGGGCTAAAACTAGTATTCTCGGGCTTAACCTCCTCTACACAACCCCAAACCACTCATGGTGGAACTTTAGGTGATCCCAAACTAGTGGACAAGGTTCCATCTCATGGTGAGGAGATTTGACCTCTAAATTCCAAGATAAACACCATGCCCTAACAATGACCCAATTTGACCCAACTTGGGCTAACCAATTACCCAACCAAAACAGTCCCAATTGGGCTGAGATTTTTACCTAGAACACAACTTAACCCTAAAGAGCACCCACCAAAATTTGGAGGGCATTGGAGGTCATTTAACCCACTAATTAATTAATAGATGATTTATGAAATTATTTCAAAAACCTTAGAAAAAGTTTCTCCTAAAAATCCCATCTTTTAGTATGTGGTGTGGGTGTAAGTAACTAGCCTAGGTTTAAAGTATCATGGCCATATCTACTACCAGTAAAAAGTTATTAAAGGAATGGTGGTTGTCCTACACTAGGGACCAGTCCCACCATTTTGGCTCTACAGGGAGCTACATCACTACTTTTAGGGTGAAATTAATTTTAAAACATAGTAGACTCCAAGAGCTACAACTTTGGTGTTGGACACTTTTTAATCAGAGGTGATCTAGTATTTTTGACAATTAAAAATAAACTACAACAAAAAGTGTGACAGAATTTAATAAAAACATTTAATTATTAACTGAACCAGCGTTCGACGAATTTCTCGTTCGACGAATTCCTTACAGCGCTCGACAAATGCAGAGCAAATTTGCGTTCGACGAATTTCTCGTTCGACGAATTCCTTACAACGCTCGACAAATGCAGAGCAAATCTGCGTTCGACAAATTTCTCGTTCGACGAATTTCTCATTCGACGAATTCCTATTATAACTGCGCCTGACAAATTTCTAATATATCTGCGCTCGACAAATTCATAAACCTGTTCGACAAATTAAATATTGTAACCGAAAACAATAATATAAGGATGTAACGGCTCTCCATCATCGTCCCCAATCGTTAGACGGCTCGCGACAGCCCGTCCTAGGCCTTCTTACGGGGCAATTTCCCGGCCACCTACGCCTCTTTCCAGCCAGCCAATGCCACCACCACCTCCGTTGAGGTGGTGGCCGGCGATAGGGGGGTGGTTGTCCGGCCGGAGGTGGTCGGATCTGGGTTTTAGAGGAGGGAAAAGAGGGCTCAATCCGAGTCCTTTCGGAAGCGAAATCCTAGCCTAATTGAGCTCGAATCTAGCCCCAAATTATGAAAAGATCTAGCACCAAGGGAGGAGAAGAGGATCAGACCTGAGTGGGGGCTTGAAGTCGAGAATTCCGACGAGCCGCCATTGATGGTGCTGGAGCTTTCAGCGCCATGTCGATCTCGTTTTCCTCTGCACAATTCTCACTGGAAAGATGGGTGAATTCTTCCTCTCAGAGCACTGAAGGTAATGGGGGGGGGGGGGGGGGGTTTCAAATCGGCTGGGATAGCTTTATTCCTAAAAGCCATTAATGGCCATTACCCCAAATTTCGGTTAGCACTAAATTTCCCTTAATTCAGCCCCTCTGCCATAGAAATTTCCAGAAAAACAATCGTAATTGAAGGGGTAAATGAATGCATATCAATTGGGAGGGAAATGAAGGATCAATAGCATTTAATTCCATGAATGCTCTCTTTCTCTCTCTCCTATTTGGGGAAAACTCCAATCTCTCTCTCCTACTCAGCAATTACAGAAATTAAGAGGTAAAATCAGAAATCAGCAGGCCCACTAGATGATGGATCACTTAATTGGGCCTAGCCCAAATGGATTGGGTCCAATTTGGGCAAACTAGGTTATTTTGAGGTAATTTGACCTAAATTGGGCATAAGGGTAAATTGGCCAAATTGCAAGTCTCATGATGGGGCTTTTTGGTTCATTAGGTTCCTAGTAGCCCTATTAGGGTAGGGGTAAGGTCAATTTGGCATGGTGGAGGCTAATTGGCCCTAATTGAGTTAGTTTGACCAATTTAGGGTTAAAGTTGACTTTGGTCTAATTGGCCTCTTAATTTGACTCCAATGGGTTCTTGGTGCTCCAAGAGGACTCCTAATGGTTTAGGGATGCTATGGTGGGGTCAAGGTTGAAAGTGGGGCCTCTAAAATCCATCCTAGGCTTGATATCTAAAAATTGCTATTTGTTGACCACTTGGGTTTTCTTCTTCTCTCCTAAGATCACAAGGTCTTGGGCTCTTCCTATGATTTTGTCTTGACCTAGTCATGACAAAACTAACTTAGGGGTCTAGTTGTTTGGGGAATGTTACACACCTAGCAAGGAATAACAAATATTATCGAAAACATGCATAAAGTGTAGTGCATCAACTAGAAATATGGCCCAGATGAGTCTATAAATGTGTATATAAATGGAACTCATGACACCCCCAGACTTAACCATTTGCACGTCTCGGGCAAATTACTCAGCTCTCCTGTCGGAAAAATGGGGCGTTAGAGTGAGTTTGAGCGGTAGAGACCCATGCGAGGTCGCATGCTCACATGCATAGAAATACATTAGAACAGAATTTTACTCAAGATTATATTTAATTATTTCTAGAATAGTATTTTAAAATCTAGTTTACTCGGATGGTGAATCCTGGTGAATCATTCGGTCAAGCATATGGAGAAAGTAAACTAAGCGCTGAGATGAGCATTGCTCAAGATTGGGGTACAGGAAAAACTCCACCGAAATCCATCGGTGTCGGTGAGCATAGGCTTGCCCGGTCACATTCTCTCCACGACACTAGATTGGCTCAAGGCGTGAGTCAGTAGGACTTTAGGTTTTGAATGGGGCTTGGGTTACGGTGAGGTAGACAAAGGTAAACATGGAGGCTAAGCACACCTAACCCAACATGAGCTTTAAGGTACAACTACCCGCACAACGATAAATAAACAAGTGCACCACACCCCCAGACTTGGACTTTTACACATAGGTGTGTGCAGCACCGCCTACTCCCAATCATAAATTTCTACAAAAATATTTTCAATTAAGCTCTTCTTCTTTTTGTCTTTCTCACTTCTTTTTTCTTATTTTCTTATTTTCTTTTTTTTCAAAACGACTTCAGCAGATTTAGCTATAACGCGCAACCACAACTTCACAAAATAAACACCACCATCAACACCCTAAACGTGCAAATAGTATACAAACTAAAGCTTGGACTTGGGTGCGCAACTAGGTTAGGCTTTTAAGCATTGGTGAAAAATATGTGGAGCTGAATCAAAGGAAAGGAGAGGCACAAAGGGGTTAGCAAGGGTAGTCAATAGGCATGAAATAAAAAGTTCAACTGGGCCAAAATAATGGCCTACGCCATTCTCACACACTAGAACTATCCTGTGCCAATGCTTCGAGAATCGCTTGGGGCAAGTTCTAGCCACCGAGAAAGATTCTCCTTTCTCCCGACTCAAGTAATATGAGTCTAGCGATCATTTACACACATCCATATGCTACCATTTGATTCACCTGATTCACCGCTAGAGTTAAATAAATTGTAACTACTATAATAGAAATAACTAAATTATAACATTGAATTTTATTCTACTATAATTGACTTTCTAGGCGTGACGGGAGCACTCAACTAGAGCACTACTCAAGTCAACATTTTTCTCCACCACTCACTCCTATACTAACAATCCAATTCTTACGAGCGGGGAACCTCGCAGCAATACCCAATAAGCGCGCATGATCAAGTACGCGTGAACTAGGTGCAAACGGATGCAATGTGTGCAACAAAATTAAAAATCCCAACTCAGCACATTCTCACATGCCATGCAAAGTGTGTGCACGTGCACAGCTCGCACTCTCCCCCAACTTGCTCGAAACCAAATAAAATAAAAAATTCAAGCATAAGGAAAAGTGGGGTAGAGTGGACCTATGCTCACGAATGAGCATGCCAGAAGTGCGGTAATTCCTTCTTTAAAGTTTCTCCTTCCTTATCCACCACGCGAGAGCTTCAACCTACGATGTTAGCAAAAAGGAAGTAACAGAACATAAAAGAAATTAAAAGGCAAACAGAACCGGGTGGTTCCCATGGGTTGTCTCCCAAGAAGCCCTTTTGTTTAACGTCCTTAAAGGTGGACCAAATACTTGTATTAAAGTTTGATAGCAGCTGTTATAATAAAGATTGTTTCAGACCGAATAAAAACATACAACACAACACGACCGAGTAACAAGGCACAAAAATAGAATAGAAGAAACAACCCAACCAAAACCCAGAGACCCCATCACGCATCAGCTATATGCTGATTTATGGTAGTTCTCCCCAGCCACGCGAGATGGGAAGGAGGTGAAGGCTTTAGGGTCCAAGGAGGATGTCTCCTCCTTGCCCCTAACCTCCTCCTTCTCGCGCCGGAGGGCAGCAGAGCGTGTTCCACGCAACAATCTTTCTTTTTTCAGCTTCTCCACAGCTGGAGAGTGCCAACGTTGATAATCGTCAGAATTTCCCACCTTGGTGGTGGGTGGCATCACTTCCATTGCCGCTGTGGCAACTGGATCAACCCAATGGACCTGTTTAAATTGTTTACAATTCTCATGACGACTAAGAAAATTATTCATAAGGCGCTTTGCTCCGCCTTCTCACTTATTGTTCCAAACATCAGTCTCGCTGCTTTCTCTTGCCTTCTTCACCTCTTCATTCACGACCTGCTTCACTTTTTCTTTTTTCTCTCCAACTAACAATTCTTTTTCTTTCCTGGCTTCAGTAGTACTAAACAATTCATCAGTAATAAAAAGGTGAGAGTGAATTAATGCTTCAGAAGAAATCTTGGGACAACTAGGGGGTGTTACCTTACCAGGTAAGACAACACACCCCTTCGAAAAATCCAAGGTGACACCGCTCTCTTTCAAGAATGGTACTCCCAAGATGGGAATAGATTGATTTTGACTAGGTCCCAAAACTTGGAAGTCGGCGACCACCACCGTCCCTTCAATTGTAACTTCAACATTTCTAACTTCTCCCTCTGCCTTAATGACGGTCCCGTTGGCAAGCACTAGGGATTTCCGATCATCTGTGTTCATTTCAAGTTGTAATTTAGCAACATCCTGCAATGCAAGGACGTTGCGAGATGAACCGGAATCACATAGGGCCGCTATTTCAATATTACTAATGGTGCATGAGATTACCAACTCATTTGGGTCACACGCTCCCGCATCGGTGTGACTCTTCCCTTGGTTAATTGGATTCTTTTCGGTATTACTGGGAAGGGACCCTTGCGAACGCTCGGTTAGCACTTGAGCCAATTGGCCCAATTGCGTCTCCAAGTTTCGCATGGACACAGTTTGGTTGGCCATATTCGAGTTGGCGGCTTCCATAAACCTCTCCATCATTTCTTCCAAATTGCTTTTCTTAGGGCCCGGGGCACCTTGATTATAACCCGGATATGGCAGCCTCGGTTGGCTTCCGGACGCTTGAGCATCATATTGATGCTGGCCCGGTTGCCATCGTTGGCCTGCAGTGTTTTGATTCCAGGAAAAATTGGGGTGATTTCTCACACCCGGATTATAGGCATTGCCGGAGGGTGCCCCCTTAGCTTGATTTCCAACAAAATTTACCGATTCATTTAAATTAAGTTGAGAGAATTCACCTGATAGCCCGCTACATGGGCACTCGTATGCGTGGTGACCACCACCTCCCCATCCTTCACAAGTAATGTTAGTCGCGGGCGCAGCAGCGGGAGGTAATGAGTCCACCACGAACAGTCCTCGAGCGCTTCTCGGCACATTTCTCCCCGCAGTCCAGAAGGTGCTGTGAGAGGCAGTGTCCTGCAGAATTCTTAGAGCTTCCTCCAGCGTATGGTTCATCAAGGTCCCTCCTGCAGCCGCGTCAATCATTTCCCGGTGGTTGGGTTCGATGGCGAAGTAGAAGGCTTCCACGATGTTCCACGGCTGAAGCTCGTGATTTGGGCATTTGCGCAGGAGGTCACTAAGACGCTCCAAAGCTTCTGCGAGAGTTTCTTGCTCAGCTTGCCGGAAAGTGGTGATCTCACGCCGAAGGCTCACAATTTTGTCCACCGGGTGGAATTTAGCTAGAAATTTGGACGCGAGAGCTTCCCAAGTTGCAGCAGTCCCTGGGGAAATAGAGTGGAGCCAAACCTTGGCTTTGTCGCGCAACGAGAAAGGGAACAGTCTCAGCTTGACTGTTTCATCAGAAATTCCTGCGTAATGGAAGGTTCCGCAGATATCGGCGAACTCCGCCAAGTGAAGATGTGGGTCTTCACTAGGCATCCCAGAGAACTGAGCGTTGTTGCGGATGATGTTCAGGATGGCCAGTTTGATCTCAAACTGGTTATTCATGATGTTAGGCCCAAATCCTAGATACACACTCCCAGCTGTTGGACTGGTATAATCTCTCATGGTCTGGGGCCAAAGTCTAACCCCCTCCTGCTCATCCCTTAGATGATTCTGCCCCACAGGGGGTACTCCAGGATTCACTTCTTCCCGATCATTGGGTGCTCTCGGCACACCTCCAAGTTCCATATTATTTCCAATAGCCACTTGCATGGCTGCAGCACGCCTTAGTGCGCGCGCAGTACGTTCAATCTCAGGATCAAATGGTACTAATTCCCTTCCGGCTTGTCTCCGCATACACAAAAAGAAGACACAAAGAAAAACAAAAATAAAAAACAACTGCTCCTATAACAATGATTCACAACACAAAACGTTACACGCCTGCATTCCCCGGCAACGGCGCCAAAAACTTGATGCGCATTCGGCAAGTGCACCGGTCGCTGTCAAGTAATATATTTGGGAATAGCTTCCCCAAATGTCGATCTCTTGAGGAATGCATGTTCTGGTGAACGAAACGTGTGGGGAGTCAATTGTTACACGAGCGAACAAAATAAAATAGGGGCATTGTGATTGGTGTCCTAAGCTATTACGGAAATAGGAGAAATGTGGGTCGAAAAGCACCGCTTCGCAAGGTGTGGGTGAGTGCAGCGGCCGCGATGCCACGCTTTAGTAAGCGGGTGGAATGGCCACAGTGCGAGGTTTTGTGAGGGTCATATTCACCTCTTCGCCAACATCACCACTAGCAATTGCTAGATGGCTTCACACACAAACAACTTAGAATATCAACACAACAAGCAAAGCTATTCTCACCACCACAACATCATTGCACATGAACAACAAGCAAGGATCTATAACATTAATCTAACGAGCGTTCATTACAACAACACAAAGAGAAAGCACAAGCATCAAAGTTTAGAAAGGACCAAAAAGAAGGTGTCACCGCGTCTTGGGTTCTCGGCCGGAATGAGAGGTTGTCGGGCTCTCTCCGGGCTCGGCCCTCAGATGGTGTGCGGACTCGAAGCAGGTTGTCACCGTTCCAACGATCTACATCACTTATATGGTCTCCACGACGAAGACTGCTTGAACTAGTGGCGGAGAATACTTGCAAATGCTCCCGGATGGAAGAATGGTGAAGGAGATCGCCGGAAATGGTCTCCTCTTGCCTCCTCCGGTGGAAGGGACAAAAATGGTGGGATTCCTGGCTTTTCCCGCGAGGGGAATGGGGGGCCTCCTTGACTACAGCTTTTCCTACTTTAAATACTAAACAGGCAAAGTTTTGGTCACGCACGGGCGAACGCACGATCGTGCGCTGCCCGTGCGTTATTTAATGATAAAAATAGACTTGAAGACGAAGCTGCGCCACCCGTGCGATTTACTCACGCACGGGCAATCCCACCCATGTGTAAAAACGCACGGGTAAACTCAGAAAGGCTAAAAACAAGAAGAAACAGGCGACCGTGCGTTTTACTCATGACTAAACTCAGATTGCCCGTTTTTTGCCCAGATGAGAATGCACTACCGCAACCGTCCGTGCGTCATGGAAACGCACGACTGTGCATTGTACACAATCATGAATTTTGGGGGAAAACTGGATGATCCGACCACCTGCACACAAGACAAAACAGCTGGGAAAACACCTAAAGCACCAAATAAACACAGAAAAAGGATTGGGGAGCACCATATGCTTACCCCCATTAACAAGGAGCGCAAATGCACACCAAAATGGGCCTAAGTGTGCACCTAGAAAGGAATAACAAATATGATCAAAAACATGCCTAAAGTGTAGTGCATCGAATAGAAATACGGCCCAGATGAGTCCATAAATGTGTATATAAATGGGACTCATCAGAGTGCCCGGGACATCAGATCGTTGAAATCCTCGGCATCCTCCCGACCGTAAAGCCCGAGGAAGAGGGAGAAGGCCTCACCATCGATGGTCTCCTGCTCCACCCAGGAGGGGAGGAGGGTTGATATGGAGGTCCTATTTTCCTCAGGATTCCAGTCAAGCAGAGGCTCGCCAACCCACAGGAACGGCGATCTCGGAGCTCTCCACCCAGAGGCATTGGTTAGCATTCTCAGAGCTCTACAGGGTGCCCGGGCTTTAGCTTTGGCTTGGGAGGGGAAGCGCTCTAAAGATCTTCTGGGTGTGTGGTGGGTCCTCCTTGCTGAGTATATGGCTCAGTGTCTTGTCCCGAGGCTTCGGTTGGTCAACTCCAAAGGATTAGTAAGTGCTAGCTGCCTCTCAACTTATTGGGGGCCCCGAGCTCCACAGAAACCATTTATTGGTTTCAACATTCTTGGTGCGGTGAGCATGGAGTGCAGCTAGTTCAAGAAAATCCCAAGGAGGAGACATGGAAGGAGAGGACGAGCGAGATGCAGACTTCGGAGGCTCGCCACCTACAGGAACGCCACCGACCGTGGAGATGCTGGCAGACCTTAGGCGAGATCTGCTCGGAGCTTTCCAGAGCTCTCTCGTTACTGCGCTTGGCGGTGTCGCGACCCCAGTGTCCCAGGTGGCTCCTCCCTCTGGAGTTGTGGTGAGCAATATTATGACAATCAACCCGAAGAGGCAAGTGTACCTATCGAATTGTAGTACCAAGGTCGTATTTAAAACACTGGGCTGTCAAGTATTACTACTCACGCTTTTAACTATTATCTTACCGTACGATTGGTTGATGATTTTGAAAATTAAAATACGAGAATACTTAAACGAAAATTCAGAAGAGAAAACTAGCGTTCGATCAAAGAATCACCATGAAAAGAGACAAGAGAGTAGTAAAATTTAGTTCTACGATTGCAAAATAATTCTCGACCGTGACGGTTCCGAAAATGAGAGATAGTCTCGCCAGAGCTCTAAATCTCCTAACTTAAAGACGGTTTAATCGGAATCTCTTCACAAATCAAACAGGTCAAAAGTCACATTATCGAAGTGAACCGCACTATTGGATTTGACTCCAATCCGAAGGATTTACGTCATCCTATCTCTAGGGGTGCGTGCAACTCCTTCCTTCTTTGAGCGATCTTTCAAATCAACGAATCTCTCAATTACTATGAAATGAGATCAAGGGCCTACTACTGTATACCGGAAATACGGAGTCGACAAATATTAATCAAAGAAGGATCGATAAAAAAAATTAAGCAAAAGTAAAACTAGAAAATAAAGATAAATCTCATCTCACTTCATAGATCCTCCCGATCGAACGCTAAAGAAGATTTAGCTACGCATAATCGAAATAGAATCGACAATAATGAAGAAAGAGAACATTGTCATTGATGATAAAGGAAAGAGGTACACAACAATATTAAGAAGACAATATTAAACTACTAAAAAAAGTACAATGATTCAAAAATAACAATAACAAAAAGAACTCTCAAGACTTAGACTAAAACTCTCTTTTGCCTTCCACTCTCCAACCTCCATTGCTTGAGACAAGGGCTCTATTTATAGGAGAGTGGGAAGGTTCTAGATGGAGGAAGACAAAGGGGGAGATGCATGCATGGAATAAATGGGAAGAGAGAGAGAAGAGGAGAGAGAGGGGGTCTCAGGCATCAATGATATTTAAGAAAAATAAAATAGAAAATTAAAATAAAAGAGGGGGGATGGATGAGTGTTGAAAGAGGAGAGAGAGAGGAAGAAGGGGGTGAATGTGAAGTAAAGAGGAGGGGAGAGAGAGGGGGAGTCGGCCAAGGCATTGGAAATGCATGCATGGGGAGTAATGCTAAGGTGGCGGGCTGGCTGGTAGAGGAGGAGCTGCTCGGTGGTTTTGAAGTGGTGGGCCGGCTGCTTTGGAAGGATGAAGTGGGTTGCTGCTTTGGAAATGAAGTGGGCTGCTGCTTGTGCAATTAGGCAGCAAAAAGGAGCAGCTCGGGACAGCAACATGCTTGAAGGAAGTGGGCCGGCTGCCTTGCTTCAAGGTGGACTGCACTCGAATCATCAAGGGGGATGCATGCATGGGCCCGGTTTGCATCAATGGGCTGTTATCGTGCTGCAGGAATTCAGCAAAATGGATGGACTTGGACAGCAACAAGAGGCTCGACTTTGAGTGTTCTTGGGCTGCACCATGGTTGCACCAACATTGGCTTGGACTTCATCATTTAATTTAAACCTACAAAATTAATACAACTTAAAACCATTAGTTTGAAATAAGAAAATATAAAATTAAAATTAAAAAAATATAAGACACCACCTAAACAAAACAAAAAATACAAACATACATCGAATTAGAATTTATAACAACAAAAACAAAACAACAAAAAATTAAAACAAACATACATAAAATCATATCAAAAGATAAAAATAAGGAAAATAACAACTTTAACTAGCCTAAAAACGATGACTAAAAACTAGTCATCAAGTTGGCAAGAACGCCCCAGCTCTGCGAGTAGGAAAGGAGGCGGCAATCCAGGGGGTCGGGCGAGACCTAACCGGAAGAGAACTCTTCCTCAGTCCGGTGGGGACGAGCGAGGTCCCGACAAGGGTTGTCCTGGCAGAAGGGATCCTGGCGAGTGGCTCCTCGGTGAGCCCGAGGTCGGCAGGTGCAGGGTCACCGGGAGAGCTCGCATGGAGAGTGGAGCAAGTCCAGAGGGTGAGTGGAGGAAGCCCTTTTTGTGAGTTGGTGCTCTCGGCACCACTCCCAGAGGGGTTCAGGGAGCCGGCTATGATGCTGTATACCAGCAAGGATGACCCCATTCAGCACTTGTAGTGGTTCAAGGATATGGTCTCGATCAGGCCAATGTCGGACGCCTTCAAGTGTCGTCTCCTCGCTACCACCCTAAAGGAGAAGGCTAGGGACTGGTTCCACCAGTTGCCCTCAGGATCGATTTACGCCTTAGAGGACTTGCGCCGTGGTTTTCTATTTCGCTTCTCCACCTCGAAGAAGAGGAAGAAGGATCCTGAGTCTCTTTTCAATATCAAGCACAGGCCAGGGGAGTCATTAGCCCACTATCTGGAGCGGTTCAGGGAGGAGGTTCACCTCATCCAAGAGGTGCCAGGGTACAACCTCTAGCTTTCCTTCACAGTGGGGCTGCGAGAGGGTTTCTTTAAGATGGACCTCAAGAGGAGGGCTCCTCTGTCCTATGAGGAGTTGATGGAGAGAGCGGCGGAGGAGGTGTACGGGGAGGAAGCAAACCCCAAGTTCAGGAAGAGGTTAGCACGACTGAGCGAGTCGGAGGGCAGGCAGCTGGAAGAAAGGAGAAGGGAGGAAGCCAGGACACCAGAGTTGGGGTGGAGACAGCAAGGTGGGGGGATGCAAGGCCATGGAATCGGGTTCCCCCACGGAGGAGGTAACTTCCAGGGGGGGCAAGGAAGGCCGCACCAGCTGGGTGGAGGCAAGGCCCGAGGCCACCTCCTCCCCCGCCTTAGCAAGCAATGGAGATTAGTAGGGGGAGAGAAGGAAGAGGAAGAGGGGTAGGAGCCAGAGGAGATGGAGGAGCCGGTCTCAGGAGAAGAAACAAGGGAGTAGGAGGCGAGGAGAGTGAGGTGGCGTTGCCATACTGTAACTTCCACTAGGAGGAAGGTCACACGACTGCCACCTGCCTAGAGTTTCTAGTGATGAGAAGAGCAAGGGTTCCGACACCGCAGCCACAACAGCGACCGGTGAGGATAGAAGAAGTTCTACCCCAGGAGGATGAGGACGAGAGGTGCGAGAACCGGGTGGATGTGGGAACCCGAGGAGGGATCAGGGTGATCCGGGGGGGGTAGGGATCGAGGAAACCCGCAAGGAGAGCCACCATGTCATGTATCGTCGAAGCATAGCTTCGACATCCCAAGCCCCACCCCCAGCAGAGAAGGTTACCTTCTCCCAGAAGGACATGCCAGGTCATGAAGACCCATTCTGCGATGCGCTGGTCATCCAGACATTCATCGATAACATCACCGTCTCTCGGATCCTAGTGGATAATGGGAGATCGGTCAACGTCATCTTCAAGATGCCGTTAGACAAGATGAAGGTGGAGGCCAGAAGTGTATTGGCCTCGGATGGCCGTCTGCTTGGATTTTCGGGGGAAAGGAAAGAAGTGGAAGGTGGAGTGGGACTCTATATGACTCTGGGGGGGCAGTCCCGGAACTGTCGCTTCGTGATAGTGGATGGCCCTAGTAGCTACAACACCATCTTTGGACGGCCTCTCATCAGCACGTTCCGATGCGTCCCATCCACTTTTCACCAATGCCTCAAGTTCAACATAGGTGGAATCCAGGTCCGGGTCCGGGGGGATCCCAAGTTGGCGAGATAGTTGTTGGGTATTGTAGCCATAATTACCTTGATTTGAAGAAGTATTCCTTTGAACTAAGTTGAATTGAGTTGTATTTGATGATTTCTGTTTAGATGTGTTATGACAGGTCTTAATGCTAAGTGCACACCAAAGTCAGGTTGCAATGGATCACCAAACACAGTTCTAGAAAATGTAATCCCTCATTGTGTAGAACAAAGTGTTAGTCCATATGCAATCTCTCTATTGGGGTGTACTTCATATACTCATAACTGAAGGTTTTCAAGTGGAGCAGGTTTTCAGAAGAAAAGAATTTTTGCTGAGTCAATTCGTCGGAATGTCACGTGAAGTTCCGACGAATCCTAACAGAAGTCAGTTTTTGATAAGTAGGATTTATGCGTATTTTAATTATAGTATTTAGGTTAAGTTTTGTATAATTTTGTAAATATTATTAATATTTTAGTTAAAAATCACTTCTTTTACAATTTTAGTTCTAAATATAGTTGTATTTTTGTTTTGCAGATTTTCTGGAGATTTTGGTCAAAATTCATAGTACACGCCCTAGGTCACGCCCGTGACCAAGGGCGTGTAATCTTAATATGTTCCCAGAACTGTTGCCGTGCGATCAGAGCCAAAATCCACAAGTCACGCCCTCGGTCACGCCCGTGACCCAATTTCACGCCCGTGACCAAGGGCGTGTAAATTTAGAGATCACATCAAGCTTTCCACGTGGACCTGTCAGCCACCGAATCCAATGTTGACCCAAGTCACGCCCGTGACCCAAAGTCACGCCCGTGACTTTTGCGCGTGATCCCTGCTTTCTGCCGCGCCGAATTCAAAACCCATGCTGCATTGATTGAAGTCGTCCTGAGTCACGCTCGTGACCCAAATGTCATGCCCGTGACATGTCTGATTTTCTCCCGCCGTCACGCAATCGCCCACGCCGCTGTCCCCGCTGCAGAACAAATATTACACGCCCTAGGTCACGCCCGTGACCGAGGGCGTGTAACCTGAATTTTTCTCCTATAAATTCAGGAGCTTATTTCCAGCAATTGTCTCTCCTTTCCCCTGCCCATTTGGGCTCTTCTTGTACAGATTTTTCTTATTTACATGTTTATGTTCATGTTTAGTTTTTATTATTGTAATTTTTAGTTTAATTTCTTGTAATTTCATTTCATGCAAGTTAGCCTAGTTTTAATTCAATGCAATGTAACTTAGTTCAATTTGTGTAATCACTTCTTTTTATGAAATGAAATTTTGTTATCTCTTTTATGCAAACTCTCTTTCTTCCTCTTTCTCTCTCTTTCTTGTTTAAATTTTTCCTTTAGCAATTATTGTGTAGTTCTTGATTTTAGCAAGCTTTGAATCGAAATTGTCTCTTTCCTTATTATCGTATCTTCTCTCCTTCGATTTATTCTCGAAATATAACGATATCGAGTTCATATTCCGGTTATGAATTTCGGTATTTGTTTTCGTATTCTAGCTAGCCGAGAGGACGTGCGTACGAATCGATCAATCGAGAATAAAAAGAGTTGCACGCACCCCTCGAGAGAGGATGACGTAAATCTTCTGGATAGGAGTCAAATCCTATAGTGGGATTCACATCGTAAAGCAAGTCTTAGGTAATCAATTATAGGACGAGAGTCCGGTTGATTTTTCCTAAGCTTATTTGGGCATTAACCTCGAGAGAGGCATGTTCGAGCTTCGGGAATCCCCACGGTCAAGGCTTAGAGTAGAATTATAATATTTATCTTTTTATTTCATTTCAAAGCAAGCTTTAATCAAGTTGTGTTTTTGTTTTGCTTTTCATTATTTTCTTTTCATTATTTTTAATTAGTTTTCATTTCCAATTTTATCTCCGATAAAATAATAGTTAGCTTTCTCGAAGTAGAAGTACTCTACAAACCCGAGTTTAATATGACCTTGGTATTTTTATAAAATATCCTATATTATATACGATAAGGTACGCTTGCCTTCATCGAATATAGTTTTGGAAAATATCATCAATCTTCTTCGCATTTTCATAAATCATAAACCCTAAGAAGAAGCTTAATTTTCATATCAGTTTTCCAGTTTAAAGAAGATATTTCTGCGGCTAAGTCAATTCGTCGAGATTTCTCGTGAACTCCCGTGAAATCCCGACGAATGCCGACAGAAGTCAAATTGGCAGGCTTGTGAAGAATTTTGTGCGGCTAAGACTTTTCGTCGGAATGTCACGTGAACTCCCGACGAATCCCGACGAATGAAAACAGAAGTCAGTTTTCATGTTTTGTTCAACATTTTAAATGGCTAAGTCAATTCGTCAGAATTTCACGTGAAATCCCGACGAATGACGGACAGACGGATTTCAAATTTATGTTTCGTTTTTTGAAAATTAGGGTTGGCCGCTGATGAGTCCTGATCATATACACTTTTATGCACTCATCTGGGCCGTTATTCAGTCATTTCACCTCACTTTAGCCTTGTTATAGTTTATATTTGATATTCCATGCTAGGTGCACTTCTGGGCCCACTTTGGTGTGATTTCTTGCTTATCTTCATTAGTAGCTTTCATGTATTGTTATGTGCCACTTTCAGTGACTAGATTCATGGTTGTGCTGGAATAGGAGTCGTGCAGGTGTTCCCGGTGCAATTCTGCACAGGAACACTGCGCACGATCACTGGTTCTATTGCGCACGACCACTGGTCGTGCGTCACTGATCGTGTGCACTTAACCCTTGTTTCACGAGTTCTGTTTGGTGTAGTACGCATGACCATCAATGCCAGTGAGCATGACCACCGGTCGTGCGCCACTGTTCGTGCGCACTTGCCATTAAATATTTGAGTTCTGTTTGCTATAGTGCGCACGACCATCAACGCTAGTGCCCACGACCACCGGTCGTGCGCCACTGGTCAGTGCGCACGACCACCGGTCGTGCGCCACTGGTCGTCCGAACTTTATATTTTATAAATTGCTTTTCTTGCAGGTTCCACCCAGGCATTGCGCACGATCGCAGAATTCCAGTGCGCACGACCACTGGTCGTGCGCCAATGACCGTGCGCAGTATTTAATTCAGCGCCTATATAAACGCCTGTCCCGATTTTAGGGCGACAATTCACTTCCGGGAGCGGACTTCCTGTTCCGTACGCCGCCGACCACCACCTTGAGACGCCTCCACTTCATCTCCTACGCAAGGGGAAGCCTCCTCCATCCATTCCAAGACTTCCTCCATTGTCCGTGAGTGTTCTCCATCATCTGCAAGCCTCCAAGCAACCATTCTCTCATTCCGCCCGGTGAGAAGAAGAAGAAACCTGAAGTCGAAGACGACGGAGCTACGTAGGGAGATCGTGACAGCTCTCTACGCCGGAAGCATAGTCCGCCCGAGTTCGGAGGTAGCCCGACAACCTACCATTCCGGCCGTGAACGGCCGCTAGTCTTCACCATCGGTTATTTCTTTCCTCTTTCCTCCATTGTACTCGTTGAGCCGTGTAAACTTGAATATTGTGATGTTGTTTGTTGAAATGAATGTTTCTTTGTTGTTCTTCATGGTTTGCTTGTGATTTACTCCGTTTCCACTTACTCACTCGCGCACGCACGCAAGGTGTTTGATCCGCGTTAGCAAGAGCTAACGACGGTTGTGAAGAGGTGTTTACGACCCTCATCCTCTAGCACTAGAGTACACTCCATCCGCCTCACGAAGCACGGCATCGCGGCCGTTGCATCCACCTCGCCTCGCGAAGCGGTGTTTTCGACCCGCATTTCTCT
The DNA here is from genome assembly GCA_033032865.1 of Dactylorhiza incarnata. Lineage (NCBI taxonomy): Eukaryota > Viridiplantae > Streptophyta > Magnoliopsida > Asparagales > Orchidaceae > Dactylorhiza > Dactylorhiza incarnata. The sequence continues at coordinate 1,194,492 of JAWHQI010000124.1, read as the reverse complement.
TATTGTTGTTAAGATTAGGACAAATCAACCAAAACCCCCTCTTTGTGTTTGTTAGATGCTTGTGTAACAATAGTCACTGCGCGATTCGTTCACCTAACCTGCATTCCTCAAGAGACCGACATCCGGGGATTCCATTCTCCACAATTATTACTTGACAGCGACCGGTGCACTTGCCGACACGCATCAAGTTTTTGGCGCCGTTGCCGGGGAATGCAGACGTGATGAATTCGTCTGCGTGAAGATCTGTTGCACGAGAATTTTCTTTTCTTTCACCTCTTTTGTTCACCTCTGGTATCTCCGTTTCTTTTCGATACGCACTTCTGATTACTCTCGCCTTTTCCATCGTTCGCTAATCGTTGTGTTTGCAAGTATTCGCAGCATGACCTCCATTCAGGAATGCATCTATCAGGGAAGCTTACATTATTTAAGGGATCAAGCAAAAAGGAACAATCATGACTTCGGGATCTCCTCCGACGTCATTGAGTACATGTCTGGGAACTGCAAGTTCAGCGGGGATGAGCATGAAGACGCGGTGCAACACATGCAGGACTTTTTAGAAATCTATTACACATGTGTATTCAATGGGATTGAAAACGACCTGCAAAAGATTCTGGCATTTTCATTCTCCTTGCATAAAAAAGCCAAAAGCTGGTATTGGGATATTCGGAAAAGAGAGGTGCTCACATGGAAACAACTCGAAGGGAGATTTTTGCAAGAGTTTCAACATCGTACCCAAGCCTTGAACAAGTACAGGGAACTCGTAACCTTTGGACAGGGGAAGGAGGAGACGTTAGTTGATGCTTGGGAGCGTTTCCAATCCCTGCATAGGGGATGCTACCGTGAAGATCTTTCAGAAGCTTTCTTAATTCAGATTTTTTATTTCAGAGTGCTGGATAAATTCCGTCTTCTATTTGATATGGCAGCTGGAGGGGCCCTGTTTAATAAATCAGGGAAGGACGCGTGAGAAGTGGTCGTGAATATTGTTCACACCAGTCAGCACTGGAGTCATGTTATTCGCTCCCCAAGTACTGCTGCAGTTAATGCCGTGACATTCAAAGGAGCAGCGGATTTTATGCCGCCAGAGCAACCAGAACAGTTAGCAACTTTGGTGGTCGGGGTATTGAACAAAATGAATGACTAATCAGCCGCAATCCAACAGCTTCGCTCTACTATTTGTACGCTTTCCGATGTCGTTTCTGGGCTTGCAAGTCAGCCTCCTGAGTCAGTGAACACCATGCGATTGAGAAGTGGGAGAAGTGTAGACAAACCTCCTCGACAGGAACCACTTGCGTGTTCCACTGACAAGCATAATGAAGACACTTCCGAGAAGCTAACTCAGATTCATATTGAGCCGCATCCCGTGAGCGAGGCACAAACCTCGAAAAGTGCTGTTCACCCCCCATTCCCCCACAGGCTGCGAAACGAGAAATCCGAGAAGCAATTCCTCAGATTCTTGGAAATAATGAAAGGAGTGCAAGTGAGCATACCACTGATTGAAGCTATCTCTCAAATGCCAGGCTACTCCAAGTTTTTGAAAGATTTGATCTCAAAGCGGAAGCAGTTGGAGGGTCTCAAAACTATCGACCTCACCGAGGAGTGCTCCGCCATCATTTCCAATATGCCCACAAAGTGCAAGGATCCGGGCAGCTTTACGATTCCTTGCAGGATCGGCCATCACCGTTTCAGCCAGGCACTCTGTGATTTGGGGTGATCAATCAACTTGACGCCGCTTTCTATCTTTCGTGAACTTGGTGCTGGGATTTTGAAGCCAACGCAGGTAATGCTGCAGCTAGCTGATCGGTCGATCAAGAAGCCGTCAGGAATCGTCGAGGACCTCACAATAGTCGTAAACGGTCTCGCTTTTCCAGCTGATTTTATCATTCTCGACATGAAGGTCGATACTAATGTACCCATTATCTTGGGGCGGCCCTTTCTCGCTACTGCTCGTGCTATTATTAATGTGGAGCAGGGGGAGCTCACACTAAGACTGGGGGAGGATGCTATATCATTCAACGTCCACAACCCGTGGCAACTCTTTGAAATTACGGAGTGCGAACCAGCAGAGGCGCTTGAAGAATTCGATGGTCAGAACGATGTGGAGCTGGATGACAGCGAGGTGTGTTGGCAGCACGAAGACAAGGAAGAAGGGGGTGCACACTTAAACCAGCCCGATTTGTCACGTTCAATCGGAGAGCCCTCCAACGATTCTGCTAATCCAAATCCTTGTCCAGCACTCAAACAACTTCCGGATTCTCTAAAGTACGTTTTTCTTGGAGAAAATAACACGCATCCGGTGATTATTGTTGGGTATTGCATCCACAATAACCCTGATTTGAAGAAGTCCCCTTCAAACTAGGATTAATTGTAATTGTATTTGATTATGCACTTTAGCTGTGTTGTGACAGGTTATTTCACTCTAGGTACAAACCAATGTCAGGTTTCAATGAGTCGTCAAACACAGGCCTGTGCAATGTAATCCCTCATTGTATAGACCAAAGTGTTGGCTCATGTGAAATCTCTCTATTGGGTTGTACCTCATTTCCTAAGTGCAAGAGAAGGAGGACTGGAGCTGATGGTGGAATTCTTATAGAGAGAAATTTTTCCTAAGTAAAATTCGGTTATATCATTTAGAACATATAGTCGAATTCGAATATATGGTCTGAATGGATATAATCGAATTCGGTTAATCAAAGATCGAATTTTCTTCAAAGAATTAGAATAACCGAATTCGGTTATTGAAATTTGGTTATAGTTTTTCGGCGATTGTGTTTAACCGAATTTTGATATCTGTCGAATTCGGTTATACCATTTAACCGAATTCGATTCGGTTATTGCCATTCGGTTATTCCATTTAACCGAATCGGTCTGCAGTATTTCTTCCGGTTCGTTTTTGAATGCGTGTTTCTTAGGGCTTCTCCTATGTACAGTACACGTGGAGTTAGATCCGTATTTCGCGCATATGACCGTTGTAGAAGACCGTATAAATACTCTTGATGTATTTCCTTTTAACCCTAATCACTTATCGAGAATCAAAAGAAAGAATCGCAAGTTTCGGCCGATCTCTCTCGCGCTCAAGTCTCGTCTCCGACAAAGATGTGATTTGTGATTCGTCTTCTACAGATTCAAGCTTCTCAGATCCAGTAAAGAATCGCTCAAGATTTCTTCGTTCTTCCTCTAAAAAGTATTGAAATTCATTGTCAAGAAGAAGAAATCCATTTCTCAAGATCTGAAGAAAACTTCATCTGAAGTTTAAGAAGATTGTTTTCAATCTACGTTGTGTTGTAATAAACATTTTTCTAAAACCTTGTAGGAAGTTTGCTTCCGAGTGTTGTGTAGATCCTTGTTTGAGGATTGAGTTGTAGGAGTTGTTTTTGCTCCGAGTTGTAGGAGTGGTGCACTCCGAGTTGTAGGAGTTTTTACTCCGAGGTGTAAGATTATTTTAATCTGAGTTTGGTGAAGTAGCCGAGTCTAGCCACGAGGTGCTAGATAGGCGAGGCGGGAAAGTGGACGTACCCATTCTGGGGAACCACTATAAATCCTTGTGTCTGTGCTGTGCTTTTCTGTGTTATATTTTTTAAATTCCGCGTAAAGACTTAGAATCCACCTATTCACCCCCCTCTAGGTGATTTAGGCCGCAACTAGATACTCTCAATTGGTATCAGAGGGAGGTTGTTCGCTATAAGGTTAACACCTTGAACAAGACCTCCTTATCTAGTTGCCTAAGCAAGCATGTCTGGCATGGATAAGACCAAGGATTCCATCAAGCTTCCAGTCTGCACAAAAGAGAATTTTCCTATGTGGAAGGAGAGAGTCAGATTCTTCATGGAGGCTGCTGATCCAAGAATATTTCAGATTGTGGAAGAAGGTCCTCATGTTCCAATGAAACCATCTTCAATAAACTCTACAATTATGGTCGCCAAGAAGATGTTGGAACTTACTAAGGATGAGATTGCACTTGTCTCTCTAGATAAGAAGGCAAAGAACATTATAGCAGGTGCAGTTGATGATTCCATGTTACAAAACCTTCTTCACTGCAAGTCCGCTAAGGAAATGTGGGACTCTCTGGTCGTTCTCATGGAAGGGACAGATGAGGTAAGGGATGATCGAAGATCATTGCTGAACCAAGAATACGAAGCCTTCAAGCAACATTCTGGTGACTCCATTTCTGATACTTATGAGAAGTTCTTCAAGATCGTAAATGGTCTTAGGAACTATGATCGAGAATTCACTACAGGCGAACTTAATGACAAATTCTTAAGATCCCTGACCAAAGAATGGGACACCAAAGTCATAGCCATTAGAGAATTCGGAAAGCTCGGAACCACGGAGCCACAGATGTTGTTTGGAAAGCTCTTGTCCCATGAATTAAAGTTGAACACCCGCAAAGCAGAAGAAGAAGGGACCAGAGCCTCTGGAAGGGAGAAGGCCACTGCTCTTAAAGCTGTAAGTTCAAGGAAGAGCAAGGCTCTCCCACCTGTCAGGAGATCACCCTCTGATGAAGATGAATTTTATGCTAGCCCCTCAGGCTCAGAAATGTCAGATGAAGAGTTCTCTCTACTCTCCAAGCAGTTCAAAAAATTCTTTAACAAAAGAAGGAACACGAGAGGTCAAACCTCGACTTCTCATCATAGAAGATCAAACCGTGATGGGGATCATCATAAAAAGAAACATGAAGATGACAGGTATAAATCTAAACCTAGTAAACATCTTTCTAAGGATATCATTTGCTATTGCTGTAATAAGCCAGGACACATGATTGCGGAGTGTCCATACAAGAAAAAGGAAGGCTCAAAGAAAGAGGATAAGAAATCCCTTAAAGGCAAAAGGAAGGAAAAGAGCTTCATTGCAAAGAAACCAAAGACTCTGAGTGACAGCGATTCAGAGGAGTCAAGCACTGATGAAGAAGCCTACTTTGGGCTTATGGCACTATCGGATGATGAAGCAAGCGACACCTCATATAGGGCAAAGGTAAATCTTCATACTCCCCTTTCTGCCTCTGAGTGTGAAACTGCGTCCATAGCAAATGAAGGCTATTCTTCAGAGGAAGAGTCAGAATTAATGACTCAGTACAAAGCTCTTTTGAAAAGTTTTGACAAATGCCGCAAGGTTGTCAGATCTCAAGCAAAAGAAATTGATTCACTTAAGAACGTGGAATCGGCTCTGAGAGAGGAAATCGAAAGATTAACTCCTCTCGGAAATGAAGTCCAATCCTTGAAGGATGAATTAAGAAGCTCTACTGAATCATCAATTCTGAAAGAGAAACTTATAACTGAACTGGAAGAAAAGCTGTTGGCAGAAAAGAAAATATCGGAAAGCTTCAACCAGCCAAAAACTGTTCTTCCTCTTATCTATAAGTTCTCTGCTCCTGCGAAGGTTAGTGGCATTGGTCACAAGGCTGAAAGTAGTAAGGCTGCCGAGATAAGAGCCAAAAGAGGTAAAGGGAAAGCTGATCAAAGTCAACCTTCGTTCAGGAAGGTCGTTTTTCCAACAAACCCACTTGACTTTGAAACATCCTATGGTCATCTCACTAGACCAACACCTGTTGAATCTAGTAGCAGATATCAGGGATGGAGCCGACCCCGGAACTTTGACTCAACTCCTTTCAAGGCTCCTAATGAAGAAGTAATTCTCAAGGACCATGGACCATTTGTTCATGGATCAGTCGCAAAGAAAGCACCCAAAGTTAAATCTGTTGGTGCCAAGTCGAATGAGAAGTTGGAGCCTTGTGTTTGCTGCAATCACGAGGCATCTGCTTCTAAGAAGGTTGCTCCTACTAGACCTCCCATTCAAAAGGTAAAGAAGGAGAACAAGAGAAGGTACAACAGATTTGACTGTTGGTGCTGTGGCAAAGTTGGTCACTTCGCCATAGATTGCTGGTTTAATTATAGTTATGTTAAGACCCCAAGAGGTAACAATGCAAGAGTGACTCCTCGCACTGTTAATACTCCCAATGGTGGTCATCTGACAAGAAGCCAAGGACCCAAATCTGTTTGGGTTCCTAAGGGCAATTGATTATTGATTGCAGGTATGTCCAAAGGCCAATTCAAATCCAATATGGTACTTGGACAGTGGATGTTCTCGGCACATGACCGGAACAAGAAGTTTGTTACAAGAGTATACCCCCGTGAAGGATGGACCAAAAGTTATTTTTGGCGGATCTGATCGGGGAATCACAAAAGGCTACGATATGATTACCAACGGTATAGTCTCTTTCACAGATGTAGCTTATGTCAAAGGATTACAACGTAATCTAATTAGCATAAGCCAACTATGTGATAAAGGCTATATGGTTGAGTTCTACAAGGACAAGTGTTTGATAAAGTCGTCTGATACGTCAGAAACTATTTTAACAGGCACTCGGAGTAGAAATATTTTCTGCTTAAATTTCCTTTGTTTAGACTCTTCTACACCAGTGTGTCTTTTGGCAAAAGATAGTGCATCTCTTTGTGACCAGTGGCACAAGAGACTAGCACATATTAATTTCAAAACTATAAGTATGTTATTTTCTCACAACTTAGTTCGTGATGCTCCAGATGTTAAGTGCATTAAAGAGAGACCCTGTCATGCCTGCCAAATGGGTAAGCAGACTCGGGCTACCTTAAAAGAATTATTGGCAAAGATTCTACCAGATGTTTATATCTGCTCCATATTGACTTGTTTGGCCCTATGCCAATCCGAAGTTTAGGAGGTAAGTCTTATACGTTGGTTATCGTTGATGATTACTCACGTTTTGCTTGGGTATTCTTTCTGAAAAACAAGTCAGACACCTTTGATTCTTTCACCACGTTCGTCAAGCAAATTCAGAATGAGTTGGAATGTTCCGTGGTCAAAATCAGAAGTGACCATGGAACAGAATTCAAGTCTGGGGCTATGACCGAATTTTGTGAAAGCCTAGGTATCTTTCATGAGTTTTCCTCTCCTCGTACTCCACAATAAAATGGAGTAGCTGAGAGAAAGAATAGAACACTCATAGAGGCTTGCAGAACAATGTTGAGTGACTCTTCTCTTCCAGAATACTTCTGGGCTGAAGGCATCAACACTGCCTGCCACGTGCAAAACAGAGCACTGATCAACAAGAATCATAATAAGACTCCTTATGAACTTCTGAAGGGCAAGAAGCCAACCCTGTCTTATTTTAGAATTTTTGGCAGTAAATGCTTCATACTTAATAACGGGAAATATTACAAAACTAAGTTTAGTGAAAAATGTTTCGAAGGTATTTTCGTAGGATATAGTAGCCATAGTAAGGCATACAGGATTTTCAACAAGAAAACCCTGGTTGTAGAAGAAACTTATAATGTTATATTTGATGAAACTAGTATGCTTCAAAGCAGTTCTTCTAGTGTTTTTGTTGAAGATACAGATGCAAGGTTCAAGGACATAAACTTAGAAGAAGCTGTAAAGGAAGATGCTCCAAAGTCTATTGAAGTAAATATTCCATCCGCATGTGAGGAAGATGAACCTCAAGAAGATGAAAATGTACCGGAAGTGCAGGAACCCCATGGTCATCCAAATGCTGGAGTGATTCGACATTTAAGGGACCATCCTGCAGAGCAAATTATTGGAGATACCCATGTTGGTGTAAGAACAAGAAGAGGTACAGCTAATGAAGTTTTGCATCTAAGTTTTCTGTCACAGGTTGAGCCAAAGAAATTCGATGAAGCAAAGAACGATGCTTCATGGATCATCGCAATGCAAGAAGAACTCAATCAATTTAAGAGATGCAAAGTGTGGACGCTTGTACCCAGACCCAAAGGACAGAATGTCATTGGAACAAAATGGGTATTCAGAAACAAGTTGGACGAGGATGGCGTGATCATCAAGAACAAGGCTCGACTTGTTGCTCAAGGGTACAGACAAGAAGAAGGGATCGACTTCGATCAAACTTTTGCTCCCGTAGCAAGACTCGAAGCGATCAGGCTGTTTCTAGCGTATGCTGCTCACAAAGGATTTAAAGTCTATCAAATGGACGTGAAGTCAGCCTTCCTTAATGGTGATATAAAGGAAGAAGTATACGTAGAACAACCCCCAGGTTTCATTGACTCCTCATTCCCTGATTATGTTTATTTTCTTCGAAAAGCGTTATATGGTCTCAAGCAAGCTCCCCGTGCTTGGTATGAGACGTTGTCCAGCTTCCTCCTTGAGAACAAATTCACAAGAGGCAAGATAGACAAGACATTATTTCTTAGGGAAGTAAAAGGCAAGATTTTGCTAGTGCAAATCTATGTCGACGAGATCATTTTTGGATCTACCGATGATAACCTCTGCAAAAAGTTTTCCAACTTGATGCAAGGGAAATTTGAAATGAGCAGTATGGGAGAGCTGAAGTATTTCTTAGGACTTCAGGTAAAGCAATCCGAGGATGGAATTTTCATCTCTCAGACGAAGTTTACCAAAGAGTTAATTAAGAAATTCGGAATGGAGAATGCAACCTCTATGAGGACTCCAATGGGTTCAGCTATGTCTCTAGACAAGGATGAGAAAGGAAAACCTTTTGATGAAACCAAGTTTAGAAGCATAATTGGATCCTTGCTCTATCTTACTGCAAGTAGACCAGACATAATGTTCTCAACATGTGTTTGTGCTAGATTTCAGGTGAACACTAAGGAATCTCACTACTCAGCTGCAAAGAGGATTTTGAGATACCTTAAAGGCACACCAAATCTTGGCTTATGGTACCCAAGAAGTAATGATTTTGAGCTAACTGGTTTTTCAGATGCTGATTTTGCAGGAAGCAAAGATGACAGGAAAAGTACTTCAGGAACGTGCCAATTCTTTGGGAAACGGCTCATCTCCTGGAGTAGTAAGAAGCAAAATTGTGTTGCTATCTCAACTGCTGAGTCGGAGTATATCTCCGCAGGCAGTTGTTGTGCACAACTGCTGTGGATAAGGAACCAACTTGAGGATTACAACTTTAAAACTCAAAGAAATTCCTATGTACTGTGATTCATCAAGCGCCATAGCAATTGCCAACAATCCTGTGTCTCACAGCAGGACGAAGCACATAGAGATTCGTTATCACTTTATCCGGGAGCATGTGGAGCACAAGGACAATGATCTTAGCTATGTCCCGACGGATCGGCAAATTGCAGATATTTTCACTAAGCCGCTCGACGAATCAAAGTTCAATTATTTTAAAATGGAGCTTGGTATGTTAAACAAAGACTCTTAGAGACCTTCAGAATCCAGAAGTCTAAAAGTTGTTTAGTCGAAATTTCATTTAACCGAATTCGGCGATTATGTATAACCGAATTCGGCGATTCTGTTTAACCGAATCCGGCGATATCATTTAACCGAATTCCTTTAACCGAATTCGGCGATATGGTTTAACCAAATTCGTCTAATCCCAATAGCCGAATGACGAACTTTCCGGAATTCGATTCTTTTCTTAATGGAATTCGAAGGGTCAAGGTTCAAATTTCAGGTACGCGCTCTCTCCCAATCTTCACGACACTATATAAATGCATCTTAAAAGAGATTTTCGAAACCCTCTTGTTCGCTCGTGCTCTCCATCGAATCGCGCAACCCTTCGACTTCCGAATCGAGCGACTCTCCTGAACTTCCGTTTCGACAGCTCGTGATCTTCTTCTCCGACTGCCGCTCAATCAGTTCGCTCGATTCCATCCTCCAGCAGGTCTCCTCTGCCGCCGTCCGATTCCTCATCTCCTTCAACAAAGTTTTGATCGTCATTCCATCGCAATGCCTAAGAAATCCTCAGAGAAGCTGCTCTTTGGGAGTGAGCTAGTCAGAACCGGCTTCGATAGTTCGGTAGATGAGTTCAGGAACGTCGTTCTAGCTCTTGAAGTTGCCGGTCTGGGCTATTTTCTAGAACACCCTTGCAAGGTGTTGGAGGCAGAAGTTCTAAAGTTTTTCAAGCATGCAGAATTGAGAAAGCAAGGGTCTATAATAAAAAGCAGGATTGGTGATGTTCAAATCAAGGTTTCTTCTTCAAGTCTGACTAAGCTCCTCAAGCTACCAGAAGTTTCAGAATCAGATTCTCTGTCTCCAAAAGATTTCAAACAAGCTCTCAGGTTTTGTGGTTTGCCCAAAGGAACGAAATCCATTTATCGAAAGCAAATGAATGAGGAAGGAAAATTACTCTCTGATATAATGGGCAAGGTTCTCCTATGCAAAGTCGGCTCTCACGACTATCTTTCAAATGATATGTTCAAGCTACTCGGTTCAGTTATATGCAGGAAAAGGGTTGACTGGGGAAGTGTGATGTTTGACAGAATCTCCGCAAGTTTGAATACTCCAAACTTTGGGAGAATTCTCTCTCTCTATCTCTACCGTCTGGATAAAGCAAGATTCAACATGAAGAATGGAACTCCCCTCCACCACTTCAAAAGAATAGACTCCTCTATGATTGAGAGGTGGTCCAGGAAAGTTGGTGAGTCAAGAGTGATATCTCCCAGGGCTCCAAAAGATAAGAAAGTTCCCCATATTGACTCTGAAAGTGAAACAGAAAGTGATCCCTCCAGTAAGACGGACAGTGAACAGGAAGGTGAGCAACACCGTGAGAACCAAGGTGAGCCAGAAGTTGAGAAAGAAAATGAGAAGCAAGGTGAAGACCAAAATGAGAAAGAAGGTGAACCCTCCAAGGGGGAGTGTTCCAAGCTGCCAGAACCAAATCCACCCTTCTCTCCAGTGGGTTCTACAGCTGTATCTCCCAAGATTCCATCTCCTCACAGCTCTCCTTCTAAAGAAGACAATGCTGATAGCCATATTGACAGTGATGGAGATGATGAAGGGGGAGATGATCCTGATGCTGATGCTGATGCTGTGAAGACAGGTCAGTCAGATAAAGGTCAAGCTGTTCCTCCAGAGGTTGCTATCCCCGCTCAAATTGAGGGGGAGAATGTTCATTCTGATCTCTCTACTCCTGAAGCAGATACGCAAGAGCAGGCAGATCTTCCTAAAACCCCTGCACATGTTACAATCATCATAGCAGATGAAAGTGCTGCAGGGCCCTCTGCCTCGACTTCAAAGGATAAGGGAAAATCAGTGCAAGCTCCCAAGGTGCACAAAATCTAGATTACAGTCGAAGACAGGAGAAATGAAGGATCCTCCCCCCCTCCAGTTCAACATGAAGAAACTCTTGATACTCAACAGTTCTATCACTATATGAAGGATGTGGACTCCGCAGATTTCCTAGTAGCAGAAGATGATTTTGGAATCTCTTCTCGCCTGAAAGATCAAACTCCCTCTGCCGTCGACCAAATGCTACTCAGTTTGGAAGAAATGCTTATCAAACAGAAAAAGTACTTTGAATTTGCTATTCATCAAATCTTTGACAAGACAAGAGACATCGACAAAGGGATGGGAAATCACTTGCAATCCGTAGCTCACAGCCTGGACAAAGTAAAAGATAAACAAGATGAATACTTTACTCTGGGTGCATCCACCCTTAAGCATGTTGGGGAAGGATTACAGGCTATCTGTGAGAATACTACAAAGCTCTCTGAAAATCAAGAGTACATGTTTCAGCATGATGAACAGGGAAGATCTTCAGTTCAGAACTCTCTCCAAGCTATCAAGAAAGAGATCATCCAAACCCTAACTGAAGAAGTCAGAAAGGGGGAGGAAAGATTGCATGAACGAATTCAAACTCAAATCTTTGATTTAAATAGAGAGTTAGAAGGAAGGATTCAAGAATCACATTCAAATGTTCAATCTCAGATTGCTGAAGTTTCAAGAGGTATTGATAGCAAATTTCAAGATTTATATGGATATCTGCATCAAAATCAGGTATGGTTGCATAATGAGCTATCAAGAGGCTATGCCCATGGTTTCCAAGGGACAGGTCAATCTTCTGAGCAGCCAGTCTTTCCATCTGAAGAATTTGATCCAGACAATCAGTTTGCTGCTCCTCAGGGTGAATATGATCCTCCCGAAGGCTATATCTGGTCTGATGATGAAAATGAAATATCCAGAAAAAGGGTGAGATCTGAAATTACTGAAGCAGGTGGATCTGGCTTCATGAGAGATGCTTTCAGAGCAGCAAATCCAAGGCAGGATACTCAGAGAGCTGAAGGCTCAAGAAATGTTAGTGCATGAGCTCCTCACCAAAGAAGGTTTGATGGCGAAGTCTGGAGCCCTGAATCAAGAAATATCATCCTGGATCATTTCAGACTTATCAGCTGTTCAAATGAACTTCCATCGACTTATTATGACCGGGAAGAAATTAACAAGTGGCAAGCATCAATGCTGAAGAGAAAGATTCATATCAGAAATCATAAAGAAGATGAAAATCCTCCTCCTCCTCCTCCGAAGTACTTTCCGAAGCGGAAAGCTTATTTTGAGAGACAGCTCAAGAAGTATCAAAAGGGAAAGAAGCATGATAATTGATCTCTCTTAAGAACATTTATATAGTGTTATGAACTTCAATCTTTTGTTTATAATGTCTATATATATCTTCATAGTTCAGTTCTTTACTTGCTTATATTTATTTTTCTCCTAGCAATTCACCTCAGTGGATAGGGTTCTGACTTCTTCAAATAGGGGGAGATTGTTGGGTATTGCATCCACAATAACCCTGATATGAAGAAGTCCCCTTCAAACTAGGATGAATTGTAATTGTATTTGATTATGCACTTTAGCTGTGTTGTGACAGGTTATTTCACTCTAGGTACAAACCAATGTCAGGTTTCAATGAGTCGTCAAACACTGGCCTGTGCAATGTAATCCCTCATTGTATAGACCAAAGTGTTGGCTCATGTGAAATCTCTCTATTGGGTTGTACCTCATTTCCTAAGTGCAAGAGAAGGAGGACTGGAGCTGATGGTGGAATTCTTATAGAGAGAAATTTTTCCTAAGTAAAATTCGGTTATATCATTTAGAACATATAGTCGAATTCGACTATATGGTCTGAATGGATATAATCGAATTCGGTTAATCAATGATCGAATTTTCTTCAAAGAATTAGAATAACCGAATTCGGTTATTGAAATTCGGTTATAGTTTTTCGGCGATTGTGTTTAACCGAATTTTGATATCTGTCAAATTTGGTTATACCATTTAACAGAATTCGATTCGGTTATTGCCATTCGGTTATTCCATTTAACCGAATCGATCTGCAGTATTTCTTCCGGTTCATTTTTGAATGCGTGTTTCTTAGGGCTTCTCCTATGTACAGTACACGTGGAGTTAGATCCGTATTTCGCGCATATGACCGTTGTAGAAGACCGTATAAATAATCTTGATGTATTTCCTTTTAACCCTAATCACTTATCGAGAATCAAAAGAAAGAATCGCAAGTTTCGGCCGATCTCTCTCGCGCTCAAGTCTCGTCTCCGACAAAGCTGTGATTTGTGATTCGTCTTCTACAAATTCAAGCTTCTCAGATCCAGTAAAGAATCGCTCAAGATTTCTTCGTTCTTCCTCTAAAAAGTATTGAAATTCATTGTCAAGAAGAAGAAATCCATTTCTCAAGATCTGAAGAAAACTTCATCTGAAGTTTAAGAAGATTGTTTTCAATCTACGTTGTGTTGTAATAAACATTTTTCTAAAACCTTGTAGGAAGTTTGCTTCCGAGTGTTGTGTAGATCCTTGTTTGAGGATTGAGTTGTAGGAGTTGTTTTTGCTCCGAGTTGTAGGAGTGGTGCACTCCGAGTTGTAGGAGTTTTTACTCCGAGGTGTAAGATTATTTTAATCTGAGTTTGGTGAAGTAGCCGAGTCTAGCCACGAGGTGCTAGATAGGCGAGGCGGGAAAGTGGACGTACCCATTCTGGGGAACCACTATAAATCTTTGTGTCTGTGCTGTGCTTTTCTGTGTTATATTTTTTAAATTCCGCGTAAAGACTTAGAATCCACCTATTCACCCCCCTCTAGGTGATTTAGGCCGCAACTAGATACTCTCAATTATTTCCGCAGCCCTGTCCGCTGCAAACGAAACTGCATTAGTGGGCGTGCTGAGAAGGTACCACATGGTATTCAGATGTTCTCTTGCTGACATTAAGGGAATCAGCCCCACGGTCTGCATGCACAAGATCCTCCTTGAAGATCAGTACAAACCGACAGCACAGCCCCAAAGGCGGCTGAACCCGAAAATGCAAGAAGTAGTGAGGGCTGAAGTGATAAAACTTTTAGACGCTGGCATCATTTACCCAATCAGCGATAGCAAATGGGTCAGTCCAGTCCAGGTGGTACCAAAGAAGGGAGGGATTACTGTCGTTGCCAATGAAAAGAACGAGCTGCTACCGACCCGAGTGATCACCGGGTGGAGAGTCTGCATCGACTACCGCAAGCTGAACGATGCGACGCGCAAGGACCATTTTCCGCTCCTCTTCATTGATCAGATGCTAGAGAAGTTAGCGGGGCAGGATTACTACTGTTTCTTGGATGGGTACTCAGGGTACAATCAGATTTTAATTGACCCATCTGATCAAGACAAGACAACATTCACATGTCCCTATGGTACCTTCGCGTTCAAAAGAATGCCATTCGGACTGTGTAATGCCCCCGCAACCTTCCAACGTTGTATGCTTTCCATTTTTGCTGACATGGTGGGGGACTTCCTCGAAGTTTTCATGGATGATTTTACTCTATTTGGCAGTAGCTTTGACATTTGCCTCGCGAATTTGGCCAAGACCTTGAAGCGGTGTGAAGACACCAATCTTGTCTTGAACTGGGAGAAATGCCACTTTATGGTGCGCGAAGGAATTGTGTTGGGGCATAAAGTTTCCTGCAAAGGGCTCGAAGTGGATCAAGCGAAGGTAAGTGTTATCAGAAACCTCCCTCCACCCATGTCAGTGAAAGGCATCCGAAGTTTTCTTGGTCACGTGGGCTTTTATCGAAGGTTCATCAAAGACTTTTCCTCCATTTCAAAGCCTTTATCTCGCCTGCTGGTTAAGGACGTCCCCTTCCACTTCGACGAAGCATGCATGCAAGCCTTCGAAACTTTACGGGGACAACTCATCTCAGCCCCAATTTTGGTGGCACCCGACTGGACTTTACCTTTTACTATCATGTGCGACGCAAGTGATGTGGTCGTAGGTGCTGTACTCGGTCAAAAGAAAGACAAGACTTTTCACACTATTGCGTATGCCAGCCGAACTCTCAACAGTGCATAAGCAAATTATACCACCACGGAGAAAGAAATGCTAGCCGTGGTCTTCGCTTTTGAAAAATTTCACTCATACTTGGTACTTTCCGAAGTGATCGTGTATACGGACCACGCCGCTCTCAGGTATCTTTTCAGTAAGAAAGAATCCAAATCGCGTCTGATTCGTTGGATTTTACTTTTGCAGGAATACAATCTGGAAATCAAAGACAAGAAAGGGGTGGAGAACGTGATTGCTGATCATCTCTCGCGATTGGAGTACGACACTCCCAACAGCGTTGTGGAGGAAACGAACGACTATTTCCCGGATGAAAAGTTATTCGCAATTACTACGTCTTCCCCAACTGCACCTTGGTACGCAGATATCGCTAATTACTTGGCTTGTAAAACCTTCTCCCCGAATCTGTCCCCTCAGCAAAGACAGAAGCTTGCCTCTGACTCAAAATACTATTTTTGGGAAGATCCGCTCTTATTCCACACGTGCAGCGATGGGATTATTAGGCGTTGCATTCCGGGAGCTGAGTTTCAATCTATATTGCAGCACTGCCATGACAGAGAAGCTGGCGGGCACTTCGGGGCCGTTCGAACAGCACGAAAAATCCTGCAATGTGGATTGTTTTGGCCGACCCTCTTCCGGGACGCCCATGCCTATGTCACCAAGTGCGACGAATGCCAAAGGACTGGAAATATTTCCCGGCGGGATGAGATGCCCCTTAATAACATGCTGGTCTGCGAACCCTTTGATGTCTGGGGAATAGACTTCATGGGTCCCTTCCCAATGTCTCATGGTAAGCATTACATTATTGTGGCAGTTGATTATGTTTCAAAATGGGTGGAAGCTGAGGCGGTTGCCACGAATGATGCCAACACAGTGCTACACTTTATCCACAAGAATATCTTCTCCAGGTTTGGGACGCCGAGAATTATCATCAGCGACGGCGGTAGTCATTTTTGCAATAAGCAGTTTGTGAAGCTCATGAAAAAGTTTGGGGTCCATCATAAGATTTCTTTGGCATACCACCCCCAAACATGCGGGCAAGTCGAAGTCTCCAACCGCGAGCTTAAGCGAATAATTGAGAAATCAATACATTCAAATAGGAAGGAGTGGGCTAAAAAGGTTGACGACGCATTATGGGCTTACCGGACTGCGTTCAAAACACCCATCGGCATGACTCCGTTTCAATTAGTCTATGGCAAGGCATGCCACCTCCCTGTGGAGCTGGAGCATAAAGCATTATGGGCAACCAAACTGTTGAACATGGACATTGGAGCCGCGGCCGAGGTGCGTCGTTCCCAATTCAACGAGTTAGAGGAGCTCCGTCATTTCGCTTATGAAAACGCTCGTATCTACAAGGAGAAAACAAAGAAATGGCACGATCGGCATATCATTCCTAAGGAGTTCAAAATTGGGGACCAAGTGCTGCTCTACAACTCCCGTCTCCGCCTCTTCCCAGGGAAGTTAAAATCGAGGTGGAGTGGTCCTTTCTCCGTGACCGATGTCTCCCCCTTCGGTGCCATAGAAATATCTGGAGATAAGGGGGACAAGTTTAAGGTCAATGGACATCGGCTGAAGTTATACGATGGCGCCACTATAAACAAGGAGTGTCAGTTGTTGACATTGGGAGATGGACATCATACAAGCATCGGCAGCTGATTTTCCCGTCTTGTCTCTTATTTGTGTGAAACTCTATTTTTGAGAACTTCTTGTATTTAATTCCTGCAATTTATAAACAATGTTAATACAGGTATTTGGTCCAGCTTAAGGACGTTAAATGAAAGCGCTACTGGGAGACAACCCAGATTTCCTGATTTTGTAGTTTTTATCAAACTTCTTTTAGTTCAGCTTTTGCATATGCTTTGGTTGTTTTGAGTTTGTGCTTGCAGGTTTTGTGTTCGATGGTGCGGATGCTGCAGACTATTCTTGATCATAAATGCCGATCGTCTGGTATGCTCAATTCTGAGCATTGGGTAACACTTCCTCCCCTCTTTTTGCTTCAAATTTCTAGATTGTTTAGCTTAAGTCTGGGGGAGCGTATGTTGTCATCCACTGTGCACGAGTTGCACTGTATACTAGAAGGTTGTTTCTTGTTTTTCCTTTCATTATCATTGTTTATCATGCTTCACACACCACTTCACCCACTTGAGTGCGCACTTATCTTTTTGTTGTTGTTCCGTTTAAACTAGTTTGGTTGGAATGTGAAATAGGTTGTTAGCGTAGGAATTATTATTTGGAGTGCGATGTTGACTCTTGTAGTGTTCTAGTCACTTCGCATGTTATGGTAGAATTTGAGTAGAACTAGATTTTCTTTATGCACCTAATTTATGTTTAGTATTTCTGCGTAGATTTAGATTTATTATACTCAAGTGGTGAATTTGAATGAAATTGACGATAACCCGGTGTTGTGCGTGTGCGATTACTAGTCGTGTGTTGCTCGAGTCGGGAGGTTGGTTTACCTTTCTCGTGGGCTGAGAACTTGCCCCAAGCGACTCTCGAAGCATGGGTGAGAGCTACTCGTTGAGTCAAACATGATGTAGGCCACCCTTTGGCTAGTTTGAGCTTTGTTATTCCATGTCCATTTCGTTCACCTTTGCAAGCCTATTTTGTGCCTACCATTCCTTTGTTCAGCTCCTCTTCATCCACCAAAGCCTGAAGCTTATCCTACACCCGCAACCAAATTGTTTTTAACTGCGCTCATAATTCTCAACTTGTGTGTTGTGTGGAATCCTTGTGTTATGAAGGGAAAATAAAGTCTATCTGCTGATTTTGAACCAACCGGAGGATACATAAAAGAAGTAAAATGTGTTAAAAGAAAAAAAAGAGCGTGTTTTGAAAAGAGATCCTTCCGAGCTAAATAGAAAATCTGTTGGTATTTGTGAAGTAGGCCGTGTGCACACCTGGTTTACATGATAAGTCTGGGGGTGTGTCACACGAGCATAGTTTGTTGGTCTTGTGTGGTGCAGCGTTCCGTTATCTCACTTGGGTTGCGTAGCCATTGTGTTTAACTTTGAATATCATACCGTAACCTAAGCCCCGTTTTAATCCTATAAGCCCTATTGATTTGACTTGCGAGTTTGCTAGCGCCGTGGAGAGAGTGTGACCGGGCAAGCGTATGGTTCACGACGTTGATGGATTTCAGCGGAGTTATTCCTAAGCCCCGATCTTTTGCAACACCCGCCTTAGTGTCTCGTCACTTTCATACCGGGCATGATCGTCAAATTCTTCATAATTCACCAACTGAGTAGGACTAAATCTTTACTTACGCTTTAATACTTATTTAAATTAGTTAGCATAGTTAGAATCTCCTTCTACTAGAATCTCTACTCGCATGCGTATGTTACTTCGCACCGTACTCCCTTGTGTAATTCTCTATGTTAATTATCGTTTTCACATTCCGCCGGATTCGTTAGCTCGGGACGCGCAAACAGTTAAGTCTGGGGGTGTGATGAGTCCTGATCATATACAATTTTATGGACTCATCTGGGCCGTTATTCAGTCATTTCACCGCACTTTAGCCTTGTTATAGTTTATATTTGATATTCCATGCTAGGTGCACTTCTGGGCCCACTTTGGTGTGATTTCGTGCTTATCTTCATTAGTAGCTTTCATGTATTGTTAGGTGCCACTTTCAGTGACTAGATTCATGGTTGTGCTGGAATAGGAGTCGTGCAGGTGTTCCCGGTGCAATTCTGCACAGGAACACTGCGCACGATCACTGGTTCTATTGCGCACGACCACTGGTCGTGCGTCACTGATCGTGTGCACTTAACCCTTATTTCACGAGTTCTGTTTGGTGTAGTGCGCACGACCATCAATGCCAGTGCGCACGACCACCGGTCGTGCGCCACTATTCGTGCGCACTTGCCATTAAATTTCTGAGTTCTGTTTGCTATAGTGCGCACGACCATCAACGCTAGTGCGCACGACCACCGGTCGTGCGCAACTGGTCGTGCGAACTTTATATTTTATAAATTGCTTTTCTTGCAGGTTCCACCCAGGCATTGCGCACGATCGCAGAATTCCAGTGCGCACGACCACTGGTCGTGCGCCAATGACCGTGCGCAGTATTTAATTCAGCGCCTATATAAACGCCTGTCCCGATTTTAGGGCGACAATTCACTTCCGGGAGCGGACTTCCTGTTCCGTACGCCGCCGACCACCACCTTGGGACGCCTCCACTTCATCTCCTACGCAAGGGGAAGCCTCCTCCATCCATTCCAAGACTTCCTCCATTGTCCGTGAGTGTTCTCCATCATCTGCAAGCCTCCAAGCAACCATTCTCTCATTCCGCCCGGTGAGAAGAAGAAGAAACCTGAAGTCGAAGACGACGGAGCTACGTAGGGAGATCGTGACAGCTCTCTACGCCGGAAGCATAGTCCGCCCGAGTCCGGAGGTAGCCCGACAACCTACCATTCCGGCCGTGAACGGACGCTAGTCTTCACCATCGGTTATTTCTTTCCTCTTTCCTCCATTGTACTCGTTGAGCCGTGTAAACTTGAATATTGTGATGTTGTTTGTTGAAATGAATGTTTCTTTGTTGTTCTTCATGGTTTGCTTGTGATTCACTCTGTTTCCACTCACTCACTCGCGCATGCACGCAAGGTGTTTGATCCGCGTTAGCAAGAGCTAACTGCGGTTGTGAAGAGGTGTTTACGACCCTCATCCTCTAGCACTAGAGTACACTCCATCCGCCTCACGAAGCACGGCATCGCGGCCATTGCATCCACCTCGCCTCGCGAAGCGGTGTTTTCGACCCGCATTTCCCTTATTGTTGTTAAGATTAGGACAAATCAACCAAAACCCCCTCTTTGTGTTTGTTAGACGCTTGTGTAACAATAGTCACTGCGCGATTCGTTCACCTAACCTGCATTCCTCAAGAGACCGACATCCGGGGATTCCATTCTCCACAATTATTACTTGACAGCGACCGGTGCACTTGCCGACACGCATCAAGTCAAGCATAGTACACGTGTCAATCAATCCTTAATTGTCGCCCGAGCCGTTGGAGTTTTCCCTATAAATAATCTTTTATTTTAGGGCAAACACATCAGTTAAGAAGAAGAAGAGAAATCTCCTGATTTCTAAAAAAGAAGCCAGCCGTCTCCTTCCTCTCGCTGAACAAGTTTCTGAGATCTAACTTCTGCGCCGCTCAAGATTCGTTCTTCAGTGTTGCTAGAGATTTCTCAGATAAGAAGGCTTTTGATTTTGTTGCTGCTCTATATTTTGAAGATCTATTCAAGAAAATCAAAAGGCCTACTCAGATCAGGTTTGTCGATTCTTTACTCTTCCTAATCCTTGAAGATCCAAGCTTTCACTCTAAAGGAAGAAGAAGATTCAGTATCTCCAGATCTGAAGTTAATCTCTATTGAGATTTAAGAGAAGTTTTGTTTCAAACTTTATTTAATTCCTGTAGGAGTTTTTACTCCGAGTTATTTTGTAGGAGTTGTTTACTCCGAGTTGTAGGAGTTGATTACTCCGAGTTTGTAGGAGAGGTTTGTTGGGTATTGTATTCACAATAGCCCTGTTTTGAAGAAGTCCCCTTCAAACTAGGATGAATTGTAATTGTATTTGATTATGCACTTTAGCTGTGTTGTGACAGGTTATTTCACTCTAGGTACAAACCAATGTCAGGTTTCAATGAGTCGTCAAACACAGGCCTGTGCAATGTAATCCCTCATTGTATAGACCAAAGTGTTGGCTCATGTGAAATCTCTCTATTGGGTTGTACCTCATTTCCTAAGTGCAAGAGAAGGAGGACTGGAGCTGATGGTGGAATTCTTATAGAGAGAAATTTTTCCTAAGTAAAATTCGGTTATATCATTTAGAACATATAGTCGAATTCGACTATATGGTCTGAATGGATATAATCGAATTCGGTTAATCTAAGATCGAATTTTCTTCAAAGAATTAGAATAACCGAATTCGGTTATTGAAATTCGGTTATAGTTTTTCGGCGATTGTGTTTAACCGAATTTTGATATCTGTCGAATTCGGTTATACCATTTAACCGAATTCGATTTGGTTATTGCCATTCGGTTATTCCATTTAACCGAATCGGTCTGCAGTATTTCTTCCGGTTCGTTTTTGAATGCGTGTTTCTTAGGGCTTCTCCTATGTACAGTACACGTGGAGTTAGATCCGTATTTCGCGCATATGACCGTTGTAGAAGACCGTATAAATACTCTTGATGTATTTCCTTTTAACCCTAATCACTTATCGAGAATCAAAAGAAAGAATCGCAAGTTTCGGCCGATCTCTCTCGCGCTCAAGTCTCGTCTCCGACAAAGCTGTGATTTGTGATTCGTCTTCTACAGATTCAAGCCTCTCAGATCCAGTAAAGAATCGCTCAAGATTTCTTCGTTCTTCCTCTAAAAAGTATTGAAATTCATTGTCAAGAAGAAGAAATCCATTTCTCAAGATCTGAAGAAAACTTCATCTGAAGTTTAAGAAGATTGTTTTCAATCTACGTTGTGTTGTAATAAACATTTTTCTAAAACCTTGTAGGAAGTTTGCTTCCGAGTGTTGTGTAGATCCTTGTTTGAGGATTGAGTTGTAGGAGTTGTTTTTGCTCCGAGTTGTAGGAGTGGTGCACTCCGAGTTGTAGGAGTTTTTACTCCGAGGTGTAAGATTATTTTAATCTGAGTTTGGTGAAGTAGCCGAGTCTAGCCACGAGGTGCTAGATAGGCGAGGCGGGAAAGTGGACGTACCCATTCTGGGGAACCACTATAAATCCTTGTGTCTGTGCTGTGCTTTTCTGTGTTATATTTTTAAATTCCGCGTAAAGACTTAGAATCCACCTATTCACCCCCTCTAGGTGATTTAGGCCGCAACTAGATACTCTGAATTGGTATCAAAGCGAGGTTGTTCGCTATAAGGTTAACACCTTGAACAAGACCTCCTTATCTAGTTGCCTAAGCAAGCATGTCTGGCATGGATAAGACCAAGGATTCCGTCAAGCTTCCAGTCTGCACAAAAGAGAATTTTCCTATGTGGAAGGAGAGAGTCAGATTCTTCATGGAGGCTGCTGATCCAAGAATATTTCAGATTGTGGAAGAAGGTCCTCATGTTCCAATGAAACCATCTTCAATAAACTCTACAATTATGGTCGCCAAGAAGATGTTGGAACTTACTAAGGATGAGATTGCACTTGTCTCTCTAGACAAGAAGGCAAAGAACATTATAGCAGGTGCAGTTGATGATTCCATGTTACAAAACCTTCTTCACTGCAAGTCCGCTAAGGAAATGTGGGACTCTCTGGTCGTTCTCATGGAAGGGACAGATGAGGTAAGGGATGATCGAAGATCATTGCTGAACCAAGAATACGAAGCCTTCAAGCAACATTCTGGTGACTCCATTTCTGATACTTATGAGAAGTTCTTCAAGATCGTAAATGGTCTTAGGAACTATGATCGAGAATTCACTACAGGCGAACTTAATGACAAATTCTTAAGATCCCTGACCAAAGAATGGGACACCAAAGTCATAGCCATTAGAGAATTCGGAAAGCTCGGAACCACGGAGCCACAGATGTTGTTTGGGAAGCTCTTGTCCCATGAATTAAAGTTGAACACCCGCAAAGCAGAAGAAGAAGGGACCAGAGCCTCTGGAAGGGAGAAGGCCACTGCTCTTAAAGCTGTAAGTTCAAGGAAGAGCAAGGCTCTCCCACCTGTCAGGAGATCACCCTCTGATGAAGATGAATCTGATGCTAGCCCCTCAGGCTCAGAAATGTCAGATGAAGAGTTCTCTCTACTCTCCAAGCAGTTCAAAAAATTCTTTAACAAAAGAAGGAACACGAGAGGTCAAACCTCGACTTCTCATCATAGAAGATCAAACCGTGATGGGGATCATCATAAAAAGAAACATGAAGATGACAGGTATAAATCTAAACCTAGTAAACATCTTTCTAACGATATCATTTGTTATTGCTGTAATAAGCCAGGACACATGATTGCGGAGTGTCCATACAAGAAAAAGGAAGGCTCAAAGAAAGAGGATAAGAAATCCCTTAAAGGCAAAAGGAAGGAAAAGAGCTTCATTGCAAAGAAGCCAAAGACTCTGAGTGACAGCGATTCAGAGGAGTCAAGCACTGATGAAGAAGCCTACTTTGGGCTTATGGCACAATCGGATGATGAAGCAAGCGACACCTCATATAGGGCAAAGGTAAATCTTCATACTCCCCTTTCTGCCTCTGAGTGTGAAACTGCGTCCATAGCAAATGAAGGCTATTCTTCAGAGGAAGAGTCAGAATTAATGACTCAGTACAAAGCTCTTTTGAAAAGTTTTGACAAATGCCGCAAGGTTGTCAGATCTCAAGCAAAAGAAATTGATTCACTTAAGAACGTGGAATCGGCTCTGAGAGAGGAAATCGAAAGATTAACTCCTCTCAGAAATGAAGTCCAATCCTTGAAGGATGAATTAAGAAGCTCTACTGAATCATCAATTCTGAAAGAGAAACTTATAACTGAACTGGAAGAAAAGCTGTTGGCAGAAAAGAAAATATCGGAAAGCTTCAACCAGCCAAAAACTGTTCTTCCTCTTATCTATAAGTTCTCTGCTCCTGCGAAGGTTAGTGGCATTGGTCACAAGGCTGAAAGTAGTAAGGCTGCCGAGATAAGAGCCAAAAGAGGTAAAGGGAAAGCTGATCAAAGTCAACCTTCGTTCAGGAAGGTCGTTTTTCCAACAAACCCACTTGACTTTGAAACATCCTATGGTCATCTCACTAGACCAACACCTGTTGAATCTAGTAGCAGATATCAGGGATGGAGCCGACCCCGGAACTTTGACTCAACTCCTTTCAAGGCTCCTTATGAAGAAGTAATTCTCAAGGACCATGGACCATTTGTTCATGGATCAGTCGCAAAGAAAGCACCCAAAGTTAAATCTGTTGGTGCCAAGTCGAATGAGAAGTTGGAGCCTTGTGTTTGCTGCAATCACGAGGCATCTGCTTCTAAGAAGGTTGCTCCTACTAGACCTCCCGTTCAAATGGTAAAGAAGGAGAACAAGAGAAGGTACAACAGATTTGACTGTTGGTGCTGTGGCAAAGTTGGTCACTTCGCCATAGATTGCTGGTTTAATTATAGTTATGTTAAGACCCCAAGAGGTAACAATGCAAGAGTGACTCCTCGCACTGTTAATACTCCCAATGGTGGTCATCTGACAAGAAGCCAAGGACCCAAATCTGTTTGGGTTCCTAAGGGCAATTGATTATTGATTGCAGGTATGTCCAAAGGCCAATTCAAATCCAATATGGTACTTGGACAGTGGATGTTCTCGACACATGACCGGAACAAGAAGTTTGTTACAAGAGTATACCTCTGTGAAGGATGGACCAAAAGTTATTTTTGGCGGATCTGATCGGGGAATCACGAAATGCTACGGTATGATTACCAACGGTATAGTCTCTTTCACAGATGTAGCTTATGTCAAAGGATTACAACATAATCTAATTAGCATAAGCCAACTATGTGATAAAGGCTATATGGTTGAGTTCTACAAGGACAAGTGTTTGATAAAGTCGTCTGATACGCAGAAACTATTTTAACAGGCACTCGGAGTAGAAATATTTTCTGCTTAAATTTCCTTTGTTTAGACTCTTCTACACCAGTGTGTCTTTTGGCAAAAGATAGTGCATCTCTTTGTGACCAGTGGCACAAGAGACTAGCACATATTAATTTCAAAACTATAAGTATGTTATTTTCTCACAACTTAGTTCGTGATGCTCCAGATGTTAAGTGCATTAAAGAGAGACCCTGTCATGCCTGCCAAATGGGTAAGCAGACTCGGGCTATCTTTAAAAGCATTATTGGCAAAGATTCTACCAGATGTTTATATCTGCTCCATATGGACTTGTTTGGCCCTATGCCAATCCGAAGTTTAGGAGGTAAGTCTTATACGTTGGTTATCGTTGATGATTACTCACGTTTTGCTTGGGTATTCTTTCTGAAAAACAAGTCAGACACCTTTGATTCTTTCACCACGTTCGTCAAGCAAATTCAGAATGAGTTGGAATGTTCCGTGGCCAAAATCAGAAGTGACCATGGAACAGAATTCAAGTCTGGGGCTATGACCGAATTTTGTGAAAGCCTAGGTATCTTTCATGAGTTTTCCTCTCCTCGTACTCCACAACAAAATGGAGTAGCTGAGAGAAAGAATAGAACACTCATAGAGGCTTGCAGAATAATGTTGAGTGACTCTTCTCTTCCAGAATACTTCTGGGCTGAAGGCATCAACACTGCCTGCCACGTGCAAAACAGAGCACTGATCAACAAGAATCATAATAAGACTCCTTATGAACTTCTGAAGGGCAAGAAGCCAACCCTGTCTTATTTCAGAATTTTTGGCAGTAAATGCTTCGTACTTAATAACGGGAAACATTACAAAACTAAGTTTAGTGAAAAATGTTTCGAAGGTATTTTCGTAGGATATAGTAGCCATAGTAAGGCATATAGGATTTTCAACAAGAAAACCCTGGTTGTAGAAGAAACTTATAATGTTATATTTGATGAAACTAGTATACTTCAAAGCAGTTCTTCTAGTGTTTTTGTTGAAGATACAGATGCAAGGTTCAAGGACATAAACTTAGAAGAAGCTGTAAAGGAAGATGCTCCAAAGTCTATTGAAGTAAATATTCCATCCGCATGTGAGGAAGATGAACCTCAAGAAGATGAAAATGTACCGGATGTGCAGGAACCCCATGGTCATCCAAATGCTGGAGTGATCCGACATTTAAGGGACCATCCTGCAGGGCAAATTATTGGAGATACCCATGTTGGTGTAAGAACAAGAAGAGGTACAACTAATGAAGTTTTGCATCTAAGTTTTCTGTCACAGGTTGAGCCAAAGAAATTCGATGAAGCAAAGAACGATGCTTCATGGATCATCGCAATGCAAGAAGAACTCAATCAATTTAAGAGATGCAAAGTGTGGACGCTTGTACCCAGACCCAAAGGACAGAATGTCATTGGAACAAAATGGGTATTCAGAAACAAGTTGGACGAGGATGGCGTGATCATCAAGAACAAGGCTCGACTTGTTGCTCAAGGGTACAGACAAGAAGAAGGGATTGACTTCGATCAAACTTTTGCTCCCGTAGCAAGGCTCGAAGCGATCAGGATGTTTCTAGCGTATGCTGCTCACAAAGGATTTAAAGTCTATCAAATGGACGTGAAGTCAGCCTTCCTTAATGGTGATATAAAGGAAGAAGTATACGTAGAACAACCCCCAGGTTTCGTTGACTCCTCATTCCCTGATTATGTTTATTTTCTTCGAAAAGCTTTATATGGTCTCAAGCAAGCTCCCCGTGCTTGGTATGAGACGTTGTCCAGCTTCCTCCTTGAGAACAAATTCACAAGAGGCAAGATAGACAAGACATTATTTCTTAGGGAAGTAAAAGGCAAGATTTTGCTAGTGCAAATCTATGTCGACGACATCATTTTTGGATCTACCGATGATAACCTCTGCAAAAAGTTTTCCAACTTGATGCAAGGGAAATTTGAAATGAGCAGTATGGGAGAGCTGAAGTATTTCTTAGGACTTAAGGTAAAGCAATCCGAGGATGGAATTTTCATCTCTCAGACGAAGTTTACCAAAAAGTTAATTAAGAAATTCGGAATGGAGAATGCAACCTCTATGAGGACTCCAATGGGTTCAGCTATGTCTCTAGACAAGGATGAGAAAGGAAAACCTTTTGATGAAACCAAGTTTAGAAGCATAATTGGATCCTTGCTCTATCTTACTGCAAGTAGACCAGACATAATGTTCTCAACATGTGTTTATGCTAGATTTCAGGTGAACACTAAGGAATCTCACTACTCAGCTGCAAAGCGGATTTTGAGATACCTTAAAGGCACACCAAATCTTGGCTTATGGTACCCAAGAAGTAATGATTTTGAGCTAACTGGTTTTTCAGATGCTGATTTTGCAGGAAGTAAAGATGACAGGAAAAGTACTTCAGGAACGTGCCAATTCTTAGGGAAACGGCTCATCTCCTGGAGTAGTAAGAAGCAAAATTGTGTTGCTATCTCAACTGCTGAATCGGAGTATATCTCCGCAGGCAGTTGTTGTGCACAATTGCTATGGATAAGAAATCAACTCGAGGATTACAACTTAAAGCTCAAAGAAATTCCTATGTACTGTGATTCATCAAGCGCCATAGCAATTGCCAACAATCCTGTGTCTCACAGCAGGACGAAGCACATAGAGATTCGTTATCACTTTATCCGGGAGCATGTGGAGCACAAGGACATTGATCTTAGCTATGTCCCGACGGATCGGCAAATTGCAGATATTTTCACTAAGCCGCTCGACGAATCAAAGTTCAATTATTTTAAAATGGAGCTTGGTATGTTAAACAAAGACTCTTAGAGACCTTCAGAATCCAGAAATCTAAAAGTTGTTTAGTCGAAATTTCATTTAACCGAATTCGGCGATTATGTATAACCGAATTCGGCGATTCTGTTTAACCGAATCCGGCGATATCATTTAACCGAATTCCTTTAACCGAATTCGGCGATATGGTTTAACCGAATTCGTCTAATCCCAATAGCCGAATGACGAACTTTCCGGAATTCGATTCTTTTCTTAATGGAATTCGAAGGGTCAAGGTTCAAATTTCAGGTACGCGCTCTCTCCCAATCTTCACGACACTATATAAATACATCTTAAAAGAGATTTTCGAAACCCTCTTGTTCGCTCGTGCTCTCTTTCGAATCACGCAACCCTTCGACTTCCGAATCGAGCGACTCTCCTGAACTTCCGTTTCGACAGCTCGTGATCTTCTTCTCCGACTGCCGCTCAATCAGTTCGCTCGATTCCGTCCTCCAGCAAGTCTCCTCTGCCGCCGTCCAATTCCTCATCTCCTTCAACAAAGTTTTGATCTTCGGGAGTGAGCTAGTCAAAACCGGCTTTGATAGTTCGGTAGATGAGTTCAGGAACGTCGTTCTAGCTCTTGAAGTTTCCGGTCTGGGCTATGTTCTAGAACACCCTTGCAAAGTGTTGGAGGCAGAAGTTCTAAAGTTTTTCAAGCATGCAGAATTGAGAAAGCAAGGGTCTCTAATAAAAAGCAGGATTGGTGATGTTCAAATCAAGGTTTCTCCTTCAAGACTAACTAAGCTCCTCAAGCTACCAGAAGTTTCAGAATCAGATTCTCTGTCTCCAAAAGATTTCAAACAAGCTCTCAGGTTTTGTGGTTTGCCCAAAGGAACGAAATCCATTTATCGAAAGCAAATGAATGAGGAAGGAAAATTACTCTCTGATATAATGGGAAAGGTTCTCCTATGCAAAGTCGGCTCTCACGACTATCTTTCAAATGATATGTTCAAGCTACTCGGTTCAGTTATATGCAGGAAAAGGGTTGACTGGGGAAGTGTGCTGTTTGACAGAATCTCCGCAAGTTTGAATACTCCAAACTTTGGGAGAATTCTCTCTCTATATCTCTACCGTCTGGATAAAGCAAGATTCAACATGAAGAATGGAACTCCCCTCCACCACTTCAAAAGAATAGACTCCTCTATGATTGAGAGGTGGTCCAGGAAAGTTGGTGAGTCAAGAGTGATATCTCCCAGGGCTCCAAAAGATAAGACAGTTCCCCATATTGACTCTGAAAGTGAAACAGAAAGTGATCCCTCCAGTAAGAAGGACAGTGAACAGGAAGGTGAGCAACACCGTGAGAACCAAGGTGAGCAAAAAGTTGAGAAAGAAAATGAGAAGCAAGGTGAAGACCAAAATGAGAAAGAAGGTGAACCCTCCAAGGGGGAGTGTTCCAAGCTGCCAGAACTTCAAAGGTTCTACAGCTGTATCTCCCAAGATTCCATCTCTCCAGTGGGTTCTACAGCTGTATCTCCCAAGATTCCATCTCCTCACAGCTCTCCTTCTAAAGAAGACAATGCTAATAGCCATATTGACAGTGATGGAGATGATGAAGGGGGAGATGATCCTGATGCTGATGCTGTGAAGACAGGTCAGTCAGATAAAGGTCAAGCTGTTCCTCCAGAGGTTGCTATCCCCGCTTAAATTGAGGGGGAGACTGTTCACTCTGATCTCTCTACTCCTGAAGCAGATAAGCAAGAGCAGGCAGATCTTCCTAAAACCCCTGAACATGTTACAATCATCATAGCAGATGAAAGTAATGCAGGACCCTCTGCCTCAACTTCAAAGGATAAGGGAAAATCAGTGCAAGCTCCCAAGGTGCACAAAATCCAGATTACAGTCGAAGACAGGAGAAATGAAGGATCCTCCCCCCCTCCAGTTCAACATGAAGAAACTCTTGATACTCAACAGTTCTATCACTATATGAAGGATGTGGACTCCGCAGATTTCCTAGTAGCAGAAGATGATTTTGGAATCTCTTCTCGCCTGAAAGATCAAACTCCCTCTGCCGTCGACCAAATGCTACTCAGTTTGGAAGAAATGCTTATCAAACAGAAAAAGTACTTTGAATTTGCTATTCATCAAATCTTTGACAAGACCAGAGACATCGACAAAGGGATGGGAAATCACTTGCAATCCGTAGCTCACAGCCTGGACAAAGTAAAAGATAAACAAGATGAATACTTTACTCTGGGTGCATCCACCCTTAAGCATGTTGGGGAAGGATTACAGGCTATCTGTGAGAATACTACAAAGCTCTCTGAAAATCAAGAGTACATGTTTCAGCATGATGAACAGGGAAGATCTACAGTTCAGAACTCTCTCCAAGCTATCAAGAAAGAGATCATCCAAACCCTAACTGAAGAAGTCAGAAAGGGGGAGGAAAGATTGCATGAACGAATTCAAACTGAAATCTTTGATTTAAATAGAGAGTTAGAAGGAAGGATTCAAGAATCACATTCAAATGTTCAATCTCAGATTGCTGAAGTTTCAAGAGGTATTGATAGCAAATTTCAAGATTTATATGGATATCTGCATCAAAATCAGGTATGGTTGCATAATGAGCTATCAAGAGGCTATACCCATGGTTTCCAAGGGACAGGTCAATCTTCTGAGCAGCCAGCCTTTCCATCTGAAGAATTTGATCCAGACAATCAGTTTGCTGCTCCTCAGGGTGAATATGATCCTCCCGAAGGCTATATCTGGTCTGATGATGAAAATGAAATATCCAGAAAAAGGGTGAGATCTGAAATTACTGAAGCAGGTGGATCTGGCTTCATGAGAGATGCTTTCAGAGCAGCAAACCCAAGGCAGGATACTCAGAGAGCTGAAGGCTCAAGAAATGTTAGTGCAGGAGCTCCTCACCAAAGAAGGTTTGATGGCGAAGTCTGGAGCCCTGAATCAAGAAATATCATCCTGGATCATTTCAGACTTATCAGCTGTTCAAATGAACTTCCATCGACTTATTATGACCGGGAAGAAATTAACAAGTGGCAAGCATCAATGCTGAAGAGAAAGATTAATATCAGAAATCATAAAGAAGATGAAAATCCTCCTCCACCTCCTCCGAAGTACTTTCCGAAGCCGAAGGCTTATTTTGAGAGACAGCTCAAGAAGTATCAAAAGGGAAAGAAGCATGATAATTGATCTCTTTTAAGAACATTTATATAGTGTTATGAACTTCAATCTTTTGTTTATAATGTCTATATATATCTTCATAGTTCAGTTCTTTACTTGATTATATTTATTTTTCTCCTAGCAATTCACCTCAGTGGATAGGGTTCTGACTTCTTCAAATAGGGGGAGATTGTTGGGTATTGTATTCACAATAGCCCTGATTTGAAGAAGTCCCCTTCAAACTAGGATGAATTGTAATTGTATTTGATTATGCGCTTTAGCTATGTTGTGACAGGTTATTTCACTCTAGGTACAAACCAATGTCAGGTTTTAATGAGTCGTCAAACACAGGCCTGTGCAATGTAATCCCTCATTGTATAGACCAAAGTGTTGGCTCATGTGAAATCTCTCTATTGGGTTGTACCTCATTTCCTAAGTGCAAGAGAAGGAGGACTGGAGCTTATGGTGGAATTCTTATAGAGAGAAATTTTTCCTAAGTAAAATTCGGTTATATCATTTAGAACATATAGTCGAATTCGACTATATGGTCTGAATGGATATAATCGAATTCGGTTAATCTAAGATCGAATTTTCTTCAAAGAATTAGAATAACCGAATTCGGTTATTGAAATTTGGTTATAGTTTTTCGGCGATTGTGTTTAACCGAATTTTGATATCTGTCGAATTCGGTTATACCATTTAACCGAATTCGATTCGGTTATTGTCATTCGGTTATTCCATTTAACCGAATCGGTCTGCAGTATTTCTTCCGGTTCGTTTTTGAATGCGTGTTTCTTAGGGCTTCTCCTATGTACAGTACACGTGGAGTTAGATCCGTATTTCGCGCATATGACCGTTGTAGAAGACCGTATAAATACTCTTGATGTATTTCCTTTTAACCCTAATCACTTATCGAGAATCAAAAGAAAGAATCGCAAGTTTCGGCCGATCTCTCTCGCGCTCAAGTCTCGTCTCCGACAAAGCTGTGATTTGTGATTCGTCTTCTACAGATTCAAGCCTCTCAGATCCAGTAAAGAATCGCTCAAGATTTCTTCGTTCTTCCTCTAAAAAGTATTGAAATTCATTGTCAAGAAGAAGAAATCCATTTCTCAAGATCTGAAGAAAACTTCATCTGAAGTTTAAGAAGATTGTTTTCAATCTACGTTGTGTAGGAATAAACATTTTTCTAAAACCTTGTAGGAAGTTTGCTTCCGAGTGTTGTGTAGATCCTTGTTTGAGGATTGAGTTGTAGGAGTTGTTTTTGCTCCGAGTTGTAGGAGTGGTGCACTCCGAGTTGTAGGAGTTTTTACTCCGAGGTGTAAGATTATTTTAATCTGAGTTTGGTGAAGTAGCCGAGTCTAGCCACGAGGTGCTAGATAGGCGAGGCGGGAAAGTGGACGTACCCATTCTGGGGAACCACTATAAATCCTTGTGTCTGTGCTGTGCTTTTCTGTGTTATATTTTTAAATTCCGCGTAAAGACTTAGAATCCACCTATTCACCCCCTCTAGGTGATTTAGGCCGCAACTAGATACAACGACTCGGATGGGTCAAGATCAGAATATCAGAATAAGAAGAAATCCTTCAAGAGTAAGAAGAAAGAAAAGAGCTTCTTAGCAAAGAAGTCTAAGACTCTGAGCGACAACGACTCGGATGGGTCAAGATCAGATGAAGAAACACTTCTTGCACTAACTGTGTTATCTGAGTCAGAAGAGGAAATCCAAGATGAAATCTGTCCCAAACAGTTATGCATACGGGCACCTCTGTCTGTTACAGACTCTGAAGCTGAGACAAGCCCATCAGAATATGATGACACACCTAAGTTGTCAAATCAATATGATGCTCTCTTAGTAGATCTTGAAGAGAGCCAGAAGTTGATTGAATCTCAGGCTGAGGAAATCAGAATCCTCAAGGGCTTCGAATCACAAATAGATTAAAAGACCAAAGAGGTAATTAGTTTATTCAATGAACTCATATTATTTCGGATGAAGTCTGAAGCTCAGGAAAGAATTATCAAGTCCCTAGAGAAGAAGCTTTCTGTAGACAGAAAGTTTGTGGCCCAAATCCCTAAACCCAAGTCAATTGATGCGGGGAATAAAGAAAAGAGCACATGTAAAGCCAAAACTCATACCACCTTTCAAAAGGTGTCAACTCACTCTAACAGGTATGATCAAGAACGTATCCATGATCACTGGAAGAATGGAAGTTACTATAGTAGGGAAAACACTCCTAACTATAGTAGAAGAAAGGGATTGGTAGTAAGTGCCCGGAAAGCTCCCCATGAAGAAATCCAAATGGCCCTTCCTGGACCATTTGTGTTCAATACACCGGCCACTACATTCAAGGGTAAGAAAGCATCATCCTCTCAATCTTTTCCATCTAGGAAGCAGAATGGGTGCAATACCATAACCAACCCTCACTTGAATATATCTGATGCCATCAACACCATAAGAGCTTCCAAGCTATCATCTGCTGCTGTCAAACATATAAATTCAAGTGGATATGGGTATGCTAAAATACCCAATCATCTACTTGCTGAGAAAGATAGGAAGAATGGTGTTGCCTTCTCAAAGGAAAACAAACAGTATGATGCTATCTACAAATCAAAAACTGCTCAGAAGAGAAGGTACAACATCCATGAATGTTGGTGCTGTGGTAAAGTGGGACACTTTGCCATCGACTATTGGCACAACCCTCATGTGCCTAATGCAAAGAAGAGTTTTTCTGCTGGAGCTGCAGTAGGTAGAAATATTTATCATTATGCTAACCGGAACCTAGGACCCAAATTGATTTGGGTTCCTAAGGGTAATTAATCTGTGCTTGCAGGTATGTCCAAAGGCCAACCAAAACTCTAATCAGGCATTTGGACAGTGGATGTTTGTGGTACATGACCAGAACAAGAAATTTTTAGTAAAGTTTGCTGCAAAACTTAAGAAATCAGTCCAGGCACTGAAATTCCAAGGGGGAGAAAAGATTGAGGGGGAGATGTTTCAAAGTCTTCAAGATCTACTCCCAAGTAAGGTCTCCTAAGCAGTTGCTGAGGGGGGCTCCTTGTTGATTTCTCAACCCTTTTCCTACCTATCTGAAATAGTCAGAAAGGGGGAGAGAAGCTGAAGTTGAAGAGAAAGTTGAAAGGGAGAGAAGGTTAAAAAAGCTAAGTTTTAACTCTCCTTATCTATTTGATATATATTTATTTAAGTGCAATTCAACTCAGTACATAGGTTCTGACTTCTTCAAATAGGGGGAGATTGTTGGGTATTGTATCCACAATTACCTTGATTTGAAGAAGTGTTCCTTTGAACTAAGTTGAATTGAGTTGTATTTGATGATTTCTGTTTAGATGTGTTATGACAGGTCTTAATGCTAAGTGCACACCAAAGTCAGGTTGCAATGGATCACCAAACACAGTTCTAGAAAATGTAATCCCTCATTGTGTAGAACAAAGTGTTGGTCCATATGCAATCTCTCTATTGGGGTGTACTTCATATACTCATAACTGAAGGTTTTCAAGTGGAGCAGGTTTTCAGAAGAAAAGAATTTTTGCTGAGTCAATTCGTCGGAATGTCACGTGAAGTTCCGACGAATCCCGACGAATCCTGACAGAAGTCAGTTTTCCAGTTTAAAGAAGATATTTCTGCGGCTAAGTCAATTCGTCGAGATTTCTCGTGAACTCCCGTGATATCCCGACGAATGCCGACAGAAGTCAAATTGGCAGGCTTGTGAAGAATTTTGTGCGGCTAAGTCTTTTCGTCGGAATGTCACGTGAACTCCCGACGAATCCCGACGAATGAAAACAGAAGTCAGTTTTCATGTTTTGTTCAGCATTTTAAATGGCTAAGTCAATTCGTCGGAATTTCACGTGAAATCCCGACGAATGACGGACAGACGTATTTCAAATTTATGTTTCGTTTTTTGAAAATTAGGGTTGGCCGCTAGGCATAGTACACGTGTCAATCAGTCCTTAATTATCGCCCGAGCCGTTGGAGTTTTCCCTATAAATAATCTTTTATTTTAGGGCAAACACATCAGTTAAGAAGAAGAAGAGAAATCTCCTGATTTCTAAAAAAGAAGCCAGCCGTCTCCTTCCTCTCGCTGAACAAGTTTCTGAGATCTAACTTCTGCGCCGCTCAAGATTCGTTCTTCAGTGTTGCTAGAGATTTCTCAGATAAGAAGGCTTTTGATTTTGTTGCTGCTCTATATTTTGAAGATTTATTCAAGAAAATCAAAAGGCTTACTCAGATCAGGTTTGCCGATTCTTTACTCTTCCTAATCCTTGAAGATCCAAGCTTTCACTCTAAAGGAAGAAGAAGATTCAGTATCTCCAGATCTGAAGTTAATCTCTATTGAGCTTTAGGAGACGTTTTGTTTCAAACTTTATTTAATTCCTGTAGAAGTTTTTACTCCGAGTTATTTTGTAGGAGTTGTTTACTCCGAGTTGTAGGAGTTGTTTACTTCGAGTTTGTAGGAGAGGTTGTTCTCCGAGTTTGTAGGAGCCGTTGTCTCCGAGTGTAGGATTTATTTTAATCCGAGAATAGTGAAGTAGCCTAGTCTAGCCCGTCGTGCTAGATAGGTGAGGTGGAAAGTGGACGTACCCAAGATCGGGGAACCACTATAAATCCTTGTGTCGTGCTGTGCTTTTGGTTTCTGTGTGCTTTATCTCGTATAGTTTTTAATTCCGCAAAAAGCCATAAAATCCACCTATTCACCCCCCTCTAGCTGATTTAGGCCGCAACTAGATAGACAACGAGTACTTTCAATAGTGCTACGTGACAGCTGTCAACACCATCTCCTTGATGAAGGGGGTAGAGGAGTGGGATAAAGTGATGGAGGAGGCGGCCGAGATGGAAGAAGGGGGGAAGGAGAGGAGAGGATGGAGGAAGGGGGAGTTCTTGCCCAGGAAGGGGTCGTTGAAGGACCCGGGGCGAAGAGGGGAGACGGGGAAGAGAAAGAGGAAGAGGCCCAGGAAGGGGGGGGGGTGCAGAGGAGTTGATGATGGTGGGGTAGGAAGAGTCGGAGGAAGGAGACAAAGCGCTTTCTTGTGGCGGGGAGGAGGAGAGTGCTTGGGGGGAGCAATCCAGGCTGGAGGCCGTGGAAGAAGTGGTGGAGTTATAAGTCACCACCAAGGTAGGGACGATCGAGAATATTCGGATCAGTGGGGAGCTTTGTCCCAAGGACAGGAGTAAGATCTCAGCTTGCGTCCAAGACAATGTGGATGTCTTCTCTTGGAGCGCGATAGAGATGCCCGGGATCGATGCGGACGTGGCTTTCCACCGTCTCAATCTCGACCCCGCCTCTCGCCCCATCTGCCAAAAGAAGAGAGCCACCGCCGACAAGATGGAAGGTCCCATCAGGGAGGTGGTGGACAAGCTCCTCCTTGCAGGTTTTGTATCGGAGATCCAGTACGCAGGCTGGGTATCCAACATAGTAATGGTGAAGAAGGGGGGAGGTAAGTGGAGAATGTGTGTTGACTTCTCACTGCTTAATAAATCATGCCCCAAGGATTTCTACGCCTTGCCTGGAATCAATGCGTTGGTTGATTCAGCCGTTGGTTTCTCTATGATGTCTTTTTTAGATGCTTTTTCCGGTTATAACCAAATTCGCATGCACCCTCCCCTCCCCCCCCCCCCTTACATCAAGGATGTATCCTTCATCACGGGGTATGGGTGCTACTGTTATAAAATGATGCCGTTTGGTTTAAAGAACGCAGGTGCGACATACCAGCGAATGATGGATAGGGTCTTTCGCGAGCAAAAGGGTAGGAACTTGGAGGTATATGTGGATGACCTCATGGTCAAAAGTCGGGATCTCGAGTCCCACCTCTGGGACCTCGAGGAGACCTTTGGAACCTTGAGGAAGTTAAAGATGAAGCTTAACCCCCTATAGTGTGTCTTCGGGGCCCATCGGGGGAAGTTCTTGGGTCACTTGCTCACCCCAGCAGGGGTGGAGCCTAACCCTAAAAAAGTCAAAACGATCCTCGAGTTGGGATCTCCAAGGAAGGCAAAGGAGGTTCAACGTCAAACAGGGAAGCTGGCCGGGCTGAGTAGGTTTCTTTCCAAGGTTGGAGAAAAGTGTTCTTTTTTCTTCAGGGTGCTACGGTGGAACCATAAGTTCGAGTGGACCCCCGAGTGCAAGAAATCCTTTCATGCGTCGAAGGAACAGCTAACTCGGGCCCCGCTGCTGCAAGGGCCTAGGCAAGGGGAGGACCTATCCCTATACTTGGGGGTAGGGTCAGAAACGGTGAGCTCGGTGTTGGTTCGAGAAGAAGGGAAGAAGCAACTCACAATCTATTATGTTAGCAGGGTGTTTAGGAAGGCCGAGCTTAGGTATCCAATTCTAGAGAAGCTAGCCTTTGCCCTAGTGGAATCCGCCCGGAAGCTCCAGCCCTACTTCTAGGCACACTCCATCAAAGTGGTGACCGACCACCCCCTTCGCAGCATCATGGAGGGAGTGGAGCACTCCGGGAGACTGGCCAAGTGGTCCGCGGAGTTAAGTGAGTTTCACAACTCCTACGTACCCAGAGTGTCCATAAAGGCACAAGTAGTGGCGGATTTCATGGCGGATTATACGACCTAGGTGGAAGAGTCCAAACAACCCCACTCGGTGGCATGGAAGATGGTCGTAGATGGAGCGTCAGGAAGGCACTCCTTCGGGGGAGGGGTAATCTTGGTAAGTCCTCAAGGGATGAGGATAGAGCCAGCGATCAACATTCATTTTCCCCTCACCAACAACCAGGTGGAGTATGAGGCAGTGATAGAAGGCCTTCGCCTAGACCGAGAATTGGGAGTGCAGGACGTGGAGGATTCGACAGACTCCATGGTAGTGAATTGCCAAATCAGAGGGGAGTTCGAGGTTAAGGAGTCAACTCTCCAGCGGTACTTAGAGAAGGTAAAGGGGGTGATCTGGCAATTTCGCACTTTCTCCATCAAGCATGTCCCGAGGGAGGAAAGCATCCAAGCAGATCTCCTGTCCAAGTTCGGTCCCCAGGTTGTAGGGACAGTGTCGGAACTCTTCCGACCCTCCATCGAGGAAGGGGAGCTGATGGAGGTGGATCATCGGGTGTCATGGATGGATCCCTTCATCACCTTCTTAACATCAGGGAAGTTCCCCGAGCAGGGGGTAGACAAGCGATGACTCAGGTATAAATCAGCATATTACTCCTTGCACGCAGGATTGTTGTATCGTAAAACTCTCTCGAGTCTCATGGCTCGTTGTGTCTCGGAAGAGGAGGCCCTGAGGGTCCTAGAAGAGAATCACTCGGGGGAGTGCGACAGTCACTCAGGGAGACGGACCTTGGAAGGAAGAGTGCTAAGGTAGGGCTACTTCTGGCCCACCCTCAGCAAGGAAGCGGCGGATTTCTCCAAGAGGTGCTCCAAGTGTCAGTTCTACGCCCCTCTCCAGCTCCTTCCAGCCCAGAGGCTTCGAACGATCACGGCCCCCTGGCCATTTGCAATATGGGGATTGGACCTAGTGGGACCTTTCCCCCAAGCAAGCGGCCAAAGGAAGTTCCTGTTAGTAATGATAGACTACTTCTCCAAGTAGATCGATGTAAAGGCGCTGGCCAAGGTAACCTCCCAAGTAGTAAGGAATTTTGTTTGGGGTGAAATAATTTGCAGGCATGTGCTTCCGCTAGCCATAGTCACGGACAACAAGCCACAGTTCGCCAGCGATCAGTTCATCAGCTTCTGCACTCAGCTTGGCATAGACCTTCGGTTCGCGTCAGTCCACCACCCTAGGAGTAATGGGCAGGTGGAGGCCGTGAACAAAATCATTGTGAACCAATTGAAGAAGAAGGTCGAGAACCTTAGAGGGAGCTGGGAGGAGCAGTTACCTTCGGTCCTCTCGGCCCTGAGGACCACCCCAAACACGGACACAGGAGAGACCCCCTTCAAGCTATCTCACGGGTCCGAGGCCGTCCTCCTAGTTGAATTCGAGGTCAAGTCACCTAGGGTGTCCGCCGCGGGAGAAGGAGACGAAGAATGGAGGGAGAACAATGAAGAAGGGCAGATATTGTCCTTGGATCTGATAGAGGAGCTCTGGGACCTGGCCACCATTAGGCAGGAAGAAATCAAACGGCGGATGGCCCAATACTTTGACAAGCACATCCGAATAAAGCAATTCCAGAAAGGTGATCTGGTCCTGAAGAAGGTCAATGCGGCCGGGAGAGGAGATGCGGTGGGTAAGCATAACCCCAATTGAGAGGGTCCATACATTATAAGTGAAGTGCTCATGTCGGGCTGGTACCACCTCTGGGATGTGGAAGGGGTACCCCTCGGCCGAGCCAGAAGTGGGGATGACCTGAAACGATTCTATCCTTGAAGTTTATGTAATTGATTTGTTATACGTTTGGCTCTCCATATATTGGTTCTGAAGTTTTTTCTAAGCAGGAGTCCTCAAGTATTTCATGCCGGAGTGCCCCAGATCGATTCCACTGCCGGGCTCTCATAGATAGTGGGTCAGGTTGATCTCTGGAGCGGCTGACAGGTTGGCAAGTCTTTGGTGCTGGAGTGCCCCAGATCGATTCCGCTGTCGGGCTCTCATCGACGGTGGGTCAGGTTGATCTCTGGAGAGGCTGTCAGGTTGGCAAGTCTTTGGTGCTGGAGAGACCCAGATCGATTCCACTGCCGGGATCTCATAGACGGTGGGTGAGGTTGATCTCTAGAGAGGCTGGCAGGTTGGCAAGTCTTTGGTGCTGGAGTGCCCCATATCGATTCCGCTGTCGGGCTCTCATAGACAGTGGGTCAAGTTGATCTCTGGAGAGGTTGGCAGGTTGGCAAGTCTTTGGTGCTAGAGTGCCCCAGATCGATTCCGCTGTCGGGCTCTCTTAGACGGTGGGTTAGGTTGATCTCTGGAGAGGATGGCAGGTTGGCAAGTCATTGGTGCTGGAGTGCCCAGATCGATTCCGTAGTCGGGCTCTCATAGGCGGTGTGTCAGGTTGATCTTTGGAGAGGCTGGCAGGTTGGCAAGTCTTTGGTGATGGAGTGCCCCAGATCAATTCCGCTGTCGGGCTCTCATAAACGGTGGGTCTGGTTGATCTCTGGAGAGGCTGGCAGGTTGGCAAGTCTTTGGTGCTGGAGTGCCCCAGATCGTTTCCGCTGTCGGGCTCTCATAGACGGTGGGTCAGGTTGATCTCTAGAGAGTCTGGCAGGTTGGCAAGTCCTTGCTGCTAGAGTGCCCCAGATCAATTCCGCTGTCGGGCTCTCATAGACGGTGGGTCAGGTAGATCTCTGGAGAGGCTGGCAGGATTTGGAACTAGAGGTCTTCTCGCTCGGCGAGATGAGGTGTTCTCGCATAACAAGAGGGGGTGGGGGGTGGGGGGGGGGGGGGGAAGGCCCCTTCCGCATGCTCTCCACATGCAATGAGATGGGAAATATAGTCGCCAACCTGGGAGGGAGGCGAATAATCATTGAAATCGAACTAAGCGATAAATCCTAGGGGGATCTCTCCCGCCGAAGCCAAAAGAGAGGAGGAGTGACCACTCCTCGCTATGCTTAGGGGAAAAGGAAATCCTAAGGGGGGGCGAGAGTAAGAAGATAATCAATCCGGAAAGGAGGAGGAAGGACCACTCCTCGCTAGGCTTAGAAGGAAAGGGTGATCCTACATAATAAATCCGATAGCCAACATGTGCCATATGACGAGATCGGGTGGTTACGAGTTAGGCGAGATCAAACACGACGAATACAATGAAGAGTATGCGAGCATAAGGTTGAACGCAGAAAAAATAAATGACAAAATAGATGAATAGAGTAGAAGGGGAAAAATCTTCATTTATATTTAACTGTCTGATTACATTGCGCGGCGATCTCGCCAACCAAAAAGATGTTGAAAAAACAAAAATGAAAATGAGTTACAATCTTTAGGGATCTCCCGCAGACTCTTCGTCATCGCTGCTCACAACTGGAGAGAGCGGGATGAAGAGCTCGGGAATGACATCTTCAATGGTAAGGTCATCCCCCTTGGCAGACAGCAGGCCAACTCCTTTCATAGCCTGGAAGATGTAACGCGCCGCATTGGTGGACTCCTGGCGGACCTCCTCGTCTCGAGCTCACCGCTCTTCCTTCAGGTGGCGAGGAGAAGGAGGGACGAAAGTGTAGACCAGCTCACGGTTATGGGCCTTAAGCGCTTTAACCTCGCCCTCCAAGCTGAGGATGCGAGCGTGAGCTCGCCCGGCCGCCTTGGCATCCTACAAAGAAAAAAGAAGATGAGA
Source organism: Dactylorhiza incarnata (assembly GCA_033032865.1). Classification (NCBI taxonomy): domain Eukaryota; kingdom Viridiplantae; phylum Streptophyta; class Magnoliopsida; order Asparagales; family Orchidaceae; genus Dactylorhiza; species Dactylorhiza incarnata. Next base: position 1,153,747 of record JAWHQI010000124.1, on the reverse strand, counting down.
CAAGAAAAATTTGGAAGGGAGAGAGATAGCGAGGGCTAGAGGACTCACCACACCACCTTCGGTGGCTAGCAACATTTCCTTTAGCTGAGCAATCTCGGCCAGGGAGGCCTGGTAGGCTTTAGCGAGCTCCATGTTTTGGCGCTCCAACTGTAAGCATCGCCTTCTCGTCATGTGGTCGAGCTCTAGGGAGAGCAGCTGGGACCTCGCGCTCTCATAGGTCAGATTCCTCGCGGTCTCTTCCTTATAGACCGCGATATCCTCGCGACCATAGAGGGCAAAGCAGAAGGAGAAGGCATGACTATTGATGGTCGTCTTCTCCACCCAAGAGGGGAGGATGGTGGAGATGTCGGCTTTGTTGATCTCCGGCTTCCAGCACAGTAGGAGCTCGCCGGTCTCATCTCGGTGTTTCTGGCCGAGGCCGAAGTTCCAGTGGTAGACTGGAATCGACAAGGTGGTGGTCTTGGCAACGTCCTCGGTCAGCTCCTCAGTCTCCCTCTCCTTAGGGAGGCTGGTGAGGTCGATCTCGGAGAGGGAGGGCTCGACGCGCTCCTTCCCCTTTGTGGAAAGGAGCGAGCCCTTGCTCTTCTTCGGGTTCTTCTTTGGCGAGGATGGTTGGTTGGGACCTTTGCTACCGGAAGCCTCCGGTCTCTTCCGGGAAGGCGGGGTATCCACAGCGATGGTCTCGCAGCAGGACTCCACTCCCATTATCGCGAGAGAGAGGGCGGCGGAGGGCTTCCTATTGCTCGCATAGGGGGGGGGGTGAGGGGTAGATCTTGCTCACCTGAAATGATACAGGTTAAAAGCAGTTAAAGACAAGGAAAAGACGCAAGATAGCGAGCGAGAACCTTACCCTCCCCAGGAAGAACTGGGAGTAGAGAGCCGATATTCTGGCGGAGGTGGATCACCTCAAAGTTCTTCTTGAGGAAGAACTGGAGCAGGGCAGCGTCATGGACGCCGAGGGCCGGGGGGCGATAGGTGCTCTCGGTATGTTGGATCGGCGAGAACGGGACATTGCCGAAGTTCCCCTTCACGATGAGGAACTTCTAGGCCAAATAATGGGTCATGTTAACGGTCTGGACGACCTTGACTCTGGACCCTACAAAGTAGGCGGTGCCATCCTTGTAGGCCCGGAAGGAGAACAGTTTCAGGAAGACCGGCAGACTGAACTCAATGCGCTCTTCTCGCATGTAGCAAGCGAACGCGACGATGACGGCGATGGCGTTGGGGGTGAGCTGAGCCAGAATGACGCCAAAGTGCTTGAACACCTAGCGAGTGGCACATAGAAAGGTAAATATCTCACAAGCGAGATTCAACTCGAAAGAAAGAAAAAGTATGCGAGATGACAGGTACCTGGCAAAGTTCGGGCCACAGGGGCAGTCGTAGGCCGACTGCGAAATGAGCCGTGGGGATGGCTAGCTCGTCATCTAGGGGGGCATTAATCACGTCTTCCTCACTAGGGTGGCGAGCCGTGAAACCTAGGGTGATGAAGTCAGCAACGGCAGTGAGGTAGTCCTCCTCCGTCAAGATACAACTGAAGAAAGAGTGGTCGGTAAAGTCCCAAGAGCACATTAGCCGACCCTCGGCCTCGCCTGCATCACCTACCATTTTTGGAAACCAGCGAGGAAAAGAAAGGAGCGAGAGAGAGAGAGAGAGAGAGAGAGAGAGAGAGAGAGAGAGATGGTGAGATCTCCTGAGCAGAGGAAGAAGAAATGCTGGAAGTTTAATGCGGTAGGTAGTTCTCAGTTACGAGGGCCTATTTATAGAAAAATAAAAAGTCCGGAAAGAAGTCCAAGCGCGGGGGGGGGGGGGGGGGGGGGGGGTGGCTAGCGTAAACATCACATCAAGATTTCATGCGAGAACACAGACTATTCAAAAGTAATATGCGGGTGACATCAACCTGCGAGATTAGCATGAACAACTATTTTGTGACAATAACATGGCTTATGGCGAAAATAGAACAAGAAATAGGCGCTATTATAGAAATGGCGAGCGAGAACCTGAAAATAATTGTCGAGAGCTCCTATCGAGCGAGAATCCAGAAAAAGGAGTCGCGAATAGTCGCGAGATTGTCAAATTTAACAATAAAGAAAATCATAAATAAAAAAGAGTTTGCACAGGACTCGGGTTGCAAGGCTAATGAGGCAGCCATTTCCATCTGCAGCCACCTCGTGATCCTGAGCGCGGTGGTACCCTGGAGTTGTTATAATCAATAGCCGTGCGGGCCTCCTGATCAATTAGGTGGGTATAATCTTTAATCCTCGCAATATGCACGCCCAACGAGGTGGCGGTCTCGTCAGGATCTCGAGGTATCGCGGAACGAAGCCTCGCACACTCATCCATCAGAGCGGCATGCCTCTCCTCGATAGCATCTCTATCTCTTCTCGCTTGAAGGTTGAGGTCCAACAACATCCGACCTTGCTTCTGAAACAACTCAATAGTTTGCCGCTTCATAGCCTCGGGGTCTCGCGGATCACCCAAGAAGTCTTCCATCTGCTCTGGGAGGGGGGACATCTCTTCATCCCCAAAATCAGAGTCGGTATGTGCAGTCTCGGAGTTCTTTGCGAAAGACCACTGACAGGTTTAACAGTTGGGAGAAATCTTCGTATATAACAAAGATGCAGGAATCCTTACCCGGAGGAGGGCGAGAAGGACCAGGCCGACCCTCAAAAACATTGCCATAGAGGGGCAAGAGAAATTTGCCTAGACCAGGAGGGTATGTCGCGTTGTTGATTGGGGGAACCTTTGCCGGTCATGAGCCGCCAGAGTCCTCGCTCCCCATGAGGTTGAACCCCGACATTCTTATGGCTGTGTCAGGAGGGACCAGTGACAGGGGTCGCAAATCCTGGCGAACCTGGGTCGCGTGGGTCGAGACTACGAAAACTAAGAAATGAGAAGTCGTTAGTCAGCAAAATGAATGTAAGTGAGCGAGAATAGGTAGCGTACACGTAGCTTTTTTCCAGCGAGATCTGTGTTCGCTGGAGGAATGTTGGGAGGCACATTTACGGGATCGCCAACACTCTTATTGGCGGTATGATCCTGCGATCAAGCGAGACTCAGAGATGTTAAACGAATAGTTTTGCGAGAGGGATAATTCTTACCTTCCCGGGGGACCTGTTGTCTGGAGAGGACTCCAGTAGTACTGTTTTGTCCCCGGTTTGGCGGACCGCTTTCGCCTTCTTAGTTTTCAGCACCAGAACGGGAGGCGGGCGATTCATCCATGCGGGAAGTTTGGCCATGGCCGACAGCTCGCCGACCTTAGAGGCCTTCAGGCGAGCCTCAAGCTCCTTGGAGAGTGACATCTTTTGGTAGCTACAGTTAGAGGAGAAAGAAAAAGGAGAAGAAAATGAGGGTGCTCGTCACCAGAGACCTGGGTGTATTTATAGCCCACTGGTGGGACCTACCAAAGATTCCTGACAGGTCAGCAGTCCACGACGAACACTCAGGGTTGGACGATTCTTTGCGAGCATAGGACAACCTTGCGAAGAGAGGGGATTGTGTACAACCTAGTGTTCGCCTGGGTCTTCGCGAGAGTTTCACAAGAGAAATCCAGGAGAGATCTCGGCAGGGCGGGTCGGAACGAGCTCACCGAATCAGTACGATCTCGCGAAGGCGAGTATGGCCCTCGCGAGGGGGTTCATGAGGATTGTAAAAGGGAGCTCTCGTAGACCGTCCCTCCAGGGGACGGTCGGAGTTCGATGAAAGTCTATCAGATTATTTCTTCAGTTCGACGAACTCCAACTCTAGTTCGACGAATAAGCGACAGACGTTCAGTTCGACGATCTAGCTTCTCAGCTCGACGAACTCGATTCTTCTAGCTAGATTCAACAGATTATCTCAGTTAGAATAACTTTGACTTGAGCTCGTCGAACTCCGAGATCTCAGCCAGACGAGTCGAAGCGAGCTTGTCGAGTCAGTGCAACCTCGCGAATGCGAGTAGGGCCCTCGCATGGGGTTCGCGAGGAATATAAAAGGTGAGCTGTCACAGACCCCTCCTCCAGGGGTCCAGGAGGAGGAATTACCCTTCTGCTCCTGGTGGTCTGCTAATAGCCCCTCAGAACAGCGGAGTTTGGCTATTAGCAGACAAATTGGGGTGCGTATAGTAAAATCAAGAGGCGGAATCTCGCCATCAGCAGACGAATTCAGGAAAACTATAAATAAGACCCAAAGGGCACCTTTGGAGAGGACCTCTCTTTAGCTTCTCTCTCCTCAGGTCTTCCTAGGTTAGCATTCTTAGAGCTCTCCAGGGTGCCCGGGCTTCAGGTTTGGCTTGGGAGGGGAAGCGCTCTAAAGATCTTTCGGGTGTGTGGTGGGTCCTTCTTGCTGAGTATAAGCGTCAGTATCTTGTCCCAAGGCTTCGGTCGGTCAACTCCATAGGATTAGTAAGTGCTAGCTGCCCCTCAACTTGTTGGGGTCCCCGAGCTCCACAGAGACCATTTATTGGTTTCAAAAAATATGATCAATATGATCTATGTCACACTTTTGTATTTGTGAAATGTTCATGATTGGTACCTTGTGGAAAATTGTGAAACTCTGGAGAATCACTTGTTATACCATTTAAAATCTCTGCAAATTTTTGTAGAAAATTTCAGAGATTATTTCTGTAGGAATTATCAAATTTGCCTTAGGTCACATTTCTGAATAACTGAAAATTTACTGAGCAAATGGTTTGAGAAATTTTTGAAACTCTAGAAAATAATTAGAAATCTAATTATGAACCTCTGGAATTTTTGGTAGAATTTTTGGATATATTATTTATGGTAAAATTCCATATATTCAATTTGTCAGACTTCTTATTTTATGAAGTATATATGATGAAACCTTCCTGGAAAATTATAAAACTTTGGATATGATGTTTTTAGGTCACTACAGTGCTATAGTACATTTCTCTGAATTTTGGAAAGTCATAATTAAGTACTTGATGTGTAAAGTTATATTTCCATTCCTTTTACTTTAAATGGAAATTATGATTTCAAACCCTCTAGAAAATTATGAAACTCTGGATAGGAGGATTTTAGGTCATTATTGTGCCATATAAATTTTCTTAGAATTTTTGGAAGTCATAATTTAGTACTTAATGTGTAAAGTAATATTTTCATTCCTTTTACTTTAAATGGAAATTATGATTATAAACCTTCTGGAAAATTATGAAACTCTCGATAGGATGTTTTTAGGTTATTATAGTGCCATAAAAATTTCTCATAATTTTTGGAAGACCTAAACTAGTACTTGATGTGTAAAGTTATATTTTCATTCCTTTTATTTTAAATAGAAATTATGATTATAAATCCTCTGGAAAATTATGAATTTTTGGAATCCTTGTTGTTATGTCATCTGCCACCTTTGGAAATTTATTTAGCAAGAGTCAAATTACTAACATGGTACTTCCTTTACATTTTAGAAGATGTCAATTGATTAAAGAATTTTAAATAGAGGTCAAGTTTATATGAAATATATCAAAACTCTGGTCAACCCTTAATTTATCCATTATGAACCTGTGGTAAAAATTAGAGCTCATTTGGACATGATATGGTCAAGATTGCATCATCGGAATCAAATCTAGTCCAATCTCATTTTGGTCTGTGAATAGTAAAAACTTAATATGATGATTTGATCGGCAAGATCACGTAGGAAATCAGTGAGATTTGGATTATAACAGTACACAAGGTATACACCACTTAGAGGATGTGAGATCTTAAGTGTTGAGCATCATTCAAGCGAACGTTTTCTTAGGAATAGGATGAAGTATAAGTCTTACAACATCTAAGTCATAAAGAGTAATAAGGAGAGTGGGACATTAAAAGGGGTAGTCACCAATAAAAGTAAATATCCTGGAAAGGGGGATTTGGGCTTCAACCATCATTGCATTCCCTAGTACCGCAGCGAGCCCTTCACTGGGTTGTCCACGGGAAGTCCAGGATTCACCCTAAACTTCTAGTATATCAATAATTAGACAAGAGTAGGACAACTAAATGAATAAGAGATATGGTGAAATTCATCCCTAGTTAGAGGATGGGAGTTAATATATCAGGACGGGTAATCCTGCGAGCTGGAGGCTCGGGAGGTTATATATTATATCAGGACGGGATAGTCCTGCGAGCTGGAGGCTCAGGTTGTGACACTTTCATGTGCATAGAAATAAATTAGTGGCGGGTCTTCATTACTGGACCGGTCGTCACACCGATGACAATACGTTGACTTAGGCGGGTGTGAAGGTACAAGGGGCCAGTAGGTTGTTTATACTGCTGTCTGGAGGACAATCCCTAAGACGCACACCCGACCTTAAAGACTAGTAGGTTCCAACAAAGAGTACGCAAGACTCTAGAGTGCACCTAGGATGTGTACAGAGCCTTACGAAGTGTCTATGTTTATTAGTGTGTATACTAGCCTAGGAAGTGGAGGCACCCTCTCCACTACTACTGTAGCCAAAACGGTGGTACCAGAGATTGTAGCTAACTCCAAAAATTGGTAACTAAAGGTCAGTGATCATAGAGTCATGTGGGTGTGTTGCACTTATGTGACTCATATCATAACATGCATATCATACATATATAAACCATAGAACATCAAATGTAGACCCTAATTTTATAAATTAGTATGGGCTCTTTTATATGATTAGTTATATTTTTGGATATCTTAACTTATAAGTTTGTATGGGAATTCATACAAGTTAAGATGCTTATGTAATGGTAGAATGCTTCACTAGTTTACTGTACCTACGCGCACTGCATTACTTACTTACTTACTTACTTCTTTTACTGCTTATTACTGCTTACTTATTTACACTGCTAGATTAGTACCTTGATATGTATATATACATATACCTGCTAGCTTAGTTCCCTTGTCACCTGCTTTTTCTATTACTATACTTGTTGTCCTCCGCTTCCTTCCTCTCGCTCAGTGCCTAGGAGTCGCGGGGGGAGGCGGGGACAAAACATGCTTAGTCTTTATGACTAACGGTCGGTTGTGACTGTAGGAGCCCGAGGAACTGGAGCATCAACTAGACGAGGAGGCAGGACCTGAGGAGCAGATGCCGCACATTACTTCCACTACAAGATGAGTGCAGGATGTTAGTGTTTAGCTTCCGCGTAGAGTTATTGAGAGAGAGAGAGAGTTATATTATTACATTTTATTTGGCTATGTATCGGGCATAAGCCATTATCTCTATTTTGTACTCATTACTGTACTATCTTTTCCTTTATGAAATCTGTGATGTGGACTTGTTTATTTCTAATTCATATTCTTTTCTCTAATGGCCTAAAGGTTAAATGATTGTATTAGCCGGCAGAATTGGCGTCTTGCGGTGGAGACTAACTCGTGTGTTGGTGTCATCTGTAAGGTGGCAGTTCTGGGCATAAGACCCGGGTAACCCTCCTAGTAAGGGGGAGGGGGGGTCTTATAGATGAGGGGGTGCATACCTTTTTTTTATACTGATGAGTTGATTAATAACTCATCGGACAACCCTTATTGAACAATCCCATAGAGGGTTTATTATATGGATTCTATTTCGTTGATACTCTTTTTTGTCGTCGAGACTTGTCGCATTTATGCATCCTTCTAACTGAGTTCTTTTGTCATCGAGATTTGTGCAATATCGTTGAGACATCTGATTCTGTCGTCGAGACAATCATCAGATACTTGTCTTGCTTAGGTAATTTTCAATACTACTTTAGAGGATCCTGCAGCACTTACCATATAGGTTATCTGTGATAACAAATCAATGATAATAAGTTAAAATGAGTTAGAGATTATTCTAAGTTTAACATGCCCAATTGGAACTTGAAGAAGTTAAACTTAGCTTCATCTAGGGGCTTTGTGAATATATCGGCCACTTGTTTGTCTGTGGGAACAAACTCAAGAATGATATCTTCATTCTCCACATGCTCCCTAATGAAGTGATACCTGATCTCAATATGTTTAATCCTGTTATGTAAGATAGGGTTCTTAGCAATTGAGATATCACTTGAAGAGTCACAAAACAGGGGTGTTTTGGTCACCATTAAATTGTAGTCTTCAAGCTGATGCAAGATCCATAGTAGCTGAGAACAATAACTCCCAGCAGATATGTATTAAAATTTTATTGTGGATATTGCTACACTAGTTTACTTCTTACTGCTCCATGAAATCAGTCTTCCTCCATGGAATTGGCAAGTCCCTGAAGTACTCTTTCTATCTTTCTTGCACCATGCATAGTCTGCATCTGAATAGCCAGTTAGTTCACACCAATTATTCTTAGGGTACCATAGGCCAAGATTAGGTGTACCCTTTAGGTATCTTAAGATCCTCTTGACAGAGGATTGATGAGATTCCATGGGATTCACCTGATATCTAGCACAAACATATGTAACAAACATTATGTCAGGCCTACTGGCAGTTCGGTAAAGCAAAGACCCAATCATGCATCTGTACTTGGTTTCATCAAAGGGTATTCCCTTTTCATCCTTGTCCAAAGACACATTGGATCCCATGGGAGTCTAAATAGAAGAAGCATTCTCTAATCCAGATTTCTGGACTAGCTCTCTAGTGAATGTGGGATGTGAGATGAATATACCATCTTCAGAATGTTTCACTTGGAGACTTAGGAAGTATTTGAGCTCTCCCATATTGCTCATTTCAAAATTTCCCTGAATCAAGTTTGCAAACTTTTTGTAGAGATTGACATCTGCAGAACCAAAAATAATGCCATCCACATAGATTTGCACTATCAGAATCTTGCCCTTTACTTCCCTTAAGAACAATGTCTTGTCAATCTTCCCCCTCGAGAACTTATTCTGAATGAGAAAACTTGACAGGGTCTCATATTAGGCTCTAGGATCCTGTTTCAAACCATATAAGGCTTTTCTAAGAAAGTAAACAAAATCAGGGTACACTGAGTCAACAAAACTTGATGGTTGTTCTACATATACTTCTTCCTTGAGGTCTTCATTCAGGAAAGCCGACTTCACATCCATCTGGTAAAATTTGAATCCTATATGAGCTGCATGGGCTATGAATAATATGATAGCTTCCAATCTTGGAACAGGAGCAAAAGTTTGATCAAAATCAATGCCTTCTTCTTGTCTGTAGCCCTTTGTAACTAGCCTTGCCTTATTCTTTGTAATTACCCCATTCTCATCTAACTTATTTCTATAAACCTACTTGGTTCCAATACTATTGTGTCCTTGGAATCTGGGAACTAACTTCCACACTTTGCATCTTTTGAATTGATTTAGTTCCTCCTGCATTGCTGCAATCCAAAACGGGTCCAGACTTTCTTCCTCAAATTTCTTTGGTTTGATTTGAGAGAGAAAACTTAAGTATAATGCTTCATTCAATGCACTGCTCCTTGTCACCACTCCTTGACTGACATCTCCTATAATTTGCTCTCGAGGATGATGCCTAACTTGTCTAAGGGCAGCTAGTAGTCTTCTAGGGATTTCTTCTGTGGTAGGTTCTTCAGGTTGTTCTTCTGCTGCATCCAAGCCTTCCACAACATCTTCTTCCAATTCAACTGCCACTAAATGGTCTTTATCTTTCACTGAAGTTTCAGCCTTGTCTTAAATGGATAACTTTTCCATTTTCTTTTTTGTGCCTGCATCCACTAATGAACTAGACCAGCCTTTATGAATAAGGCTAGTCTCATCAAAAACAACATGCACAGATTCTTTTACTGCTTGGGTATTGATGTTGTACACCCTATAAGCTTTGCTATGGGAGTTGTAGTCAACAAAAATACCTTCACTGCTTTTCTTAGCAAACTTAGTTAGCTTGTATTTCCCATTGTTAAGTACATATTATTTGCTACCAAATATTCTAAAGTAGGATAAGGTAGGATTTCTGCCTTTCTGTTGGGACCATTGCCCACAATGTCTTAGATTTGGAGAAGTCCATTCCTAAGTCAAAGATATACCTCACAATGTATTTGATATATTATCTAGAATCATTGTGCAGGAGATTAGGTCAAGCTAAATGATCAAGAAATTCATCCAAGTCCACAAGCATCGAGACACTACACATCGCTCGATGCCTATGACCCAAAAGCGTCGACCTATGTTTGCTGTCTCAAAGGCAAGGTCACTGACTGAAGATTTGAGACTAAGTGAAAAGAAAGCGTCGAACCAAGGAACATCACTCGACGTCGTGGAATAAGAAGCGTCGACTAAGTTACACACTGATCAACGCCTTCTTCCTAAAATGCTCTAAGTAAAGGATTGTGCGCTACAATACATCTACAACAAGCTTAGCCATGTCGAGACGATGACCATGTCTCGACGCCTTGTCAATACTAAAGCGGCTGAAGACTGTTAAGGATATGACGTCATGCTGACATGGAGGAGCGTCTCAGATGGTGCGGATTGCGGGTTATAAATAGAAGACATGATCTGTAATTCAGAAGAAGTTCTAGACATTATCTTCTCCATCTTCCAAGGCGCAATTTGAGGAAGTGTCCAAGGAAGAATATCCAGGAAATTCATCAAGATCTGCAGCTGGCATTCATTTCCTATTCTAGAGATATTGTCGTTGCAATCAAGGATACAAAAGAAAGGTTTCCATTGAAGAGAAGCACAGTTTTTATCCTGCAAATCAAAGGCTCTCGAAAGAAGAATCAGAAGAAATCTTCTCTTCCTTCAGAATCGTTTTGACGTGAGGAAATCATTTCAGCAATCTATTGCTGACATTTTCTGAAGAGAGAAGGTCAAGGAGGAAGAACCTATCTTCCTAAAGAACAACAATCATCACAGCCTGTGCGATTCGAGAAGATGATTTTGCTGTTGCTGATCTGTTGAAGAATTCTGTCTGATCATTCAGATAGAACGAAAAGACTCTACACATTGAAGAACTTGAGTCTAGTGATATTACAATCAATTTTCAATTCCTGTAGGATCTGAATTGTCAGATCTGAGTGTAGGATCTTTTGTGATCAGAGTTGTAGGATCCAAGGGTGGATCTGAGTGTAGGCCTGTTGTTATAAAGGCTAAGGTAGGACTTTGGTAAGTCTGAGACTGTAGGATCTGTTGAGATCTGAGACTGTAAGATCTGTTGAAATCTGAGCTGTAAGACCATTTATTGTCTGAGATCTGGAGGAGATATAAGCCCTATCTGGCACACTGCTAGAGGGGAGAAGGGGGAAAGTGGAAGTACCCTAGATAGGGGAACCACTAAAAAATTCTGTGTGTTTGAGATTGTTTCTTGAAAGCTCTGATTATAACTCACATACACTTAGGATTTGATCAAGAACTTAAATAGAATATAAAATAACCTATTCACCCCCCCCCCCTTCTAGATGATTAGCTACCCTTAAATAAAGACTTTCAAGTGGTATCGAGGGTGGTTGTTCAAGAAAAGGTTTAACATCCTGAACAAGACCTCCTAAGGGTAGATCTGTTAAGTCTTCATGGCAAACAGTGAAGGGAATAAGTAATTCACATCCATGAAGTTACCAATCTGTAGAAAAGAGAATTTTTGGATTTGGAAGGAAAGGGATAGATTATTCATGGAAGCCTGTGACCCTAGGATATATATCACTGTACTAGAAGGACCTTTTGTTCCTACGAAGGTCTCATTCACAGATGGAAACATCAAGACTCCCAAAACATATTCTAAGATGACTAAAGAGGAAGTAACTCTCGCCACAATGGATAAGAGAGCCCAGAACATTATTGTTAGTGCAATTAAGGATTCAACTTTCCAGAATCTAGTGCACTACAAAACTGCCAAGGAGATGTGGGATTCACTCATTGTCTATATGGAAGGAACTGAAGAGGTCAGAGATGACAGGAAGTCACTTCTGAATCAGCAATATGAGGCTTTTAGACAAGACAAGAAGGACTCAATAGCTATCTGTTCAACAAATTCTTCAAAATTGTCAATGGTCTGAAATCCTATGGAAGAACATTTACAGACTATGAGCTGAATGATAAATTCTTGAGATCCCTTAACAAAGAATGGGACATCAAGATATGTGCTATCAGGGAAATGGGAAATCTTGGAAACATTCAGCCCCAGAACCTATATGGGAAACTTATGTCCCATGAACTTCACCTGAACACCAGAAAAGCTGAAGAAGGACACAACAAGGAGAATCCCATTGCTCTGAAGGCATATAGTTCCAAGAGAAGCAAGGAGAGGATGTCATCACCCCCCAGGATACCATCTGAATCTGAAGAATCAGTGACCAGCAATTCTGACTCTGAAATATCAGATGGTGAACTGGCACTCTTCACCAAACAGCTGAAAAGGATGCTCAGAAGAAAACAACACTGGAAAACTAGGCCTTCTCAGTCATCCAGATACAAGAAGCACTCCAACCATTCAGAAGGATTCAGACCAGATTCCAAGAAGGACAGGTATAATTTTAAACATAATAAATTTAATTCAGAAGAAACTGTGTGCTTTGGATGCAGGAAACCTGGGCACATGATTGCTGATTGCACATCAAAAAGAAAGAACAACAATAAGTCTGATGAGAGGAGGCACAAGTCTGACAAGAAACATGAGAGGAGCTTGATAGCCAATAAAGGAAAAGTCACTCTAGGTGATAGTGAGTCTCAACCATCTGATTCAGATAGTGAAGAAGCACTCATGGCACTGATGGCTATCCAAGAAAGTGAAGACATCCTGAACCATATACTAATGATAAGAGCCCCATTATCAAGGTTTGATAGTGAAGAGGATGAAGAAGAAAATATAGGACTCACGGCCTTTAGAGATGAAGAGGATCATGAGACAATCTCCACTGTGAAGTTACTTGATAGAACTCCTTTATCTGATTCTGAATCTAAACATAAAACCATTTCAAAATCTGAGGCAAATTCATTTTCTTCTGATAAGAGTGACTCAGAATCTAACTTTCATGTAGATGAAATGGTTGAGAAATATGAGTCACTTCTTAAAGCCCTCAAAAGAGTAAAAGGCTTAACAAGAAGCTACACAAAGAAAAAACTGAACTAAAGGAGACTAACTCCCAATACTCTGAGGAAGCTGAGAGGCTAAATAAGGTAAGCAAGGAGCGTAGAAAATTGAGAGTTAAGTCCATCCTTCAAGTTGAGACTATATGCTCTAGAGAGAAATTAATAAAAGAACTTGAGACAAAGCTCCTAGCTGAAAGGAAGCTTGTGGCAGAATTTTCAAAACCACAAACTGTCCTTCACATAATATACACATTCTCTGCACTACACAGATGTGTCCTAGGATACAAAGGAAAGGCAAAAAATAAATCTAAAGATAATGACAAGGCACCCATGCACCCCATAAAATTCAACAAAGCCATGCTTACCACAAATGAATATGATCTAGAGAGAGTGCATGGACATTGGAAGAATGAGTGTTCCACTAGCAAAGCTCACTCAATTCAACCAAATATTAGTGCTGCCAAATCTCTACACAAAGAAAAAGAATTATTTCATCATGGCCCCTTTGTATTTGGAACAAACACCAAATCCAAAGGAGAGAAACAGAGACCAGCAGTGAGGACTACTGCTGTCAAGAAATTTGAATCTGCAAAATTCACTGAAAAACTTTACAAAAAATCATCTCAGAAAACTCCATTGATTAGGGTGACTAGACAAAATGTGAGTCAACCCAAAGAGGTGAAAAGACCTCAAAGGAGGTATAACAAATATGAATGTTGGTGATGTGGAAAGGTTGGCCGTTTTGCTCTTGTTTGCTAGTTCAACCCAACTATCCCAAGAATTAATTCTGGAAGACCAGCACTCAGACCAATGGCAACACACACAGCATAAAGGATCAAACAACAAGTAAATAAACCAGCTCATGCTAACAAAGTTCTAGGACCCAACCTTGTGTGGGTTCCTAAGAAAAAGTAATTTCTTACTGCAGGTATGTCCAAAGACCAATCAAACTCCTATCTGGTATTTGGACAGTGGGTGTTCCATGCACATGACTGGAACAAGAAGTATACTGAATGACTATACTTCTGTGAAGGATGGAACAAAGGTTATCTTTAGAGGATCCGACAGAGGTAAGACTAAAGGATATGGTAAAATCATAAATGGAATTGTCACCATCACCAAAGTTGCTTATGTTGATGGATTGCAACACAATCTCATCAGCAGAAGTCAATTATGTGATCTTGGGAATGACATTTCATTCCACAAGGATGAGTGCCTAATTATGAAAGAGAATGAGATAATTCTCTCAGGCACTAGGAGTGGCAACATTTACTGTTTAAACTTTATATGTTCTGAACAAGAAAGTCCTATATGCTTAGTAGTTGAGAATAAAGCCTCTAGTAGTGTGCAATGTCACAAAAGGTTAGCTCATATAAACTATAAGACTATAAATAAGCTCATTTCAGAAGAACTAGTGAGAGCTAGGCCAAAGTGGAAGTGCGTGCAGGAGGGTCCCTGCCATGCTTGTCAAATGGGCAAACAAACCAAGTCATCCTTCAAACCAATTGGTGAGAAGGATTCTACAAGATGTCTATACCTCCTACACATGGACTTGTTTGGCCCAATGCCAATTCATAGTCTAGGAGGAAAGGTTTACACTCTTGTTATTGTTGATGATTACTCTAGATTCACATGGGTGTTCTTCCTAAGACACAAGTCAGATACTCTAGAAGTATTCACTAGCTTTGTTAGGCAAATCCAAAATGAAATAGGAAATACAGTGGTCAAAATCAGAAGTGACCATGGAACTGAATTTCAGTCAGGTGCCATGACCAAGTTTTGTGAAAATCTAGGCATCTCACAAGAGTTTTCATCTCCCAGAACTCCCCAACAAAATGGGGTTGCTGAGAGAAGAAATAGAACACTCATTGAAGCCAGTAGGAGTATGCTGAGTGACTCCTCACTTCTTGAGCACTTCTGGGCTGAAGCTGTAAACACAACATGTCATGTGCAGAATAAAGCACTTATTAATAAGAAACTGAATAAGACTCCTTATGAGTTGATGAAGGGTAGAAAACCCACTCTAGCCTACTTCAAAATATTTGGAAGTAAGTGCTTTGTGCTAAATAATGGAAAGCACCGCCTCACTAAGTTTGCCGAAAAAGCCTATGAGGGAATTTTTGTTGGCTATAGCTCTCAAAGTAGAGCCTATAGAATTTACAAAAAAAGTTCAAATAAGATAGAATAATCTATACATGTTGTATTTGATGAAACCAGCCTTATTTATAAGGATTTGGGAAGTCTCTCTAGTAATGCAGGTCTAGCACAGAAATTGAAGGAGCTGAATATCAATAAACAACACATTGAAGACAATGATGAATCTAATGGGACTGTAACTGTGACTAGAGAGGATGAGTCTCAAGAAGAAGACACACATGAAGAACCAGTTGCTGTTGAAGAACCACAACCTCCCGAACCTCAAGAATAGCCAACTCAAATAGTTGCACCATAATCACAAAGGGAAAATGAGAGGTGGAGAAATGCAACCAAGCACTTGAAGGATCACCCCAAAGAACAGATTATAGGAAATCCCAATGAAGGTGTGCAAACAAGAAGAGGAAACTCGATAAATGAGGCATTGCATCATAGCTTCCTATCCAAAATAGAACCTAAGAACTTTGAAGAAGCCAATAGGGACCCTTCATGGACATTGGCTATGCAAGAAGAGCTAAATCAATTTGAAAATGCAAGGTCTGGATATTGGTACCAAGACCAAAGAAACACAAAGTCATAGGGACCAAGTGGGTATTCAGGAATAAATTGGATGAAAATGGAGTGATTATCAAGAACAAAGCAAGGTTGGTTGCCCAAGGATACAGACAAGAGGAAGGCATAGACTTTGATCAAGTATTTGCTCCTGTGGCAAAACTGGAGGCAATAAGGCTATTCCTGGCCTTTGCAGCACATCTTGGATTCATAGTCTATCAAATGGATGTGAAGTCAGCATTCCTTAATGGAACAATACTGGAGGAAGTATATGTAGAACAACCCCCAGGTTTTATTGACTCTACTTATCCAAACTATGTTTATCTATTACTAAAAGCCATGTATGGTCTAAAACAGGCACCTAGAGCCTAGTATGAGACTTTGTCTAGGTTTCTCATTGAGAACAAATTCTCAAGGGGAATGATAGACAAGACATTGTTTCTTAGGGTAGTTAAAGGTCATATACTACTAGTACAAATATATGTAGATGACATAATTTTGGCTCAACTGATAATAACCTTTGCAAAAGGTTTGCAAGCCTTATGCAATGGAAATTTGAAATGAGCAGCATGGGAGAGCTCAAATACTTCTTGGGACTCCAAGTAAAATAGTCTGAGGAAGGAATTTTCATTTCTCAGACCAAGTACACCAAGGAGATCATCAAGAAGTTTGGAATGGAAAATTCCATTGTAATGAAAACCCCAATGGCAGCCAACATGTCACTGGACAAGGATGATAAGGGGAAACCTATTGATGAAACCTTGTACAGAGGTATCATTGGCTCATTGCTCTACCTAACTGCTAGTAGGCCAGACATTGTGTTCTCAACATGTGTGTGTGCTAGGTACCAAGTGAACCCTAAAGAATCTCACTACACTGCTGTCGAAATAATCCTGAGATATCTGAAGGGTACTCCCAATCTTGGCCTATGGTACCCTAGGAGCAATGATTTTGAACTGACTGGATTTGCAGATGCAGATTTTGCAGGATGCAAGGAGGACAGGAAAAGCACATCAAGCACCTGTCAATTCCTTGGCAAAAGGCTAATATCCTGGAGTAGCAGGATGTAGACTAGTGTAGCTATCTTTAGAGCAGAATCTGAGTACATCTCAGTTGGAAACTGCTGTGCTCAGCTACTGTGGATTCAACATCAACTCCAAGACTAGAAAATCCAGCTAAGTAAATCCCCTTTATATTGTGATTCAACTAGTGCCATTGCTATTGCTAATAACCCTGTATCACATAGTAGAACAAAGCACATAGAAAATAGATATCATTTCATTAGGGAACATGTAGAAAATGGGGATATCACAATTGAATATGTCCCCACAGACAAACAAGTGGCCGATATATTCACTAAACCCTTGGATGAAACAGAATTCAATAACTTCAAAATTGAATTAGGAATGTTAAATACGTTATGAAGTTGTCTTGAAATATACAATAATTTAAAATAAAGCTAGAATAAATAACAATTTTCAAATAGTATAGAAAATGTAATAAATAAATAAAAATAATAATTAAATTAAGTGCAAAAAGTGAGTAAAATTATATCTGGCGTCGAGCGAGGACTACTTGCGTCGAGCGGTCTCAACACTTTTACAGAAAGAGCAAGGTCGTCTCGAGACAGGGTGAATCTGAACCATTTGATCAATCTTGTCAAACAAGTCTTGCGCGCGGCTTTTCAACTTCCAAGAACTAGAAACTCTATTTATATAGGGTAGATACTTCGGTAGTACCTATGCTCTCTTAAACCCAGAATTCCCAATTCGAAATTCACTGCGCTAGAAAATCTCATTCTCAAAACCTTCAATCAAAAACCTACAACAATAATTCCTCCCAAGGACAGCGATTACCTCTATGAAGGAGCAGAGCTAGTTTGAAATGGTTTCCAAGCCGCACCAAACGAAATCAAGAACACTATCGAGTTAATTCATAAATCAGGGCTAGAATACCTCTTATCTGAATCGACATTAATCTGGAAACGAGAAGTCTTAGACTTATTCTCTAATGCAGTAGTAGACACCGCCAATTCCAAGCTCAAATCTACCGTGAATGGAAAGAAAGTTAAGATCACACCTGAAAGACTTGCTAAGGCACTACAACTGCCAAGGCACAAGAGTGATGAAGAAGAAGAAGAGGTAAGTTCTGAACAAATCAGTTTAGCTCAAGTTTGGTGTGGGATTGAAATATCACATGAAATATCTGGAAGCGTGCTGAGGAAGGAATGAATTCAAGAGGAAAGCTATTATCAGACATAATTGGAAATGGACTGTTATGTAAGATAGGCTCCCATGACAAAATCTCTAGGAAAATGCTTATCCTATTGACCAGAATCATCTATACTCTCAAAAATGACTTGGGATGGGTTGTTTTTGATAGAGTGGTAGAATGTATCCAAGCACCCAACATGGGTAGGATACTATCCCTTTACCTTGTAAAGGTGATCCCAGATACATTGAACTACAGACTTGGCTCAAAAATAAACCATATGAAGAAAATGGACATAATGATGCTGGAACGATGGGAAAGGATTCTGTCAAATCAACCACCAGCAGAGACATCCTCCAAGCAGATGAAAATTCAAAAGAAAAAGAAGAAGAAGGATTCTTCCATCTCTTCAAGCTCATCATCCTCCAGAAGGAAATCAAAATCCACCCCAATCGACAATCCTGATCTCACAACATCTGAAGAAGAAGAAGTGGAACAACCTAGGGACAGTATTCCTGACACACAAACATGTACTGATCCAATATTGGAAGTGGTTGCTGAGATCAACAAGGAACAAGGTGAGAAAGAGCAAGAAGAAGAAGAGAGAGAAGTTCCATCTGGATCCCCTGCTATAGCTGAGGGGCAGTTTCTAATAGAGTGGGAGGCTCAGGATGAGATCCCTGCTCAAGATAATACTGAGTTTAACAATGCAACTGTTGAGGGGGAGTCTCAGCATGAGATCCTTGCTCTAGAGAACCTTGATATTAATACTATGGATGTGGGTGGAGAATCTCTAACCAAAAAGAAAAAGGCTGAGAAAATTATCAAAATAGAATCCTCCTCCAGTTCATATATGAGCTATAGAGAAGATTCTTTGTTCAAAGAAGACAGCAGTAGCAGTGCTAGTGTAGCAAGAGCAAATAATGTGGACCTAAGTTCTATACTACCTCAGCTGGAGGGTTTGCTTAACAGTCAAAGAAGATCATTGGAGCAGCATATTGAGGAAAACAACACTAAAATGAAAAATGAATTAATTTTCAAATGAGATTAGTAAGGTTTGAAGTCAACCATCAGATGACTGCAATGAGAGATGAGATGGTCAAGTTTTTCAAAAGAGCTGCTGCTTCTGTGGATTACACAGCTGACCAATTAAATGACATCAAAGAGACTTCAAAGACCATTAAAGCAAAACAAGCAAGTATTGAAAAGACTGCAGATGATGTTCAACGCAATCAGGGCATTTTGACTAACAATATGCAAGTTTTATATCAAGAACAAGTTGCACAAATTTTAACAGGAACTGCCAAAATAGAAGCCAAGTTGCAACAACATGATAATGATATGCTAACTAAGATTGATGTGAGCTCCTCTACATTAAGAAATCAAGTAAAAATGACTACAGATACCATTGATGACCACCTTCTCAAGGTTAAGAAAACAATTGAAGGAGGAGTCAATCATCTAGAGGGTTAGGTTAGATTTCATAAAAATGTACTCAGAGATCATATAGTAGAAGAAGTCATAAAGGGGGAGAGGTCAATAATTAAAGCCATCTCTAATCATGCTATTTGGACCTCCAATTGCATCAGAGGAACCTTAGGCCATCCTCCCATAAACTATGATGATCAAGTTTCTGAATCCAAGCCTGCATCTCCTACCCAAATTCAAAAGAACATTGCTAAGATGTATAGTCCTGAAGATAAGAACAAGAGTAAGAATATTATTTATGAACAAGTAGAATCCAGCAAGAGGAAATTCAGAGAAGAACTTGAAGCAAGGGATGATTAAGAACACTGCTCTCCCTCCTCAAGGGAAATAATTCTGGCAGCATGGGAAGCAGTTAAAGCTAATCCAGGAGAAAGAGAGAATTGGTACTCTAAAATTGAGTGGAGAAAATACAGGAAGCAGGAGGAGCTGAAGATAAAGTTCAAAGCTGACAAGTTGGCTGGGAGATTTCAGGCAAATGCTAAGGAGCCAATTAGATACTTCCCAAAGCCATTTGACTACTTCCAGAGAAGGCAAGAACTTGTTGAAGCTCAAACCAAGAAAGCCAAGAGAGGACCATAAATCAAGGACCCAGAACAACAATAGGACTTGATTTTTTTTAAAAGAATCTCAGACAATGTATTGTGTAAATTGGACAATCTTAATGAGCTCCCAGAGCAAACTGATTTTTTTTTATTATCATCATATATATATGCCTGTGATGTGATCTTTCATTATATCTACATGATTAATTTTGAACTGCTTGTGATGTAGTTCATGTAATCTGTGATTCTGTGCTTATATTATAACTCATGCCTGAGATGTTTTCTCTTATTAGATTGATATGGTAATCTGATTTTATGAAAAGTGTTATATTAATCATATTATGATTTCCTGTATAGAAAATATTGGTTATCTTTGTAAAAAGGGGTATATCATTGAATAAGGTTATGAATTCTTCAAATAGGGGGAGATTGTTGGGACCATTGCCAACAATGTCCTATATTTGGAGAAGTCCATTCCTAAGTCAAAGATATACCTCACAATGTATTTGATATATTATCTAGAATCATTGTGCAGGAGATCAGGTCAAGCTAAATGATCAAGAAATTCATCCAAGTCCACAAGCGTTGAGACACTACACATCGCTCGACGCGTGTGACCCAAAAGCGTTGACCTATGTCTGTTGTCTCAAAGGCAAGGTCACTGACTGAAGATTTGAGACTAAGTCAAAAGAAAGCGTCGAACCAAGGAACATCGCTCGACGCCGTGGAATAAGAAGCGTCGACTGAGTTACACACTGATCAACGCCTTCTTCCTAAAATGCTCTAAGTAAAGGATTGTGCTACAGTACATCTATAGCAAGCTAAGCCACATCGAGATGACGACCATGTCTCGGCGCCTTGTCAATACTAAAGCCGCTAAAGACCATTGAGGATCTAACATCTTGCTGACATGGAGGAGCATCTCAGATGGCGCAGATTGCGGGTTATAAATAGAAGGCACGATCTGTAATTCAGAAGAAGTTCTAGCCATTATCTTCTCCATCTTCCAAGGCGCAATTTGAGGAAGTGTCCAAGGAAGAATATCCAGGAAATTCATCAAGATCTGCCGTTGGCATTCATTTCCTAATCTATAGGTATTGTCGTTGCAATCAAGGATACAAAAGAAAGGTTTCCATTGAAGAGAAGCTGGTGATTAAGATTGACTATCAACCCGAAGAGGCAAGTGTACCTATCGAATTGTAGTACCAAGGTCGTATTTAAAACACGGGGCTGTCAAGTATTACTACTCACGTTTCCAACTATTATCCTACCGTACGATTGGTTGATGATTTTGAGAATTTTCAAATTAAACTACGAGATTACTTGAACGGAAATTCAGAAGAGAAAACTAGCGTTCGATCAAAGAATCACCATGAAAAGAGACGAGAGAGAAATAAAATTTAGTTCTACGATTGCAAAATAATTCTCGACCGTGACGGTTCCGAAAATGAGAGATAGTCTCGCTAGAGCACTAAATCTCCTAACGTAAAGACGGTTTGATCAGAATCTCTTCGCAAATCAAACAGGTCTAAAGTCGCATTATCAAAGTGAACCGCACTATTGGATTTGACTCAAATCCGGAGGATTTACATCATCCTATCTCTAGGGGTGCGTGCAACTCCTTCCTACTTTGAGCGATCTTTCAATTCAATGAGTCTCTCGACTACTATGAAATGAGATCAAGGGCCTACTACCGTATACCGGAAATACGGAGTCGACGCAAAATATTTCAAAGAAGGATCGAGAATAATTTAAGCAAAAGCAAAACTAAGACAAAAAAATGATCTCATCTTAATTCATGGATCATCCTGATCGAACACTAAAGAAAATTAGCTACTCATAAACGAAAGAGAAACGAAGATAGAAAAGAAAGCTTGCATTTTCATTAGTAAATAAAAGAGGAGTACAATAATAAAACTAAAATGACAATAATATTCATAAAAGGAAGAGTACAAAACATGGAAAATAAAAGCAACATTACAACTCTCTCTTGATCTCTTCCTTGCTCTCTTGCCAAAAGTTCCTTCAAAGCATGAGGGGTGGGCTCCTTTTATAGATGGAGGGGAAGGTTCTAGAGCATTGAAGAAGTGGAGGGAGACCAAGGGGTGGACGGCCACAAGCATGGGAGAATGCATGAATTTCATTTATGGGAGGAGAGAGGGAGAGGCTCATGCATGGGAAAATACATGCATGAATTAAATATGAGGAGGGATAAAGGGGTTCATGCATGCATATTAATAAAAAGGAAAATAAAAGAGAGAGAGAGAGAGAGAGAGAGAGAGAGAATGTATGAGAGTTAAATGGAGATGCAAATAAAAAAGGGGGAGAGAGAGGGGGGCCGGCCATGAGCATTGATGGGAGCCATGCATGAATATTCATGCAAAGGTGGCGGTTTGGGGGGGTTGGAGAGCTGATCACGGGCTGCACCAAGGAGTGGAGCTGATTTGGCTTGAGCTCGGGCTGCTTGGGGTTCGGTTTTGATAGTGGAGCTGCTAGGGCCGGACTTGGACAACACATGAAGGGGCTCTGGCTGCTTGGGGTTTGGTTTAGGCTGCACAAAATGGAGACTTCACATCCTACAAAAAAAAAGAAAACATCAAGTTAGTGAATAAAATATAGGGATTTAAAATATAACAAAACATGATATACAAACTTTATTTAAACAAAAGCAAGAGAAATTAAAAGTTAACAAAACATATAATAACAACATGAAATAACAAACATAAAATAACAAACAAACATAAAATAACAAACATACAATAACAAACATACAATAACAAACATAAAAACTTAGCAAACATAAAACGTAAAGGAAATATAATTAAAACTAGGGAAATTTGAACTAAACTAACCTAAAAACGATTACTAAAAGCTAGTCATCAAACTCCCCCATGCTTAAGAGTTTGCTTGCCCCCAAGCAAAAAGAAATCAAAATAGAGGGGAAACAAAAGGAAAATAATTTTTAAGTTGCATAATTAAGAAAACCAAAATGTGGAAAATTAAACTATCCTAATTTTTGTGCTAGCAACTAGTGAGGTGAGAGATCCAAAATAGAAAACTTGAAAGAGGAGACCTAAAAATATTACTAAAACATGAAGAAGGATTACACATTTCTAAATCCCTAAAACAAGACATCCAAAAGTTTTAGGGAAACAAGAAAAACAAAAATATAGAGTTTCTAAATAAACGGTGCATTAAACGAATTACTAGGTTGCTAAAATAGCGACTACCCCTGAATCACCTCAAAATAACCTCCAAATAAATCCATCAATGATGGTGTCCATAGGCTTGTCCGTTCACACTCTCTACTACGCAGATTTGTAACACGTTCTAAAGATCACTAGGACTTAATAGGCGTAATGATTTGGTTTAGGTAAATGATTAGGAGTGGTAATTCAGAGATAGAAGAAAACTAAACACACTAAACCAAAGTTGAGCACAAAAACAAGAATTGAGAAGTACAACATTTTTCAATTCAAGAATAAAAACAAGGCCATGTAATTTTTTTCTTTTCATAATTGGCCAAGAATAAACTTCATTTTTTTTCTTCTTTTGATTTCACACAATTTTTTTTTGATGATGATGATGATATTCTTCTTTTTTGTACTACTTTTTCTAAATGGGAGCTCCAAATGTAGGCTTTCAAGTTTCTTTTCATTTTTCAAACATAACCCCATCACAAAAATGAGTAAACATAAAGCTCAAGGTTTCGTGTGGAAAAAAGGGTTAGGAATTTTGGCTTTGGTGAAAAAGTGAAAAGTGGAGCTTAGACAAAGAAAAAGGAAAAGGCCCAAAATAGTTTGCAATGGTGTATTGTTTAGGTGGGCAAAAAGGCTCAAACGGGTCAAAGGGTGGCCTAGATCATTTCTAAAGTTCCTGAACATCAAAAACTACGCATATGCTTCGAGAGTAGCTAGGGACAAGTTCTAAACACCAAGAAAGAATTATCCCTAAATGAAAAAGTGATTACGCTATTTAGCAACCGTTCCTAGGCAATAACGCCGAATAAAAAGAAAAACTACAATTTGCTAACTTATAGTCCTTAAAAGACTGATGTCTGTATTTAGAGATTGGAAAATCGTAAAACTAAAATATGTTAAACTAATAAGTTTAGAAAACCTATTCAAGAAAATTCTACCTAGGACAAAAGAACCACTTGGGCATACACATCACTAGAAGACGCATAAAAATAAAGATAGAAAATAATTTTTGACTTTGATTTTCAAATAGATTTGATATTTTTTTGGATTTTGGATAGAGCTAAGAAGAGAAATAGTAGTTCTATTGTAATAATTTTTCAAATTTTTGTTTTGTTTTCAATTTTTTTTTAAAGGAAAAAAGGAAAGAAATCGAAACCCTCCCCCATGCTTGAGTTTTTCATTGCCCCTAATGAAAAAGAAAACGAGAAAGAGGAAGAGATAGGGAATGACAAGAAATGCAGTAAATAATAACTAAAAAAAACAGGACTTCCCCGGGTTTGTGAGGCCGAATGCGAATGTCGCTCCCCCATGCTTGCACTTTAGTGACTTGATCATCAGCAGGTATGAATGGATCCATCTTAAAATCAGCAACGTTGGGGCGGCAATCACGAACTTTGAAGTATTTGGGCCACCGGGAGGAAGAACATAATACAAAAATAAATGCAAAAAAAGAACTTGGGCAAGATTCCAAGATTGTTCTTATTTAATTAATACATAATGTTCGAATAAAAAGTTTGATAATAATAAGGTCCATAAAAGTTCCAAATAGTTCCACAAAAAGATAACAATCACGAAATGAATAAAACTTGTTCCTTGTCAGGAGACACCAAATCATTAGAGAAATATAATTTCAGTCGATGACCATTCACTTTAAATTCACCATTGTCTGGGTGCGAAATTAAAACAGTTCCGTACGGAAAAACCTCTTTGACCGTAAATGTTCCAGACCATCGAGACTTAAGTTTACCGGGAAAAAGACGTAAATGTGAATTAAAGAGAAGAACTTGATCGCCTGGTTTAAACGTTTTAGGGTGGCGCAAGTTCTTATCGTGATAAAATTTCGTACGTTATTTATATAGCTTATTATTTTCATAAGCAAACGCTCGCCACTCGTCGAGTTCATTCAATTGATTTTTTCTATGCTCGCCGACTGAGTGCGGATCAAAATTAAAAAATTTCAGTGCCCAATACGCGCGGTGTTCTACTTCTACCGGAAGATGACATGATTTTCCATAGACCAATCGGAAGGGAGTACAACCGATAACGGTCTTGTACGCCGTCCGATAGGCCCAAAGAGCATCGTCTAATTTTAAAGACCAATCTTTACGAGAAGTAGAAACGGTTTTTTCTAGAATTCTTTTGAGTTCCCGATTGACTACCTCGACCTGACCGTTAGTTTGGGGGTGATAAGTGGTGGAAAGTTTATGCGTAACGCCATATTAAGTTAAGACTTTAGTGAGTTGGGCGTTGCAAAAATGACTTCCCCTATCACTAACGATTGCTCGAGGAAAACCAAAACATGAGAACAATTTTTTAAGAAATGAAATCACAACGCAGGCATCATTACTTGGAAGAGCTTGTGCCTCTGCCCATCGAGAAACATAATCTACCGTGACTAAAATATATTTATTACCTAAACTTAAAGGAAACAAGCCTACAAAGTCGATGCCCCATAAGTCAGAAACCTCGCACTCCAAAAAATAATTTTGTTCCATTTCATTTTTATTCGATATGTTTCCGGTCCGTTGGCATCGATCACATCCGCTCACAAAGATTTGAGCATCTTTGAATATGCTTGGCCAATAAAAGCCAGCACTAAGCACTTTGTGGGCGCTGCGGTTTGCTTGATAATGCCCGCCAGTCGGACCTTCATGAACATGTTTTAAGATTTGCTGTCCTTCTTCCCGGGAAACGCGTCTTCTTACCACCTGGTCCACACAAATGCGAAATAGAAAGGGGTCCTCCCAAAAATAATACTTCAACTTAGAAAAGAATTTCTTCTTTTGCTGAGACGAGTACTCTTTTGGGAGGACACGAGCCACAAGATAGTTGGCTAGATCGGCAAACCAGGGAGTAGAGGAAGAAATATTTAAAAGTTGTTCATCCGGGAAAGAATCATTAAGAAAATTTTCGTTTAACATACCTATTTCGGGGTTTTCTAATCGAGAAAGATGATTAGCCGCTAGGTTTTCCGCTCCTTTCTTATCTCGGATCTCCAAGTCAAATTCTTGAAGTAAGAGGATCCAACGGATGAGACGCGGCTTGGCTTCCGGTTTAGAAAGAAGGTACTTCAAAGCGGAATGATCCGTGAAAACTATAATTTTGGACAGCATAATATACGGTCGGAATTTATCAAAAGCGAAAATAATTGCTAAAAGTTCTTTTTCAGTTGTGGTGTAGTTTTCTTGCGCCGAGTTAAGAGTCTTGCTAGCGTAATAGATTGGGTGGAAATTTTTATCAATCCGTTGCCCTAGCACCGCACCTACTGCATAGCTACTCGCATCGCACATTATTTCAAATGGCAAATCCCAGACCGGAGCAATCATAATCGGAGTATTAATTAATTTAGATTTTATTAATTCAAAAGCAGCTAAGCATGATTCGTCAAAATTAAAAGAAATGTCTTTTTCTAAAAGTTGGGTTAGAGGCTTGGTGATTTTTGAAAAGTCCTTAATAAAGCGCCGATAAAACCCCGTGTGGCCTAACAAACTTCTAATCACTTTGATGTTCATAGGCGGTGGCAGTTTTTCGATCACCTCGACCTTAGCTTGATCGACCTCGATTCCCTTAGCAGAAATTTTGTGACCTAGAACTAGACCTTCTCGTACCATAAAATGGCACTTCTCCCAGTTTAAAACAAAGTTTGTTTCTTCGCAGCGTTCTAAAACCTTAGCCAAATTTTGTAAACATGAAGAAAACGAATCACAAAAAACAGAAAAGTCATCCATAAATATTTCCATTATATTTTCTCCATATTTATCGAAAATGGCCAACATACACCTCTGAAAGGTAGCAGGTGCGTTGAAAAGGCCGAAAGGCATCCTACGGTAAGCGAAAGTTCTGAAAGGGCAAGTAAATGTTGTCTTCTCTTGTTCCTCGGGTGCGACAGGGATTTGTAAATACCCCGAGAGATAGTCGAGAAAGCAATAAAAACTATGCCCAAATAAACGTTCTAAAATTTGATCGATAAAAGGGAGGGGAAAATGATCCTTATGAGTGGCGTCATTAAGCTTACGATAATCGATAAACATTCTCCATCCCGTTACCGTCCTAGTCGGGATTAAATCATTATTCTCGTTCGCTACTACCGTGATCCCACCTTTTTTAGGCACAACCTGAACGGGATTAACCCACTTACTATCTGAGATTGGATAAATTATCCCCGCATCTAACAACTTAAGCACCTCTCCCTTCACAACCCCTTTCATGTTTGGATTAAGACGACGTTGAGGTTGGATTACCGTTTTTGAATCATTTTTAACAAAAATTCTGTGGGTGCAAAAAGACGGGCTTATGCCAGAAATGTCGGAAATTTGCCACGCTATAGCTCGACGATGCTTTTGTAGCACTTCGATCAGTTGATCGTTCTCGGATTGAGAAAGAAAAGCAGAGATTATAACGGGCAATTTAGAATTTTTTTCTAAAAAGCATACTTAAGATGATCGGGGAGTGGTTTGAGTTCAAGAGAGGGTGGTTCATCGTAAGAATTTTTTAAAACTTTTTTCTTTTTCAAAAATAAGATTTTCAAAAAAGTTTTGTCTAAAAGTTGGTGGATTTTCAAAATTTGTTTGCGCGGGCATAACCGTGTCTTCAAAAATATTTGGAGAACTTTCAGAAAAGGAGGAAGAAAAATCATTTGAAGAAACATTAGAAAGAAGAAATAAAGAATTATCATTAATCTCATCAAGAAAGAAACATGAGTCGTCGTTTTTTAAAGAATTTTTCATTGAATCATTAATAGAAAACACGACCTCATCATCCCCTACACAAAGAAGAAGCTTCCCATTACTCACATCAATAACCGCTCAAGAGGTGGCTAAGAAGGGACGACCAAGGATAAGAGGGCCTTCGACGTCCTCTTCAATATCGAGAATGACAAAATCCACCGGGAAGATGAATTTGTCGACTTTCACTAATACGTCCTCAACATTTCCTAGTGGATACTTGATCGACCGATCAGCTAATTGGATACTCATATGCGTAGGGCTGAGAGTGCCCAATCCTAGCTTCTTAAACAAAGAAAAAGGCATCAAATTGATGCTCGCACCCAAATCTGCTAACGTGTTTGTCATGAAAAGATTACCAAAAATGCACGGAATAGAAAAGCTACCCAGATCTTTTATCATTTTAGGGAGATTAGTATTTTTAATAACCGCCGAGCACTCTTCATTTAACGTTACATGAGATAAATTTTCCAGTTTCTTTTTGTTTGTTAGCAAATCCTTAAGATATTTAGCGTACTTAGGCATTTGACTAATTGCTTCATGAATGGGTAAATTTATGTGGATTTGCTTAAACATTTCCAGAAAATGTTGGTACTGGTCATCTAGCTTATCCTTCCTAAGCTTAGCGGGGTAGGGCGGCGGAGGAAATTCTTTTAAAATCTCATTACTTTGAAGATTATCTTTTTCTTTTTCAAAAATATTTTTTTCTTTTTCACTTCCTAAATTAGTTTCCTTAATGATTACTTGTTCATCATCAGCATGAGAGGCAATAATCTCTGGCTCTTCCCTTGTCGTGGGCTCGTGGACTACTTTGCCGCTCCGAAGGGTGATCACTTTCGCGTGTTCCCTTGGATTTGGCTCAGTATTTGAGGGAAAAGTCCCAGGTGGTCTCTCATAGATAGCCTTAGCTAGTTGGCCGACCGTGGTTTCAAGATTTTTCATCGACCCTGTTAAATTTCTAATGGTCGCCTCGTTCAAATTTATATATTTCGAAAGCATTTCCTCCAAAGATGGAGGTTTTGGAAAATTTTGATTTTGATTTTGTGGTGGTGGTGGAGTGAAATCATGTGGTGGGCGTGCGATGTTTGCGGGATTACTCCTCGAAAAATTTGGATGATTACGCCATCCGGGGTGATACGAATTAGACGCAGCATTAAAACCAGGAGGAGCAGAAAAAGCAGAAAAATTAGAAAAAAAATTTTGAGCAGGCCTGTGTATGTTCCCCAGATATTCCACCTGCTCGGCAGCAGCAACATTTGCATGTTCATGTACCTGAATAGCGGAGGCAGCAGTCATCACCGTTACTTTCTTGTTCAGCATTTCTACTTGAAGCGCCAGTTGGGACACGGAGTCCACTTCGTAGATACCTGCAGGTTTAATTGAACGAGACCTAGGCGAATTCCACTGATAGGTGTTCATCGCTATGTCCTCGTTAAGCTCAAGAGCACCCTCCAGAGTTTTTCGGTTCAAAGAACCACCGGATGCGGCGTCTATCATTTGCTTTGTCTCTTGATTTAGCCCGTTATAGAATGTCTGGACTTGTAACCATACAGGCAGAGCATGAATGGGGCAGCGTCTCAAAAGATCTTTGAACCTCTCCCAAGTGTCATAGAGGGTATCAGAATCGATTTGACTAAAAGAACAAATATCAGTTTGAAGTTTAGCAGTTTTAGCAGGGGGGGGGGAATACCTAGCAAGAAATTTTTCTGTTAAAATGTCCCAAGTAGTGATTGATCCTCTTGGGAGAGAACTCAACCACTGTTTGGATTTTGTTCTTAAGGAGAAGGGGAAGAGTCTTAGCCTAATCGCATCGTCTGAGACACCATTAATTTTGAAGGTATCACAGATCTCAAGGAAGCTAGTAATATGCAAGTTCGGATCTTCATCTGGTAATCCGTCAAACTGCGCATATTGCTGCACCATTTGTATAGTGTCGGGCTTAAGCTCAAAATTATTGTCCGCAATTGCAGGTCAAACAATACTTGATTCTGTCCCCTCCAGGTTGGGTCTAGCATATTCAGACATAGTCCTTTGCTGAACATTACCTGGGTTGGGATCTCCCATTTCAGAATTAAGATCACAATCACCGTTAGAATCCTCAACCGTCTCCTGAGAAGTGGAACCACCGAATCGTAAATTTCTCCGAAAGGAGCGTTCGATTTCGGGGTCCAAATCAACAAGTAATGACGAATTCGTGCGGGTCATGCACTAGCAGAAAGAAAAGGGGAAGAGGGAAAATGACCGAAAGTGAAGAAAAACCAAAATTAAAAATGATAATGATTTTTTTTCTCTCTTTTTTTTGCAGATTATATTAGTCCTGGACTTCCCGAGATCTGCCCTGTGAGGGGTTCGTGATAGTGCATTATTTATAGTTATTTTTATATAGTATTTTAGTAGTAATTAATTAGTTTTTATATAATTTTAATTTAATATATATCTAATTTGCTTTGTTTTATATTTTCAGGGACTTTGGGGCTGCTAATAGCAATTTCAAGCACATAGCCGTGTTCAGGGGAAATTCTGGAGCATTTCTGCAAAAACCCTCAATACACGCCCCAGGTCACGGGCGTGACCTAGGGGCGTGACCATGGCCACGACCGTGTATCGCTTTCAGCTCACAGAACTCGCTGCCACGTCGGATTAAAGTTACACGCCCCAGGTCACGGGCGTGACCGGGGGCGTGACCTTCAAGTCACGGGCGTGACTCGCCCAACAAGCATTCAATTCAAGCAGTTTCTGCCGCCGAGTCGTTCCAGCTTACACGCCCTTGGTCACGGGCGTGACCGTGGCCGTGCCCTCTCCCTCAACTGCCAAATTAACTCCAGATCGCGCCGTTTCCCGCCGTTTCCTGACTCGGTCAAGACACGCCCTAGGTCACGGGCGTGACCTAGGCCGTGACCCGTCGAGATGATCAATTTTGGCGGTTTTTCTTCCCCAACGTTCCCGGGCTTTCAAGACGCAATTACGCAGCTTACACGCCCTTGGTCACGGGCGTGACCAAGGGCGTGACTCAGCAATTTTCTGCCTATAAAAGCCAGCTGCTGCCAAAGTGATGGGCATCCAGGCCATGCTTAGTTTGGATCGTTTCTAGTATAGGTTTTCTGCATTATTCTTAGTGTAACTTTATTTTATGTCTTGTCTTTTTTAATTCCTAGCTTAGATTTACTTTACATGCAATTGTACTTTTCTTTACTTAGAAATAAAAATATCTTTCTTCTCAATTATGTTTTGTTAATTTTCAAAGTATTTTGTCGGATGAATTCTTAAGCTTTTATCTTTTCAAAATCTCTTATTCATAGTTTAGTTTGGAAAACTAAGATTTACCGTTGATTTGCAATTTTTGGTTTCATATTTCTAGGGTATGATAATCAAGTTTGATCCGTATTTTAGTGTATCGAGAGATCCGTAAATACGGGTAGATCGCTCATCGGTAAAAAGAGTTGTATGCATTCCTCGAGAGAGGGTGACGCAAATCTTCCGGATTGGAGTCAAATCCAATAGTGGGGCTCATCGCATAAAGCAAGCTTAGGGGTTTCGACTGGCCGAGGGGTCTTAATCGATCAACCTAAGGTTAGGTGGTAGTTCTCTCGAGAGAGGTTCTATCATATTTTGGGAACCTCCACGGTCAAGTTTGTCTAAATCGATTTCTTTTGAATTCTAGATTTACAAAACATTTCACATAAGAATGATTCCCGATCAAATGTTTCTTTTCTTCTAATTATTTTCAAAACTCTATTTTACTGCCGATAAAATAATAATAATTTGCGTGAGTAGAAGTAATCAACAGACCCGTGGAATACGACACTTGATATTTATTTGTTTTGAATATCCTATGCTATGAATGATAGGTGCTCTTGCCTATAGTTCGTAGAATTTGGAGAAAATTATTTACATCCTAAATCTTAGCTATCAAGTTTTTGGCGCCGTTGCCGGGGAATATTTTTGTTGATATTTTGAAAGCGTGAATTTTATTACTTTTATCATTCTCTTTCTCCACCCCCATTTCTCTTTTTGATTTATTTTCAAATTTCATTATATTAAGTGACGATTGTTCAATTTTCTTTCTTCAAAAATGTTATCTCAATTGGCCGCCAAAGTTGCCGAGCTTCAAAATAAAGTCAATCTTTTGGAAGCCGCACGGAAGCGCCAAATTATTTGTAATTTTTGTGGAGCACCACATCGAAGTGAGGATTGTTATATTCATTTTTACCCTCAAAGTTTTTCTTATGGAAATAATTTTGAGTTTATTTATGAAAACAATTATTCAAACTTTGATGAAAATAATTCATCTAGTTTTCATGCGAATGATTTTTCTGATTCTAATAATATATCTTCTTGCTCCGATATTAATTATTCATGGTGGCAAGATCACCCGGATAGTTTTCGGTGCGATGAAGGAAATCCAGTCAATCAAGATTTTCACTCCTCCTCTTTTACCGCACAAAATTCTTTTTCTTCTACTCTTGGGTATTCTCCAGATTCTATTTGTCAAAATTTAAATATCTTTACCCAAGCTCAAGAAGAACTTCTTTACCACGAATTTAAAAGAGTCATGGAGACACCGGACGAAATTAAAGAAGAACATGTTTCATCTCCTCCTCCGCCCGAATCTCCTCCTATTTTTCATGAATTTTCTCTCTCGCCAATTATTCACTTTGAAAGTGAAATTCATGAAAATATTGTGTCCCATGAATTTAGTCCACTTGGAATTTCAAATATATTTTTGGATACGAATTTTATTTTTGAAAATGAACAACCGGAGCTTAATCATGTATTTTCACAAGAAACTCCTCCTTGTGAAAATTTTTCTGACTCGCTTAATCTTGATTCTTTTTATACTAACGATTTTCATGTAGAGGATGAGCCGTTGCAACCAAACGTCTTCACCGATTCATTTGCCGCTCATCTCCAACAATCCAAATTACCTAAGGTATGTATAGGTAATTTGGATTCACAATTTCACGCTAACGGACAACGGAAGAATCAAGAGTATAGCGGAGGAGTCGCCGGGCAACGGATTTCGGCATGCTCACCTGAGCGTGAATTAAGGGAGTTGCCTGTGCATTTTCAATTTTATTTTCCTTTTTCCTAACAATAACCGTCTAGCTTAAAGACGGGAAAAAGAAAGCGCTCTTGGGAGGCACCCCTTGCTTATCATTATTTTTCTTGCAATTTACTTTTTATGCATTTTATTTACTTTTCCCTCCTACTTGGCTTATCAACATTGGGGACAATGTTTATTTTTAAGTATGGGGGTGTATTCTCCTATATTCAGTTTTTATTAAAAATCCAAAAAAATTAGAAAATCTTTTTCAAAACTCACAAAAAAAAATTGATTTTTTTTTATTCTTTATTTTCAATTTTGTTATAAAAATTTACAAAATTCAAAAAATGTTTTCATTTAAAAAAACTATTTTAATTTCCAATAAAATAAATTTTGTAATATTAAATTTCTCCAAACTTCATTTATGCAAAATTGATTTTAATTATGAGTTTTCTTTATAGGCTTTTTAAAGAGTTTTCTTTTTATGTAGTTTTAATCTTATATTTCTCTTCAAAATATGTTAGATTTAATTTTTAGATGAATTTGATTTAATGAGTTTTTCATTATCTTGATTTGCTTAGAATATTTCTTAGTTTTACTTTCTCTCTTTAAAATATCATAATTCAATTTTGTAGTAATTGTGTTAAATATCTCTAGATTTTACTTATATTAACTTGAACTCATAGTTTCTTGTAGATTGCTCAAATTATTTTCTATGCTCTTAAAATGTTTCTTTGGAATTTGTTTAGCCTTTAAACCCTAGCCCTTCCCCTACCTTTTTGTTAAACCCATTGTTTGGCATAAAAAAGGTTTGAAAAGATCATATGTCATGGAATGAGAGGATAAAATTCATCATTCCTAAACATATGCACCCAAATTAGTAAAAGATTATATGGCATGGAGTTGAGAGGATAAAATTCATCACTCCTAAACATATACATTTGGGATATAAAGAAGAAGAAATTAAAAAAAAAAAAAAGATGGAAATGAGAGGATAAAATTCATCATTTCCCATATACAAAGTAACTTCTTCAATGCCAATTTTACCCCATTTAGCCAAGTTCACTTGTTTATCCAAGATATTATTGAGAGAGCATAGTTAATATTTTGTAGTTTTCTAAAAGTTTCTCATGATTGTAAAGTTCTTATAATTTTAATCTTGGAATATTTTGCTTAATTCAATGCAATTTTGTTTATGAAGATTTAGTTAGAGAATTTCAAAACTAAAATTTATTCTACTCATTTCAATTTATGAATTATTAATTATTTCTTATAAATCTGAATTTTAATTTCTTAACTTATTTTGACATGAGTTTTATGAGATTTGAAGTGCATAATTTGAAGTAAATCCTTTTGGAAATGTCCTATAAATTCTTCTCATACTTATAAATTAGTTTTTGCTCTGGAATAGCAAAAGCTTAAGTATGGGGGTATTTGATAGTGCATTATTTATAGTTATTTTTATATAGTATTTTAGTAGTAATTAATTAGTTTTTATATAATTTTAATTTAATATATATCTAATTTGCTTTGTTTTATATTTTCAGGGACTTTGGGGCTGCTAATAGCAATTTCAAGCACATAGCCGTGTTCAGGGGAAATTCTGGAGCATTTCTGCAAAAACCCTCAATACACACCCCAGGTCACGGGCGTGACCTAGGGGCGTGACCATGGCCACGACCGTGTATCGCTTTCAGCTCACAGAACTCGCTGCCACGTCGGATTAAAGTTACACGCCCCAGGTCACGGGCGTGACCGGGGGCGTGACCTTCAAGTCACGGGCGTGACTCGCCCAACAAGCATTCAATTCAAGCAGTTTCTGCCGCCGAGTCGTTCCAGCTTACACGCCCTTGGTCACGGGCGTGACCGTGGCCGTTCCCTCTCCCTCAACTGCCAAATTAACTCCAGATCGCGCCGTTTCCCGCCGTTTCCTGACTCGGTCAAGACACGCCCTAGGTCACGGGCGTGACCTAGGCCGTGACCCGTCGAGATGATCAATTTTGGCAGTTTTTCTTCCCCAACGTTCCCGGGCTTTCAAGACGCAATTACGCAGCTTACACGCCCTTGGTCACGGGCGTGACCAAGGGCGTGACTCAGCAATTTTCTGCCTATAAAAGCCAGCTGCTGCCAAAGTGATGGGCATCCAGGCCATGCTTAGTTTGGATCGTTTCTAGTATAGGTTTTCTGCATTATTCTTAGTGTAACTTTATTTTATGTCTTGTCTTTTTTAATTCCTAGCTTAGATTTACTTTACATGCAATTGTACTTTTCTTTACTTAGAAATAAAAATATCTTTCTTCTCAATTATGTTTTGTTAATTTTCAAAGTATTTTGTCGGATGAATTCTTAAGCTTTTCTTTTTTCAAAATTTCTTATTCATAGTTTAGTTTGGAAAACTAAGATTTACCGTTGATTTGCAATTTTTGGTTTCATATTTCTAGGGTATGATAATCAAGTTTGATCCGTATTTTAGTGTATCGAGAGATCCGTAAATACGGGTAGATCGCTCATCGGTAAAAAGAGTTGTATGCATTCCTCGAGAGAGGGTGACGCAAATCTTCCGGATTGGAGTCAAATCCAATAGTGGGGCTCATCGCATAAAGCAAGCTTAGGGGTTTCGACTGGCCGAGGGGTCTTAATCGATCAACCTAAGGTTAGGTGGTAGTTCTCTCGAGAGAGGTTCTATCATATTTTGGGAACCTCCACGGTCAAGTTTGTCTAAATCGATTTCTTTTGAATTCTAGATTTACAAAACATTTCACTTAAGAATGATTCCCGATCAAATGTTTCTTTTCTTCTAATTATTTTCAAAACTCTATTTTACTGCCGATAAAATAATAATAATTTGCGTGAGTAGAAGTAATCAACAGACCCGTGGAATACGACACTTGATATTTATTTGTTTTGAATATCCTATGCTATGAATGATAGGTGCTCTTGCCTATAGTTCGTAGAATTTGGAGAAAATTATTTACATCCTAAATCTTAGCTATCAGTTCGCAACGGTACGAGAGAGAAATAAAATTTAGTTCTACGATTGCAAAATAAATCTCGACCGTGACGGTTCCGAAAATGAGAGATAGTCTCGCTAGAGCACTAAATCTCCTAACGTAAAGACGGTTTGATCGGAATCTCTTTGCAAATCAATCAGGTCTAAAGTTGCATTATCGAAGTGAACCGCACTATTGGATTTGACTCCAATCCGGAGGATTTACGTCATCCTATCTCTAGGGGTGCGTGCAACTCCTTCCTACTTTGAGCGATCTTTCAATTCAATGAGTCTCTCGACTACTATGAAATGAGATCAAGGGCCTACTATCGTATACTGGAAATATGGAGTCGACGCAAAATATTTCAAAGAAGGATCGAGAATAATTTAAACAAAAGCAAAACTAAGACATAAAAAATGAACTCATCTTAATTCATGTTTCATCGTGATCGAACGCTAAAGAAAATTAGCTACTCATAAGCGAAAGAGAAACGAAGATAGAAAAGAAAGCTTGCATTTTCAATAGTAAATAAAAGAGGAGTACAATAATTAAACTAAAAGGACAATAATATTCTTAAAAAGGAAGAGTACAAAACATGGAAAATAAAAGCAACATTACAACTCTCTCTTGATCTCTTCCTTGCTCTCTTGCCAAAAGTTCCTTCAAAGCATGAGGGGTGGGCACCTTTAATAGATGGAGGGGAAGGTTCTAGAGCATTGAAGAAGTGGAGGGAGACAAAGGGGTGGCCGGCCACAAGCATGGGAGAATGCATGAATTTCATTTATGGGAGGAGAGAGGGAGAGGCTCATGCATGGGAAAATACATGCATGAATTAAATAGGAGGAGGGAGAAAGGGGTTCATGCATGCATATTAATAAAAAGGAAAATAAAAGAGAGAGAGAGGGAATGTATGAGAGTTAAATGGAGATGCAAATAAAAAAGGGGGAGAGAGAGGGGGGCCGGCCATGAGCATTGATGGGAGCCATGCATGAATATTCATGCAAAGGTGGCGGTTTGGGGGGTTGGAGAGCTGCTCACGGGCTGCACCAAGGAGTGGAGCTGATTTGGATTGAGCTCGGGCTGCTTGGGGTTCGGTTTTGATAGGGGAGCTGCTCGGGCTGGACTTGGACAGCACATGAAGGGGCTCGGGCTGCTTGGGGTTCGGTTTAGGCTGCACCAAATGGAGACTTCACATCCTACAAAAAAAGAAAACATCAAGTTAGTGAATAAAATATAGGGATTTAAAATATAACAAAACATGATATACAAACATTATTTAAACAAAAGCAAGAGAAATTAAAAGTTAACAAAACATAGAATAACAACATGAAATAACAAACATAAAATAACAAACAAACATAAAATAACAAACATACAATAACAAACATACAATAACAAACATAAGAACTTAGCAAACATAAAACGTAAAGGAAATATAATTAAAACTAGGGAAATTAGAACTAAACTAACGTAAAAACGATGACTAAAAGCTAGTCATCAGAAGCAAAGTTTTTATCCTGCAAATCAAAGGCTCTCGAAAGAAGAATCAGAAGAAATATTCTCTTCCTTCAGAATCATTTTGACGTGAGGAAATCATTTCAGCAATCTGTTGCTGAAATTTTCTGAAGAGAGAAGGTCAAGGAGGAAGAACCTATCTTCCTAAAGAATAACAGTCATCACAACCTGTGTGATTCAAGAAGACGATTTTGCTGTTGCTGATCTGTTGAAGAATTCTGCCTGATCATTCAGATAGAATGAAAAGACTCTACACATTGAAGAACTTGAGTCTGGTGATATTAGAATCAATTTTCAATTCCTGTAGGATCTGAATTGTCAGATCTGAGTGTAGGATCTTTTGTGATCTAAGCCGTAGGATCCAAGGTTGGACCTGAGTGTAGGCCTGTGGTTATAAAGGCTGAGGTAGGACTTTGGTAAGTCTGAGAATGTATGATCTATTGAGATCTGAGACTGTAAGATCTGTTGAGATCTGAGCTGTAAGACCTTTTGTGGTCTGAGATTTGGAGGAGATATAAGCCTTATCTGGCACACTGCCAGAGGGGAGAAGGGGGAAAGTGGATGTACCCTAGATAGCGGAACCACTATAAAATTCTATGTGTTTGAGATTGTTTCTTGAAAGCTCTGATTATAACTCACATACACTTAGGATTTGATCAAGAACTTAAATATAATTTAAAATAACCTATTCACCCCCCCCCCCCCCCCCCCTCTAGGTGATTAGCTACCCTTAAATAAAGACTTTCACATTCATCAGCTTATAGGGAGTTTTCTTGTGGTCTTTGATGATGGAGACCCTATTTATCATATAACAGGTTGTATTGACAGCCTCTGCCCAAAAGTATTCTAGTAGAGAGGAGTCACTCATCATTGTCCTCCTAGCCTTTATTAAGGTTCTATTTTTCTTCTCCGCAACTCCATTTTGTTGAGGAGTTCTAGGTGAGGAAAAATTCTTCGGAGATACCCAGCTCTTGGCAAAATTCTGTCATGGATCCTGACTAAAATTTTGTACCATGGTCACTTTTAAACTTGAACACAGTACAACTCATTTCATTTTGGATCTGTCTGAGAAAGTTCTTCATGTTTTCTAAGGTATCTGACTTAATTTTACGGAAGAACACCCAAGTGAACCTTGAGTAGTCATCAACTACTACAAAGGTATAGGCCCCCTCCTAAGCTGTGATCTTACATAGGACCAAACAAATCCATGTGCAGCATAAACAGGCACCTTGAGGAATCTTTGTTAGAGATGCTCTTAAAGCTGGTCCTAGTTTGCTTGCTAAGTTGGCATGACTGATAGGGACCTTCTTTAATGCACTTAATGTTGGGTCCATTTCTAAATAGGTCTTGAGAGAAAAGCTTGCTTGTGGTTTTGTAATTAATGTAAGCAAGTCTCTTGTGCCATTGAACATAGAGAGCCTCTTTCTCATTAGCCATAAAGTACATTGGCATGGAAGAATTTGAGTGAAAGAAATTAAGACAATAAATATTTCCACTCCTAGTGCCAGTTAAGGTAGCCTCAAAATCTAAGGACTTCTTAACTATGCACATATCCTTGTAGAAGACAATACCATAACCTAGATCATAAAATTGACTTATGCTTATGAGATTGTGATTCAATCCTTCCACATAAGCTACCTTTGTGATGGTGACTAAGCCATTAGAAATGTTACCATAACCTTTGGTCACCCTTTTTTCGGAACCTCCAAATATGACTATTGGTCCATTATCCACACGGGTGAAGTTTCTCAGATAGCTCCTTACTCCAGTAATATGCCTAGAGCAACCACCGTCCAAATTCCAAATGTGTGATTGGTTGGCATTTGGACATACTTGCAAGAAAAATTACTTACCCTTAGATACGCAATTGGATTTGGGTCCTTGGTTTCTATTAGGGAGATAAATTGAAGCACCATATCTTTAAGTACTATGCACTCTTTTTGCACTAGGCACTATTAGGTTGAACCAACAGTCCAAGGCAAAATGACCAACCTCCCACAACACCAACACTCATACTTATTGTGTCTTCTCTTCTACCTCACCATCTAGGTAGGATGGCAATATTGGTGGGCATGAGTGAAGATAACTAGTCTAACAGGTCTTGGGTGAACCTCAAAAGTGTGACTATGTAGTGGAGATGGTCACAACCTTTTGGTTCACCTTCTTGGGAGAAGGCTTGGGGGGAACTGTCTTTCCCTTGGTTTTGGGTGTTGTTGCTGCAGGTCCATGGACAAAGGGACTAGGATTCTTCATTTGAATCTCTTCATGAGGTGCTTTAAAAGCACTCAGCCCAAAGCTTGCTCTTCTTTTTGTGATAGAGGACTTACTACCACTTGGTGAGCATGCATTGGTCAAATGACTGATAAGTAGTTTTTATATAACTTTTTAATCGAAATTTTTGTAATTATTTAATACGATTTTTTCTTTTTTCATGTCAATTTTAGGTTATAAGTAGTTCTTTTGTAATTTTGATTCTAACTTAGCTTAATTTCAATTTTTGTTGAATTTTGGGACAAATTGGAGAAAAATAGCATGTCACTCCCTCGGTCACGCCCATGACCGAGGGCGTGTAACCTAAAGATTAGTCCAGAATTGATGTCGCACTGATTGAGCCAGTCTACAGTAAGTTATGCCCTCAGTCATGCCCATGACCCACAGTCACGCCCGTGACCAAGGGAGTGTAAACATAGATTCTTCCATGCAAGCTGCCGTTGTGACGTGGAGATGCCGTCGAGAAGTCAACCTAAGTCACGCCCGTGACCCAGATGTCACACCCGTGACTTTCCCGCATGATCTCTGCTCCCCGCCGCGTGGCAATCAGACCCATGCTGCATTAAATGAAGCTGTCCAGGTACACGCCCTCGGTCACAGGCGTGACCTAAGGGGTGTAATGTCCTTTCTCAACCGCCGTCACGCAAGAGCCATGCCACCGTCCCAGCTGATGCAGAACAGTTGTTACATGCCCTAGGTCATGCCCGTGACCGAGGGCGTGTAACTTGAAATTTTTTTCTATAAATTTCAGATGCAAGACCCCATTTTTTTTCTTTTCAAACATCCGGGTCTTAGGCCCAGAACTGCTGCTTTGCCGTGACACCCTCGCTCGGGAAGGTCGCCCGCCGATCCTGCCGGCCAAATCGATCACAAAAAAAGTAAAGCTTAAACAACTTATAGAAGCCAAGTCCACATTGCATAGAAAAGTAAATCATCATATAAATATGTCCACATAAACATAACTGAAATGAAAGATAGAGATAACAAGGGCTCCTGCCCGATACATCAAAATCCTCACTACAATTTTACTCGCGGAAGCATGACCTACTAAAACTAATAAGTCACTCACGGATCCTGTCATTGGTGCTCCTGTGCTAGACTATCCCGACTCCATCTGCACCGGCCTCTGGTGCTGCTCCTTCTCCGCGGTCTCCTAAAATGATAAGGTCCACCGACCGTCAGTCAAACTAGACTCAGCCAATCCCCCACCCCTCCCCCGGTGACTCCTAGGCATCGTGCGGGAAGGATGAAGCGGAGGACAACAAAGGGTATAAACAAAAGCAGATGACGTCGGATCTAGTCTACAGGAAATGTTCTACACTACACATGTGTTTATATATATATTTGAAGCAGCAAATAAAGCATAGTAAAGAGCAAGTATAGAACGGTAAGTAAAGACAAGCATACAATAGAAAAGTAACCATTGACTTATAGGAATGCCCATACAAACCTATAAACCAAGGGGTCGTTTAGCAGAGCCTATCGTATGAAAATTCCCATACCAATTTATACGATAGGGGTAGGGGTGGAAATGCAATGCTTATGCCATGACATGCAGAGTTATGCAGTTAATGCTATGTTCATATAAGTGCAACTCACACACTTTGACTATATGCGCATAGTGTACAACCCCGATATTCGCCAGGCGACATGACGAAGAGGCAAGAAAGGCCAAAGGGCCAGAGGCCTCGCGGGAGGGGCCTCGGAGAAGGCCCTCTCAAAGTACCCGCTAAGAGGCGAGCGAGAAGTATGCGAAGGGGTGGTCTCGCGAGAGGGCTCGCGAGACTAGATCTCGGCTGAAGGGGGTCAGCGAAGTCCTCACAGGATGATCTTCTAGGTGGGGGGGTTCGCGAGCAGAACCGGCGAGAGGACCCGCGAGGGCGCTCGGCCGCGAGGTTCTCGCACCCTTCTTGGCCCATAGGCTGATGGGGGCAAATTTTTGTTTTACCCTGGGTGGTCTGCCTTTAGCGTCTCCGAACAACGGAGTTTGGCTATTAGCAGACCAATTTTGGGTACGGATAGCCACTTCAGAAGGCGGAATCCTGCTATTTACAAGCCAGATCCAAAATCCTATAAATAAGACCTAAAGGGCACCTTTGGAGAGGACTTCACTTGAGCTTCTCTCTCCTCAGGCTCTCCTTGGTTAGCATTTCCAGAGCTCTCCAAGGTGCCCGAGTCTCAGCTTTTGGCTTGGGAGGGGAAGCAGTCAACGATCTTCCGGGTTAGTGGAGGGACCTCCTCACTGCGACTAAGGTCTTAGTCTTCTTCCTAGTCTTCAGTCTACCCTCTCCAAGGGATAAGTAAGGGCTAGTTGCCCCTCACCTCGGTGAGGGCCCCGAGCTTCACAAGAGTCCGAGAAATCGATTTCAACATTTTGGTGCGGTGAGCGTGGAGCGTGGCTGGTTCAAGAAAATTCTGAGGAAGAGATATGACTGGAGGCGAGGACCATGGCGAGGACCCCAGTAAGACACCCCGGGTGGTGATGACGAGAATGCTCACAGATTTCAGAAGGGAGGTGCTCGACACTTTAGGATTCACGGTCGCAGCGCTGCGAAGCTAGTTCGCGACCCCAGCTTCTCAGGTGACCCCTCCCCCGATAGCTGCCGACAAGAACACCCCGGGGGGAAGGGTAGGAAAAGAAGTTGCCGCCGGGTCGGCACAAGACCTGGAAGGGAGAGTGCTGTTCGCCAGCCCGGCGAGCTCGGTGCCGGCGAGTACTGCTCCAGCAAGCGCGACGCAGGCGAGCGCATGCCAGGAAGAGGCGACAACTGTGGGGGTGGTGCAGGAGAGCGCCGTTCTCGCGAGTGCTGTCCCAGCGAGCTCAAGTCTGACGAGGGAGCTCGGGGGGAGAGCGGAGACAGAAATGATGGAAGGAGGGGGGATTCCCTTTTGCGAGCTGGTACTTACCGCACCCGTCCTGATGGGGTTCAGGGAGTGGGACAGGGTATACTACAACGGTAGGGATGACCTTGTCCAGCATCTGGAGTCGTTCGAAGACTCGGCCTCCATCAGGCCGATGCCGGATGCTTTTAAGTGCCAGCTCTTCGCCGTCACTCTCAAGGAGCAGGCCAGGGAGTGGTTCCACCAACTCCCAGCAGGTTCGATCTACGCGTTCGAGGACTTGCGACGAAGATTTCTTCTAAGGTTCTCGACCTCAAAGAAGAGGAAGAAGGATGCGGAGTCCCTCTTCAAAGTGAAGCAGTTGTCTAGGGAGTCGCTGGCCCGCTATGCAGACCGATTACAGGAGGAGGTGCAACTCACGCAGGAGATGTCGGGGTTTGCACTCCAGCTTGCCTTCACGGTCTGGATGAAGGAGAGCTTTTTCAAAATGGCGCTGAAGAGGAAGGCCCCCGTCTCCTATGAGGAGCTGATGGAGAGGGTGGCGGAGGAAGTCGCGAGTGAGGAGGCCAACCCGGAGCTCACCAAGAGGCTGGCAAAGCTCAGTGAGCCGGAGGTCAGGCCCCAGGATGCAAGGAGAAGAGAAGAGCCCAGGGCTCTGGAAGGGGAGTGGAGACAACAGGGTGGAGGAGTGCAAATGTCGGGGAGAGGTTTCGGCCCCGAAAGGGGGAACTACTATGGGGGTCAAGGGAGACCCCACCAGTTGGTGTGGAGGCAGGGCTCGTTGCAGATGCCTCCCCCACCCCAACAGGCTATGGCAATTGGCCGGGGAAGGGGGAGAGGAAGGAGAGGCGAGGTGGAAAAGGCAGCCGCTAGGAGGAGGAGGAATAGGATGGCGGAAGCTGAGAGAGGGGAGGTGAAGTTGCCATACTGTATCTTCCACGATGAGGAAGGACATGCAATGGAGACCTGGCCAGAGTTCCTGGAGTCGAAAAGGCCCAGGGCGCCTGCGTCGCGGCAGCAACAGCAAGTGAGGATTGAAGAGGTCCTGCCCCAGGAGGACAAGGAAAGGTGTGAAGACCGGGCCGACGTGGGGTCCCGAGGGGGGATCGGAGTGATCCACGGAGGAGTTGGGGTGGAAGCAACCCGCAAGGCGAGCCTCCATACCATCTATCGCCGGAGTGTGGCTTCAACGTCCACTACTCCACCCCCCGCCGAAAAAATTATTTTCTCTCAGAAGGATATGTCGGGCCACGAGGACCTATTTTGCTATGCGTTGGTCATCCAGACCGCCATC
Organism: Dactylorhiza incarnata; assembly: GCA_033032865.1. Classification (NCBI taxonomy): domain Eukaryota; kingdom Viridiplantae; phylum Streptophyta; class Magnoliopsida; order Asparagales; family Orchidaceae; genus Dactylorhiza; species Dactylorhiza incarnata. The sequence goes on along the minus strand of JAWHQI010000124.1, from coordinate 1,110,034 downwards.
AAGAACTTCACGGTGTCCCGGGTCCTCGTGGACAACGGAAGCTCCGTCAACGTCATCTTCAAGAAGGAGTTTGATGAAATGAAGGTGGAGAGCAAGAGGGTGCTGGCCTCAGATGGCCCTTTGTTTGGGTTCTCTGGAGAGAGGAAGGAAGTGGAGGCTGGAGTGGGGATACATGTGGTCCTAGCCGGGCAATCTCGGAATTGCCGTTTTGTTATAGTGGACGCCCCAAGCAGCTACAACGCTATCTTCAGACGACCGGTCATCAGCGCCTTCCGCTGCGTCCCGTCCACTTTCCACCAGTGCCTGAAATTCAATTTGGGAGGAGTTCAGATCTGGGTGAGGGGGGATCCTAAGGTGGCAAGACAGTGCTATGTAACGGCTGTCAATACCATCGCCTGGATGAAGGAAGCTGAGGAGTTGGAGCAGGCAATGGAGGAAGCGGCCAAGGTCGGAGAGGGGAGGGAGCTAGAAGAAGAAAGAAGAGGAGAGTAAGTTCATGCCCAGGAAGGGGTCGCTGAGGGATCCCGGACGGAGGAAGGAGAGGAAGAAGAAAAAAGAGAAAGGACCTCAGAAGGAGAGGTAGGGGATTCGATGGAGGTAGATGAGAAGGAAGAGGGAGAGAAGAGGGGAGAAGGAGAAGTTCATGCCCAGGAAGGGGTTGCTGAGGGACCCCGGGCGGAGGAAGGAGAGGAAGAGGAGAAAGGAGAGAAGGCCCTAGGAGGAGAGGAAGAGGAACTGATGATGGTGGAAGAGGCGGAAGGAGAAACCCAAGTGCTCGCTTGTGATGGGGAGGAGGAGAAGGCCTGGGGGGAGCAGTCCCGGCTGGAGGCCGTGGAAGAGATCTTGGAACTTGAGGTCACCACCCGGATGGGTGTGGTGGAGAAGGTCCGGGTCAGTGGAGAGCTCGGCCCAGAGGAGAAGGCGGAGATCCTGGCCTGCATTCAGAAGAATGTGGATGTCTTTGCTTGTAGTGTCACAGAGATGCCAGGGATCGATGCAGACGTGGCTTGCCACCGTCTCAACATCGAGCTCGGCACTCTCCCCATTCACCAAAAGAGGAGGGCTATAGCAGGGAAGATGGAGGGACCCATCCGAGAGGAAGTGGGTAAGCTCCTGAAGGTCGGGTTTGTATCGGAGATCCAGTACCCAGGCTGGGTCTCCAATGTTGTCATGGTAAAGAAAGGGGGAGGTAAGTGGAGAATGGGTATTGATTTTTCCTTACTTAATAAATCATGCCCCAAGGATTGCTACCCCTTGCCTCGGATCGATGCGCTGGTTGACTCAGCCGTCTGTTTCCCTGTAATGTCTTTTCTAGATGCTTTTTCAGGTTATCATCAAATCCGTATGCACCCCCGGACATCAAGGATGTCTCTTTCATCACGGGGGACAGATGTTACAGCTATAAAATGATGCCTTTCGGGCTCAAGAATGTGGGGTCCACCTATCAGCGGATGATGGACAGGGTCTTCCGGGAGCAGAAGGGAAGAAATTAGGAGGTGTACGTCGATGACCTCATGGTGAAGAGCCAAGACCTCAGGTCTCACCTCAGAGACCTGGAGGAGACCTTCGGTACCCTACGGAGGTATAAGATGGGCTCAACCCCTTGAAGTGTGTCTTCGGGGTTAGCCGAGGAAAATTCTTAGGTCACTTGCTCACCCCAGCGGGGGTGGAGCCAAACCCAGACAAGGTCAAGGCTATCCTGGAGCGGGGATCACCAAGAAACTCAAAGGAGATCCAGAGCCTCGCAGGTAAGCTGGCTGGACTCAGTAGATTCCTCTCTAACAAAGGAGAAAAGTGTGCACCCTTCTTCAAGTTGCTAAGCGGGAACAAGAAGTTCGAGTGGAGCACGAAGTGCGAAGAGGCCTTCCAGGCTTTGAAGGAGCAGCTCACGCGGACCCCCTACTCCAAGGGTCGAGGCTGGGAGAGGACCTATTCCTGTACCTAGGGGTAGGAGCGGAGGCAGTAAGCTCAGTGTTGATTCGGGAAGAGGGGAGGAAACAATTTCCCATCTATTACGTCATCCGGGTGCTGAGGAAGGCGGAGCTCCGATATCCCATTCTGGAGAAGTTAGCTTTGCACTGGTAGTGGCAGCTCGGAGGCTCAGACCCTACTTTCAAGCACACTCGATCAAGGTAGTGACGGATCACCCGCTTCGCCAGGTCATGGAAGGGGTGGAACACTCGGGAAGGTTGGCCAAATGGTCTGTGGAGTTGAGCGAATTCAATGTCATGTTCGTACCCAGGACGTCAATCAGGGCCTAAACAGTGGCGGACTTCATGGCTGACTATGCAACCGAAGTAGGGGAACAGGAACCACCTCCCCCGGTGGCGTGGAAGCTGTTGGCGGATGGTGCGTCAGGAAAACACTCCTATGGAGGGGGAATCATCCCGGTGAGCACCCAGGGGACAAAGATTGAACAAGCCTTGAACATCCACTTCCCGATTACCAACAACCAAGCAGAGTATGAGGCAGTAATAGTAGGCCTGAGGCTAGCCCGGGAGCTAGGAGTGCAAGACGTGGAGGTCTCAACAGACTCCATGGTGGTGGCATGTAAAATCAGAGGAGAGTTTGAAGCAAAGGACCAGACCCTCCAGCGATACCTGGAGAAGGTCAAGAGGGTCATCAGGCAGTTCCGCGCTTTCTCCATCAAGCACGTACCGAGGGAGGAGAGCACCCAGGCGGACCTCCTGGCCAAGTTCGGTCCCCGAGCAGGGGGGACGGTTTCGGAACTCTTCCGACCCTCTATCGAGGAAGGGGAGTTTATGGAGGTGGATCAGTGGGCTTCGTGGATGGATCCCTTCATCACCTTCGTATCCTCAGGAAAGTTCCCAGAAGGAGACACGGACAAGCGGCGCTTCAGGTATAAGTCAGCCTATTATTCCTTGCATGCAGGAGGACTATATAGAAAGACACTCTCTGGACTCCTGGCCCGTTGTGTTTCCGAAGAGGAGGTTCCGAGAGTCCTGGAGGAAATCCACTCCGTAGAATGCAGCAGTCATTCTGGGAGCCAAACTCGGGAAGGAAGGGTGTTGAGACAGGGCTACTTCTGGCCCACCCTCAGCAGGGATGCGGCAGAATTCACAAGGAAGTGTTCGAAGTGCCAACTCTATGCCCCGCTCCAACTCCTCCCAGCTCAAAGGATCCGGACCATCACCGCTCCCTGGCCTTTCGCTGTATGGGGGCTAGATCTAGTCGGCCCTTTCACTCAAGCCAGTGGCCAGAGGAAGTTTTTACTTGTCGTCATCGACTACTTCTCCCAGTGGGTAGAAGTGAAGGCACTCGCAAAAGTAACATCTCAAGTTGTAAAGAATTTCGTGTGGGGGGAGATAATCTGCAGGCATGGGCTACCCCTAGCAATCGTGACGGACAACGGGCCGCAGTTTGCTAGTGAAGAATTTGTTGGCTTCTACACCCAGCTCGACATCGACCTCAGGTTCGCGTCGGTCCACCACCCGAGAAGCAATGGGCAGGTGGAGGCGGCGAACAAGATAATCATCAACCTGTTGAAAAAGAAAGTGGAGAACCTCCGGGGGAAGTGGGTAGAGCAGCTACCCTCCGTCCTCTGGGCCATGGCGACTACTCCAAATACCACCACCGGGGAGACCCCATTCAAGCACTCGCATGGATCAGAGGCCGTCCTCCCCATAGAGTTTGAGGCAAAAATACCTAGGGTGATCGCTGCGGGCGAGGGGGATGAAGAATGGCTAGTGGCCAATGATGCGGAACAAAGGCTATCCTTGTACCTGGTAGAAAAACTCCGGGACCTGGCCACTGTCAGGCCGGAAGAGATTAAGCGGCGAATGGCCCGATATTTTGACAAACATACCCGAATAAAGCACTTCCAGAAAGGGACCTAGTCTTGAAGAAGGTCGACGCGGCCGGGAGAGGGGCCGCGGTAGGTAAGCTTAACCCCAACTGGGAAGGTCCATACATTGTAAGCGAGGTGCTCAAGTCGGGGGGGGTATCACCTCCAGGATGTGGAAGGGGTACCCATCAACCGAGCCAGGAGTGGGGATGACTTGAAGCGATTCTACCCTTGAAAGTTTTTACTATATTGCCTATTGTATATCCTACCCTTTTGATTGATGCTTATAACTGCCATGCGAAGGTAACGAAGGTAGCAAGTGTTGGTGTTGGAATGCCCCAGATCGATTCCGCTCCCGGGCTCTCACTAGACGGGGGATTCAGGTTGATCTCTGGAGAGGCTGGCAAGGTAGCAAGTGTTGGTGCTGGAATGCCCCAGATCGATTCCTCTCCTGGGCTCTCACTAGACGGGGGGTTCAGGTTGATCTCTGGAGAGGCTGGCAAGGTAGCAAGTGATGGTGCTGGAATACCCTAGATCAATTCCGCTCCCGGGCTCTCACTAGACGGGGGGTTCAGGTTGATCTCTGGAGAGGCTGGCAAGGTAGCAAGTGTTTGTGCTGGAATACCCCCGATCGATTCCGCTCCCGGGCTCTCACTAGACGGGGGGTTCAGGTTGATCTTTGAAGAGGCTGGCAAGGTAGCAAGTGTTGGTGCTGGAATGCCCCAGATCGATTCCGCTCCCGGGCTCTCACTAGACGGGGGGTTTAGGTTGATCTCTGGAGAGGCTGGCAAGGTAGCAAGTGATGGTGCTGGAATGCCCGAGATCAATTCCGCTCCCGGGCTCTCACTAGACGGGGGGTTCAGGTTGATCTCTGGAGATGCTGGCAAGGTAGCAAGTGTTGGTGCTGGAATGCCCCAAATCGATTCCGCTCCCGGGCTTTCACTAGACGGGGGGTTCAGGTTGATCTCTGGAGAGGCTGGCAAGGTAGTAAGTGTTGGTGCTGGAATGCCCCAGATCGATTCCGCTCCCGGGCTCTCACTAGATGGGGGGTTCAGGTTGATCTATGGAGAGGCTGGCAAGGTAGCAAGTGTTGGTGCTGGAATGCCCCAGATCGATTCCGCTCCCAGGCCATCACTAGACGGGGGGTTCAGGTTGATCTCTAGAGAGGCTAGTGCAGGGGTAAGTTTTTCACAAAGATAAGTCAAAAGGTCCCCAGGGGGGACCAGTCCTTAGCAGTGACTAGGGTATTCTCGCTCGGCGAGAAGGAAAGACCTCGCGTAGCCATAAGGGGTCGGCGGGATCTTAGTCGGGCAACCCCCCTCCAGGAGAGGCCTCACAAACAGCATCCGCGAGAAGGCCTATAAAGTCTCCAGAGATGGAGGTAAGCTCCGGCCGGATGGGAGCATGTCTCGCGAGACCCCAGAGGAAGGGCTAGACCTAAACCCTAAGCCTGGGGTAATGCGGAGAGTCCGCACCGAGAGGAGGAAGAGCGGGATCTAGTGAGAACGAAGCCTACGCGGTAACCAACTTGCCAAGAACGATAATGAAACATAACAAAAACTAGATCTCCTCTAAAGTGAGGTTCACCGCATCGGCAGCCAACAGACTTGCCAAGAACGATAATGAAAAGCGCAGAAAAAGTAAGTATAAGCGCGCGACAATAGCAGGGCCTAAAGAGATGAACAAGAAACATAACAAAAACCGTGTTCATATATCATCATTCAAATAAATGTAACGACGATCTCGCCAGGCAAAGAAACATAACAAAAATCGTGTTCATATATCATCATTCAAATACATGTAACGACGATCTCGCCAGGCAAAGTTACATAACAAAAACAAAAATGGCAACACTCTTCAAGAGTCGCTCGCAGAACCCTCCTCGCCGTCGCTGCTCTCCACCGGCGGGAGAGGGATGAAGAGCTCCGGGACGATCTCCTCTAAAGTGAGGTTCACCTCATCGGCAGCCAACAAACCGGCCGCCTTCATCATTTGGAGGATGTATCGAGCCGACTCAGTGGACTCCAGGCGATTATCTTCATGGTGCGCTCGCCGCTCTTCCTTCACACGACGGGGAGAGGGGGCGGGGACAATGGCACGAGCCAGCTCGTGGTTTAGCGCTTTTAACCCGGCCACCTCGCCCTCCAAGTCTCGGACGCGAGCCTCGGCACTCTCGGCGGCCTCGAGATCCTGCAAAAAAGGTGAGTTAAGGAACCGAGGATAGCGGAACGGAAGAAAGGTGGCGAGATCTAGATAACTCACCACTCCGCTCTCGGCGGCGGATAACTTTTCCTTTAGCTGCGCGTTCTCGGCGAAGAGCCTCTGGTAGGCCTTCACGAGCTCCGTATTCTGGTTCTTCAGTTGCAGGCAGTATCTCCCAGTCATGTGGGCGAGCTCGGCCGAGCGCAACTGAGACCTCGCGCTCTCATAGGCGAGGGCCTTCGAGGTACCGTCTTTGTAGGCGCCGGCGTCCTCGCGCCCATAAAGGATGAAGGTGAAGTCAAAGGCGTGGCCGCTGATGGTGGGCTGCTCCACCCAGGAAGGAAGGATGGTGGAGATGTCGGCCTTGTTGACCTCAGGCCTCCAGTATACCAGTAGCTCACCGGTCTCATCCTTGCGCCTTTGGCCAAAGCCAAAGTTCCAGTGATTGACTGGAATTGGCGGGTCGGAGGTCCTAACGGCCTCCTCGCTCGGCTCGTCAGCCTCCTCCCCATCGGAGAGTATGGTTGAATTGACCTCATCAGAGGCAGCCCCGGAGCACTCCATCCCCTTCAAATGTGCGAGCGATCCCTGTTTGTTCTTGGCCTTCTTCTTTGGCGGAGATTTAGGAAGGGGGCCTCGGCTGCTGGAAGCCCCGGACCTCTTGCGCGAGGAGGGCCCCTCTGGTGTGGTCGCGGGGCGGCAAGCATCCGCCCCCATGTTTGCGAGGGCGAAGGTGGCATCTACCTTCCGATTGCTGGCATAGGGGGGATGGAGGGGGAGATCTCGCTCGCCTGAAAAAGGTTGTTACAATCAGCGTAATGAAGTTAAGTATGGAGATATGGGGCGAGCGAAACTATTACCTTCTTCGACGAGCACTGGGGGTAGCGACTCGAGTTTGCGGCGGAGATAGACAACCTCAAAATTATTCTTGCAGAAGAACTGATACAGGGAGGCGTCATGACCGCCCAGGGCGGGTGGTCGGTAGGTGGTGTCGCCATGTTGGATCGGCGAGAACGGGATATTCCCGAAATTCCCCTTGACGATGAGGAACTTCTGAGCCCAATAGTGGGCTTTGTTGACCGTCTCAACAACCTTAGGGCCAGAGCCCACGAAGTACGCGGTGCCTTCCTTGTACGCCCGAAAAGAGAACAGCTTCCGGAAGACTGGCAAGCTGAACTCGATGCGCTCCTCGCGCAAGTAACAATCGTAGGCGACGATGACCGCCATCGCGTTCGGTCCAAGCTGACCCGGGACGACCCCATAGTGTTTAAGCACCTGGTGAGCATGGGGAAACCGAGGTCAGTACACGGCGGGCAAGGCCTAACTAAGCAGAAAAAAGGGTAGGCGAGAGAGAATGGTACCTGCCGGACCTCCGGCCATAGGGGAAGACGCAGACCCACCGCGAAATGGGCGGTGGGGATAGCCAACTCGTCGGCGAGCGGCATGTTGATCGCGTCAAGCTCGTCGGGGCAGCGCGCGGTGAAGGCGAAAGGAACATGGTCAGCAATGGCGGTAAGATACTCCTCGTCTGTTAGGTTGCAAAGAAAGAAATCGTGCTCGGCGAAGGCTTTGGCGATATTCCGGCGACCCTCAGACTCGTTGTCGCCGCCCATCCAGAAAACCTGCAAAGACAACCTGCGAAGACAACTAAAGACACGAGGAGGAGAGGTTGGCGAGAGCTCTGAAGAAGGGGAATGAGGGAGTGGATGGCAAAAACGGTGGTTGGCTCCATTATGACTCCCTATTTATAGCGAAAATAAAATGGCGGGAAGAAGCCCAAGCGCCGGTGAATGCGATTGGACAAAACGTCACGTCAGGATCAGTCGCGAAAGCGTAGGAGATCCTTGCGAACATAATCCGAAAGAATATCCGCGAGAACTACCTGCGAGGTTAGAATAAATATAGTTTTTCGCGAAGAACAGTATAAGCAAATAGAATTACGCGGAGTTCATCCCAAAACGTAATTCGCGAGGATAAAGTAGCTCGACAAGTAAAACGAGGAAAGGGGTGCGCGTATACTGCGAGCGAGGAAAACTAAAGGGCGCACGAGTAATTATTAGCGAGCGAAAGCTCATAAACTTCGTGTTCGCGAGATTGTCCAAAGCAACATCAAGCATTAACTAATACTACGAATTCATTGGAAGCGATAAGATTAGCGAGATCCATGCGGTAACCACTTCCACCTGCCCCCGCCTCGCGACCCCGACCCCGGTGGCGCCTTGGAATTGTAATAATCCTGGGCGGCACGACCCTCCTGGTCCATGAGGTAGGCATAGTCTCTCATCCTCGCAATATGCACCTACGGGGTCGTAACGTTCTCGCCGGGATCGCGAGGTATGGCTGTCCGGAGCCTCTCGCATTCCTGCATCAGGGCAGCATGCTTCTCCTCGGCTGCCTCCCTGTCCCGTATCGCTTGTAAGTTGAGATCCATCAACATCCGGCCGTGCTTCTAGAGCATCTCCGCGGTGCGTTGCTTCATCGTGTCCGAATCTCGCGGATTCCCCAAGAAGTCTTCCACTTGATCTGGGTGGGGGGACACTTCGTCATCGTCGAATTCAGAATCGGTAGTCGGATTCTCGACGTTCTCTGCGAAATGTCGTGGGAAGTCAGACAACTCGTTCAAGTTCACATATAGTATTAGGACGCGAGAATGCTTACCGTGGTGAGGGCGAGAGCATTCGGGTCTGCCCTGGAAAACATTGCCATAATGAGGGTAGAGGGGGACCTTGCCCAAGCCTGGACGGTGCACAGCGTCGTTAATCAGGGGGATCTTAGGCGGTATGGACGCACCCGTCTCCTCGCTCGTCAGGAGGTTGAACCCTGGCTTATCTATGGTCTGGCAGGGAGGCGGTGGCGGGGGAGGTAAATCCTCGTGGGCCGGTGACTCCCGAGGCGAGAATAGTGAGGGCACAAAGTTATCAGTAGGAGAAGAATAAAAGGAGCCAGGGTGCGAGATTGAGAGTATACCTGCGGGGTTTCCGCCGAGGAGGTTCGTATCAGCTGGCAGGGTCTTGCGAGACGAACTCCCGGGCTCGCCCCCGCCTGGATTAGGCAGAGTCTCCTACGAGTAAGCAGGAGTCAGAGAGGTTTATGTACCGGCTGGGGAGAGAGTCCAAACCTTCGTGAGGAGATGAGAGTCAGGGGAGGAGTCCAGCAGTTCAGGATCCCCCCCCCGGTCCGGCGAGTATCTTTTGCCTTCTTGGTTTTCGGCGTCGCAGTAGGAGGGGGACGATTCATCCAGGTGGGCACCTTAATCGTCGCAGGTACCCCGCCCGCCTTCGCAGCCTTCAGTTGAGCCTCCATGTCCTTGGAAAGCGACATCTCCAGAAAGCTACAGTAAGAAAGAAAGAGAGAGAAAAAGGAGGAGACGATGCGCGCCACTAGGGATTGGGCGATATTTATAGCCCCCATGGTGGGCCCTACCAAAGACTCTTGACAGATCATCGAGAGGTTGGCGAATATCAGAGGTTGGATGTTTCTTCGCGAGCCTAGGTAGACTCGCGAAGAGAGGGGATTATGTACAACCCCGATATTCGCCAGGCGACATGACGAAACGGCAAGAAAGGCCAAAGGGCCAGAGGCCTCGGAGAAGGCCCTCTCAAAGTACCCACTAAGAGGCGAGCGAGAAGTATGCGAAGGGGTGATCTCGCGAGACTAGATCTCGGCTGAAGGGGGTCAGCGAAGTCCTCGCAGGATGATCTTCTAGGGGGGGGGGGGGGTCGCGAGCAAAACCCACGAGAGGACCCGCGAGGGCGCTCAGCCGCGAGGTTCTCGCACCCTTCCTGGCCCATAGGCCAATGGGGGCAAATTTCCGTTTTACCCTGGGTGGTCTGCCTTTATCCTCTCCGAACATCGGAGTTTGGCTATGTGCAGACCAATTTGGTGTGCGGATAGCCACTTCGGAAGGCGGAATCCTGCTATTTGCAGGCCAGATCCAAAATCCTATAAATAAGACCTAAAGGGCACCTTTGGAGAGGACTTCACTTGAGCTTCTCTCTCCTCAGGCTCTCCTTGGTTAGCATTTCCAGAGCTCTCCAAGGTGCCCGAGTCTCAGCTTTTGGCTTGGGAGGGGAAGCCCTCAATGATCTTCCGGGTTAGTGGAGGGACCTCCTAGCTGCGACTCTGGTCTTAGTCTTCTTCCTAGTCTTCAGTCTACCCTCTCCAAGGGATCAGTAAGGGCTAGCTGCCCCTCACCTCGGTGAGGGCCCCGAGCTTCAAAAGAGAGCGAGAAATCGGTTTCAACACACAGACCTTTAGTTCCCCCTTTTTGGAGCTAGCAAGACTCCCAGGATACTCCAGTAGTGGCAAACGGAAGCGGTGGGTTTGGCCTCGCCAACCTCTAGGCTGGTATTCACACTACCTAACCTAGACCTATCATACGCCTCAACGAAAAACCACGGAGCATCTGCGTACTCTTACTGGCTCGACCACCAAACTTTCACGGCTAAGTGCAAATTCCACACTTGCCGAGTCAACATATTGACGTCGGTGTGAACGACCGTCCAATACCAAAGACCCACCACCTTCATGCACATGCAAACAAGTTCTACTATACCCCGCGCCATAAACTCCCCGGGCTAACCTGCCCGTCACCAACAAACATTACTGAGTCACAAGCTCATCGAACTGTCTAGTCCGCTTCTACAACCACCGAGCCTACTGCTCGTAATATCAAACCAATAAACCTCCCATAATCACGGGGTGTGGGTGAGTGTATCATTAGTTAATCTTCTACAACATCTTACTCCTACAGTTTATGGTTAATCTTGGACTTCCCGAGGATTACCCTGTAAGGGGCTCGCTATGGTACTAGGAACTGTAATGGGATGACACCCCAAAGTTCCCTTTCTCAAGACACTTAGTGTTGTTGGTATCTACCCATAAGATTACCCCCTCCTTGTTATTACACTTGGATTACCTTAAGTATTTTATGACCCGTTAGGGGAAAGACGATCCTTCGTCAACCCCGAGCACAACTTTACCCTCAACTCACCAAGCACGCCCTCATCACTTAAGCTCCTTTTGGTGACCTTCAATCTCTTCAACCTGACCATGTACACAAACTTCATGCCACTTCCACTTGGTAGGCCCCTAAATACCTATGTTTCACACTTTTACTATATGTAGACCAAGTAACTATATGAAGCTAATAAGTAGGAGTACTCCAAATATTCATCCTCATGACACAAGATTATTACTAGGAGTCTATCATGATATCATATGACTAAATCCAGAGAATCATATTTTCCCTATTTATTTGATATTTATTTTATTTTCTCCAAAACTTGCCATGTATGAAATTGAACATGAAGTGTAAAATCTTCTTATGATATGGCTCCCCAAAAATTATGATAAATCTATGATGACCAAATAACATCAAATACAACATATCATATTTTTACAGTAAGGAATTGTCCTCTATAATTAATATTTAACATCTATCCAAATTTGTAAATTTATGAAGGAGCCACCAAAAATAATTACACCAAAATTATGGGAAAATTACAAGACCCTTTTAATCATCAGAAAAGACAACTGACCAAATTGTAGATTTTATGGGAGTCATTTTGTCACCTAAATGAATTCTTTAAGAAAACCCCAAATAGGATAAGTTGTGAAGTAGCCTACTGATTTAAGTCTCCAAAAATTATATAAAAATTCACAGAGCTTCCTAATACTCTGAAATGTCCTATCATTAATTTGCACAATTTATCAGAGAGTATTGGTCCCTCAATTATTTTTCTTAAGCCCATGACAAAATAAAGGCCTTGTAAATGAAGCACTGGTTAAATCCTTTAATAAATTACACAATAATTACCAGAGGTCTAAAATATGATTATAAAGATACTACCAAAGTTTCATCATCATCTAAGACCATTCGAGCATGTAATTACCTCTTATAAGAAATTTCCCTTAAGGGGTTATGACCTATTTCAAAGGGAATAATTGCTCCTAAGATTCTTATAAAATTACCTAGGGCCTATTTACCACCTATGAACTTATCTACCAAGTTTCATAACCATTCAAGGACATTTGACCCCATGCCCTTCACAAGGTCCTATATGCACACCTAGGGCTAATACTAGTGTCCTAGGGCATAACCACCTCCACACCACCCCATATCACTCATGGAGGTGTTTTAGGTGATCCTAAACTAGTGACCAAGTTTTCACTTCATGGTGATGAGTTTTGACCACCATACTCCAAGATAAACACCATGCCCTAATTTTGACCCAACTTGACCTAACTTGGGTTGACAAATTACCCAACCAAAAAAGTCCCAATTGGGCTGAGAATTTTACCAAGGTCATACAATAACCCTAAGGAGCACCCACCAAAATTTGGAGGGCATTAGATGTCAATTGACCCACTAATTAACTAATTTATGGTTTATGAAATTATTGCAAAAACCGTAGAAAAAGTTTCTCCTAAAAATCCCCTCTTTGGGTATGTTGTGGGTGTAGGTATAAGTAGCCTATGTTTAAAATCTCAAGCCCATATCATTTCCAATCAAAAGTTATTCAAGAAATGGTGGATGTCCTACACTAGGGACCAACCCCACCAAAATGTCTCTACATGAAGCTACAGTGCTCCTTTTGAGCTGAAATTAATTTTAAATTAAATTAGACTCCAAGGGCTACAACTTTGCTGTTTACCACTGTTTATCAAAGGGCCCTAGGTATTTTCTATAATAATTTCTATCTACTGCCAGTAATAATACATAAAATGAGATATTAATAACAATTATTATAAAATATTTAGACAGAAGAGTGAACGGACGTGATTTTGTCTTCTTCCTTGGATAAACAACCATGATTGCTCTTTCCTGAAGGATTTCCAGCCCTTCTTGCCGGCGATCCGACCACCTTCCCGGCCGGCCACCGCCACCACCACCTCCGTTGAGGTGATGGCCATCGCTTGGCGGTGGTTTGTCGGTCGGAGGTGGCCAGAATAGTGTTTTAGGGGAGGGGAAAAAGCTATAAATCGAGCCTTTTGGGAAGCTTGATCCAAGGCCATTTTGGCTTGAATCAAGGCCCAATCGAATTCAGATCTATGCACTAGGGGAGGCGAAGGGGATCATACCTGAATTGGTGCAGAATTCCTTATGGATCTTGGGTTCAACATGGGAGCTCGGGGAGCTTTTGGAGCCATGTCAATCCAAGCCTAGATTGTACAATCCTTTCGGGAAAGTTGGGGGGTTTCACTCCTCTCACTCTTTTGAAGATGTTAAAGGCCTTGATTGAGAGAGGGGGAGGTTACAACCTTGAATGCCATTAATGGCCATCAAGGTAATTTCGGTTTTGGCTTGGGGGAGATGAATAGGTACTCAATCCAATCGGGAGAAGGATGGAAACTTCTCCTCTCCCCAAGAGGAGATGAATGGTGCCATTATTGGAGGAGAAGGGAGGTTTCCTCTTCCTCTCCATTAACTCCCCCTTCCTTCTCTCTCTTTCAAATGAGGGCTTTCTCTCTCCTGGCCGAATTTCCTGAAATTGAATAGCCTAATTAGTAGCACTTAATCCCATTAGGTGGTGGACCACCTTAATTGGGTCTAGCCCAAGTGAATTGGGCTTGATTAGGTCAAAATAGGTCATTTTGAACTAAATATAGTATAATGTTGACTTTAGTCAATTTGACCATTTGGGTTGACCCCAATGAGTGGCTAGTCACCCATTGGCCTCCCTTAAGGGTTAGGAAGTTCTAGGTAGGGTCAATTTGACAAGGTGAGGGTCAATTGACCCTTAATAGACCACTTTGATCAAAATAGGGCTAGGGTTGACCTTGGTCAAATTGGCCAAAATGGTGGCCCCATGGTGGGGCTTTTTAGTCCATTGTGTCCCTACTATCCTTATGAGGGTAGGGTCAAGGTAAATTTAGCATGATGGAGGTCAATTGACCCTAATTACGCTACTTTGACCGATTTGGGGTTAGGGTTGACTTTGGTCAATTTGGCCTCTTTGGTTGACACCAATGGGTCTTTGGTTCTCTATGGGAGCCCTTAAAGGGTTAGGTAGGCTATGGTGGTGTAAAATGGTCAAGGTTAGGCCCTAAAGTTCAACCCTAAGCTTGGTAACTAGAAATTGCTATTCGCAGACCAAGGTGGTTTCCTTCTTCTTTCCTAAGGTCTTATGCTCCCTTTGTGCTTCCTAGGGTTTTGTCATGCCCTAGTCAATACAAAACCATCCAAGGTGTCTAGCTGTTTGGGGGATGTTACATCAGAGGTTCTCCTTGAGTCCAGGGTTCAGAATTTTGGAGAGGGGGAGTTGCTGCTAGAGCTGATAGTGAGTTTTTTCATGTTCATGTTCATGTCTTTTTATACTTTCATGTTCTCTTTTTCTTCTCATGCAATGTACTAATTTTTCTTCCAATGCACTAGTTTAGTGATCTTGTAATCTTTTCTTGCTAAGAGTTGTAACTTTTATATAAGGCTTGTAATAGTTTTCATTTCAATTAATTTAGTTTTGCTCTCTTTATTTGTCTCCTTCTACCTTAGTCAATTTTTCTTATTATGCAATTTTATTTTTCTTTCTCTTCCACCTCCACCATGATTAACTAATTCTCATCAGTGCTCGATCAAAATGATCCGAGGATGAGATAATCAAGTTATGATTTCTTAAAGCTCTATTTTTTCATTTTTATCAAACACTTGAATTACCCTGGAATTTTAACTAGTGAGGCCATATTATCGATGTATGGTTTTCGCTTAAGTTTTCATACTTAGTTACCCAAGAGGCTCAAAGTATGAATCGATCACTCAAGGGTAAAGAGAGTTGCATGCACCCCTCAAGAGAAGATGATGTAAATCTCCCGGATTGGAGTCAAATCCTATAGCGGGGTTCACAGCGTAAAGCAAGTTTTATGTAATCAATTATAGGATGAGAGTCCGGTTGATTTTTCCTAAACTTAGTTGGGCATTAAACTCAAGAGAGGCATGTCAGAGCTTTAGGTACCTCCACGTTCATGTAGTTCAATTTAAACGGAATTAGATTTATTTTCCTTTCACTTGATTATTCTCACTCCAAGGTGACTTTTGATTGAGCACTAATCTCTTTTACCATCGTTTAAACCCCTCTTTTAGCTTGCAACTTGTCTTTTTAGCTAAGTAATCAAAACCTCAAAAAATTGTTTGATAAGATAAAAGTGATTTTCCTCAAAGTAGAATTAATCAACGCGCACCGTGGAATACGACCTGGGTATCCCTAAATATCCTATACTATAGACGATAAGGTATACTTGCCTTCATCAAATATTGTTTTGAAAAATCTTTAATCCTAAACTTAACTTAAATCAAGAAAATCTATATCAAGTTTTTGGCGCCGCAGACGGGGATTTTTGCGTAGATATTTTGAAAAGAGGATTGCTATTAAATTTATCATGTTGTCTTTAAATTTTTAGCTTTTCTATTTTCGAAAATCTTAAAGGTTTAATTTAGAACTTGGAAAGGGAAGTTTGGGCTATCATCCCATCTCATCTCCTAGTACCTTGCGAACCATTCACCGGGTAGTCCTTGGAAAGTCCAAGACTAACTTAATCCACCCCAAGAAAAAAAAATTTATGCTTTTCTCTTTCTTTCATCTTGTTTTACTTTTCTCTCTTTTCTCATATCTCTTTTCTTTTACTAGTGTATTACCTGAGGTAGCTCTTCGAATATTCATTTTGATCCAGAGATCGAGTGAACCCTTTTACGGTGACACCATTCTCATGATCAGTATACAAACTTAGAATTCGAAGAGTCGATCGGAGACACTACCGCAGCAAATATGGGTGACCCCAATCCGCCAAATCCTAATGAGGCCAAGCAAAGGACCATGCCCTATTATGCGCGGCCGAATCTGCAAGGAACACAGTCAAGTATTGTTTGCCCCACGGTGGCAAACAATAACTTTGAGATCAAGTCCAGCACCATACAAATAGTGCAACAATCAGTGACCTTCGATGGTCGCCCGGACGAAGATCCAAACTATCATATTTCCAATTTTCTCGAAATTTGCGACACTATCAAAATCAATGGCATCACCAATGATGCCATTCGATTACGTCTCTTTCCTTTTTCTTTGCGGTCTAAGGCCAAGCAGTGGCTGGGCTCCCTTCCTAAGGAGTCCATCACTACATGGGCTCGCCGCCCCTTCCTTGCCCGCTCCCTTCCTAAGGATCCATACTCGGTCGCCCCTTCCTTGCCACCTCCCGCACAATTATTGATGTAAGTAATGGAAAGCTCCTCCTACGGGATGGAGATGATGAAGTTACTTTTAGCATAAATCCTTCGATGCGAAACACCTTAGAAAATGACGATTCATGCTTCTATTTAGAAGAATGTTTTGAGAAAGAGTTTTATTCACTTCCCAAGTTAGTCTCCACATCGAGTCACGATTCCGAGCTCGCCGAGCTCTTTTGTCTAGAAGAAGAAGTCTCTTGCTCCACACCACCCGAACCACTATTTTTAGAAAAATTAAAGATCAAAACTTCTTATGAAGAGCCACCCGTTTTAGAATTGAAAAAACTCCCTCCTCACCTAAAATATATATTTTTAGAAAAAGAGTCTAAGCTACCCGTTATCATTTCATCCGAACTTAGTGATTCAGAAATTTCTGAATTGACTATAGTCTTATGCAAGCACCGCCACACAATTGCGTGGCAAATTTTGGATATCAAGGGTATTAAACCTTCCTTCTGCACTCACAAAATCTTCCTCGAAGATAATTCCCGCAACACAGTCTAGCCTCAACGATGGCTAAACCCGAATATGAAAGAAGTCGTTAATGTTAGATCTGTAGGCGCCCTTAGAGGGGGAGGGGGGGTGAATAAGGGTTTTAGAAAACTTTAAACTTTTTTAGAAAACTTTTGATATTTTGGTAGAAGTAAGTTAAATCAAAAGTAAAGAGATAATGAAATTATAAATGAAATCAATTTTATTAAACAAGAAAAGACATGATTATCATTTATAAAATTGATTACAAAATCTGATTTCTATGACGCTAGAAATCGAAGGCGAAATATGAAATATTCTTTTCGTTTTCTATACCGACTTGTATCCCCACGAACCGGTTGGCTTTAGCCGATCTCTTCCCAGATACGGCCTCAAGCCGCTCTAGTCTTCCTATCCCCAGAAAGGCCTCGAGCACCCACTAGATCTACTCCCTAGACCTAGGCGCCAACATGAGGCGAATTACTCCCTAAGTCTTACCCAGACCTAGTCGCCAACACGAGGCGAATTCACAAATCATTTACAAAGATAAAATAAAATCACAAATATAAAAACTCCCTATGAGTTAATCTGAAGGAGACGAGGAAGAATCGCTGAAGATCAATGAAGTTCAAGCGTGTGTTCTTCGCGTTGAGTTAGCGTGTTGATCCAAACCTCCTTTGATTACTCCTTTTGAAATTGAGTGGGAGATCTATTATGGTCTGGAAAAATGGCCCTCACAAATAATTCAGAGTGTTGGAATAGGCCTCCACAGTTGTCAGCATTGAAGAGAACGAAAGCCGCCTTTTTATAGGACTGGAAGCAAACGCCGGCGTTAAAACTTAATGTCGGGCATTGACTCAGTATAGAAATAATTTGCTGGCTCGGATCTTCAAAATAGGAAGGAGATTCTGCAACTTTGGAAACATTTCTTTAAAGACGGAGTTGACTCTAACGCCGGGCATTGAGTGAAATCATTCCCAAAATGCTCCTGCAATCATGGCAGCTTCCCTCCATACTTTTTGCATCTTGGAGGGAACAAAATTTAACGCTGGCGTTTAGAGTTAACGTCAGGCGTTGAGTCAAATCATTCGCAAAATGCTCCTGCTACCACGGCTGCTTCCCTTCATTCATTTTGCATCTCGTCGGGAACAAAAGTTAACATTGGCGTTAAGAGTTAATGCCGGGCGTTAGCTTTCTTCCATTATTTTTAGCTTCAGAGCAAGTCCATACCAATAACAGCATCCTAGTGTCATATTTGTTTAAACCTGCATGCTAAAAACACAATGGCAAACAAGATCAAATACAAGTAGGATTTGTTATTCTCAAATCCAAGGGATGCAGAAAATGTTGTTCCAACAATCTCCCCCTTTTGATAATAACAAATCCAATAGAGATAAATCAGATTCATATATAAGATATGTGTTTTTAGAAAGATATATGACACAAGCAATCATTGAGATATTAATAAGAGTTATAGTTCATTTAAAATTGTGCTCACCCTACTTAAGTGCTCCCCCTTAGTATATGCTCCCATAGACTAGATTTATGCTCCCCCTTAATCTAGTGAATCCTACTCCTTTAATCATTATGATTTATCATTTTATTCTCCCCCTTTTGTTATTAGCAAAAGAGGGTAGAGTGAAACAAAACTAGAATAGAGAAGACAAAAGATGGGACATAACTAAGAGAGGATTAAGAGTTTTGTGTAAACATAAAGTAAGTCATGATCGAGCTAAGGGATAGAGTAGCACAACGGAAAAAAGTTATGATAAGTGAGAAAGAATAACATTCCATGTTTTTACCAAAGGAATTCTACCACTTGCTTTTCAAATTAATTTTTAAGAAGAATAGTACTTGTTGAAAGAATTGCAATATAGTTTGACAAGCAAAAGTGAAGAAAAACCTTAGAAGTAAGCATGATAAAGCATGGTAAAAGGATACATGATCAAATAGGAATGGGAAAGATAAAACAAAATTATTAAGATTAATAGTTTTGTAATAGTTTAACCATTTCAACAATATAAATATCTAGACTTTTCACGTTTGAGCATTTTAACTTTGAAATTTTTCATAACTAATAGGCAAGCATGATTTAACATATTCAAAAAGTTAATAGCTATAATGTAACCAATTCATATTTCAAGTAAAGAAAATATTGTAGAAATCATGCATTGCAATCCAGTGCTTTTACTTAAGGTTTTTAGAGAATTATGTAATTTTGCATTAGGATCCAATTCTCATGAGTAAAAGAATTATGAAAAACAATGATGTGTACATAAGGTGTTTTGATAAAAGTATTCAAGTGAAATAATCAAAACACATGACATATGTAATGAAATAGTAACAACAATATTAAGATTGTAATCTTATAATTACTTTCACACATCCATTTTAGGGTAATATTTCAAAGCACAAAACATAAGTACAACTACTAAGGTGCTTCGCCCACACAATGCTCATTAAGACTTATCAGGGAGCGAATTAGTGCTTGGGGGATCACATAAGCATTTTTTATTAGATTTTATTTTTAGTGATCCGGTGTACAAATAGAAGTGATAGAAAGAAATATGTTTGCACAAGACACTTTACAATTCTTTCCAAGGTGCTCAACCTCACAATGCTGATTAAGACTTATCAGGAGGGTGAGTAGTGCTTAGTGGAGTTATCTTTGGCATATTATTTCATTAATTTTTTTTTGTTTGGGCCAAAGGTCTCTGAATTCACTTGTTGTTGCAAGCATAAATATTATTAAAATAACACTTCTATATGTGCAAGAAATTTAATTTTGAAAGACGGTGTAGGTAATTTAGACATACAACTTAATGTGTTAAAACGATTACACTACACAATCATGCAAGACTAAGATTATGAGCAAATGTAGATTACCAAAATAGTGAGTGTTTGAATCATTGATTAGCATAAAGCATTACTCATACTTAGAGGCATGCTAGGCAATCATACACAATTATATATAGACTATTTCATTGCACATAATCAGATTAAGGTCAAGGCATGACAAAAACAATGTTTAGAAAATTTGAAATTAAAATTAGACTTTGAAGAAAATCTTTAAGTGTATGCCAAATCAATTTTGACAATTTGAAACAAAAATGACTAAGATGTTTGCTCTTGTGAAGTCATATAGTCAAACCATAATTTTGTAAAGAGTTAAAGCAAAACAAATAACAAATAACATATTTTTGATCATTTTGAGTTATTTGAATTTTTTTTGTATTTTGGAATAAAATAACAAAATTAATAGCAAAATAATTTAGAATCACACAAAATAAACTAAGAAAAATCCAAAGAAAAATACCAGAAATATTGTAGAGAAAGCAAAATTTCAATCTGAGAAAAAGGCTAACGCCTGGCGTTAACTAGTTAATGCCAAGACAGTACGCTGTTTTTGAGATTTTTTGAAAAACTTTTCTTTGGCATAGATAGTATGTATATAGACCTTCTTAGTGTAGAAATTTCAGAGATGTTGGGAATGATTAGAAGGCTATTTAAGTATGTTTTATTTGTTCAAAAATGGTTTTTGTATTTTTATTTGGTTTATATAAATTTGTGTTTTACAAGATCATTAAAGCTCAAAAATGATAAGATATGCAAAACACAAAATAAGCATGTTCGATCAAACCAAGAATGCATGAATAATATTTTCATAAAGAGTGCATGCAAAAAACATATGATATAGGTATGTCTTAGATTATAATACACTAACTATATGCCAACACCCTAGCCCCGTACTAAGTGATGAATGGGCATGAGGAGTTGCACACATGCTGTAGGTTGGGGTGTTAATCCCATATGCACGCACTAGAGAATGCTCAACCTAGAACTCATTCCCCCTAGTGCTTCGCAAGGCCCCACTGGAACCCTCCCCGGTTAAGGACAAGACATGACTTAGAGGTTAGGTCTTCTAATGCATACAATCCCACGCCCTCGCTATTGTGAGACACTTAGTGTGGGTGAATGATCATGGACATCCTAAGCATTTTGTCCTATGGAAGCAATTTTAAGTCACATAGTTTTTTTATTTTTCAATTTTTCTACTTTAGGATGGATTCATTATGGCATTATTTGATAACTAACATGAATAATAATATTTATTAGTTAATAATGCTAGAATTATGAGTTTGATATAATGTTGCATGTAATTAATAATAGTATTTCAATTTTAGACATATAAATGAAATACATGCAAAACATAAGAGAATCATATATTAATCATGATCACAAACTATATGTTGAAAGCAATATGATCTTTTGATTTTGCATGAGCATTAGTTTTATCACATTCAGATTTGGGTACTCATGATTAATTATTCATAATGTTGTAGGAAAAAAATTCATATTCAACCTTTTTAAAATATTAAAGAGAAAGATTGTAAGGTGAATAATGAATACAATGAAAAACTATTTTTGGTTTTATAAATTTTCTCTTTGGTTTTTGAATATTAAACAAAAACATATATTTATATATATATATATATATATAATTTTCTTGACTTTCAAATTTCATTATTCTATTTTTTTTAACATACCATGTCATGATATAACTAGCATAGCCATTGATTTCTAATTATAGTAAGTGATGATGCTAGATGAAAAGTTATGATATCAATGTGCAATGTTATGTGAAGATTACAAGCATATGATCGATTTGCATATAATCAACATGGAGCTTCAACCTAACAGTTAATAGACCTAGAATGATGTGTTTTAATCTTGTGAGTTATTTTCAATAAGTATAAGGTTGATTCTAAGGTCATTGGAATGGTACTTAGGAGCATGTGATGTACAATCCGTTGACAAAAAAATTGCCGAAAAAGAAAAACTGAGATAACTTCTAAATGGAGTTGATTTTTTGGCAATCTGAGCATCAAAATGGACTCAAACGAGCAAAGCTCATTTTCCATTGCATAGATCTTCTCATCCTCGTTCGGAAAAGTTATTATACATGAAAATCGGACAAGCGAATCAAAAGTTATGATCGTTTGAAGTTTGGGTCAAAATCTCGCATATTTTTGTAAATTTGATTTTGGTTTTTGTGTAAAAACATATGATTTTTGCAATTTTTCAATTCCAATTTTTCATGATTATGAGTAAACATATTAGAGGCTATTAGATGACACAAGGATATTAAATAAATAATCAACCACTTGTGCATTTTATACATTTAGCCAAAGACCCCATAATCTTCCTTTAAATCCCTTTTTGACAATTATTTCCTTAGTCTTGATAATATCATATAAGCATTTAGCATTTAATTTATATTAAAGATATAAGACATTTAATGGTAATGGATTTAGAGGGATGAATACAAAAAGGATAAGTATATCACTTAAAAAATGATATGACCTTTTACTTAATTTAATTCAATTTTATTTATTAATGAATTTTGTCTTAATATGTGAAAGTCATATCAGAGGTTATATAAAGTGATCATATCATGCTCGCTCAAGAAAAATAAAAAAAAAAACAAAATGGAAATTAGGCATATCATGAAATAGAGAATTGATATTTCATTTTTAATTGATTTCTATTTCATTCAAATGATAGGACACTAATGAACGAGAGATTTAGGTATCCAAATAGGACCTGGTGTGGCGGTTCCTTTGGGCACCCAAATACAATGTGTTTTCTTTTGGGGAGATAGAATTGAATGGGCCCTTTTGATTTGAGTTTGTGTTTCATCTTTAACTTTGGGTCTCCATTCAAACATTGGTTTAATGTTATTTTTATACATCAAATTTCCATTGTGGTTATCTTTACTTTGAAAATGATACTTGATAGTATTGTTAATAGGAAATTCGTGTAATTCGAATTTCAAGTTTGGAGAAACATGATTTTGAAAGTAATGGTGATTTGGTTTTTGATTTACAAAAACTTTGTGTTTCTTGCTCTCATTATTAGGTTTAGTTAAAATATTCATATTTGTGTTTAACTTGCTTTCAAATTTTCTTGAGATTGTGATTGTATGTTTTGAGCATTTTTCTTTATGATTTCCTTAAGCAAGTTGATTTTAGTCTCTAATTCATTATTCTTAATTTTCAAATTATGTCTAGCTTTATTATATGTAATTGTGCTATTTTTAAGAGTGAAAACAATAGGGTAAATATGATTTTGATAGTTATTTCTATATTCCTCGAATGTTTCATCCATCTATTTAATTTCAATTTCGTAGTCTTTACACTTAGCACAATCATTTTTCAAAGAACAATTTTCTAAAAATAATCTTTCATTTTGTTCTTTTAGATGCTCTTTTTCATATACCTTGAGTTTCTCTTTATGAATATTACCATCAAAACAAGGTTTTATATTTTCAATTAAATTGCAAGGTGGAGAATAATCACACACATCAATCTTAGTTTCTACATTACATTTAACTTTTAAGTTTTTATTTTCTAAACGTAATTTTGAATTTGAATTTTTTTATTTCTTAATTTTATGCTTAGTAGTTTATAGTAATTGCAATGTAGAAATAGAAGTACAAAAGATGGAATTTGATTTCCTTACATTGCTTTTGGATGAGGGAAGATTCAAAAATATTGTTCCTTTGTCGTCTTCATCTTCCTCTTCCAAACAAGAGTTTCCATCATCCTTTTCGCTTGATGAGCATTCTATGGATCCATCATTTGAGGAGCTTTCCTGAATATTTGTGCAAGCTTGTATGTTCTCCAATTCTTGTGTTTGTTCCATACCTACAGAAGGAGAATCATAAATTCCTTCAAGAAATTTCCATACTTTGTATGCACTAGAAAAGCAATATATTAATTAGAAAACTTCATTTGATAGACCACAAAATAAATAGTTTTTAGCTTTTGCATTTAAATGAAGTTCTTTTTTATTTGATTCATGTGCAGGTCTTACTATTGCTAAATTCCATACTTCGATATCTAAAGTTTTAATAAATTTTTCAATTAAAATTTTCCATCCTCTATAATTTGTCCCTTCAAATAGAGGTGGTGCTAGTGATTTTTCTTCATCACAAAAAGTCCCCCCACTTGTAGAAGCGAGATCATGAGACGCCATTATTCCCGGTTGTTAAGCCTATTTGGAATAACCTCCCTCTGATACCACTTGTTTGATATGTAGGCGCCCTTAGAGGGGTGGGGGTGAATAAGGGTTTTAGAAAACTTTAAACTTTTATAGAAAACTTTTGATATTTTGGTAGAAGTAAGTTAAATCAAAAGTAAAGAGATAATGAAATTAGAAATGAAATAAATTTTATTAAACAAGAAAAGACATGATTATCATTTATAAAATTGATTACAAAATCTGATTTCTATGATGCTAGAAATCGAAGGCAAAATATAAAATATTCTTTTTGTTTTCTATACCGACTCGTATCCCCACGAACCGGATTGCTTTAGCCAACCTCTCCCTAGATATGGCCTCAAGCCGCTCTAGCCTTCCTATCCCTAGAAAGGCCTCGAGCCCCCCTAGATATACTCCCTGGACCTAGTCGCCAACACGAGGCAAATTACTCCCTAAGTCCTACCCAGACCTAGTCGCCAACACGCGGCGAATTCACAAATCGTTTACAAAGATAAAATAAAATCACAAATATAAAAACTCCCTATGAGTTAATCTGAAGGAGACGACGAAGAATCGCTGAAGATCGATGAAGTCCGAGCGTGCGTTCTTCCCGTTGAGTTAGCGTGGTTATCCAAGCCTCCTTTGATTCCTCCTTTTGAAATTGAGTGGGAGATCTTTTATGGTCTGAAAAAATGACCCTCAAAAATAATTCAGAGTGTTGGAATAGGCCTCCACAGTTGTCAGCATTGAAGAGAACAAAAGCCGTCTTTTATAGGACTGGAAGCTAACGCCGGCGTTAAGACTTAACGTCGGGGTTGACTCAGTATAGAAATAATTTGCTGGCTCGGATCTTCAAAATAGGAAGGAGATTCTGCAACTTTGGAAACATTCCTTTAACGCTGACATTGACTCTAACGCCGGGCGTTGAGTCAAATCATTCCCAAAATGCTCCTGCAATCACGGCAGCTTCCCTCCATACTTTTTGAGTTAACACTGGCATTAAGAGTTAATGCCGGGCATTGAGTCAAATCATTCCCAAAATGCTCCTACAATCACAGCTGCTTCCCTCCATTCATTTTGCATCTTGGCGGGAATAAAAGTTAGCGCCGACGTTAAGAGTTAATGCCGGGCATTAGCTTTCTTCCATTATTTTTATCTTCAAAGAAAGTCCGGACCAATAGCAGCATCCTAGTGTCATATTTGTTCAAACCTGCATGCTAAAAACACCATGGCAAACAAGATCAAATACAAGTAGGATTTGTTATTCTCAAATCAAAGGGATGCGGAAAACGGTGTTCCAACAGTTAAGGCTGAGGTCATCAAACTTTTTGACACAAGAATCATCTACCCGATATCGTATAGTACTTGGGTAAGCCCAGTACAAGTCGTGCCAAAGAAAGGCGGCATAACGGTAGTAGCGAATGAAAACAATGAATTGATCCTAACCCGTACTGATACGGGTTGGTGGATGTGCATCGACTATCAAAAACTAAATGATGCCACTCGTAAGGATCACTTCCCGCTACCTTTTATCGATCAAATCTTAGAACGCCTTTCTGGTCATTCCTACTACTGTTTTCTCGATGGTTTGTCGGGATATTTTCAAATCCCTATTTCACCCGACGACCAAGAGAAACAACATTCACTTGTCCCTTTGGCACCTTCGCTTATCGGAGGATGCCATTTGGTCTTTGTAACACGCTAGCTACATTCCAAAGATATATGCTGGCAATATTCGATGAGTTAGTAGAGGAAGTGATGGAGGTTTTCAGGGACGACTTCTCCATTTTCGGAAACTCTTTCAAAATTTTTTTTAAATATGTCAAGCGCTTGCTACAACGTTGTGAGGAAACAAATTTAGCTCATAATTGGGAGAAATGCCATTTTATGGTCAAGGAAGGATTAGTCCTTGGCCATAAAATATCGGGCAAACTGATCGAGGTCGATAGGGCCAAGATCAAAGTAATCGAAAAACTCCACCCTCCAAAGAATGTAAAAGCTATTAGAAGTTTCCTAGGACATGCAGGGTTTTATCGTCATTTTATACAAAAAAAAATCAAAATCACGAAGCCGTTAACCCATCTTCTTGAGAAAGAATCTTCTTTCCTTTTTAATAACAAATGCCACTTGGCCTTTAAACTTATCAAGGAAAAGCTTATAAATTCTCCGATTTTAGTTGCCCTGGATTGGTCGCTACCTTTTGAAATTATGTGCGACACGAGTGATATTGTGGTAGGTGCCGTATTAGGCCAACGGGTGAGTAAGTATTTCCATCTGATTTATTATGAAAGCAAAACACTCACATTGGCACAGGAATATTACACCACCACCAAGAAAGAGCTTCTAGCCATCTTTTCTGCTTTTGATAAGTTTAGGCCGTACATCACCCTCTCGAAAGTTATCATCTTCACAGATCACTCCGCTCTTAGAAATCTTGTAAGTAAATCAGATGCCAAGCCCCATATTTTGCGATGGATCCTCCTCTTGCATGAGTTTGATTTAGAGATACGGGACAAAAGGGGAGCAGAGAACATGGCGGCCGATCATCTTTTCCGATTAGAAAATCCCGCTTCGGAAGAATTAATAGAAGCCGACATTAATGATAAATTCCCTGAAGAGTGCCTCCTTGCTCTTGAAAATATAAACTCATCTTCCACCCCTTGGTTTGCAGATTTGGCTAACTATCTAGTAGCCCGGGTCCTACCAAAAGAATTCTCGAGTTAGCAAAAGAAGAAATTCTTTTCTGATTAAAAAAGTTATTTTTGGGAGGATCCCTTTTTATTCCGTTTTTGCGCAGACCAGGTAGTGAGAAGATGCGTCTCGAGTGAGGAAGGTCTAAAACTTTTATGGCATTGTCACGAAGGACCACCGGTGGTCATTATAAAGCGATCCAAACTGCGAGGAAGGCGTTGGAGGCGGGCTTTTTTTGGCCCACACTCTTTAAAGATGCTCACACCCTTGTGAGTGCTTGCGACAGCTGCTAGCGGTCGGGGAACATCTCACGCCGGGATGAGATGCCCCAAAATATTTTCTTGGAATGTGAAATTTTTGACCTTTGGGTTATTGATTTCGTTGGTCCTCTCCCTCCTTCATTTTCAAACAAGTATATTCTAGTTGCAGTCGACTACGTCTCGAGGTGAGAGGAAGCACAAGCTCTCCGCACCAACGATGTGCGAGTCGTCGTTAGCTTCTTAAAAAAAATTATTTTCTTGATTCGGTACGCCACGCGCCATAGTTAGTGATCGGGGCACCCATTTTTGCAATACCCAATTCACAAAAATCTTAGCAAAATATGGTGTTACGCACAAACTATCTACCGCTTATCACCCACAAACGAGGAGCCAAGTCGAAGTCGTAAATCGAGAATTAAAGCGGATTTTAGAAAAAACTAATTCTATTAATCAGAAGGATTGGGCGCATAAGCTCGACGACGCGCTATGGTCCTATCGAATGGCTTACAAGACCGCTGTCAGTTGTACGCCGTATCGATTGGTTTAGGGCAAGGCTTGCCACCTTTCGGTAGAATTAGAACACGGCGCATTTTGGGCGCGTAATCTCTTAAGCCTCTATTATATGTTAATGGCCGAGCAAAGGAAGTTTCAAATGAACGAGCTGGGTGAGTAGAGAGCGAATGCGTATCAGAGTAAAAAATTATATAAGGAGCGAACAAAGTTTTATCACGATAAACATATAAAATTTCAAAAAAAAAATCGCCGGGCGATCTCGTCCTCCGTTATAATTCTCGTCTTCTCCTATTTCCAGGAAAGCTGAAATCTCGATGGTCCGGACCCCTTATTGTTAAAGAGGTTTGGTCCTATGGGACAATTCTAATTTCCCACCGGAAAAAAGGTTTATTCAAAGTTAACGGGCACCGCCTTAAGTTGTATCTTCCAGGAGATTTATCTAATGAGAAGAGTGAATCAATATTACTTCCTCCGATAATGTGATCGGCAATTGGGTCAAGCTATGCGACCTTAAACAAAGCGCTTTTGGGAGGCACCCCAAAGTTATCTTTTTATTGTTTTCTCTTCTTTTTTCTTTAACATGTTTTGTAGGTGATTGCCGCCTTTTCCTGCATCATCAAAATCAGGGAAGCCCTTTCTCTTTCTTTTTCCTTCTCTTTTTCTTGCATTTTTGTTTGTTTTATCTTGCACATTATTTACTTTTTCTTTTTCTTACTTCATACTTATTTTTTAAACATTGGGGACAATGTTAAACTTTAAGTATGGGTGTGTAAAAAGTAGTTCTTAAAAATGTAGTTCTTTCCTTTTTATTAAAAAAATTCTCAAAAACAAAAAAAAAGAATATTTTTATTATGTCTTCTTTTTCAAAACCCAAAAATTCAAAAAAAAATAGATAATTGAAAATTTAAATCTTAGAAAGGAACGTTTGGGCTATCATCCCATCACACCTCCTAGTACCGTTGAGAACCCTTCATGTGGTATACCTCGAGAAGTCCAAGACTTAACAAAAATTGTTAGGTTTAAAACTAGCTTCCTTTCTTTTATTATCAAAAATTCAAAAAAAAAATAATATCAAAAATTCAAAAAAAAATATGAATAACTTTGAAAAAAAAAAACCAAAAAAAGTTTATACCCCTCCTACTTGTTGTTTTTGTGATTTCTTAGAAATCTATTTGAGAGTGTTTATAAGCATTCTTAGGTTTTTAATTAGCTAAAATTTAGTTTATCATACTTAGTTAATTTTAAATTTTAGGTAATCTTGTTTTATGAATCATCTTATGATTTTAACTTGATTAGAGAACTTTTGTAGCATGACTTCACTTTTTATTTTTAAATGGTTTCATCTTGTAGTAAATTTGCTAAACCTCTTTAGAGTTCAATTATATTTTCTTCTAGCTTCTTAGATCTTAGGAAATTTAACTTTACTAGAATTTGCTCTCAATATAATTTAACTTGTAAACTAGAAATTTTTTACCCTACCCCTTTTGAGGGCAAAAAAAAAGATCATATGTCATGGGAATAAGAGGATAAAATTCATTATTCCCTAAACATATGCACGCAAAATCATTTAAAAGATTATATGGCATGGAGTGAGAGGATAAAATTCATTACTCTTAAACCTATACATTTTGGGCTTTTATTAGAAGAGAATGTTAAAAGATTATATGGCATGGAGTAAGAGGATAAAATTCATTACTCCTACACATATACAAAAAAAGAAAAAAAATATACAGGTGAGAGGATAAAATTCATCACCTCCTTTCTAAGATCGCTTCTTATGCCAAGCTTTGTAACCCCCCTAGCCAATATCTTTGATCTAGATTTTATTTAAATTATGGAGAGAGCAATATTTAGTAGGTTACTGTTCCATAAGTTTCTTTTAAGATTAGAGTTCTTTTAATTTTAATCTAATCTAGTTTTATAATTTCTACAATTTTGTTATCTAATTAATTATCTTGAGAACTCCTTGCCTAAACACTCTTCCCTCTTTTCAAGTCATCAACATAATTTAGGACTTAGCTCCTCCTATAATTTATTCTTAACTTAACTTTTGATTTAAATGAAATTGAAGTTTAAAATTAAAAATTTTATGGATGTCTTATAAATTATGTCTCATACTTTTGCTCGGGAATAGCAAAACCTCAAGTATGGGGGTATTTGATAAGTAGTTTTTATATAACTTTTTAATAAAAAAAAAATTGTAATTATTTAATATGATTTTTTCTTTTTTCGTGTCAATTTTAGGTTATAAGTAGTTCTTTTGTAATTTTGATTCTAACTTAGCTTAATTTCAATTTTTGCAGAATTTTGTGACAAATTGGAGAAAAATAGCATGTCACGCCCTCGGTCATGCCCGTGACCAAGGGCGTGTAACTTAAAGATCAGTCCAGAATCGATGCCGCGCTAATTGAGCCAGTCTACAGCAAGTCACACCCTTAGTCATGCCCGTAACCCAAAGTCACGCCCGTGACCAAGGGCGTGTAAACTTAGAATCTTCCACGCAAGCTATCATTGTGACATGGAGATGTCGTCGAGAAGTCAACATAAGTCACGCCCGTGACCCAGATGTCGCACCCGTGACTTCCCGCATGATCGCTGCTCCCCGTCGCGCCACAATCAGACCAATGCTGCATTAAATGAAGCCGTCCAGGTACATGCCCTCGGTAATGGGCGTCACCCAGGGTGTGTAATGTCCTTTTCAATTGCCGTCACGCAAGACCCATGCCGCCGACACAGCTGATGCAGAACAGTTATTACACGCCCTAGGTCACGCCCGTGGCCGAGGGCGTGTAACTTGAATATTTTTTCTAAAAATTCAGAGGTTCTCGTTGAGTCCAGGGTTCAGAATTTTGGAGAGGGGGGTGTTGCTAGAGCTGATAGTGAGTTTTTCATGTTCATGTTCATGTCTTTTTATACTTTCATGTTCTCTTTTTCATCTCATGCAATGTACTAGTTTTTCTTCCAATGCAATAGTTTAGTGATCTTGTAATCTTTTTTTGCTAAGTGTTGTAACTTTTATTTATGGCTTGTAATAGTTTTTGTTTCAATAAAATTTAGTGTTGCTCTCTTTATTTGTCTCTTTCTACCTTAGTCAGTTTTTCTTATTATGCAATTTTATTTTTCTTTCTCTTCCCCCTCCACCATGATTAACTAATTCTCATTAGTGCTCGATCAAAATGATCCGAGGATGAGATAATCAAGTTATGATTTCTTAAAGCTCTCTTTTTTTTATTTTATCAAACACTTGAATTACCCTTGAATTTTAACTAGTGAGGTCATTTTATCAATGTATGGTTTTCGCTTATGTTTTCATACTTAGTTAGACGAGAGGCTCAAAGTATGAATCGATCACTCAAGGGTAAAGAGGGTTGCACGCACCCATCGAGAGAGGATGACGTAAATCTCCCGGATTGGAGTCAAATCCAATAGCGGGGTTCACAACGTAAAGCAAGTTTTAGGTAATCAATTATAGGACGAGAGTCCGGTTGATTTTTCCTAAACTTAGTTGGGCATTAACCTCGAGAGAGGCATGTCCGAGCTTTAGGAACCTCCACGGTCAAGTAGTTCAATTTAAACGGAATTAGATTTATTTTCCTTTCACTTGATTATTCTCACTCCAAGTTGACTTTTGATTGAGCACTAATCTCTTTTACCATCGTTTAAACCCCTCTTTTAGCTTGCAACTTGTCTTTTTTATCTAAGTAATCAAAACCTCAAAAAATCGTTAGATAAGATAATAGTGATTTTCCTTAAAGTAGAAGTAATCAACACGCCTCGTGGAATATGACCTTGGTATCCTTAAATATCCTATACTATAGACGATAAGGTATACTTGCCTTCATCAAATATAGTTTTCGAAAATATCTTTAATCCTTTACTTGACTTAAATCAAGAAAATCTATATCAATGACCATATAAGAAATCCTGGTCAAAAGGACTTGATGTCAGTAACACCTTCTTAAAGTAAGGTTGAGCTTCAGCCACTTTGCCCTTGACTGTCTCCTTATTGAATCCTACACCAGCTCTGAATGGTGCAAAAAAACTATCAATAATAGACAAGACTAGTCTTGGGCTTTGAAGCGCTGGTAACAATTCTCTTTTCAGCTAGCAACATTTCCTCAAGGTCCTTGATGACCTTTTTCTTCTGAGCAAATTCAGCATTTTTGAGCTTTCTGGCTTCCTTGAATCTGTCCATTTCTTTGCTCATAGAAGCCAACTTCTCAGCTATCTCTTGGAACTCAAAGCGGGTAGTTTTCACTCCTTAGACTGAATCTTAAGGAGTTTCTTGTTGTTCTTGAAAGCTTCCCTAAAGCTTCATATTGCTGCATTAGTTCAGAATCATCCTAATGTGATGATCTTGAGGATGTGATGTTGTCAGTAGACTCACTGTCATCATCATGCAAGGAATCGTCAACTGATTCAGAATCAGAGACAGACACAAGAGCTCTGATAAGTACCTTCCTAGGAGATATGTTGTCATCCTAGATTTCTTCATTTATGGCCATAAGGCCAATAAGTACTTCCTCCTCAGTTTCCGAAGAGCTTGAATCAGAATCACTCAGGGTTCTAATTTTCTTTGCTATAAATCCTTTCTCTAATTTCTTTTTGTTCCTTTAGCTTCTTTTGTCTTCATAATTCATTGATTCCCTCTTTTTGGTAGGGCAATCAGCAATCATGTGACCTGTCTTGTTGCAGCAGTAGCAAACTGTGTTAGTTAAATCATATTTACTAGGTTTAGATTTGTACCTTTCCTCTCTTGAGAATTTAGATCTGTCATGTTGACCAGATCTTCTAGATCTTGAAGAGGATGCTTTATGGCTATCTCTTCTCCTTGTAGATATCAGCTTTTTGAACTGCTTGGAGAAGAGGGCCATCACTTTATCAGTGTTGTCAGATTCGGATGTGCTAGATTCAGAGGCTTCACTACTTTTAGATCTGTCCTGAGCTGCAGGAGTCTTGTCCTTGGTTCTCCTTAAGATTTCATCCTTAAGAGCCATGGACCTTTCTCTGGTGCTCCCCCTTGAGCTTTCTTCTTTAGATTTTCTAGTGTTAAGCTGAAGCTCATGAGACAGCAACTTCCCATATAGGTTCTTGGGCTCCATGTTGCCCAGTTGACCCATTTCTCTGATGGCACAAATTTTGATGTCCCATTCCTTAGTGAGGGATCTAAGGAACTTATCATTCTGATCTGAATTTGTGAATTCTCTTCCATAGTCCTTCAACCCATTTACAATCTTGAAAAATCTCTCATAGAAGTTAGAGATATTTTTGTTCTTTCCTTATTTAAAGGCCTCATACTCCTGATTTAAAAGGGATTTCCTATCATCACTTACTTCTTCAGTCCCATCCATATAGAAAACTAGGGAGTCCCACATCTCCTTGGCAGTTTTGTAGTGAATAAGATTTTGGAGGGTTAAGTCATCAATAACACTCACAATATATTATGTGCCCTCTTATCAAGCCCTACCAGGGCAAGTTCATCCTTACTCATGTTAGCATATTTCTTTGGCACCTTTAAGGTAGGGTCGATTGTAGATGTTGTCATGGGTATGAAGGGGCCGTCTTGAACAACCATAAAAACTCTAGGATCAGCAGCTTCCATGAACAGATTGACCCGTTCTTTCCAGATGGGAAAGTTTTCTGTGGTGCAGGTTGGGAGCTTCATGGATCTCATTTCTCTGTAGCTATCACCTCCAGCCATAGGATTTAGTTCCAAGATGTAGATCTGACTGTTAAGTCACTCTATGATCAACCTCGCTCTGATTCCACGTGTTATATATGGAATAATCACCTAGAGGGTGTGGGTGGGGGTAGAGGTGGGTGGGGGGGGGGGGGGGGAATAAGTGATATGTCTATTTTAAAGTTAAAGCACAATAACCACAAGAACAGATCACTGCACAATAAATAAATACACCAGCACAACACACAAAGACACCAGAGGTATAGTGGTTCCTCAGGATAGTGTGTCTTGAGTAGTCCATTGTGCCTCTGCGTCTATCTATCAGTATGCTACAGTTGTCAAACTCCTCCAAAACTCGGATCTACTTCATAGATCTTACAGCTCGGGCCCTCAAGCCTTGCAATCTCAGGCCCTCAAGCCCTACAGCTCAGGCCCTCAAGCCCTACAAACTCAGGACCTCAAGCCCTACAAACTCAGGCCCTCAAGCCCTACAAACTCAGGCCCTCAAGCCATACAGCTTAGATCTATTTTAGATCCTATAACTTAGGCTTTTAAAAGCCCTTCAGAGAATGAATGAAATTCAGTATTGAAGAACTCTATACACAATAAAGAGAATATTGTAAAGTTCTTCTAAAGCCTAATGAAGATAGCTTATGTACTTGAAGAGATTTCAATAGATCTCGTTTTGCAAGGTGCATGCTTCTCTTCAATCCTTTCTTCTATCTGGAACACAACTTATTAATCGATGTTATTGGACTGAAACATGGAGAACGGAGAGTAAGAGTTTTGTTCTCGAGTATTTGTTCCTTCTTCACACAACCGCTTTACTGTTTGATTAATTTGCGTATTTTCTCTATGTTGAAATTAGGGCAGACACTTATCCTCTTTATATGTCTGAGGGACCTTCTAACGGTCTACTTAAATGTCCTTTAAGTATCAGAGGCCCATTCCTTAATGGCATGCGCTGATTAGACAATAAGGCGATGACATTAAATGCAGACAGCGCATTTTGAAATGTCTTGGTCTTTCTCAGCGATATTGGCAACATATCGATGACATTGGAAACATCTCGATGACAAAACTTGTTGTCACACCAATCCATCATGGACTTAGACAATTCATCAAGTCTTCTTTAATTTTCTTCAGAGAAGGATATCTCGACGACATGAGATATCTCAGCTACACTTGCACTCATGACAACATGAAGTCATACCAATGATGTCGTCGTGAACATCTTGTTGACTTGAGGTCTTCTCGACGATGTCGTTGAAACCATCTTATCTTATCGATGATATCATCTTAATCACTCTGACTTCTTGTCAATATTGTCCTGTTTATCCCGACGATAAGGAACACTTCTGCCACAAACTGTCTCCATGAGTTCTACCTTAGTCTTCTCGACGAAAAAGCTTCTTTACGACGATGTCGTTGACATTATCCGATACTTTAACTTAAGTCTTCTCGAGAGATTGATCTTCACAATAATATCATTGTGTGATTCTTGTTGACACGATGATATTGTGACTTGATTAATTCTGTTTGTTCTCACAACGATATCGTCGTGTACACTTTGTTGTCACAATAATATCATCGGATTGTTCATAATATCTTGACGATAACTATCATAAACCTTATGTTAATCTCTGAGAGTGATCTCAATTATATATTCACTTATTCGACGATATATCCAGTTCTTCTTGAAGATTTTGGACTTAGAAAGATTAGAAAAGGACTGGACATATAGCCTATACTGTGCAGTAATAAATAAAGCATGCCATCAAATACAATGATCTTTTATCATTGACCTGAGCACTTCTTCAAATCAGGAACATTGATGGGCACTATTCCCAATAGTAGTGAAGTGCATAAAACATAGGAATAACTTCTTATGATCCTAAAGGATTACTTGTATGTTTAGTGTTATAATTGAAGTCACCGTTTAATTTTTCTCCATAAACCCCTTTTCACTCATCCTTGGAGCTCACTGAGACTTAAATACTAAGCCACATGCCCTAACCACACCACAACTCCTTCTTGAATACACATTCACCAAGTTACCCTAGGCTCAATTACATTTCCTAAACTTGGGAATGTACTTATCATCCAGATATGTCTCTCCTATCATCAT
This sequence comes from Dactylorhiza incarnata, assembly GCA_033032865.1. Taxonomy (NCBI): domain Eukaryota; kingdom Viridiplantae; phylum Streptophyta; class Magnoliopsida; order Asparagales; family Orchidaceae; genus Dactylorhiza; species Dactylorhiza incarnata. The sequence goes on along the minus strand of JAWHQI010000124.1, from coordinate 1,075,024 downwards.
ATAATGAGATGGCCTAAATCATCCTTAAATGAGGTGTGTGTTAGGCTATCTAGGAGCTCATTTATTTGCTACTAACCACATCTATACTCTTGGGTGAAAAGGTGCGTGGACTAGCATGATCATTCATCAAATGACTAAACATGACTATTATTAACCTAAGTGTACATGCTTTTACATCATTCTAATTTGATCCTTTACATGTAAGGCAACTTGTGAAACCCTTAAGACCATCAATGTTTGTCATTATTATATGTGTAAATATCTGGTTATGATCACTAATTTACAAGTATCCAATGTTACCATTTATCAACCCAATAAGTGTGTTTACATTTTCTACATTTCATTCATGGTCAAGTTGCTTTGCTAAAATAAAAATGAACATGTACATATGGTGATAAAATAGTAAATTGGCATTATAAATATCACATTTTTCATTTATCAATTGGTAGTGGTGTCCTTCATAATTTTCATGCAAATGAATCAAGAATGCTACATGGATAAGGGCAAGATTTGCAACATTTATAAACTAATTAAAACATTTCCAAATGGCCTAAATTTTTTTACCAAAGGTCAATTATAACATGGTTTGTCCACAATAAAAATTTTGGATTTTATTTCAACAAAGTCATATTAATTTAATTAATATTGAAAGATTTGGGTTGATCTATAATACACCTAGAGGGCGGGGGGTGATTAGGTGTTTTTGATGTTAATTACTACTTTAAATGTTAGCTAGCCAGTACAAAAACAACACAGAAAAGCACACAGGATTTATAGTGGTTCCCTTCAAGACAACGTGTCAAGAGGTAGTCCACTGTCCCTCCCACCTATCTAGCAATGCGCTAGACTAGGCAACTTCTCCAAAATCTTGGATCTCTTCTCACTAAGCAGATCTTGCAACTCATGCTCACAAAGAACCCTACCATACTCAGACTTTACAAGTCTGACAATAACTTAGATCATCACAAAGACCCTACCAAACTCAGGCTCTCAAAGAACCCTACCAAACTCGGATCTGTTACAAGATCTTATAAGATCAGGCTCACACAGAACCTTAACAACACTCAGATCTGTCACAAGATCCTACCAGCTCAAGCTCACAAAGAACCCTACAGAATAAGACAGGTGGTTTTGCTGTTGTAGAAGAGAATGCTTCAAGATAAAAGCTTTGATTGAGCAGACTTCTTCTTCTTGTAAATGTAAGCCCAAAGATCTTGTGAATCACTGAACATTTCTATAGAATCTTCCTCTTCTTTTGTTCTTCACAACATAATAACAAAGTCATCTTCTTATTAATACTTTTCTCTTTTTTTTATTAGTATGTCTGAGAATGATCGTGAGAGAGAATGACTGAATCAAGTATTTGTTGAATTCAAAAATGTCTCTCTTTTATACCCCCCTGAAATTTTGCATAAAGGCCCTTATTGGATTATTCCATAATCAATTTGCCAGTTTGAAAATGTTGACAGAGCTGGTAGAATATTTTATCATAAATGCCTTGCTGTTCTTGGAACTTGCAGAATATGGAAGTAATAATATTCTTCATTTATTATTGTGCAATGACTACATTCTGTAGAGAATATATCATTTATTACTCCTTGATTAGTGCACAAGATAAACAGATTGCACATTCCCTGAACATCAATTTCCATTAAATTTTGCGCAATAAATGCACCTCAGCATCTATCATGACGATAAGTTTCTTCTAGCCGATATCGCCTTGGTCGTCTCGATGATACGTAATCATCACAATAATATCGTCGACATAAATCTTTCTTCAAGACTTAATGAGTTATCTCGATGATAATGATTCTTTTAGACGATATCGTTGAGTTGTTTTCTTCTACATGATATGTCTTCAAGCTTCAAGATTACATATCTTCTTCAAAACTTATACTTGTTATCGCAACGATACTGCTTCTTCTAGATGACATCATCGAGATGTTTTCTTTTACACTATGTGTCTTCAATCTTCAAGATGATAAATCTTCTTGAAGATGATATTGCCGAGACATCTGAACTTAGCTTTCTCAACGATAGAGTTTCTTTAAGACGATATCGTTGAGACTGTCTCGACGATATGTTTCTGTTCTCAATGATTTATTTGCTTAGTCTTGAGATGATATTTTACTTAGTGAATTTTCATTAATATTCCTGAAGACCTTCTATAAGGGTCTTTCCCACAATAACCTTCTTTTTAGACGATAAGCCTAGCTCCTTTCAGCGACAAGTCTAAACTCTTCTTCATAATGGGTTTTATAATTATTCAGATATATGAATATTATTTCAATGATCTGTGTATCATCTAAACGATATGTCCATTCTTTCTCGAAGATTTTGGACTTAACAAGATTAGAGAATTACTGGACATATAGTTTATTTTCTGCAGTAATAAATAAAATATATCATCAAATACATAGTGCATTTGTCATTGACCTAAGCACTTCTTCAAATCAGGAATATTGCTGGACATTGTTCCCAACAATCTCCCCCTTTTTGAAGAAGTCATAACTCACCTCAATGATAAATGCCAAATAATAAATAGAATCAAATTTGAAAATACTCAGCAAATGTGAAATGATTCAACTATCAACATTATATAAATAGAGATAATGTTTTAAAACAAAATATTTCATAGTCATTTGCCCAAGTCATTTGCAGACAAAAAATTCATTTAAACATTATATTCTCAGGTCCTACTGCTGCTCCCTTTGCCTTTCCTCTTCTACCTTTCAAAGAAGCTGATAGGCTTGGGTATCTTCTTTGGAGAAGGATGAGGACCAAGAGGGAAAGCCAGCTTGTGATTCCTTCTTCTCTCCTCATTTCTCAAATGCAGGTTTCAGTCTACAAAATAGTACACTCTTTTAAAGCCATCTTGAGGATATCCAAATTCCATCCAAGATTTTGAGATTAGGTTCCTAGAGGTGGGACTCCATCCGCTTGATTGTGGATTCTGCTCTATTTCCTTTAATCTTTTATGTCTATACTTCTTGCTTTTGAGTTCTTTTTCTTTTCCTTGATGCAGAGTACTCTCCAGCCTCAACTCGAGGCAATACATTCAGAGTGTTTCATCCTTTCAAAAATAGAAGGAGGCTTTTGGAAGGCTTGCTTCACTTGATTTACAATCCACATAGCTTGACGGGACCATGCATTTATTATTTCCCTCTCGCCCTTTAAGACTTCTTCAACTATATGATCATACAAGGCGACTTGCACCAAGTTGATCCTTTCATGTATGTGTTGTTTTGCCTCATCCAAGTTGTTGCTTACTTCCAGCAGATGTTCATCTTTATTCTGAGCATTTACGTTTACTCTATTCAGAATTTGCTCTATGTGTTCATTCATGAAGCCTACTACCTATCAAAATGCACGCTCCATATTTCCTGAAATGGTTGACTGATTCTGCTTGATTACATGGGTTTAATGCCCAACTTTGTTAATCTCCTCACCAACATGCTCCATGGCTAGGGCAGCTAGGTGAAATATATGAGTGTGCTGAGTGTTCAGATGATGCATGTCATCTTTCACACTCTGCAACTCAACCTTCATCTCTTGCCTGCGTCCATCCACTATCTGCAGAATGAACCTCTCCATCTTTTCCCTTTGAACATTCAACAAGACTGAGATCATGTTAAATAGGGAGCCTGAGTGATCAGTATATGGTCCAGCTATATTCACCTTTGGAGTTACTCTCTCTTCTGGAGCACTTCCATGACCCTGAAGGTCAGGATGGTCTACCAACATTTGCTCTTCTTCCTCTTCTTCCATCAACACTTCTTTGCCCTTGAAGAGAACTAAACCATGCCCACCTTGGGGTTCATCACTCTCAACTTTCTCTTGCTCCTTGCCAACTTCTGCTTCTGGGATAACCTTCTCCCGGACTAATTCTGTTGGAGTTTCTGAGGTGATCTCAAAGCAATCAATAGTTAGTCTTGCTGCCAACGCAATATGAGCCTATAGGGTCGCACATAAAAGCGTTTGGAGAAGTTGGAGAAAGGATTGTGTTGGCCTTACTCATATTGGATATGAGTGGAGGACCAATCTTGTTACTGCTTGGAATTAAGTTGAGAATGTCTCAACAGGAAATCGTTTAAAGGGGTTTAAACGAATGTGTATTTACTTGCCAAATTCGGTTAAAGGGGTTAACTGAATTAGCTTGATTCGACTAATGAAATTCGGCTAATATGATTAACCGAATTAGCCTGATTCGACTAAAGGGTTTAGCCGAATCATGTCAGTTCGACAAAAGGGTTTCAACGAATTGATATAGCCGAATTTGAATAGACGAATTTGTCGAAATGGTTTCGACGAATTCGAGTCGAATTCGGTTATAGTGTTTAGTCGAATTCCGCGAATGCAAGTCTGGACAGAAATATTCTATTTTCACTATGGTCTGCGGATAGTCTATTTTATGCCTTGCGTATAAAAGGGAATGCGATTAGGTCTTCGACAACAAGTTTTGGAACTTAGACTTTTCGCGATTCTGGACGAGAGGCCGCCCAGAAAAGTTCCGCTCGAAGGCTCCTCGTTCTTCCGTCCGCCGATCTCCTTCCGCCGCCGCTAGTCGCCGCCGTCGGTCGCCGCCTCCTCTACATCGGACCTAGCAGTCCGTGAGGACGTTGAGAGCTTCCTTCTCCAACCTAGTTCTTGTACGACAAGAAGCTAGGGTTCTCCTCGTTTGTGTGGATCACTGTATAGGAGACGATACATTTCGGTTCTTGGAACTCATATTTCGGATTTCCTTTTGGAGCACCTTGGTTGAGTGCTGACTCAATCCCGCAAAGGTACTTTGTATTTTGATTTGCTTATTCTCTTGAATCATGAAAATCGTAAGATCCATTAGCTTCTTTTGGGTTGTTCTTGTTATTTCCGCTGCGCATATTTGATATGTCATCCCTTTCGAGGGGTATAGAAAACCCAACAGTGGTATCAGAGGGAGGTTGCGAGACCACCGCCCGGGGAGCTTCCCCTTGGACCCCGTTAGGGGCTCTGCCCCTAAGACCCCGCCAGGGGCGCGGCCCCTTGGAACACCGCTAGGAACGCATGTGATTGCGTAGCGATTTTCATGTTTCAGAGGTTGTTTCTCCTCTACAGTAACCGTCCCTCAAAATGGTTTGTGAAACCAAATGTTTAGATCATTGAATCTGACATGAGAGACGAGCTTGTCTACTGCACAAGTGGAGCTGTTGTTCATATGACCAATGCATGTAAATATGGAGATTTAGAAGTGTTCTAAATGCTCAGATTTAGCCCTGTTTATCAAAGTGTTGATATACTGTTTTTGTGCACATCTGGGATGTATCTGGAATATGAATGTTGTAATTTTATTTTCTGAAATGTGCACAGTGATTAAATTTTAATCACGATGAAATGTTCATCAATCGAAAGATAAAATCCCTTATCCAATATTAAGTATACGGATGCCTTCCGATGGATGACACTCTTCCTGCCTCGATCGATGAAGTGTGGGCTTGCCAAAGCAAGGTGCATTAATCTATCTTGGTAAGGGTGCGAGCGGATAATTGTGATATCCCGTTGTCGACATCGGGTCAAACTTAACTAGGTGACCTCAAAGGTTGAGTGCCTAGGGGCATAGGGTTGGCATGCACCATATGATGGATGCGAATAAAGAGTTATTCACCAACCATACAAGAGTTGCATAGTGATGCAATTGACAAGTGTTGTCTACCTAAATAACCACATTATGAGAGGAACGCCAAAGCGGACTCATGGTGTTGGTGAAATACGGATCTTGTCCACTAAGAGAGTAGCTCGCATAAACTCTCCGAATTAATATTAAGGGTTAATGATTCGATTAAAATAGTTGGAGCTTTAATAAAAGTCCTTATTAAAATAAATAAAATGTATTTTGAAATATAGTACTAAAATTTTACTTTGCAAATTAATTGTAGAATTTCCATGGCAAATACATCTCACTCCACGTTGTCCCTGAGAACTATCCTTGAGATGGACAAGCTCAATGGGACGAACTTCCTCGACTGGTATAGGAACTTGAGAATTGTTCTCAGGCAAGAGCGCAAGCTCTATGTCTTGGAAGGGGAAGCCCCAACAAAGCCGACTGGAAATGCTCCGCGAGTAGACAGAGATGCTTTCAAGAAGTATCAGGATGATACCGTGGATGTGGAATGCCTCATGCTTGCTACCATGTCCTCTGAGCTTCAGAAGCAACACGAGGGCATGTGTGGTTATGAGATAATCGGGCACCTCAAGAAAATGTTCAAGAGGCAAGCCCGGCAAGAGAGGTTTGACATATCCAAGGCATTATTCCAGTGCAAAATGGGAGCTCGAGACTCAGTAGGGACTCACGTACTCAAAATGATTGGGTATATAGAAAACCTTGAGAAACTGGGTTTTCCTTTGGGTCAAGAGTTGGCCACAGATCTGATCCTACAATCATTGCCGGACAGTTATGAGTAGTTCGTCTTAAATTACAATATGAATGAGATTCAAAAGACACTGCACGAGCTCTTTGGCATGTTGAGAACTGCCGAGAACAATATGAAGAAGGCCAAGCCTGCCAGCCCCATACTGATGGTGCATAAGGGCAATGGCAAGGCCAAGGGACCTAAGAAGACTTAGATTGGATCTAAGTCTGCTCTTGATCCCAAGTCTTCTGCACTGAAGAAGAAAGGTTTGGCTAAGGAAGGGAAGTGCCACCATTGTGGTAAGGCAGGGCACTAGAGGAAGAACTGTCCTCAATATCTAGAAGATCTGCAGAAGAAGAAGGGAAGTATGACTTCCGCTTCAGGTATTTTCGTTATAGAAATAAACCTTTCTGCTCCTTCATCTTGGGTATTGGATACCGGATGCGGTTCTCACATTTGTATAAATGTGCAGGAACTCAGAAGGAGAAGAATGCTGGTTAAAGGGGAGGTAGACATGCGCGTCGGGAATGGAGCAAGAGTTGCTGCAGTCGCCGTTGGTGTCTATTGTCTTTCTTTGCCCACTGGGCTTGTTATAGAATTAGATAATTGTTATTATGTTCCATCCATAACTCGAAACATTATATCTGTGTCATGTTTAGACATGAAAGGATTTTCTTTCATTATTAAGAACAATAGTTGTTCTATATTTATGAATGATGTTTGCTATGGTGTAGCCCAACTGTTTAATGGCTTATATGTTTTAAACTTAGATCAGCTAATTTATAACATAGAAAATACTAAGAGACTAAAAATGAATGACTTGAATCCTACGTATCTTTGGCATTGTCGTTTAGGCCATATAAATGAGAAACGCATATCCAAGCTCCATAAAGATGGATTATTGGACTCATTTGATTATGAATCTTTTGAGAGATGCGAGTCTTGTTTATTAGGAAAAATGACTAAAGCCCCTTTCACTAGTCATACTGAGAGGGCTGATGATCTTTTGGGTGTAATACATAGTGATGTATGCGGACCCATGAGTTCTATGGCTAGAGGTGGGTACTACTACTTTGTTACATTTATTGATGATTTCAGTAGATACGGATATATATATCTTATGAAGTGTAAATCTGAAACCTTTGAAAAGTTCAAAGAGTTTAAGAATAAAGTAGAGAACCAACTAGGAAAAAGGATTAAAGAACTTCGATCTGATCGAGGTGGTGAGTACCTAAGTCATGAGTTTCGTGATCATCTGAAAGAGTATGGTATTATATCACAACTCACTCCACCTAGAACACCACAACATAATGGTGTTTCTGAGAGGATGAATCGCACTTTGTTAGACATGGTGCGGTCGATGATGAGTCATGCAGATTTACCCGTTTCCTTTTGGGGATTCGCTTTAGAGACTACTGCTTTCACTTTAAATCGTGCTCCAACGAAAACGGTTCTAAAGACACCATATGAGATATGGACTGGGAAGCATCCTAGTATGTCTTTCATTAAAATTTGGGGTTGTGTGGCATACGTATGACGTCAAATGTCTCACAAGCTGGAACCCAAATCAGATAAGTGTTATCTTGTGGGATATCCTAGGGAAACCAAAGGGTATCACTTCTACCTGCCGTTCGAGGGCAAAGTGTTTGTCGCGAGGACTGGCGTCTTATTGGAGAAAGAGTTCTTATCTAGAAAGAATGCAAAGGTGGAACTTGAAGAGGTTCAAGAACCACAAATAATGAATGAACGTGAATTGGAACCTGAGCAAGGACTACAATCTGTTGTAGCTGGAGAACCTGCTCAAGAGACACAAGTCCTACGTAGATCTGATAGACCAAGATTTGAGCCTGAGAGATATGGATTTCTCGTGTCTCAAATAGGTAATGTGTTGCTTATGGATCATGATGATGAGCCTTCAACCTATCAAGAGGCTATGAATGGACCCGACTCTGAGAAGTGGCTTGAGGCCATGAAATCTGAAATGGACTCCATGTATGCAAACCAAGTTTGGACCTTGGTGGAACCACCTGAAGGGGACCCATAGGGTGCAAGTGGGTCTTCAAGAAGAAGACCGACATGGATGGGAATGTACAAACATTCAAAGGTCGGCTGGTGGCTAAAGGTTTCAGGCAAATTCATGGTGTTGACTATGATGAAACTTTTTCCCCTGTAGCTATGGCCAAGTCCATCAGAATTCTACTTGCTATTGCTGCGTATTATGACTACGAGATCTGGCAAATGGATGTCAAAACGGCTTTCCTTAATGGAAACCTCTTTGAGGAAGTGTATATGACACAACCTGAGGGTTTTGTATCTCCAGATGAAGCCACTAAAATATGCAAGTTGAATCGATCCATTTATGGATTGAAACAAGCTTCTCGAAGTTGGAATCTGCGTTTTGATGAGAAAATCAAAGAGTTTGGTTTCATCAAAAATGAAGATGAGCCTTGTGTTTACAAGAAAATTAGTGGGAGCATTGTTGTCTTCCTGATATTGTATGTAGATGACATATTGTTGATCGGGAATGACATTCCGACCCTGTAAGTTGTTAAGAACAACCTAGGGAAGTGCTTTTCTATGAAAGACTTGGGCGAAGCAACTTATATACTTGGTATTAAGATCTATAGAGATAGATCGAAGAAGTTGTTGGGTTTGACCCAAAGTACATACATTGATAAGGTGTTGAAACGATTCAACATGCTTGAGTCCAAGAAGGGATTCTTACCCATGTCTCATGGTGTGAGTCTCTCTAAGGACCAATGTCCAAAATCTTTGGAAGATAAGGACCGCATGAAGTTGATTCCATATGCTTCGGTAATTGTATCAATCATGTATGCAATGTTATGTACTCGACCTGATGTCTCTTATGCTTTAAGCATGACTAGCAGGTATTAGTCTGATCCAGGTGATGGTCACTAGATAGCCGTCAAGAATATCCTAAAGTACTTGAGAAGGACTAATGATACATTCTTGGTGTTTGGTGGAGAGGAAGAGCTCGTTGTAATGGGTTACACGGATGCAAGATTCCAGACTGACAGAGATGACTCAAAGTCTCAGTCAGGTTTTGTGTTTTGCCTAAATCGAGGAGCTGTAAGCTGGAAGAGTTCCAAGCAAGAGACAATTGCTGATTCTATGACTGAAGCTGAGTACATCGCTGCAGCGAATGCGGCGAAGGAGGCTGTGTGGATTAGGAAATTCATCAGCGAGCTTGATGTAGTTCCTAGCATCGTTGATCCCGTAGTTCTCTACTGTGACAGCAACGGTGCAATCGCCCAAAATAAGGAACCTAGATCTCATCAGCGCTCCAAGCACATACTTCGGCGTTTCCATCTTATTCGAGAGATTGTCGATCGAGGGGATGTGAGCATATGCAGAGTACCGACTGAAGAAAACATAGCGGATCCACTGACGAAGCCTCTTGCGCAAAGGAAGCATGATGGTCATGTTAGATCAATGGGTATTAGATACCTGAGTGATCATCTTTAGTGGGAGCCTTGTGGATTGTATGTTTGTTGGTTGTTTATTCATTTGATGAATTGTGATATGTACTATATATTTCATTTTATATTTATGGCAAGTTCTTTTATTATGTCATTTGTATCTGTCTGATAGATTAATTAGCATAATAAATGCCCTTAGAATGTTTGCTTCCATAGGATTTCAAGTACGTGACTTGAATGTGAGAGCCTATATTTATAAGAAGCTTCATTCTTAAATGGTCCCTGGTCGGAGTATCATCTTAGAATCCAAGGGCGATGATGGTACATTAAGACTAGCATGTGTGTTGATTGATGACCGTTTCTCATAGGTCATGATATTGTGACATCAAGTCATCACATGGGTACTTGTTAGTGAACAAGTTGTACTAGACAGACCCACCTTGAGACTACTTTGTGGATTGTTATATGAACGTGTCACAAGTAGGTCTCAACTGACAATGGTGTTTGTGGTCCTTTGACCTGAAGTCACATCATTCATCAAATGAGGAAGAGCGTACTTTGATACCATCTAAAGTCTTCTCTTGAGAAAGGTTGATGATAAGGGTGGTAATTGGGTATGTTACGAGTCATTTGGATGTTTGTGTGTGAGCAGAAAGGGAATTTGTCCTCCTTTATGACAGGAGTTACATCCATGGGCCCCTTGATGGAATGAGACTGAGAAATGCATGGTCATGCTTTGTAGAGTCAATATGTGATATTGAGCTCACCAATTTTCAGACAGTCCATTCTAGATCAGGAAATTGGGATTAAACAATTATGAGGGTGACACGGTCCATGCCTCTAGTTCTATCCGGATGTAAAGGACAAAGGGACATGACAACACTGAAACATTGGTCATGAGAGGCTTATTGAGTTATGAACTCTTATTTCTTGGGTAGCAATGATGTATTGCTAGATGCCAATCATTGTTTGTGAGACTTTTGTTGATACTTTGTGATCAAGTGGGAGACTGTTGGAGTTTCTGAGGTGATCTCAAAGCAATAAATAGTTAGTCTTGCTGCCAACACAATATGAGCCTATAGGGTCGCACATAAAAGCGTTTGGAGAAGTTGGAGAAAGGATTGTGTTGGCCTTACTCATATTGGATATGAGTGGAGGACCAATCCTGTGACTGCTTGGAATTAAGTTGAGAATGTCTCAACAGGAAATCGTTTAAAGTGGTTTAAACGAATGTGTATTTACTTGCCAAATTCGGTTAAAGAGGTTAACCGAATTAGCTTGATTCGACTAATAAAATTCGGCTAATATGATTAACCGAATTAGCCTGATTCGACTAAAGGGTTTAGCCGAATCATGTCAGTTCGACAAAAGGGTTTCAACGAATTGTTATAACCAAATTTGAATAGACGAATTCGTCGAAATGGTTTCGCCGAATTCGAGTCGAATTCGGTTATAGTGTTTAGTCAAATTCGGCGAATGCAAGTCTGGACAGAAATATTCTGTTTTCACTCTGGTCTGCGGATAGTCTATTTTATACCTTGCGTATAAAAGGGAATGCGATTAGGTCTTCGACAACAAGTTTTGGAACTTAGACTTTTCACGATTCTGGACGAGAGGCCGCTCGGAAAAGTTCCGCTCGAAGGCTCCTCGTTCTTCCGTCCGCCGATCTCCTTCCGCCGCCGCTAGTCGCCGCCGTCGGTCGCCACCTCCTCTGCATCGGACCTAGCAGTCCGTGAGGACGTTGAGAGCTTCCTTCTCCAACCTAGTTCTTGTACGACAAGAAGCTAGGGTTCTCCTCGTCTTTGTGGATCACTGCAGAGGAGCCGATACATTTCGGTTCTTGGAACTCAGATTTCGGATTTCCTTTTGGAGCACCTTGGTTGAGTGTTGACTCAATCCCGCAAAGGTACTTTGTATTTCGATTTGCTTATTCTCTTGAATCATGAAAATCGTAAGATCCGTTAGCTTCTTTTGGGTTGTTCTTGTTATTTCTGCTGCGCATATTTGATATGTCATCCCTTTCGAGGGGTATAGAAAACCCAACAAATTCACCATGATCTCGTAGGTTAAAGCACATCAAATTGCTCTACCCCTCAACATTTGTAGTCTCTTTGGTTGAGCTCCCAAGTTGGGACTCCCCCTCAACTGGATCACTTCCCTGAATGGGGATTCTTTCTTCAACAACCTCTGTGTTAGCAGGTTCATTCAAATTTTTTGGGATCATTTGACTAAGTGCTACCTCCCCCTCTGTCAATGCATGGTTTGGTAGGGATGGGGCTCCTTCTTCCTCAGTATTCTTGGATAGATTTGGGTCTGGAATTGATGGGGCTTCACCTTATTCAGAATTGTTAGAGGACCCTACCTCTTCTGAGTCATTAACTACTACAGATTTCCTTTTCTTCTCTTTTAAATCATCTTGTGCATCCTTGGGAGATTTGGAGATAACTCTATCCCATAATACAACATTTTTGAGTCTAGCCTCTTAGAATAATGTAGACGTACTCCCATTTTTCTTTTTAACACATCCCCAAGGGAATTAAAAAGGAAGATAGATAAGATTATTACAAAAGAGGGGGTCTTCAAGGTGCTCTTTATCCTTTGGAACATAAACTCTCTCCAATCTATTTTCTTTGAGACAATGAATCTGCACATGACTTCAAACATTTCTTTAGAAATCCTGTCATAGAAATAGGCTTGCATAGTAGCACCTTCCCTACAATGTCATCAAGAAGTTTTCCCTTCTGGTCGAACCCTGCTCTTTTAATAGACCCATAAGTTTTGCCACTATGCCTACACCAGACATATCCTTCATTTAGATCTTCTGTAGTTAATCCTTCCTCTTCTTCTTCTCCACCCAGTCGGGGTAGGCACAAAGATTTTCCTAAGCTTTTGGCTGGCATATTTACTTTCTTCTTGGCCACTACAAATTTCAGTAAGGTCTCAGAATGATTGAGTCTTGCTCTGTCAAAGAACTCTATCAATTCTTTATGCATCAAGACACCTGGCTCACACAACAGATACACTAATCTAGCTGCTTCAAGTAATCCAATGACTGACCAGATCTCTTTAGAGTAGGAGTTGAAGCCACCTCTCTGAAGCTCATATCCTGAAATGATCGCAGCTTCTTCCTTCTTGGGGGCCATGGAATCAGACTGATAGGAACAAGAAATGTTAGTAACAGAATGAGGGTTTATCGCGGAGATGACTTAGGGCAAATGAAAGCGTAATTTTTTTCTAAACATTCATTCTATTATAGTATGGGTAGGTGAAGGGGCGCATACCTTTTCGTACTGATGATTTGATTGATGAATCACTGGACGGCTCTGATTAAAAGATCCAATATGCATTGAGTGTTTGTGTTCTATTTTGATGATATGCATTGAGTATATGGGTTCTATGTCGGCGATATACATTTTTGTCATTGAGATAAGTCTCTGCCACGAATCCTTCTCACTAAGTCCATGTGTCATTGAGACTAGTGCAGTGTCGTTGAGACATCAGATTTTGTCGTCGAGGCAATCATCAGATATTTGTTCGGTATCGCTGATAAACTATCTATGTCGTTGGGACAATCATCAGATATTTGTCAGACTTGAAAATTATCAGCACTTCTTGAGAGATTCTTGAAGGTTGTGCAACATAGACTTCCTCCTTCAAGTATTTTATTTAGAGATACTGATTTGACATTCACTTGATAAGCTTGGAGTCCTCTATTGGCTAAATAGACTAATTCTGATTGATTCAAATCTTGCAATGGGAACAAAGGGTCTGGCCAAAATTAATGCCCTTCTCCTGTTTGTGCCCTTTATCAGCTTTTGAGTTGATTTAGTTCCAACATGCATTGCTTGATTGACAACCCCTTATAACTTCTCATATGGATGATGCCTGACATGTATAAGAGCAGCTTACAGTTTTCTGGGAATGACTGTTGTCTTTCTTTTAAGATTCATCCTTATCTTCAATAAATATCATTTCCAATTTCTATGTTGTATTGCATCCACTGATGAACTATACTAGCCTTTGAGAATAAGGCATAACCTTTGGTCACCCCTCTTTCTGAACCTCCAAATATAGCTATTGGTCCTTTTTTTCACTAGGGTGAAGATTTTTAAGTAACGCATTACTCTAGTCATGTGCCTAGAGCAATCACTGCCCAAATACCAAATGAGAAACTGGTTGGCATTTGGACATACCTACAAGAATGATTACTCACCCTTAGGTACCCAATTGGATTTGGGTCCTAGGTTTTTGTTAGAGGGATAAGCTAAAACATCACACCTCTGAGTGGTCTGCACTCTTCTTGCACTAGGCACTGTTTGGTTGAACCAATAGTCCAAAGAAAAGTGACCAATTTTCCTACAGCACCAGCACTCATACCTGTTGTATCTTCTTTTCTTTCTCACCTTCTTGGTAGAATGGAAATGTTGGTTGGTAGGAGTGAAGATAGTTGGCCTAGCAGGCCTTGAGTGAACCACACAAGTGTGAGTTTGAAGTGGAGCTGGTATCACCACTCTTTGGTTCACCACCTTGGGAACAGGCTTGGTAGGAATTTCCTTTCCCTTACTTTTGGGTGTTGTTGCTGCAGGTCCATGGACATGAGAACTTGGATTCTTCATTTGAGTCTCTTCAAGGGGTACTTTAAAAGCACTCAGCCCAAAGCCTGCTTTTTTATGTGTGTTAGAGGGTTTACTACCTCTTGTATAGCAGGAATTGGTCAGATGACCATATGAAGATTCCTGGTCAAAGAGATTTGAAGCCAGTAGAATCTTCTTGAAAGAAGGTTGAACTTCAGAATCCTTGCCCACGACTGTCTCCTTACCAAATCCTACACCACCTTTAAATGGTGGAGAAAATCTGTCAATGATGGGAAGGACAGTCACGGGCATTGAGAAACTTACAACAATCTTCTTCTCAGCTAACAATATTTCCTCAAGATCCCTGATGACCTTGTTCTTTTGTCCCAACTCAGCAACTTTGAACTTTGTGGCTTCCTTAAGCTTATCCACTTCTTTGCTAACAGCAGTCAGCTTTTCAGCCGTCTCTTGGAACTTTGTGGCTTCCCTAAACTCCATAGATTGATCCTTAAGAAGCTTCTTACTTCTTTTCAAAGCAATGCACAAGGCTTCATTTTGCTATACTAGTTCAGATTCAACCTTATGTATAGATCTTGAGGATATGCCATTACAAGAAGATTCACACTCATTATCATGCACAAAATCTGCCAATGATTCAGAATTAAAGGAAGATAAGGGAGTTCTAATAAGTACCTTCCCAAGAGCGGTGTTCTCATCCTGGATTTCTTCATTTATGGCCATGAGGCCAATGAGAGCTTCGTCCTTAGATTCTGATGAATTTGAATCAGAATCACCAAGTGTTTTGATTTTCTTAAAAATGAATCCTTTCTCAGATTTCTTTTTGTCCCTTGGACTTCTTCTATCATCATTCTTCTTTGATTCTCTCCTCTTGGAGGGGCAGTCAACAATCACCTGACCTGTCTTCTTTCAGTGATAACAAACTAAGTTAGTCAAATAAAATTTATTTATTTTAGATTTATACTTTTCCTCCCATGAAGATTTGGGTTTATCATGTTGACCAAATTTTCTGGAGCTTGAGGAGGATGCCCTATGGCTATTTCTTCTCCTTCTAGACATCATCCTTTTGAACTTCTTGGAGAAGAGTGTCAGTTCTTTATTAGTGTTATCAGATTCTGATGTGCTTGCATCAGAAGTTCTGCTGCCTTCAGAGATATCCTAAAATATAGGAGTCTTGTCCTTGGTACTTCTCAGGCTTTCAGCCTTAAAATCCATGGGCCTTTCTCTGCTGGAAACTTTGGAAGTATCCTCTTCAAACCTTCTGGTATTCAACTGCAGCTCATAAGATAGAAGTTTGCCAAATTGCTGCTGAGGTTCTATGTTTCCCAGATTGCCAACTTCTCTGATGTCACAAAGCTTCATGTCTCATTCTTTGTTCAGGGATCTCAAGAACTTATCATTGAGTTCATAATTGGTGAACTCCCTTTCATAAGTTCTGAGCCCATTAACAATCTTGAAGAATTTTTCATAGCAAGTAGTTATGTTGTCCTTCTTGTCTTGCCTAAAGGACTCATACTCCTGATTCAGAAAGGATTTTATGTGCCTTTCCAGTTCCTTCCATGTAGATAATTAAATAATCCTACATTTCTTTTGCTATTTTATAGTGGATTAGGTTCTGAAATGTAGAATCATCAATTGCATTGACAATGATGTTCTTAGCCCTTTTGTCCATAGTGACCAAGGCTACTTCATCCTTGGTAAATTGAGACAAGGTCTTAGGGACATGGACAGCTGTTGGGTCCATATGAATTGTCATGGGAACAAAAGGACCCTCTTCAACAGCCATGAAGATTCTTGGATTTGATTCTTCCATGAATAATCTGACTCTTTGCTTCCAGATTGGTAAATTTTCTTTTGAGCAAATAGGCAGCTTCATTGGGCCCATTTCATTACTATGCTCACCAGCCATTTTATGTGCTAACAATCCAATATAGATTGTAGATCTTGTTCTAAGCTGTTAGGCCTTTGAATTGAACATACCTCTGAAACCAATTGAAAGATTTGGTTTGATCTATAATACACCAAGAGGGAGGGTGGGGAGGTGATTAGGTGTTTTTGATGTTAATTGTTACTTTAAATGTTAGCTAGCATAGTACAAAGACAACACAGAAAAGCACACAGGATTTATAGTGGTTCCCATCGAAACAATGTGTCAAGAGATAGTCCACTGTCCCTCCTACCTATTTAGCAATGTGTTAGACTAGGAAACTTCTCCAAAATCATAGATCTCTTCTAACGAAGCAAATCTTACAATTCAAGCTCACAAAGAACCCTACCAAACTCAGCCTTTCAAGTTTTACAATAACTCAGATCTTAACCAAGACCCTACCAAACTCAGGATTACAAAGAACCCTACCAAACTTAGATCTTTTACAAGATCTTACATGCTCAGGCTCACATAGAACCCTACCAACACTCAGATCTGTCACAAGATCCTACCAGATCAGGCTCACAAAGAACCATATAGAATAAGACAGATGGTTTTGCTGTTGTAGAAGAGAAGGCTTCAAGATAAAAGCTTTGACTGAGCAGAATTCTTCTTCTTCTTGCAAATGTAATCTCAGAGATCTTGTGAATCTCTGAACCTTTCTATATAATCTTCTTCTTCTTTTGACCTTCACAGCACAACAATGAAGTCTTCTTCTTGTTAATACTTTTCTCTCTTTTCTATTAGTATGTTTGAGAATGATCGTGAGAGAGAATGACTGAATCAAGTATTTGCTAAATTCAAAAATGTCTCTCTTTTATACTCCTCTGCAATTTCTCATAAAGGCCCTTATTGGATTTCTCCATAATAAATTTGCAAGTTTGAAAATGTTGACAGAACCGGCAGATTATTTTATCATAAATGCCTTGCCATTCTTGGAACTTGCAGAATATGGAAGTAATAGTATTCTTCATTTATTACTATGCAACGACTATATTCTGTAGAGATTATATATCATTTATTACTCCTTGATTAGTACACAAGATGAGAGGCGTGAACATTCCCTGAACATCAATTTCTAAGAAATTCTATGCAATAAATGCACCTCAGCATCGATCACGATGATAAGTTTCTTCTAGCTGAGATCGTCTTGATCATCTCGATGATACATAATCGTCACGATGATATCGCCGACATACATCTTTATTCAATACATAATGAGTTATCTCGACAATACTGCTTTTCTAGATGATATCGTCGAGATATTTTCTTATACATGATATGTCTTCAAACTTCAAGAAGATATGTCTTCTTCAAGACTTATACTTGTTATCTCAACGATACTACTCTTCTAGACTGATGTAGGCCACCGAGTTGAAGTGGTCGCACGCGACTACGAACAAAGACTCTTGCCGCTCCGCTCTAACCAATCACAAATTAAACACAGCCCTCGAATATGCTTATTATTAATCTTAACGCAGCGTACAGTTAGCAACCGCTAGCGTGTGAATATAGACTATAGTTCTATATCCACACAAGCTAAAAGGAATAATATTGATTCCGGACGAGCGCGGTGTTGTACCATAGAAAATCCACCAAAACAAATCGATTCGGAAAGGGTGGATGTTTCCCCAACAAGAACAATGCAAGGATCGCCAATCCTTTTTCGTATGATTCAGAAATATCAAAGATAATACAGATCCACAAGAAAATAACCACGAAAATTCTGTTGCTTCCAAGATCACGCCAAAACTCGACCACCACAAGAAAAATCTAAGAGGGAAAACTCTTTGGTAGAAAGTTTCGTTACCCACTCGGAGTTTGTAGATCCGATATATTGGATCCACAACAATCGATCGTTCCCTCCACAAGCCCCTTGTAGATGAGCCAAAGAACATGTACACGTCCGTCTTCGTCGATTCATGCTCCAGCGAGTTTGCCCAATCCTTCGTGCACCTTGGATCTTATTTGTTGTTTCTGGCTGAATTCTAGAGAGAAAGAGAAGGTGAGGGGGAGAAGTGGTGGCCAAAATCTCCAAGAGAGGGAGAAGTGAGAGGGGCGGCCAAGGAGAGGGAAGAAGAGAGGGGGCGGAATTTCCAAGAGAGGAGGAGAGAGAGAGGGGGAGATTTCCAAGTTTGGATTCTATTCAAATTTCAAATCATAAAATCTGAATATTAATCTCATAGTCTTGGCCATATATAGCCTTACACACAACAATGGCTATATGCAGCACAAATAATTAACAGCAGCAGTGGTCGGCTAAACGCAGACCAATAAAAATAAATGTAGCAAAAGTTGGCTAAACGCAGGCCAGAATAAATGTCTAAAATAATATAATAAAATGAAATAGAATTTAAATAAGGTTCTTCGTGTGCCGATGTCGAAGGTTGTAACGTTGCCCGTCAAGATTGTCGTGGTGTCACAAATCCTTGGATGGTGGTGGTTGATCATCATCAAACACATCTTCATCGTGATGTGGGCCATTGTCCCCATAAACCCTCCCCCGCTCGAAAGTACTCATCACCGATGAGGGATCATGCAGGTACCGATGTAGGAGAGCTTTGTCCAGAAGGGCCACTTCTGAGGCAGAGAGCTAGGAATCATCAGAGGCGGGGAGGTCACACCATCGAATCAAGAACTGTCACGTGTCACCATGCAGAGAGGGAAGTACCTCATCATGTATAATCCTGTCAGGCACAAAAACAGTCTTGGGAAAACTTGGAAATGCGTTAGTCGAAGAAGAAGAAAATGTAGCAAATTCATTAGGCAACATACCCACAGTAGCAGCCGATGGAGAGAACGATCAAGATAAAACCTCACCTCCAAACCCATTAGAATTGGTAGTGGACTGAAACGGGGAGACAGATAATTCAGGTGGTGGCGAGGTATATGGCGTTAAATCAGAAACGTTGAAAATAGGGGATATACCCCATTTAGTGGGTAATTCCAAGAGATAAGCATTCTCTCCTAATTTCTTTAAAATACGAAAAGGACCGGCTCTCCTATTTGCCAGTTTCTTTACGGTTCCCGTTGGAAACCGTTCAGGGGAGAGACGCACCATAACAAAATCGCCAATATTAAAATGGATTTCCCTTCTATGTACGTTTGTGTTAGCTTGATAAGAGGCATATTGTTTGGCTAACGTTTGATTTATGTGTTTATGTAGGGCGTGAACATGCGAGGCAAAATCCTGTGCAAATTGACTAGATTTATAAGAAGGCGGTAACGGGACTATGTCAAAAGGCACAGGTGCCTTGTAACCGTCTACGATTTCATTGGGTGAGAATCCGGTGGACCGATTTTTGGAATTATTGTAGGCCAATTGTGCATGTGGGAGGATGAGATCCCAAGTGCCTTTGTGTTCCCCCATAAGACAACGAAGTAAGCTACCCAAACTTCTATTAACTACCTCCGTTTGGCCATCCGTCTGCGGGTGGTAAGCCGAGGAAAATAAGAGCTTGGTGCCCATGATCTTCCATAAAGTCTTCAAAAATAACTCGTGAATTTCACGTCCCTATCAGTGACAATAGTTTTAGGGACTCCCCTATGCCCAACGACCTCTTTAAAGAATAACTTTGCGGCGTGAGACGCATCCTCGATTTTGTGACATGCAATGAAATAAGCCATCTTCGAGAACCGGTCAACGACAACCATAATGGAGTCGTGACGCCTAAACGTGACGGGAAGGCCTAGGACAAAGTCCATGCTAACATCTTCCCATGGAACGGAAGGAATCGGGAGGGGGTATATAGACCCGCATTCGTCTTATTCCCTTTTCCTAACTGACATGCCCTACAACTTCCAACCACCTTGTGTACCGTAGACTTGAGACCCGGCCAAAGTGGCCGCCGAGACCGCCACTATGAAACTCCCACACTATGAATTGGCGAAGGGAAGAACAAGGGATGCATTGCTTAGCGTGCTTAAATAAATATCCATCGCGGAGATAATACGCTGAAATGGTTGTGGGTGAATCGCCTTGGGTGGACAAATATATTTCCTTACAATCCGGACAATGAACATACTCGCCATTTATACGCTCAAAATCTATGACCTTAACCTCTAGTGTGGTCAATAACAGAGAGACGCGGCTAAGAGCATTCGCTACCCCGTTAAGGTTTCCCTTCAGATGTTTAATGTTAAAGGAGTACTCCTGCAGGTAAGAGACCCATTTTGCGTGGCGGGGGGCTGATTTTACTTTGTGAGTTGACGAACCATAACGCCTCATGGTCGGAAAGGATAAATAACTCCTTAGGAAGGAGGTAGTGCCGCCAATGTTGGAGGCACCGAATAATGGCGTAAAATTCACGATCGTAATTATAGTAGTTGAGCTTAGGCCCCGCAAGCTTATCACTAAAATAACCTACCAGATGGCCCTCTTGACTTAAAACGCCTCCAATACCAATCTCGGATGCGTCACAAGACAACTCAAAGACATTATTAAAATCTGGTAACCGCAAGAGGAGTGTGATGCGATAATTTCGGCAAGTGCACCGGTCGCGCAAGTAATAATAATGGGGAAAATCCCCGAGTGTCGGTCTCTTGAGGAACACAGTAAGGTGGAGTTAAATGTCGAGGAAGGACTTGAGATCGAAGTCCTTAACGTGGATGGAATGCGGGGGAGTTGGGTTGGCTTTTGGAAAATAAAATAAAAGCTAACAACTACTCCTATGCAATGCCGCTATGCAATGCTTCGATTGGCGGGATGGAGACTAGGCAGGCCTTGAGCGCGCTGCGTCGCAAGGGCGGATGGACGAGAAGGCAAGCGGAATGAGGGTCGCAAGCACCTCTTCGACAAGCACGCCACTAGCAATTGCTAGTGCGGCACACGAACACGACGGCGGGATGGAGGATGGATGGTGGCGCACCTCATAAACACATAAACCACAAAAGCATTTCTCAACAACATGAAATATATATAAATAAAAGCAAGTTTAAGTGCTCTTCATCAAAATACACAAGATCTAGCTATTACAACAATCAATAAGAGAAGAATAAGGCATGAAATCGACCGAATCCGAAGGCTCGTTGTAGATTCACGGCTGGAATCGCCGGGTTGTCAATCCGCGTCCAAGCTCGGTCTGCAACTACGTCCGGGGTAGAGAGAGCTGTCACTACTCTCCAATGGACCCGTCTTCTTCGTGTCACAATCCGGTAGAGGTTGCAAACTTCCTCTTGCTTGATGGTAATGGCGGCTAGGTCTTCCTTTGGAGCTCTTGGATGAAGGAGGAGGCCGAGAGGACACTCCGTCTCAAGATCGGCGTGAAGAACAAGCCCGGAGCACCTCCAGATTGTGGGCGGCGATGGAGGGGCGAAACGAGGCGGAACTGCGCAAGAACGGCGGAAAACGGCGGGGGCTCTGACCTAAATCGCGAGCAGGTCATTTATAGTCGCTGAAATTAAACAGTGCGCATGGTCATTGGCGCACGACCAGTGGTCGTGCGCACTAGAATCCTGTGATCGTGCGCCTGACTGGACGGAGCCTGCAAGAAAAGCAATCTATAAAATATAAAGTTCGCACGACCAGTGGCGCACGACCGGTGGTCGTGCGCACTAGCGTTGATGGTCGTGCGCACTATAGCAAACAGAACTCAGAAATTTAATGGTAAGCGCGCACGGACAGTGGCGCACGACCGGTGGTCGTGCGCACTAGCATTGATGGTCGTGCGCACTACACCAAACAGAACTCGTGAAAAAAGGGTTAAGTGCACACGATCAGTGGCGCACGACCAGTGGTCGTGCGCAATAGAACCAGTGATCGTGCGCAGTATTCCTGTGCAGAATTGCACCGGAAACACCTGCACGACTCCTGTTCTAGCGTACAACCACGAATCCAGCCACTGAAAGTGGCACCTAACAGTGCATGAAAACTACTAATGAAGGTAAACATGAAATCACACCAAAATGGGCCTAGAGATGCACCTAGCATGGAATATCAAATATAAGCTATAACAAAGCTAAAGTGCGGTGAAATGACTGAAAAACGGCCCAGATGAGTCCATAAATGTGTATATATTTGGGACTCATTAGAGTGCTTCCGAAATTATGGCCTTAATAGTGTGGAACGCTTTGGTGGCAGACTTGGACCACACAAAATCGCCTCTCTTCATGCACTCCGTGATGGGAGCCATGATGCTACTAAAGTCGTGTATGAACCGGCGGTAGAAGGGGGCTAAGCCGTGGAAACTTCTAACTTCCACTATGGCTTGGACCTTCTTAGGATCAACGTGTATGCCCTCCGAACTAACAATGTAACCTAGAAACTCCACCGACGAAACATAGAACGTGCACATGTTAATACTGACAAATAATTTCTCCTTTCGGAGCGTCTCCAAAATAATCTTCAGATGCCCCTCATGATCGGAAGCAGAAGTGCTAAAAATAAGTATGTCATCAAAATGCACCACTATAAACTTCCCCATATTTGGTTGGAAGACGTGGGTCATCATCCGAGAGAACATACTCGGGGCATTGGAGAGCCCGAATGGCATTACTAGCCACTCATACAGTCCTTCCTTCGACTTAAACGCTGTTTTCCACTCATCCCCTTCTCTGATCCGTATTTGGTGGTAGCCACTCCTAAGATCCAATTTCGAAAAGATTATGGCCCCGGCTAACATGTCCAATAGGTCGTCCAAACGTGGGATGTGAAAATGGTATTTAATAATGATTTTATTAATGGCCCTACTATCCACACACATTCTCCAAGAACCGTCTTTCTTGGGTGCTAGCAAGGCGGGACCGGCGCATGGGCTTTTACTATGCCGTATAAATCCTTTTTGCAATAATTCAGCAATTTGGGTTTGCAATTCTGCGTGGGCGGACGGATTCAATCGATAGTGGGTAGGTTGGGTAGGGAGGATCCCGGAATGAGATCTATGGCATGTTGGATTTCCCGCAACGGGGGTAATGTTGCGGGCAACTCCTCCAGATAAACATCCTTATACACCTCTAAAAGATTCTGCAACACCGGCGGTAGGCCCTCGAACGAGGACTCGTCGCCCTTGACTTGTAGACAAACTAGCGCATAAAGGATACCCTCAACAAAGGAGTGACGCTCGAGCTCTTTTCTACATATAAACGTTAATGTCTTCTTCTCCGCGGGCACAATTGTGTCCGAAGAAGCGATCGAGGGGTCCTTAGGGGGCGTGGGTTTCAAGGTAACAGTCTTGCCGTTAAACTTGAACTCATAGGTATTTGCACGGCCGAAGTGAGTGACGTCATAATCGAAGAGCCACGGACGTCCTAACAACACGTGACAAACATCCATAGGGATAACATCGCACCAAGCCTTATCCACATATCCCTTAATAGCCAATGGCAGTAGACATCGCTTAGACACCCCAATTGAAATTTTGTTGACCCAAGCATTTTTATATGGTTGGGGGTGTCACTCCGTGCTTAATTTCATCCGAGTGACCGCATTTTCAGAGATTACATTCATGCAACTCCCGCTATCAATAATCTGTTTACACCATTTATCACCGCTTTTAAAGTGCAGAGAAAATATGCTTGTCCTATTATACTAGTCCAATACTCGCGGGGTAGTTAAGATACATCGCATCACCATCTTGTAAGAATCATCATCCATATCACTAGGCTCACCTTCAGATTCATCCGCGGCCTCGTAAATAATTTCGGCGGGTTCGGGGGGAGAGCCCATAAGTGCTAGGGGCTTCGTTTTAGTGGGGCACTCACTAGCATAGTTCCCTTGGATCCCGCAAGTGAAACAAGTGGCGTTAGTCTTACTAATCTACCCTATCGGAACTCTCTCACCAGTGGGACTCTTGATATTCCTAGCGGTAATGACTACGGAATTCGAATCAGTCGATCTAAACCTCCCTTTGTCCTTCATGGAGGACGTAGGTGGGGCTCCTAAAAGGGACTTTCCCTTCTGGAATGCTCGTCCCTTGGACTTCGGAGCATTGTGCTTCTCTATGTCTAAGGCAGCATTGAAAGTCGTGTTAAGGTCCGTATGACCATAACGCAAGAGCTTGCCTTGGATGTCTGGGTTGAGTCCCTTACGAAAACGAGATAGTGTAACTTCGGGCATTTCCCGCACGTCACACCGCACCATCATATCCTTAAGGAGTCCCATGTACTCCGCTACCGATTTTCCCCCTTAACGAAGGGTGCCTAAGTCGTCGAACATTTAGGTTCGGTGATAAGCAGGGACATATTGGTCCGACAAAAGTGCTTTCATTGCAGCCCACCCAATTGGGGGTGCTCCATTCACGGTACCTAATCGCCTCTCTTCGTTCAACCAGAAAGTTTTGGCCCTACCCAGAAGCTTTATCCGTGCAACCCGCACTTTCTCACCGTCCACCAGATCTTTCCACTCGAAATAACACTCGATCTCCATGATCCAGTCTAAAAAGACTTGGGGTTCACCCATACCATCATATGACTGTGGATCAATTTTTACGGCTCTAGTTACATCGAACTCATGACGAGGCGCTTCCTCATCGTCCTGGTTACGACGATGATTTGGTTTCTCATCTCGTTGGTTGGCAGCGGGATTTCGAGGCACCGCTTGATTTCGAGGCACCGTTGTATTAACTATGTGAGTGCATCGAACTTAGCGTTAAATTCGTCCTGAAGCTCCGCAATCGTTGTCGGGGCGTGCTCGTCATCATGGTCGTCTGCCATGGTGGAAGTAGTTGGGAGATACTCTGTGCCACGCCTAGTGCGCATAAACAACAAGACAAGAGATTTTTTTTTTGTAGTTTTCTGCAGAAAAAAAAATGTTTGTTTTTTTTACTAAATGTAGACCAGAATTTTAGACTAGGATAGAAATTTTACGAAATATAATTTTATTCCCGCCTAATAATTAAGGTAAGTAAAAATATTTTTCAATTTTCTTACAGAAAATATTAAGTAGAATATCCAGAATTTTTTTTTTAATTTCGCAAAAATAAATGAGATTTTTAGGCCGCTATTCGCAGACAGACGAAATTTTATTTTTTTAATTTTAGAATGCCAAATCGTGACACGATTGTGAGTGCCGGCGTTTTACGATAACCTAAGGATTGCGTCAATTTAGAAATTGACACGAACCTCCCGTCGTCCCCATCATAGACGACATCATCGAGATGTTTTCTTTTACACTATGTGTCTTCAATCTTCAAGATGAAAAATCTTCTTCAAGACGATATTGTTGAGACATCTGAGCATAGCTTTCTCAACGATAGAGTTTCTTCAAGACGATATCGTCGAGACTATCTCGACGATATATTTCAGTTCTCAACAATTTATTTGATAAGTCTTGAGACGATATTTTACTTAGTGAACTTTCATTAAGATTCCTGAAGACCTTCTGTAAGGGGCTTTCCCACAACAACCTTCCTTTCTCAATGATAAGCCTAGCTCCTTTCAGCGACAAGTCTAAACTCTTCTTGATAAAGGGTTTTATTGTAACACCCTGCCAGTACGAATAATATAACAGTAGGTCCGGCCGGGACCCCACGCCATACTAATCACACTAGCTAGACGTTAAAAAGAGATATACAGAAAGAACTACACCAGAGTACACTAAACATAAGCGGAAGCATAAGGATTTAACATTTAATTTAGAACTGTCCACTATCACAGGAATGAAACCATAGAATACAGTTACAGCCTTAAGGCCTTACATTTAATAAATGTACCAAACTCAAAACATACATCGGCGCGCAGGCCGGCAATACAAGGAAAACAGAAAAGAGGCTGGCTTTCGAGGGCCAACTCAGCAAAAGGGCCACCGCCCACTATTTTCCGCAAGGCTCACCTGCACCTGCATAAGAACATTCCACCAAGCGGTGGAAAACAAAGTAACGGTCAGCACAGCTGACCAAATTATAACGACCCCACCCCTTTCTCGGGGTGGCGGAGCTTCTTCCCTGCAAGCAAGCCATATTAGCAGCATGTACTAATATAACGAAAGTGTAAACTACACAAGATGAGGGTTCAATCACAATCAATCTTCTAGGTTGAGCATCGAGGAAAAGGGATCCTAGGAGTGCACATGATGTTGGTTGGGTTCACCCGGAGGTTCCCCACGACCGCCTAAACAACCGCATGAGGCTAACAACATGAATTCATCACAAACGTGGGTACACACAACCGCACGCTCCATGCTCACAAGGCATTAACCAAAGGTACTTCTTCAAGAGTACCAACACCATCATCAGTCCGGAAACTTTAGATGGGAAAAGAGCTTTTGGTCGGTCTAGGCAAGACGCCTTTCGCAACCTCTCCCAAGGTCGTTCGGGTTTACAAGAGATAAATCCCCCTACCGCCGCGCCTGGAAATGGGTTCGGTTCAGCCAATTCCCGTGCTCTTGTCATCGATTGAACACACGATGCGGGTATGACATCACCTCGGCCCGTAAGGGTTTAGCACTTGCAAGTGCTACACAAAATATAAGTTACGCACCTAACCCGTTCACGAGGGCCTAGGCTTCACAAATACTTAATGAAGGAGGTACAAGACGCTCCACATCAATTTCGTGGTGAAGGTTTGCCTTCAACCAATCACAAATCAAGGTGCTTTCGTTAGGATCTTCACAAGACGCCTACACTTAAATCCTACATTACTATAGATGATCTCACGGAGTCGTTCTCCGACATGCATTCTAGGCATAACCTAAATGCAACGTCGCAAATCAAGCATCACCGATTCGGGCTCATAGCCACGAATAGGCTTCACACAAAATACCTAAATCCGCACGACTACCGGATTTCTAAATGCAATATGCCGGGGTCGGACACAATTGACCCGGAGTTCCAAAGAACTAGAGGAAATCCTACACTTCACCCATTTGGTGAAAGGGATTCCTCATGCAAGCATAGAAAAAGGAATGAGAGGATAAATAACACGTCCAAAGACCGGGAGGAAGAATCGTTACCCTAGGAGCATTCTTCTTTGCCATGGATCTGAGATTCTACTCGGAGAGAAAGGACCGCACCGGGCTGAACTCTCCAGATCTGGTAACGACTCGCGAAACGCAGCTCCGGAGCTCCGTCAATGGCGGGATCTCTTCTTCTTCCTCCTTGCCTCCTTCTTCTTTCTCTAGCCTAGGAAAGAGAATAACTTTGGAATTATGAGGGAATAACCCCTCTCCAAAGCCCTAAGACCCCCCAGCAACTAATCACAGTCGTTGGATCAAATTCCAAGAATTTTGATCGGTCGGATCTTCTTCTCCATTCTTATTTACGGAGCAGAATAAACAGGGCGCACGAGCAGCGGCGCACGGTCAGTGGTCATGCGCGAAGACTTCCCCTAATCGTGCGCACTGCCCGAGACAGAACTCCGATTTTCTTGCGAATTAACGCACGATCATTAGCGCACGACCACTGGTTGTGCGCGAAGAGGCCTATGAACGTGCGCGAAGAACTGCAATGGAATTTTTAGCCTATCCCGAGCGCAGCACTACCACTCCGCCTACCTCGGTGAACTACGATTTTTGGGGTGTTACAACTCCACCCCCCTTAGAAGAATTTCGTCCCGAAATTTTGAAAACAATAATAGCAAGAATTATCGTTAATAATTACCTGAGAGAAATAGCTCGGGGTACTCCGCAAGCATTGACTTCTCTCTTTCCCAAGAGAGTTCCTCTCGCCCGCAATTATTCCAACGGACTTTCACCATCTGAATGGACTTGTTCCGCAACTGCTTCACTTCGGTGTCTTCAATGCAAATGGGTTTGACTTTCGTCATTAGCCCACCATCTACGGACACTTCGCTAACCGCAACAACAAGATTTGGCTCCTTTTCTGCCTTCTGCAACACAGAGATGTGGAATATATCATGTAGCCCGCTCAGCTCCGAAGATAGAGCAAGCCTGTAGGCGGCTTCACCAATGCGCTCCGAGATCTCGAACGGTCCTAAGTACCTTGGGATTAGCTTTTTCAAGCGTCGGATCCTCGATACTCCTTTGAACGGTTTGATCTTGAGATACACCCAATCACCAACGGCGAACTCGACGTTCCGATGATTTGCATTGTAATATTTTGCCTGCTGAACCTGGCCAATGAGCAAGCGCTCCCGAATAGACCGAATCGATGTATTTGCCTCTTCCACGTCTTTACGTTTTATCAACTTTGTGTCGCCCGTTTCAGCCTAAGATAACGGTGTGCGGCATTTCCTACCATAAAGAGCCTCAAAAGAGGCCATCTTTATACTTGCTTGGTAACTGTTGTTGTAAGCAAACTCGATCATATAGAGATGGTCTTCCCACCTCTTTCTGAAGTCCAGGGCGCACATCCTCAGCATGTCCTCCATCGTCTTATTGGTCCTTTCGGTCTGTCCATCCGTTTGCGGGTGGAAGGTCGTGCTAAACTTTAGCTTGGTACCCAATAATTGATGAATCAGCCTCCAATCATTCGATGTGAACCGCCCATCGCGATCACTGACGATGCTACGGGGAATCCCGTGCAAATGTACGATGTTATCCACGTACAACTTTGCCAACTTTTCCAAAGAATCATCCTTCCGGTTCTGAATGAAGTGCGATACCTTCATCAAACGGTCCACGATCACCCAGATGGCGTCGTTTCCATGCTGCGATCTCGGCAATCCGTGCAAGAAATCCATCGAGATATCATCAAACTTCCATTCCGGAATCGGCAAGGACTTCAGAAACCCACCGGGACGTTGACATTCCGCATTCACCAACGCGCAAGTATGACACTTGGCCACGTAGAGGGCAATGTCTTTCTTCATACCCGGCCACCAGAAAAGTTTCTTCATATCCATGTACATTTTCGTGCTCCCCGGGTGGATCGAGTACTTGGTATGATGAGCCTCGTACATCAACTCCGCCCGTAGAGTGCCAATTTTTGGGACGCACAATCTGCCCTCTTTCCACATAAGGCCATCTTCGAAGGAGAAATCAGCATTTAACCCATCAACGGTCTCCGCTTTATAGCATTTCATGCTCTCATCCAGCTCCAATGCCTGTCGAACTCGGTCGGCAAGGTCGTATTGAACCTCCGTCCAGTTCAAGCATGTTGAAGTAGTCGCTCTTCTATCAACGCAAATGATCTCCATTTCTTCCAGCTCGCGGATTAGACGCTCATCGTGTATCAAAATCCAATTTGCTTGAGCGGGAGCCCGACGACTCAACGCGTCTGTAACTACATTTCCCTTACCAGGAGTATATTTGATGTCAAAGGTGTAGTCCCCAAGGAACTCCATCCACCTCCTTTGACGCATATTCAACTCCCTTTGATCCAGCGGTACTTAAGGCTCTTGTGGTCGGTAAAGATATCGATCTTCACGCCATACAAATAATGCCTCCAAAGCTTGAGGGAGAAAACCACGGCCGCTAACTCCAAAACATGGACTGGGTAGTTCCTCTCATGAATCTTCAGTTGTCCGGAGCCGTAGGCAATTACATTCACGAACTGCACTTGGACGCATCCCAACCCACTCCCTGAGGCGTCGCTATAAATTTTGTAGCCTTCCGTACCACATGGCGAGCATAGAATGGGCGCCGTGGTCAGACGGATCTTCAGCTCTTCAAAAGCTCGTGCGCACTCGGGCGACCAAACGAACTTATGATCTTTCCTAGTAAGTTTAGTGAGAGGAAGTGCAATCCTCTAGAAGTTTTCCACAAAGCGCCTATAATAGCCAGCAAGTCCTAAGAAACTTCGGACTTCCGCTACGTTTTTCAACAAAGGCCACGCTCGGATCGCTTCTATCTTCGACGGATCAAATGTGATTCCTTCTCCATTAACAACATGACCAAGGAATGCTACTGACGATATCCAAAACTCGCACTTGGAGAACTTGGCATATAGCTGACTCCTCCTCAAGGTGCTCAGAACTGTGTGCAGATGCCCTACATGCTCCTCTTCCGACTGAGAGTATACCAAAATGTCATCGATGAAGACGATCACAAATTGATCCAAATACTCTCGGAACGTTCTGTTCATTAAGTCCATGAATACCGACGGTGCATTGGACAGACCGAACGACATCACTGTGAACTCATAGTGCCCAAAGCGGGTACTGAACGCTGTCTTTGGAATATCACATTCCCTTATCAGCAGTTGGTAATAGCCGGACCTTAGGTCTAGCTTGGAGTATACCGTCGACCCAACCAGTTGGTCAAATAAATCATTGATTCTTGGAATCGGATATCAGTTCTTCTCGGTCAACTTGTTTAGCTCTCGATAGTCGATACATAGACGCAAGCTCCCGTCCTTCTTTTTCACAAAGAGGACCGGTGCACTCCAAGGCGATGAACTTGTACGTGCGTAGCCTTGCTCTAGCAACTCTTGCAATTGAACCTTCAGCTCTGCCAATTCCTTTGGCGCTATCCGGTATGGTAAGGGGGCCACAGGTTTGGCACCTAGCACCACCTCGATACAAAAATCAATCTCCCGCTGAGGTGGAGCCCCAGGGAGTTCGTTAGGAAACACATCGGTGTACTCCGCTACAACTAGGACATAGCATAAACTGGGCTTTGGCTCCGAAGCCTCCAACAAGGTGAAGAACAACTCAGCGCCTTTTCTCACCGCCTTAACCACTTGGAGAGCAGACATCAGCATCTTGCTCGCTCCTCGCATACCGGCGAATGTGGTTTCTTCTTCGGTGTTCTTTCCCAAAGTGATCTCCTTTTAATTGCTATTTATGGATACTCGCTGCTCCGAGAGCCAGTCCATGCCGAAGATCACATCAAATTCAGCTAACGGTAATAACGACGCTTCCAAATCGAAATCCTAATTTTCGATCCGCGCCTTCACACGGCTATTCCTAACCGCACTCATGCGAGACCCGTTAGGTAGCACGACCTCCAATCTATCTTTTACCAAGGTTGACGGCACTCCGATTTGCACCACGAAGCCCTCAGACAGAAAAGAGTGCGATGCTCCCGTATCAAAAAGAGCTCTCGCCGGATAGTTGAAAATTAGGACAAAGCCTAATTGCACACGAATAAAACATAAGGTCGCACAACAGTATCAATCACATATAACTATGTAAAAGCTAACATTTAATTCATACCTGTGATGACATCAGTTTGTCATATGGCTTCTTGTTGGCCAAGCGAATAAACTCTCGGCTGAGTCGGAATGTGCTGGGAAGCAGAAGACTCCGCAGCTTTACCCTTTTCCGCCTGACTCGCAGCACGAGCATAGTCCACCGCTCGATTTCCAGCCTTCGGGGGACCACTTCGACACACCGCGGCTTTGTGTCCCACCTTCCCGTAGGTGAAACACGTGATGGGACCCCGCACGGTCGTTGCTCCCGAAACATTAGAAGGAGCTGGTTCCGCGAACCTAGACTTCCTCTTATTCTTTCTGAACTCAGCTTTGGATTGAGAGGCCGGCGCATGAAATTCAGGTTTCTTTACAACACCCCTCGCTTGCACCCTCTTCATGTCCAATTCCAGAGATCTGGCAGTTTGCACCATCACCTGGAAGCCAAACGTCATTGGGCCTGCAAGGAGCAGCTTCAACTCATCCCGAAGCCCTTCATAGAACTTATTTTTTTTCGTTTCCTGATCTTCCACCAAAGACCCCGCATAGCGACCCAGTCTGGTAAACTCATGCAAGTAATCATCTACAGAGCGATCACCTTGTGTTAACCTCAAGAACTGGTTTTGTAATGCAATGCGCTGGGCAGAGGGAATGAACCTCTAGAGGAACGACTTTGAAAACTCAGCCATTGTGATTTCGGTAACATCTCTACCGCAAAACTTATGCAACTCCTGTTCTTCCCACCACAACACTGCCTCTCCATCAAGAAGGAAAGTGGCTAGGGTGACCATCATGGTTTCGTCAGTCGTTGTCGCCTTTAGAGTTCTTCTAATTCTTGACAGCCAGTCTTCTGCCTCCGTTGGGGACTCAGATCCCGAGAAGGTAGGAAGATTAAAGCTCAGGAAGTGCTTTAATTGCTGGTCACGCGCTCGCCCCACAACTACTTGCGCAACTCGACGTTACACCCTTGGCTCTACCGCAGGTTCCACTGCAACCAATGGCACAGGGGTCTCCACCCTCGGTTCCACCACAGGTTCCACTGCAGCAACAGCCTCCGGGGCCACATCCGGAGTAGGCGTAGCAGGCTGAGCCAGCCTTTGGGGTTGAGCGTTGATCATCGCGAAAACAGCTTCCGTGACTAATTTGATAATCTTAGCAGAAGGAGTGGTCGCTGGCACTTCAGCCGACCCACTACTTTCAGCGGTGTTACGGGGTCGAGACTGCCCCGCAGCACTTCTACTCACCTATAATCATGCAAGGCACAATTTAGTGATCGAAAACATAGCGAAAATCAATCATGGAACGCTCAGGTTCCGCAAACAAGTATGTTTTTCCATTCCTAAGTGGACATTCTTATTAGTTTTTGTCGTTTTAGGTGAATGCACACCCGTGCACACCACCCCTTAAAAGGAATTCATCCCGAATTTGCTAAACTACGGATCGACGCCCTAAGTCCGATACCAAATTGTAACACCATGCTAGTAAGAATAATATAACAGTAGGTCCGGCCGGGACCCCACGCCATACTAATCACACTAGCTAGACGTTAAAAGGAGATATACAGAAAGAACTACACCAGAGTACACTAAACATAAGCAGAAGCATAAGGATTTAACATTTCATTTGAACTGTCCACTATCACAGGAATGAAACCATAGAATAGAGTTACGGCCTTAAGGCCTTACATTTAATAAATGTACCAAACTCAAAACATACATCGGCGCGTAGGCCGACAATACAAGGAAAACAGAAAAGAGGCTGGCCTTCGAGGTCCAACTCAGCAAAAGGGCCACCCCCTACTATTTTCCGCTAGGCTCACCTGCACCTGCATAAGAACATTCCACCAAGCGGTGGCAAACAAAGTAACGGTCAGCACAGCTGACCAAATTATAACGACCCCACCCCTTTCTCGGGGTGGCGGAGCTTCTTCCCTGCAAGCAAGCCATATTAGCAGCATGTACTAATATAAAGAAAGTGCAAACTACACAAGGTGAGGTTTCAAGCACAATCAATCTTCTAGGTTGAGCATCGAGGAAAAGGGAACCTAGGAGTGCACATGATGTTGGTTGGGTTCGCCCGGAGGTTCCCCACAACCGCCTAAACAACCGCATGAGGCTAACAACATCAATTCATCACAAACGTGGGTACACACAACCGCACGCTCCATGCTCACAAGGCATGCACCAAAGGTACTTCTTCACGAGTACCAGCACCATCATCAGTCCGGAAACTTTAGATGGGAAAAGATCTTTTGGTCGGTCTAGGCAAGACGCCTTCCGCAACCTCTCCCAAGGTCGTTCGGGTTTACAAGAGATAAATCCCCCTACCGTCGCGCCTGGAAACGGGTTTGGTTCAGCCAATTCCCGTGCTCTTGTCATCGATTGAACACACGATGCGGGTATGACATCACCTCGGCCCGTAAGGGTTTAGCACTTGCAAGTGTTGCACAAAATATAAGTTACGCACCTAACCCGTTCACGAGGGCCTAGGCTTCACAAATACTTAATGAAGGAGGTACAAGACGCTCCACATCAATTTCGTGGTGAAGGCTTGCCTTCAACCAATCACAAAGCAAGGGGCTTTCGTTAGGATCTTCACAAGAGGCCTACACTTAAATCCCGCATTACTATAGATGATCTCACGGAGTCATTCTAAGGCACGCATTCTAGGCCTAACCTAAATGCAACGTCGCAAATCAAGAGTCACCGATTTGGGCTCACGGCCACGAATAGGCTTCACACAAAATGCCTAAATCTGCACGACTATCGGATTTTTAAATGAAATATGCCGGGGACGGATACAATCGACCTGGAGTTCCGAAGAACTAGAGGAAATCCTACACTTCACCCATTTGGTGAAAGGGATTCCTCATGCAAGCATAGAAAAAGGAATGAGAGGACAAATAACACATCCAATGACCGGGAGGAAGAATCGTTACCCTAGGAGCGTTCTTCTTTGCCATGGATCTGAGATTCTACTCGGAGGGAAAGGACCGCACCGGACTGCACTCTCCAGATCTGGTAACGACTCGCAAAACGGAGCTCCGGAGCTCCGTCAATGGAGGGATCTCTTCTTCTTCCTCCTTGTCTCCTTCTTCTTTCTCTAGCCTAGGAGAGAGAATAGCTTTGGAATTATGAGGGAATAACCCCTCTCCAAATCCCTAAGACCCCCCAGCAACTAATCACAACCGTTTGATCAAATTCCACGAATTTTGATCGGTCGGATCTTCTTCTCCGTTCTTATTTACGGAGCAGAATAAACAGGGGGCACGAGCAACGGCGCATGGTTAGTGGTCGTGCGCGAAGACTTCCCCTGATCGTGCGTACTGCCCGAGACAGAACTCCGGTTTTCTTGCGAATTAACGCACGATCATTAGCGCACGACCACTGGTCGTGCGCGAAGAGGCCTATGAACGTGCGTGAAGAACTGCTATGGAATTTTTAGCCTATCCGGAGCGCAGCACTACCACTCCGCCTACCTTGCTGAACTACGATTTTTGGGGTGTTACATTTATAATCATTCAGAGATATGTATATTATTTGAACGATATGTGTATCATCTCAACGATATGTCCAATCCTTCTCGACGATTTTGGACTTAGAAAGTGTTTGCCCGGAAATCCGCGACCTCCATTCTCGGTCAGAATAAACCTTTCCAGCGGTCTCAGGTTTGTGAGACCGCCCAGATCGCCTGCCTCTAGCTCAAGGTTTTCTTCCATGTGATCGGCGGTCAGAACCCAATCAGATCGCCAGACCGTGCGGTCTAGTCTTTTTTTCTATTTTTGTTATTTACACCCCCTTTCCATGCCCTGGCTCTTCTGTATCCCAGGAAGCCCGTAGTTTTCATATCTGCCCATTTGGGCAGCTCCTGTGCCTATAAATAGGGGGGTAGGGGTTCCTGGAAAAGAACTTTTGCTTCGAGCCTCCAGCTTACAACCTGTGTAAGCGGTCTCGAATTCTGTCACTTTTCCATCTCTCATCCTGCCCTGTTTCTAGGCTCCCTAGTTCAACTTTTTGAGGTCAATTTAAGTAGTTCTACTCTTCCTGATCTCCTTAGTCTCTCTCGTATTAAGTAACCTACACTCCACAGTTCCTCATCCTTCCCTTTCCTTTAGTGTGAGTTTTGGAGATATATTTTTTTGGTACCAACAGAATGAGCACGTGAGCTTCAGATCGGGAGTGTTTATGAATCTGATAGACTTTGAGATGGAAGATTGTAGGATGTGTGCCCGTCGGTCTTCAAGCAGTCTCCCCCCCCCCCCCCATCGACTCGAACCCCCTAGAAGCACTTAAGCGTTATTTCGAGCTTCGCGTTGAGCAAGCCCTTCGGGAGGCCACTCGAGATTGGTAGGAAGCTGCCCTGGCTCAGCAGGAGGTCACTCGATCTCAGCCTAGTCGGGTAATTTCCCTTCTGGTTGAACTCTGCTCTTTTAATAGACCCATAGGTCTTACCACTATACCCACACAAGACATATCTTTCATTTAGATCTTCTCTAGTTAATCCTTCCTCTTCTTCTTCTCCACCTAGTTGGGGTAGGCACAAAGCTTTTCCTAAGCTTTTGGCTGACATCTTTACTTTCTTCTTGACCACTACAGATTTCAGTAAGGTCTCTGAATGACTGAGTCTTTATCCGTCAAAGAACTCAATCAATTCTCTATGCATCAAGACACCTGGTTCACACAGCAGATACTATAATCTTGCTGCTTCAAGTAATCCAATGACTGATCTGGTCTCTTCAGAGTAGGAGTTGAAGCCTTCTCTCTAAAGCTCACATCCTGAAATGATTGCAGCCTCTTCCTTCTCGGGGGCCATGAAATCAGACTGACGGGAACAAGAATTGTCGGGAATGGAAAGAGGGTTTGTCGCAGAGATGACTTAGGGTAAATGAAAGCGTAATTTTGTTATATGCATTCATTCTATTTATAGTATGAGTAGGTGAAGGGGCGCGTGTAACATCCTTGTTCCTACAAGACTCCCTTGTGCTAGGGTTAGTACTTTGGCAGTGACTAGGGGTCATTGGATGACCTGGGGCTAGGTTGAACCTAGGTAAATTGCTAGGAGTACCCAAAAGGTACATAGGTCAATCCAGGCCACTTCACAGTCCATTAAGCTCACCACCTCAACACAAGCTCACAAATATATCTTTTACCTTAAGAGAGGCCTGAGTGACTCAAAAGAACCACCACATGGACATCAATTTGCTCAAGTTGACTAAAGTGCCCTTAGGTCAACATAGGCCAATCCTTCACCAATAGATCC
Source organism: Dactylorhiza incarnata (assembly GCA_033032865.1). Lineage (NCBI taxonomy): Eukaryota > Viridiplantae > Streptophyta > Magnoliopsida > Asparagales > Orchidaceae > Dactylorhiza > Dactylorhiza incarnata. The sequence goes on along the minus strand of JAWHQI010000124.1, from coordinate 1,038,457 downwards.
AAATGACCCCCAAATTATGAATTTGACCTCTTCAGTACATCCCTAACCCTAAGGAGGATCTAGTTGACTAGTCAACCCATGAATTGGTAGGCCAATTACATGGGTTTGACCAAAGTCAACTCATCAAGTTGACCATGGTCCACTCCAAGTCAACCTTGGTTAAAGTAAACCCCTAACCTTATGGTGAGAGCCCAAGTTAATTCAAGTAGGCTAAGGCCTTACCCAAGGCCCATCCTACAACCCATTATAATTATAAATTTAATTATTCTGAATTTTTGGGTTAATTAAATTTAATTAGAAATTAATAAGTGAATATTCCTATTTTTAATGGAGGAAAGAGAGAGGAGTTATGGATGGAGGCCAAAGGTCACTCCATTCATCTCCATAAGCCCTCCATTCATCTCCCATGATGCTTGGAAGGAGATTCCTCATTAATTCCGGCCAGCCATCATGAGGAGCCCAACCATCATGTCCGAAATTCCCCTCCTCAAATTCCCCTATACAACCCTCCCCACTCAAATCTAACTTCACCATTAGCTTAAAAAGGTGGATGGCAGTCGAAATCGACTCTTACATCACTGCTTTTGGTGGATAATCAAGAAATCGGCAAGGAAAAGCTTGGAACTCGCCGACAATGGCACACCACCACCACACTCGCTGCCAAGCCCGTCTAAAGGTCCACTTCTCCTCCTCTCCCCATGTGCTAGTATCCTAGATTCATTAGGAGAGACATTGGGCTTAATTGAGCCCGATCCATGGTGAGAGAAATATGAAATTTTCATGAAAAATGGAGGTTGCGGGTTCGCTGAAAACGACCTCTCCGGCAGCCGTGCCGCCGCCCAGCGATTGCCACCACCTCACTGGAGGTGGTGGTGGCGGTGGCCGGCCATGGAGGTGGCTGGATGGCTGGGATTAGGGGCTGGAAAAGCTCTAGGTTCGGGCAATCCCGAACATCGGCTGAAGGAAGAAGATGAAATCACCACTTTTCATTTTATATTAATCATCATTATATATTGTTGTATATTACCTAGGAATGCACTTTTTGAAACTGAAAAATGAGGCCCTTAGAGGCCTTTTCTTAAAAAGTAGCCATATACAAAAGTTGTTGAGTTTTGTGTCTAGTTTAATTTAAAATTAATTTGATCTAGTTTGGCCCACTGGTTTGACCACATCACTCAATTTGGTGCAAGCTATACATTCGGTTGACCAGAGACAAAATGGTGTGCCCCCATCAAACCACTTAGTCAAATGCTCTGAAATTTGGACCATAGGCTAGTCATACCAGCTCCCTCATCAAATCCAAAAATGGAAATTTTTGGAGATGATTTTTCTATTGTATTTGTAAAAATTTATAATTCTTGTACGTATTTATTATGGGGTCTATGGACTTCAAAACCCTCCAAAATTTTGGTGGGTGATTCTTGGGTCATCATATGACCCTGGGAAAAATTTCATCCCCCTTGGAGTTGATTTGATTAGGTGACCTAGTGATTCAAATCTAGTTACATGAAGGGAAAATTAGGTTAAAAGTGCACTTGATGGATTGAGTGATCATTGACGCGCTATTTCCACACCGCGAATTAGCGGGCACGAAATGCGGTATGACGGCAGTGCACCGGTCGTTGTCAAGTAATAAAAGTAGGGAGTAGCTCCCCGAATATCGTTCTCAAAGGACCGCAAGTTAGGGAATACGATTTGCTCGTGGAGAAATTAATTATGGGGGGTTCTAAGTTTTAACAAAACAAGAGGGGGTTTGGTTGATTTTATAGAACGGGAGATGAGAAAACTAAACACTATGCGGGTCGCAATCACCGCGTCACTTGGTGGATGGGTTTAGTGCAGGCCGCGAAGCCGTGCTTTGCTAGGCGGATGGCCGGAGAGCAAATGGATGAAGTGAGAGTAACTGCGAGTGCTGAGGGTCGAAGGCACCTCTTCACTATTGCTTCTAGCTTTTGCTAGAGCAAGGGCTAGATCGTGTGGATGTAAGTGGAGCGGAGGCGGAGCGCATCACACACAGCATAAAGTAAAGAACAGTTCATAAAGAAACTTCCATTCATAGACAAATAGATGTTCATTTAGTTCATGACAAACATTAAGAGTACAAATCACAAAGAGAGAAGGGGTAGAAGTAACCACGAGATGAGAAGCCTTGCCGCGGATCGTGGTCGGAATGGGGGGTCGTCACGCCTCCTCTGAGCTCAATACTTGGTTGCTTCCGGGGTGTAGAGGCTGTCACTACCTCCAACCGTTGCTCGTCTTCTTCTCAGAGCTGGGTTCACTTCTCCTTCACCCAATGGAGATGTCTTCCACTTGAAATGCTGGCCGTAGATGGCGGAGAATGCTTCCGAAACCCTAGATGGACCTTAGGATCAATGGATGAAGCTTTCCCAAGGGGAGGAATGGAATGAGGGACCTTGGAGAGGTGGAACGTCGGAGTCGCGCGCAGAAATCGCGCCCCAAAACCTCCTGGAATCCCTAAAATCGCGGAACAACGCCTTAAATATGGAGCAGAATAAGTACTGCGCACGGTCAGGGGCGCACGACCAATGGTCGTGCGCGAAGGAATGCCTGGGATCGTGCGCAGTCAACCTGTAGCAAAGAAAAAATACAAAACACCGCACGGTCAGGGGGGCACGACCAGTGGTCGTGCGCGAAGAAAGGCCTGTGATCGTGCGCATATCTTTGGTCTGATTTCGATCTGGGCTGGGAATTAACGCACGACCAATGGTCGTGCGCCTGATCGTGCGCGAAGGAATGCGCACGATCAGAGGCTTTTTAGGCCGAAAACTGCCCTGCACCATTCCGAACGTGCACACGATCCCAGAACCTGCAAGAAAAACACAAATAACCCTGATCTGTGCACACCACTGGATCCAAAACACATGCATACAGTAATATATCGGAAAAATATGCCACAAAGTGGGAAGGATTGCACAAAAGGCGCAGAAACGCCATGCTATCAATATAAGCGTATATGAACAGCAAATGAAGTGCAATGACACTAAAAAAAACCCAAATGAGGCCGGAAATCACTGTATAAACCAGACTCATCACACCCCCAGACTTACCTGTTTGCGCATCCCGAGCAAACAAATCCGGTGGAGCGAGAAAAGACATAGCTGGGTTAGAAATTGCAAGGGCGGAGTAATATGTGAAGTCTCATACGCATGAGCATAGAAATCTAGTAGACAAAAATTCTAATTATACATATTAGTTTATAATTTTCTAAGAGCGTATTTATATATTACGTTTACTCAAAAGGTGAATCACGACGAATCATAAGGTCGTACATAGGAAGAAAGTAAACTGAACGCTGAGGCGAGCGTTGCCAAAGATCGGGACTCGGGATAGCTCCATTGAAGTCCATCAATGTCGGCGACCATAGGCTCGCCCGTTCGCACTCTCTCCACGACACTGGTATGACTCAAATGCGTGAATCAATAGGACTTTAGGTTTGAGATGAGGCTTAGGTTTAGGTGAGGTAAACAAAGATAAAAATGACGGCTCAGACACTAAACCCAAATGAGCCAGCACAGAAAACTATCCTCATCACCACACAAACATGCGGGTACACTACACCCCCAGACTTGGAATTAACAATATGGGTGCGTGCACCGCCTACTCCCAAACTTATACTTATACAAATGAGTTTTTCATTCAAACTCATATCTTTTTCTTTTCTTCTTACTTCTTTTCTCTTTTTCATTTTTTTTCTTTTCTTTTCTTATCATTTTCAGCAAATAAACAATAAGACACCTCCACAACTTCACAAACATGTCACCACATCAACAACCCACTCATAAAAATAATAAACAGCTAAAGCTCAGATTTGGGTGTGTGACTAGTATTGGCTTTTTGGGCTTTGGTGCGATAAAAGTGGGGCTGAATCAAAGAACGGGTAGGCACAACTGGGCTAACAAGGATATAGCGATAGGAAAGGGTGCATAGGCTCAACCGGGCCAACACGATGGCCTATATCACATTCACGCACTTGACTAACCGTATACCCATGCTTCAAGAATCGCTTGGGGCGAGTTCTAGCCACCGAGAATGATAATCCTTCCTCCCGACTTGGGAAACATGAGACTAACGGACGTCTACACACATTCCTATGCTACCGTTTGATTCACACCGGATTCACCAAATTTCGAGTAAAGTAAACAATATTTACGCTAGTAGAAAATTATAAACTAAAAGCATAAAAAGAAATTGAATTTACACGAATTTCTACGAGACATGAGCACTCGACTAGGAGCACTACAGGAGTCAACAAAGTACTTCGTCTCGCAATCCTAACCCAGCACCGTGATTTCCCATTCACACAACCGAGACGAGTTAGACTCGTCGCGCGCCTACAGTTAAGTGCGCTTACGTGGGTGCCGTGGTGTGCCATGAGATGAGCAATGCTACGATATAACACATTGTAAATCCTAGTATGTTGTGCACTGTGCATGTGCATGAGGTAACAATGACTACTCTCTCCCCCAGACTTACGCTAAGCAAAAAGCATGTTCGATAATGGCATAAGCTTAAGAACGCTAAGATGAGAGATTACCCCATGCTCAGAAATGAGCATACCTGAAGATATGGTGTTTTGTTCAGAAGGCGGTGATCCCGCTGCGCTCCAATAAATGCGGACCTGCGATTAAAAAGATCCCAAGCACAACAAAAATATAGCAAAAAACAGATAATAAGATAGAATGGAACCAAATGGTCCCAAATGGGTTGTCTCCCAAGAGCCCTTTTGTTTAACGTCCTTGAAGGTGGACCAAATACCTGTATTATAGCAGCTTTTATAAAGTCAAGAAATAAGCAAAAGTCAAAAGATCCTAATTATTATTAAAAACTCAAAAAAATCAGCTATAAGCTGATTTGAAGTAGTAACAACTGATGAAAGAAAAAGGTCCGGGGACCAGGTAGTAGGGGTGGAATTTAAGTAGGATGCTCAGCCTCCAACCCCAAATCTCCTCCTTTTTCGCTCTCTTCTTCTCCTCCAGTATTATGTCTTCAAAGAAAAACCGCTTGCCCCCTTGTAACCAATCCTCAAGGGGAAGCACCAACGATGATGAGGAAACAAGATGTTCCTTCACTGTACCATCCTCATCCCGCCAGGCTTTCGACTCCTCCATGCATAAGGTTTGATCAACCGGAGGAGGGGCATCCTGCATCCTAGTACATAAAGAAAGGGGGTCAGGAAATAAATTGGAAGAAAAACTAAAAGAAATCTCATCTGAGGGGAAAATCCCAGCTTCATCCCCCATGGGGTGCGACAATGACAAACTGATGATATCATCGAAGACTCCACTAGACTCCACATCGCACACAATGGCCTCCTCAATAACTTGGACTTCCTCACACTGGACCGAAGCGGTTGCTTCAGCACAATCAAGGCTGTCCTCCTCCATGAGAGTGGGCACAACATTGCGCAGGTCTGCAACATCCTGCAAAGTGACCTCAATAAAAATATCAGCAACAGATGTAATTTTGTGTGTGGCGGGAGAGGACGTGCTTCTTAAGAGTTCGGATTCACTCTCAACGCAAGGGCACAAATCCACGCAAAGTGGTACATGAACCGAAGAAGTATGGGGGGTCGCATCAGAAACGGAGTCGTGAGGGACACTGACGTACGTGTCTATTCCAAAGCCTTCAAAAGGTGAAGGTGGAAGTGACACGTAATCAGAGGAAGAAGCTGTGCTCGCAGAATTTGAAGATGGGACGATTCGGATATCCGACTCATCGTCATCAGCCAATTCGCAAAGATAAGCAGCACAGTCTTTCAAGGCGTGCTCTCTACTTTTGCAAAATAGGCACTGCTTTGTCGGCTTTGCCGACACAAAAGGTGCAGCAGCCGTGTAAAGGTGCGCTAACGAAGGTGCAGTAGAGTAGCCAAGAGACTTATGGGCTCTGTACGGTTTCTGAACATCACCATACTCCTTGGGACACCTATCACTAACGTGGGATGTGTCCCCACACCAATGACATCGGATATTCAAATGCGCCCACATGATATAGAAGAAGAAAATAACATACTGAAGAAAAACACAACCTTAAAACGAATTTCCAAACAAAAACAAATCACACACACTTGCATTCCCCGGCAACGGCGCCAAAAACTTGACGCGCTATTTCCACACCGCGAATTAGCGGGCACGAAATGCGGTACGACGGCAGTGCACCGGTCGTTGTCAAGTAATAAAAGTAGGGAGTAGCTCCCCGAATATCATTCTCAAAGGACCGCAAGTTATGGAATACGATTTGCTCGTTGGGAAATTAATTATGGGGGGTTCTAAGTTTTAACAAAACAAGAGGGGGTTTGGTTGATTTTATAGAACGGGAGATGAGAAAACTAAACACTATGCGGGTCGCAATCACCGTGTCGCTTGGTGGATGGGTTTAGTGCAGGCCGCGATGTCGTGCTTCGCTAGGCAGATGGCGGAGAGCAAATGGATGAAGTAAGAGTAACTGCAAGAGCTGAGGGTCGAAGGCACCTCTTCACTATTGCTTCTAGCTTTTATTAGTTCAAGGGCTAGATCGTGTGGGTGTAAGTGGAGCGGAGGCGGAACGCATCACACACAGCATAAAGTAAAGAACAGTTCATAAACAAACTTCCATTCATAGACAAATTGATGTTTATTTAGTTCATTACAAACATTAAGAGTACAAATCACAAAGAGAGAAGGGGTAGAAGTAACCACGAGATGAGAAGCCTCGCCGCGGATCATGGTCGGAATGGGGGGTCGTCACGCCTCCTCCGAGCTCAGTCCTTGGTTGCTTCCGGTGTGTTGAGGCTGTCACTACCTCCAACCGCTGCCCGTCTTCTTCTCAGAGTTGGGTTCACTTCTCCTTCACCCAATGGAGATGTCTTCCACTTGAAATGTTGGCCGTAGATGGCGGAGAATGATTCCGGAACCCTAGATGGACCTTAGGATCAATGGATGAAGCTTTCCCAAGGGGAGGAATGGAAGGAGGGACCTTGGAGAGGTGGAACGGCGGAGTCGCGCGCAAAAATCGCGCCCCAAAACCTCCTGGAATCTCTAAAATCGCGGAACAGCGCCTTAAATAGGGAGCAGAATAAGTACTGCGCACGGTCAGGGGCGCACGACCAATGGTCGTGCACGAAGGAATGCAAGTGATCGTGCGCAGTCAACCTGTAGCAAAGAAAAAATAAAAAACACCGTACGGTCAGGGGCGCACGACCAGTGGTCGTGCGCGAAGAAAGGCCTGTGATCGTGCACATATCTTTGGTCCGATCTCGATCTGGGCTGGGAATGAACGCACGACCAATGGTCGTGCGCCTGATCGTGCGCGAAGGAATGCGCACGATCAGAGGCTTTTTAGGCCGAAAACTGCCCCGCACCATTCCGAACGTGCACACGATCCCAGAACCTGCACGAAAAACACAAATAACCCCGATCCGTGCACACCACTGGATCCATAACACAGGCATACAGTAATATATCGGAAAAATATGCCACAAAGGGGGAAGGATTGCACAAAAGGCGCAGAAACACCATCCTATCAATATAAGCGTATATGAACAGCAAATGAAGTGCAATGACACTAAAACAAACCCAAATGAGGCCGGAAATCACTGTATAAACCAGACTCATCAATCATTCCTCGTCCAAATGAGGTGAAACTTTGGCCACTGCCTTGTTATCACTTATAACACCCTCAAAAGAGGTCTTGGGTGGTTTGGTGTTGATATGCCCAAAAACCCTAATTGAAACCTAAGGTTGCTCTTTTGAGCATGTTGAAAATGTTGAAGTGGAAGTTAGGGAGTTTTTGGACCTGGGCGGTCTGGGAGGAGGTCGGGCGGTCTGGTGTGACCGCACGGCTTGGCGGTCTGCCTCTGCGGTCTGGCTTGTCTAAGCCTAGATGCGGTCTCTTGGCATGATCGCTGGTATCTGGTCCAAAGAGGCTAAAGGTGTAGGCCGCGCGGTCTGTCATTGATCGTGTGGCGGGTTGTCTTCTTCAAGACTGTGCCGGTCTAGTGTCACTGCACAGGTTGGTCCAGGTTCTCTGGTGGTATTCGCGGACTAAGTATCTTAGTCGCGCGGTCTCAGTTCGCGGTCTCCGGAGGAGACTGGTATGCGAGCTGGTCGTTGTTCGCGGTCTCAGGAGGAGGTCGGCATGCGGATAGGAGTTCGCGGGCTGTTAGCGGACTGGATGTGTTCGCAGTCTCGGGCGAACACAGGTGGTGAGCGGCTTCGTGGCGGTTTGGCGATCTTCTTTGGAAGTCGCGGTCTCACTGTGAGAGTGGCGGTCTATCACGGTTTGGTTGAAGCCGGCAGGCTCATCAAAATGAAGCAGGAGTACTGTTACTGATCGCGCGAGTTGACCGGTAAGGTCGTGCGGTCTGGAGGGTGGTGATCCTATCTCATAGGGTGGTGACTGGATCAGGTCCTGCGCCTATAAATAGGAGCCACTGTAGCAGGATCATTAATCGACACCAAGTGTAAGCTGAGTGCGTCTTGTTTCCTGCGGTCTGTATTATTCTGACTGTGCGATCTGCTGATTGAATCCTTCTTGTGCAGCTTCTGCGGATAGTGTAGGCAGCAACGATCACCTCTTACTCTGAAAGTGTTCGGGCGGTCTGCGGCTTGGAGTTGTGTTGCTGGAGTTCGGGAGAATCAGGTCAGAAGAAGGGTGCGGTCTGATCAGCGGTCTGGTGTTGTTCAAGAGGTCGGCAGCGGGTTGCGGTATGGCGGGTTGCTGAAGTAGCAAGGGAGATCGCGCGGTTTCAAGTATCTTCAATTTCTTGTAATTTCTTTTGGGTGTTTGTGCTGGCGAAATCATGTCTCGCCAAGCATTCCTTGCCCTGTAATGAAGTGTTATGCTATCAATAAAGATCACTTGTTTGCCTGAAGATTGTTTCTGGTTGTTTGGCTAGTATCTCTAAGTTGCATAATCGATTCCTGCTTGCTCTCACTAGGTCTTAGAAAAATTTCACATGGTATCAGAGCCAGGTTGGAGTGGATAGAGCAGGTTGCAACTTAGAGTAGCCATCGCCTTTGTGAAGAAGGAACCAGTGGTAGAACAATGGAAGGTGGTTTTGCAAGAGGTCTTGGGATTGAGATGCTTACATCGACTAACTTCAAGAAGTGGAAGTCGTGTATGCAGAGCTATCTACTGGGTGAGGACCTATGGGAGGTTGTTGGAGGAGATGAGGCAGAGGAGGTGAAGGCAACAGAAGCAGGTGATAATGGTCCGCCCGTGAGGGCGTGGAGAAAGACTAATGCCAAGGCCGAGTTCACTCTGAAACGTGCCATCTCACCTGACTTGTTTGATCACATTTTGGGATGTGGATCAGCTGCGGAGATCTGGAGAGCCCTGGATGGGATGTTCAACAAGAAGAATGTTGCAAGGCTACAGTTCTTGGAAAATGAGCTGGCAAGGTCGGCTCAGGGTGATCTTTCTATCTCAAACTTCTTTCTGAAGATGAAGAACCTTTGCGCTGAGATATCAGCACTGGATCCTGATGAACCTATTTCTGAGGCGAAGCTGAAGAGGCACATCATCTGTGGTTTGCGGAAGGAATATGTTGCCTTTGTGACGTCGGTGCAGGGATGGGCAAATCAACCATTTCTGTTGGAGCTGGAGAACTTGCTTGCTTCGTAAGAAAGCCTGGCAAGACAGATGGCGGGATTGTCAGTGACTGGGGGAGATGTCGAGGTGCTCTTCTCAGGGAAGAAGAAGAAGTGGGATAAGAAGAAGAAGATCGCAGGAGGCAATGGGCCTTCAACTTTTGGGCAGCAGGAAAGGGGGTATGCTCCCAAGGCTGATGGGAAGAAGAAGGGAGAAGGTCACAAGTGCTACAGGTGTGGCAAGTTTGGCCACATCAGGAAAGACTGCAGGGTGAACACTCAGCCTGGGCATGCTGCTGAGAAAGAGGAAGCTGAGACCAGGCATGTTGATGGAGGATGGGGAGGAGCCTTCTCGGCTTCTATTGGAGCTACGACTCCTATCAACTATCAGGAGGACTGGATCGTGGACTCGGGGTGTGGTCATCACCTCACCGGGGACGAGTCGAAGCTTTCTTCAGCGCAGCCGTACACAGGTAACAATGTTATCATTACTACAGATAATATTGTGCATCCAGTAGAGAAGGTGGGGGTTGTTTCCTTGGGCAGTGATAGAGGGCCACTAACATTGAAGAGTGTCTATCATGTGCCCGGAATAAGGAAAAACCTCTTCTCCGTGACTAATGCTGTAGACGCTGGGTATCACGTTCTGTTTGGCCCAATAGAAGTGAAGTTTCTACGTAACGTTGAGGCCGTGAAGGCTGAGGTCGTCCATGTCGGGAGACGGGCAAAGGACTTGTTCGTTCTATCGACAAGTTTCTAAGTCGACAAGATGAAGACGAATGATGGTGCTGTTATATGGCATGAGAGGTTGGGGCACGTAGGGATGGACAAGCTGAAAGCTATGGCGGTGAGAGGTCTGGTCAAGGGCCTGCCAAGCCTATCGTCCTACGGAGAGGGTCATGTTTGTGAAAATTTTTCTAAGGACCTTGTGAGAGCAAGCAGGAATCGATTATGCAACTTAGAGATACAAGCCAAACAACCAGAAACAAACTTTAGGCAAGCAATTGATCTTTATTGATAGCATAAACTTCATTACAGGGCAAGACATGCTTGGCGAGACATGATTTCGCCAGCACAGATACCAAACAGAAATACAAGAAGATGAGGATAACTTGAGATCGCTCCAGACCGCGCGACCTCCCTGCGACTTCAACACACTGCCAGACCGCAGCGCCTTGCCGATCACAGCACACCACCAAACCGCTGCACAGACCGCTCCCTTCTTCCGACCTCCTGATTCTCCCGAACTCCAGCACCACAACTCCAAGCCGCAGACCGGCCGAACACTTTCAGAGGAAGAGGTGATCGCTGCCGCCCACACTATCCGCAGAAGCTGCACAAGAGGAATTCAATCAGCAGACCGCACGGTCAGAATAAACCAGACCGCAGGAAACAAGCGAACTCAGCTTACACTTGGTGTGTTCTTTTTTGTTGCTACAGTGGCTCCCTATTTATAGGCGCGGGACCTGATCCAGTCACCACCCTATGAGATAGGATCACCACCCTCCAGATCGCGTGACCTGACCGGTCAACCCGCGCAATCACGGCAACCCTCCTGCTTCATTTTGGTGAGCGCCGACTTCACTCCAGACCGCGGGAGATCGCTACTCCCTTGGTCTGAACACGACTCCACACGGAGATCGCCAGACCGCCTAGAAGTCACCCACCACCTGTGTTCGCTTAAGATCGCAAACACAGCCAGCTCGACCTCCGGTCTCCTCCTGAGACCGCGAACTGAGACCGCGCGACTAGAATGACTTAGTCCGCGAACTCCTTCAGAACCCTCTGGAAAGCCACCAGACTTGATTCAAGAGCCAACCCGTGCGGTCATGCCAGACCGGCACGTCCTTGAAGAGAACAACTTGTCACGCGGTCAGAGACAGACCGCGCGACCCTGAGGATGATCAGCCGTCATGCGGTCACAGCCAGACCGCACGACCTCCACCTCCAGCAGCCCTTGGACCAGACCAGCGGTCAACCCTGGAAGCCGCAGCTGACCAATAGAACAGATTGCCATTGTCAGACCGCCAGACCGTGCGGTCACGCCAGACCGCCCGGTCTCTTCCCAGACCGCCCAGGTCCAAAAGCCTCCTCCACTTCCACTTCAATAATTTCAACAATGTTTGCGCAGGATGTCAGTTCGGTAAGTCTCATCGACTACCATTTGACAAGTCTCAGACAAGGAGTAGTGTGCCGTTGGAGTGCATCCACGGTGACTTGATGGGACCAACTGCTACCCCAAGCCTCAGAGGCAACAGATATATGCTGGTGTTGATCGATGATTACACCGGATATGTCCGGGTATATTTCCTAAAGGAGAAGGCGGAGGCATTTGCCAAGTTTGTGGAGTTCAAGGAGCTCGTGGAGGGTCGGCTAGGTCTGCGGGTGAAGAAGATGAGGACTGACAACGGAGGGGAGTTCACCTCTGGTGAGTTCTCTAGTTTCTGCAGGAAGGCGGGCATCCAGAGGGAGCTTACTTGTGCACATACTCCACAACAGAACCGTGTTGCAGAGCAGAAGATCCGTCATCTGACGGAGACCTGCAAGTGTTGGCTACATGCCAAGAGTATCCCAAAGTCTTTCTGTGCGGAGGGAATGTCTTGTGCTACCTACGTCATCAACAGGATGCCTCTCAGCCCCATCAACATGTTAACTTCGCATGAGATGATGTTCAAGGAAAAGCCAAGCGTGGCACACCTTCAGGTGTTTGGTTCCACCTGCTATGTGCATGCTCCAAATGCTCTTCGGACGAAGCTAGATGCAAAAGCAAGGAAGCTAGTCTTCGTGGGTTATGATGAGAGGAAGAAGGGATGGAAGTGCATGGACCCGGAGACGCGGAGGTTTGTGGTATCTCGCAACGTCGTGTTCGATGAGGTTACATCTTACAAGGGGTTGTCTAGTGTGGAGCTACCAGAGAGCAGGGTGGAGGTGCCGGAGAAAGCTGTGGAGGATCTTCAGGTGGAACTACCTGTGTCACCAAGTGGTCCATCTCCTTATAGTTCCGAGACGGGTGCTTCTGGTTCAGGTAGCAGGGGGAGCGATGCTCCTAGCACGTCTGGAAGGGGATCTAGGGAAGAAGCAGCTGGAGACAATGTGGTTCAGGGCAAGGAGCTGAGGAGGTCGAAGCGATCAATCTTCGCCCCTGATCGCTATACAGGAGGAAACGCAGTGAGCTTTGTCTCATGTTTCTTTGCTGGTCCCATGGATGAGAGGGAACCGTCGAGCTTTGAGAAGGCCAGAGGCGTGAAGGAGTGGGACGTTGCGTTGCAAGAAGAGATGGCAGCTCTCGAGAAGAATGAGACCTGGTCTCTAGTGCCCAAGCCCAAGGGCACCACTCCTGTTACATGCAAGTGGGTCTAAAAGCTCAAGAAGAAGGCTGACGGCAGTATCGAGCGGTACAAGGCTCGTCTTGTAGCTCGGGGGTTCTCGCAGCAATTCGGTGAGGAATACGAGGAGACATTCAGTCCGGTGGAAAAAATGACTTCAGTTCGATTCATCATTGCCTTGGCGGCGTTTAGTGGATGGAAGATTTGGCAGCTTGACGTCAAGAATGCTTTCTTGTACAACGAGATCGACAAGGATATCTTCATGATCCAGCCGCCAGGTTTTGTGTCTGAAGATTTTCCGGAGCATGTCTGCAAGCTGAAGAAGGCCCTGTATGGGTTGAAGCAAGCGCCAAGGTTGTGGTACAGGAAGATCGCAGAATATCTCCTATTCTGTGGGTTTGTTGCTTCAGACTCAGACTCAAGCTTGTTTGTCAAGAAGAGTGGGGAGCTTCAAGTCATCGTGCTGCTATACGTCGACGATATGATCGTGACAGGGAACTCAAAGGAGGAGGTAACACAGCTTCGGGCCGAGCTGTCTATCAGGTTCGAGATGAAGGACTTAGGTGAGCTTCACCATTTCCTTGGGCTCGAGGTGTAGAGGAAGGAGAGTGGAGTGCTGGTGACCCAAGCTGGATATGCGGAGCGGATCGTGGAGCGGTTTGGCATGAAGGAAGGGAAGTGCACTTCCACACCTCTGGAAAAGGCGACAAAACTTTGGAAGGATGAGGGGAGGATCATGCAAGATCCGTTGGTGTTTCGAGCTCTGGTTGGGAGCTTAATCTATCTGACGATCACGAGGCCGGATATTGCATATGCAGTTGGCAGAGTGAGTCGGTTTATGGCGGAGCCACGTGTACCTCATCTGCTAGCAGCCAAGAACATTCTAAAGTATGTCAAGGCGACCTCAGACATGGGTCTCCTGTACAGGAGATATGCGGGCTTCGAGGTGCATGGGTACATGGATGCTGATTACGGGGGAGATTCGGATGATCGGAAGTCGACATCTGGATTCGTCTTCATGGCGGGCCCTACGGCTATATCATGGTGCAGCAAGAAGCAGGATTCCGTGTCGGTCTCAACCACGGAAGCGGAATACAAGGCTTCGACCTTGGCAGCTTAGGAAGCCATCTGGCTTAGGAGGTTGGTTGGAGACGTCCATAAGGAGGTTCGGGAGCCGACTCTGCTACGCGGTGACAACGAGAGTGCTCTCAAACTGGTAACCAATCCAGTTTGTCACGCGAGGACCAAGCATATCGAGATCGAGCATCATTTCATAAGGGAGAAGGTGCTGGAGGGATTTCTTTCGGTCGAGCATGTGCGGAGTGCGGACAATGTCGCGGACATCTTCACAAAGGTGCTGGCAAAGGGGCCGTTCATACGGCTAATGGAGTTACTTGGGCTGTTTTCAACTTCCCACTTCAAGGGGGAGTGTTGAAAATGTTGAAGTGGAAGTTAGGGAGTTTTTGGACCTGGGCGGCCTGGGAGGAGGTCGGGCGGTCTGGTGTGACTGCACGGCTTGGCGGTCTGCCTCTGCGGTCTGGCTTGTCTAAGCCTAGCTGCGGTCTCTTGGCATGACCGCTGGTATCTGGTCCAAAGCGGCTAAAGGTGTAGGCCGCGCGGTCTGTCTCTGATTGTGTGGCAGGTTGTCTTCTTCAAGACTGTGCCAGTCTGGTGTGACCGCACAGGTTGGTCAGGGTTCTCTGGTGGTATTCACGGACTAAGTATCTTAGTCGCGCGGTCTCAGTTCGCGGTCTCAGGAGGAGACTCGTATGCGAGCTGGTCGATGTTCTCGGTCTCAGTCGGAGGCCGGCATGCGGACAGGAGTTCGCGGGTGTTGAAACCAGAAACTGGTTCCTTGTGGAGCTCGGGGCCCCCAACAGGTTGGGGGGCGACTAGCACTTACTTATCCCATGGAAAAAGTACATCGGGGTCTCAGAACTTAACACAGACCCTTAACTCAGCAGGGAGGTCCCACCACACACCCGGAAGATCTTTAGATTGCTTCCCCTCCAGAGCCAAAGCTGAGGCCCGGGCACCTTGGAGAGCTCAGGGGAGTCTCGGCAAGGATAGCCTAAGGAGAGAGAAGCCAAAAACTGGACCTCCTCCAAAGGTGCCCTTTGGGTCTTATTTATAGTTTTTCTGAACTGGTCTACGAATAGCGGAATTCCGCCTTTTGGTTTTGCTATTTGCACCCCAATTTGGTCTGCTAACAGCCAAACTCCGCTGTTCGGGGTGACTATTTGCAGGCCTCCAGGGGCAAGAGGGTAATTCCAACTTCCTTTCCCCTGGAAGAGGGGTCTGCGAGACCAGGAATGTTTCTTAGTCTCGCCATACTGTATGCGAGGGTTCCTGTCGCCTCTGCGACCTCTGGAGTCTCGTAGAACCCATGGCATGACATATCTCGCCGAGCACTTCGGCGAGATCGGTTCTTATCCTTCTAGCTCTCGCCCTACGCCAACTGCCGAGACCACGCCCCGGCGCTCTCGCCTATGCTTTCTGGGAATGCCGCTCTGCGAGGTCTAGGGGGTGGAGCCACGAGAACCCCGGTTTGTACACAATCCCCGCTCTTTGCGAGCTTATCTTGAGCTCGCAAAGAATCATCCAACCCTAGGGTGTTCGCTTGGCGACAGCTGTCTTGTCAGGAATCTTTCTGTGGGTCCCACCGCCTGGCTATAAATACCATTCGGGCTGAAGGGTGCCCTCATTTTCTTTTACTCCTCACTCTTCTCTTTACTGTAGCTATCCTTTGATGCCTCTCTCCAAAGAGATGGAAGCTCGCCTGAAAGCCTCGAAGGCTCGCGAGACAGCGATGATGTTGAATCCCCCGGCCTGGATGGACCGTGCGTCCGCCTCCCCTGCGCCACAACTGAAGAAGGCGAAGGCTGTTCGCCGACTGGGGGATGACACTGTTGACCTCGGCTCCTCCTCCGGCGAGAAACCCGTTGAGGAGGTATGGTTTATTTCCTTCGGGCGAGAATACCTAACTGCCATTTTCTAAACTTCGCTCTCGCAGGTCACTAAAGCTGACAAGGATATCGGCGGGCCCTCGAACGAACCTCTCACCACCCCTCGGGAAAATGCGAATACTGCCGGCGAGAATCCTCCTGGTACGCTGCCTGATCTCGCTGTGTCTCGTTTTAAATCTCTCCTTGATGATGCTTATTGTTCCTTCACTTTCTTTTTGTAGTTTCGCGCCATGCGACTCCGGGGGAGCGGGGTCAGCGAACTCCCACACCCAAACACCAGGACGCGAACCTCTCGGCGCCAAACTTTAGGCTTCTTGCCAACGAGGATTCGGGTGGCTCGCGTCCGCCGGACGCCCCCTTCACCGGTACTGTGAAATACCCCCCTGGAAAGGGGAAAACTCAGCCCCCTCATTATGGCACCACCTTCGATCCTCCGCCTAACATTTTTCGCCCTCGCACGGGTAAGCCTTCTCGCCTCTGATATTCACTCCGAATTATCTTCCCTAACCTCGCGTGTGACCCTTTTTTGTCAGATGGCGAGACCCAGCTCACCGACTCTGAATTCGGAGATGACGAAACGTCCCCATTTCCAGAGCGGGTGGAAGATTTCCTGGGTGATACGCGAGACCCTGAAGTGATGAAGAGGAGAACCGCGGAGTTGTTCCAAAAGCAAAACCAGATGTTGCAAGATCTTAACATCCAGGCGAGAGTGGATAGACAGGCCGCCGAGAAGAGATACGCATCCCTGATAGATGAGTGCGACAAACTTCGTGCGGCGATACCCCTGGATCCTAGCGAATGCGAGACCTCCCAAGAGACACTCATAGCGAGGATGAGAGACCACGCCCAACTGATCGAACGCGATGGTCGTGTTGCTGCTGAATTCCACAACCCCCGGAGGCCGCCGAGGAGGGGGCCGCGAGGTGGCGGTAGATGGCAGTGGCTGCCTTACTGATCTCGCGACCTTGCGTTCTCTATTTTATGAACAATTCGCTTTTGTTTTTTTATTGCAACAATCTCGCCAGACCATGGCCCTTAGTGATTCTCGCTCGCCACGAGTATCGGACAATTTATTAACTACGGTTATTGCTCGCGGATTTATAACGCCGCTTTTCCTTTACCTTGTTCTCGCTTGCCTGTGACATTTTCGCTTGCAAATTATTTTATTCTAACCTATCCTGCAGATTGATCTCACTCGCCAATGATTGGCGAAATAACTTCATTTGGTGCGTCCCAATGATGTGACATTTTGTCTGACTGCACCCTGGCGCTTGGGCTTCTTCCCGCCAGTTTCATTTTTCTATAAATAGCATCCCCATTAATATCATCTACCTACCGCCTTCCTTTGCCCCTTCGTTTTACCGAGTTGCAGAGCTCTCGCCAGATTCGCTCTCGCCTTCCTCTACTATTATTCTCGCAGGTTTCGAGATGGTGAAGACTTCGAAAGAGCTTCCCGAGGCGGAAGGCTGGTTGAAGTGTGCCTGGGCCTATTGCGAGCACGACTTCTTCCACTGTAATATGAGCGAGGAAGAGTATCTCTCCTCCATCGTCGATTACGTCCCCTCCGATTTCACCGCCCGCCGGCCTGAGAAGGGCGAGGTGATTAACACCTTACGGGCCGACGAGATTGCCATCCCCATCGCGCACTTCGCGGTGGGCCTGCGACTTCCCCTCTGGTCCGAGGTTCGCCAGGTATACTTCCTTCCCACCTTCATCATTCTCGCGAGATTGATCTCGCTCGCTTCAATTTTCTTTACTTGCGGTTTTTCAGGTTCTCCGGCACTATGGAGTTGTTCTCGGCCAGCTCACCCCCAACGCGATGGCGATAATCGTGGGGTTCGCTTGCTTCCTCCGCGAGGAGCGATTAGAGTTCAGCCTTCCGGTTTTCCGGAAGCTGTTCTCCTTCCGTGCCTATTCTGAGGGCACGGTCTACTTCGTAGGGTCGGGCTTCAAGGTCGTCGAGACCGTAAACAAAGCTCATTTCTGGGCCCAAAAGTTCCTCCTGGTAAAGGGGAACTTCGGCAACATCCCGACCTCGCCAATCCAGTACAACGACACCGTTTACCGTCCTCCCCCTCTCGGCGGTCACGATGCCGACCTCTGCCAGTTTTTCCAGAAGAAGAACTTCGAGGTAGGCCATCTCCGCCGGAACGTCGACATTCTTCTACCGGTGCTCCCTGGGAAGGTAAAGATCTCGCCTCCATTACCCACTTTATATTTGTTCTCGCTATTCTCCCTAACACAATTCTTAAACAGGTGAGCGAGACATTCCCCTCCACCCACCGTACGCGAGCAACATCAAACCCTTCGCTGACCTCGCTCTCGCCACGATGGGGGCGGCGGCCTGCCGAGAAGGTTCTCCCCCTCCTGCGGCTGCCTCCAAGAAAAGGACGGAGGCCTCGGGAAGCAAGCCTTCCCGCCAACCCACTTCAAAGAAGCCGAAGATAGGCGCGAGCCCGCGCGCCTCTGTGAAGGGAAAGCGCCCTGCCGAGTCCTCGACTCCCGGGGTCGGTGCTTCCTCGCTCCCCGAGGATCGGGAAGTCGAACCAACCAAGGTTGCTACCAGGACCTCGGCATTGCCTATTCCGACGAAGCACCTACACTTCGGCCTTGGGGTACGAGCCAAGGATGAAACCGGCGAGCGCTTAGTGCGCTGGAGGGAGGAGGCCAACCGGGTCGACGTCTCCTCTGTTCTTCCCACTTGGGTGGAGATGGACGCGGTGACCTCCCATGCCTTCAATCTATCATATGTCTTATATGGCCGCGAGGACGCCGCGGCCTATACAGAAGCGACCGCACGGGGTCTCGCTTATGAGAGCGCGAGGTCCCAGTTGCGGTCAGTGGAACTCGCCCACATGACGGGCCGCAGGTGCCTGGAGCTGGAGAACGAGTGCACCGAGCTCGCCGAGGCCCTCAAGGTCTCGCAGGCGAAAGTGGGTGATCTCACGGACAAGTTAGCCTCCGCCAAGACCGGAGTGGTGAGTCATTCATCAACCCTGCTTCTCCCTTTTTTCCTACTTTTTCCTTACGCGTTTTTTTGCTTCCAGGATGCCGAGATGGCTAGGTTGTCGGATGCTCGGGTCCTGAGCTTGGAGGGTGAGGTTGCCGCGTTGAAAGTTCTCAATCGTGATCTCACTCAGGCTGCCCTTCCCCCTTCTCCTCGCCGGTTAAAGGAAGAGAGGCGCGATCGCGATGAAGCGCTTCGCGTGGAGTCGACGAATGCGGCACGCTTCGTCTTTCAGGCCATGAAAGGTGCTGGGTTGCTGCTTGCCGAGGCCGAGAGCGTGACGGTCGAGGATATCGTGTCGGAGCTCTTCCGGCCGCTTCCGCCAGTGAAGAATGACGATGACGTCGAGGAGCTTTTTGGCGAGGACTAGAGAGCGAAACTCCTTCTGTTTTTATTTGTCGTAAATTTTGGGGCTGGCGAGATCGCCGCCCATTGTAACTAAACTCTTCTCTTGAATGGAAATTTTGTGCATCGCTTTCTTTTTCACTTAGCCTTCCTTAGATTTTATTTTCATACTAGTTTATTTTATATCTGCCGAGAACCTTTTCTCTCACCCCGCGAAAGGTCGTCCCCTCATTTTCTAAACATTTCGGAGACCAAACATTTTCTCTTTGTTAACTTGTGCCGAGCACCTTCCTTCTCGCCCAGCGAGAGGTCGTCCCCTTATTTTCAAAACATTTCGGAGACCAAGACATTTTCTCTTTGTTAACTTGTGTCGAGGACCTTCCTTCTCGCCCAGCGAGAGGTCGTCCTCTTATTTTCAAAACATTCAGGGTCCCTAACACTTTCTTTTTGTTAATTACTGCCGAGGACCTTCCTTCTCGCCCAGCGAGAGGTCGTCCTCTTATTTTCAAAACATTCAGGGACCCTAACACTTTCTTTTTGTTAATTACTGCCGAGGACCTTCCTTCTCGCCCAGCGAGAGGTCGTCCTCTTATTTTCGAAACCTCTCTGAGACCCGATAATTTTCTGTGTTGTCTCATGCCGAGGACCTTCCTTCTCGCCCAGCGAGAGGTCGTCCCCTTATTTTCAAAACATTTCGGAGACCAAGACATTTTCTCTTTGTTAACTTGTGCCGAGGACCTTCCTTCTCGCCCAGCGAGAGGTCGTCCTCTTATTTTCAAAACATTCAGGGTCCCTAACACTTTCTTTTTGTTAATTACTGCCGAGGACCTTCCTTCTCGCCCAGCGAGAGGTCGTCCTCTTATTTTCAAAACATTCAGGGACCCTAACACTTTCTTTTTGTTAATTACTGCCGAGGACCTTCCTTCTCGCCCAGCGAGAGGTCGTCCTCTTATTTTCAAAACATTCAGGGACCCTAACACTTTCTTTTTGTTAATTACTGCCGAGGACCCCCCTTCTCGCCCAGCGAGAGGTCGTCCTCTTATTTTCGAAACCTCTCTGAGACCCGATAATTTTCTGTGTTGTCTCATGCCGTGGACCTTCCTTCTCGCCAGCCTCTCCGCGAGTTCAACCGGCCCCACCAGCTAGCGAGAGCCTGGCAGCGGGATCATCCGGGGCAATCCAGCACAAAGAGCTTATCACCTCGCCAGCCTCTCCGCGAGTTCAACCGGCCCCACCAGCTAGCGAGAGCCTGGCAGCGGGATCATCCGGGGCAATCCAGCACAAAGAGCTTATCACCTCGCCAGCCTCTCCGCGAGTTCAACCGGCCCCACCAGCTAGCGAGAGCCTGGCAGCGGGATCATCCGGGGCAATCCAGCACAAAGAGCTTATCACTTCGCCAGCCTCCGGCCCCACCAGCTAGCGAGAGCCTGGCAGCGGGATCATCCGGGGCAATCCAGCACAAAGAGCTTATCACCTCGCCAGCCTCTCCGCGAGTTCAACCGGCCCCACCAGCTAGCGAGAGCCTGGCAGCGGGATCATCCGGGGCAATCCAGCACAAAGAGCTTATCACTTCGCCAGCCTCTCCGCGAGTTCAACCAGCCCCACCAGCTAGCGAGATCCTGGCAGCGGGATCATCCGGGGCAATCCAGCACAAAGAGCTTATCACCTCGCCAGCCTCTCCGCGAGTTCAACCGGCCCCACCAGCTAGCGAGAGCCTGGCAGCGGGATCATCCGGGGCAATCCAGCATCCTCATTTGTTACTTGGAACTCAGGATTAATATAAGACACTGCCTGTGAAAATAGTTCATAGAGATCAGGTTACATAAGAACTTCATGGATAGAAACGCTTCAAGTCGTCCCCGTTCCTAGCTCGGCCGAGAGGTACCCCTTCCACATCCTGGAGGTGGTACCCCCCCCCCCCCCCGACTTCAGCACCTCACTTACAATATATGGGCCCTCCCAATTGGGATTGAGCTTACCCACTGTGGCTCCCCTTCCCGCCGCGTCAACCTTCTTCAGTACCAAGTCCCCCTTCAGGAAATGCTTTACTCGTATGTACTTGTCGAAGTACCTGGCCATCCGCCTCTTTACTTCTTCTTGCCTAATGGTAGCCAAGTCTCGGAGTTCCTCTACCAGGTCCAAAGACAACCGTTGGCCTTCCTCGTTGCTTACCCTCCATTCTTCATCTCCTTCTTCCGCTGCGGCCACCCTAGGCGTCTTGACTTCAAACTCGACCGGGAGGACGGCCTCGGATCCGTGAGATAGCTTGAACGGGGTTTCCCCGGTGGCTGTGTTTGGAGTGGTCCTCAGAGCCCAGAGGACCGAGGGTAGTTGCTCCACCCAGCTCCCTCTAAGATTCTCGATCTTCTTTTTGAGAAGGTTCACTATAATTTTGTTCGCCGCCTCCACCTGCCCGTTGCTCCTTGGATGGTGGACCGACGCGAACCTGAGATCTATGCCAAGTTGGGTACAGAAGCTGACGAATTCATCGCTGGCGAACTGTGGTCCATTATCCGTGACAATGGCGAGAGGGAGCCCGTGCCTGCAAATGATCTCCCCCCAAACAAAATTCTTTACTACCTGAGTGGTTACCTTGGCCAGCGCCTTTGCCTCGATCCACTTGGAAAAATAATCGATCATCACCAGCAAGAACCTCCTTTGACCGCTTGCCTGGGGGAAAGGTCCTACCAGGTCCAGTCCCCAAATGGAGAACGGCCAAGGGGCCGTGATCGTTCTCAACCTCTGAGCTGGGAGGAGTTGAAGAGGAGCGTAGAGCTGACACTTGGGGCACCTCCTGGAGAACTCGGTCGCATCCTTGCTGAGGGTCGGCCAGAAGTAACCTTGCCTCAGAACCCTCCCTTCCAGGGTCCGGCTTCCCGAGTGGCTGCCACACTCCCCAGAGTGGATCTCTTCCAGGACTCTCGGGACTTCTTCCTCCAAGACACAACGGGCTAGGAGCCCTGAGAGTGTCTTTCTATAAAGTATCCCTGCATGCAAGGAATAGTAGGCCGATTTATACCTGAGTCGCCGCTTGTCAATTTCCCCCTCGGGGAACCTCCCCGAGGCTAGAAAAACAATAAAAGGGTCCATCCACGACGCCCGCTGATCTACTTCCATGAGCTCTCCTTCCTCAATGGAGGGTCGGAAGAGTTCTGACAGGGCTCCCCCACCCTGAGGGCCAAACTTAGCCAAGAGGTCTGCCTGAGTGCTTTCCTCTCTGGGGACATGCTTGATGGAAAAAGTTCGGAACTGCCCCACCACCCCCTTGACCTTTTCCAAGTACCTCTGGAGGGTCGGCTCCTTGACCTCGAACTCTCCCTTGACTTGACAAGCAACGACCATGGAGTCCGTCGAGACCTCCACATCCTGTACTCCTAGCTCCTGGGCCAAGCAGAGACCTGCTATCACCGCGTCGTACTCTGCCTGGTTATTGGTGAGGGGAAGTGGAAATGGATTGCTTGCTCTATCCTGGTCCCTTGGGGACTGACCAGGATCACCCCTCCACCAAAGGAATGCCTTCCGGATGCTCCATCTACTAACATCTTCCAAGGCACCGGATGGGGTAGTTCTGACTCGTCCACCTCAGTAACGTAGTCCGCCAGGAAATCTGCCACCGCCTGTGCTTTTATGGACACCCTCGGTACATAAGAGATATTGAACTCGCTCAACTCTACCGACCACTTAGCCAACCTTCCGGAGTGTTCTACTCCCTCCATGATACTGCGGAGGGGGTGGTCGGTTACTACCTTTATGGAATGTGCCTAGAAATAGGGTCGGAGCTTCCGGGCTGACACTACTAGAGCGAAGGCCAGCTTCTCCAAGATAGGATATCTAATCTCGGCCTTCCTCAGCACTCTACTTACGTAATAGATCGGCAGCTGTTTCCTCCCTTCTTCCCGGACAAGCACCGAACTCACGGCTTCCAACCCTACCCCCAGGTATAGGGATAAGTCTTCCCCTGACCTCGGCCCTTGTAGTAGCGGAGCCTTGTCCAGTTGTTCTTTCAACGATTGAAAAGCCTTTTCGCACTCGGAGGTCCATTCGAACTTTTGATTACCCCGTAACACCTTGAAGAAAGAGGAGCATCTCTCCCCTGCCTTGGAGAGAAATCTACTTAACCCAGCCAACTTTCCCGTCAAGCGTTGGACCTCCTTAGCATTTCTTGGGGGTGCCAACTCGAGGATTGCCTTGACCTTATCTGGGTTAGGCTCCACCCCAGCCGGGGTGAGCATGTGGCCCAAGAATTTTCCTCGACTGGCTCCGAAGACACACTTCGACGGGTTGAGTCTCATCTTGAACTTCCGTAGGGTTTCGAAAGTTTCGTCGAGGTCGCGGAGGTGGGATTCAAGACCTCGGCTCTTGACCATGAGGTCATCGACATAGACCTCCAGGTTTCTCCCCCTTTGCTCACGGAAAACCCGGTCCATCATCCTTTGGTATGTGGCTCCCGCATTCTTGAGCCCGAAGGGCATCATCCTATAACAGTAGCATCCATCCCTCGTGATGAAGGAGACATCCTTGATGTCAGGGGGATGCATGCGGATCTGATGATAACCTGAAAAAGCATCTAAGAAAGACATCATATGAAAACCGATGGCTGAGTCAACAAGCGCGTCGATTCTAGGCAGGGGGTAACAATCCTCCGGGCATGATTTATTAAGCAAAGAGAAATCGATACACATTCGCCATTTACCTCCACCTTTCTTTACCATGACGACGTTGGAGACCCAGCCTGGGTACTGGATCTCCTTTACAAAACCTGCTTTCAGAAGCTTTTCCACTTCCTCGCGGATGGGCCCTTCCAGCTTGTCTACAGTGGGCCTCCTCTTTTGGCGGATGGGGCGGGCGCCGGGCTCGAGGTTGAGGCGGTGGCAGGCCACATCCGCGTCTATCCCGGGCATCTCCGCGGCACTCCAGGCAAAGACGTCCACGTTCTTCTGGACGCAGGCGAGGATCTCCGCCCTCTCCTCCGAGTTGAGCTCTCCGCTGACCCGGATCTTCTCCATCACCCCCAGTCGGGTGACGACTTCCAGTTCGATGACCTCGTCTACGGCCTCCAGCCGCGACTGCTCCCCCCAAGGCCTCTCCTCCTCTCCTTCGTCGGCGAGCTCCTGGGCTCCTCCTTCCTCCCCTTCCATCTCCATCACCTCCTCCACCCTTCTCTTCTCGGCCTTTCCTCCTTCTTCTCTTCCTCCTTTCTCCGCCCAGGGTCCTACCTCGACCCCTTCCCGGGCATGAACTTCCTCCCCCTTTTCTCCCTCTTCTCCTTCATCTTCCCCCGTGTGCTCCCCTACCCCCCTTTTTGAGGTGATCTCTTCGACTCCTCCTTTTCCTTCCTCCTTCTCTCCTCCATTTTCTTCCCCTGCCTCGGTCATCTTCTCCATCCTCTTATCCCACTCCTCCGCTCCCCCCATCCAGGAGATGGTGTTGACAGCCGTCACGTAGCACTGCCTCGCCACCTCGGGGTCTCCCCTGACTCGGACCTGGATTCCACCTGTGTTGAACTTTAGGCACTGGTGTAGGGTGGAAGGGACGCATCTGAATGCACTAATAAGAGGCCGACCAAAAATGGCGCTATAGCTGCTTGGGGCGTCCACAATCACGAAACGGCAGTTCCGCGATTGCCCCCCGAGAGTTACATGGAGTCCTACTCCTCCCTCCACCTCCTTTCTCTCTCCCGAAAAACCAAACAAGGGGCCATCAGAGGCCAACACCCTTCGGGCCTCTACCTTCATCTCGTCAAACGCTTTCTTGAAGATAACGTTGACCGAGCTGCCGTTGTCCACCAAGATCCGCGAGACGGTAAAGTTTTCGATGGCGGTTTGGATAACCAGCGCATCGCAGAACGGGTCTTCATGACCGGGCATGTCCTTTTGGGAGAAGGTGATCCTCTCCACCGGGGGCGGGGCTTGGGATGTCGAAGCTACGCTCCGACGGTACATAGCATGGAGGCTCGCCTTCCGGGTCGCCTCAACTCCCACCCCTCCGTGGATCACCCTGATTCCCCCCCGGGCTCCTACGTCCACCCGATCTTCGCATCTTTCCTCTTCGTCTTCCTGGGCGAGGACTTCTTCGATCCTTACCGGGCGCTGCTGCGGTTGTGGTGCTGGTCCCCTTGCCCCTCTCATTTCTAGAAACTCCGGGCAGGTGGCGGTCGCGTGGCCTTCCTCCTGGTGGAAGTCACAATAGGGCAGCGCCGCCACCCTCCCCTCGACTCCTACTCCTCTGTGCCTCCTTCTGGGACCGGCTCCTCCGGCCCCCGCCCCCTTCCTCTTCCCGCTCTTCCTCTCCCGATCTCCATTGCTTGATGGGGCGGGGGAGGAGGTGGCCTTGGGCCCTGCCTCCACCCCAGCTGATGGGGTCTCCCCTGTCCTCCCTGGAAGTTACCTCCTCCGTGGTGGAACCCCCTTCCCTGGCCCTGCATTCCACCACCTTGCTGTCTCCACCCCAACTCTGGGGCCCTGACCTCCTCCCTTCTTCTTCCTTCGGGGTGCCTATTCTCCGGCTCGCTCAGCCGTGCCAATCTCTTTGTGAACTCGGGGTTAGCTGCCTCCCCGTCTACTTCCTCCGCCGCTCGCTCCATTAGTTCTTCATAGGAAAGAGGGGCCCTCCTTTTGAGATTCATCTTGAAGAAACCCTCTCGCAGCCCCACCGTAAAGGCCAGCTGGAGTGTGTGCCCAGGTACCTCTTGAATGAGGAGGACCTCTTCCCTGAATCGCTCCAGATACTGGGCTAGAGACTCTCCTTGTTTTTGCTTGATACTGAAGAGAGACTCCGGGTCTTTCTTCCTCTTCTTCAAGGTGGAGAAACGCAGCAGGAACCCCCTACGCAAATCCTCAAAAGCATATATCGAACCCGAGGGTAACTGGTAGAACCAGTCCCTCGCCTTCTCTTTCAGGGTGGTGGCGAAGAGTCGGCACTTGAAGGAGTCCGACATGGGTCTGATCGAGACCATATCTTCGAACCATTGCAGGTGGGGAACGGGATCGCTGTTCCCAACATACAAGGTCATGGTTGGTTCCCTGAACCCCTCGGGGAGTGGTGCCGAGAGCACCAACTCACAAAAGGGACTCCCCCCATTCACCTTCTGAACTGGCTCTACTCTTCCTGCAGAACCTCCTGCCGAGGCTCCCTCTGCCACCCCTGGGTTTGCCGAGAACACCGTTGCCGAGACCCCTCCTGCCGAGACCACTCTGGTCGGGATCTCGCTCGCACCTACTGGACTGGGGAAGAGCTCGCGACCCGCGAGATCTCGGCCTGCCTCCTGGGCCGCTGCTTTCTTGCCCGCTCGCTGGCCTGGGGCGTTCTCGCAGCCCCCGGATGGAGGAGCCATCTGAGGGGCCGGGGTAGCGAAACCACCCAGCGCCGAGGCTATGGCGCTCTGAAAGGCTCCAATCATATCCCTCTTGAGCTCGGCCAGCATATCCATCGTCACTGGCAACCCTGCGGGTGGCGAACCTCTGAACCCTGCATCTCGCTCATCCTCGCCTGCCATGCTTTCTCCTAGAGACTTTCCTGTACTAGCCACACTCCACGCTCACCGCACCAAGAATGTTGAAACCAGAAACTGGTTCCTTGTGGAGCTCGGGGCCCCCAACAGGTTGGGGGGCGACTAGCACTTACTTATCCCATGGAAAAAGTACGTCGGGGTCTCAGAACTTAACACAGACCCTTAACTCAGCAGGGAGGTCCCACCACACACCCGGAAGATCTTTAGATTGCTTCCCCTCCAGAGCCAAAGCTGAGGCCCGGGCACCTTGGAGAGCTCAGGGGAGTCTCGGCAAGGATAGCCTAAGGAGAGAGAAGCCAAAAACTGGACCTCCTCCAAAGGTGCCCTTTGGGTCTTATTTATAGTTTTTCTGAACTGGTCTACGAATAGTGGAATTCCGCCTTTTGGTTTTGCTATTTGCACCCCAATTTGGTCTGCTAACAGCCAAACTCCGCTGTTCGGGGTGACTATTTGCAGGCCTCCAGGGGCAAGAGGGTAATTCCAACTTCCTTTCCCCTGGAAGAGGGGTCTGCGAGACCAGGAATGTTTCTTGGTCTCGCCATACTGTATGCGAGGGTTCCTGTCGCCTCTGCGACCTCTGGAGTCTCGCAGAACCCATGGCATGACACATCTCGCCGAGCACTTCGGCGAGATCGGTTCTTATCCTTCTAGCTCTCGCCCTACGCCAACTGCCGAGACCACGCCCCGGCGCTCTCGCCTATGCTTTCTGGGAATGCCGCTCTGCGAGGTCTAGGGGGTGGAGCCAGGCGAACCCCGGTTTGTACAGCGGGCTGTTAGCGGACTGGCTGTGTTCGTGGTCTCGGGCGAACACAGGTGGTGAGCGGCTTCGTGGCGGTCTGGTGATCTTCTTTGGAAGTCGTGGTCTCACTTTGAGAGTGGCGGTCTCTCACGGTTTGGTTGAAGCCGGCAGGCTCATCAAAATGAAGCAAGAGTACTGTTACTGATCGCGCGGGTTGACCAGTAAGGTCGCGCAGTTTGGAGGGTGGTGATCCTATCTCATAGGGTGGTGACTGGATCAGGTCCTGCACCTATAAATAGGAGCCACTGTAGCAGGATCATTAATCGACACCAAGTGTAAGCTGAGTGCGTCTTGTTTCCTGCGGTCTGTATTATTCTGACCGTGCAATCTGCTGATTGAATCCTTCTTGTGCAGCTTCTGCGGATAGTGTAGGCAGCAACGATCACCTCTTCCTCTGAAAGTGTTCGGGCGGTCTGCGGCTTGGAGTTGTGTTGCTGGAGTTCGGGAGAATCAGGTCGGAAGAAGGGTGCGGTCTGATCAGCGGTCTGGTGTTGTTCAAGAGGTCGACAGCGGGTTGCGGTCTGGCGGGTTGCTGAAGTAGCAAGGGAGACCGCGCGGTTTCAAGTATCTTCAATTTCTTGTAATTTCTTTTTGGTGTTTGTGCTGGCGAAATCATGTCTCGCCAAGCATGTCTTGCCCTATAATGAAGTGTTATGCTATCAATAAAGATCACTTGTTTGCCTGAAGATTGTTTTTGGTTGTTTGGCTAGTATCTCTAAGTTGCATAATCGATTCTTGCTTGCTCTCACAAGGTCTTAGAAAAATTTCACAGAGCATTGTGAAGGACATAGAGTCAGATGTCCTTGGAATGACTTGAAACTTGGTAGAAAGTTTCATAGGGTGGAAATAAGCCTTAAATAATTTTACTATAATTTTTAGATACAAAATCCCCCCACTGAATTGTTTATTATTAAATTAGGTCACTTTAATTCCAAGTGAAATTATATGTCTACACAATCTAGGATGATCGTGAAACTTGGATTATGGGCTTATGTTGATGTTACTGTTCTCTATAAATTTTCTTATGAATTTTGGATAGACAAATATAGTACTTCCATCACAATCCCATAGTTTACCCTAATTATAAACAAATTAATTTATTGTTCAACTATTTACTGAAAAATTATGAAACCTGGTCAGAGTACATTTTAGAGCAATATAAAGTTCTATAAATTTTATGATGATATTTTGAAGAGTTTACTTGTAGGTTCCTTCACAAAGTGCCCTAGGTTGGATTTCCATTAAGTCAAGTATTTGGGTGATCAAATAATTTTAAGATATTATTATTCCTAATAGACTTCTCTGGTAATTTTATCATAATATTTAGATGAATATTTTTGGTACTTCCTTTATTAATCCCTGATTTTGATCAATTGTTCAATATTTTAATTAAGGGTTGAATACTTTCTGGAAATTAGTAATCTTCATACCTTGTTATTATTTTGTTATTATAAAGTTGTGAAAATTTTATCAAGGCCATTTCTTGTCAGAATCTCAAACTTCAAGTTGAAATCCATAGGTGGTCTGATTTTAGAAAAATTATTTTAATGGCCAAATAAATTAGGAAAATTATAAGTTTCCGAACTTAGGCTTAGAATGTCATGATATACACCCAATAATAATCTTAGAGCTTTTGGAAGAGTATTTGGAATATACCCTTTCATACACACCTTGTAGCACCAGGGTCTACATATAGTAAAATGGTGGTTTAGTGGTAAACATGTAGGCCCTACATGGGGAGATAAGGTAGGTTGTGCACTTAAGCTGGTTAAGTATGAATGAGTTCACCAGTAGGAGCCAAGGGTGAGGGTGCTCGGTTGGTGAAAGGGCAAGGTTGTACTCATGATCGACGATAGACCGTCCTTCCCTTAGAAGGTCATAAAACACTTAGGGTTAGCTCAAGTGTAATGGTAAGAGGGGGTATGGTTATGGGTAGTTATCAATAATAGTAAGCATCTTGGAAAGGGAGCTTTGGGGTTCAGCCCATCGTAGCTCCTAGTACCGCTGCGAGACCCTCATATGGTAGTCCTCAGAAAGTCCAAGATTAACCCTAAATAGTAGGATTAAACTATTAAGCAAGATTAACTCTTAATAATACACATTCTCACACCCCGTTGTTACGGGAGGTTAGTCTGGTATAGTATCTCGAGCGGTAGGCTCGGTGGTTGTAGAAATGCATTGGTTAGTCCGGTGAGCCGGTGGATCGGAAAGTTAATTATGATGGACGAGTTAGTCCGAGGAGCTGATGGTTCATGGAAGTTCATAAATATAGCATGGATGCATGTGCATATGATGTGGTGTGTAACACCCCAAAAATCGTAGTTCAGCAAAGTAGGCGGAGTGGTAGTGCTGCGTTTGAAGTAGGCAGATTTTTCCCTGTCTGCTCTTAGCGCACGATCAGTGGCCTCTTCGCGCACGACCAGCGATCGTGCGCCAGCGATCGTGCGTTAATTCAGAAGAGAATCGAGTTCTGTCTCGGACAGTGCGCACGACCATTTCCCTCTTCGCGCACGACCAGCGATCGTGCGCCAGCGACCGTGCGCTTATTCGCAAGAATTCAGAGTTCTGTCCCGGGTAGTGCGCACGACCAGTGTCCTCTTCGCGCACGACCAGTGACCGTGCGCCTGTGATCGTGCACCCTGTTTATTCTGCTCCGCGATTTTGAGCGGAGAAGGAGATCGGTCCGTCCAAATCTATTGGAATTAGATCCAACGTCTGTGATGGATGGCTGGGGGGTTTTAGGGCTTGTTAGAGGAGTTAAACCCTCATTATTTCCCAAGGCTTTCTCTCTCTTAGGTTGGAGAAAGGAGGAGGAGGCAAGGAGGAAGAAGAAGGGAGATCCGCCATTGTTGGAGCTTCGGAGCTCCGTTCGCCGATCCGAGACCGGCAGCGCGTAGAGGGCGTCAAGGCGCTTCTTCTCCACCGTATGGTTGCAAGCTTCTCATGGCTAGGAGGAGATCTCAAAAGGTAACGACATTTCTCCTCCCGGTCTTTAGGATGCGCGCATGGCATCCCTTGTTTTCTGCATTTTAGGCACCGGATCCGTCGAGTGAGAGGGATCCGGGTCGCCTTGGTTCAAAGGGAACCATCGGGCTGATTGAGTTCGTCCCCGACATGATTTGCACTAGAGATCCGCTCCGTTAGCGGATTAGGCATTGTGGGTGAAGCCGGATTTGCGACCGTTGGTCCGATTCAGTGATGTTGTTTTGACGTGCATTCTAGGGATTTTGCTAGAAATCCGATTACGGCGAAAACGTCGTTGTGATGCCCTTGTGATTTCGTATGATGACGAATATTGGTTTTAGGGCGGGGAATTAATGCGCGTGAATTATGGGCCCTGTGGTGCCCGGTGGGCTACGATGCCCCCTTATGAAATTGATGGTGGCAGGAACAGGTGGGGTTCTTGGCCATGGGCCCGGTGGTGCCCGGTGGGGTAGTGATGAATACCCCCGCGGTTTATGTTGGTTGTGGCAGGAACAGTTGGGGTTCTTTGCCATGGGCCCTGTGGTGCCCGTTGGGGTTATGATGAATACCTCTTGTGTTTGTGATGTGATGATAGTGTATGTTGATATGATAGATTCATACGCTTAGGGTGCCTTGGGTGAAACCCGAGTTTGCATTCATTTTGCATTGGTAGGCCCCTTTTACTATTTGCTCAATATAGAAACGTGGATGATGTTTGTGACACTCATGCCTGTACTTATGTTGCTTTCCTTTATGTACATTTGCATACGAAGTGCTGACTTGCGGGGTGAAGTAGTTCCCCGGGGTCCGCTAGGACGACCGGGAGGAGGGGTGTTGTTACACAGTTTGTGGTCAGCCATAGCTGACCCTCGTTTACCGCTCTTTGTGATTTGGTTGCAGGGCAAGAATCGCAGGCTGGACCTAGCGCGCCGGCCAAGAAGGCCTGAAGCCTCATGAAGTGTTTAGCTTGTTTTCCTGCGTTACCTTCTTTTTATCATGATGAAACCGGCTTGCATGCCGAGGTAGTTTAGGGAAAAAACTATCTTTCCCCTTTTGTTGGGATGTTTCTTTAGTTGTGAATGTTTGTTGATTTGAACTGTGGTTTGTAAGGCCTTAAGGCCAATTGGACTCCTATGTAGTGTGGACAACCTCTGTGGTTTTTATTTTGTTTCCGCTGTGTTGTCTGAGTTATGAGTTGGGTAGTTAATATCATCTTTTAATACTGATTCTGTGGCGGTTATATGCTGTGGGGTCCCGGCCGGACCCATATTATATGGTCATTACAGGGGAGGTGTTACAATTTGATATCAGAGCTAGGTTTGTATTCTTGCGAGGTCTAGTGTTTTTGGATCGCGTAAGAGGTTGTCCACATAGGAGTATTGTGCGGGATCATGAGTATCCCTGTGTTCGAGTCTTGCTGAACTTTTGTTGTCCTTGCTTATGCTAGAATGTGGGCGATGATGCGGGGACATCGAGGAGGCAAGAGGAGCCTTCGGGGAGCAGTGCTACTGCTCCGGGCCTCATGAATGTGGGCATGTCCCCGACTGATTTCTGTCGCATGCTAGCGGAAGCAATGGTAGCGGCTCAAGCTGGAGCGATCCCACGGGTTCCTACGCCGGTGGTGCAAGTTGCGACTCCTGTGACGCCGGCGGCTACGCCGGCTACACCGGATGTTGAAGTGAGGCAAGCAGAGCCTTTAGCGGAGAGAGTTATTCCGCTGGGTGATCGATTCATGAAATACTTCTTGAGTTTCCACCCTCCGACATTCAAGGGAGTTGGCACTCCCACGGATGCTGAAGACTGGCTTTCGAGGATCCAGGAACTCTTGAAGGCAGCTGAGACCCCAGAGGAGAGGCAGTCTCACTACGCGAGTTTCATGTTAGAGGGCGATGCGAAGTTGTGGTGGGTGCACTATAGCAGTCGTCATTTTGTTGGGCGTGTTCCATCCATGGAGGAGTTCGAGAACGCTTTCCTTAAGAGTTATATTCCATCTACAACAAGGTTAGCACTGCAGCGACAGTTTTTGCATTTGGTGCAGCGTGAGAAGACAGTGGATGAATTCCTGCAAGAGTTCACTCGCTTGGGTCGTTATGCGGGAACGACTATGGCGGATGATGAAGAGAGGGATAATCTCTTCTATCAAGGGTTAAGGGAAAATTTAAGGCAGCCACTCATAGCCTTGAAGAATGCGGGATTTAATGAGTTAGTCGAAGCCGCTCGTGCTTTAGAGAGCGACATGGAGCGAACCCAGCGGCGAAAGGGTTTTGCGGCAAAGCAGGGAGAAGGAAAGCCTTCTCAGTCTCAATCTCAGTGGAAGTCCGAGGGCAGCCGATGGAAGAAGAAGCCCCGTCCTAATAGGCCTGGGGAGAGGAGTGGCGCACCTTCGGGAGATTTCCGTTCCAAAGGCCCGTTTACTTGTTACAAGTGCGGCAAGGTGGGTCACATAAGTCGGTTTTGCACCGAGGGCGGAGCTGAGCAGGATCCGAGGTAGGAACAATCGGTGCGTTCCGGCCCTAGTGTTGGGGAGAAGGGGAAAGCGGCGGAGTCAAGTGCTTCGCGGTTCCCTCCAGTGCAACCGAGAGCATATAATCTTGGGCAGCAGGAAGCGATACGTCAACCCGACGTGGTGACAGGTACGAAAAGTTTAAGTTTTCATTTGTTACTTTATTGTAAGTTGCGCCCTTTCATGTTTGTTTTGCACGAGGTTAGGTTTCGTGCTAGTTTCGGGCTACCCCTCTCGAGTGTTGTTCGACACGGGAGCGTCGCACTCTTTTCTTGCGGAAAGTTTTATCCGGAAGATTGATGCTGAGACCGTAGAGGCAGAGGTGGAGCTGAGTGTGCGCATGCCGAATGGGTCTTTCATGACTACCATGAAGAAAGGACGCATCGTGATGCAGATTGGCAATAGTGATTTCGTGTTGGTAGCAGCAATTCTGCCACTAGCCGAATTCGACGTTATCTTGGGGATGGATTGGCTTGCAGAGCAGCGAGCTAGTATCGACTGTCAGGTGAAGGTAGTAACCCTGAGAGCTGAAGGTAGAGCGGAGGTCAAGTTTGAAGGCCTAAGCGGAGTGGCTTGCTCCCTGATTTCCGCTATGCAAATGAGGCGTGCGGTGAATCAAGGAGGCGAGGCGTTTTTAGCTTTGTTGGAGGCTCGCTCCACAAAGTGGGCTATTAGAGAAGTTCCGGTGGTGGAAGAGTTTGAGGATGTTTTCCCCGAGGAGCTTCCGGGAGAACCTCCTCAGCATGAAATCGATTTCTCGATAGAGTTGGTACCGGGTGCGAGGCCGGTGTCGCGTCCTCCGTTTAGGATGGCACCGAAGGAACTGGCCGAGCTAAAGGTTCAGTTGCAAGAATTGTTAGAGCAAGGGTACATTAGGCCCAGCTCTTCGCCGTGGAGCGCGCCGGTATTGTTCGTGAAGAAAAAGGACGGAAGTATGCGGTTATGCATTGACTACCGTGAGTTAAATAAGTTGACTGTCAAGAATAAATATCCGATTCCCCGAATAGATGATTTGTTCGACCAGTTAGTGGGGTCGGTGGTGTACTCCAAGTTGGATTTGAAATCGGGGTACTACCAGTTGAAGATCCGAGAAGAGGACGTTGCCAAGACAGCGTTCGGGACTCGGTATGGCCACTACGAGTTTTCGGTGATGCCGTTCGGTTTGACGAACGCGCCTTCTGTGTTCATGGATTTGATGAACAGGGTTTTTCGCCCGTTCTTAGATTCGTTCGTGGTGGTGTTTATAGATGATATCTTGGTGTATTCGAAATCGGAGGCAGAGCACGAGTCTCACTTGAGACAAGTATTGCAGACTCTAAGGGAGAATCAGCTTTATGCTAAGTTCTCAAAATGCGAGTTTTGGATCGAGAAGGTGGCTTTCTTAGGTCACGTAATAAGTGGAGATGGGGTGGCGGTAGATCCAGCGAAGATTGAATCCATTAAGGATTGGCCTGTATTGAGAACCGTGGCGGAAGTCCGGAGCTTCCTTGGACTAGCCGGTTATTACAGAAGGTTCGTGGAGAACTTTTCGCGGATAGCGTTGCCCCTCACCACACTCACTCGTAAGGACCAAAGGTTTGTTTGGACACCTGAGTGTGCCCGGGCATTCGAGAATTTGAAGGAAAGGTTGATGTCTGCTCCAATCCTTAGTCTTCCTAGTGGGACAGAAGGATTTCAGATTTTTAGCGACGCGTCAGGTTGCGGGTTGGGTTGCGTGCTGGTGCAGCACGGCAAGGTGATCGCTTATGGGTCAAGGCAGTTAAAGACTCATGAGAGGAATTATCCCGTCCATGATCTGGAGTTGGCGGCGGTAATCTTTGCGCTCAAATTATGGCGGCACTACGTTTATGGTGCGAAAATGGAGATCTTCACGGATCACAAAAGCCTGAGGTATCTCCTAGACCAAAAGGATCTGAATATGCGGCAGCGTAGGTGGGTCGAGTTCCTTGGGGACTACGACGTGGAGATTCAGTATACGCCGGGTAAAGCCAACGTGGTGGCGGATGCCTTGAGTAGGAAGTACTCCGGGCTAGGTAATTGGATGGAGGCGCATGATGAGCATTTGATTCGAGACTTGGAGTCTCTTGACATCTCTTGTGTGGCTAGAGGTGAGTCTGGGGTGGCTCGTTTGAACTGGATTGAAATGCAATGCGACATAACGGATCGAATCCGAGAGGCGACCAGTGCGGACGAAGAGTGTCAACAATTGGGGTTGGAGGCTCAACAAAGCGAAGGCACTGCTTTGGAGATGGTTGATGGGATCTTGAAAAGAGACGGAAGAGTTTGTGTTCCGCGCTTTGGCAAGCTTCGCGAGGAGGTGATGTTTGAGGCTCACTTTACGAAGTACTCCGTTCATCCAGGAAGTACAAAGATGTACGCGGATTTGAAGAAATCCTTTTGTTGGCCTGGGATGAAGCGGGATGTAGCCGAGTACGTGAGCCGATGTCAGACTTGTGCCTTGGTGAAGGCTGAGTGTCAAAGGCCCGGTGGATTCTTGAAGCCTCTTCCCATCCCCGAATGGAAGTTCGATGACATCTCTATGGATTTTGTGCATGGTTTACCTCGATCGCAGCAGGGTAACGATGCAATTTGGGTGATAGTGGATCGCCTGACCAAGGTGGCTCACTTCATTCCGAATCAGAAGGGCGATGGCGTGGAGAAGCTCGTGGAGCTTTATATTCGAAACATTGTGCGGTTGCACGGGATTCCGAAGAGCATCGTTAGTGATCGCGATGGGCGTTTCACTTCGAAGGACTGGAGGTTGGTGCAGAAAAGTTTAGGCACGAAGCTCAAATTTAGTACCGCGTTCCATCCGCAGACCGATGGTCAGACGGAGCGAACGAACCGTACGATGGAGGATATGTTGAGAATGTGTGCTCTCGACTTTGGCAAGGGTTGGGAAGACCACCTTTTCATGGTGGAGTTCGCCTATAATAATAGTTTCCAGTCGAGTATCAAGATGGCGCCATACGAAGCTTTGTATGGAAGGAAGTGTCGCACACCGATGTCTTGGGCAGAGGTGGGAGACACTAAGCTTTTGGGAAAGCAAGTGGTGTAAGATGCTTGCGAGATTGTGCGGACGATTCAGGAGCGCATGAAGGTTGCTCAGGATCGTCAAGCGAAGTATTTTAATGCGCGCCACAGAAATGTGGAGTTTGCAGTGGGCGACATGGTCTACTTGAAGATCAAGCCGTTCAAGGGTGTTTCGCGGGTGCGGCGACTCAAGAAGTTGAGTCCGAGATACTTGGGTCCGTTCGAGGTTACTGAGCGTATAGGCGAAGCAGCCTATCGGTTGGCGTTGTCCGCAGAGCTGAGTGGATCACATGACGATTTTTATGTCTCCGTGCTGAGGAAAGCTTTGGTGGAGCCGAGCGTCGTGGTCGAAGCGGCGGCGGTGCCGGTGATGGAAGACTTGGGGACGAGGGTTCGTCCGGTCTGCGTGGAGGATTCGGAAGTCCGTCAGTTGCGTAACAAGGAAGTCAAGCTTGTAAAGGTGCGGTGGGACAACTGCAGACGAGACGAATTCTCTTGGGAGCGTGAGCAAGCGATGCGGGAGGATTTCCCGGAACTTTTTGCTCCAGGTATGCATTATGCATCACCTGTTTAAATTTTGAAATTTCGGGACGAAATTCTTTTAAGGGGGGTGGAGTTGTAACACCCCAAAAATCGTAGTTCAGCGAAGTAGGCGGAGTGGTAGTGCTGCGTTTGAAGTAGGCAGATTTTTCCCTGTCTGCTCTTAGCGCACGATCAGTGGCCTCTTCACGCACGACCAGCGATCGTGCGCCAGCGATCGTGCGTTAATTCAGAAGAGAATCGAGTTCTGTCTCGGACAGTGCGCACGACCATTTCCCTCTTCGCGCACGACCAGCGATCGTGCACCAGCGACCGTGCGCTTATTCGCAAGAATTCAGAGTTCTGTCCCGGGTAGTGCGCACGACCAGTGTCCTCTTCGTGCACGACCAGTGACCGTGCGCCTGTGATCGTGCGCCCTGTTTATTCTGCTCCGCGATTTTGAGCGGAGAAGGAGATCGGTCCGTCCAAATCTATTGGAATTAGATCCAACGGCTGTGATGGATGGCTGGGGGGTTTTAGGGCTTGTTAGAGGAGTTAAACCCTCATTATTTCCCAAGGCTTTCTCTCTCTTAGGTTGGAGAAAGGAGGAGGAGGCAAGGAGGAAGAAGAAGGGAGATCCGCCATTGTTGGAGCTTCGGAGCTCCGTTCGCCGATCCGAGACCGGCAGCGCGTAGAGGGCGTCAAGGCGCTTCTTCTCCACCGTGTGGTTGCAAGCTTCTCATGGCTAGGAGGAGATCTCAAATGGTAACGACATTTCTCCTCCCGGTCTTTAGGATGCGCGCATGGCATCCCTTGTTTTCTGCATTTTAGGCACCGGATCCGTCGAGTGAGAGGGATCCGGGTCGCCTTGGTTCAAAGGGAACCATCGGGTTGATTGAGTCCGTCCCCGACATGATTTGCACTAGAGATCCGCTCCGTTAGCGGATTAGGCATTGTGGGTGAAGCCGGATTTGCGACCGTTGGTCCGATTCGGTGATGTTGTTTTGACGTGCATTCTAGGGATTTTGCTAGAAATCCGATTACGGCGAAAACGTCGTTGTGATGCACTTGTGATTTCGTATGATGACGAATATTGGTTTTAGGGCGGGGAATTAATGCGCGTGAATTATGGGCCCTGTGGTGCCCGGTGGGCTACGATGCCCCCTTATGAAATTGATGGTGGCAGGAACAGGTGGGGTTCTTGGCCATGGGCCCGGTGGTGCCCGGTGGGGTAGTGATGAATACCCCCGCGGTTTATGTTGGTTGTGGCAGGAACAGTTGGGGTTCTTTGCCATGGGCCCTGTGGTGCCCGTTGGGGTTATGATGAATACCTCTTGTGTTTGTGATGTGATGATAGTGTATGTTGATATGATAGATTCATACGCTTAGGGTGCCTTGGGTGAAACCCGAGTTTGCATTCATTTTGCATTGGTAGGCCCCTTTTACTATTTGCTCAACATAGAAACGTGGATGATGTTTGTGACACTCATGCCTGTACTTATGTTGCTTTCCTTTATGTACATTTGCATACGAAGTGCTGACTTGCGGGGTGAAGTAGTTCCCCGGGGTCCGCTAGGACGGCCGGGAGGAGGGGTGTTGTTACACAGTTTGTGGTCAGCCATAGCTGACCCTCGTTTACCGCTCTTTGTGATTTGGTTGCAGGGCAAGAATCGCAGGCTGGACCTAGCGCGCCGGCCAAGAAGGC
This sequence comes from Dactylorhiza incarnata, assembly GCA_033032865.1. NCBI lineage: Eukaryota > Viridiplantae > Streptophyta > Magnoliopsida > Asparagales > Orchidaceae > Dactylorhiza > Dactylorhiza incarnata. The sequence goes on along the minus strand of JAWHQI010000124.1, from coordinate 1,000,193 downwards.
CTGAAGCCTCATGAAGTGTTTAGCTTGTTTTCCTGCGTTACCTTCTTTTTATCATGATGAAACCGGCTTGCATGCCGAGGTAGTTTAGGGAAAAAACTATCTTTCCCCTTTTGTTGGGATGTTTCTTTAGTTGTGAATGTTTGTTGATTTGAACTGTGGTTTGTAAGGCCTTAAGGCCAATTGGACTCCTATGTAGTGTGGACAACCTCTGTGGTTTTTATTTTGTTTCCGCTGTGTTGTCTGAGTTATGAGTTGGGTAGTTAATATCATCTTTTAATACTGATTCTGTGGCGGTTATATGCTTTGGGGTCCCGGCCGGACCCATATTATATGGTCATTACAGGGGAGGTGTTACATGGTGGGTCTTCGGTATTGGTCCAGTTGGCACACAAATGTAAGTACATAGACTCGGGCAAGACAATGTGGTCTAGAGGGCCAGCTCAGTCTGGTGTCAATTTGACGTTTTCCTGACGACCCTTCACTTAGCCAAGAAAAGACTGGTGGTTTAGCCAGCGAGAGTACGCAGGAGCTCCGTGGTTATGTTCTTCAAGTTGAGGCTTACGTAAGGTATAGGTCTGGTAGTGTGCTTGCCCTCCTAGGAGTGGGGTGGCGCAACCCACTGCCTCCGTTTGCCACTACGAGAGGTACCTGTGAGTTTAGCTAACTCCAAAACTGGGGAACTAAAGGTCTGTGTGCATAGAGTCATGTGCATAAGTTGCACTTGTGTGATACATCATCATTAAACCTATATGACATGACATGTCATACATAAACATTGCATTAAACCCTTACCCATATCGTATAAATTGGTATGGGACTTTTTATACGATAGTCCTTGCAAAATGACCCCATAACTTATAAATTTGTATGAGCATTCTTATGAATTAAGGTAACTTTTATATTACTTATAACATAGTCTGTTCTTACTTTGCTGTTACTTCACTTTGTTATTACTGCCATACAGTAGTTCTCTTTATATATGTACTCATGGTTGTGTTGTTCCTCTGTCATCTGCTTGATCTACTTACTACCTCAAATACCTTTCCTTTCCTTTCCTTCTCCTCACGCGGTGCCTAGGAGACGCGAGGGAGGGGGGAGGCAAGGACAATAGTGGCTTAGTCTTTTGACTAATGGTTGGTAGACCATATCATTTTAGGAGCTCGAGGAGACGCATCCGTCGTAGGAGGATGGCAAGACATGAGGAGCAATTGCTGCGCACTACCGCTACTACTCATTTGACCAGGCATAAGCCCATTACTCTCTTTCTTACTTTGTAGTCATTGTGGACTATTGCTCGATTATATATTTTGATGTAGAGCTGTGATCTGTGGACTTGTGCTACTTACTTTCTTTTATTGGCCTACTGTGATGTGATCATTTTAGCCGTCAGGATCGGCGTCATGCAATGGCATCTAACATGGTAGTTGGAGTCACTGTAGGGAAGCAGTTCTGGGCATAAGACCGGTTGTGAAGAAAAAAATTGGGTCTTACAAACTGGTATCAAAGCGAACCACGATCATAGTGGAAGTAAGTCCACAACACTGGGTTACCCCGCACGAGCATTAGTTTGGGGAAAAACTAAGCAGCGGAAGCTGTGGTGAGCCCATGTAAAAATCACATTATATAGTCCTTTAATCAATGAGTTAGGCCAACCAAACTAGGACACTTGACTTACCAAGAAGATTCTTAGCGTATCCTAGTCAAAAATCGACCTTAGGTATAAATTGGGTTAAGGTACGATGATACACAAAGAGACTAGAGGAAGAGTTAACGCGAGTATATCTACTTATGGCTTAAACTCAGATGTCCCTACTTTACTTATCAAGTGGTATTACCACTTGTTACCTAATTGATAAGACCACCTTAAGGAGAATTGATGCCCACAATCCATTAGCGGAATAGTTGGGGACTCGTAGAATCAAACCTCGTACCGATGACATGTTTTGGTTGAGAAAACAATCATACCAAAAACTAAGGGTCAGATAAGAATTCAAGCTCAAAAGAGACCCATTTGAGATTGGAGTTACAGTTGACCTTGAGAAGGTTATCGTAAATGGTAACCTTGAGAGCCTACAATATGGAGTATACCAATAAGTTTCAGCATGGAACCCCAAGTCTAAGGTTGTATTCCCTAAGGATTGTGCGCATATCAAGGATGAATATAACATGGTAATGTCGAAGAAACTTAGCCCAAAATAGGTAGGGGCTTATCTTCTGGTTATTAGGCAAATTAGTTACGGACTTGGGTTTCCTTAGACCTAATTTAGAAAATGTTGTGGCACAAACATAGTGATTTTGAAGTTGTTATATTCGACGTTACTCGGGCGAGGATGAGATTTTGTAAAAGCATGTTTGGAGTGATGATCAACCCTCCCTGGAAACTGGGATCCTTGAAGAATTACTTAACCTTCAGCAGTTATAGATTGTATAAGAGTCAAACTTGGATAAGGGATGAACAGGTTCCTGATAACCTTGCATGAGTGGTGGTATCATAGACTCTTAGACGATGACTTATTGGATTTAGAATATAATGCTTAAGTTTTACTGTTGGTTAGAATGATTTAATCCTATCTTATTTTGATCATACAAAAGTGACCAAGTCTATCATGTTGGGAATTGATGAACTTAACATAAGGATTGATTGATCAATACTATCCACGCTTACGTGACCTACCCAAGTCATTGGAGTGAAAACTTACTGTTTGGGATAAGGCAACGTCTTGGTAATAAGGAGGAGTAATTACGAGACTAACTATTATAGGATACCGTGTGAATTAGACGGGGGGGGGGGGGGGGGGGGGGGGTAGTGAAATTTAAGATATTTTAAGCAGCTAAGACTAAGTTGCCATGGAATTGGAGAAATTAGTAGACGATATTTTGAAGATGTATACCTTATGTATGACTCAGTAGTTTTGATTAGTTTGCCATCAAGAACCAGAATATATACATATGATGTCATTATAATCATGGTTAGCAAGATTCGTGACCCTGGGAAATAAATTTTGATTATCAAGTGTGATTACGATAAAATAATGGGTATTAATGATGATCTCCAAAGGTTCATGTGTAAACCCTTTTAGATTTTGAGGATGATGGGTCTTTTAATGACGTGATCATTCCCATTAAAAGATAAGGTCAGATAAATAGTACAAATGTGTTGATTGATTACTTGGACAAACTCGAAGGAATAAGAATCTGATCATATAGTGGAAATTTATAAAGTCATTGTCTATACACACCAAATGAGAACTTTAACCACCGAAAAAAACTGAGTATTTTGGAACACGTATTTTCCCGGAATGAAGAAAGCCGTCATAGATTTTATGATGTAGGGTGAGGTCGGTCGGCTGGAGAAGACCGAGTGCAAGAGTCTTGGAGGACTACTACTACAGCTACTGCCCATGCTAGGGTGTAAGTTTAAGGATATAGATGCTTAGATACGACTGATCCGAGATGGTATGCTAGAGGCTCAAAGCCGGCAAGAGAAGTACTACGAGGTGAGGCAGCGTAAAGGGGGAGATTTGGGTAAGGGACAAGGTTTCTTGAAGATATGGCTGTTGTACAGGGTTCGCGGATGCGAAGACAACAAGGACCTCAGCCCTCAGTTTATGGGACCTTACTAAATCTTGAAGTGGATCGGTCCTTTGGCACAGTGGCTAGAACAACCGCCAGAGTTAAAGAACCTCCACAATTTCTTCCACGTCTCCTCATTTTGGATAGCAATACTTCGGCCAGAGAAACAGATCACATCTACATTAGGCCTGGTGGCTGATGGCGCAAATCTCACACACCGCTATAGGCGGTAGCTCGACTGCGGCACGAAACGGCAGTGTACCGATCATTCAAGTAATATAAAACGAGGAGTAATCCCCGAGTATCGATCTCGGAAGGAACACAGTAAGGTGGAGTTTAGTATCGAGAAAGGACTTGAGATTGAAGTCCTTAACGCGGATGGAATGCGGAGGAGTTGGGTTGGCTTTTGGAAAACAAAGTAAAAGCTATCACTACTCCTATGCAATGCCGCTATGCAATGCTTCGCTTGGCAGGATGGAGACTAGGCAGGCCTTGAGCGCGCTGTGTCGCAAGGGCGGATGGACGAGTAGGCTAGCGGAATCGAACTGTGCAGGCCTTGAGCGCGCTGCTTCGTTAGGCGGGATGGAATACACGGGCCGCTATGCCACGCTTCGGTAGGCGGGTGGACGAGTAGGCAAGCGGAATGAGGGTCGCAAGCACCTCTTCGATAAGCACGCCACTAGCAATTGCTAGTGCAGCACCGGACAACCAACAATCCACACCACAAGGCACACCTCAAAATAATAAGCAAGAATACTCAAATCACATAGACATAATCAAGTATAAATGCTAATAATCAAGCACGCTTCATCATAATGTTAGATCTAACTACATAGACATCAATAAGAGAAGAATAGAGCAAGAAATCGACCGAATCCGAAGGCTCGTTGTAGATTCACGGTTGGAATCGCCGGGTTGTCAATCCGCGTCCAAGCTCGGTCCGCAACTACGTCTGGGGTAGAGAGAGCTGTCACGACTCTCCAATGGACCCGTCTTCTTCGTGTCACGATCCGGTAGAGGTTGCAAACTTCCTCTTGCTTGATGGTAATGGCGGCTAGGTCTTCCTTTGGAGCTCTTGGATGAAGGAGGAGGCCGAGAGGAAACTCCGGCTAAAGATTGGCGTGAAGAGCAAGCCCGGAGCACCTCTAGATGGTGGGCGACGATGGAGGGGCGAAGTCGGACGAAACCAGGCGGAAAACGGAGGAAGAAAGCGGGGGTCCGACCTAAAATCGCGAGCAGGGAATTTATAGGCGCTGGAATTAAACAGTGCGCACGGTCATTGGCGCACGACCAGTGGTCGTGCACACTAAAATTCGATGATCGTGCGCTCTGCCTGGACGGAACCTGCAAAGACAGAAATTATGAAATAACATGTTCGCACGACCAGTGGCGCACGACCGGTAGTCGTGCGCACTGGAGTTGATGGTCGTGCGCATTACAGCAAACAGAACTCAGAAATTAAATGGTAAGTGCGCACGATCAGTGGCGCACTACCGGTGGTCGTGCGCACTGGCGTTGGTGGTCGTGCGCACTGGCGTTGGTGGTCGTGCGCACTGCACCAAACAGAACTCGTGAAAAAGGGTTAAGTGCACACGATCAGTGGCGCACGACCAGTGGTCGTGCGCAATAGAACCGGTGATCGTGCGCAGTGTTCCTGTGCAGAATTGTACCGGAAACACCTGCACGACACCTGTTCTAGCGTACAACCACGAACCCAGCTACTGAAAGTGGCACCTAACAGTGCATGAAAACTACTAATGAAGATAAACATGAAAACACACCAAAATGGGCCTAGAAGTGCACATAGCAAGTGATAACAAATATAAGCTAAAACAAGGCTAAAGTGTAGTGGAATGACTAGATAAACGGCCCAGATGAGTCCATATATGTGTATATAATCGGGACTCATCACACCCCCAGACTTACCTGTTTGCGCGTCCCGAGCAAACAAATTCCATGCGAACGGGGAAAGAAAAGTAGATGGCTTAAAACTACAATACAGAGTACCATGCGAAGTCGCATGCTCACGTGCAAAAGAAAAATAGTAGAAAAGATTTCTGACTATAAAAACAGTTTATATATTTCTAAAACAGTAAAAGCATATTACAACTACTCAAAATGGTGAACTACGGTGAATCATTCGGTCACGCATACGGAGAAAGTAAACTAAACGCTGAGATGAGCATTGCTCAAGATTGGGGTGCCGGATAAACTCCACCAAAATCCATCGGTGTCAGTGACCATAGGCTTGCCCGGTCACATTCTCTCCACGGCACTGGTTTGACTCAAATGCGTGAATCAATAGGACTTTAGGTTTTAAATGGGGCTTGGGTTTAGGTGAGGTATACAATGATAAAGACGATGGTTCAAATACTAAACCCAAATGAGCTAATGCAGGAAACTATCCTCATTCACCACACAAACACGCGGGTACACAACACCCCCAGACTTAGACTTAGACGCATGGGTGTGTGCACCGCCTACTCCCAAATATAAATCTCAAACAGATTTTTTTCAATTAAACTTTTCATTCTTCTTTTTCTTTTCAAATGTTTTTCTTCTTTTCTTTTTCTTTCTTTAACAATTTCAGCAACTTTTCAAAGATGCACAACCACATTTTCACAATGTACTACCACAATCAACACCACCAATTTGAAATTTAAACAAAATGCTTGCTTTTTGGGTGTGCGACTAGGATTGGAGTTTATGCTTTGGTGAACAATAGTGGGGCTGAATCAAAGAACGGGTAGGCACAACTGGGCTAGCGAGGATATAGCGGTAGGGATAGGCACAAAGGCTCAACCGGGCCAAAATGATGGCCTATATCACATTCACACAATTGACTAACCGTATACCCATGCTTCAAGAATCGCTTGGGGCAAGTTCTAGCCACCGAGAAAGATTCTCCTTTCTCCCGACTCAAGCAATACGAGTCTAGCGATCGTTTACACACATCCCTACGCTACCGTTTGATTCACACCGGATTCACCATTTGAGTAGAGTAAACAACATTTACACTAGTAGAGAAAAATATAAAACCATAGTATAAAAAGAAATCTAATCTACACAAATTTCTATGCAACCGAGCACTCGACTAGGAGCACTACTAGAGTCAACATTTTACTCTGCTGCATAGTCCTAAGCCATCACCTAGACTTTCCCAAATAAGCAGAAGAATTAAATTCACTACAGAGCACGCATACAGACGAGTACGCGCTCAAGTGGGTGCTGTGGTGTGCAATGAAAATAAACAAAACATTTTAAATGAAATCTTCTAGTATGCAGTCCAATAGTGCACGTGAGCGGGTAAACAAAACTACTCTCCCGCAGACTTAAACTAAACAATCCGCATAATATATGACATGAAAATCAGAAAAAGCTAGGGAAAGAGAGTACCCAGTGCTCAGAAATGAGCACACCAGAAGATTGGCGTTTAAACCACGACTAAGCTGCAGCATCCGCCATCCAGAAAAAGATGCCTGCAGGGGTCAGTTCCGCAAAAAGAAAATAGAAAACTGAAAAAGAAATACTACTAACTAAACATGATTAGAAGAAATAAAAATGCAGAAAAGAAAGATAACCACTGGGGTTATTGTCATCCCAGCACGACTTATTCTAAAATAAAACAGTTCTAGCTAATCGGCCTATGGAAGGAGAAGTGGACAGGTAACTGGCCTAATATCCGTGTCGGTAGCGGGTACCGATACGGTGATAGAACAGTCACGCCTCTACCTGAATATAAATACCTGCTCCTCACAGGTAGAGGGAAAAGAAAGTAAGAAGAGGAGGAGGCCTGCTCCTCACTCATCTCACCAAAACTATCCTTGCCCAGCAAGGTATCGTCCACAGCAGTCCGCAGGAGGAGAAGGCAACGAATGAGGCTTCCTTAATGGAGGAGGGATCAACCTCCTCGCATAAAAGGACACACTCATCATTGACTTGAGCACAAAGCTCCAAGTCCTCCTGAAGTACCTGTGAAGACTCAACCTGCACAGGCTCAGATGAAGAAGGGGGTCAGGAAATAAAAGAGAAGAATGACAAAAATAATCTGAAATCGGGGGAGTGGTCCCGGTCTCACTCCCATTAGATTGGGAAAGTAAAATAATGTCAGCATCATCGACAATGCTGCAGGGCTCGGTAGGTACATCAGTGACCTCCTCCACGATTTGGACTTCCTCCACCGGTGCTGAGGTAAAATCCTCGTCACCTTGGAAAATATCCTCATCCATAGGAATAGGCACAACACATAAATCACCTGCCTTATCCTGCGAAACATCCTCAATAATGTCATCGGAGACGAGTATAGTATGCACAACAGGGGGAGGAGTAGTGCTCGGATAAAAGTCGAGCACCGATTCCTCACAATGAATCGAATCCACTAGAGGTGGTGGATGCACCGGGAGAATAGGCTCAGCAATGTCGGTGCATAGATCAACCGCACATCCGGTGACCGTGTCCATGCCATACCCTTCAAGATGTGAAGGTGACAAAGACACATAACCGGATGTTGAAGGTGTGCCGCCAGAGTTAGGAGTTGGGACGATCCGGATATCCGACTCGTCATCCTCATCCAATTGGCGAAGATACTCGGCACAATCCTTCAGGGCATGATCTGTGCTCCGACAAAACTGGCACTGCCTAGCAGGCTTCTTTGGCACAGCGGGGGCTGAGGCCGAAAAGAAGTAAGACGGTAAAGGCTCAGCAGAGTAGCCATAAGACTTACGCGCACCATATGGAGTACCAGACGAAGTAGGTGCTCCATATGCTGGGCTATAAGAAGTATGCCTACTATTCTCCGTGGGGCATTCATCACTAGAGTGGGAGGTAGCTCCACACCAACGGCAACGGAAATTGAGATGTGCCCACATAGTGTGAAGATAAAATGATTCAAAAAGAAGAACACTATTGTGCGAAATACTACACCTAACAAAAATTTACTAAAGCAACCTACTATAAAACCAGAAAATGGAATAAAGAGAACAGAAATAAAACAAAAGATGCGATAAACAAATGGAAGGGCTTCTCTCTCAGATTCTCCCTCTCCAGAAAACTCACACGACTGTGTTCCCCGGCAACGGCGCCAAAAACTTGATGGCGCAAATCTCACACACCGCTATAGGCGGTAGCTCGACTGCGGCACGAAACGGCAGTGTACCGATCATTCAAGTAATATAAAACGAGGAGTAATCCCCGAGTATCGATCTCGGAAGGAACACAGTAAGGTGGAGTTTAGTATCGAGAAAGGACTTGAGATTGAAGTCCTTAACGCGGATGGAATGCGGAGGAGTTGGGTTGGCTTTTGGAAAACAAAGTAAAAGCTATCACTACTCCTATGCAATGCCGCTATGCAATGCTTCGCTTGGCGGGATGGAGACTAGGCAGGCCTTGAGCGCGCTGCGTCGCAAGGGCGGATGGACGAGTAGGCTAGCGGAATCGAACTGTGCAGGCCTTGAGCGCGCTGCTTCGTTAGGCGGGATGGAATACACGGGCCGCTATGCCACGCTTCGGTAGGCGGGCGGACGAGTAGGCAAGCGGAATGAGGGTCGCAAGCACCTCTTCGACAAGCACGCCACTAGCAATTGCTAGTGCAGCACCGGACAACCAACAATCCACACCACAAGGCACACCTCAAAATAATAAGCAAGAATACTCAAATCACATAGACATAATCAAGTATAAATGCTAATAATCAAGCACGCTTCATCATAATGTTAGATCTAACTACATAGACATCAATAAGAGAAGAATAGAGCAAGAAATCGACCGAATCTGAAGGCTCATTGTAGATTCACGGTTGGAATCGCCGGGTTGTCAATCCGCGTCCAAGCTCGGTCCGCAACTACGTCCGGGGTAGAGAGAGCTGTCACGACTCTCCAATGGACCCGTCTTCTTCGTGTCACGATCCGGTAGAGGTTGCAAACTTCCTCTTGCTTGATGGTAATGGCGGCTAGGTCTTCCTTTGGAGCTCTTGGATGAAGGAGGAGGCCGAGAGGAAACTCCGGCTAAAGATTGGCGTGAAGAGCAAGCCCGGAGCACCTCTAGATGGTGGGCGACGATGGAGGGGCGAAGTCGGACGAAACCAGGCGGAAAACGGCGGAAGAAAGCGGGGGTCCGACCTAAAATCGCGAGCAGGGAATTTATAGGCGCTGGAATTAAACAGTGCGCATGGTCATTGGCGCACGACCAGTGGTCGTGCGCACTAGAATTCGATGATCGTGCACTCTGCCTGGACGGAACCTGCAAAGACAGAAATTATGAAATAACATGTTCGCACGACCAGTGGCGCACGACTGGTAGTCGTGCGCACTGGAGTTGATGGTCGTGCGCATTACAGCAAACAGAACTCAGAAATTAAATGGTAAGTGCGCACGATCAGTGGCGCACTACCGGTGGTCGTGCGCACTGGCGTTGGTGGTCGTGCGCACTGCACCAAACAGAACTCGTGAAAAAGGGTTAAGTGCACACGATCAGTGGCGCACGACCAGTGGTCGTGCGCAATAGAACCGGTGATCGTGCGCAGTGTTCCTGTGCAGAATTGTACCGGAAACACCTGCACGACACCTGTTCTAGCGTACAACCACGAACCCAGCTACTGAAAGTGGCACCTAACAGTGCATGAAAACTACTAATGAAGATAAACATGAAAACACACCAAAATGGGCCTAGAAGTGCACATAGCAAGTGATAACAAATATAAGCTAAAACAAGGCTAAAGTGCAGTGGAATGACTAGATAAACGGCCCAGATGAGTCCATATATGTGTATATAATCGGGACTCATCAGTGGCATTTGATCGGTCAGTTCGTTTGGAGCCGATTCAGATCGACGATATAATGGATCAAGTCTTTCAGAAGAAGGGTGTCCATAATGTCAAGGTGTTGTGATCCAGTCATATGTAGGAGGAGCACACTTGTAAGTCCATGGATCTCATGCAGTAGTGGTACCCTGAACACTTCACCTAAGGCACAATCTAAACACCTTGGGGAGTTTGCTTAAATGACTTTATGGTACTCAAAACCCCGTAGACCCGATCATGAATTTCGGGGAAGATTTTTTTTTTGTTTATTGGATTTTGTAACATCCCTATTCCTACCAGACTCCCCTTGTTCTAGGGTTAGGACTTTGGTTGTGACTAGGGGTCATTGAATGAACCTAGGCTAGGTTGAACCTAGGTAAATTGTTAGGAGCACCCCAAAGGTGCCTATGTCAATCTAGGCCAATTCACAGTCCCTTGAGCTCACCACCTCAACACAAGCTCACCAATATATCTTTAAACTTAAGAGAGGCCTGAGTGACTCAAAAGAACCACCACAGAGACATCAATTTGCCCAAGTTGACCAAAGTGCCCTTAGGTCAACAGAGGCCAATCCTTCACCAATAGATCTAATTGACCCCCCCCCCCCCCCTCCATTATGAATTTGACCTCTTCAATACATTCCTAACCCTAAGGAGGAGCCAGTTGACTAGTCAACCCATGAATTGGTAGGCCAATTGCATGGGTTTGACCTTAGTCAACTTAAGGTCAAACCCACTCCATTTGGATAAATTGGCCCAATTGGGGCACCACCATGACTCAACCAACTGGGTGGTGTCAAGGGACTCAAGAAAACCTGATGGACCAGTCAACTCATCAAGTTAACCATGGTCAACTCCAAGTCAACCTTGGTCAAAGTAAACCCCTTAGCTAAAGGTGAGAGCCCAAGTTAATTCAAGTAGGCTAGGGCCTTACCCAAGGCCCATCCTACATCCCATTATAATTATTAATTTAATTATTCTGAATTTTGGGGTTAATTAAATTTAATTAGAAATAAAAAAGGGAATATTACTATTTTTAATGGAGAAAAGAGAGAGGAGTTATAATGGGGGGCCATGGGTCACTCCATTCATCTCCCCAAGCCCTCCATTCATCTTCCCTAATGCTTGGGAGGAGATTCCCCATAAATTCCAGCCAGCCATCATCAATGGAGGAGCCCAACTATCATGGCCGAAATTCCCCTCCTCAAAATCCCCCTATACAACCCACCCCACACAAATATAACTTCACCATTAGCTTCAAAAGGTGGATGGCAGTCTAAATCGACTCTTACATCACTGCTTTTGGTGGAAAATCAAGGAATCAACAAGGAAAAGCTTGCAGCTCACCGACAATGGCGCACCACCACCACACTCGCCGCCAAGCCCGTCTAAAGGTCCACTTCTCCTCCTCTCCCCTTGTGATATTATCCTAGATCGATTAGGAGAGACATCGGTCTCAATTGAGCCCAATCCATGGGGAGAGAAATCTGAAATTTTCATGAAAAATGGAGGTTGTGGGTTCATTGAAAACGGCCTTTCCGGTGGCCGTGCCGCCACCCGGCGATATCCATCACCTCAACAGAGCTGGTGGCGGTGGACAGAGAGGGAGGTGGCTGGGTGGATGGGATTATGGGCTGTAAAAGCTACAGGTTCGGGAAATCCCGTCCATTGTCTCAAGGAAGAAGATGAAATCACCACCGTTCATTTTATATTAATCATCTTTATATATTGTTGTATATTACCTAGGAATGCACGTTTTAAAACTAAAAAATGACGCCCTTAGAGGCCTTTTAACGATATGTAGCTAGAGACAAAAGTTGTATAGTTTTTTGTCTAGTTTAATTTAAATTTAATTTGAGCCCGTTTGGCCCACTAGTTTGATCGTAGCACTCAATTTGGTGCAAGCTATACATAGGGTTGACCAAAGACAAAATGGTGTTCCCCCATCAAACCACTCTGTTAAATGCTCTGAAATTTGGACCATAGGCTAGTCATACCAGCAATCTCATCATTTCAAAAAATGGAAATTTTTGGAGATGATTTTTCTATAGTACTTGTAAAAATTTAATAATTCATGTATGAATTATTTATGCGGTCTATAGACCTCAAAACCCTCCAATATTTCGGTGGGTGATTCTAGGGGTCATCATATGACCCTGGGAAAAATTTCAGCCCCCTTGGAGTTGATTTGATTAGGTGACCGAGTGATTCAAATCTGGTCACATGAAGGGAAAATTAGGTTAAAAGTGCACTTGATGGATTGAGTGATCAATCCTAATCCAAATGAGGTGAAATATTGTCCATTGCCTTGTTATCACTTATTACACCCTCAAAAGAGGTCTTGGGTGGTTTGGGGTTGATATGCCCAAAAACCCTAGTTGAACTCTAAGGTTGCTCTTTTGAGCATTGTAAAGGACTTAGGGTCAGATGTCCTTGGAATGACTTGAAACTTGGTAGATAGTTTCATTGGGTGGAAATTAGCCATGGATAATGTTACTGTACTTTTTAGATGCAAAATCCTGCACTGGATGGTTTATTATTAAATTAGGTCACTTTAATTCCAAGTAAAATTAAAGGTCTATACAATCTAGGATGATCATGAAACTTGGATTATGGGCTTATGTTGATGTTATTGTTCTCTGTAAATTTTCTTATGAATTTTGGATAGACAAATATAGTACTTCATTCACAATCCCATAGTTTGCCCTAATTATAAACAAATTTATTTATGATTCAAATATTTACTGAAAAATTATGAAACTTGGTCAGAGTACATTTTAGAGCAATATACAGTTCTGTAAATTTTATGATGATATTTGGAATAGTTTACTTGTAGGTTCCTTCACAAAGTACCCTAGGTTGGGTTACTATTAAGTCAAGTATTTGGGTAATTAAATGAATTTAAAATATTATTATTCCTAGTCAATTGACTTTTCTTATTATTTTAGATTTCTGGTAATTTTATCTTAATTTTTGGATGAATATATTTGGTACTTCCTTTGTTAATCTCTGATTTTGATCAATTGTTCAATATTTTAATTAAGGGCTGAACACTTTTTGGAAATTAGTGATCTTCATACCTTGCTGTTATTTTGTTATTATAAAGTTGTGAAAATTTTATCAAGGCCATTTGCTTGTCAGAATCTCATACTTCATGTTCAAATCCATAGGTGTTCTGATTTTAGAAAAAATATTTTAATGGTTAAATAAATTAGTAAAATTACAAGTTTCTGAACTTAGGCTTAGAATGTCATGATAGACCCCAAATAATAATCTTAGAGCTTTTGGATGAGTATTTAGAATATACCATTTCATACACACCTTGTAGCACTAGGGTATGCATATGGTAAAATGGTGGTTTAGTGGTAAGCATGTAGGACCTACATGGGGAGGTAAGGTAGGTGGTGCGCCTAAACTGGTTAAGTATGAATGAGGTCACCAATAGGATCCAAGGGTGAGGCTACCTGGTTGGTGATAGGGCAAGGTTGTACTCGGGATCGACGATAGATCATCCTTCCCATGGAAGGTCATAAAATACTTAGGGTTAGCTCAAGTGTAATGGTAAGAGGGGTATGGTTATGGGTAGTTATCAATAATAGTAAGCATCTTGGAAAGGGAGCTTTAGGGTTCAGCCCATCGTAGCTCCTAGTACCCCTGCGAGCCCCTCACAGGGTAGTCCTCGGAAAGTCCAAGATTAACCCTAAATGGTAGGATTAAACTATTAATCATTAACTCTTAATAATACACCTTCTCATACCCCATCATTATGGGAGGTTAGTCTGGTTTAGTCTCTCGAGCTGTAGGCTCAGTGGTTGTAGAAATGGAGTAGTTAGTCCAGTGAGACGGTGTCTCGATAAGTTATATATGACAGACGGGTTAGTCCGGGGATCTGATGGCTCGGGGAAGTTCATAAATATAGCATAGATGCATGTGCATATGATGTGGCAGGTCTTCAGTATTGGTCCAGTTCGCACACCAACGGAAGTACATAGACTTGTGCAAGTCATTGTGGTCTAGAGGGCCAGCTCAGTCTGGTGTCTTGTTGATGTTTTCAAGACAACCCTTCACTTAGCTAAGAAAAGACTGTTGGTTTAGCCAGCGAGAGTACGCAGGAGCTCCGCGGTTATGTTCTTCGTAATGAGGCATACGTAAGGTCTAGGTTTGGTAGTGTGCTTTCCCTCCTATGAGTGGGGTGGCCCAACCCACTGCCTCCATTTGCAGACTACGCAAGGTCACCCAACGGGGAGACCTTCTCACATGGGAGGTCGCCCAAGGGGGATACCTCCTCATACGGGAGGTCGCCCAAGGGGCGACCTCACATGGGCAAGGTTGCCCAAGGGGGGACCTCCTCACGGGAGAGGTTGCCCAATGGGCGGCCTCCTCATGGGGATGAACAACATGACTATGACTTTGAATATCTGCGTCGAGATGAAGTTGATGTTGGCTCGACTTTAGATAGCTTCAAAAGATACCCCCTTCAGCGTCGAGTAAAAGTAGAAGTTGCGTCGACTTCTCAGGTTACTTCGACAAGTCCCTGACCTCTACGTCGACATATATTCAACGTACCGTCGACTTGAGTTACTTTGACTGAAGAGTTGGACTACTAGAACTTCTAGTCATAGTAGCGTCGATATGAACTCGATGTTGCGTCGAATTCCATTCAACACAAATGTTAACTTTGCCAAAATTTGAACCCCTTGAACTGGACTTAACACTCTAGGTTGAGTGTGACATCCTAAGACATCTAATGACCAGATTACCCTTACTATACAATGGGTAACTTAAATCCTAGGGGATAAAATCACTTTTAATTAATTTGTTAAGTTAAATCAAAGGTTTCCCCAACAGAGGAGATCGTGCGATTTACTAAGAGCTCTATGTAATGATGTGCATCGTGCGTTTTCCTTACCGCACGATTGAATTCAATCGTGCATGAAGGAAAACATACGGCCTACCTAAATACCGTCGAAATATGTGTTCTGTCATACCCCGTACATTTTTCATCGCGCACGAGCGCACTGCTCGTGCGTGAACAAAAATGCATGACGTTCTTTAAGCTCCAGGCGCTGTTTATCTCTGTAAATTGCATGACCCAAAAAGCACGATCGTGCATTTTGATCGTGCATTTCTTAAAATTATTTCCTCTATTTAAGTGCGCAGGATCATTCGACCTAGAGATCGGATCTTTTGGCCTTTTCATTGGTGAGCCGTCCGGAGGAGCGAGAGAGCTCCATTTTCGTCGTTTCATCACCACCCACCATTTGGAGGAGCTCCGGACGCCATTCTCTTGCAAATCTTGAGTCGGAGTATCCTCTCGGCCTCCTCCATCGTTCAGAAGCATCCATGCTCCATTTCAAGATACAACTTACTGCATCCTTGAGTTCTCCGACGAGATTGTGGACAAAGGTGATTTACGAAGAAGACAGGTCAACTAGAAGGAAGTGACAACTCCTCTCCGTATCTCGGACGTCAGTCGTGGACCGAGCTCGGACAAGGCATGACAACCCTTGATTCTGACCATGAATCCCGGCAAGACTTCGTGCCTTGGTTGTAATCTCACCCCCTTCATATTGTAGTATTGTTTTCTTAGATCATTGGTGTGCTTGAATGATGTTTGCTAAACCTAGTTATATTATTTAGTATTTCATTTCTTTATGAAATTATTATGTGTGGTTTATGCAAGTGAGGAGTGCCCCCATTCCACCATCCATTCCGCCTGACTACTTTCCCATTCTGTGTGCCTACTCTTCTATCTGCCTAGCCAAGAGGTGCTAACTGCCCTCAAACCTTTCTGCATTTACACTCATTCCATTTGATTGCCTACTAGTTCATTCGCCTTGTAAAGCAGTGCATAATGGCCTACACAGTTTCCATCCGCCCGACGATGCAGCCTATAGCGGCCTGCATAAGAGTAGTTTAGTTTCTTTTCTTTGTTTTCCACAAACCAATCCAAACCTCCCACAATCCATCCGACCTTAAGGACTTCAATCTCAAGTCCTTCTTCAATAGTTAACATCTCCTTACGGTGTTCCTTGAGAGATCGATACTTGGGAATTACTCTCCCATTTTATATTACTTGAACAATCGGTACACTGTCGTTTCATGCCACAGTCTTGCTACCGCCTATAGCGGTGTGCGGGATTTGTGCATCAAGTGGCTTCCAAGGTTAATGTTGGCTTGATTGCCCCATATTGATTCCGCTGCGGGGCACTCATTAGACAGTGGGTTCAACTTGATCTCTGGAGTGGATGGCAAGGTAATGGTTGTGCTGGAGTGCCCCAGATCGATTCCACTGCCGGGATCTCATTAGATGGCGGGGTCAGGTTGATCTCTGGAGAGGCTGCCAAGGAAATGGTTGTGACAACTAGGGAAACTCCTCTGCCGTCTCCCACTGTCCGGTAGGGTTGACATGCTACTCGGACGTCAAGGTAAAGCAGAGCTCGCCTAGCGAGATGTCGATAGAATAGGGCAGTGACAACATCTCTTGCGGGGGAGTTCCTCTCTTGCGGTAACCCAGACAAGGTAAGTGGGAAATATATCTAGACGAGTGAGTCAAGAGCTCACAGGCATTGATGTGCAATATAAAAGGAAATTGACCAAGTTAAATGGGTCACGTGAGTTGGTGCGGTGAAAAGTCCACTTGCGATAGCCTAAGGTGAGCAAGCCCGGCCTAATGCGGAAATGAGATGTATCAGACGATTGAGGGAGTCGACATCGTGAGGATACACGAGACGACGAAGAAAAAATGATGCTCGTGAGCCTTTGAATGGACCTAAGCAAACGCGTGTTCAACGAATACCTACATGTGAAAAGGCGTGCGAATGCCGCAAGGAAGTCGTGCGAACGCCGCATAATAGGCATGAGAATATATCACGACGAGATAAGAGACGAGTGACAAATAAGAGAACTAAATATCAGTTCATTTCATAAAAAAGGTTTCATTACAGGTATCACGGCGATCTCGCCGACAAAGGTTAAGGAAAATAAAATACATCAATACTCAAGGGTGCTCCTCGGACTGCTCGCTCTCGCTGGACTCGGGCTCCGGAATCTGCAAAAACAACTCTGGGACCACCTCCTCGACGGTCAGTTGCGCCCCCTCACTGGAGAAAAGGCCTTCCTCCTTTGACGTGCAGAAGATGTGCTTTACTGCACTGATCACAGTCACTCGCATCGCCTCCTCTTGCTCGCTCAACTCATTCTTCAGATCCATGGGGCTGCGAGGAGGCAGAGGGAGGGCAGCCCGTGCCATCTCATGGTTCTGAGCCTTTAGCCCGGCGATTTCCTTTTCTAGGTTGGAGGTGTGGGCGAGAAGCTGGATGGTGGTCTCAGCATCCTGCGAGAGATGAATTAGCTAATAGAAAGAATAGCAAGAAAGTTAGGCGAATTCTCAAATGAAGTTACCATCCCATCCATAAGGCTAGCATGGAGACCCCCGAAGATGTCCTGCTTCTCTTTAAGGCTGGCTATCTCCTCGGTCGCAGCTTTCAGCTCGCGCTTGAGCTCCTCAGAGTTCCTCTCCACCCGGAGGCATAGTTGACCCGTCATATGGGTGAGATCTAGGGCGCGGAGCTGGGCTCGCGCACTCTCATGATCGAGTGCCTGGGACTTCAGATCGTTGAAGTCCTCGGCATTCTCCCGACAGTAAAGCCCGAAGGAGTGGGAGAAGTCCTTTCCATCAATGGTCTCCTGATCCACCCAGGAGGGGAGGAGGGTTGATATGGTGGCCCTATTTGCCTCAGGATTCCAGTTAAGCAGAGGCTCGCCAGCCTCATCTCAATGTTTGGTGCTAAGGAAGAAATTTTGATGGTCCGTCAGCCCGGGCCCGCTAGACGTACCGGTGGTCTCATCAGTGACCCTGGTGGTCTCCTTTATTGTAGGTGAGCCCCTAAGGTACCCTTTCCCCTTAGCAGACGCCTAAGCATTTTTCTTGGGCGGTGGCGGGAAGGAAGACGCTCCGCGGCTCGCGGGTGCAGGCCAGTTTTTGGAAGGTGCGGAGGTGTTGGGGGTCTCCTAGCATGCATCAGTGGCATAGGAAGTGAGCAGGATGTCGATGGAGATAGTCCCGACAATCGCATAAGGGGGGCAGGAATATCTCTCTCCCATGTGATTAACAATGGTTAGAGGTTAGAAAGAAAAAGGAGGGCGGAACGCGAGATAGGTAGCAAACGCGAGTAGAACCTACTCCGGCCAACACGGCGGGGGGGGGGGGGGGGGGGGGGGGGGGGGGGGTAGCGAGTCGAAGTTCCTTCGGAGGTAGGCGACCTCGAAGTTCATCACCATGTCATTGAAGAGATCAGCTTCGTGGCCGCTGAGTGAAGGTGGGAGGTAGGTTGACTCATCGCGCTGGATGGGCGAGAAGGGGATGTTCCCAAAGGGCCCCTTCATGAGCATGAACTTTTGCGGCCAGTGGTGGCTTTTGTTGACCGTTTTGCAAACCTTGGCATGTTGGCCTGCGAAGAAGGCGGTCACATCCTTGTTGGCATGGAAAGAGAAGAGCTTGCCAAAAACTGACAAGCAAAACTCGATCCTCTCCTCCCTCATGTAGCATGCGAAAGCTACCATGACAACAATCGAGTTTGGGGTCATCTGACCCGGGATCACGCCAAAGTACTTGAACATCTGACGGGTTCGCGACAAGCGATTAGAAAGAAATCTTATGAGAGCATGAAAAAGGAAACAAAGAGCGAGCGAATACCTGGCTAATCTCTGGCAAAAGAGGGAGCCATAGGCCGACATAAAAGTGGGCCACGGGGATGGTGAGCTCATCCGCGAAGAGGTCATTGATAGTCACGATCTTCGCTAGGTTATTAGCCGAGAATCCCAACGAGATTTGGTTCGCGACCACAGAGTTGTACTCGCCCTCGGTGAGCGAGAAGTTGAAGAAGCAGTGGTCGCGAAAGGTCCAGGCACACTTAGCCCAACCCTAGGCATCACCTCCATCGCCACCCATCTTTTTAGAGGAAGAAGAAAACGCGAGAGAGACAATGCGAGCTCACGAGAACGAAGGGAGCAAAGGTCAAGAGCGATTAATATGGTGGTTAGCTCTAAAGACGAGGCCTATTTATAGAAAAATAAAGGCGGCTGCGAGGAATCGAGGCATCAGGGGTGTGGTTAGCAGAATATCATTATGATATGCCTCGGTACTTGAACCTGTTGGAACATGGTTTTCTGCATTCCTTTGATTTTAGAATAACAAATCCTACTTGTATTTGATCTTGTTTGTCATTGTTTTTTTAGCATAGAGGTTTGAACAAATATGACACCAGGATGCTGATTGATCACTGATAACTATTCTCTGAAAAGAGAGCTAACGCTCGCGTTATCTGTTAACGCCCCGCGTTAAAAACCGCTGAGAAGGAAACCGCTGAGAACAAAACCGCTGAGATGGGACTGGCGTTCGATGAAATATGATTCTGTTCGACGTAGTGGGTTCAACGAAATGACGATCGGCGAATTATTCTGACGCCATGCATTAAACCTAATGCTGAGCGTTAGCATTCGACGAAATCAGGAAACCACTGAGAAAGGAAATGAGCTCGACGAAAAGTGACGCCGTTCGACGAACTAGTGTTTGACAAAAACTACGTTCGACGAATTTTCCGTTCGACGAAATGGAGGTTGACGAAAGGAGCTGTTGTTCGACGAAATGGCGTGCCAACTGATTAAAGAAAGAAACTCAATGTCAGGCGTTAGTCTTAACGCCGGGCGCTATCCGATCGACGAATTTGACAAGAAGAAAATAGTCGTGATTGCAAGAGGAACTTTAGGAATGATTTGCCCAATGCCCCGCGTTAGCCTTAACGCCAGCGTTGATATTGCCTAAAATAAAACATTCCTAAAGTGCAGAATCTCCTTCCTCTTCTGAAGATCCGAGCCATCAATATGTTGCTATTCATGGTCAACGCCCGGCGTTAGATCAATTTCTATAAATTGGATGATTTCGTCGTCTCTTATGACTGATTGCCAAGAGCCCTATTCCAGCCCCTCAAAACTTTGTAAGGGCCGTATTTCCAGAGAAACACATCTCCCACTCATATTTCAAAAGGAGGAATCAAAGGAGACTTGGATCAACATGCTAACTCAACGCGAAGAACGCATGCTTGGACTTCAACGATCTTACGCGATTCTTCGGCGTCTCCTTCAGATTACCTCATAGGGAGTTTTTATATTTGTATTTTTATTTTATCTTTGTAATCGGTTCGTTAATTCGCCTCATGTTGGCGACTAGGTCTGGGTAGGAATTAGGGAGTAATTCACCTCGTGTTGGCGACTAGGTCTAGGGAGTAGATCTAGGGGGTGCTCGAGGCCTTTCTGGGGATAGATTGGCTAGAGCAGCTTAAGGTCGTATCTGACGAGAGATCGGCTAAAGCCAACCGGTTCGTGGGGATACGAGTCGGTATAGAAAACAAAAATGATGCAGGCTTGGGCTCTCCCAACCGTCGTGTCAGATCCGCACCCGTTAACCACTCAACGTCTTAACTATAACGCAGCACAAGGACTAAACGCAGCACACGTTACGAGTTTTCTTATCAATTTTACGCCAACGAGCGGTAGCCACTCCACGTCGAGACTGAACCGTCGGTGATAAATCGGGATCCGATCAAGCTAAATGGACGAATGTTCACATCCGATCGAGCTATGTGTTGTACCAAAAGAGTCTACCAAAAATATCGATTGGAAAATGGTAGAACTCTCCCAACAAAAAGTCGAGGTTCGCCAAGCCTCTTCGAAAACAAAAGCAACAGTGATGCACGTAAAATCTTAAGAAAGATAACCGCGATAAAATTTCAAAAGCTTCGAAGATCACGCCACGAGTTTGCCACAAGAAATTAACAAGAAAAACAGATCTCTCACAAGTAGAAATTTTGTTACCCCGCTTGAGATGGGATTATCCTCAAGCAAGCACTAGCCGGACTCATTCTTCACGGCTCCACCGGAATGCACGTCGGATGGAAAGGAAACCTCGATCGCCTTCTTCACGTCACGCCGGAGCAAGAGTGTCCGACTGTGTTGAAAAGAGGAGGTGGACGGGTATAGGGCTGCACGGTGGCTGCTCGGCTAGAGGGGGAGAAAGAGCAAAATCGTGGAAATCGGGTAGGGGAGATGGAGTTGGTGGCTAAGAGGAGAGGAGGGGGGTTGGCGGCTGTCCCTTGGTTGAGAAGCTGGAAGGGGGGCCTCCTTGGCCGATCGAGAGAAAGAGAGGGAGAGGGGGAAGTCAGCCTCCTTGGTCGATCGAGAGAACGAAAGGGAGAAGGAGGAGTCAGCCTCCTAGTTCGATCGAGAGAACGAGAGGGAGAGGGAAGAGTCGGCCTCCTTGGTCGATCGAGAGAACGAGAGGGAGAGGGAAAATGATCGGGAGAGGAAGTGGCGGCTAAGAGGAGAGGAGGGGGTTGGCCGAATGCTTAGAGAGTTAGGGTTTCCTTTTTTTTATCTCATCAAAAATTAATAATCCATCATACAACATGCCTATTTATAGGCTTACATAAAAATTTTTTGGCTATATGAAGCCCAAATGAAAAATTAAAACAAAACACACATAAATTGTTTTTAGCATAAAACATAAAATTTGAAACTAGTTAATTAATAAATATAATATGATAATTATATTTGTCAATTAAATATTATTGCGCCGCGGACGGAAGTTGTAGCGGCGTTGGCACTCATCATGACAAAAGTCCTTGGTCGGGGTGGCGCCGTCATCCATAAGCGTGGCGTCACCATTGTCTTCGTGTTGCGAGCCGTCATCCGTAAGAGTGGCGGCACCAAGGTCTTCAAGTTCCGGGCCATCTACGCCATCAATCCTCCCCCGCTCGAAATTACTCATCACCGATGAGTTGTAGCGTCGGAGAAGATCATCATCTAAAAGAGCCATTTCTGAATCAAGTAGCCAAGAATAATCGGAGGCCGGGCGATCACGCCAACGGACCAAGTAGCGGCGATGGTCACCTTCAGGAGAGGAAAGCACTTCATCTTTGATAATCCTATCTGGCACATAAGTGATTCGGGGAAAACTCGGAAAAGCATTAGATAAAGAAGGAAATAATGGTTCATCAATAACATTCAACGCACCTCCAGTGGGAACCGATGAAGAGAGCGATCCGGGCACAAACTCACCCCCCAACCCATTAGAATTTATTGTGGAAACAAACGGAGAAGCAGTTAATTCAAGTGGCGGGAAACTATATGGCGTTAAATCCGAAACGTTGAAAACAGGGTAAATTCCCCAATCAACGGGTAACTCCAAAAGATTTGCGTTTTTTCCTAATTGCTTTAAAATTCGAAAGGGGCCCGCTCGCCTATTGGCCAACTTTTTTATGGTGCTCGAGGGCAACCGTTCAGGGATGAGTCGTACCATGACCAAATCACCAACCTTCAAGGTAGAAGCTCTCTTATGTTTGTTAGCATGAAATTGATACGATGAGTATTGTGTGGCTATCGCGTCCTGAATGTGCTTATGTAAGTTATGAATGTGAGAGGCAAAATCTTGTGCAAACTGGCTTGACTTATAAGATGGAGGTAACAGAATCAAGTCAAGTGGCACCCGTGCCTTATATCCGTGCACAATTTCATTCGGTGATAACCCAGTGGACCTATTTTTAGAATTGTTATACTCTAACTGAGCGTGGGGAAGGATGAGATCCCAAGTACCTTTGTGATCTCCTACGAGACACCGGAGCAAACTACCTAGACTACGATTGACCACCTCAGTTTGGCCATCCGTCTGGGGATGGTAAGCCGAAGAAAACATAATCGTGGTGCCCATGAGTTTCCATAATGTCTTCCAAAAATATCTTGTAAACTTGACATCCCTATCAGTCACGATGGTTTTAGGAATACCCCGATGCCCAACGACCTATTTAAAATATAATTTTGCGACATGTGATGCATCATTAGTTTTACTACACGCAATGAAATAACTCATTTTTGAAAACCGGTCTACTACCACGAGGATGGAATCATGTCGTCTAAAAGTGATGGGAAGGCCCAACACAAAATCCATACTAACATCCTCCCATGGTATGGACGGAATCGGAAGTGGGGTATAAAGTCCGGCGTTGGTCTTGTTACCCTTAGCTAGTTGGCAAAGACGTCAACTTCCAACAATCTTGTGTACGGTGGACTTTAAACCGGGCCAATAAAATTTATCCTCCACTAACGAGATAGTCTTGTTACGCCCAAAGTGACCACCTAATCCGCCGCCATGTGATTCCCAAACGATAAAGTGTCGGAGGGACGAACGGGGAATGCAAAGCATGGCATGCTTACATAAATAACCGTCACGTATATAGTAAGCGGAAATGGTAGTGGGTGCCTCGTCCTGAGCAGATAAATAAATGTCTTTAAAGTCCGGGCAATTCACATATTCGTCCTTAATGCGTTCAAATCCAACGACCTTCACCTCCATCGTGGATAATAGTAATGACACGCGACTAAGGGCGTCCGCTACGCGATTTTGACTTCCCTTAAGATGTTTGATAATAAATGTGTATTCCTGAAGGTAGGAGACCCATTTAGCATGTTGAGTGCTGATTTTGCTTTGTGAGTTTACAAATTTTAGCGCCTCATGATCGGACAAAATCACAAATTCTTTTGATATAAGATAGTGTCGCCAATGTTGGAGACAACGTATCACGGCATAGAACTCACGATCGTAATTAGAATAATTTAATTTAGGGCCCGCAAGCTTCTCGCTAAAATATCCTATCGGGTGTCCCTCCTGACTTAATACTCCTCCAATTCCAACCCTAGATGCGTCACATGTTAGTTCAAACACCTTACCAAAATCCGGCAACCTAAGTAGTGCGGCTTCAGACATTCGTTCCTTAATCGTTTGGAAAGCATGAGTGGTCGCTTTGGTCTAAACAAATTCACCTTTTTTCAAACATTCAGTGATTGGAGACATGATACTACTAAAATTTCGAATGAACCGGCGATAGAATGTGGCCAATCCATGAAAACTTCTAACGTCCCGGATATTTTGTGGTTCCGTCCACTCTCTAATAACTTGAACCTTTTTAGGATCAACATGGATACCTTCGGAACTCACTATGTATCCCAAAAACTCTACGGAAGTCACTCCAAAAGCGCACATTTTAAGATTAATAAATAATTTTTCTTTGCGCAGCGTGGCAAGAATTGTCCTTAAATGTGATTCATGATCCTTCATCGTGAAGCTAAACACTAATATGTCATCGAAGTACACCACGACAAATACTCCCAAGTAGGGTCTAAATACGTGAGTCATCAACCGCGAGAATGCACTTGGCCTGTTAGTGAACCCTTCTCCAAGCACCATCCACTCAAGAGCCCATCCTTAGATTTAAACGCCGTTTTCCATTCGTCTCCCTCCCATATCCTTATTTGGTGGTAGCCACTTTTAAGATCCAATTTTGAAAAGACGGTGGCTCCGGCTAGCATATCCAACAAGTCGTCCAAACGAGGGATAGGAAACCTATATTTAACAGTAATTTTATTTATCGCCCGGTAGTCTACGCACAATCTCCACGATTTATCTTTCTTTGGTACCAAATGTGCAGGGACGGCACATGGGCTTTTACAATGGAGAATAAATCCCTTAGCTAATACATCTGAAATTAACGTTTGAAATTCATTATGTGCGGAGGGATTAAGCCAATAATGGGGATGATTAGGCAATGATGAGCCCGGGACAAAATCAATCTCATGTTGAACTTCCCTCATGGGTGGCAACTCAGATGGTAAGTCTAACGGATAGACGTCCTTATATTCTTTCAATAGCGTTCGTAGAGTTAATGGTAAATTTTCTAAGGAGAGTGAATCTTCCTTAACTTGTAGACATACTAAGGTATAGATAACGCCATCCAAAAAAGTCTCACGCTCTAACTCCTTCTTGCCTATAAAGCTTATTGTTTTCTTTTCCGTAGGCACACTTGTGTATTTGGAAACACTCGACGCGTCCTTAGGCGGTGTGGGCTTCAAGATAATGGTCTTGCCATTAAACTTATGAACTCGTAGGTGTTGGCTCATCCAAAATGGGTGACGTCATAATCATAAATCCACGGGAGGCCTAAAAGGACATGACACACATCCATGGGGATGACGTCACACCATAAGTTGTCAACATAGGTCTTCACCGTAAGGGGCACTAAACAACGCTTAGAGACCGCTATAGATGTTTTGTTTACCCACGCTATCTTATAAGGATGAGGGTGCGGCTCAGTGACTAAATGCATTCGTGTGACGGCATTCTCCGAAATGACATTCATGCAGCTGCCACTATCTATAATCAGCTTGCACCACTTGTCACCGCTTTTAAAATTTAACAAAAAAATGTTGGTCCGATTGTACTCCTCCGACGCACGTGGTGTGGCCAGAATACATCTCATGACCATCAAATTGCTATCATCTTCTAAGTCACTCGACACTCCTTCGTCCCCGGAATCTTCGCCGGCCTCATATACGATATCAACGGGTTCATTGGTAGTATCTAGCAGAGCTAGAGGTCGTGGTTTAGTGGGGCACTCACTAGTGTAGTGCCCTTGAATCCCACAAGTAAAACAAGTAGCGTTAGTTTTACTAATCCTGCCCACCGGTACTCTCTCACCGGTCGGGTTTCGTGCATTCCTAGCCGTAATGACCACATAATTTGAATCCGTGGACCGGAACGTGCCCTTATCCTTATGAGTGGATGTAGGTGGGGGTCCTAAGATGGACTTGCCTTTTTGAAAAGCATGGGTTTTAGATTTGTGAGCAAGGTGCCGCTCCATATCCAACACAGCATTGTAGGTAGTGCTTAAATCAGTGTGCCCGTAGGGGAGGAGTTTTCCTTAGATATTAGGGTTTAGCCCTTTACAAAATCGTGAAAGGGTGATCTCGGGCATTTCTCTAACGTCGCTCTTAACCATCATGTCCTTCAAAAGGCCCATGTACTCAGCTACCGATCTATTTCCTTGCCTTAAGGACGCCAACTCATCAAACATTTGGGTTCGATGGTAGGTTGGAACGTATTGAGTAGTCAGAATGGCCTTCATTTTAGCCCACCCGGCGGGTGCCCCTCCTTCCTCCGCGGCTAATCGTTGTTCCTCATTTAACCAAAACGTCTTAGCTCTACCCCACAAATTCATTTGAGCGACGCGCACCTTATCCCCATCGTTCAGATTGTACCACTAAAAGTAGCATTCAATCTCTGTGATCCAATCTAAGAAGACTTGAGGCTCAGCCAACCCATCATATGAGGGCGGTTTAATCCGCACGGCTCGAGTAATATCAAACTCATACGGTGCTCGTGGGGCTTGATCGGGATTCTGGTTATTGGGGTTATGAGGGTTATGAGGGATATTTCCCTCCTCGCGTAGGCGGGCTGCAGTATTTTGAGGCGCCCGTTGGGCTATCCTTATCTCATGAAGTATCTCTCGGATATCCGTCATCTGATTGTTAAACTCCTGGCGGAGTTCATCAATCGGTGTTGGATCGTGACCCGTGCCCCGCCCGTCCGACATTTGAGAGGAGGACGTGGGATACTCCGTACCTTGTCTCGTACGCATACACACTCGAGTGCGTGGTTGTGTAGAACACTCAAACAGAAATTTTGACCTGATAATTTGAAAAAAAGATTTTTTTTTTGACGCTTATCTATTACCCGAATGAAAACACCTTTCAGACTTTTCTTAGAAAACTAAGGAGAATTTTTAAGGAGAATTTCTTTTTTTTGATAAACAGAAGATTTTTTTTTGCTTTTGGCTATGACTTTTGTTACAAACGTGCACAACCAAGTGAGGTCGACGTACAGCGACAAAGCAAAAGGATGGTGTCGATTGAGAAACCAACACAACCTAGCTTTGATACCAAATTGATGCAGGCTTGGGCTCTCCCAACCGTCGTGTCGGATCCGCACCCGTTAACCACTCAACGTCTTAACTATAACGCAGCACAAGGACTAAACGCAGCACACGTTACGAGTTTTCTTATCAATTTTACGCCAACGAGCGGTAGCCACTCCACGTCGAGACCGAACCGTCGGTGATAAACCGGGATCCGATCAAGCTAAATGGACGAATGTTCGCGTCCGATCGAGCTATGTGTTGTACCAAAAGAGTCTACCGAAAATATCGATTGGAAAATGGTAGAACTCTCCCAACAAAAAGTCGAGGTTCGCCAAGCCTCTTCGAAAAGAAAAGCAATGGTGATGCACGTAAAATCTTAAGAAAGATAACCGCGATAAAATTTCAAAAGCTTCGAAGATCATGCCACGAGTTTGCCACAAGAAATTAACAAGAAAACACAGATCTCTCACAAGTAGAAATTTCGTTACCCCGCTTGAGATGGGATTATCCTCAAGCATGCACTAGCCCGGCTCGTTCTTCACGACACCACCGAAATGCACGTCAGATGGAGAGGAAACCTCGATCGCCTTCTTCACATCACGCCAGAGCAAGAGTGGCCGACTGTGTTGAAAAGAGGAGGTGGACGGGTATAGGGCTGCTCGGCGGCTGCTCGGCTAGAGGGGGA
This sequence comes from Dactylorhiza incarnata, assembly GCA_033032865.1. NCBI lineage: Eukaryota > Viridiplantae > Streptophyta > Magnoliopsida > Asparagales > Orchidaceae > Dactylorhiza > Dactylorhiza incarnata. Next base: position 972,335 of record JAWHQI010000124.1, on the reverse strand, counting down.
GAAAGAGCCAAATCGTGGAAATCGGGTAGGGGAGATGGAGTTGGCGGCTAAGAGGAGAGGAGGGGGGTTGGCGGTTGTCCCTTGGTTGAGAAGCTGGAAGGGGAGGCCTCCTTGGCTGATCGAGAGAAAGAGAGGGAGAGGGGGAAGTCGGCCTCCTTGGTCGATCGAGAGAACGAGAGGGAGAAGAAGGAGTCGGCCTCCTTGTTCGATCGAGAGAACGAGAGGGAGAGGGAAGAGTCGGCCTCCTTGGTCGATCGAGAGAACGAGAAGGAGAGGGAAAAGGATCAGGAGAGGAAGTGGCGGCTAAGAGGAGAGGAGGGGGCTGGCCGAATGCTTAGAGAGGTAGGGTTTCCTTTTTTTTTATCTCATCAAAAATTAATAATCCATCATACAACATGCCTATTTATAGGCTTACATAAACAAAATTTGGCTATATGAAGCCCAAATGAAAAATTAAAACAAAACACACATAAATTGTTTTTAGCATAAAACATAAAATTTGAAACTAGTTAATTAATAAATATAATATGATAATTATATTTATCAATTAAATATTATTGCACCGCGGACGGAAGTTGTAGCGGCGTTGGCGCTCATCATGACGAAAGTCCTTGGTCGGGGTGGCGCCGTCATCCATAAGCGTGGCGTCACCATTGTCTTCGTGTTGCGGGTCGTCATCCGTAAGCGTGGCGGCACCAAGGTCTTCAAGTTGCGGGCCGTCGACGACATCAAAAAAGAATCTTTCATATTTTGCCTCGATTTCTAAAGTCATAGAAATCCAATTTTGTAATCAATTTTATAAATGATAATCATGCATTTTCATGTTTAATAAAATTGATTTCATTTCTAATTTATATCTCTTCACTTTTGATTTAACTTACTTATATCAAAATATCAAAAGTTTTCTATTAAAGTTTAAAGATTTCTAAAACCCTTATTCACCCCCCTCTAAAGGCGCCAACAGATCCAACAAGTGGTATCAAAGCGATGTTATTCCTAATCGGCTTAACAACCGGGAATAATGTCGTCTCTTGATCAAGATCTCGCTTCTATTAGTGGGGAACCTTTTAATATAAATGAAAAAGTATTATCGCCACCTTTATTTATGGGCAAAAATTATAAAGGGTGGAAAATATTAATGAAAGACTTTCTGAAAGCCTTAGATGAAATTTTTTGGAATATTACAATTGAAAAGCCACCTAGCGTACTAACGAGAAATGAAATTGTTTTAAATGCAAAATCTATAAATAGTGTATTTTGTGCGCTAGATCAAAATATTTTCAAACTTATTTATACTCTTCCTACCGCATATGAGATTTGGAATTTTCTTGATAGAACTTATGATTCTCCATCTATAGGTATAGAACAATCACAAAAATAGGAGAATATGCAAGCTTGCACAAGTCTTCAAGAATGCTCCTCTCATGACGGATCCATGAAGTGCACATCAAGTGAAAGAGAAGAAGAAATACTATCTTCGGAAGAGGAGTGCCAAAAAGATGCTAAAGAAACGATATGTTCAAATCGTGCCTCTCCCGAAAGCAATGTAAGGAAAGCAAATTCCATTTTTTGTACTTCTATCTCTACATTTCAATTGCTTCAAACTACAAAGTGCAAAATTAAGAAATTAAAAAAATGCTAATAAACATTTGCGCTTAGAAAATAAAAATTTAAAGGCAAAAATTAATGAAGAATCAAATTCTAATTTATCTAGTTCTACCTATGGCTCCTTAGTTGAAAACATTACACCTTGTGTAGAATATAATGAATTAAAAGAAAAACACAAAAAACTTGAAAAGGAGCTTATTTTTGTAATTGACTCTATTGTTTCCACTCTCAAAAATAGCACAATAGCTTATAATAAAGCTAGGGATAATCTTAAGGCCAAAAATGATGAATTAAAATCAAAAATCAACTTGCTTGTGAAAATTATGAATTTACAACATACAAATTTAGAATATCAAGCAATATCTAAAAGCAAGTTGAATACAAATATGAATACCTTAACTAAACCTAATTATGGGAATAAGAAACAAAAAGTTTTTGTAATTCAAAAACCAAATCATCATTATCTACAAAATCATGTTTCTCCCAACTTAAAATTAAAATTACACAAATTTTCTATAAATGATAATTTCAATTATAATTCTCAAATGAAAGATAATCACAATGGAAATTTGATGTACATGGATAACATTAAACCAAGGTTTGAATGGAGACCAAAAATTAAAAATAAAAGGATCCATTCATCACTATCTCCCCAAAAGCAAACACGTTATATTTGGGTACCAAAAGGAACCACCACACTTGGTCCTCTTTGGATACCTAAATCACTTATTCATTAGGTATCACCAAATGCATGAAGTAGAATATTTTCAAAAATGAAATATTCATATTTTTCTACTTCATGATATGCTTTAATGTCTTTCTATTTTTCTTTTTGTTTTCTTATTTTTTTCAGCTATCATGTTATGGTCATATTATATATTACAGGAAATATGATCTTATCTCTTAAAACTTAATGAGTGTATAAATCAAATTAATCAAAATTCAAAGTCATATTTTACTTTGATAACCTATCTATCTTTCTAAAATTCATTGCCCATGAATATCTTATACTATCCATATACACCAAATTCTAGATTTGTTATGAGATATTTATCGAGATTAATGAAATCATATTTTTATTAAGGGCTTTGACTAAAATTTAAAATGGGCAATTTTTTTTATTATACTCATATTGTGTTTGCTACATATGATAGCCCTTATAATACACTATCATAATCATGAAAAATCGAAATTAAAAAATTGCAAAAATCACATGCTTGTAATCTTTGCATAACATTATTGCACCTTGTTATCATAACTTCTCATCCAGCACCATCACTTGCTATAAGTAGAAATCAGTGGCTATGCTAGTTATATCATGCCTTGTTATGCTAAACAAAAAATAGAATAATAAAAATTGAAAGTCAAGAAAAATATATATATGTTTGTGTTTAATATTCAAAAACCAAAGAGAAAATTTATAAAAACTTTCAAAAAAGAACCTAAAAATTAGTTTCTCATTGTATTCATTATTCACCTTACAATCTTTCTCTTTAATATTTTTGAAAAGGTTGAATATGAATTGTTTTATATACCTCACTTACATCATTATAATGAGTACCTAAATCACTACGAATTAATATTAATGATCATATATAATAACCTTGCAAAAACAATAGATCTTTTAAATTCAAACATTAAACATAGCTACAAAAGATCTTATTGCTTCCAACATATGATTGGTGATCATGATAATTACATGAATAAACTATGTATTGTGGTTGCATGTATCTTACTATATCTAGACCTTAGAATCACCTTGATATCAATAACATCAAATCAAATCATCACTTACTTCTTGGTCTACAAATTGAATCTCTATCATTTAAAAGACATGCAATATTCTTATGGCATAATATGAACTCATCATACTAGCATTATCAACTAATAAATATTATTGTACATGCTAGTTGTAAAATAATGTCATAATGAATCCATCTTAAAGAAGAACAATTGAAAGTTAAAACTCATAATAACTATGTTGCTTTAATATCAAATATAATAAGAAATTAATCACGCATAAAATCCATAGTTTATAAATTGATTCCATAAAACAAAATGCTTAGGATGTCCTTGATTATTCACCCACATTATGTGTCTCACAATAGCAAGGGCGTAGGATTGTATGCATTAGATAACCTAACCTCTAAGTCATGTATTATCCTTAACCAGGGAGGGTTCCTGTGGGGCCTTGCAAGGCACTGGGGGGAAGGAGTGCAAGGTTGAGTGTTCTCTAGTATGTCCATATGGAATTAACACCCCCATCCTACGACATGTGTGAAGCTCCTCATGCCCATCCGTCACTTAGTACGGGGATAGCGTGTAGACATATAGTTTGGGTATTATAATCTAAGACATACATTTATCATATGTTTTTTGCATGCAATCTTTATGATCATATTATTCATGCATTCTTGGTTTAATCGAACATGATTATTTTGTGTTTTGCATATTTTATCATTTTTTACCTTTAATGATCTTGCAAAACACAAATATATGAAAACCAAATAAAAACTTAAAAACCATTTTTGATCAAATAAAACATGCTTATATAGCCTTCTAATCATTTCAAATTTCTGTGAAATTTCTACCTTAAGAAGGTCTATATACATACTATCTATTCCAAAGAAAATAATTTCAAAAATCTCAAAAAATAGTGTTCTGTTTGGGCGTTAACTAGTTAACGCCAGCGTTAGCTATTTTGGCCCAATTGATTTTCTATTTTTTCAAAACTATTTATGATATCATTCTAATGATTTTTCTTTGTTTATTATCTCATATTTTAATTTATTTTTGTTAAAAATTTGATTACTTGATTCCAAAACACACAAAAAATACAAATAATTCAAAATAATAAAAAATATGTTTTTGTTATTTGTTTTTGTTTTAAAAATTTACAAAAAATAAACTTTGACTATAAGGCTTCGCAAGAGCAAACATCTTAGTCATTTTTGTTTCAAATGGTCAAAATTGATTTTAGGCATACAATTAAAGATTTACTTCAATGCCTACTTTTAATTTCAAATTTCCTAAACATTGTTTTATCTTCATGCCTTGACCTTAATCTGATTATGTGCAATGAAATAGTCCATAGAAAATTATGTATGATTGCCTAGCACGCCTCTAAGTATGAGTTATGATTTATGTTAATCAATGATTCATACACTCACTATTTTTGGTAATCTACATGTGCTCATAATCTTTGTCTTGCATGATTGTGTAGTGTGATAATTTTAACACATTAAGTTATATGTCTAAATTACCTACACCCTCATTCAAACAATAAATTTCTTGCACACATAGAAGTGTTTATTTCAAAATTAAAAATGTTTGCAACAACATGTGAATTCGAAGACTTCTTGGCCCAAACAAAAAATTAATTAATAATATGCCAAAGATAACTCCACCAAGCACTACTCACCCTCCTGATAAGTCTTAATGAGCATTGTGAGGTTGAGCACCTTGGAAAGAATTGTAAAGTGTCTTGTGCAAACATATTTCTTTCTATCACTTCTATTTGTACACCGGATCACTAAAAATACAATTTTTATAAAAAATGCTTATGTGATCCTCCAAGCAATACTTCGCTCCCTGATAAGTCTTAATGAGCATTGTGTGGGCGAAGCACCTTGGTAGTTGTACTTATGTTTTGTGCTTTGAAATTTTATTCTATATGTGATGTGTGAAAGTAATAATATGATTACAATCTTAATGTTGTTATTACTATTTCACAACATATGTCATGTGTTTTGATTATTTCACTTGTATACTTTTATAAAAACACCTTATTCACACATCATTGATTGTCATAAAGCTTCTACTCATGAGAATTGGATCCTAATGCAAACATTACATATTTCTCTAAAAACTCAAGTAAAAGCACTAGATTGCAATGCATGATTTCTATAATGTTTTCTTTACTTGAAATACGAATTGGTTACATTGTAGCTCTAATCTTTTCGAATATGTTAAATCATGCTTGCCTATGAGTTATGAAAATTTTCAAAGTTAAATTCTCAAATGTGAAGAGTCTAAACATATTGTTGGAAATGTCAAACCAAAAACAAATTCTTTTTCTTAATAACATTGTTTTCTCTTTCCGCAATCCTTCTTGCCTACTTTTTATGCTTATTTCTTACTTATACTTGTCGCACAACATTGCATCTCACTTAAACAAGTACTACACCTCTTAAAATTAGTTTAAAAAGGCAAGTGATTATTTTTCATTAATGTTCTTTCACGCTTATCATATTTTTTTCCGATGTGCTACTCTCTCCCTTAGCTCGATCATGACGTACTTTATGTTTACACAAAACTCTTAATCCTCTCTTAGTTATGTCCCAACTTTTGTCTTCTTTATTCTAGTTTTGTTTCACTCCACCCTCTTTTGCTAATAACAAAGGGGGAGAATAAAATGATAAATCATAATGATTAAAGGAGTAGGATTCACTAGATTAAGGGGAGCATAAATCTAGTCTATGGGAGCATATACTAAGGGGGAGCACTTATTTAGGGGTAGCACTTATGTAGGGGGAGCACTTTTAAATGAACTATAATTCTTATCATTATCTTAGTATCACTGTGTGTCATATATCTTTATAAAAACACAAATTCTTCATCCATGAATCTGATTTATCTCTAATTGGATTTATTATTATCAAAAGGGAGAGATTGTTGGAATCGGGTTTTCCGCATCCCTTTGATTTGAGAATAACAAATCTTACTTGTATTTGATCTTGTTTTCCATTGTGTTTTTAGCATGCAGGTTTGAACAAATATGACACCAGGATGCTGATTGATGACTGATGACTATTCTTTGAAAAAGAGCTAACGCTCACGTTATCTGTTAACACCCTGCATTAAAAACCGCTGAGAAGGAAACCGCTGAGATGGAAACCGCTGAGAAGGAAACCGCTGAGATGGGGCTGGCGTTCGACGAAATATGATTCTGTTCAACGTAGTGGGTTCGACGATATGACGATTGCCGAATTATTCTAATGCCAAGCATTAAACCTAACGCTGGGCGTTAGTGTTCAACAAAATTAGAAAACCGCTGAGAAAGGAAATGAGCTTGACGAAAAGTGACACCATTCGACGAACTAGCGTTCGACAAAAACTGCGTTCGATGACTTTTCCGTTCGACAAAATGGTGGTCGACGAAAGGAGCTGCTGTTCAACGAAATGGCGTGCCAGCTGATTAAAGAAAGAAACTCAATGCCAGGCATTAGTCTTAACGCTGGGCGCTATCCGATCGATGAATTTGACAAGAAGAAAACAACCATGATTGCAGGAGGAACTTTAGGAATGATTTGCCCAACGCCCCCGCGTTAGACTTAACGCCAGCGTTGATATTGCCTAAAATAAAACATTCCTAAACTGCAGAATCTCCTTCCTCTTCTGAAGATCCAAGCAATCAATATGTTGCTATTCATGGTCAACGCCCGACGTTAGCACTTAACGCCAGTGTTAGCTCAATTTCTATAAATTGGATGATTTCGATGTCTCTAATGACTGATTGCCAAGAGCCCTATTCCAGCACTTCAGAAACTTTGTAAGGGCCATATTTCCAAAGAAACACATCTCCCACTCATATTTCAAAAGGAGGAATCAAAGGAGGCTTGGATCAACACACTAACTCAACGTGAAGAACGCACGCTTGGACTTCAACGATCATCAGCGATTCTTCGGCGTCTCCTTCAGATTACCTCATAGGGAGTTTTTATATTTGGTATTTTTATTTTATCTTTGTAATCGGTTCATTAATTCACCTCGTGTTGGTGACTAAGTCTGGGTAGGACTTAGGGAGTAATTCGCCTCGTGTTGGCGACAAGGACTAGGGAGTAGATCTAGGTGGTGCTCGAGGCCTTTCTGGGGATAGATTGGCTAGAGCGGCTTGAGATCGTATCAGGGGAGAGATCGGCTAAAGCCTACCGGTTCGTGGGGATACGAGTCGGTATAGAAAACAAAAAGAATCATTCATATTTCGCCTCGATTTCTAGCGTCATAGAAATCCAATTTTGTAATCAATTTTATAAATGATAATCATGCCTTTTCATGTTTAATAAAATTGATTTCATTTCTAATTTATATCTCTTCACTTTTGATTTAACTTACTTATATCTAAATATCAAAAGTTTTCTATTAATGTTTAAAGATTTCTAAAACCCTTATTCACCCCCCCCCCCTCTAAGGGCGCCTACAGATCCAACAGAACCAACCCACTTCCCCACCCGCTCGCAGTGATTGTTCAAGGCCATCTCACTATAGGCTGGGCGAGCACAAAACAGGCGAGGCGAGCCCCATGAAAATCATGTGCAAGAGCATTGAGAAATAAAAATAGAAATTGGCGAGCGCAGCACAGGCAGCAATATCACAACGTGAGTAAATAAAAAGAAAGAAAACCCAACAGCGAGCGAGAAGTATCAAACTTATAACATTGACAGTTCGCAGATTGTTTCAAATAAATATTACAACAATTTGCCAGGAGGGTGCGAGAGCGAGAGAGATCAGTATTGGATCCACCTCCATTAGACTCGGCCTCGCACCCCCGAGCTCGGTGGTACTCGCGGGTAATGATAGGCGCCGATCTCACGTTGCAACAGGCGAACTTGGTCCTTCGCCCACGAGAGGTGCACCCCCTGGGAGGTGACCTCACCGCGGGTGTCCAGCTACAGCTCAGTGAGGATCCTCGTATGTTTATTCTTAAGGGAGGCGAGCTGCTCCTCGGAGGACGCCCTGTCCTCTTTCTCCTGACTGTACAGATCCCGCGGCAGGTAGCCATACTTTTGGAGCACCTCGGCGATCTGCCTCTTCATCAACTCGGGATCGCATGGATCTCCCAGAAAGTCAGCGATCTAGTCCGATGAATGCAGGGGAGATATATACTCTTCCCCAAAGTCCGGGTCGGCCTGGGATCTCTTGCGGACACCTGCGAGAAAGAGATTAATAGCGAGAGCAAGGTGCAAATGATCGAATTATCAACCAACCTGGCGTGGCTAAGGTCGCTTGACCAGGGCGCTGGCGAGAGCAGCCCAGATGTCCCCGAAAGGACTTAGTGAAGGATGGTGTAATGGAATTCCGTAGGCCGAGGGGGGGGGGGGGGGGGGCATTGCTCGCGACCTGGAGGTTGGTGATTAGCGGCTGTCAGGGCTCCATTAGACCAAGAGACCAAATCCCGGGGTAAGGATGGTCTCGCATGGTGGAGCTGGCGAGCCCACCAGACTGGCGCGCTTCTCAAGGGTCGCGAGGAGGGTCTCTACAAGATAAACAAAGCAGTACAGGAAACTCAGCGGTTAAGAAATCTGGATAGGAAGAAGAGCGAGAAGCTCATCGGGTTGCGATTAGCAGATTCGCAGGTTGACGATGTCCGTATCCATGGCCTCTGTGCCAGTCCTCCCAGGAGAAGGAGAGCGAGTATCCGTCAAGACCTTGCCCATGATAGCTCCGTCAAGAAGCGCGCTCTGCGAGAAAGAGAAGGATATTAGGCTACTATCAGGAAGGATTCAATTGTCGACAAGAATACCTGATGGGTGAGCCTGGTGTGGGGTGACGAATCTGGGAGGGAAGAACCGCCTTCTTCTTGACGTCTCCTGACCGTCTTCGCCTTCTTGATCCTCGAGAAGGTCAGAGGGGCCCGCCGGGCGAGCCAAGGTGTAAGAGCAATAGTCGAAGACCACTCACTCGCTGTCGACGTATCCAGGCGAGCTTGTGCTTCTTTTTAAAGAGGCATGTTGATAGCTATAGTTGTAAGCAATGAAAGAGGGCGAAGAGAAAAGGGGTTGTCCATCGCCCTTGATTGATGGTATTTATAGCGCTAGAAATGGGGCCCATCAAAGATTCCTGCCAAGTCAGCAATCGCCCGGCGAACACCAAGGGTTGGATGTTTCTTCGCGAGCTTAAGATAATCTCGCAAAGAGCCGGGATTGTGTACAACATAGTGTTCGCCGAGAAATAAGAAAGAGAATCGAGCATAGGCGAGTCAAGAGGTGGCTCACGGACTCGCGGCGAGCCAGACACTCTTCCTCGCGAGCAGTAAGCAGCAAGGGAGAGGTAAGTGTATGCCTGTCTCTTTGAGATGCGTTTAGCCGTGGGGAAGCGAGTGAGGGCTCGACGCACCAAAGAGGCGAGGCGAGGGATGTCTCTGCTCGCAAAGGGAGATCTCGCGGACCCAACTCACAGGAGGAGTGGCGAGTGGCGCCTTCACGGGCCACTTACCCCAGTGGTGGACAATAGGTGAAGTTACCTGAATACCCTTGGTGGTCTGCCCATAGCCTCTTAGAATTGCGGGCTTTGGCTATTAGCAGACCAGTTTGGGGTGCTTAGAGTAAATCTGAAAGGCAGATTTGCGCTATTAGCAAACCAGAAGAGGAAATCTATATATAGACCCTGAAGGGCACCTTTGGAGAGGATTCCAGTTTTAGCTTCTTCCTCCTCAGGACATCTTTAGTTAGCTTCTCACGCTTTCCATGGTGCTCAGCTTCAGCTTTGGCTTGGGAGGAGAAGCACTCTAAGATCTTCTGGGTGTGTGGTGGGACCTCTGCGGTGCAGCCATGGGTCTGTGTCTAGTTCTAAGTCTTCGGTCTGTTCCTTCCACGGGATTAGTAGGTGTTAGCTACCCCCTCTTAGGGGTCTGAACTCTTCGTTGGGCGAAGTAATGGTTCCAACAATTCGCTTCCACGGAGTGCGACATATAACTCTTCTTGGTTCGTTGGAAGGACTGTACTAGATATGACACCACATGGGTGACCACCGCGGAGTTGGAGCGTCTAGATGCTGACATGCTACACCTTTACCGCTTAGAACACTCACCGATGATGAGTGATTTTGAGCAGAGGAGGATTGATTGCGCCGACCCGGTACCACATGGCGGTGCGACGCACCATTACTGTTGGATCTTGAGGAGCCCTTAGAGGGGGGGGGGGGTGAATAAGGGTTTAAAAACTTTTTTTATATTTTAAATAATCTTGAATTAACGAGATATTAAACTTAGAGAGAAATTAATCAAAACCACTAAAAACAAAAAAGAGACATGATTTTATTAATATGAAATAAGAGATTACAAAACTTGATTTCTATAACGCTAGAAATCGAAGGCGAATAATAGAAAATCCTTTTTGTTTTCTATACCGACTCGTATCCCCATGAACCGGTTGGCCCAATCCTCCCCGGATATGGCCTCAAGCCTCTCTAGCCAATCTATCCCCAGAAAGACCTTGAGCACCCCCTAGATCTATGCCCTAGACCTAGTCGCCAACACGAGGTGAATTTGCTCCCTAAGTCCTACCCAGACCTAGTTACCAACACGAGGCGAATTAGTGAAACGATTATATAAAAAATGTTACAAACAAAATATTAAACTTAATTAATAAATCCCTATACGAATTCTGAAGATAGCGAAGGCACGCTGAATATTCTTGAAGTCAAAGCGTGCGTTCTTTGCGTTGTGTAAGCGTTGATCCAGTCCTCCTTGAATTCTTTGCTCGAATATGCGTGGGAGATGATGGTCTGGAAAATACGGCCGTTACTGAGCTTCTGAAGTGCTGGAGAAGGGCTCTTGATAATCAGTGTTTGGAGAAGACAAAATCCTCCAATTTATAGACTTTAAGCAAACGCCGGCGTTGAGTGCTAATGTCGGGCATTGTCCATTTTTAGCAACATCTTGATGGCTCGGATCTCCAGAAGAGGAAGAAGATTCTGTACTTTAGGAATGTTCTGTTTTAGGCCGTACTAACGTCGGGCATTAAGGCTAACGTGGGCGTTGAGCAAATCATTCCTAAAGTTCCTCCTACAGTCACGGCTCCTTTCTCCTTGCCAAATTCGTCGACCGGATAGCGCCTGGCGTTAAGACCTAACGCCTGGCATTGAGTTTTATTCTCCCGTCATTTCGTCGAACGGCAACTTCGTCGAACGGCATCTTCGTCGAACAGATATCTTATTTCGTCGACCACAATTTCGTCGAACAAAAATATCGTCGAACGCAGTCCCGTCTCAGCGTTTTCTTCTCAACGGTTTTTAATGCTCAGCATTAAGAGCTAACGCCAGCGTTAGCTCTCTTTTCAGAGAAAAGTCATCAGTCCTTGATATGAAAATTTCATGTTTTGAAATTAAGCGAAGGTTAAGGATTTTTCTCCAAAACTATATCCGATAAAGGCAAGTGTACCTTATCGTCTATAGTATAGGATATATAGGAATATCAAGGTCGTATTCCACGGGGCGCGTTGATTACTTCTACTTCGAGGAAAATCGCCATTATCTTATCGATGAAAATTTGATTTGGTTTGTTTTTGCTTAACTAAAATTAAAACTAAATTCAAACTAAATGAAAAGCTTGAACATTACATGAAATGAAAGAGAAATTGACATTGCATAAAAAAGAGAACATTACTAAGGAGAGAAAAATTTAACCTTGCATAAAAAGGAAGAACTTACTTAAGGAGAAAAAGAACATGAAAGAGAAAACTAATTTTATTGAAAATCAAAGAACTATTACAAGCCTTAATTTAAGAGTGCAAGACTAAGGAAAATGAAAGTTGCAAGCTTAAGAAAACTAGTACACGAAAGTTACATTACAACATTGCATGAAAAGGGAAGGAGGAGAACATGAAAGCCTTAAGAAACATGAACATGAACAAGAAAAACTCACTATCAGCTCTGACAGCACCTCCCCCTCTCAAAATTTATGAACCCTGGACTCAAGGAGAGCCCCTGACTTTATATGCAAAATTTTCAAGTTACACGCCCTCGGTCACGGGCGTGACCAAGGGCGTGTAATCACTGTAACACTGGATCTGGCAGCGGCGTGGGCTTGGCGTGTCGGCGGCAGAAAAGTTGGACATTACACGCCCGTGTAACATGGTCACGGGCGTGACTTTGGACGTGTGCATTAAATGCGGCGTGGGCTGGAATTCGGCGCGGCGGCAGAGCAGGGATCACGCTGGAAAGTCACGGGCGTGACAAGTGGGTCACGGGCGTGACTTAGGTTGACTTCTCGACAGCATCTCCTCGTCTCGACGGCGGCTCCACGTGGAAGATTCTAAGATTACACGCCCCCGGTCACGGGCGTAACTTTGGGTCACGGGCGTGACCTGGGGCGTGACTTGGTGTGGACTGGTTCAAACAGTGCGGCATCGATTCTGGACTGATCTTCAGGTTACACGCCCTTGGTCACGGGCGTGACCGAGAGCGTGACATGTCATTTTTCCCAATTTGTCCCAAAAATCTGCAAATATCGAAATTAAGCTAAGTTAGAGTCAAAATTACAAAAAGAACTACTTATAACCTAAATTTGACATAAAATAGAAAATTCATATTAAATATTTACAAAATTTTCTATTAAAAACTTATATAAAAAACTACTTATCAAATACCCCCATACTTGAGGTTTTGCTATTCCAGAGCAAAAGTGTAAGACATAATATATAAGACATCCATAAAATTTTTAATTTCAAACTAAAATTTTACTAAATCAAAAGTTAAGTTAAGAATAAATTCAAGGAGGAGTTAAGTTCTAAATTATGATGATGATTTGAAAAGAAAGAAAGTTGTTTAGGCAAGTACTTCTCAAGGTAATTAATTAGCTTACTAAAATTGTAGAAATTATAAAACAAAATTAAATTAGAATTATAAGAACTCTATTTCAAAAGATACTTAAGGAAAAGTAACCTACTAAATATTGCTCTCTTCATAACTTAAGTTAATCCTAGATCAAAGATATTGGCTAAGGGGAAGGGGGGGTTTACAAAACTTGGCATAAGAAGAGATCTTTGCTTTAAGGTGATGAATTTTATCCTCTCACCTCTATATATATATATTTTTTGTATATGTTTAGGAGTAATGGATTTTATCCTCTTACTCCATGCCATATAATCTTTTAACATTCTCTTCTAATACAATCCCAAAATGTATATGTTTAGGAGTAATGAATTTTATCCTCTTACTCCATGCCATATAATCTTTTAAACGATTTTGGGTGCATATGTTTAGGGAATAATGAATTTTATCCTCTTATTCCCATGACATATGATCTTTTAAAACACTTTTTTTTATGCCATCAAAGGATAGGATTGGAAAAAATTCTAGTTTATAAATTAAATTATGTTGAGAGCAAATTCTAGTAAAATTAAATTTCCTAAGATCTAAAGAGCTAGAAGAAAAAATAATTGAAATCTAAAGTGGTTTAGCAAATTTACTACAAAATGAAGCCATTTAAAGATAAAAAGAGAAGTCATGCTAACAAAAATTTTCTAATCAAACTCAACTCATAAGATGGTTCTTAAAATAAGATTACCTAAAATTTAAAATTAACAAGCTATGATAAACAAAATTTTAGCCAATTAAAAACCTAAAGACGCTTATAAACATTCTTAATTAGATTTCTAAGAAATCACAAAACAACAAGTAGGAGGGGTATAAGAATTTTTGAATTTTTTTTTATATTATCTTTTTTGGAATTTTTTTGATATTATCTTTTTTTTGAATTTTTGATATTATCTTTTTTGAATTTTTGAATTTTTCTAATTTACAAACTATTTACAAAGAAAGGAAACTAGCTTTAAAACTAACGATTTTTGTTAAGTCTTGGACTTCCCAAGGGCTACCCGGTGAAGGGTTCGCAAGGTACTAGGAGGTGTGATGGGATAAAATCCCAAACGTCCCTTTCCAAGATTTAAGTTTTCGATTTTTTATAATTTTTTTGTTTGAGTTTTTGGTTTTACAAGTGCTAAAATAAAAGAAAACATAGGAAAGAAAGAAAAAAGATTTTTTTCTTTTTTTTTTTTTGAAAATTTTCTTTTAAAACTATTTACAAATATTTACAAAGGACTATTTACAAATACCCCCATACTTAAAGTTAAACATTGTCCCCAATGTTTAAAACTAAGTATGATGTAAAAGGAAAAAAAAATGCAAAACAAAATAAAAAGGAAATGCATGAAAAAAAAAGGAGAAGGAAGAAAGAGAAGGGGCTTCCCTGATTTTTGAAGTTTGCGTTGGGAAGCGACGATTACCTACAAAATATATTAAAGAACAAGAGAAGACAATAAAAAGATAACTTTGGGGTGCCTCCCAAAAGCGCTTTGTTTAAGGTCGCGTAGCTTGACCCACTTGCCGGTCATATTAAAGGTTGAAAAACAATTGAATCACTCTTTTCATTTGGTAACTCTCCCGGAAGATATAATTTAAGGCGGTGCCCGTTAACTTTGAATGTACCTTTTTCCGGGTGGGAAATTAAAATTGTCCCATAGGACCAAACCTCTTTAACAATAAAGGGTCCGGTCCATCGGGATTTTAGTTTTCCCAGAAAAAGGCGAAGGCGGGAATTATAAAGGAGGACGAGATCGCCCGGCGAAAAAGTTTTTGGAAATTTTATATGCTTATCGTGATAAAACTTTGTTCGCTCCTTATATAATTTATTGCTCTCATATGCGTTCGCTCGCCACTCATCTAATTCGTTCATTTGAAATTTTCTTTGTTCTCCTGCTAGAGTGGAATCGAGGTTTAAAAATTTAAGCGCCCAAAATGCGCGATGTTCTAATTCGACCGGAAGGTGGCAAGCCTTGCCATAAACCATTCGATACGGTGTACAACCGATAGCGGTCTTGTATGCCGTTCGATAGGCCCATAGCGTGTCATCGAGCTTTATTGCCCAATCTTTCCGATTAATAGAAACCATTTTTTCTAAGATCTGTTTTAATTCTCGATTAACAACTTCAACTTGGCCGCTCGTTTGTGGGTGATATGCAGTGGATAATTTGTGCGTGACACCATATTTTGCTAAGATTTTTGTGAATTGAGTATTGCAAAAATGGGTGCCCCGATCACTCACAATAGCGCGCGGAGTGCCAAATCGAGAGAATAATTTTTTTAAAAAGTTTACGACGACTCGCGCATCGTTGGTGGGGAGAGCTTGCGCTTCCGCCCACCTCGACACGTAGTCGACCGCTACTAGAATATACTTATTTGAAAACGAAGGAGGGAGAGGACCAACGAAATCAATGCCCCAAAGATCAAAAATTTCGCATTCTAAGAAAATGTTTTGGGGCATCTCATCCCGGCGAGAGATGTTCCCCGACCGCTTGCAGCTGTCGCAAGTACTCACAAGGGTGTGAGCATCTTTGAAGAGCGAGGGACAATAAAAGCCCGCCTCCAGCGCCTTCCTCGCGGTTCGGTTTGAATGATAATGACCTCCGGTGGGTCCCTCATGACAATGACGTAAAATTTTAAGGCCCTCCTCACTCGAGACGCATCGTCTCACCACTTGATCTGCGCATACACGGAATAAAAAGGGGTCCTCCCAAAAGCAATTCTTTAAATCAGAAAAGAATTTCTTCTTTTTCTGACTCGAGAATTCTTTTGGCAAGACCCGGGCTACTAAATAGTTAGCCAGATCTGCAAACCAGGGGGGTAGACGATGAATTAATATTTTTGAGAGCGAGGAGGCGCTCTTCGGGAAATTTATCATCGATGTCAGATTCTAACAAAACTTCCGAGGCGGGGTTTTCTAAACGGGAGAGATGATCGGCCGCCAAGTTTTCGGCCCCCTTTTGTCCCGGATCTCTAAGTCAAACTCCTGCAAGAGGAGGATCCATCGCAAAAGACGAGGCTTGGCGTCCGATTTGCTTAAAAGATACCTAAGTGCGGAGTGATCTGTGAAGACAATAACTTTCGAGAGGGTGATATACGACCTAAACATATCGAAGGCGAAAATGATTGCTAGAAGTTCCTTCTCGATCGTGGTGTAATTTGCTTGTGCCTACGTGAGAGTTTTGCTCGCGTAATAGATAGGGTGGAAATACTTACTCACCCGTTGGCCTAAAACGGCACCAACCGCAATGTCACTCGCGTCGCACATGATTTCAAAAGGGAGCGACCAATCCGGCGCGACTAGAATCGGGGAGTTTATAAGTTTTTCTTTGATAAGTTGAAAAGCTAAATGACATTCATCGCTAAAAAGAAAAGATGAATCTTTCTCGAGAAGATGGGTTAGCGACTTTGTGATTTTTGAAAAATTTTGTATAAAGCGCCGATAGAACCCCGCGTGGCCTAGGAAACTCCTAATAGCTTTTACGTTTGTGGGAGGGGGGAGTTTTTCAATTACTTCAATCTTGGCCCTATCGACCTCGATCCCCTTGCCCGAAATTTTATGGCCAAGGACTAGTCCTTCCTTGACCATAAAATGGCATTTTTCCCAATTAAGCGCTAAATTTGTTTCCTCACATCGCTGCAACACACGCTCGAGATTTTTTAAACAATTTTCAAATGAACTCCCGTATACGGAAAAATCGTCCATAAATACTTCCATCACCTCCTCCACTAACTCGTCAAAAATTGTCAGCATACATCTTTGGAATGTAGCTGGCGCGTTACAAAGACCGAATGGCATCCTTCGATAAGCGAAGGTGCCAAAGGGACAAGTGAAAGTGGTTTTCTCTTGGTCGTCGGGCGAAATTGGAATTTGGAAGTATCCCGACAAACCATCGAGAAAACAGTAGTAGGAGTGACCCGAAAGGCGTTCTAAAATTTGGTCGATAAATGGTAGAGGGAAATGATCCTTACGGGTGGCATCATTTAATTTCCGATAGTCGATGTACATCCGCCAACCCGTAACAGTACGGGTTGGGATCAATTCGTTATTTTCGTTCGCAACTACCGTAACACCACCTTTCTTTGGCACGACTTGTACTGGGCTAACCCAAGTACTGTCTGATATTGGGTAGATGATTCCCGCGTCCAGAAGTTTTATAACTTCGGCCTTAACGACTTCTTTCATGTTAGGGTTTAGCCGTCGTTGAGGCTGGACTGAATTTCGGGAATTATCTTCGAGAAATATTTTATGAGTGCAGCAAGATGGGTTTATACCCTTATTGTCCGATAATTGCCACGCAATTGCGTGGCGGTGCTTTCTTAGGACTATAGTCAACTCAGAAATTTCTGAGTTGCTAAGATCGGATGAAATGATGACGGGTAGCTTAGACTCTTTTTCCAAAAACAAGTATTTAAGGTGAGGGGGGAGTTGTTTCAACTCTAATTCGGGTGGTTCTTCGTAAGAAGTCTTGATTTTTAATTTTTCTAAAAATAACGGTTCGGGTGGTGTGGGGTGAGAAACTTCTTCTTCATCACAAAAGAGCTCTACGGGCTCAGAATCACTACTCGCCGATGAAACTAACTCGAGGGATGAATCGAACTCACAACACTCTTCTAAGTAAAAACATGAATCGCCAATTTCTAGCGTGTTCCGCATCGAGGAATTTATGCCGAAAGTAACTTCATCGTCTCCAACCCGTAGGACGAGCTTTCCGTTACCTACGTCGATAATAGCACGGGAGGTGGCAAGGAAGGGGCGGCCGAGTATGAGGGGTACTTCGACATCCTCTTCGATGTCAAGAATGACAAAATACACCGGGAAGATGAATTTGTCAACCTTGACGAGCACGTCCTCCACTATTCCTATCGGATATTTTAAAGAACGATCCGCTAATTGGATACTCATTCGAGTGGGCCTTGGATTTCCTAGACCTAGCTTTTTGAACAAAGAAAATGGCATAAGGTTGATGCTTGCTCCAAGATCCGCTAAGGTGTGTTTTACCAACGAATTGCCAAATAGACATGGGATGGAAAACCGTCCCGGGTCATTTGCTTTTTTCGGCAATTTGTTGAGTACAACCGCGGAGCATTCTGCGTTTAAAGAAATATGCGAAATATCTTCTAACTTTTTCTTATTGGAGAGCAACTCCTTAAGATATTTCGCATATTTAGGCATTTGTGAGATAGCCTCGCAGAAAGGTACATTAATATGGATTTGTTTTAAAACATCTAAAAACTTTTTATAATTTTTTTCTGCGCTTTCATTTTTAAATTTCGATGGATACGGAATATTAGAAGTAGAAGCGCGCGGATTTAAAATAGAAGCGTGCGGAGCTATCGTAGAGGGCAAATTCGAAGATGAATTAAAAGTAGGAGGAGGAGAGGAAATTACCTTGGGTTCGTCCTGTTTTTGAACCACTTCCTTCCCTCTTCGGAGTGTAATCGCGTGCGCGCTCTCCTTTGGATTTTGCTCGGTGTTTCCCGGACGGGCTCCTTGCTGACGCTCGAAGATTATCTTTGCTAGCTGGCCTACTTGGTTCTCCAAATTTTTGATCGATCCGGTGAGGTTCCGGATGTTCGCTTCATTTGTAGCAACATATTTTGCAAAAATCTCTTCAAGCGGAGAGGGTTTTTGCTGTTGCGGTGGAAAACCGGGAGGATTAAAATTTTGAGAAACAAGATTTAGAGGTGGAGTTAAGTTAAGAAGTTGATTAGGGGGGTGGGGTTGATTTAGATTCATAGGGCGCTGGGCATTTCCCTGGTTGCTCCACGAGAAATTCGGATGATTCCTATAACCCGCATTGTATGTGTTGTTATATGGAGCGGAGTTCGGGTTATAGGAAGGCCGAGGCGGATTTCCCATGTAGTCAACATGCTCTTCGATTAAATTGTTATTTGCCCAAGGAGGAGTGGCGGAGGAAGCAGACATCTCCGCCACTTGCTTTGTTAAGCGCTCAACTTGTAAAGCCAAATTTGAAGTAGCGTCTATTTCAAAAAGTCCGGCCGGCTTGCTAGGCCGAGCTCGGGGCAAATTCCATTGATACGCATTAGTGGCCATTTCCTCAAAAAGCTCTTGAGCGGCCTCCGGAGTTTTCTTATTTAAAGAGCCTCCAGCGGCCGCATCAATCATTTGCCTAGTTTGGAAATTCAAGCCATTATAAAATATTTGCACTTGTTGCCAAGTTGGCAGTGCGTGGTGAGGGCATCTACGCAAAAGCTCCTTGAAGCGCTCCCATGTATCATAGAGAGTCTCCGAGTCGATTTGCATAAATGACGCAATATCCGTACGCATTTTAGCGGTTTTTGAAGGCGGAAAATACTTTGTAAGAAATTTTCCCGCCATATCGGCCCATGTAGTGATGGAGTCCCTAGGAAGAGAGCCCAACCACTGCTTAGCCTTACCCCGCAAAGAGAAAGGAAAAAGACGTAATCGAATGGCATCATCGGTGACGCCATTGATTTTGAACGTGTCGCAAATTTCGAGAAAATAAGAAATATGATAGTTTGGATCCTCGTCCGGGTGACCATCGAAGGTCACTGATTGTTGCACCATTTGTATAGTGCTGGACTTGATCTCAAAGTTATTGTTTGCCACCGGGGGGCAAACAATACTTGACTGTGTGCCTTCCAGATTTGGCTGCGCATAATAGGACATGGTCCGTTGCACAGCCTCATTAGGATTTGGCGGATTAGGCGGATTAGGGTCACCCATATTTGCTGTGTTAGTGTCCCCGATCGACTCTTCGAATTCTACTTGATTTTCCTGATTATGAGAACGGCGGCGCCTCGAAAGGGTTCGCTCGATCTCTGGATCAAAAGGAATATTCGAAGTGCTACCTCGGGTCATACACTAGGAAAAAGAGAAGGAATAAGGAAAAAAAAGAAAAGAAAAAGAAATGAGCTACGAGAGAAGAGAGAATTAGTAAAAACAAAACGAAAGAAAAGGGAGAAAAAAAAACGATTAATTACAAATATAAGAATATAATAAATTTTTTTTTCTTGATTTTCTTTTTTTTTTTCTCTTTTTTTTTGTTCTTTTAGGCGGATTAAGTTAGTCTTGGACTTCCCGAGATCTGCCCTGTGAAGGGATTGCAAGGTACTAGGAGGTGAGATGGGATGACACCCCAAACGTCCCTTTCCAAGATTTAAATTTCACCTTAAAGATTTATATATATATATATATATATATATATTTTTAATAGAAAAGCTTAAAAAAAATAAAAAGACAACAAGATAAAATTAATAGCTATCCTCTTTTCAAAATATCTACGCAAAAGTCCCCGGCAGCGGCGCCAAAAACTTGATATGAAAATTTCATGTTTTGAAATTAAGCGAAGGTTAAGGATTTTTCTCCAAAACTATATCCGATAAAGGCAAGTGTACCTTATCGTCTATAGTATAGGATATATAGGAATATCAAGGTCGTATTCCACGGGGCGCGTTGATTACTTCTACTTCGAGGAAAATCGCCATTATCTTATCGATGAAAATTTGATTTAGTTTGTTTTTGCTTAACTAAAATTAAAACTAAATTCAAACTAAATGAAAAGCTTGAACATTGCATGAAAAGAAAGAGAAATTGACATTACATAAAAAAGAGAACATTACTAAGGAGAGAAAAATTTAACCTTGCATAAAAAGGAAGAACTTACTTAAGGAGAAAAAGAACATGAAAGAGAAAACTAATTTTATTGAAAATCAAAGAACTATTACAAGCCTTAATTTAAGAGTGCAAGACTAAGGAAAATGAAAGTTGCAAGCTTAAGAAAACTAGTACACGAAAGTTACATTACAACATTGCATGAAAAGGGAAGGAGGAGAACATGAAAGCCTTAAGAAACATGAACATGAACAAGAAAAACTCACTATCAGCTCTGACAGCACCTCCCCCTCTCAAAATTTATGAACCCTGGACTCAAGGAGAGCCCCTGACTTTATAGGCAAAATTTTCAAGTTACACGCCCTCGGTCACGGGCGTGACCAAGGGCGTGTAATCACTGTAACACTGGATCTGGCAGTGGCGTGGGCTTGGCGTGTCGGCGGCAGAAAAGTTGGACATTACACACCCGTGTAACATGGTCACGGGCGTGACTTTGGACGTGTGCATTAAATGCGGCGTGGGCTGGAATTCGGCGCGGCGGCAGAGCAGGGATCACGCTGGAAAGTCACGGGCGTGACAAGTGGGTCACGGGCGTGACTTAGGTTGACTTCTCGACAGCATCTCCTCGTCTCGACGGCGGCTCCACGTGGAAGATTCTAAGATTACATGCCCCCGGTCACGGGCGTGACTTTGGGTCACGGGCGTGACCTGGGGCGTGACTTGGTGTGGACTGGTTCAAACAGTGCGGCATCGATTCTGGACTGATCTTCAGGTTACACGCCCTTGGTCACGGGCGTGACCGAGGGCGTGACATGTCATTTTTCCCAATTTGTCCCAAAAATCATGAACCCTGGATTTTTACAAAAAGAACTACTTATAACCTAAATTTGACATAAAATAGAAAATTCATATTAAATATTTACAAAATTTTCTATTAAAAACTTATATAAAAACTACTTATCAGTCCTCAATCAATAGCCTGGTGTCATATATGTTCAAACCTGCATGCTAAATACACAATGGCAAACAAGAACAAATACAAGTAGGATTTGTTATTCTCAATTCAAAGGGATGCGGAAAACCATGTTCCAACAATTACAACCTTCGGCCCAACATGCAGAGGTCCTACCGCGACATGATCCGTTACATTTAATTTGATCATCTTTTAATATTATCAAACATTTTATTCACATTTTAATTTAATCGGGCGCGTCCGATCGACCAAACTATTAGGTGGTCACAGACGTTTTATCTCCTTTTATTTCCTGCATTTTCATTTAGGCTTTAGAACTTTGGATGGCTAGGATCCAACCTCTTTTGATGTAGGGCTAGATGTGCTTCTTGTGGAGAGTATATATACCCCCCCCCCCTTTTATGTGTGAAGGAAGATTTTTATTAAGAAAAAAAGGAATTAGGGCTTGTGTTGGTGTTGTCCGACCCCCCCCCCCCCCCCTCCTGTGCGGCGTGAAGCTGGCAGCGACCACCCCAACGGCGTGACACCGGTAGTCTCCACCTTTCCCCCTCCGAAAAGACACCAGCGGCCTCCACCTTCCCCCCTCTGGTGTGACACCCACCTCCCCTCTCCTCCTTCCTCCGCTAATATCATCCACGAGTTCTTCCCAGCGGCGTGAGGCTAGGGTTTGTGGCGGCCCTACTCCTAGTCCCGAGAGATCCGACCTCCACCTTCCCCCCTCCCAAGAGATCCTCTCTAAGTTGAAATTAGGGCAGACACTTATCCTCTTTATATGTCTGAGGGACCGTCTAACGATCTACTTAAAAGTCCTTTGAGTATTAGAGGCCCATTCCTTAATGACATGCGCTGATTAGACAATAAGGCGACGACATTAGATACAGACAGCGCATTTTGAAATGTCTTGGTCTGTCTCGGCGATATAGGCAACATATCGATGAAATTGGAAACATCTCGATGACACAACTTGCTCTCACGCCAATCCATCATGGACTTAGACAATTCTTCAAGTCTTCTTAAATTTTCTTCAGAGAAGGATATCTCGACGACATGAGATATCTCAGCTACACTTGCACTCATGACAACATGAAGTCATACCAATGATGTCATCATGAAAATCTTGTTGACTTGAGGTCTTCTCGACGATGTCGTTGAAACAATCTTATCTTATCGATGATATCATCTTGATCACTCTGACTTCTTGTCGATATCGTCCTGTTCATCCCGACGATAAGGAACACTTCTGCCACAAACTATCTCCATGAGTTCTGCCTTAGTCTTCTCTACAACAAAGCTTCATTATAACGATGTCGTCGACATTGTCCGATACTTTAACTTAAGTCTTCTTGAGAGATTCATCTTCACAAAGATATCATTGTGTGATTCTTGTTGACACGACAATATTGTGACTTGATTAATTCTATTTGTTCTCATAATGATAACGTTGTTGGATCTGTAGGCGCCCTTAGAGGGGGGGGGGGTGAATAAGGGTTTTAAAGTTTTCGAGATTATTAGAGAAAATAATTCTCTGATGCTACCGCCAGCGGTAGTGTTACCGCTCGGCGTTAGCGACTGCAAAAATACTTTTACATTAGAACAATGAAAATCACTGAGTACGAATCATAGATGAAGAAACAAACATATTTTCATTAAATAATTAAGATTACAAAATCTTTTCCCAATGACGCTTGGAAAAAGGCGATGAATGAAAATCTCTTTTATTTTTCTATACCGACCCTTCTCCCAAGGACCGGTTGGCTTTAACCTATCTCTCCCAAGATAAGGCCTCAAGCTGCTCTAGCCAATCTATCACCAGAAAGGCCTTAAGCACCCTCTAGATCTACTCCCTAGATCTAGTCGTCAACACAAGGCGAATTACTTCCTAAGTCCTACCCAGACCTAGTCGCCGTGTGGCAAATTTTTCTACTGAATACAAAGGTAGAATAAAAATAAAAATACAAATATATATGAAACTCCCTCAAAAGAAGAACTTGATGTTGATGTAGATGTGATCGTATCGTCTTCAAGTTCTTTACGTTCACGAACGTTGATGGAGTTCTTCGGGCTGCTTGGAGAAGGCTCTCACGAGTGCTCTGAATATATGCCTTTGATTCGTTCTATTTCAGCAAGCCATAATGGAGGAAGCATCCCTCTTTAAATAGATTCGTCATCTACCGCTTGCGCTAGTACTACCGCCCCGCGCTAGACACACGACACGCACATGGATCGTGTCAGTTAAGGCAACTTCTGAGCGCAAACGGTTGGACCAGCCTAGCGTACCACGGTATCAATAACGCTCCGCGATAGCGAGATAGCCTTCCTTCAGCCAATATATCCTTCCATATTTTCCCCTCAATCAACTGCAGATGGGAGGTTTCCAAAATCTACTGCCGGGCGGTATACATAACGTGCCGCGGTAGAGCTTGTAATTCATCGAACCCAATTTCGTCAAACGGGCTTCTTGATTCGTCGATCTCCAATTCTTCGAACAGGAACTAGCGCAAGCGGTAGTGCTAACGCTCTATGGTAGAGCGTGCATTTCATCAAATTCTAGTTTGTCAAACGCTAATTTCATTTCATCGAATGCCAGTTCCATTCTCAGCAGTTTCCTTCTCAGCGGTTGTTAACGCAGGGCATTAACAACAAACGCCAGCGTTAGCTCTCTTTTCAGTATGATCAAATACCTGCATACTATAGTACCTGTACACTTTAAACGCAAAACAAGTATGATCAAATATAATAGGATTTGTTATTATCAAACCAAGAGATGCGGAAAGCATGTTCCAACAAACTCCCCCTTTTGATAATAACAAATCCCTTTAGAAAGAAATAGTTCAAGAGATAGGAATTGTGTTTATTACAAAGGATAAGCATGAAATTTAAGAAATGTGCATATACTCCCCCTAAATGAATGCTCCCCCTAAGTGAATACTCCCCCTAAATGAATTCTCCCCCTACAACAAAACTTCCTATGAACTTAACTCCCCAAACATGTGAATTTCTTTCAAATTTATTCTCCCCCTTTTGGTATTATCAAAAGAGGGTGGAGAGAAAGTCTAACATTAATGTGTGCAATAACAGTGTATATAGGGAATGATGATGATGAAGAAGAAACTACTTGTTGGGAAAAACGTATTCATGATCGAGCGTACAAATAGTAGAGGGGTGGAAAGAATGATGAAATATATGTTTGAAGTGAACATCTATATAAGAATGGTGAAGCATTGTAGATGATTAAGAGTTTTGGTCATAAAAAAATAGATGTTGTAGCAATATAAGTACACAAAATGATTTCAGTTGCAACATAGCCATACACTTGGTGAAAACGGAAATATTCGTGATTGAGCAAAAGGAGAGAGTAGTACAGCGGAAAAAATATATAGGATAAGCGTGAAAGAATATTAATGAAAAATACTCACTTGCCTTTTTAAATTAATTTTAAGAGGTGTAGTACTTGTTTAAGTGAGATGCAATGTTGTGTGATAAGTACATGTAAGAAATAAGCATAAAAAGTAGGCAAGAAGGAATGCAAAAAAATAATACAAGGTTAGAAATATTAATATTTTTGTTATAGTTTGACCATTTCAACAATATCTCTAGACTCTTCACATTTGAGCATTTTAACTTTTGAAAATTTTCATAAGAAATAGGCAAGCATGATTTAACATATTCAAAAAGATAATGACCACAATGTGACCAATTCATATTTCAAATAAAGAAAACATTGTAGAAATCATGCATTGCTATCCAGTGCTTTTACTTAAGGTATTAGAGAATTATGTAGTCTTGCATTAGGATCCAATTCTCATGAGTAGAAGTTTTATGAAAAACAATGATGTGTGCAAAAGGTGTTTTGATAAAAGTATACAAGTGAAATAATCAAAACACATAACATATGTAATGAAATAGTAACAACAATATTATGATTGTAATCTTATAATTACTTTCACACATCACATCTAGAATAAAATTTCAAAGCACACAACATAAGTACAACTACCAAGGTGCTTCGCCCACACAATGCTCATTAAGACTTATCAGGGAGCGAAGTAGTGCTTGGGGGATGTCATAAGCATTTTTTATTGGATTTTATTTTTCGTGATCCGGTGTACAAATAGAAGTGATAAAAAGGAATATGTTTGCACAAGACACTTTACAATTCTTACCAAGGTGCTCATCCTCACAATGCTCATTAAGACTTATCAGGAGGGTGAGTAGTTCTTGGTGGAGTTATCATTGGCATAATATTAATTATTATTTTTTTGTTTTGGCCAAAAGTCTCCGAATTCACTTTATGTTGCAAACATTTATATTATTGAAATAACACTTCTATGTGTGCAAGAAATTTATTGTTTGAATGAATGTGTAGGTAATTTAGACATACAACTTAATGTGTTAAAATTATCCCACTACACAATCAAGCAAGACTAAGATTTTGAGCACATGTAGATTACCAAAAAATAGTGAGTGTATGAATCATTGATTAACATAGAACATTACTCATACTTAAATGTATGCTAGGCAATCATATAAAATTTTCTATAGACTATTTCATTGCACATAATCAGATTATGGTCAAGGCATGAAGATAAAACAATGTTTAGAAAATTTGAAATTAAAATTAGACATTGAAGACTATCTTTAAGTGTATGCCAAAAACAATTTTGACCATTTTGAAACAAAAAATAACTAAGATGTTTGCACTTGTGAAACATTATAGTCAAACTAAAATTTTGTAAAGAGATAAAGCAAAACAAATAACAAAAACACATTTTTGATTTATTTTATAGTTTGTTTTGTTTTTAGAATTTTAAAAGAAAAATAACAGGAGCTGAAAAATAAAGATAAAAAAGAAACTTGGACATTCTGAAATACCCTCTACCGCCAGCGGTACCAATCTATCACCGGGTAGTAGTGACAGAACTCAAATTTTTGGGGAGAACGTGAAAGTTTTCAGAATTTTTCTTTTGAATATATTTGTGCAGATTAGTGACAATGTAGTTCAGCAAAGAAATCAGACATATGCATACAAAAAAATGCGGATTTTGCATGTTTAAGCTAATATGTCAAAACACCAAATTCTAGTCAAAGGTGTCATAATACACTTTCAAAATACTTGTGTTTTTCACATGCATGAGAGTTCAGAAATAGATAATATGAAAAACATAAGATAACATGTTTGAGCACAAATATGAATGAGTGAAATGATCATAAATAAGTGAAATAATATTCATGCAATGTATACAACATAAGTATGTCTAAGATAAGATACCCTATCAACATGTCTACACTCTAGCCCCGTACTAAGTGATGGATGGGCATGAGGAGCTGCACGCATGTCGTAGGTTGGGGTGTTAATCCCACATGCATACAAAAGACAACGCTCACCCTAACACTCTTTCCCCCCAGTGCCTCACAAGGCCCCACTAGAACCCTTCCCGATTAAGGATAAGACATGACTTAGCGGTTAGGTTTCTAATGCACACAATCCTACGCCCTCGCTATAGTGAGACACATAATGTGGTTGAATGATCTTGGGCATACTAAGCATTTAATCTTATGGAAACATATTATAAACAATGGCTTCTATACGAGATTGATTGCAAATTAAATTTGATTTTAAAGCACATAGTTATTATGAATTTTAACTTTCAATTGTTCGTCTTTAAGATTGATTCATAATGGCAATAAAAAACATATCTAGCATGGATGATAATATTTATTAGTTGATAATGCTAGATATTATGAGTTTGAATGTAATGTTGTGCCATGAAGTTAAGTGATATAATGTTGCATGCATTCAACAATAGCATTTCAAATTTTAGACATAGAATGAAGTGATGATTTCATTTAATTTATTCTTATTGATATATAGTAGTTTCTATGGTCATCATATAAATGAGATACATGCAAAACATAATTGATTCATATAATGATCATGATCACAAACTATTTGATGGAATCAATAGGATCTTTTGTAGATTTTTAATATTTAAATTAGAAGATCATTTGATTTTGCATGATTATTATACATGATCATGAATTTTAACACATAGAAATTATATACTCAACATTGCCTATTCATAATGATGTAAGTGAAATTTATAAGGCAAATCATATTCATCCTTTTCAAATTATTAACGAGACATATTTTAAGGTGAAAATGAGTGTAAATATAAAGAGAAAATATTTTTGGTTATTTAGAAATTAATATTTAGATAGCGCAAGGGTATTAAATAAATAAATAAAACTTGCGTATTTTACTCATTCAGCTTAAGACCACAAAAAAACTCCTTTTTAAATCCATTTTTTGATAATTATTTCATTAGTCTTGATAATATCATATAATAAATTTAGTTTTCACATTTTATAAGACTTTTATATGAAATGGATTTAGAAGGATAAAAATAAAAGGATAATTTGATCACTTGAAAAAATAATGACTTTTTATTCAATTTCATCCAATCTGATTTATTTATGAATTTTGGCTTAAATTTATTTATCAATTTTGGCAAATGATTGGACACTAATAAATGAGAGATTTAGGTATCCAAAGAGGACCGTGAGTGAGGTTCCTTTGGGTACCCAAATACAACGTGTTTGCTTTTGGGGAGATGGAATTGAATGGGCCCTTTTGATTTGAGTTTGTGTTTCATCTTTAACATTGGGTCTGTTGCAGTTGGGGAACACTTCAGGTCAGGGTTCGTCGAACGGCGTTCGACGAACGGAGAAGTGTTCATCGAACTCCGCCTGAGTTTGTCGAAAGGCGTTCGACGAACAGAGGAGAGTTCGTCGAACGGGTTCTTAATTACTCCCGTCTCAGCGGATGTTGTTGTTGAATCTTCTCAGCAGTTCGTCGAACGGCGTTCGACGAACGGATGAGGTGTTTGTCGAACACAGGCTCAGTGTTCGATGAACGAAGTATACATGCCGTCCTAGCGGGTATACTTGATCTGTCTCAGCGGATGTACATGCCGTCTCAGCGGGTATTCTTGAACCGTCTCAGCGGTTATACTTGCATTGTCTTAGCGGTTATTCTTGAACCATCTCAGCGGTTGTTTGTTCTGAGCCCGGTTTGGTGCCCTATTTAAAGGGTGCATAACCCTGGTTTAGGGTTAAGAAGAGCATTAAGAGCAAAAGGAGTGAGAAGTGCTTTTGATGGCGGTTCCTCTATTCTTGTTTGAAGACGGTTGAGTGAGGTAGGATCGGTCTTGATCCTTGTAACCTTGTAAGCTGTAATCCATTTTGGTGAATAGAACATAGCAAAGAGGAAGGGGAGAGAGGACGTATCCCGGATTGGGGTGAACCTCTGTAAATCTGTGTGCCTTCTGTGATTGATTTGTGTTCTTTGTGAATTATTTTTCTTTCGAATTTCTCGTCTTGGCACACCCTATTTCTTTACATTTGGTATCAAAGCGAGGTTCCTTGATCCCAGAAATGGGTTCTGGCGGTGTGCGGATTGAGATCGAGAAGTTTGACGGAAGTCGTTTTGATCTATGGAAGATGAATATGGAGGATATGTTGATTGATCGAGATTTATGGTCTGCGATTGAAGACGATCCTCCTGTTGCTAAGGTTGGGGAGAAGGATGCGAGCACATCGAAGGGAGAATATACAGAGGCGACTGCAGCAGTTGCAGTGGAGGCTACAGCCTGGACAAAAACCGATCGAAAGGCCAAGGGCCTGATCCGGTTATTCCTTGCAGATTCAATCTTGACTAACGTCATGGAGGAGACTTCATCACAAAGTCTGTGGCATAAGTTGGAATCGCTTTACCAGAGCAAGTCCCTGGTAAACAAATTTCTATTGAGGAAGAAGTGGTGTAAACTTTGAATGCATGAGGGCGATTCATTTTCAGAGCACTTGACTCAATTCAATACCATTGTGAGTCAGTTAATCTCGATTGGTGAGAAGAACTCAGATGAGGATAGAGCCATCACCTTGTTGTGCTCGCTGCAAGATTCATGGGACAATCTGGTTGTCGTGATTGGGGGAGTGGAGACAAGGAACTGTCATATGATACAGTATGTGCAACTCTTTTATCTGAGGAGACAAGGAGAGGAGGTTCTAAGGTGATGAGCAAAGGTGCTTTGAGTGTATCCATATCCCATCCTCAACATAGGGAGAGCAAGCATGGTGGATCTCGAGATAAGTCTCGAGGTATATCCAAGACCCAGGAGAGGGAGAAGGGTAAGAATCCTGTTCGGTGCTGGAAGTGCAATGAGACTGGTCATGTGAAGTCTGAATGCCCGAACAAGGCCGTTCAGAACAAGGAGACACCGACAACTTCTTGTACGAAGAAGGAGGGCGACGGCGGTGACATGTACATCGCTGCCGCGTGCGTTGCTCAGAGAGATTCTGATATGTGGTATATAGACACAGGAGCATCATACCACATGACCCCTCATAGGCACTGGTTCTGTGAGTATGAGAGGTTTGATGGTGGAGATGTCATGCTGGGAGATGATTCTGCTGTGTAGATTATTGGGCGTGGCAAGGTGATGTTGAAGTTGTCTAATGGAATCACAAGGACTCTTCCTAATATGATGCACATTCCAGGGATGAGCTGGAATGTAATCTCGGTGGGTTCCATGGTTGATGCAAGAGTGCACTTCAACTGTGACAAGCAATCTTGCAAGATGACAAGAGGGGCAATGGTGATTGCCAGTGGAGTTAGACATGGAACTCTGTATACTCTGCTTGCTGATATAGTGGTTCCAAGTGGGGCTCTTATCTCTAAGAGCCAGGATGTTGACCAGGAGGAGGTGTCCAGGCTGTGGCATCATCGTCTTGGGCATATCAGTGAGAAGGGGATGTTGGTCGTGGCATCTGGTCAGATGGTGGAAGGGGTGACGGAGTGCTCCACATGCTTTGGGTTCTGTGAGCATTGCCTATTTGGCAAACAAAACAGGGTAAGCTTTCATGGGATGGGCACGAGGGCAACTGAAGTGATGGAGTTAATTTACAGTGATGTGTTTGGGCCAACTCCAGCTCCATCTCTTGGCGGCGCAAGGTACTCTGTGTCCTTTACTGATGACCTCTCACGTTATTCCTGGATCTATTTTCTCAGGTCCAAGTCAGAGGTTCTGGACAGGTTTAAGGAATTTAAGAACCTGGTGGAGAACTAGTTGGAGAGAAAGGTGAAGGTTCTCCATTCTGACAATGGAGGGGAGTACTGCTCTGATGCTTTTTAGCGGTACTGCACTGAGCAGGGGATTGCACGGCAGAAGACCACACCGTACACTCTAGAGCAGAATGGAGTGTCGTAGAGGCTGAACCGAACCTTGATGGAGAAGGCCAGGTGCATGCTCAGTTGGGCAGGTTTGGGGAAGGAGTTCTGGGCTGAAGCAGTGGCGACTGCAAATTACCTGAAGAACAGGTCCCCTACATCTGCTGTGGAGGGGTGTACACCTTTTGAAGCCATCTTCAAGAGAAAGCCAAATTTGTCCTATGCTCGTGTGTTTGGGTGTGATGCATATGTTCACATTCCAATGGAGAAGAGGGGGAAGCTTGATGTTAAATCTGAGAAGTGCATCTTTGTGGGTTACAAAGAAGGCATAAAAGGGTATAAGCTTTGGAACCCTGTGACCAGGACTGCAATATTCAGCAAGGATGTGGTGTTTCATGAAACCAGTCCACAGGAAGACACACAAGCTGAGAAGGCTAAAGGAGCAGAGGAAGAGACAGTGGTGGTGGAAGGAAGTTTTGAGAAAGAAGCTGCCATTGTTGGGGCTGAACCTGATTCTGAATCAGATGATTTGGGGGTGGTGAGAAGTGCTGATGAGTCAGATGATGAAGCTGAGTAAATTCCACTTCTGAGGAGATCGACAAGGGAAAGAAGGGCACCAATGAGATATCCCCAATGTGCAGTGGTTGCACAATGTTGCCTGAGTATGCTTGGTAAAGATCCAATCTCTGCCAGAGATGCTAGATCAAGGGCTGATTCAAATCAGTGGGAGCTAGCCATGGTGGATGAAATGGAGTCTCTGAGGAAGAATCAGACCTGGTGTCTATGTAAGCTTCCAAAGGGGAGGAAGGCCATTGGAAGTAAATGGGTTTTCAAGCAGAAGGTGAAGGGTGATGGCTGAGGCGCAAATTTTAGCACACTGTTATAGGCGGTAGTAAGACTGCGGCACGAAACGACAGTGTACCGATCGTTCAAGTAATATAAAATGAGGAGTAATCCACGAGTATCGAATCTCGAAGGAACACAGTAAGGTGGAGTTTACTCTTGAGGAGGACTTGAGATCGAAGTCCTCAAGGTCGGATGGATTGCGGAAGCGGGGGTTTTGGATTGTGGAAATAAAGAGAAAAATACTACAACTACTCTTATGCAATGCCGCTATACAATGCTTCGCTAGGCGGGATGGAGACTACGTAGGCCTTGAGCGCGCTACTTCGTTAGGGTGGATGGACGAGTGGGTAGACGGAATGAGGTTCGCAAGCACCTCTTCGACAAGCACGTCACTAGAAATTGCTAGTGCGGCACACGATCATGACGGCGGAATGGAAAAAAGGTGACGGCGCTCCTCATACACACATATGAACAAAATATAATCTCATAAACATGAAATTAACATTACAAAGCAAGATTCATAATGCACATCATCAATACATAAGAGATTTAGTTACATTCATCAAAACAAAAGGGAAGAGCGCAAGGAATCGACCGAATCCGAAGTCTTGTTGAAGATTCACGGTTGGAATCGCTGGGTTGTCAGTCCGCGTACAAGCTCGGTCCTCAACTGCGTCCGGGGTAGAGAAGGTTGTCACTACCCTCCAATGGCCCGTCTTCTTCGTCTCACGATCTGGACACGACCTAGCTCTCTTCTCCTTGGATCTTGATGGATGTAGGGTTGAATCCCTCTCCTTAGAGCTTGAGGATGATGGAAGAGGCCCAAGGGGACGAAACCTCAGTGGAAGTGGCGAAAACGGCGCAGCTGTATGGCGTGTACAGTCTCCACCTTTTAGGTTGAAAGCTGCAGCTTTTATAGAAACAGATCAGAAAATTGGCCACGCACGGTCGAACGCACGACCGTGCGTGACCCGTGCAAAACTTAAGCGCAACAGTCGTGCCAGAGAAGGAGGAACGCACACGTGCGTTTTACTTACGCACGGGCGAGTCAGTCCGTGCGTCAAAATGCAAGGGTAAACTCTGAGGCTCCATTTTGTCGGCCATCAGGAGCGCACAATCGCAGTCGACCGTGTGTCAAGAAAAAAACACAACCGTGCGATTCATGCAGACATGATTTCAGACACAATGGAGATCAGCCCCAATTCACACCCCGAGCACGCGCTGGGAATACACTTCCAGCAGCAACAAAAATAAGGAAAATACAATGGGGAGCACAAAGTGCTTACCCCCAACAATTAAAGTGCGCACTTGCACACAATAACGTGCATAAATATGTGCTTAAAATAAAAGCATGAATAAAGAGAATATGGACAAAAACTGAAGTACAAATGCAGGAAAACTAGCCTAGATGAGTCCGAAAATGTGTATATAATTGGGAATCATCACACCCCCAGACTTACCTGTTTGCACGTCCCGAGCAAACAACTCCTAAGCAAGCGGGAATATGAAATAGCTAACTTAAAATTACAAAGTAGAATACCATGCGAAGTCGCATGCTCATTCAAGTATAAGAATACTAGAGAAGGTTCCTAATTATACACAAAGTTTATGAATTTCTAAAAGAATAAATTCATGTTACTTCTACTCAAAATGAGAATCACGGTGAATCATCCGGTCACACATATGGAGAAAGTGAAATAATTGCTGAGATAAGCATTGCCTAAGTCGAGATTCCGGACAAACTCCACCGAAATCCATCGGTCTCGGAGACCATAAGCTCACCCATTCACATTCTCTCCACGACACTAGATTGGTTCATAGCGCGAGTCGGTAGGACTTTAGGTTTTAAATGGGGCTTGGGTTAAGGTGAGGTAAACAAAGATAAAAACGACGGCTCAAACACTAAACCCAAATGAGCTTTTAAAACAACTCCTCGCACACCAACATCAAATGCACGTACACCACACCCCCAGACATAGATTTTTGCAACATGGGTGTGTGCACCGCCTACTCTTATTCATCAATATACACAGATTTTCAATTTAGCTTATCTTTTTCTTTTTCTTTTCCCTTTTTTCCATTTTTCTTTTCTTTTCTTTAATTTTAGCACATTTTGGCAAGTAAGCATAGCCACATTTTTCACAAAATAAAACACCACATCAACACCCCAATTATGGAAATGATAAGAAATAAAAACTGAAACTCAAATTTGGGAGTGTGACTAGGATTGGCTTTTAGGCTTTGGTGAGATAGAGGTGGGGTTGAATCAAAGAACGGGTAGGCACAACTTGGCTAACGAGGGCAAGATGATAGGAATGGCACAAAAGCTCAACCAGGCCAAAATGAAGGCCTACGTCATTCTCGCACACTAGAACTATCTTATGTCAATGCTTCAAGAATCGCTTGGGGCAAGTTCTTAGCCACCGAGAAAGATTATCTTTCCTCCCGGCTTGAGCAATACATATCTAACAAACATTTAAACACATTCCTATGCTACCGTTTGATTCACACCGGATTCATAATTTGAGTAGAGTAAACAATATTTATACTAATAGAAATGCATAAAGCTAATTGTATAAGAAGAAATCAAATCTACATGAATCCCTATACTCACATGAGTACTTGACTATAATCACCGGAGTCAACATTTTATTCCACCACATAATTTAAAAGCTAGCACAGTCATCTTCACATTTACAAACAGGAATGATTTATACTCGTGACGCACTAAAGGTTAAGTACACGCTCAAGTTGGTGCTTTGTGTGCAAACAAAATGAACAAAATGATTCTTAGATAAATACACTTCTAGCATGCTAAATAACTGTTCTCGTGAGTGGGTACACAAAAGGTCTCCCCCAGACTTAAACTATGCATTAAGATATTATAAAACAAAGTTAGGGGAAGATAGTACCCAATGCTCAGCAAGTAAGCATTCCGAAAGCCTGTAGTGAAGATCTACGAAGAGTCACGACCACCGCCTTCACAAATAAAAAATACCTGCAAAGGGTGGTCTCCGCACAAGAAAACTAAAATAACATAAAACTAACTAGTTTTTGCAGGTGATAAATTAAAAGACAAGAAAAAGTAAGATAACTTCTGGGGTTATTGTCTTCCCAGCACGACTTATTCAGGAAGGCGGGGGTCTTAGCTAATGGGAGTATGGATAGAGAAGTGAACAGGCAGCTGTTCTAATATCCGTGTCGGTAACGGGTACCGATACGGTGATAAAACAGCTACCCCTCTACCTGAATAATAATACCTGCTCCTCACAGGTAGGGGGAAAAGGAAGTAAGAAAAGGAGGATGAATCCTCACTCAACTCACCAAAACTATCCTTGCCCAGCAAGGTGTCATCAACAGGGAGGTAGCGGATGGGGAATACAATACATGGCATGTCCCCTGTGGAGGGGGGATCAACCTCCTCACACAAAGAGATGTGTACACAATTGACTTGGGCAAATTGCACCAAGTCCCCCAGCATGACCTGTGCTGACTCAACCTGCATAGGCTCAGAAGAAGAAAAAGGTGGGTCAAGAAATAAAGGAGAAGAAAAACTTAAATAAACATCAAAAAGGGGGGTGCTCCCGGACTCACTCCCATCAGGTTGGGGAAGTAAAATAATGTTGGCATTGTCATCAAAGCCACAAGGTTCGGCGGGATCGACAGTGACCATGCCTAACATTTGGACTTCCTCCACTAGTGGTGAGGAAAACTCCTCTTCAGCCAGAAGGTTGTCCTCCTCCATAGGAGCAGGCACACTTAGATCACCAGCCTCATCATGCGACCCATCTTCAACAATGTCGTCAGAGACAAATGTAGTAAAATGCACAATAGTGGGAGGAATAGTTCTTGGATAAAAGTCAAGCACCGATTCCTCACAAAGAATCGAATCTATGCATTGTGATATATGTACAGGGGAGATGGGCTCAGCCATGTCAGTGCCTAGATCAGCCACACAACTGGTGACTGTGTCCATGCCATAACCTTCAAAATGTGAAGGTGACACAGACACATAACCTGATCTTGAAGGCGTGCCGCCAGAGTTAGGATTCGGGACAATCCGGATATCCGGCTCGTCATCCTCGTCCAATTGGCGAAGATACTCGGCACAGTCCTTCAAAACATGATCCGTGCTCTGACAAAACAAGCACTACTTTGCGGGCTTCTTTGGCACAGCAGGTGCTGAGGGCGAAAAGAAGTATGACGGTAAAGGCGCAGCAGAATAGCCATAGGACTTCCGCGCAACATATGGAGTACCAGACGAAGTCGTTGCTCCATATGTTGGGACAGGAGTGCTAAGGCTACTATCTCCCTTAGGACATCTATCATTAGCATGAGAGATATCTCCACAAAAATGGCAATGAATATTAAACGAAGCCCACATATTGCGAAGATAAAATGATTCAAAAAGAAAACACTATTGTGCAAAATAATACACCTAACAAAAATTTACTTAACAACCTAATAAAAACAGGAAAACATAATAAGAAGAAACAAAACAAAAGAATGCAATACACAAATGGAAGGGCTTCTCTCTCCAATTCTCCCTCTCCAGAAAACTCACACGTCTGTGTACCCCGGCAACGGCGCCAAAAACTTGATGCGCAAATCTTAGCACACCGCTATAGGCGGTTGTAAGAGTGCGGCACGAAATGGCAGTGTGCCGATCGTTCAAGTAATATAAAATGAGGAGTAATCCCCAAGCATCAAATCTCGAAGGAACACAGTAAGGTGGAGTTTACTCTTGAGGAGGACTTGAGATCAAAGTCCTCAAGGTCGGATGGATTGCGGAAGCGGGGGTTTTGGATTGTGGAAATAAAGAGAAAAATACTACAACTACTCCGATGCAATGCCGCTATGCAATGCTTCGCTAGGCGGGATGGAGACTACGTCAGCCTTGAGCGCGCTACTTCGTAAGGGCGGATGGACGAGTGGGTAGACGGAATGAGGGTTGCAAGCACCTCTTCGACAAGCACGCCACTAGCAATTGCTAGTGCGGCACACGATCATGACGACGGAATGGAAAAAAGGTGACGACGCTCCTCATACACACATATGAACAAAATATAATCTCATAAATATGAAATTAACATTACAAAGCAAGATTCATAGTGCACATCATCAATACATAAGAGATCTAGTTACATTCATCAAAACAAAAGGGAATAGTGAAAGGAATCGACCAAATCCGAAGTCTTGTTGAAGATTCACGGTTGGAATCGCTGGGTTGTCAGTCCGCGTCCAAGCTCGGTCCTCAACTGCGTCCGGGGTAGAGAAGGTTGTCACTACCCTCCAATGGCCCGTCTTCTTCATCTCACGATCCAGAAATGACCAAGCTCTCTTCTCCTTGGATCTTGATGGATGTTGGGTTGAATCTCTCTCCTTAGAGCTTGAGGATGATGGAGGAGGCCCAACGGGCGAAACCTCAGTGGAAGTGGCAAAAACGGCGTAGCTGTGCGACGTGCACGGTCTCCCCCTTTTAGGTCGAAAGCTGCAGCTTTTATAGAAACAGATTAGAAAATTGGTCACGCACGGTCGAACGCACGACCGTGCGTGACCCGTGCGAAACTTAAGCGCAGCAGTCATGCCAGAGAAGGAGGAATGCGCCCGTGCATTTTACTTACGCATGGGCGAGTCAGCCCGTGCGTCAAAATGCACAGGTAAACTCTGAGGCTCCATTTTGCCGGCCATCATGAGCGCACGATCGCAGCCGACCGTGCATCAAGAAAAACACACGACCGTGCGTTTCATGCAGACATGATTTCAGGCACAATGGAGATCAGCCCAAATTCACACCCCGAGCACGCGCTGGGAATACACTTCCAGCAGCAACAAAAATAAGGAAAATACAATGGGGAGCACAAAGTGCTTACCCCCAACAAATAAAGTGCGCACTTGCACACAATAACGGGCATAAATATGTACTTCAAATAAAAGCATGAATAAAGAGAATATGGACAAAAACTGAAGTACAAATGCAGGAAAACTAGCCTAGATGAGTCCGAAAATGTGTATATAATTGGGACTCATCAATGACACTGTGGAGAAATACAAGGCAAGGTTGGTTGCAAAGGGATTCTCCCAGGTCGAAGGTGTTGATTATGATGAGATCTTCTCACCGGAAGCCAAGATGACGTCGATCAGACTGGTACTCTCTGTTGCGGTAGCGCATGATCTAAAGATCGAGCAGATGGATGTGAAGACGACGTTTCTTCACGGTGATCTGGAGGAGGAGATATTCATGAAGCAGACGGAAGGATTCGAAGCCAAGGGCAAGGAGGATCAGGTTTGCAGGCTGAAGAAGTCCCTGTATGGACTAAAACAATCTCTGAGAATGTGGTACCAGAAATTCGACACCTACATGCTGGAGTTAGGTTTTGAAAGATCGAATTTGGACCACTGTGTGTACATCCAGAGAAAGGGAGAGCAGTTCATTTTCCTGACACTTTATGTAGATGATATGCTACTGGTGGGCAATAGTGTCAGGATGATCCAACAAGTGAAGAAGCTTCTCAGCCAAATTCGAGATAAAGGATTTGAGGCCAGCAAGTGTCATCTTGGGAATGCAGATCTCCAGGTATCGAACCAAGAAGAAGCTTTGGTTGCAAAGGTACATTGAGGAGATGTTGAAGAAGTTCAACATGACGGACTGCAAGCTAGTGGGAGCACCAATGCCAGTTGGGTGCAAGTTATCTGCAGAGTTGATCCCTATGATACATGATGAGGTCGAGGACATGGAAAAGGTTCCTTATGCTAGTGTTGTGGGAAGCCTGATGTACGCCATGGTCTGCACTCGCCCTGACATTGCTCAAGCAGTGGGAGTGTTGAGATGGTATATGGCTACACCAAGAAAGGAACACTGGAACGATGTGAAGCGTGTGTTCAGGTATCTCCGAGGCACTTCGAATTACTCCCTATGTTTTGAAGGGGCTGGTGAAGGAAGAGTCCTGGACGTGGTTGGGCACGTGGATTCGGATTGGGGGGGTGATCTGGATAGCAGGAGATCCAACAGTGGGTACGCGTTCACACTGTTTGGTGGTGCAATCAGTTGGATGAGTCGGAGGCAATGCGTGGTGGCACTATCATCGACAGAGGAAGAGTACATGGCTCTTACTCATGCGAGCAAAGAGGCCATATGGCTGCGGAGGCTTTGTTTGGAGCTCGGGTTTGAGCAGGGGCCAGTGAAGTTGTGGTGTGACAGCCAAGGGGCTATTCAGCTAGCCAAGAATCCAGCCTTCCACGCTCGAACCAAACACATTGACATCCAATATCATTTCATCCGGGAGAGGGTGGAGAAGAAGGTAGTTCAACTGGAGAAGGTGGACACGATGGAGAACAGCCCTTATTTCCTTACCAAGGTGGTTCCTGTTGCCAAATTTCAGTGGTGTGCAACGGCCGTAGGGTTGAAGAGGAAGGTTGGAGGAGCAACTCTCGACGGAGGAAGATGCTCACCAAGTGGGAGAATGTTGGAGTTGGGGAACACTTCAGGTCAGGGTTTGTCGAATGACGTTCGACGAACGGAGAAGAGTTCGTCGAACTCCACCTGAGTTCATCGAACGATGTTCGACGAACGGAGGAGAGTTCGTCGAACGGGTTCTTAATTACTCCCGTCTCAGTGGATGTTGTTGTTGAATCTTCTCAGCGGTTCGTCGAAAGGCGTTCGACGAACGGATGAGGTATTTATCGAACGCAGGCTCAATGTTCGACGAACGAAGTATACATGCCGTCTCAGCAGGTATACTTGATCTGTCTCAGCGGATGTACATGCCGTCTCAGCGGATGTACATGCGGTCTCAGCGGGTATTCTTGAACCATCTCAGCGGTTATACTTGCATCATCTCAGCGGTTATTCATGAACCGTCTCAGCGGTTGATTGTTCTGAGCCCAATTTGGCGCTCTATTTAAAGGGTGCATAACCCTGGTTTAGGGTTAAGAAGAGCGTTAAGAGCGAAAGGAGTGAGAAGTGCTTTTGACGGCGGTTCCTCTGTTCTTGTTTGGAGACGTTTGAGTGAGGTAGGATCGGTCTTGATCCCTGTAACCTTGTGATGCAGCAAATCTCACACACCGCTATAGGCTGTGGCGAGACTGCGGCACGAAACGACAGTGTACCGATCGTTCAAGTAATATAAAACGAGGAGTAAATCCCCGAGAATCGATCTCGAAAGGAACACAGTAAGGTGGAGTTAACTATTGAGGAAGGACTTGAGATCGAAGTCCTTAAGGTCGGATGGATTGCGAAAGGGGGGTGATTTTGTTTGTGGAAAATAAAGGAAAAATACTACAACTACTCCTATGCAATGCCGCTATGCAATGCTTCGCTTGGCGGGATGGAAACTAGGCAGGCCTTGATCGCGCTGCTTCACTAGGCGGAGGGGCGAGTAGGCTAGCAGATGAGGTGAATAAGTGCGGAATCGAACTATGCAGGCCTTGAGCGCACTGCTTCGTAAGGCGAATGGATTACACGGGCCGCTATGCCATGCTTCGCTAGGCAGAAGGAAGAGTAGGCTTGCAGATGGAGTGGGTCACACCGGCGGAATGAGGGTTGCAAGCACCTCGTCAACAAGCACGCCACTAGCAATTGCTAGTGCGGCACACCAACACTCACACCACATTCTCCACTAAATCACACCTCATACACACTTATAAACAAGATGATTTCATATAAATGAAATAACATTACACACATGGTTTATAGTGCTCATCATCAAAAGATAGAGAAATCCTACCCTAAATAACAAATCAAGAGGAAAATGAGTAAAGGAATCAACCACGTCCGAAGCCTTGTTGGGATTCACGGTAGGAATCGCTGGGTTGTCAATCCACGTCCAAACTCGGTCCACAATTGCGTCCGGGGTAGAGGAGGGCTGTCAATTCCTCCCAATGACCCGTCTTCTTCGTCTCACGACCCGATCTACTCCGATACACGATCTCCTTGCTTGGTATTGATGTTCTTTCGGCTAGAATCCTCTCCTTGAAGGCTCTTGGATGATGGAGGGTGAAGGAGAATGAAGAGCCCCTGAAAACGGCGCTGAAAAAGACCTAAAATGCGGATTAGGGCGGAAGAATTCGCGAAAACGCGTATTTATAGAGAGCAGAATTTTGAACGGGCACGATCAGTGGCGCACGACCAGTGATCGTGCGTGAAGGAATGCCAGTGATAGTGCGCGAAGAACTTGTAGCATAGTCCCGGACTGCAAAATGGCGCACGATCAGTGGCGCACGACTAGTGGTCGTGCGCACTATATCCAGTGGTTGTGCGAAGTGCCGGACAGGCCCATTTTAAGTGAGAATTAATGCACGATCAGTGGCGCACGACCAGTGGTCGTGTGCACTAATGTCCAGTGCTCGTGCGCAGTGTTCCTATGCAGTTTTTGCGCCCCGGAACACTCGCACAACCCCCGTGTCAATATGAAAGATCGTCGGGCCACGCAAATGGGCATTCCACACATTCTCAAATATAGAAATTAAATTGCAACATACAGCATGAGTAAGATAATCATGAAAATACACCGAAACAGGCCTAAAAGTGCACATAGCATGGAATATCAAATATGAATGAAAACATGCCTAAAATGTAGCGAAAAGACTAGATAATCGGCCCAAATGAGTCCAAAAATATGTATATAATTGGGACTCATCACCTTGTAAGCTGTAATCCGTTTTGGTGAAAAGAACATAGTAAAGAGGAAGGGGAGAGAGGACGTAGACCGGATTGGGGTGAACCTCTGTAAATCCGCGTGTCTTCTGTGATTGATCTGTGTTCTTTGTGAATTATTTTTCTTTCGAATTTCTTGACTAGGCACACCCTGTTTCTTTACAGGGTCTCCATTCAAATCTTGGTTTAGAGTTGTTCTTGTACATCGAATTTCCATTGTGATTATCTTTCCTTTGAAAATTATAATTGAAATTATCATTTATAGTAAATTTGTGTAATTTCAATTTTAAGTTGCGAGAAACATGATTTTGTAAATAATGATGATTTGGTTTTGGATTCACAAAATTTTTTGTTTCTTATTCCCATTATTAGGTTTAGTTAAGATATTTATATTTGTATGCAACTTGCTTTTAGATATAGCTTGATATTCTGAGTTTGTATGTTGTGAATTCATAATTTTTATAAGCAAGTTGATTTTTGATTTTAATTCATCATTTTTGGCCTTAAGATTATCCCTAGCTTTATTATAAGCTATTGTGCTATTTTTAAGAGTGGAGACAATTGAGTCAATATGAGTTTGATAATTATTTCTAAATTCATCAAATGTTTCATCCATCTCTTTGATTTCAATTTTATAACTTTGGCACGTAGCACAATTACCTTTTAAAGATGAATTTTCTAAAGATAATTTTTCATTATGTTATTTTACAAAAATAAATTCTTTTTGAAGTTCCTGGTATTTTACTTTAATATCATTACAATCAAAACAAAGTTTTGAGATTTCAATTTTAGAGCAAGATGGAGAAGCCGCATCACTTTTTGAT
Source organism: Dactylorhiza incarnata (assembly GCA_033032865.1). Lineage (NCBI taxonomy): Eukaryota > Viridiplantae > Streptophyta > Magnoliopsida > Asparagales > Orchidaceae > Dactylorhiza > Dactylorhiza incarnata. The sequence goes on along the minus strand of JAWHQI010000124.1, from coordinate 930,023 downwards.
TTTGAATTAGCTTTTAATCTTTTATTTTCTAAACGTAAATTTTTATTAGCCATTTTTAATCTCTTAATTTTACGTTTAGCACTTTGTAGTATATGTAATGCGTAAATGGAATATGTCATAAAAGAAGAAGAAATTGATTTACTTACATTACTGTCGGAAGAGGCAAGATTTGAACAAATAGTTCCTTTGGCATCTTTTTGGCACTCCACTTCCAAAGATAAGATTTCTTCTTCTCTTCCACTTGATGTGCACTCCATGGATCCGTCATGAGAGGAGCTCTCTTGAAGACTTGTGAAAGCTTGCATATTCTCCGGTTCTTGTGATTGTTCGGTACCTACAAAAGGAGAATCATAAGTTCTTTCAAAAAAGTTCCAAATCTAATATGCGGCAGGAAGAGTATAAATAAGTTTGAAGATATTTTGATCTAACACACAAAATAGACTATTTGTAGATTTTGCATTTAAAACCATTTCGTTTCTATTTAATACGCTAGGTGGCTCTTCAATTGTAATATTCCAAACTTTTTCATCTAAAGCCTTAAGAAAATATTCCATTAATATTTTCCACTCTTTATAGTTTTCGCCCAAAAATAAAGGTGGTGCTAAAGATTTTTCATTTAATGAAAATTCATCTCCTCTAGTGGAAGCGAGATCATGAGGCGCCATTATTCCCGGTTGTGAAGCCATTTTTGGAATAACCTAGCTCTGATACCATTTGTTGGATCTGTAGGCGCCCTTAGAGGGGGTGGGGGTGAATAAGGGTTTTAAAGTTTTCGAGATTATGAGAGAAAATAATTCTCTGCTGCTACCGCCAGCGGTAGTGTTTCCGCTCGGCGTTAGCGACAGTGAAAATACTTTTACGTTAGAACAATGAAAATCACTGAGTACGAATCATATATGAAGAAACAAACATATTTTCATTAATTAATTAAGATTACAAAATCTTTTCCCAATGACGCTTGGAAAGAGGCGATGAATGAAAATCTCTTTTTGTTTTCGATACCGACCCTTCTCCCAAGGACCGGTTGGCTTTAGCCTATCTCTCCCAAGATAAGGCCTCAAGCTGCTCTAGCCAATCTATCACCAGAAAGGCCTCGAGCACCCCCTAGAACTACTCCCTAGACCTAGTCGCCAACACAAGACGAATTACTCTCTATGTCCTACCCAGACCTAGTCGCCGTGTGGCGAATCTTTCTACTGAATACAATGATAGAATAAAAATAAAAATACAAATATATATGAAACTCCCTCAAAAGAAGAACTTCATTTTGATGTAGATATGATCATATCGGTCTTCAAGTTCTTTGCATTCACGAACGTTGTTGGAGTTCTTCAGGATGCTTGGAGAATGCTCTCACGAGTGCTCTGAATATATGCCTTTGATTCGTTCTATTTCAGCAAGCCATAATGGAGGAAGAATCCCTCTTTAAATAGATTCGTCTGCTACCGCCTGCGCTAGTACTACCGCCCCGTGGTAGACACACGACATGCACACGGATCGTGGCAGTTAAGGCAACTTCTGAGCGCAAACGGTTGGACCAGCCTAGCGCACCGCGGTATCACTAACGCTCCGCGATAGAGAGATAGCCTTCCTTCAGCCAATATCTCCTTCCATATTTGCCCCTCAATCAACTGCAGACGGGAGGTTTCCAAAAGCTACCGCCGGGCGGTAATCATAACGCACCGCGTTAGAGCAAGTAATTCATCGAACCCAATTTTGTCGAACGGGCTTCTTGATTCGTCGATCTCCAATTTGTCGAACAGGAACTAGCGCCAGCGGTAGTGCTAACGCTCCGCAGTAGAGCGTGCATTTCGTCGATTGCTAGTTCTTCGAACGCTGATTTCATTTCATCGAACGCCAGTTCCGTTCTCAGCGGTTCGCTTCTCAGCAGTTGTTAACGCGGGGAATTAACAACAAACACAAGCATTAGCTCTCTTTTCAGTTTGATCAAATACCTGCATACTATAGCACTTGCACACTATAAACACAAAACAAGTATGACCAAATACAATAGGATTTGTTATTGTCAAACCAAGATATGCGTAAAGCATGTTCCAACAATCATCGTGTGCACTTTGTGGTCACAATAATATCGTCGGATTGTTCATATTATCTCGACGATAACAATCATAAACTTTTTGCTGATCTCTGAGAGTAATCTCAATGATATATTCACTTATTCGACGATATGTCCAGTCCTTCTCGACGATTTTGGACTTAGAAAGATTAGAAAAGTAATAGACATATAGCCTATACTGTGCAGTAATAAATAAAGCATACCATCGAATACAAAGATCTTTTATCATTGACCTGAGCACTTCTTCAAATCAAGAACATTGATGGGCACTATTCCCAACAGTAGTGAAGTGCGTAAAACATAGGAATAACTTCTTATGATCCTAAAGGATTACTTGCATGTTTAGTGCTATAATTGAAGTCACCGTTTAATGTTTCTCCATAAACCCCATTTCACCCATCCTTGGAGCTCACTCAGACCTAAATACTAAGCCACATGCCCTAACCACACCACAACTCTTTGTTGAATACACATTCACCAAGTTACCCTTGGCTCAATTACATTTCCTAAACTTGGGAATGGACTTATCGTCCAGATATGTCTCTCTTATCGTCATATAATGAGATGGCCTAAATCATCCTTAAATGAGGTGTGTGTTAGGCTATCTAGGAGCTCATTTATTTGCTACCAACCACATCTATACTCTTGGGTGAAAAGGTGTGTGGACTAGCATGATCATTCATCAAATGACTAAACATGACTATTATTAACCTAAGTGTACATGCTTTTACATCATTCTAATTTGATCCTTTACATGTAAGGCAACTTGTGAAACCCTTAAGACCATCAATGTTTGTCATTATTATATGTGTAAATATCTGGTTATGATCACTAATTAACAAGTATCCAATGTTACCATTTATCAACCCAATAAGTGTGTTTACATTTTCTACATTTCAATCATGGTCAAGTTGCTTTGCTAAAATAAAAATGGACATGTACATATGGTGATAAAATAGTAAATTGGCATTATAAATATCGCATTTTTCTTGTATCAATTTGTAGTGGTGTCCTTCATAATTTTCATGCAAATGAATCAAGTATGCTACATGGATAAGCGCAAGATTTGCAAAATTTATAAACTAATTAAAACATTTCCAAATGTCGTAAATTTTTTACCAGAGGTCAATTATAACATGGTTAGTCCACAGTAAAAATTTTGGATTTTATTTCAACAAAAAAGTCATATTAATTTCATTAATATTGAAAGATTTGGGTTGATCTATAATACACCTAGAGGGGGGGGTGATTATGTGTTTTTGATGTTAATTGCTACTTTAAATGTTAGCTAACACAGTACAAAAACAACACATAAAAGCACACGAGATTTATAGTGGTTCCCTTCAAGACAACGTGTCAAGAGGTAGTCCACTGTCCCTCCCACCTATCTAGAAATGTGCTAGACTAGGAAACTTCTCCAAAATCTCGGATCACTTCTCACTAAGTAGATCTTACAACTCATGCTCACAAAGAACCCTACCAAACTCAAACTTTACAAGTCTGACAATAACTTAGATCTTCACCAAGACCCTACCAAACTCAGGCTCACAAAGAACCCTACCAAACTCAAATCTGTTACAAGATCATACAATATCAGGCTCACACAAGAACCCTAACAATACTCAGATCTGTCAGAAGATCCTACCAACTCAAGCTCACAAAGAACTCTACAGAATAAGACAGATGGTTTTGCTGTTGTAGAAGAAAAGGCTTCAAGATAAAAGCTTTGACTGAGCAGACTTCTTCTTCTTGTAAATGTAAGCCCAGAGATCTTGTGAATCACTGAACATTTCTATAGAATCTTCCTCTTCTTTTGTTCTTCACAACACAATAACAAAGTCTTCTTCTTGTTAATACGTTTCTATTTTTTTATTAGTATGTCTAAGAATGATCGTGAGAGAGAATGACTGAATCAAGTATTTGCTGAATTCGAAAATGTCTCTCTTTTATACCCCCGCCCCCCTGCAATTTTGCATAATGTCCCGTATTGGATTATTCCATAATCAATTTGCTAGTTTGAAAATGTTGACCGAGCCGGTAGAATATTTTATCATAAATGCCTTGCCGTTCTTGGAACTTGAAGAATATGGAAGTAATAATATTCTTCATTTATTACTGTGCAACCACTATATTCTGTAGAGAATATATCATTTATTACTCCTTGATTAGTGCACAAGATAAACAGAGTGCACATTCCCTGAACATCAATTTCCAAGAAATTCTGCGCAATAAATGCACCTCAGCATCTATCATGACAATAAGTTTCTTCTAGTCGATATCGCCTTGATCGTCTCGATGATACGTAATCATCACAATAATATTGTCGACATATATCTTTCTTCAAGACTTAATGAGTTATCTCGACGATACTGCTTCTTCTGGACGATATCGTCGAAATATTTTCTTCTACATGATATGTCTTCAAACTTCAAGATGATATATCTTCTTCAAAACTTATACTTGTTATCACAACGATACTGCTTCTTCTAGACGACATCGTTGAGATGTTTTCTTTTACACTATGTGTCTTCAATCTTCAAGACGATAAATCTTCTTCAAGACGATATCGCCGAGACATCTGAACTTAGCTTTCTCAACGATAGAGTTTCTTCAAGACGATATCGTCGAGACTGTCTCGACGATATGTTTCCGTTCTCAATGATTTATCTGCTTAGTCTTGAGATGATATTTTACTTAGTGAAATTTCATTAAGATTCCTGAAGACCTTCTATAAGGGGTATTTCCCACAATAACCTTTTTTTAGACGATAAGCCTAGCTCCTTTCAGCGACAAGTTTAAACTCTTCTTCATAAAGGGTTTTATAATCATTCATAGATATGAATATTATTTCAATGATATGTGTATCATCTAAACGATATGTCCAGTCTTTCTCGACAATTTTGGACTTAAGAAGATTAGAGAGTTACTGGACATATAGTTTATTTTCTACAGTCATAAATAAAATATATCATCAAATACATAGTGCATTTTTCATTGACCTGAGCACTTCTTCAATTCAAGAACATTATTGGACATTGTTCCCAACAATCTCCCCCTATTTGAAGAAGTCATAACTCACCTCAGTGATATATGCCAAATAATAAATAGAATCAAATTTGAAAATACTCAGCAAATGTGAAATGATTCAACTATCAACATTATATAAATAGAGATAATGTTTTAAAACAAAATATTTCATAGTCATTTACCTAAGTCATTTGCAGACAAAAAATTCATTTAAACAACATATTCTTCAGGTCCTACTGCTGCTTCCTTTGGCTTTCCACTTCCGCCTTTATTTGAAGCTGATAGGCTTGGGTATCTTCTTTGGAGTAGGAGGAGGACCTAGAAGGAAAGCCAACTTGTGATTCCTTCTTCTCTCCTCATTTCTCAAATGCAGGTTCCAGTCTACAAAATAGTACACTCTTTGTGAGCCATCTTGAGGATATCCAAAGTCCATCCAAGATTTTGAGATCAGGTTCCTAGAGGTGGGAATCCATCTGCCTGATTGTGGATTCTACTCTATTTCCTTTAATCTCTTCTGTCTATACTTCTTGCTTTTGAGTTCTATTTCTTTTCCTTGATGTGGATTACTCTCCAGCCTCAACTCCAGGCAGTACATTCAGAGTGTTTCGTCCTTTCAAAAATAGAAGGAGGCTTTTGGAAGGCTTACTTCACTTAATTTACAATCCACATATTTTGACGGGGCCCTGCATTTATTATTGTCCTCTCCCCCTTTAATACTTCTTCAACTATATGATCATATAAGGCGACTTGCGCCAAGTTGATCCTTTCATGTAAGTGTTGTTTTGCCTCATCCAAGTTGTTGCTTTCTTCCAGCAGATGTTCATCTTTATTCTGAGCATTTACTTTTACTCTGTTCAGAATTTGATCTCTGTCTACATTCATGAAGCCTACTACCTGTCAAAATGCACGCTCTGTATTTCCTAAAATGGTTGACTGATTCTGCATGATTACATGGGTTTGATGCCAAACTTTATTAATCTCCTCGCTGACATGCTCCATGGCTGGGGCAGCTAGGTGAAATATATGAGTGTGCTGAGTGTTCAGATGATGCATGTCATCTTTGGCACTCTGCAACTCATCCTTAATCTCTTGCATGCGTCCATCCACTATTTGTAGAATGAAACTCTCCATCTTTTCCCTTTGAACATTCAACAAGACTGAGATCATGTGAAATAGGGATCCTGAGTGATCAGTATATGGTCCAGCTATATTCACCCCTGGAGCTACTCTCTCTTCTGGAGCACTTCCATGACCCTGAAGGTCAGGATGGTATACCAACATTTGCTCTTCTTCCTCTTCTTCCATCAACACTTCTTTGCCCTTGAAGAGAACTAAACCAAGCCCAGCCTGGGGTTCATCACTCTCAACATTCTCTTGCTCCTTGCCAACTTCTGCTTCTGGGATAACCTTCTCCTGGACTAATTCACCATGATCTCGTAGGTTAGATCACATCAAATTGCTCTCCCACTCAACATTTACAGTCTCTTGGGCTAAGCTCCCAAGTTGGGACTCCCCCTCAACTGGATCACTTCCCTGAATGGGGCTTCTTTCTTCGACACCCTCTGTGTTAGCAGGTTCATTCAAATTTTTTGGGATCATTTGACTAAGAGCTACCTCCCCCTCTGTCAATGCATGGTTTGGTAGAGACGGGGCTCCTTTTTCCACAGCATTCTTGGATATCTTTGGGTCTGGAATTGATCGGGCTTCACCTTCTTCGAAATTGCTAGAGGACCCTACCTCCTCCAAGTCATTAACTGCTACAGATTTCCTTTTCTTCTCTTTTAAATCAGCTTGGGCATCCTTGGGAGATTTGGAGATAACTCTATCCCATCAATCCAACATTTTTGAGTCATGCCTCTTAGAATAATGTAGAGGTACTCCCATTTTTCTTTTTAACACATCCCTAAGGGAATTCAAAAGGAAGATAAATAAGATTATTCCAAAAGAGGGGGTCTTCAAGGTGCTCTTTATCCTTTGGAACATAAACTCTCTCCAATCTATTTTCTTTGAGACAATGAATTTTCACATGACTTCAAACATTTCTTTAGAAATCCTGTCATGGAAATAGGCTTGCACTGTAGCACCTTCCCTACAATGTCAGCAAGAATTTTCCCCTTCTGGTTGAACTCTGCTCTAGACCCATAAGTTTTTCCACTATGCCCACACAAGACATATCCTTCATTTAGATCTTCTGTAGTTAATCCTTCCTCTTCTTCTTCTCTACCCAGTCGGGGTAGGCACAAAGATTTTCCAAAGCTTTTGGCTGGCATATTTACTTTCTTCTTGGCCACTACAAATTTCAGTAAGGTATCAGAATGATTGAGTCTTGCTCTGTCAAAGAACACTATCAATTATCTATGCATCAAGACAACTGGCTCACACAGCAGATACACTAATCAAACTGCTTCAAGTAATCCAATGACTGACCCGATCCCTTTAGAGTAGGAGTTGAAGCCGCCTCTCTGAAGCTCATATCCTGAAATGATCGCAGCTTCTTCCTTCTTGGGTGTAAGACCCCAAATCAGAAAATCGCATTTCTGGAAACCTGTGCTGTCGCCGGCGACAGTGACTGTCGCCCAGGCGACAGCGTCCTGTTGAGAAGGTTCTGCCGTGAGCTGTCGGACGGCGTTGACTGGTCAATGTCGGTTCATTGTTGCTGTCGCTGGGCGACAGCCGCTGTCGCCGGGCAACAGCTCCAACTTGGACTTTGTGCCCGAAATGCTGGGCATTAATTGCCCATGGACTTTGGGGGCTGGATTTGGACAGGGGAGCTCAGTGGCTGCATTGAAAGGCCGAAATCCCTTTCTTTTCATTTATCCTTTAAGGCTTTACTTGGAGAGAGAGAGAGAGGAGCTTGGAGAAGAAGGGGTAATAGGAAACCCTAGCTTGGAGCTTGGGTTTGGTGGAGCTACACTCCTCGGATCCCTTCAACGTTCGTGGCTACGCGTAGAGGAGGGCAAGGCGCTCCTTTCCATCCGTACCAAAAATCAAGCCATGGTCCAGAAGCGACGTCGTAGGGTAACGATCTTCCCTAACCCTAATCGGACACGTTCTAGTCCATCCTTTGCATTCTTGAGGCCCCTACCCAAAAGGGTGAGGTCGTGGCCTCCGACGGGTCGATTCGTGCTATCCCCGTCAAAACTTGCATTCATATAGAGTTCGTGCGTGGAATGGACGTAGGCGCGCTGTGTGAAGCCCATCCGAGACGGTTCGTCCGGATTGGTGTTGCTTTTTGATGTTGTGCGTGCCGGGGAAATACCCCGTGTTGATATCCTGCTACGTAGGACTAGAGAGTGCTACTGCATGCGCAGCAACGACCGGGGGTGTGCCCCGGGGAGCACCCGAAGTTAGAGGCAGAAGAGGAATCCTGTCCACTGTCGCCAGGCGATATTGGATATCGCCGGGCGACAGCTCCCAGACTTGGGTCTGGTGATTTTGTGCGTCCTGAGGCAGTGGGAGTGCTACTGCATGTGCAGCAATGCCTGGTGGTGTGCCCCGGGAAGCACCCACAGCTGGAAGCCAAGATGGGAATTTATGCGCACTGTCGCTGGCGACACTGACTGTCGCCAGGCGACAGCTTCCCAGACTGAGTTCTGGTGAATTGTGAGCCCACCTGTTGAGAGGACCTGAGGCTTGTGTGCCCGACCCGTAAGGGTGTCCTGGTGGATGACTTAGCGGCCTGTGGAGCCGGCTGATTGAGAATGCCTGGGCTGAGGGAACGCATACCCGCTCTTCGGGTTGTACCACGAGAGTGTGAACACCGGGCATTGGCGAACCTGAAACCGCACCATCGCAGCACCCAAACAGTAAGTCTCTGGGAGTTGTAGGGAGGCGTTGGGAGAGAGTCTTCGGACTACGCTTTGTTCACAATTTAAAGCACGGGGGCGCCCTGGTATTCGGGCCACCGACTTTATCCTCGAAGGGCAAAACCATCCGGGGAGGGTGGTGGTGGAAGGCGGAGTACACCAAAGAGTGCCTGAGAGCACGAGACGTGGAGGCCATTCCCACGTTTGTGTTGATTGCATATGTATGTTCTATTGTGGACTTTGCTAGTCGCACTCTTATATATATATATATATATATATATATATATATATATATGCTGCTGAGTTGTCTTGTAGGGAAGCTTAGAACCGCCACCCCCTCGAAGGGGTGGGGTCGTTATAATTGGTCAGCTTTAGCTGACCGTTGCCTGTTTTGCCACCGTTTTTGGTGGGCTTGATGTACAGGTGCTGGACCGAGCGGAGCATAGCGGGCTATTAGCGGGCTGAAGCCCTGGTGCTGCTGCGGCCCTCGAAGGCCTTTTTGTGTTTCCTTTTTGCTGTTCATGTATGGCCGGCCTGCGAGCCGATGTTGGTAAACTGTAAGGCCGTCGTGCCTCATTTTGAGTTGTAAACATTTTATTCCAAATTAATATAAGTGGACATACCCGGGTTCGGGTTTTGGGGTTTCATATTCTCTCTTTTGCTTCGGCATAGAATGCTCTGAGTTAGGCTTCGTTGTATAGTGTTGTTCGATTTCAATTAAGTGACGTTCCCGTTCGTTTAGTAGTATATGGCGTGGGGCCCGGCCAGACCTTCTGCTATATGTTCCTGAACGGATGGGGGTGTTACAAATTGGTATCAGCTTCTAGGGTTCCGTATCCTTCTAATGAATTTGCGGGCGAATTCTTTTAAGGGGTGGTGAGCACGTGTGTGCGTCACCGTTGAGACGTACTATAAACCCAAAAATGTCCACTTAGGAATAAAATGTAACAACAAACCAACAAAAATTGCATGATTTTGGAACCTGAATGTTCCTTTTGTTGTTAGTTGCGACTGTGCTGTCGCCTAACTGTGTGATGCACTTGTGCAGGGCACTCGAAGTGCTGCGGGACCGTCGCGTCCCCGTGACGTGTTTGAGAGTAGTGGGTCTGCTGAGGCTCCTACACCTCCGTCTGCTGAGTTGGTTCGGCAAGTCACAGAGGCCGTTCTAGCTGCGTTAAATGCCCAGCCTGGAAGGCAAGGCCAACAGCCGGTGCAGGAAGTGGCCCCAGAGCCACTAAGAGTGGAGCAAGTCCTCGTGAGGCATGCTCCTGAGCAGCAGCTGAAGCATTTCATGGGATTCCGACCTCCTCCGTTTACCGGGGTTGAATCCCCAGCTGAGGCAGAGGACTGGTTGTCGCATATCGAGCGAATTCTGACAGCGACACAGTCGGATGAGGCACAGAAGGTGACATTTGCTACGTTCATGTTGGCGAATGAAGCCAGGCGATGGTGGGATCAGGTTGAGAAGCGCCAGTTCGCGGGAAGGCGGCTGGTTGATGTGCCGATGGAAGAGTTCTCAGGAATCTTCCTGGCAAAGTATGTGCCCCAGGCGCAGCAGATCGCAATGGAGAACCAGTTTCTGGATCTTACGTAGGGAGATAGACTGGTTGATGACTATCTATATGAGTTCACCCGCCTCGGGCGTTATGCTGGAAGCTCTTTCAATGATGAGGCGAGGAGGGTGAACAGGTTTTACGGGGGCTTGCGTGCTGAGTTGCGGCACCTTCTGACAGGGCCGCTGACGCAGGGTTTCATGACCCTTGTTGGTTCAGCCCGAGCGCTTGAGCGGGACATGCTCAGCGAGAAGGGCAAAGCGGTTGTGGTCGAGGCAGTGCCGGAGGGCAAGTCGCCGAGTGGGACAAAGCTGCGGATGTGGAGTCGTTGGAAGAAGGCTCGGTTGTCTGGGCCAGCTCCTTCTGCTTCGGGCGCGTCGTGTGGACGTGGCCCTCTTATTTGCTTCACTTGTGGCAAGCCTGGCCATTACTCTCGGGAATGCCGCAGCGGGCTTCCAAGGCCAGAGAAGAAGCCTGGGCCATCTTATTCTGAAAAGGGGAAGGCAGCTGAGTCTACTGCCTCCCGTATGGCTCCCCCGCAGCCCAGGGTCTTCAACCTTGGACAGCAAGAGGCTATCAAAGCCAAGGACGTTGTGACAGGTACATTTAAGATTCATTTCTTACTGTTTTATATACCTGTTTTACTATTCATGCTAATCATGTTTGGCGGCGTAGGCTACGTGCATGTTTTAGGCATTCCTGCAAGGGCGCTTTTCGATACTGGAGCTTCGCACTCCTTCTTATCGTCGGACTTTGTCCAACGTATTGGTGCGACGTCGATTGCTTCAGCAGATGGACTGGATGTCCTACTGCCGAATGGATATTCGATGCGGGTGGAGAGGAGTTGCTACGTGAAGGTTCTAGTTGGAAGTCAAGAGTATGACCTGAGAGCATCACTACTCCCCCTGGTTGAGTTCGATGTGATCTTCGGTATGGATTGGCTGTCGGAACAGCATGCGTGCATCGATTGCACCACAAAGGAGGTGAGGTTTGGGCGGAGCACCGGTTGTGAGACGGTCTTCGCGGCATGCATGGGTCGAGCAAGATGCTGATGTCTGCTCTCTAGGTGTCCAAGGCGGTGCGTCAGGGAGCAGAGTTATTCTTTGCTCTGGTGGAGGCTTCAGCGCCGAGGCCCAACCTTGTGGATGTTCCGACAGTGTCAGAGTTTCCTGATGTGTTCCCGAGCGAGCTCCCCGGTGCTCCCCCGCAGCGGGAGATAGATTTCATGATTGAGTTGGTGCCAGGCGCTAAGCCTGTGGACCGCTCGCCGTATCATATGGCGCCGAAGGAGTTAGCGGAGTTGAAGCTGCAGCTGCAGGAGCTGCTCGAGCAGGGCTACGTGCGTCCGAGTTCTTCACCTTGGAGTGCACCGGTCCTCTTTGTCAAAAAGAAGGACGGTAGCCTGCGGCTTTGTACCGACTATCGGGAGCTGAACAAGCTGACGGAGAAGAACAAGTATCCTCTTCCGAGGATAGATGACTTGTTCGACCAGCTCGTTGGTTCGATAGTGTACTCGAAGCTGGACTTGAAGTCCGGCTATTATCAGGTGCGGATCAGGGAGTGTGATGTCCCGAAGACTTCCTTTAGTACCAGGTTGGGCAGTATGAGTTCACCGTGATGCCGTTTGGGCTGTCCAATGCGCCTTCGGTGTTTATGGACTTGATGCACCGGACTTTCCGAGAGTACCTCGACCGGTTCGTAGTCGTCTTCCTTGATGACATACTAGTCTACACTCAGTCCGAGGAGGAGCACGGTGATCACCTGCGAGTAGTCCTGGAGGTTCTGAGGAGGAACCATCTGTATGCCAAGTTCTCGAAGTGCGAGTTATGGCTACCTTCCGTGGCATTCTTGGGCCATGGGGTCAGCGGAGAGGGTGTGGCGGTTGATCCGGTGAAGGTTGCGGCTATCAGGGAGTGGCCTATTCTTTCTTCAGTAGCGGAGGTCCGTAGCTTCCTCGGGCTGGCCGGCTACTACAGGCGCTTCGTGGAGAACTTCTCACGGATCGCGCTGCCTCTTACGACACTGACACAGAAGATGCAGGAGTTTATCTGGACGCCTGCGTGTGCGCAGGCTTTCGAGGAGTTGAAGCGGCGGCTTACCACGGCTCCGATCTTATGTTTGCCTTCCGGCACGGAGGGTTACGAGATCTACACCGACGCTTCAGGGAGCGGCCTTGGCTGCGTTCTGCAGCAGCATGGCCAGGTGATAGCGTATGGCTCTCGCCAGCTGAAGGTGCACGAGCGGAATTATCCGGTCCACGAGTTGGAGTTGGCGGCCGTGATTTTTGCCCTGAAGCTTTGGCGGCATTACGTGTATGGCCTGAAGATCGACATCTTCACGGACCATAAGAGCTTGAAGTACCTCATGTCACAGAAGGAGCTAAATATGCGGCAGCAGCGGTGGATGGAGTTCCTGGGGGACTACACATTTGAGATCCACTACACCCCTGGGAAGGGGAATGTTGTCGCAGACGCACTCAGTCGCAGGGCCCCAGCGCAGGCCAACTGGATTCAGATGCATGACGAGCACCTGATACGTGACCTGGAGGCCTTGGATATTTCTTGCGTGGAGAAGCGGGGCAGTGCCGATGCTTGTTTGAGCTGGACTGAGGTGCAGTACCACCTTGCAGATAGAGTCCGCCAGGCTTTAGAACTCGATCCGAGTTTAAAGCGCTACGCGGAGGATGCTGGGGCTGGGCCGGATGCCCAGTTTCAGATGCTTGACGGGTTGCTGTGGAGGGGAGACCGGTTGTGCGTCCTCAAGGCGGGTGAGCTGCGCGATGAGTTGATGTACGAGGTGCATCGTACCAGATATTCAGTTCATCCGGGGAGCACGAAGATGTATAAGGACATGAAGATCCTTTTCTGGTGGCCGGGTATGAAGAGAGACATCGCTCACTACGTGGCCAAGTGCCACACTTGTGCCCTCGTGAAGGCGGAATGTCAGAAGCCCGGTGGGTTTTTGAAGTCTTTACCGGTTCCGGAGTGGAAATTTGACGACATTTCCATGGATTTCGTGCATAGGCTGCCGAGATCGCAGCGCGGGAACGATGCCATCTGGGTAGTTGTAGACCGGCTGACAAAAGTGGCGCACTTTATCCCCAACCGGAGGGATGACTCGGTGGAGAAGTTGGCAAAGCTGTACGTTGATACTATAGTACGATTGCACGGTGTGCCCCGTAGCATCGTCAGTGATCATGATGGGCGCTTTACTTCGAGCGACTGGAGGCTAGTCAACCGTCTATTGGGTACGAAGCTGCAGTTTAGCACGACCTTTCATCCTCAGACGGATGGCCAAACTGAGTGTACCAACAGGACGATGGAAGACATGCTTCGGATGTGCGTCCTGGATTTTGGCAAGGGGTGGGAAGATCACCTCTTCCTTGTTGAGTTCGCGTACAACAACAGCTTTTAGGCGAGTATTCAGATGGCGCCTTTCGAGGCCCTCTATGGCAGGAAGTGCCGCACTCCCTTGGCTTGGGCGGAAACGGGCGAGACGAAGCTCTTCAAGAGGAAAGACGTCGAAGAGGCGACTTCGACGGTACGTATGATCCGGGAGAGGCTATTGGTTGCGCAGGATAGGCAGGCGAAGTACTATAATGCGAAGCACCGCGACGTCCAGTTCGCCGTTGGCGATTGGGTCTACTTGAAGATCAGGCCGTTCAAGGGTGTGTCCAGGATTCGGCGCTTGAAAAAGCTGAGTCCGCGATACCTTGGACCGTTTGAGATCATCGAGCGCGTCGGCGAGGCGGCTTATAGGCTTGCATTATCGGCGGAACTGAGCGGGCTACACGATGTATTCCACATCTCCGTACTGCGGAAGGCAGTGCAAGAGCCTACGCAGGTGGTCGCGGCGGATCAGGTTCCCGTGGATAGTGGGCTTAAGACGGCGGTCAGGCCCGTTAGCATCGAGGATGCTGAGGTACGTCAGTTGCGGAACAGGGCAATCTGTATGGTAAAGGTCCGTTGGGACAACTGCGGTCGCGAGGAGCTCTCATGGGAGCGCGAGCCGACCATGATGGAGGAGTTCCCCGAGCTGTTTCGGTGACGTTTACCTCTTTATCTCCCCCCCCCCTTTGTGTAAAGACATTTTATGGATATATATATATGTGCATGTTGTTACAAATTTCGGGTCGAAATTTTTATAAGGAGGGGAGGGTTGTAAGACCCCAAATCAGAAAATCGCATTTCTGGAAACCTGTGCTGTCGCCGGCGACAGTGACTATATCCCAGGCGACAGCGTCCTGTTGAGAAGGTTCTGTCGTGAGCTGTCGGACGGCGTTGACTGGTCAATGTCGGTTCATTGTTGCTGGGCGACAGCTCCAACTTGGACTTTGTGCCCGAAATGCTGGGCATTAATTGCCCATGGACTTTGGGGGCTGGATTTGGACAGGGGAGCTCAGTGGCTGCATTGAAAGGCCGAAATCCCTCTCTTTTCATTTATCCTTTAAGGCTTTACTTGGAGAGAGAGAGAGAGAGGAGCTTGGAGAAGAAGGGGGAATAGGAAACCCTAGCTTGGAGCTTGGGTTTGGTGGAGCTACACTCCTCGGATCCCTTCAACGTTTGTGGCTACACGTAGAGGAGGGCAAGGCGCTCCTTTCCATCCGTACCAAAAATCAAGCCATGGTCCAGAAGCGACGTCGTAGGGTAACGATCTTCCCTAACCCTAATCGGACACGTTCTAGTCCATCCTTTGCATTCTTGAGGCCCCTACCCAAAAGGGTGAGGTCGTGGCCTCCGACGGGTCGATTCGTGCTATCCCCGTCAAAACTTGCATTCATATAGAGTCCGTGCGTGGAATGGACGTAGGCGCGCTGTGTGAAGCCCATCCGAGACGGTTCGTCCGGATTGGTGTTGCTTTTTGATGTTGTGCGTGCCGGGGAAAGACCCCGTGTTGATATCCTGCTACGTAGGACTAGAGAGTGCTACTGCATGCGCAGCAACGCCCGGGGGTGTGCCCCGGGGAGCACCCGAAGTTAGAGGCAGAAGAGGAATCCTGTCCACTGTCGCCAGGCGATATTGGATATCGCCGGGCGACAGCTCCCAGACTTGGGTCTGGTGATTTTGTGCGTCCTGAGGCAGTGGGAGTGCTACTGCATATGCAGCAATGCCTGGGGGTGTGCCCCGGGAAGCACCCACAGCTGGAAGCCAAGATGGGAATTTATGTGCACTGTCGCTGGCGACACTGACTGTCGCCAGGCGACAGCTTCCCAGACTGAGTTCTGGTGAATTGTGAGCCCACCTGTTGAGAGGACCTGAGGCTTGTGTGCCCGACCCGTAAGGGTGTCCTGGTGGATGACTTAGCGGCCTGTGGAGCCAGCTGATTGAGAATGCCTGGGCTGAGGGAACGCCATACCCGCTCTTCGGGTTGTACCACGAGAGTGTGAACACCGGGCATTGGCGAACCTGAAACCGCACCATCGCAGCACCCGAACAGTAAGTCTCTGGGAGTTGTAGGGAGGCGTTGGGAGAGAGTCTTCGGACTACGCTTTGTTCACAATTTAAAGCACGGGGGCGCCCTGGTATTCGGGCCACCGACTTTAGCCTCGAAGGGCAAAACCATCCGGGAAGGGTGGTGGTGGAAGGCGGAGTACACCAAAGAGTGCCTGAGAGCACGAGACATGGAGGCCATTCCCACGTTTGTGTTGATTGCATATGTATGTTCTGTTGTGGACTTTGCTAGTCGCACTCTTATATATATATATGCTGCTGAGTTGTCTTGCAGGGATGCTTAGAACCGCCACCCCCTCGAAGGGTTGGGGTCGTTATAATTGGTCAGCTTTAGCTGACCGTTGCCTGTTTTGCCACCGTTTTTGGTGGGCTTGATGTACAGGTGCTGGACCGAGCGGAGCATAGCGGGCTATTAGCGGGCTGAAGCCCTGGTGCTGCTGCGGCCCTCGAAGGCCTTTTTGTGTTTCCTTTTTGCTGTTCATGTATGGCCGGCCTGCGCGCCGATGTTGGTAAACTGTAAGGCCGCCGTGCCTCATTTTAAGTTGTAAACATTTTATTCCAAATTAATATAAGTGGACATACCCGGGTTCGGGTTTTGGGGTTTCATATTGTCTCTTTTGCTTCCGCATAGAATGCTCTGAGTTAGGCTTCGTTGTATAGTGTTGTTCGATTTCAATTAAGTGACGTTCCCGTTCGGTTAGTAGTATATGGCGTGGGGCCCGGCCGGACCTTCTGCTATATGTTCCTGAACGGATGGGGGTGTTACATTGGGGGCCATGGAATCAGACTGATAGGAACAAGAAATGTCAGGAACGGAATGAGAGTTTGTCACGGAGATGACTTAGAGCAAATGAAAGCGTATTTTTTTTCTAAGAATTTATTCTATTTATAATATGAGTAGGTGAAGGGACGCGTACCTTTTCATACTAATGATTTGATTAATGAATCACTGGACGGCTCTGATTAAAAGATACAATATGCATTGAGTGTTTGGGTTCTATTTTGATGATATGCATTGAGTATCTGGGTTCAATGTCGACGATATACATTTTTGTCATTGAGATAAGTCTCTGCCACGAATCCTTCCCACTGAGTCCATGTGTCATTGAGACTAGTGCAGTGCCATTGAGTCATCAAATTTTGTCATCGAGACAATCATTCGATATTTGTTCTGTATCGCTTATAAACTATCTATGTCGTTGGGACAATCATCAGATATTTGTCAGACTTGAAAATTATCAGCACTTCTTGAGAGATTCATGAAGGCTGTGCCACATAGACTTCCTCCTACAAGTATTTTATTTAGAGATACTGATTTGACATTCACTTGATAAGCTTGGAGTCCTCTATGGGCTAAATAGACTAATTCTGATTGATTCCAATCTTGCAATGGGAACAAAGGGTCTGGCCAAAATTAATGTCCTTCTCCTGTTTGTGCCATTTATCATCTTTTGAGTTGATTTAGTTCCTCCTGCATTACATGATTGACAACCCCTTATAATTTCTCTTGAGGATGATGCCTGACTTGTATAAGAGCAGCTTGCAGTTTTTTGGGAATGTCTTTTGTCTTTCTTTTAAGATTCATCCTTATCTTCAATAAATATCATTTCCAATTTCTATGTTGTATTGCATCCACTGATGAACTATACTAGCCTTTGAGAATAAGGCATAACCTTTGGTCACCCCTCTTTCTGAACCTATAAATATAACTATTGGTCCTTTTTTTCACTAGGGTGAAGATTCTTAAGTAACACGTTACTCCAGACTTGTGACTAGAGCAATCACTGTCCAAATACCAAATGGGAGGCTGGTTGGCATTTGGACATACCTACAAGAAAGATTACTTACCCTTAGGTACCCAATTGGATTTGGGTCCTAGGTTTTTGTTAGAGGGATAAGGTGAAACATCACACCTCTGAGTGGTCTGCACTCTTCTTGCACTAGGCACTGTTGGGTTGAACCAATAGTCCAAAGAAAAGTCCAATTTTCCCACAGCACCAGCACTCATACCTGTTGTATCTTCTTTTCTTCCTCACCATCTTGGTAGAATGGAAATGTTGGCAGGTAGGAGTGAAGATAGTTGGCCTAGCAGGCCTTGAGTGAACCGCACAAGTGTGAGTATGAAGTGGAGCTGGCATCACCCCTTTTTGGTTCACCACCTTGGGAACAGGCTTGGTTGGAATTGCCTTTCCCTTACTTTTGGGTGTTGTTGCTGCAGGTCCATGGACATGAGAACCTGGATTCTTCATTTGAGACTCTTCAAGGGGTGGCTTAAAAGCACTCAGCCCAAAGCCTAATTTTCTATGTGTGTTAAAGGGTTTACTTGTTGGAGTTACCATTATGATCTAGAAGTGGTCAAACATGTAGTCTCACTGTCAACGCGATATGAGCCTGCAGGGTCGCACATAAGAGCATGTGGAGAAGATGGAAGATTGACTGTGTTGGTAAATGTTACCAATCACCATATAGAATGGGGGAGGTCCAGCAAATGTTGCTGTCTGAATTCGTCGGGTTTACACGGATAGAATTCGTCGGAATTCGTCGGATATGATTCGTCGGAATTCGTCGGGATTCGTCGGATTGTTTCGTGGAATCCCGACGAATTGTTACAGAGTTCCTTAACTCGGCAAATGTTGCCGTCTGATATGATTCGTCGGAATTCGTCGGATTGTTCCGTGGAATCCTGACGAATTGTTACAGAAACCCCAAACATCTGTATGGACTGCGGATAGCGATTTTTAGGTCCTTTTATACTTCGGGTATAAATAGAACCGGTTTTAAGGGTTCAATGGATTACTCTTATTTTTATAAAGTAGAGGAGCCTACGGAAGAGTTCCACCCGAACCCTAGACGGAAGAGTTCCGCCGCGCCTCCGCAGATCTCCCATCCGGCGTTCGTCGCCGTGATTGTTCTTCTTGGAGCGAACCTAGCAGTTCGTGGAAGTGTCAGAGTGCAGTCTTCTTTTCCGGGCTCGTGTGGATCTCTGTAGAGACGTGGACATAATTCTACGTGAGAACTCTCTTTGCAGCCGACAGGATTCTTATCTTCTTGGAGCATCTAGGTTGGATTTGATCCAACTCCGCAAAGTTAATTTTCATACCTAGCGTTTTTATTAACTTCTTGATTCACATTCATGCCCCGATCCGAACTCTTTTGGGTTGTTCAGTTTATTTCCGTTGCGCCTACATACGATGTATGGTTGTAAAAAAATGCAACAGTGGTATCAGAGCGAGGTTCCGGTCATGAATGTTGTTTCAGAAGTTTGGTTATTCTAGTACGTGCAAATCTAGGTATTTGGAAGCGTTCTAAATGTCAAGATTTCTTCTTGGAATATCACATTTGATGTGATTTTGTGTGGTTTCTGGACCCCGTTAGGGGCTCTGCCCCTAAGACCCCGCCAGGGGCGCGGCCCCTTGGAACATCGCCAGGAACGTCTGGGATTTCGTGGTAATTTCTAATTGTTAGAAATTGTTGTCTCCTTAGCAGTAACCGTCCCTCAAGTGGTTAATGAACCCTTGTATTGTTTTGGATTTTAAATCCAACAATGAGAGACGAGCTTGTATACTGCTTTAAGTCGAGTTATCTTTGCCTTTGTCCAATGCATGTAAATCTGAAGATTTGGAAGAGTTCTAAATGTTCAGATTTAGCCCTTTCGTCTGTCAAAGGTTGATAGTCTTATGTTGTGCACATAAGGGATGAATGTGGATTTTAGAAAGCTTGTTTTTCTGTTGATGTGCACATTGATCAAATGTTGATCATGGTTAAATGTTAACTCGCTATTAAAATCCCTTCATCAAATATTAAGTGTTCGGATGCCTTCCGATGGATGACACTCTTCCTGCCTCGATCGATGAAGTGTGGGCTTGCCAAAGCAAGGTGCATTAATCTATCTTGGTAAGGGTGCGTGCGGATAATTGTGATATCCCACTGTCGACATCGGGTCTAACTTAACTAGGTGACCTCAAAGGTTGAGTGCCTAGAGGCATAGGGTTGGCATGCACCATATGATGGATGCGAATAAGGAGTTATTCACCAGCCATACAAGAGTTGCATGAGGATGCAATTGGCAAGCGTTGCCTACCTAAATAACCGCATTATGAGAGGAACGCCAAAGCGGACTCGTGGTGTTGGTGAAATACGGATCTTGTCCACTAAGAGAGTAGCTCACATGGACTCTCCGAATTGATAGTGAGGGCTATCAATTTGAATAAAATAGTGGGAGTATTTAATTGAAGTCCAAATTAAAATAAATAGTATTTTGAAATATTGGTACTGATTAAGTTCTGCATGAATTCTTGTAGAATTTCATGGCCAGTGGTTCACACTCCACTCTGTCTCTAAGAGCTATCATTGAGAAGGACAAGCTAAGTGGGATGAACTATATGGACTGGTATAGGAACCTGAGAATTGTTCTCAGGCAAGAGCGAAAGCTCTACGTCTTGGAAGAAGAAGCCCCCGAGGTGCCGACCGGGAACACGTCCCGTGTTGATAAGGATGCTTATAAGAAGTACACCGATGATGCCTTAGACGTCGAGTGCCTTATGCTTGCCACCATGAACTCTGAGCTTCAGAAGCAACACGAGAACATGAGATGCAAGGAGATTGACGGGCACCTAAAGAAAATGTTTCAAGGGCAAGCTCGTCAAGAGAGATTTGATGTCACGAAGGCATTATTTCAGTGCAAAATGGGAGCTCGAGACTCGGTTGGTACTCACGTACTCAAGATGATTGGGTATATAGAGAACCTGGAGAGACTGGGTTTTCCTCTGGGTCAAGAGTTGGCCACAGATCTTATCCTGCAATCGTTGCCGGATAGTTATGAGCAGTTCGTCTTGAACTACAACATGAATGAAATAGACAAGACACTGCCCGAGCTCCTAGGCATGTTGCGAACTGCCGAGATAAATATGAAGAAGGCCAAGCCTACTAGTCCCATATTGATGGTACATAAAGGCAAGGGTAAGGCCAAGGGCTTCAAGAAGACGAAGGTGGGACCTAAGTCGCAGCTTGAGCCCAAATCTTCTGCACTGAAAAGGAAGAGCACCGTGAAGGAAGGGAAATGCCACCATTGTGGCAAGGCTGGTCATTGGAGGAGGAATTGTCCTTCGTACATTGAGGGTCTGCAGAAAATGAAGGGAGGTATGACTTCCGCTTCGAATATTTACGTTATAGAGATAAACCTTTCTGCTCCTTCATCTGGGGTATTGGATACCGGATGTGGTTCTCACATTTGTACAAATGTGCAGGAACTAGGAAGGAGGAGATTGCTTAGTAAAGGAGAGGTGGACCTGTGCATCGGCAATGGAGCAAGAGTTGCTGCTGTAGCCGTAGGGGTTTACCGTCTTTCTTTGCCCAGTGGGCTTGTAATAGAACTTAATAATTGTTATTATGTTCCGGCCATAACTAGAAACATTATATCCATTTCATGCCTTGACATGATTGGATTTTCTTTTATAATTAAGAACAATTGTTGTTCTATATTTAAGAATGATGTTTGTTATGCTATAGCGCAATTGTTTAATGGTCTTTATGTTTTGAACCTAGACCATCCGATCTATAATGTACATAATAATAAAAGACTAAGAACAAATGACTCAAATCCTACATATCTCTAGCATTGTCGTTTGGGACATATAAATGAAAAGCGCATATCCAAGCTCCATAAAGATGGACTATTGGACTCATTTGATTATGAATCATTTGAGCGATGCGAGTCTTGTTTATTAGGCAAAATGACTAAAGCCCCTTTCACTGGTTATACTGAGAGGGCTGAGGATCTTTTGGGTATAGTACATAGTGATATATGCGGACCCATGTGTTCTATGGCTAGAGGTGGGTATTTCTACTTCGTTACATTTACTGATGATTTCAGCAAATCCGAAACTTTTGAAAAGTTCAAAGAGTTTAAGAATGAAGTGGAGAACCAATTGGGTAAAAAGGTTAAAGCACTCCGATCTGATCGAGGTGGCGAATACCTGAGTCATGAGTTCTGTGATCATCTGAAAGAGTGTGGTATTGTATCACAGCTCACTCCACCTAGGACACCGCAGCATAATGGTGTGTCTGAGAGGAGAAATCATACTCTGTTAGACATGGTACGGTCGATGATGAGTCATGCAGACTTGCCTGTTTCCTTTTGGGGTTTTGCTTTAGAGACTGCTCCAATGACACTGAATCGCGCTCCAACGAAAATGGTTCTAAAGACACCATATGATATATGGACTGGGAAGCATCCTAGTATGTCATTCATTAAAATTTGGGGTTGTGAGGCATATGTACGACGTCAAATGCCTGACAAGCTGGAACCCAAATCAGATAAGTGTTATCTGGTGGGATTTCCTAAGGAAACGAAAGGATATTACTTTTACCTACCGTCTGAAGGCAAAGTGTTTGTCGCAAGGACGGGTGTCTTCTTGGAGAAAGAGTTCTTGTCAAGAAAGACGCAAAAGGTATAACTTGAAGAAGTTCAAGAACCACAAGTAGTGAATGAACCAGAATTGGATTCTGAGCCAGGACTACAAGATGTTGTAGCTAGAGAACCTGCTCAAGAGACACAAGTCCTACGTAGATCTGGTAGACCAAGATTTGAGCCTGAGAGATATGGATTTCTCGTGTCTCAAATAGGTAATGTGTTGCTTATGGATCATGATGATGAACCAGCGACCTACCAAGAGGCTATGAATGGACCAGACTCCGACAAATGGCTTGAGGCTATGAAATCCAAAATGGACTCCATGTATACAAACCAAGTTTGGAACTTGGTGGAACCACCTGAAGGGGTACGACCCATAGGGTGCAAGTGGGTCTTCAAGAAGAATACCGACATGGATGTGAATGTACAGACATTCAAAGGGCGACTCGTGGCTAAGGGTTTCAAGCAAATTCATGGTGTTGACTATGATGAGACCTTTTCCCCTGTTGCCATGGTAAAGTCCATTAGGATATTGCTTGCTATTGCTGCGTATTATGACTACGAGATCTGGCAGATGGATGTCAAAACAGCTTTCCTAAATGGAAACCTCCTTGAGGAAGTGTACATGACATAACCCGAGGGTTTTGTATCCCCAAATGAAGCCACTAAAATATGCAAGCTGAACAGGTCCATCTATGGATTGAAACATGCCTCTAGAAGTTGGAATCTTCGTTTTGATGAGAAGATCAAAGAGTTTGGTTTTGTCAAGAATGAGGATGAACCGTGTGTTTACAAGCGAATCAGTGGGAGCATTGTTGTCTTCCTGATATTGTATGTAAATGACATACTGTTGATCGGGAATGACATACCTACCCTGAAAGTTGTTAAGAACAACCTAGGGAACTGCTTTTCTATGAAGGAATTGGATGAAGCGACATACATACTCGGTATTAAGATCCAGAGTACGTACATTGAGAAGGTGTTGAAGCGGTTCAACATGCTTGAGTCCAAGAAAGGATTTTTGCCCATGTCTCATGGTGTAAATCTCTCTAAGGACCAGTGTCCAAAATCTTATGAAGATAAGGACCGCATGAAGTTGATTCCATATGCTTCGGCAATTGGGTCAATCATGTATGCAATGTTATGTACTCGACCCGATGTCTCTTTTGCTTTGAGCATGACTAGCAGGTATCAGTCTGATCCCGGTGAATGTCACAGGATAGCCGTAAAGAATATCCTGAAGTACTTGAGAAGGACTAAGGATGTATTCTTTGTATATGGTGGAAGGGAAGAGCTTGTTGTAAGTGGTTACACGGATGCCAGCTTCCAAATTGATAGGGATGACTCGAAGTCTCAGTCAGGGTTTGTGTTTTGCCTGAATGGAGGAGCTGTGAGCTCGAAGAGTTCCAAGCAAGAGACAGTTACTGATTCTACAATTGAGGCCGAGTATATCGATGCGGCAAATACAGCGAAGGAGGTTGTATGGATTAGGAAATTCATCGGCGAGCTAGATGTAGTTCCTAGCATTGTTGGTCCCGTAGTTCTCTACTGTGATAACAATGGTGCAATTGCACAATCTAAGGAACCTAGATCCCATCAGCGCTCCAAGCACATACTTCGGCGGTTCCATCTTATTCGTGAGATTGTCGAATGAGGAGATGTGAACATTTGCAGAGTGTCGACTGAGGAGAATATTGCAGATCCACTGACAAAGCCTCTCGCGCAGAGAAAGCATGATGGTCATACTAGATCAATGGGTATACGATACCTGAGTGAACAACTCTAGTGGGAGTCTTGTGGGTTGCATGTGAAATATATATTCTGTTGGCTGTTTATTATTTATTCATATGATGAATTGTGTACCAATTATTTCCCTTTTTACAACTAATGGCAAGTTCTTTTATTATGATATACTGTTTCTATTTGATAGAACAAAATTCGTGATAAATACCCTTACAATGTTCGCTTCCATAGGACATCAAGTACGTGACTTGAATGTGAGAGCCTATGATTTCAAAGCTTCATTCTTAAAAGGTCCCTGGTCGAGGTATCATCGTAGAAGCTAAGGGTGATGATGATACATTAAGACTAGCATGTGTGTTGACTGATGACCGGTTCTCACAGGTCATGATATTGTGATATCAAGTCATCACATGGGTACTTGTTAGTGAACAAGTTGTACTGGACAGACCCACCTGAGACTACTTTGTGGATTGTTACTTAAAAGTGTCACAAGTTGGTCTCATTTGACGATGGTGTTGTGGTCCTTTGACCTGAAGTCACAGCATTCATCAAATGAGGAAGAGCGTACTTTGATACCATCTAAAGTCTTCTCTTGAGAAAGGTTGATGATAAGGGTGGTAATTGGGTTTGTTACGAATCATTTGGGTGTTTGGGTGTGAGCAGATATGGGATTTGTCCTCCTATGTAACAGGAGTTGCATCCATGGGCCCCTTGATGGAATTGGACTGAGAAATGCATGGCCATGCTTGGTTGAGTCAATATGTGATATTGAGCTCACCATTCTCTGGAAGTCCGTTCTAGATCCAGAAATTTGGATTGAGCTATTAAGAGGGTGACACGGTCCATGCCTCTAGTTCTTTCCGTATGTAAGGGACAAAGGGACAAAGACAACGCTGGAACATTGGTCATAAAGGCTTATGAGTTATGAACTCTTATTGCTTGGGGAGCAATGATGCATTGCTAGATGCCGCTCATTGTTTGTGAGGTTTTTTGTTTGATACTTTCAAGATCAAGTGGGAGACTGTTGGAGTTACCATTATGATCTAGAAGTGGTCAAACATGTAGTCTCACTGCCAACGCGATATGAGCCTGCAGGGTCGCACTTAAGAGCATGTGGAGAAGATGGAAGATTGACTGTGTTGGTAAAGGTTACCAATCACCATATAGAATGGGGGAGGTCCACAAATGTTGCTGTCTAAATTCGTCGGGTTTACACGGATAGAATTCGTCAGAATTCGTCGGATATGATTCGTCAGAATTCGTCGGGATTCGTCGGATTGTTTCGTGGAATCCCGATGAATTGTTACAGAGATCCTTAACTCGGCAAATGTTGCCGTCTGATATGATTCGTCGGATTGTTCCGTGGAATCCCGACGAATTGTTACAGAAACCCCAAACTTCTGTATGGACTGCGGATAGCGATTTTTAGGTCCTTTTATACTTCGGGTATAAATAGAACCGGTTTTAAGGGTTCAATGGATTACTCTTATTTTGATAAAGAAGAGGAGCCGACGGAAGAGTTCCACCCGAACACTAGACGGAAGAGTTCCGTCGCGCCTCCGCAGATCTCCCTTCCGGCATTCGTCGCCGTGATTGTTCTTCCTGGAGCGAACCTAGCAGTTCGTGGAAGTGCAAGAGTGCAGTCTTCTTCTCCCAGCTCGTGTGGATCTCTGTAGAGACGTGGACATAATTCTACGTGAGAACTCTCTTTGCCGCCGACAGGATTCTTATCTTCTTGGAGCATCTAGGTTGGATTTGATCCAACTCCGCAAAGGTAATTTTCATACCTAGAGTTTTTATTAACTTCTTGATTCACTTTCATGCCCCGATCCGAACTCTTTTGGGTTGTTCAATTTATTTCCGTTGCGCCTACATACGATGTATGGTTGTAGAAAAACCCAACATTACTGCCTCTTGTAGAGCAGGCATTGGTCAAATGACCATATGCAGATTCCTGGTCAAAGAGATTTGATGCCAGTAGAATCTTCTTGAAAGATGGTTGAACTTGATAAGCCTTGCCCATGACTGTATCCTTACCAAATCCTACACCACGTTTGAATGGTGGAGAAAATCTGTCAATGATGGGAAGGACAGTCATAGGCTTTGACAAACTTGAAACAATCTTCTTCTCAGCTAACAACATTTCCTCAAGATCCTTGATGACCTTTTTCTTCTGACCCAACTCAGCATCTTTGAGCTTTGTGGCTTCCTTGAGCTTATCCACTTCTTTGCTCACAGCAGTCAGCTTTTTAGCCGTCTCTTGGAGCTCAGATTAGGCAAATTTCAATGATGCTAACTCCATAGATTGAGCTTTAAGAAGCTTCTTACTTCTTTTCAAAGCAATGCACATGGCTTCATTTTGCTGTACTAGTTCGGATTCAACCTTATGTATAGATCTTGAGGATATGCCATTGCAAGTAGATTCACACTCATTATCATGCACAAAATCTGCCAATGATTCAGAATTAGAGGAAGATAAGGGAGCTCTAATTAGTACCTTCCCAAGAGAGGTGTTCTCATCCTGGATTACTTCATTTATGGCCATGAGGCCATCGAAAGTTTCCTCCTCAGATTCTTCTAAATTTGAATCAGAATCACCAAGTGTTTTGATTTTCTTAAAAATGAATCCTTTCTTAGATTTCCTTTTGTCCCTTGGACTTCTTCAATCATCATTCTTATTTGATTCTGAAAGTGCATAGTTAACCTCACTAGAATTCTCTAGAGGGGGGGGGGGGGGTGAATAGAGATATAAAAATATTTTTGTGCAAAGTTAATAATTATATATATATATATGTAATGATCACAGATTTAAGCTTCCCACACACCAACAAGAATTTAAACAAGTAAAGAAAGTAAATGCAAGAGGAAAAATCACAGCACAACACAAAGAAATATAGTGGTTCCCCAAACTTTGGGTACTCCACTCTTCTACCCCCTTGATAGGAATCCACTAACTTGCACTGAGTCTTTTGATAAGGAGACTCTTAAAACCAGCCTGAGTATTTTGATAAGGAGACTCTTAGAACCAACTGAGTCTTTTGAAAAGGAGACTCTTAGAACGAGTACAACTGAATTTTTTGAAGAGAGATTCTAAAAACTCTTTTACACAATTGATATGAGAATACAGAATTTATAGACAAGAGGGAATCTTCTTCCTAGCAAGAAGATTGGAAGCACAAGAAGTAGTGAATGAAATCTCTCTTCTATAGTGAGAAGGAGATTTATAGCTTTTCTCTCTTTTAGTGAGAGCTATCAAAGTTTGCAGCAGTATGGCTTCAGAAGCAGGAGAAGATTGAAGCTTGATGTTTGCTGCAGCAATAATACACAATTTTCTTTCTTTTCACTTGGGAGCTCTTCCTCTCTTTCAAATGTAAAAATGGTGGATCACTTGTGTAACCTTCTCTGCCGACCTCCTTGTTATTTTATAGCTCTGTCCATTCAAAGAATACTATAGGAAGATAATCAATCAGCAGACAGAAAATTAGAAAGAGATAAAAGTTTCCATAACAGTTATATCTATAGAAGGAAAGAATTCATTCTGATTTCAAATAATGTCCATAATGGATTTAATCTAATTAGCCAAGAATCTATTAGAGGAAAAGAATGATTCAGAACGGCTATAAAGAATAAATTAATTTCATATAAATCAGATCTATAAAAGAAGGAAAGAGATCTAACGATTTTGAATTCTGACATAGAAATCGACGTGCGTCGATTACAATTCAACGTAAGCGTTGAATTCATCTTGTTGGACGTTGAGAGGAGAATAAGGAAGGTGCGTTGACTAGGGTGCGTCGACTTCACTAGATGCGTCGACTAGAAGTCAGAGTAACGTCGACATAGGATACGTCGAATTCTGTTTGGAGTCACTTCGACTTATTCAGAGAGAAATGTCGACAACATTTCGACGTTGCGTCGAATACTATTCGACGCATATTTACTTAAACTAATTTTTCTTTCTTAGAAATCATATTCAACCCACTTTCAGGGGTTAAGAGAATTCATTGTCACAACAATCTCCCCCTATTTGTCTTAACCCTATTAGAGAGAAATTATATCAGCATATGATTAACACAGCACAACATTTGTACAGATAAGGAATATTTTAAGCTATCAGAAGAAAAATTAGAAAAAGAAATCTTATAAACAAACTTCATGTTCAGATCAATCAGTATTCAACCATAAATATATCAGTCATTGTTTTAAGGCATTATTCAGGAGGGGTAGGAGGAGTCTTCCTTTTTCTAGAGAATACAACTGTTTTAAGAGGGGGGTTGCTCCTTCTCAGCACTAGGTAGTTCACTCAGCTCCCCCTGAGTTACAACAGTTTGCTCCCTCTAAGTTTGCTCCCCCTGAGGTGGAACTTCCTTGGTTGCTTCTACTTCTGCCTCTTCAGTTTCTTTTTCAGTTCCAGCTTCAGTCATAGCAGTACCTGGCTCCTGAGCTCTTATTTCCGCTTCTTTATCTTTCCCACCATCTGCCACATCTTCCTTTTCAACTTCATTTTCTGCTCTGCTTGCTTCCCCATGTAATAGTACCACTTGATTTGCTGCTTCTCTTGCTATATTGAGTACTTCTATTATTTGTTCTTCAGAATGTAGCTCAGGTACAACTTCATTTCCAACTGTCTTGAGCAGTGCAAGACTATCAGTTTTTGAGGTAGGAGGGGAATTGTTGGAGAGAGATTTAGGACTAGAGAGTTGTTCTTCATCTAACTTCTCCCCCTTCTTGACCTTCTTAGCTAAGGAGGTTAGGAAATATTTGGTGACCCTTGATGAAAAGACAGATGTCTTTAGACTTTGCACAGAGGCACTTACCCCATCTATTTGGGTATGCATGCACATTTTGGAGGAGTGAAGGAGGGAGCAATGCTCATCCAGCATTGCCTAGAATTTTTGGGCTGCTGAAGCAATGCATTGAGTGAGGAGAGCTTCAGTGGATGGAGATAGGTCAAGATGTGGTGGAAGAGGGGATAATGGAGGAGGTGATGAAGGTGGAGAGAGTACTGTATCAGTGTTTGATGGTGGAGGAGGAGGAGGTAGAGGATGAGCTTGAGCTTATGATTGAAGTTTTGTTTGAGAAGTGGTAGGTAGAGTAGGAGTTGTGAGGGTGGTAGAGACTAGTGGAGTGGATGATGGTGGTAGAGAGGGGATGTTTGTTTGAGGAGGAGGAGGAGAAGATGGATGAGCAGGAGAGTTAGGAGGAGAGGGAGTTCTTTCAGGGATGGAACCAGGCTTAGGTATTTGCCTGGTCCATTTAGAGAATAGGGCTATGGACATCCTTTTTTCCTGGAGGGATAGGGATTCCTTTTGACCTACATAGGTCAGGGAAGGAGTGGAAGAGTACTTGACTCATAATCCTCATGTATGAATTCTCTTTGGGGAGGTATTTGGAGCCTATCATCTTGAGCAGGTATGTGGCCCAGTCCACCTTCTTCTTCAACACAAGGGCCCCCATGATGTTCAGTTGTTGTTTGGGTACTGCATCATGGGCTGAAATCTTGCATAGTAAAACTTTTCCTACTATATCTGTCAGTAGTCTATACTCATCAGAGAAATCTATTTTCTTTAGGTGGATTGGTCTATCTTTAGAGAACTTCATGGTGATTAACAGATTCTTGGTTTCATCAGGTGTGAGTTCCACTGATTCATCACCTGATAAGGGAATGATGAAGGAGACTTATTTAGTTATTCTTTAGAAACTGATTTTCTTTCCCTATTTGAGTTGAGTAAAGATAGTATTGGAATGTACCTGATGGAAGATCAAAGGTGGTCCTTCTGTGTTCTGTAGAGATTGAGACTGGTGTCTCATGGATTGTTCCTTGGATTTCTCCTTGTTCAGATATCTGAACATGAGCCATGAGCTCTGTGAGTTCTATCTCCAGGAGCTTGCAACTTGTGGAGATGAGCTTATCTAATCCAGCTTCATTAAACAGAGTTATGATGCTCTTATAGTTTTCGGCGGCGGCTTGGAAGGATTCCAGGTCAATGTCGAAGCCATAGTTGGTCTTGGGAGCCATTTTAGGTTAGTGAGAGAGAACAAGAAACGGCTGGACTGAGGAGCATGAAGGATGAAAGATGCAGAGGTCGTGAAGGTTTTTAACTAAAAAGTCTTTTTAAGTCAGTTGAAATGTCGAAATGCGACACAATTCGAGGCTTATTCGGTACTTCAGTGGATGTGACCGAAAACATTTTAGTATTGCCGCTCTTTTTCATGAAGTCGACGTTACGTCGAGAGGAATTCGACGTGAGTGTCGATACAGACAAAGTTAAGATGTTAGGGTTTTCTATCGACATATGCGGGTCGACACATGCGTCAATTTCACTTATTGGGTTGAGTTATTGATGGTGCGTCGATTAGAAGTCGACGTGAATTTTAATTTACCTGAAAAATTCTAGATTTTTATTTCTCTTTATTTCTTCCTAGTCCTGAAGTTTTCTAAGACAGTCTTGGACTAATTTTTACAGATAGTTTGATTGATTGGGCCAACATTGTTTGGCAATGTGGCCAGTTTTGTTACATATATTGCACTTGATTATATTAAGATTATGAGACTTTGAGTTTACAGAGGGATAGAAGTGTTGGCTAGGATAGAAAGTTTGATTGGAATAGGAATATTGGTTAGGATAGAAATTTTGATCAGGATGAATGGGTCCTGGATGGGGGTTAAGATGGAAGGTTTCTGGAGGATAGGCATTTAAGTTGCTCTGAGTTTTTATGCGTCGATATCTATTCGACGTATGTTGATAGTTGCGTCGATTTATATTCGGTGCTTTCTCCAGATTGCGTTGATCTGGTGTCGACGCATGGAAAAAACTGCGTCGATTGGATGTCGACGTACTTTTGTTAAAGCGTCGAGTTGGGGTCGAGGCATCTGAGAGGTTGCGTCGAATATAATTCGACGCACTATCATTCATGCGTCGATATGAAGTCGACGCAACTGTATTTTCATAAATTTTCTTTTTCTCTTTTTCTGATTTTACTCCTTTGTGTATTGTTCCTTTTGGCTTAGTTACCTTTTCAGATGAAGTTTGAGAGTCATCAGCTGAATAATATGATGTTTCATCAAATTGTTTTATTTCCTTGAAGGAGTCTTCTTCCTTATTTTGTGAGTCTTTTTCTTGGTTTGTTGATTTAATGGGTTTAGTGAATTTTACAGGGCTCATCCAAGC
Source organism: Dactylorhiza incarnata (assembly GCA_033032865.1). Taxonomy (NCBI): domain Eukaryota; kingdom Viridiplantae; phylum Streptophyta; class Magnoliopsida; order Asparagales; family Orchidaceae; genus Dactylorhiza; species Dactylorhiza incarnata. The sequence goes on along the minus strand of JAWHQI010000124.1, from coordinate 898,783 downwards.
ACGTTTGTTGGATGGAATTGGGTTAATTGAGGGATCAGCCCCTAGCCCAAGATTTTTATGTCTTCTTGTTTGTTGTTCAGTGATTTCCTTAAGTGTTTGGCTTCTCATTTTTATTGATTCTTCAAAAGCTTTTGCCTGTGATACCTTATCCTTAAGGAGCTGGTTTTCTATTCTAGCCCTTTCTATTTCCTTGTCTCTGATGTGAGCCCTAAATTCATAATTTTTTGAGCATGTATCCTCTTTATTTCTTTGGTTTTTAACCATATTAATTTGTTCTTTTAGATCCTTGATTTCTTGTTTAGCTTTTAATTGATCTAAACATAATTCCCTAAAATTATTTTTGAAATCATCACATGAAAAATCTATTTCATCAAAGATGCTTACCTCATCCTTATCCTCAGATTCCTCTATGAGAATAAGGCTATTTTCTCTTTCATCTTCAGATGATATGCTTTCTTCAGATCCTATCTCACTCCATGATTCAGCAACATCATTTTTCATTGAGCCTTCAAGAGCCATTAAGCATAGGTCTTCTTGCTTGGACTGTTCATTGTCACTTTTAGAAGAGGAGCTGTTCTCAGAGTCTGTTTCACTCCAAGATTCTGCATTAAAGCCTTTTTCTTTCTTCTTTCTCTTTTTCTTGAGATATTTCTTTTTCAGATCTTTCCTTGTCTCAGCATTTTCTGGACATTCTGGGGCAATATGTCCAGGTTTCCTGCAAGAATAACAAACAATTTCTTTAGTAGGAGTTTTGTCATACCTTGGTTTTGACTCTCTCCTTCTTGGCCCATCTGTCCTGACCCATTTCTTGAATTTTCTGGCCAGGAAACTGAATAGTTCTTCTTCAGTGACAGGGGTTCCTTCTTCTGTTGCTTTTAATGCAATGTTCCTGTCTTTTGAAGAGGTTGGAGTGTTTTCTCTTCTTTTCTTCTCTTCTCTAGTTTTCAGCAGTTGCTCGTAGGATTTGAGTTTTCCTAAGAGAGCATCTGTTGAGATTTCCTTTTGTCCTCTTGTGTCTCTTATTGCCCATATTCTTGAGTCCCATGAACTTGGTTGACTCATTAGTAATTTGTCATTGATCTCTGTGAGAGAGATCTCTCTATCCATGTTCCTTAGTTGATTGATGATCAGACTGAATCTGTCATACATCTCAGAGATGCTTTCTTCATTCTTCTTTTGGAAGTTCTCATATTGGGAGATCAATAGAGTCTTCCTATCTTTTCTTTCATTAGCACTTCCTTCTACCATCTTTATGAGAGCCTCCCAAATCTCTTTGGCTGATTCACAGTCAACAACCCTTTGAAAGATTTCATCTGAGAGGGTTGAGACAAGAATATTCATAGCCTTTAGATCATATGCTCTTGTCTTCTTCTCATCATCTGTCCACTCAGATCTTGGGACAAGTGTTTGAGTTAGATTTTCACTTGAATCCCTTCTATAAAGCTTGGGAGGACCTGTCAAAGTAACATTAAACAATTCAACATCAATAGAGTTCATATAGATCCTAATTCTTATTTTCCAAACTGCAAACTTTTCAAGATTGCACATTGGAGGTCTGGTGGAAGCATAATCTTTGATTTCTGCCATGTGAAAAATAGTGTTGTAGAAATATATATATATATATATATATATATATATATGAGGTAGGACATTTTTGATCAAGGAGTTACCCTTTTTAGATCAACCTACCTCTGATACCAATTGAAAGTGCACAGTTAACCTCACTAGAATTCTCTAGAGGGGGGGGGGGGGGGGGGGGGGGGGTGAATAGAGATTTAAAAATATTTTTGTGCAAAGTTAATAATTATATATATATATGTGTGTGTAATGATCACAGATTTAAGCTTCCCACACACCAACAAGAATTTAAACAAGTAAAGAAAGTAAATGCAAGAGGAAAAATCACAGCACAACACAAAAAAATATAGTGGTTCCCCAAACTTTGGGTACTCCACTCTTCTACCCCCTTGGTAGGAATCCACTAACTTGCACTGAGTCTTTTGATAAGGAGACTCTTAGAACCAGCCTGAGTCTTTTGATAAGGAGACTCTTAGAACCAACTGAGTCTTTTGAAAAGGAGACTCTTAGAACCAGTACAACTGAATTTTTTGAAGAGAGATTCTAAAAACTCTTTTACACAATTGATATGAGAATAAAGAATTTAAAGACAAGAGGGAATCTTCTTCCTAGCAAGAAGATTGGAAGCACAAGAAGTAGTGAATGAAATCTATCTTCTATAGTGAGAAGGCGATTTGTAGCTTTTCTCTCTTTTAGTGAGAGCTATCAGAGTTTGCAGCAGTATGGCTTCAGAAGCAGGAGAAGATTGAAGCTTGATGTTTGCTGCAGCACTAATTCACAATTTTCTTTCTTTTCACTTGGGAGCTCTTCCTCTCTTTCAAATGTAAAAATGGTGGATCACTTGTTTAACCTTCTCTGCCGACCTCCTTGTTATTTTATAGCTCTTTCCATTCAAATAATACTATAGGAAGATAATCAATCAGCAGACAGAAAATTAGAAAGAGATAAAAGTTTCCATAACAGATATATCTATAGAAGGAAAGAATTCATTCTGATTTTAAATACTGTCCATAATGGATTTAATCAAATTAGCCAAGAATCGATTAGAGGAAAAGAATGATTCAGAACGGATATAAAGAATAAATTGATTCCATATAGATCAGATCTATAAAAGAAGGAAAGAGATCTGGCAATTTTGAATTCTGACATAGAAATCGACGTGCGTCGATTACTATTCGACGTAAGCGTCAAATTCATCCTGGCTGGAATTCAAGAGGAGAATAAGGAAGGTGTGTCGACTAGGGTGCGTCGACTTCACTAGATGCGTCGACTAGAAGTCAGAGTAACGTCGACATAGGATACGTCGAATTCTGTTTGGAGTCACTTCGACTCATTCAGAGAGAAACGTCGACAACATTTCGGCGTTGCGTCGAATACTATTCGACGCATATTTACTTAGACTAATTTTTCTTTCTTAGAAATCATATTCAACCCACTTTCAGGGGTTAAGAGAAATCATTTCCCCAACAATTCTCTCCTCTTGGAGGGGAAGTCAGCAATCACATGACCTGTCTTCTTGCAGTGATAACAAACTAAGTTAGTCAAATCAAATTTATTGATTTTAGATTTATACCTTTCCTCCCATGAAGATTTGGGTCTATCACGTTGACCAAATTTTCTGGAGCTTGAAGAGGATGCCCTATGGCTGTTTCTTCTCCTTCTAGACATCATCCTTTTGAACTGCATGGAGATGGTGCTAGTTCTTTATCAGTGTTATCAGATTCTGATGTGCTTGCATCAGAAGCTTTGCTGCCTTCAGAAATATCCTAAAATATAGGAGTCTTATTCTTGGTACTTCTCATGCTTTTAGCCTTAAAAGCCATGGGCCTTTCTCTGCTGGAAACTTTGGAAGTATCCTCTTCAAACCTTCTGGTATTCAACTATAGCTCATAAGATAGAAGTTTGCCAAATTGATTTCGAGGCTCTATGTTTCCCAGATTGCCAACTTCTCCGATGTCACAAAGCTTCATGTCCAATTCTTTGTTCAGGGATCTCAAGAACTTATCATTGAGTTCATAATTGGTGAACTCCCTTTCATAAGTTCTGAGCCCATTAACAATCCTGAAGAATTTTTCATAGCAGGTAGCTATATTGTCCTTCTTGTCTTGCCTAAAGGACTCGTACTCTTGATTTAGAAGGGATTTTCTGTCATCCCTAACCTCTTCAGTTCCTTCCATGTAGACAATTAAATAATCCCACATTTCTTTTGCTATTTTATAGTGGATTAAGTTCTAAAATGTAGAATCATCAATTGCATTGACAATGAAGTTCTTATCCCTTTTGTCCATAGTTGATGAGTCCTGATCATATACACTTTTATGGACTCATCTGGGCCGTTTTTCTAGTCATTCCACTGCACTTTAGCCTTGTTTTAGCTTATATTTGTTATCACTTGCTATGTGCACCTCTTGGCCCATTTTGGTGTGATTTCATGCTTTTCTTCATTAGTAGTTTTCATGCTCCGTTAAGTTCCACTTTCAGTGGCTAGACTCGTGGTTGTACGCTAGAATAGGAGTCGTGCAGGTGCTTCCGGTGCAATTATGCACAGGAACACTGCGCACGATCACTGGTTCTATTGCGCACGACCACTGGTCGTGCGCCACTGATCGTGTGCACTTAACACTTTTTCATGAGTTCTGTTTGGTGCAGTGCGCACGACCATCTACGATAGTGCGCACGACCACCGGTCGTGCGCCACTGTTCGTGCGCACTTATCATCAATTTCATGAGTTCTGTTTCAATCAGTGCGCACGACCACCTACGATAGTGCGCACGACCACCGGTCGTGCGCCACTGGTCGTGCGAACATGTTGTTTCATAATTTCTGTCTTTGCAGGTTCCGTCCAGACAGAGCACACGATCACCGGATTCTAGTGCGCACGACCACTGGTCGTGCGCCAATGACCGTGCGCACTGTTTATTCCAGCGCCTATAAAATGACCTGCTCGCGATTTTAGGTCAGAATCCCGATTTTCAGCGCCGTTTTCCGCCCGGTTCCGCCCAGTTTCGCCCCTCCACCGTCGCCCACCATATGGAGGTGCTCCGGGCTTGCTCTTCACGCCAATCTTGAGCCGGAGTTTCCTCTCGGCCTCCTCCTTCATCCAAGTGCTCCAAGGAAGGTTTAGCCGCCATCGCCATCAAGTAAGACGAAGTTTGCAACCTCTACCGGATCGTGACACGAAGAAGACGGGTCCATTGGAGAGTCGTGACAGCTCTCTCTACCCCGGACGTAGTTGCGGACCGAGCTTGGACGCGGATTGACAACCCGGCAATTCCAACCGTGAATCTCCAACGAGCCTTCGGATTCGGTCAATTTCTTGCCTTGTTCTCTTCTTATTGATGTATATGTAGCTAGAACCAACATTTTGATGAAGTATATTTTTACTTGTTAACATTAGTATGAAATCATGTCTATGTGATTGAGTAATCTTGTTATATTGTCATTCGAGGTGTGCCCCGTGGTGTGGATAGTTGGTTGTGTTGTGCCGCCCTAACAATTGTTAGTGGTGTGCTTGTCGAAGAGGTGCTTGCGACCCTCATTCCGCTAACCTACTCGTCCATCCGCCTACCGAAGCGTGGCATAGCGGCCCGTACTCCATCCCGCCTAACGAAGCAGCGCGCTCAAGGCCCGCATAGTTCGATCCGCTTGCCTACTCGTCCATCCGCCCTTACGAAGTAGCGCGTTCAAGGCCTACGTAGTCTTCCATCCCGCCGAGTGAAGCTTTGCATAGCGGTATTGCATAGGAGTAGTTATAGTATTTTCTTTTATTTTCCAAAAGCCCAATCACCCTGTTTCCGCATTCCATCCGACTCAAGGACTTCGATCTCAAGTCCTTCCTCGAACGTTAACTCCACCTTACTGTGTTCCTTGAGAGATTCGATACTCGGGGATTACTCCTCGTTTTATATTACTTGAACGATCGGTACACTGCCGTTTCGTGTCGCAGTCGAGCTACCGCCTATAGCGGTGTGTGAGATTTGCGCCATCAAGTTTTTGGCGCCGTTGCCGGGGAACACAGTCGTGTGAGTTTTCTTGAGAGGGAGAGCCGAGAGGTAGTAGTTCTTCCAGTGTGTATAGCCGCTTTATTATTTTGTTTGCCTTTTAATTATCTTTTGTTTGTTTTTATTTCTTCATCCCCTATTTTAAAGTTTTAGGCAAGTTTTATTCAAGGAGTTTTTCTAGTTGTGTAGATTTCCTTGCAAAGAATTTCAGTTTCTTTTTATCTGCTTTGAATTTTGAAAATGTCGTCATGGGGTATTTCACCTAGCTTTAATGATAAGATGGTTTATTATTTAGACCAAATGAATGAGTTGAATGCTAGGCAGTGTAGAATCGTTGTTTGCTTGTTGTGTCGAGAAGAGGGTAATGAATTGAAAGACTGTCCTAGTCTTTTCAAGCCTGACCGCCGCTCCTCCACCCAGGACAACATTGTCCCTATCGCTCATTCTTTACCCATGGAGGCAATTGTGCCCTCTACCCCTGAGCTTGTCTCGTGCACGGACTCCTCACTCCCTGTTTATGGCTTCACTCCCAGTGATGATGATCACTCATCTGTTAGCCAACAAGGAGAGGAATGGGAGCTCCTAGATGCACCTGAGTATGATGAGGGAAGTATTCTTTCCATCGGGGAGGCTTTAGCAGATCTTTTTGCGGAGGAACCGAATATTTTTGTCCCTCCAGTTTCTTTGCAAGATTTTTCTACACATATTCTTTATGATCCTATCGAAGTAAAGGAGCTGGGTGATGCTTCTGACTCGGAGGGTGCTCCAAAGTGGGATGAGGATGTCATTTTCCCTGAGGGGGAGAATGAATACTTTGAACACGATGATGCACCTCGGTGGGATGAGGAGGATACTCTCTCTGATGAGGAGGTTTGCACTTCTTCATGGGACGAGGAGGTCCAAATCACCACTGAGGCTCCTGAGTTCTCAAGCCCCCCTTGCTATGATATTTACGATGATGATAGTGATCTACCCTTGGATCCTGCTGGGAGTGAGACCGGGATCACTCCCCCGATTTTTGATTATTTATGTTCTTCATCTTGTTTATTTCTCGATCCCCCTTCTTCACCCGAGCCTGTGCAGGTCGAATCTTCATAGGCACTTCAGGAGGACTTGGAGCTTTGTGCTCAAGTCAATGATGAGTGTGTCCTTTTATGCGAGGAGGTTGATCCCTCCTCCATTAAGGAAGCCTCATTCGTTGCCTTCTCCTCCTGCGGACCTGCTGTAGACGATACCTTGCTGGGCAAGGATAGTTTTGGTAAGATGAGTGAGGACCAGGCCTCCTCTTCTTACTTTCTTTTCCCTCTACTTGTGATGGGCAGGTTTTATCTATATTCGGGTAGAGGCGTGACTGTTCTTTCTCCATATAGGTACCCGCTACCTACACGCATATTACAACAGTTACCTGTCCACTTTTCTTTTCATAGGCCCATTAGCTAGAACTGTACAAATGCCAAATAAGTCGTGCTGGGATGACAATAACCCCAGTAGTTATCTTTCTTTTCTGCATTGTCATTCCACCTAATCATGTTTAGTTAGTAGTATTTCTTTTTCAGTTTTCTATTTTCTTTTTGCGGAGCTGACCCCTGCAGGCATCTTTTTCTGGATGGCGGATGCTGCAGCGTTGTCTTAGTTTGTACGCGTCTTCTGGTATGCTCACTTGCTGAGCATTGGGTACTCTCTTTCCCTAGCTCTAATTTGATTCTCATGTCATATATTATGCGGATTGTTTAGTTTAAGTCTGGGGGAGAGTAGTTTGTTTACCCGCTCACGTGCACTATTGCACTGCATACTAGAAGATTTCATTTGAAATGTTTTGTTTAATTTCATTGCACACCACAGCACCCACATGAGCGCGTGCTTATCTATTTGTTTTGTTCTGAACAAACTATCTTGGTTAGGAATGTGAATTGGGATGATAGCTTAGGAATTACTATTGGGAGCGCAATGTTGACTCGAGCAGTGTTCTAGTCGCATCCGCGTGCTACAATAGAATTTGAGTAAAATTAGATTATTTCTATGCTTTTAATTTATGATTAGTACTTATGCGTAGTTTTAGATTTATTCTGCTCAAGTGGTGAATGTGAATGAAATTGGTGATAGCCCGGTGTTGTGTGTATACGAGCGCTAGTTGTGTGTTGCTCGAGTCGGGAGGAAGGTTTACCTTTCTCGTGGGCTAAGAACTTGCCCCAAGCGACTCTTGAAGCATGGGTGCGGGAGATTCGTTGAGATAAATGTGATATAGGCCACCTTTTGGCTAGTTTGAGCCTTCGCTTTCCATATCCTATTCGCTCACCTTTGCTTCCCAACACTTGTGCCTACCACTCCCTTTGTTCAACTCCTCCTCCATACACCAAGGCCTAAAGCTTATCCCACTGTCGTAATCAAGTATATGTTATCTGCACTCATGTTTTAGATTTGGTGTGATGTTTGGAATTGTCGTGCTGTGAAGGAGAAATAAACTCTATTTGCTGATTTTGAATCAACCGGAGGATAAGAAAAAGAAAAAGAAAAATATGGTATTGAAATAAAATCTGAAAAAAGTGTATTGAAAAGTTATCCTCCCGAGCATTTTAGAAAATCTGTTGGTATTTGTGGAGTAGGACGTGTGCACACCTAGTTTTCACAATAAGTCTGGGGGTGTGTCACACGAGCTTTGTTTTTGGTTTTGCTTGGTGCAGCGTCCCGTTGACTCATGTTGGTTGCGTAGCCTTCGTTTTTACCTTTGATTATCATACCGCAACCTAAGCCCCAATATAATCCTAAAAGTCCTATTGATTTCTCTCGCGAGTTTGCTAGCGCTGTGGAGAGAGTGTGACCGGGAAAGCGTATGGTTCCCGACGTTGATGGATTTCAGCGGAGTTATTCCCGAACCCCGATCTTTTGCAACACCCTCCTTAGTGGCTTATTACTTTCACACCGGACATGATCATCAAATTCTTCACAATTCACCAACTGAGTATTGATAAATCTTTATTTACGCTCTAGTACTTTCGTAAATTAGTTAGCATAGTTAGAATCTCTTTTTACGAAATCTCTATTTGCATGCTTTTGTTACTTCGCATTGTACTCCCTTGCGTAATTTTCTTTGCTAACTACCTTTTTCACACTCCACCGGATTCGTTTGCTCGGGACGCGCAAACAGTTAAGTCTGGGGGTGTGATGAGTCCTGATCATATACACTTTTATGGACTCATCTGGGCCGTTTTTCTAGTCATTCCACTGCACTTTAGCCTTGTTTTAGCTTATATTTGTTATCACTTGCTATGTGCACCTCTTGTCCCATTTTGGTGTGATTTCATGCTTTTCTTCATTAGTAGTTTTCATGCTCCGTTAAGTTCCACTTTCAGTGGCTAGACTCGTGGTTGTACGCTAGAATAGGAGTCGTGCAGGTGCTTCCGGTGCAATTCTGCACAGGAACACTGCGCACGATCACTGGTTCTATTGCGCACGACCACTGGTCGTGCGCCACTGATCGTGTGCACTTAACACTTTTTCATGAGTTCTGTTTGGTGCAGTGCGCACGACCATCTACGATAGTGCGCACGACCACCGGTCGTGCGCCACTGTTCGTGCGCACTTATCATCAATTTCATGAGTTCTGTTTCAATCAGTGCGCACGACCACCTACGATAGTGCGCACGACCACCGGTCGTGCGCCACTGGTTGTGCGAACATGTTGTTTCATAATTTCTGTCTTTGCAGGTTCCGTCCAGACAGAGCACACGATCACCGGATTCTAGTGCGCACGACCACTGGTCGTGCGCCAATGACCGTGCGCACTGTTTATTCCAGTGCCTATAAAATGACCTGCTCGCGATTTTAGGTCAGAATCCCGATTTTCAGCGCCGTTTTCCGCCCGGTTCCGCCCAGTTTCGCCCCTCCACCGTCGCCCACCATATGGAGGTGCTCCGGGCTTGCTCTTCACGCCAATCTTGTGCCGGAGTTTCCTCTCGGCCTCCTCCTTCATCCAAGTGCTCCAAGGAAGGTTTAGCCGCCATCGCCATCAAGTAAGACGAAGTTTGCAACCTCTACCGGATCGTGACACGAAGAAGACGGGTCCATTGGAGAGTCGTGACAGCTCTCTCTACCCCGGACGTAGTTGCGGACCGAGCTTGGATGCGGATTGACAACCCGGCGATTCCAACCGTGAATCTCCAACGAGCCTTCGGATTCGGTCGATTTCTTGCCTTGTTCTCTTCTTATTGATGTATATGTAGCTAGAACCAACATTTTATGAAGTATATTTTTACTTGTTAACATTAGTATAAAATCATGTCTATGTGATTGAGTAATCTTGTTATATTGTCATTCGAGGTGTGCCCCGTGGTGTGGATAGTTGGTTGTGTTGTGCCGCCCTAACAATTGTTAGTGGTGTGCTTGTCGAAGAGGTGCTTGCGACCCTCATTCCGCTAACCTACTCGTCCATCCGCCTACCGAAGCGTGGCATAGCGGCCCGTACTCCATCCCGCCTAACGAAGCAGCGCGCTCAAGGCCTGCATAGTTCGATCCGCTTGCCTACTCGTCCATCCGCCCTTACGAAGTAGCGCGTTCAAGGCCTACGTAGTCTTCCATCCCGCCGAGCGAAGCTTTGCATAGCGGCATTGCATAGGAGTAGTTATAGTATTTTCTTTTATTTTCCAAAAGCCCAATCACCCTGTTTCCGCATTCCATCCGACTCAAGGACTTCGATCTCAAGTCCTTCCTCGAACGTTAACTCCACCTTACTGTGTTCCTTGAGAGATTCGATACTCGGGGATTACTCCTCGTTTTATATTACTTGAACGATCGGTACACTGCCGTTTCGTGTCGCAGTCGAGCTACCGCCTATAGCGGTGTGTGAGATTTGCGCCATCAATAGTGACCAAGGATACTTCATTCTTGGTAAATTGAGACAAGGTCTTAGGGACAGGGACAACTGTTGGGTCCACAGGAATTGTCATGGGAAAAATTGGACCCTCTTCAACAGCCATGAAGATTCTTGGATTTGAAGCTTCCATGAATAATCTGACTCTTTGCTTCCAGATGGGGAAATTTTCTTTTGAGCAAATAGGCAGCTTTATTGGGCTCATTTCATTGTTATGCTCACCATCCATTTCATGTGCTAACTATCCAATATAGATTGTAGATCTTGTTCTAAGCTGTTAGGCCTTTGAACTGAACCTACCTCTGATACTAATTAAAAGATTTGGGTTGATCTATAATACACCTGGAGGGGGGTGATTAGGTGTTTTTTGATGTTAATTACTACTTTAAATGTTAGCTAGCACAGTACAAAGACAACACAGAAAGCACACTGGATTTATACTGGTTCCCATCGAAATAATATGTCAAGAGGTAGTCCACTGTCCCTCCCACCTATTTAGCAATGTGCTAGACTAGGCAACTTCTCAAAAATCTTAGATCTCTTGTAACAAAGCAGATCTTACAATTCAGGCTCACAAAGAACCCTACCAAACTCAGCCTTCCAAGTCTTACAATAACTCAGATCTTAACCAAGACCCTACCAAACTCAGGCTTATAAAGAACCCTACCAAACTTAGATCTTTTACAAGATCTTACAAGCTCAGGCTCACACAGAACCCTACCAACACTTTGATCTGTCACAAGATCCAACCAGATCAGGCTCACAAAGAACCATATAGAATAAGACAGATGGTTTTGCTGTTGTAGAAGAGAAGGCTTCAAGATAAAAGCTTTGACTGAGCAGAATTCTTCTTCTTCTTGCAAATGTAATCTCAAAGATCTTGTGAATCTCTGAACCTTTCTATATAATATTCTTCTTCTTTTGACCTTCACAGCACAACAATGAAGTCTTCTTCTTGTTAATAATTTTCTCTTTTTTCTATTAGTATGTTTTAGAATGATCGTGAGAGAGAATGATTGAATCAAGTATTTGCTAAATTCAAAAATGTCTCTCTTTTATACTCCTCTGCAATTTTTCATAATGACCCTTATTGGATTATTCCATAATCAATTTGCCTGTTTGAAAATGTTGACAAAATCGGTAGATTATTTTACCATAAATGCCTTTCCATTCTTGGAACTTGCAGAATATGGAAGTAATAGTATTCTTCATTTATTACTATTCAACGACTATATTCTGTAGAGATTATATATCATTTATTACTCCTTAATTAGTACACAAGATGAGAGGCGTGCACATTCCCTGAACATCAATTTCTAAGAAACTCTATGCAATAAATGCATCTCAGCATCTGTCATGATGATAAGTTTCTTCTAGCTGACATCGTCTTGTCGTCTCAACGATACATAATCTTCACGACGATATCGCCGACATACGTCTTTCTTCAAGACATAATGAGTTATCTCGAGGATACTGCTTCTTCTAGATGATATCGTTGAGATATTCTCTTATACACAATATGTCATCAAACATCAAGGTGATATGTCTTCTTCAAAACTTATACTTGTTATCTCAACGATACTACTTCTTCTAGATGACATCGTCGAGATGTTTTCTTTTACACTATGTGTCTTCAGTCTTCAAGATGATAAATCTTCTTCAAGACAATATTGTTGAGACATGTGAGCATAGATTTACCAACGATAGAGTTTCTTCAAGACGATATCGTCGAGACTGTCTCGACGATATATTTCTGTTCTCAACAACTTATCTGCGAAGTCTTGAGACGATATTTTACTTAGTGAACTTTCATTAAGATTCCTGAAGACCATCTATAAGGGGTCTTTCCCACAACAACCTTCCTTTCTCAATGATAAGCCTAACTCCTTTCAGCGACAAGTCTAAACTCTTCTTCATAAAGGGTTTAATAATCATTCAGAGATATGTATATTACTTGAACGATATGCGTATCATCTCAACGATATGTCCAATCCTTCTCGACGATTTTGGACTTAGAAAGTGTTTGCCTGGAAATCTGTGATCTCCATTCTTGGTCAGAATAAACCATTCCAGCGGTCTCAGGTTTGTGAGACCGCCAAAATCGCCTGCCTCCAGCTCAAGGTTTTATTCCAAGTGATCGGTGGTCAAGACCCAGTCAGATCGCCAGACTGCGCGGTCTAGTCTTTTTCTCTATTTTTGTTATTTACACCCCCTTTCCCTGCCCGGGCTCTCCTGTATCTCGGGCAGCCCGTAGTTTTTAGAGCTGCCCATTTGGGCAACTCCTGTACCTATCTATAGGGGGGTAGGGGTCCCTGGAAAAGGAATTTTTCTTTGAGCCTCCAGCTTACAACCTTTGTAAGCGGTCTCAAATTCTATCACTTTTCCACCTCTCATCCTGCCTTGTTTCTAGGCTCCCTAGATCTCCTTTTTGAGGTCAATTTGAGTATTTCTACTCTTCCTGATCTCCTTAGTCTCTCTCATCTTAAGTAACCTACAATCCACAGTTCCCCATCTTTCCCTCTCCTTTAGTGTGAGTTTTGGAGATACATTTTTTGGTAACAACAGAATGAACACGCGACCTTCAGATCGGGAGTGTTTAGGTGAATCCGATAGACTTTGAGATGGCAGACTGTAGGATAGGTGCCCGCCGGTCTTCTAGCAGTCGACCCCCTATCGACTCGAACCTCCTGGAAGCACTTGAGCGTTGTTTCGAGCTTCGCGTCGAGCAAGCCCTTCGGGAGGCCGCTCGAGCTTGGCAGGAAGCTGCCCTGGCTCAGCAGGAGGTCACGCGATCTCAGTAGGAGATTGCGCGATCTCAGCAGGATATTGCTCGAGACCGCCAGGAAGTCGTTCGGGCTCAGCAGGAGTCCGCTAAGCAGATCGAGGTCATGAGCCATCTTCTGGCTACGATCTCCCAGAGGATCCTCCCCCAGCCAGGTCAAAGTGCCACCCCTGATCGCATGTCTAGCGATCACTCTTTTGACCGCGCATGCCCTCAGCCTGCAGACCCTCTATGATCTTAGCAAAGGGAGTTCGCAGCCCATCGTGATTCTTTCAGAGCAGCAGCTCAAGGGCCTCCAGCCCAAACTCTGAATTTTCAAGAGGATTATGTTTATCCTCCGGCCCCTCCTGCTCCTTTTTTCGCTCCATCTGACGTTCCCTAGGCGGAAGATCCCTCTCCGTTTTCTGATAGAGTTCGTTGGGAGCCCATTCCCAACAGTTTCAGGTAGCCTCCTCTTCCTATATTCTCTAGGGAGAGCGACCCCATTTCTCATCTTCAAGCTTTCGAGTCCGCCGTCGCTCTCAGGACCATCTCAGATGTTATGAGGTGTAAGTTGTTGATTACTTCTTTTGATGGATCTGCTAGGGAATGGTTCTATAAGATGCCTTCCCAATCCATCCCAAGCTTTGTCGTTCTAAGGCATGAGCTCCTTCTGAGGTTTGCAACCTCTAAGAAGAGGAAGAGTGGTCCGGCGGCCCTCTTCAAGATCAAGCAAGGAGAAAATGAGACTCTGGCTCATTTCGTCGATCGTTTTCAGAAAGAGAGTCTCGAAATCAGGGATGTAGATCCCTCCCTCTATGTAGCGTCTTTAATTAATGGCTTGCAGGAAGGTCCCCTCAAGTTTGAAGTCACTATAAGAGAGCCCAACTCTTATCAAGAGTTGATCAGCATCGCCAATCGCCACATAGAGGGGAAATCAATAACCCCACCTATGTCTCCAATTTGAGCAGCAAGGCTATTCAAAAAGGCTCTGCAGGATTTTATCCAACCCCGTCATCGTTGAAGCAGCGCCAAGAGTTACCACCTCCCGCTCCAAGAGAAAGGAACTTTTGATACCGCTCCAACCATAGAAATCAGCAGTTCCATCCCAGGGAACTTTTTCTGCCAACTCCAGCTGCTTTAGTTCCTCAAGCCACTCCAGTCCATCAAATCCAATATATTCAGCCGCATCTTCTGGATGCTCAACCTTTCTTCAATGATTCCTAAGATTCCTTTACGGATCTTGGTGTTTCTATGAGTGAGGTAGTTCAAATCCTCCAAAAGCAGTCCTTCTATAGTAAGCCTGTCCCGCTCAGTTCAGGTCCCAAATCCAGAAATCCCACTCTCTATTGTGAGTATCACAGGGAGAGTGGTCACTTGGCTGAGCAGTGTAGAGCTCTCCGCTTGCTAGTGGAGAGGCTTTTGAAGGAAGGGAAGCTCCGGGATTTATTTCAGAAAGGTGACCCTTCCAAAGCTTCAATCTCCAAAGTCAAGGAGGTAGCAGAAGTTCATTGGGAATGCGAAGAGGTAGATGATGTTGGCCACCTCGGCAACATTGGCTTTCTAAGTGAGTTTGTGGATGCAGATGATGAAGGTAGCTTGGGTCGCCTTTTCTGCATCCACGGAGGAGCAGGACCAGAATCGTCTAGGAGGGCTAGTCTAAAGAGAGTCTACCAATCAGAGGTTGTTGTCGCCTCCTCCTCAGCTCCAGTCTGAGGAACGGTGACTTTAGGGAAAAAGGACCTTCGTTCGACCTCAAATCCTTTCGATAATGTGGTCGTTTTTAAAGCATTTATCGAGAATTACACCGTAGAGAAGATCCTGATTGACACTGGGAGCTCAGTGAACGTGCTCTTCAAGCCTGCTTTCGAAGCTTTGAAGACAGGTAAGAGTCTTCTCTCTACGGAGGGACCTCTCTATGGCTTTTTAGGAGAAAAGAAGGAGGTGGAAGGATTCATCACTCTTTCAGTAATTTTGGGAGGTATCGTAATGCTCGTAAAGTTCATAGTCATTGAAGCTCCGAGTAGCTACAATGAAATTTTTGGAAGGGCCATCCTGAATGAATATCAAGCAGTAGTGTCAACCTACCATCAAGCCGTGAAATTTGCCCTGAATGGCAAGTAACACAGGGTTAGGAGTGATCCAAAGAAGGCTAGGGAATGCTATGTCAAGACGGTCAATGTGATCGTATCTTCTCCCCAGGAAGCTGAGATGTCTTCAGCACCCCAAGTTCCCGATCAAGTCAAGCTTGTGGAAGAAGTTGAAGAAGAGGATGAAAGAGATAGAGTTCGCTTGGAACCTGCCCAAGCGACTGACGACGTGCTCATTAGCGAGGAAGATGAGAGAAAGAAGCTCTCCATCAACGCTGAGTTGCCTGAAGCTGACAAGAGTTAGCTCATCTCTTGCCTCTTAGAGAACCTGGATGTCTTTGACTGGTCGGCAGATGACATGACAGGAGTTGATCCAGATGAGGCATGCCACCATCTCAACATCGATCCCAAATCTTCCCCTATCCAGCAAAAAAAGAGGTCCTTGGCGACGACTCTTGCTCAACCAATCCGAGAGGAGTTGGAGAAGCTGCTGAAGGCTAAATTCATTCAAGAGATCCAGTACCCAGACTGGGTGTCTAACATTATAATGGTTAAAAAACCTGGGGGAAAGTGGAGGATGTGTGGGGACTTCACAAATGACGACTGTTTTTATTATCTCGTAATGCCTTTTGGGCTAAAAAATGCTGGAGCAATGTATCAGAAAATGATGGATTCTATTTTTAAAAGTCAAAAGGGAAGAAATCTAGGGGTTTATGTCGATGACCTCTTAATAAAAAGTAAATCTTTTTTATCTCATCTTAACGATCTATCGGAGACTTTCGCAACCCTTCGAGCCTTTAATATGAGGTTAAATCCGCTGAAATGTCTTTTTGGTGCAAATAAAGGAAAGTTTATTGGTAAACTTCTCACTCTAGAGGGATTAGAGCCTAATCCTGATAAGGTGAAATCCATCTTAGAAATATCACCCCCTAAGTCCCCTAAAGAAATTTAGCAATTGGGAGGGAGGATGGCTGGTCAGAGTCATTTTATCTCTCGTTCAGGACATAAAAGCGCTCCTTTCTTTAAGACCCTCTGGGGAGGGTCTAAGTTTGAATGGACAAAAGAGTGTGACGATGCCTTCAATCAGCTTAAAAGGCAGTTGACGTCAACTCCTCGTCTTCAAAGCCCAAGGGAAGGAAAAATCTTTTTCTATATATAGGAGTTGGCTCTGATGCTATAAGTTTGGTATTGGTCCAGGAAGAAAAGAAGAAGCAGTTTCCAGTGTATTATGTGAGTAAGATTTTGAAGGATGCAGAGACTTGTTATCCAATTCTTGAAAAGTTGGCCTTAATGCTCGTGACTTCAGCACAAAGGCTAAGGCCCTATTTCCAAGCCCATTTGATTCAAGTGATCACTGATCTTCCACTCAAGAATGTCTTAGAAAAGCCAGAACATTCAGGGAGATTAGCAAAATGGGCAATAGAGCTCAGCGAATTTGACATCTCGTATATTCAAAGGATAATGCACAAGTTCTAGCTGATTTCATGATTGATACAAAGGAATTCATATTGGAAAAAGAGGTTGGGACACCTCTTGCATGGACAATTTTTGTTGACGGAGCTTCAGGGAAGAGTTCATTAGGAGATGGAGTCGTCTTAACAAACCCAAATGGAGTTTGAGTGGATCATGCATTGAAGTTCTACTTTCCAACAACGAATAATCAAGTAGAATATGAGGCCTTATTGGACGGTCTCAGATTTGCAAGAGAACTAGGAATTTAAGATGTTCAAATCAAAAAAGGCTCTCTGGTGATGGCATCTCAAGTAAACTGAATTTTTGAGACTAGAGATCGTATTCTGAAGCAATGCCTAGCTCTTGTGAAAATTGAGATAGGCAGGTTCAAAATTTTTACTATCCAACATATTCCAAGAGAGGAAAATATAGAAGTAGATGAACTGGCAAAATTTGGTCTCCTTTCAGGAGGAACCACCTCAGAATTATTTCATCCAACGATTGAGGAAGGGCAAGTTATGCAAATAGATCAACGCCCATCTTGGATGGATCCTTTTGTTCTCTACCTTTCAACCGGGGAGCTCCACTCAATGGTAAAAGATAGGAAAAGGTTTAAACTAAAGGAAGCTCACTATTATCTTGTTGCAGGAATACTTTACAGGAAGACTTTCCTGTTAACATTGTCTCGGTGTGTATCGGAATAGGAAATTCTAGTCATTCTTCAAGAGGTTCATTCAGGAGAGTGCGGCAGTCACTCTGGATCTAGAACCTTAGAAAAAGAATTCTAAGACAAGGATATTTTTGGCCTCAAATGAGGAAGGATGCAGAAGCGTTCGCGAAGAAGTGTTTCCAATGCCAAAAATTTGCTCCTCTTCAGAATCAACCGCCTCAACAACTTAAATCAATAGAAACCCTATGAACGTTTGCGTTTAGGGGAATGGATTTAATCGTGCCTTTTCCTTTAGCTAGCATATTGATGAGTCCTGATTATATACACCTTCATGGACTCATCCGGGCCATTATTTAGTCAATATCACGCACTTTAGCCTTATTATAGTTTATAATTGATAACCCATGCTAGGTGCACATTTTGGCCCGCTTTGGTGTGTTTTCGCGTTTATTTCCTTTCATAGTACTCATATGTTGTTAAGTGCCACTTTTGGTGGCTAGATCTGTGTTTGTGCTGGAATAGGAGGCGTGCAAGTGTTTCCGGTGCAATTCTGCACAGGAACACTGCGCACGATCACTTGTTCTAGTGCGCACGACCACCGGTCGTGCGCCACTAATCGTGCGCACTTAACCCTTTTTCACGAGTTCTGTCTGGTGTAGTGCGCACGACCATCGACTCCAGTGCGCACGACCATCGGTCGTGCGCCACTGCTCGTGCGCATTGACCATTAAATTTCTGAGTTCTGTTTGCTGTAGTGCGCACGACCATCAACTCCAGTGCGCACGACCACCGGTCGTGCGCCACTGGTCGTGCGAACATTGTATTTCATGATTTCATCTCGTGCAGGTTCTGTCCAGGCAGTGCGCACGATCGCAGGATTCCAGTGCGCACGACCACTGGTCGTGCGCCAATGATCGTGCGCAGTGTTTAATCCAGCGCCTATTTAAGCGCCTGTTGCGATTTTAGGGCGATATATTCATTCCGGGAGCGGGATTTCTGTTCCGTACGCCGCCGACCGCCCCCTTGGATCGCCCCTACTTCATCTCCTACGCAAGGGGAAGCTTCCTCGGTCCATTCCTGGACATCCTCCATCGTCCGTGAGTGTTCTCCATCATCCGCAAGCCTCCAAGCAATCATTTTCGCTTTCCGCCCGGTGAGAAGAAGAAGAGACCTTGAGTCGAAGACGACGGAGCACGTAGGGAGATTGTGACAGCCCTCTACGCCGGAAGCATCGTCCGCCCGAGTCCGGAGGTAGCCCGACAACCTACCATTCCGGCCGTGAACGGCCGCTAGTCTTCACCACCGGTTATCTCCTTCCTCTTTCCTTGATTGTACCCCTTTGAATCTTTTACTAAATGAATATGGTGATATTTATTTGATGAGAATGAACGTTTCTGTGTTCTTATTCATGGGTTGGTTGTGATTCACCACATTCAAGCGCACTCACTCACACACGCACGCAAGGTGTTTGCTCCGTGTTGGCAAGAGCTAACGACGGTTGTGAAGAGGTGTTTGCGACCCTCACTCTCTCGCGCCTGAGTCCACTTCATTCGCCTCACGAAGCACGGCATCACGGCCGTTGCATCCACCTCACATTGCGAAGCGGTGTTCTCGACCCGCATCTCTTTTATTGTTGTTAAAATTAGGAAAACCAACCAAAAACCCCTTGTTGTGTTTGTGAAACGCTTGTGTAACAATATTCACTGCACGATTCGATCACCCATCCTGCATTCCTCAAGAGACCGACATCCGGGGAATTTATTCTCCACAATTATTACTTGACAGCGACCGGTGCACTTGCCGACGCGCATCAAGTTTTTGGCGCCGTTGCCGGGGAACGCAGGCGTGTATCGTCTTGTGTCGTGACTCTCGTTACACGAGCAGTTGTTTTTGATCTTTTCATTTTCTTCTTGTTGTTGACAGTACATGCAGAGGCAGATTGCAGGTGAACTTGCACCTTTTGACCCAGAAATCGAACGAACCGCTCGCGCGCGAAGGCGTGCTGCGGCTCTGCAAGCAGCCATGGGTGATCATGTGAACCCGAATGATGCTGATGCGCGAGTGCACGATGAGGGGCAAAATCCGGCCACTGATGAACAGGAGGCGGAGAGACCTCGGCCTCGTACTATGAGAGATTATACCACCCCCACTGCTGGAAGTGTGTATCCGGGCTTTGGGCCCAATATCATGAACAATCAGTTTGAGATAAAGCCGGCGATCTTAAACATTATCCGAAACCATGCTCAGTTTTCGGGGATGGCTAGCGAAGACCCGCACCTGCATCTGGCAGAATTCTCTGATATTTGCGGAACTTTCCGCTATGCGGGCATTGCTGATGACACAGTCAAACTGAGACTGTTCCCCTTCTCCCTCCGTGATAAAGCAAAAGTATGGCTTCATTCCATCCCGCCCGGGACTGCTGCAACATGGGATGCCCTTGCATCCAAATTCCTGGCTAAATTCCACCCGGTGGATAAGATTGTAAGCTTGCGGCGTGAAATCGCCACATTTCGGCAGTTGGATCAAGAGACTCTTGCGGAAGCTTGGGAGCGCCTCAATGAACTCCTTCGCCGTTGCCCTGGCCACGAGCTCCAGCCATGGAACGTGGTTGAATTGTTCTACTTCGCGATCGAGCCCAATTATAGGGCAATGATCGATGCTGCGGCCGGTGGTACCTTGATGAACCACACCCCTGAAGATGCCCTGCGGATCTTGCGTGACACTGCCTCCCACAGTACCTTCTGGACTGCAGGGAGAAACTGATGAGTCCTGATCATATATACATTTATGGACTCATCCGGGCCGTTATTTTGTCAATATCACGCACTTTAGCCTTATTATAGTCTATATTTGATAACCCATGCTAGGTGCACATTTAGGCCCACTTTGGTGTGTTTTCGTGTGTATTATCTTTAGTAGTATTCACATGTTGTTAAGTGCCACTTTCGGTGGCTAGATCTGTGTTTGTGCTGGAATAGGAGGCGTGCAAGTGTTTCCGGTGCAATTCTGCACAGGAACACTGCGCACGATCACTTGTTCTAGTGCGCACGACCACCGGTCGTGCGCCACTAATCGTGCGCACTTAACCCTTTTTCACGAGTTCTGTCTGGTGCAGTGCGCACGACCATCGACTCTAGTGCGCACGACCATCGGTCGTGCGCCACTGCTCGTGCGCATTGACCATTAAATTTCTGAGTTCTGTTTGCTGCAGTGCGCACGACCATCAACTCCAGTGCGCACGACCACCGGTCGTGCGCCACTGGTCGTGCGAACATTGTATTTTATAATCTCGTCTCTTGCAGGTTCTGTCCAGGCAGTGCGCACGATCGCAGAATTCCAGTGCGCACGACCACTGGTCGTGCGCCAATGATCGTGCGCAGTATTCAATCCAGCGCCTATTTAAACACCTGTTGCGATTTTAGGGCGGATCATCATTCCGGGAGCGGGATTTCTGCTCCGCACGCCACCGACCGCCCCCTTGGATCGCCCCTACTTCATCTCCTACGCAAGGGGAAGCTTCCTCGGTCCATTCCTAGACATCCTCCATCGTCCGTGAGTGTTCTCCATCATCCGCAAGCCTCCAAGCAATCATTTTCGCTTTCCGCCCGGTGAGAAGAAGAAGAGACCTTGAGTCGAAGACGACGGAGCACGTAGGGAGATTGTGACAGCCCTCTACGCCGGAAGCATCGTCCGCCCGAGTCCGGAGGTAGCCCGACAACCTACCATTCCGGCCGTGAACGGCCGCTAGTCTTCACCGCCGGTTATCTCCTTCCCTCTTTCCTTGATTGTACCCCTGTGAAGCTTTCACTAAATGAATATTGTGATATCTACTTGATGAGAATGAATGTTTCTGTGTTCTTATTCATGGGTTGGTTGTGATTCACCACGTTCAAGCGCACTCACTCACACACGCACGCAAGGTGTTTGCTCCGTGTTGGCAAGAGCTAACGACGGTTGTGAAGAGGTGTTTGCGACCCTCACTCTCTCGCGCCTGAGTCCACCTCATTCGCCTCACGAAGCACGGCATCGCGGCCGTTGCATCCACCTCACGTTGCGAAGCGGTGTTCTCGACCCGCATCTCTTTTATTGTTGTTAAAATTAGGAAAACCAACCAAAAACCTCTTATTGTGTTTGTGAAACGCTTGTGTAACAATATTCACTGCACGATTCGATCACCCATCCTGCATTCCTCAAGAGACCGACATCCGGGGAATTTATTCTCCACAATTATTACTTGACAGCGACCGGTGCACTTGCCGACGCGCATCAAGTTTTTGGCGCCGTTGCCGGGGATTGCAGACGTGATGAATTCGTCTGTGTGAAGCTTTGTTGCACAAGAATTTCCCTTTCTTTCACCTCTTTTGTTCATCTCTGTATTCGCAGCATGACCTCTATTCAGGAATGCATCTACCATGGAAGCTTAAACGATTTAAGGGATCAAGCAAAAAGGAACAATCATGACTTTGGGATCTCCGCCGACGTCATTGAGTACATGTATGGGAACTGCAAGTTCAGCGGAGATGAGCATGAAGATGCGGGGCAACACATGCGGGATTTCTTAGACATCTATTACACTTGTATTTTCAGTGGAGTTGAAAATGACCCACAGAAGATTCTGGCATTTTCATTCTCCCTGCACAAAAAAGCCAAAAGCTGGTATTGGGATACCCGGAAACGAGAGGTGATCACATGGAAACAACTCGAAGGGATACCCGGAAACGATATGGTAGGGGATTTCCTCGAAGTCTTTATGGACGATTTCACTCTATTTGGCAGTAGTTTTGACAGTTGCCTCGCAAATTTGGCCAAGACATTGAAGCGGTGTGAAGACACCAATCTTATCTTAAACTGGGAGAAATGCCACTTCATGGTGCGCGAAGGAATCGTCTTGGGGCATAAAGTTTCCTGCGAAGGGCTTGAAGTGGATCAAGCGAAAGTTAGTGTCATCAGAAACCTCCCTCCACCCATGTCAGTGAAGGGCATTCGAAGTTTTCTTGGCCATGTGGGCTTCTATCGAAGGTTCATCAAGGACTTCTCCTCCATCTCAAAGCCTTTATCTCGCCTGCTGGTTAAGGACGTCCCATTCCATTTCGATGAAGCATGCATGCACGCCTTCGAAACTTTACGGGGGCAACTCATCTCAGCCCCAATTCTGGTGGCACCCGACTGGACTCTACCTTTCATTATCATGTGCGACGCAAGTGATGTGGCCGTAGGTGCTGTTCTCGGTCAAAAGAAAGACAAGACTTTTCACACTATCGCGTATGCCAGTCGAACTCTCAACAGTGCACAAGCCAATTATACCACCACGGAGAAAGAAATGCTAGCTGTGGTCTTCGCTTTTGAAAAGTTTCACTCATACTTGGTACTCTCCGAAGTGATCGTGTATACGGACCACGCCGCTCTCAGGTATCTTTTCAGTAAGAAAGAATCCAAATCGCGTCTGATTCGTTGGATTTTACTCTTGCAGGAATACAATCTGGAAATAAAAGATAAGAAAGGGGTGGAGAATGTGATTGCTGATCATCTCTCACGTTTGGAGTACGACACTCCTAATTGCGTTGTGGAGGAAACTGACGACTATTTCCCGGATGAAAAGTTATTTGCAATCACTACATCCTCCCCGACCGCACCTTGGTATGCAGATATTGCTAATTACTTGGCTTGTAGAACACTCTCCCCGAGTTTGTCCCCTCAGCAAAGACGGAAGCTTGTCTCCGACGCAAAATACTATTTTTGGGAAGATCCGCTCTTGTTCCACACATGCAGCGACGGGATTATTAGGCGTTGCATTCCGGAAGCTGAGTTTCAGTCTGTATTACAGCATTGTCATGACAGAGAGGCCGGCGGGCACTTCGGGGCCGTTCGAACAGCACGAAAAATCCTGCAATGTGGATTGTTCTGGCCGACCCTCTTCCGGGATGCCCATGCCTATGTCACCAAGTGCGACGAATGTCAAAGGACTGGGAATATTTCCCGGCGTGATGAGATGCCCCTTAATAACATGCTGGTTTGCGAACCCTTTGACGTCTGGGGAATAGACTTCATGGGCCCTTTCCCAATGTCTCATGGTAAGCATTACATTATTGTGGCAGTTGATTATGTCTCGAAGTGGGTGGAAGCTGAGGCGGTTGCCACGAATGACGCCAACACTGTGCTGCACTTTATCCACAAGAACATCTTCTCCAGGTTTGGGACGCCGAGAACTATCATCAGCGACGGCGGGAGTCATTTTTGCAATAGACAGTTTGTGCAGCTCATGAAAAAGTTTGGGGTCCATCATAAAATTTCTTTGGCTTACCACCCCCAAACATGCGGGCAAGTCGAAGTCTCCAACCGCGAGCTCAAGCGAATAATTGAGAAATCAATACATTCAAATAGGAAGGAGTGGGCTAAGAAGGTCGATGACGCATTATGGGCCTACCGGACTGCGTTCAAAACACCCATTGGAATGACTCCGTTTCAATTAGTCTATGGCAAGGCATGTCACCTCCCTGTAGAGCTGGAGCATAAAGCATTATGGGCCACCAAACTGTTGAACATGGATATTGGAGCCGCGGCCGAAGTGCGTCGGTCCCAACTCAACGAGTTAGAGGAGCTCCGTCATTTTGCTTATGAAAACGCTCGCATCTATAAGGAGAAAACGAAGAAATGGCATGATCAGCATATAATTCCTAAGGAGTTCAAAATTGGGGACCAGGTGCTACTCTACAACTCCCGTCTCCGCCTCTTCCCAGGGAAGCTTAAATCGAGGTGGAGTGGTCCTTTCTCCGTGACCGATGTCTCGCCTTTTGGTGCCATTGAAATATCTGGAGATAAGGGGGACAAGTTTAAGGTCAATGGACATCGGCTGAAGTTATATGATGGCGCCACTATTAACAAGGAGCGTCAGTTGTTGACATTGGGAGATGGACTTCATACAAGCACCGGCAGCTGATTTCCTATTCTTGTCTCTTATCTTTTGTGTGAAACTCTAGTTCTGAACTTTTTCTTTTTAAAGTCCTGCACTCTTTATAAACAATGCTAATACAGGTATTTGGTCCAGCTTAAGGACGTTAAATGAAAGCGCTACTGGGAGACAACCCAGATTTCCGTTTTTTTTTATATATTTCCTTTTATCTAACCTTTCCCAGTTCAGTTTTTGTTTTTGCTTTTGTTGTTTTGAGTTTTGCTTGCAGGTTTTGTGTTCGATGGTGGATGTTGCGGACTATTTTTGATTTTAAACGCCATTCTTCGGGTATGCTCACGTGCTGAGCATTGGGTAACTTCTTCCCTAGCTTTCAATTTTGATTTTCACTGTCATATCATTATGTTGTATGGTTTTGATTAGGTCTGGGGGGGAGCCGTTTCTTTGTCACCCACTGCACATGCTCATCTCATTTGCATACTAGAAGTATTTTAATTTCAGTTATTTAGTTTCGTTCATCTTCACACACCACTTCACCCACTTGAGTGCGTGCTTTCTTTTGTGTTGTTCCGTTTAAGCTAGTTTGGTTGGAATGTGAAATAGGCTATTAACACAGGAATTATTATTTGGAGTGCGGTGTCGACTCATGTAGTGTTCTAGTCGCTTCGCATGCTATAGTAGGACCTGAGTAGAATTAGATTTTCCTTTATGCATTTAATTTATGTGTAGTATCTCTGCGTAAATTTAAATTTAATGTACTCAAGTGGTGAATTCGAATGAAATTGATGATAACCCGGTGTTGTGTGTGTGCGGTCGCTAAACGTGTGTTGCTCGAGTCGGGAGGAAGGTTTATCTTTCTTGTGGGCTAAGAACTTGCCCCAAGCGACTCTTGAAGCATGGGTGAGAGCTACTTGTTGAGTCAAGCATGATGTAGGCCACCATTTGGCTAGTTTGAGCTTTGCTATTCCATGCCCCTTTCATTCACCTTTGCAAGCCAAATTTGTGCCTACCATTTTTTATGTTCAGCTCCTCCTCATCCACCAAAGCCTGAAGCCTATCCTACGCCCGCAACCAAAAAAAAAAAAAAAAAAAAAAAAATGTTTTAACTGTGCTCATAATTTCCAACTTGTGTGGTGTGTGGTATCATTGTGTTTTGAAGAGAAAATATTGTCTATCCGCTGATTTTGAACCAACTGGAGGTTGCTTGAAAGAAGAAAAATATATAAAAGAAAAAAAAAAAGAAGAGTATCCTGAAAATAATCTTCCCAAGCTAAAGAGAAAAATCAGTTGGTATTTGTAAAGTAGGCTGTGTGCACACCTGGTTTTCATGATAAGTCTGGGGGTGTGTCACACGAGCATAGTTGTTTGGTTTTGTAAGGTGCAGTGTGCCGTTGGCTCAATTGGGTTGCGTAGCCGTCATGTTTATCTTTGCATATCATTCCGTAACCTAAGCCCCGTTTTAATCCTATAAGTCCTACTGATTTGACTTGCGAGTTTGCTAGCGCCGTGGAGAGAGTGTGACCGGGCAAGCGTATGGTTCACGACGTTGATGGATTTCAGCGGAGTTATTCCTAAGTCCCGATCTTTTGCAACACCCGCCTCAGCGTCTCGTCACTTTCATACCGGGCATGATCGTTAAATTCTTCATAATTCACCCACTGAGTACAATTAAATCTTTGATTACGCTTTAGTACTTACGTAAATTATTTAGCATAGCTAGAATCTTCTTCTACTAGAATTCCTACTCGCATGCATATGTTACTTCGCACTGTACTCCCCTGCGTAATTCGCTATTTTAATTATCTTTTTTCAACTTCCGCTGGATTAGTTTGCTCGGGACGCGCAAACAGTTAAGTCTGGGGGTGTGATGAGTCCTGATCATATATACATTTATGGACTCATCCGGGCCGTTATTTTGTCAATATCACGCACTTTAGCCTTATTATAGTCTATATTTGATAACCCATGCTAGGTGCACATTTAGGCCCACTTTGGTGTGTTTTCGTGTGTATTATCTTTAGTAGTATTCACATGTTGTTAAGTGCCACTTTCGGTGGCTAGATCTGTGTTTGTGCTGGAATAGGAGGCGTGCAAGTGTTTCCGGTGCAATTCTGCACAGGAACACTGCGCACGATCACTTGTTCTAGTGCGCACGACCACCGGTCGTGCGCCACTAATCGTGCGCACTTAACCCTTTTTCACGAGTTCTGTCTGGTGCAGTGCGCACGACCATCGACTCTAGTGCGCACGACCATCGGTCGTGCGCCACTGCTCGTGCGCATTGACCATTAAATTTCTGAGTTCTGTTTGCTGCAGTGCGCACGACCATCAACTCCAGTGCGCACGACCACCGGTCGTGCGCCACTGGTCGTGCGAACATTGTATTTTATAATCTCGTCTCTTGCAGGTTCTGTCCAGGCAGTGCGCACGATCGCAGAATTCCAGTGCGCACGACCACTGGTCGTGCGCCAATGATCGTGCGCAGTATTCAATCCAGCGCCTATTTAAACACCTGTTGCGATTTTAGGGCGGATCATCATTCCGGGAGCGGGATTTCTGCTCCGCACGCCACCGACCGCCCCCTTGGATCGCCCCTACTTCATCTCCTACGCAAGGGGAAGCTTCCTCGGTCCATTCCTAGACATCCTCCATCGTCCGTGAGTGTTCTCCATCATCCGCAAGCCTCCAAGCAATCATTTTCGCTTTCCGCCCGGTGAGAAGAAGAAGAGACCTTGAGTCGAAGACGACGGAGCACGTAGGGAGATTGTGACAGCCCTCTACGCCGGAAGCATCGTCCGCCCGAGTCCGGAGGTAGCCCGACAACCTACCATTCCGGCCGTGAACGGCCGCTAGTCTTCACCGCCGGTTATCTCCTTCCCTCTTTCCTTGATTGTACCCCTGTGAAGCTTTCACTAAATGAATATTGTGATATCTACTTGATGAGAATGAATGTTTCTGTGTTCTTATTCATGGGTTGGTTGTGATTCACCACGTTCAAGCGCACTCACTCACACACGCACGCAAGGTGTTTGCTCCGTGTTGGCAAGAGCTAACGACGGTTGTGAAGAGGTGTTTGCGACCCTCACTCTCTCGCGCCTGAGTCCACCTCATTCGCCTCACGAAGCACGGCATCGCGGCCGTTGCATCCACCTCACGTTGCGAAGCGGTGTTCTCGACCCGCATCTCTTTTATTGTTGTTAAAATTAGGAAAACCAACCAAAAACCTCTTATTGTGTTTGTGAAACGCTTGTGTAACAATATTCACTGCACGATTCGATCACCCATCCTGCATTCCTCAAGAGACCGACATCCGGGGAATTTATTCTCCACAATTATTACTTGACAGCGACCGGTGCACTTGCCGACGCGCATCAGAAACGCTCCAAGAAGCAGCCGAGGACTCTTCATGGTTGATTCTCTTCCTTCTCCGTCTCCATCTGCTGCCATCATTACTTGTGAAGGATGTGGAGGTGGAGGCCACCATGCTTACGAATGCTCGGGGAACCAAGTGGTAGGTGATTTCGTGCACTTATCTTTAAATGAATCTGTGAATTATGTTGGAAATCAGTCCAAGGGGGCGCCGTATAATAACACTTATAATCCGGGAGCGCGAAGTCATCCGAACTTCTCGTGGAATCCCAACACGCCCGGCCAACGATGGTCACCGGGGCAGCATCAAAATGATGCTTACGCCTCCGGGAGCCAACCGAGGCCGCCGCACCCGGATTACAACCAAGCACCCCCTACTCAAAAGAAGAGTAATTTAGAAGAAATGATGGAAAAATTCATGCTTGTAGCTAACTCGAATATGGCAAACCAAACTGCATCTATGCGAAACTTGGAGACGCATTTGGGCCAATTGGCCCAAGCGCTAACTGAGCGTTCGCAGGGGTCCCTTCCCAGTAATACGGAAAAGAATCCCATTGATCAAGGGAAAAGTCTGGGGGATGTGGTGGATGCCAATCCGAGTGAGCTGACAATCTCGTGTTCCATCAATCAGGTTGAAACAAAGGCTCTATGCGATTCCGGTTCCTCTCGCAATGTTATTGCGCTGCAAGATGTTGCGAAACTTCAATTGGAGATTAACACAGAGGAAAAGAAGTCGCTGATTCTCGCTAACGGCACCATTATTCAATCCGAGGGAGAGGTGAGAAACGTGGAAGTAATAGTTGAGGGGACAACTGTGGTCGCGGACTTTCAGGTGTTGGGCCCCCGGGAAAATCAATCCATCCCTATCTTGGGGGTGCCGTTCTTGAAAGAGAGCGGCGCCACCCTTGACTTTGCCACGGGGTGTGTCATCTTACCTAACACGGCGCTGCAGCCCATTCATCTCGAAGCTAGAGCCGACACATCCACTCCTCCCCCTCTTGTTATTTCTGATGAACTTCTGAGTTGTGCAGGGAAGACGCATTTCCAAGAAACAGGTGAAGAGGAAATGGAGGAGCTCAAATCTGATGAGGAGGAAGTGATTGACTTTCGGAAAGAATTCGACGCCGAGAAGGAGGATGACGGCTGTCCGGGAAATGATGATGTGGATTTAGTCAAGAATGCTGATTATTTTTCTTCTTGTGATGAATCGTGTAATAAACTGTTTAAGCGTTCCGTCTCTTGGGCCGATCCGGTGGTCACAGTGACACCGGAAGTGACGCCACCTGATTCTAAGGAGGAAAAATCTGAGAGTTCACAACGGTGGCAATCTCCAACCGTCACCAAACTGAAAAAAGAAAAACTTCTGCGTGACGCTCGTGCTGCCGCTCTTCGTAGCAAGATGGCGGAGGTTAGGGGAGCATTGGGTAATACCAGTGCTGGCCCTAAAGCCTTCACCTCCCGCCTACATGCTACGGGAGATGCGCACCACAAGAGCGCTTTTAGTTGATGCGTGTTTTTAATTGCTGTAATGAACTATTTTTGAGTATGTCTTCTTAATTCCTGCACTCTTTATAAACAATGCTAATACAGGTATTTGGTCCAGCTTAAGGACGTTAAATGAAAGCGCTACTGGGAGACAACCCAGATTTCCGTTTTTTTATATCTTTCCTTTTATCTAACATTTCCTAGTTCAGTTTTTGTTTTTGCTTTTGTTGTTTTGAGTTTTGCTTGCAGGTTTTGTGTTCGATGGTGGATGTTGCGGACTATTTTTGATTTTAAACGCCATTCTTCTGGTATGCTCACGTGCTGAGCATTGGGTAACTTCTTCCCTAGCTTTCAATTTTGATTTTCACTGTCATATCATTATGTTGTATGGTTTTGATTAAGTCTGGGGGAGAGCCGTTTCTTTGTCACCCACTGCACATGCTCATCTCATTTGCATACTAGAAGTATTTTAATTTCAGTTATTTAGTATCGTTCATCTTCACGCACCACTTCACCCACTTGAGTGTGTGCTTATCTTATTGTGTTGTTCCGTTTAAACTAGTTTGGTTGGAATGTGAAATAGGCTATTAACACAGGAATTATTATTTGGAGCACAGTGTCGACTCATGTAGTGTTCTAGTCGCTTCGCATGCTATAGTAGAATTTGCGTAGAGTTAGATTTTCTTTATGCATTTAATTTATGTGCAGTATCTCTGCGTAAATTTAGATTTAATGTACTCAAGTGGTGAATTCGAACGAAATTGATGATAACCCGGTGTTGTGTGTGTGCGGTCGCTAAACGTGTGTTGCTCGAGTCGGGAGGAAGGTTTATCTTTCTCGTGGGCTAAGAACTTGCCCCAAGCGACTCTTGAAGCATGGGTGAGAGCTACTTGTTGAGTCAAGCATGATGTAGGCCACCATTTGGCTAGTTTGAGCTTTGCTATTCCATGCCCCTTTCATTCACCTTTGCAAGCCAAATTTGTGCCTACCATTTTTATGTTCAGCTCCTCCTCATCCACCAAAGCCTGAAGCCTATCCTACGCCCGCAACCAAAAAAATGTTTTAACTGTGCTCATAATTTCCAACTTGTGTGGTGTGTGGTATTATTGTGTTTTGAAGAGAAAATAATGTCTATCCGCTGATTTTGAACCAACTGGAGGTTGCTTGAAAGAAGAAAAATATATAAAAGGAAAAAAAAGAAGAGTATCCTGAAAATAATCCTCCCAAGCTAAAGAGAAAAATCTGTTGGTATTTGTAAAGTAGGCTGTGTGCACACCTGGTTTTCATGATAAGTCTGGGGGTGTGTCACACGAGCATAGTTGTTTGGTTTTGCAAGGTGCAGTGTGCCGTTGGCTCATTTGGGTTGCGTAGCCGTCATGTTTATCTTTGCATATCATTCCGTAACCTAAGCCCCGTTTTAATCCTATAAGTCCTACTGATTTGACTTGCGAGTTTGCTAGCGCCGTGGAGAGAGTGTGACCGGGCAAGCGTATGGTTCACGACGTTGATGGATTTCAGCGGAGTTATTCCTAAGTCCCGATCTTTTGCAACACCCGCCCCAGCGTCTCGTCACTTTCATACCGAGCATGATCGTCAAATTCTTCATAATTCACCCACTGAGTACAATTAAATCTTTGATTACGCTTTAGTACTTACATAAATTAGTTAGCATAGCTAGAATCTTCTTCTGCTAGAATTCCTACTCGCATGCGTATTTTACTTCGCACTGTACTCCCCTGCGTAATTCGCTATTTTAATTATCTCTTTCAATTTCCGCCGGATTAGTTTGCTCGGGACGCGCAAACAGTTAAGTCTGGGGGTGTGATGAGTCCTGATTATATACACCTTCATGGACTCATCCGGGCCATTATTTAGTCAATATCACGCACTTTAGCCTTATTATAGTTTATAATTGATAACCCATGCTAGGTGCACATTTTGGCCCGCTTTGGTGTGTTTTCGTGTTTATTTCCTTTCATAGTACTCATATGTTGTTAAGTGCCACTTTTGGTGGCTAGATCTGTGTTTGTGCTGGAATAGGAGGCGTGCAAGTGTTTCCGGTGCAATTCTGCACAGGAACACTGCGCACGATCACTTGTTCTAGTGCGCACGACCACCGGTCGTGCGCCACTAATCGTGCGCACTTAACCCTTTTTCACGAGTTCTGTCTGGTGTAGTGCGCACGACCATCGACTCCAGTGCGCACGACCATCGGTCGTGCGCCACTGCTCGTGCGCATTGACCATTAAATTTCTGAGTTCTGTTTGCTGTAGTGCGCACGACCATCAACTCCAGTGCGCACGACCACCGGTCGTGCGCCACTGGTCGTGCGAACATTGTATTTCATGATTTCATCTCGTGCAGGTTCTGTCCAGGCAGTGCGCACGATCGCAGGATTCCAGTGCGCACGACCACTGGTCGTGCGCCAATGATCGTGCGCAGTGTTTAATCCAGCGCCTATTTAAGCGCCTGTTGCGATTTTAGGGCGATATATTCATTCCGGGAGCGGGATTTCTGTTCCGTACGCCGCCGACCGCCCCCTTGGATCGCCCCTACTTCATCTCCTACGCAAGGGGAAGCTTCCTCGGTCCATTCCTGGACATCCTCCATCGTCCGTGAGTGTTCTCCATCATCCGCAAGCCTCCAAGCAATCATTTTCGCTTTCCGCCCGGTGAGAAGAAGAAGAGACCTTGAGTCGAAGACGACGGAGCACGTAGGGAGATTGTGACAGCCCTCTACGCCGGAAGCATCGTCCGCCCGAGTCCGGAGGTAGCCCGACAACCTACCATTCCGGCCGTGAACGGCCGCTAGTCTTCACCACCGGTTATCTCCTTCCTCTTTCCTTGATTGTACCCCTTTGAATCTTTTACTAAATGAATATGGTGATATTTATTTGATGAGAATGAACGTTTCTGTGTTCTTATTCATGGGTTGGTTGTGATTCACCACATTCAAGCGCACTCACTCACACACGCACGCAAGGTGTTTGCTCCGTGTTGGCAAGAGCTAACGACGGTTGTGAAGAGGTGTTTGCGACCCTCACTCTCTCGCGCCTGAGTCCACTTCATTCGCCTCACGAAGCACGGCATCGCGGCCGTTGCATCCACCTCACGTTGCGAAGCGGTGTTCTCGACCCGCATCTCTTTTATTGTTGTTAAAATTAGGAAAACCAACCAAAAACCCCTTGTTGTGTTTGTGAAACGCTTGTGTAACAATATTAACTGCACGATTCGATCACCCATCCTGCATTCCTCAAGAGACCGACATCCGGGGAATTTATTCTCCACAATTATTACTTGACAGCGACCGGTGCACTTGCCGACGCGCATCACATATAGCGCCGTTTCATAATAGTAATGATTGACTATTTTAGCAAGTGGATCGAAGCAAAAGCGTTGGACAAAATTACCACTCAGGTCGTGAGAAATTTTATCTGGGGAGAAATAGTATACAGACAAGGAATTCCCATGGCGATTATCACAGATAATGGTTCTCAATTCAACAAAACTTATCTTATAAGCTTTTGCGATTAAATCGGCACCGAGTTGTGTTTTGCTTCTGTACACGATCCTAGAAGTAACGGCCAAGTGGAAGCTATTAATAAACATATAATCAATCTTTTAAAGAAGAAAGTGGAAAATCTCAGGGTTAATTGGGCGGAGCAGTTACCTTCAGTATTATGGGCTCTGAGGATGACTCCAAGCTCAGCTACTGGAGAAATACCTTTTAAATTGTCTCATGGATCAGAAGCTCTTTTTCTCGTGGAATTTGAGGTGAAAAGCCCAAGGGTGTTGCTATCTTAACAAAGACAGGACAGATGGATGGAAGGAAATTATGAAGAACTGAAATGTAGCCTTGATCTTATCGAAGAGTTAAGAGATACTGTGACAATCAGGTAGGAAGAAGTAAAGAGAAGGATGGCAAAGTACTTTGATAAAAATGTCAGAATTAAGGAGTTCGCCGTTGGGGATCTAGTCCTGAAAAGGGTGGATGTAGCGGCAAGAGCTGGTTTAGTTGGAATGCTTAACCCAAAATGGGCAGGGCTCTTCAAGCCTGCTTTCGAAGCTTTGAAGACAGGTAAGAGTCTTCTCTCTACGGAGGGACCTCTCTATGGCTTTTTAGGAGAAAAGAAGGAGGTGGAAGGATTCATCACTCTTTCAGTAATTTTGGGAGGTATCGTAATGCTCGTAAAGTTCATAGTCATTGAAGCTCCGAGTAGCTACAATGAAATTTTTGGAAGGGCCATCCTGAATGAATATCAAGCAGTAGTGTCAACCTACCATCAAGCCGTGAAATTTGCCCTGAATGGCAAGTAACACAGGGTTAGGAGTGATCCAAAGAAGGCTAGGGAATACTATGTCAAGACGGTCAATGTGATCGTATCTTCTCCCCAGGAAGCTGAGATGTCTTCAGCACCCCAAGTTCCCGATGAAGTCAAGGTTGTGGAAGAAGTTGAAGAAGAGGATGAAAGAGATAGAGTTTGCTTGGAACCTGCCCAAGCGACTGACGACGTGCCCATTAGCGAGGAAGATGAGAGAAAGAAGCTCTCCATCAACGCTGAGTTGCCTGAAGCTGACAAGAGTTAGCTCATCTCTTGCCTCTTAGAGAACCTGGATGTCTTTGCCTGGTCGGCAGATGACATGACAGGAGTTGATCCAGATGAGGCATGCCACCATCTCAACATCGATCCCAAATCTTCCCCTATCCAGCAAAAAAAGAGGTCCTTGGCGACGCCTCTTGCTCAACCAATCCGAGAGGAGTTGGAGAAGCTGCTGAAGGCTAAATTCATTCAAGATATCCAGTACCCGGACTGGGCGTCTAACATTATAATGGTTAAAAAACCTGGGGGAAAGTGGAGGATGTGTGGGGACTTCACAAATGACGACTGTTTTTATTATCTCGTAATGCCTTTTGGGCTAAAAAATGCTGGAGCAATGTATCAGAAAATGATGGATTCTATTTTTAAAAGTCAAAAGGGAAGAAATCTAGGGGTTTATGTCGATGACCTCTTAATAAAAAGTAAATCTTTTTTATCTCATCTTAACGATCTATCGGAGACTTTCGCAACCCTTCGAGCCTTTAATATGAGGTTAAATCCGCTGAAATGTCTTTTTGGTGCAAATAAAGGAAAGTTTATTGGTAAACTTCTCACTCTAGAGGGATTAGAGCCTAATCCTGATAAGGTGAAAGCCATCTTAGAAATATCACCCCCTAAGTCCCCTATTGAAATTTAGCAATTGGGAGGGAGGATGGCTGGTCAGAGTCATTTTATCTCTCGTTCAGGACATAAAAGCGCTCCTTTCTTTAAGACCCTCTGGGGAGGGTCTAAGTTTGAATGGACAAAAGAGTGTGACGATGCCTTCAATCAGCTTAAAAGGCAGTTGACGTCAACTCCTCGTCTTCAAAGCCCAAGGGAAGGAAAAAATCTTTTTCTATATATAGGAGTTGGCTCTGATGCTATAAGTTTGGTATTGGTCCAGGAAGAAAAGAAGAAGCAGTTTCCAGTGTATTATGTGAGTAAGATTTTGAAGGATGCTGATGAGTCCTGATCATATACACATTTTTTGGACTCATCCGGGCCGTTATTTAGTCAATTCTACGCACTATAGCCTTGTTATAGTTTATATTTGATAATCCATGCTAGGTGCACATCTTGGCCCACTTTGGTGTGATTTTCGTGTTTTTTGTCTTTAGTAGTATTCTTGTGCTGTTAGGTGCCACTTTCAGTGGCTAGATCTGTGGTTATGCTGGAATAGGAATCGTGCAAGTGTTCCCGGTGCAATTCTGCACAGGAACATTGCGCACGATCACCGGTTCTATTGCGCACGACCACTGGTCGTGCGCCACTGATCGTGTGCACTTAACCCTTTTCACGAGTTCTGTTTGGTGCAGTGCGCACGATCATCAATGCCAGTGTGCACGACCATCGGTCGTGCGCCACTGCTCGTGCGCATTGACCATTAAATTCTTGAGTTCTGTCTGCTGTAGTGCGCACGATCATCGTCTCCAGTGCGCACGACCACCGGTCGTGCGTCACTGCTCGTGCGCACTCACCAGTAATTTTATGAGTTCTGTTTCATCTATTGCGCACGACCACCGACGCTAGTGCGCACGACCACCGGTCGTGCGCCACTGGTCGTGCGAACATTTTATTTCATAATTTCTGTCTTTGCAGGTTCCGTCCAGGCAGCGCGCACGATCACCGGACTCTAGTGCGCACGACCACTGGTCGTGCGCCACTGACCGTGCGCACTGTTTAATTCAGCGCCTATATAATGACCTGATCGCGAATTAGGTCGAGGGGGACGCAATTTGGCTCCGTTCCGTCCGCCGTTTTCGCCATTTTCAGAGGGATTTCATCCCCTAGGCCTCCTCCATCATCCAAGGGCTTGAAAGAAGGGTTCCTACACTCACTTTGATCGCTAATGAAGAGGTTCTTCGCTTGAGACGTGGCCGGATGGTAAATCGCTGGAGAAGACGGGTTCATTGGGAGGTGTGACAGCCCTCCTCTACCCCGGACGCAGTTGGGACCGAGTTAGGACGCGGATTGACAACCTGGTGCTTCCTACCGTGAATCTACAACGAGACTCCGGATTCGGTCGTATCTCTCGCCCTTTTCCCTCTACTTATGTGGTTATAGTGTTGTATTCTCTTTATATCGATGATGAACGCTATGAATGATGTTTAAGATTGCTTATTTCATGATTATGAAATCATTTTGTTCATTTGTGTTAATGAGGTGCGCCCCGATCGATTTTCCGCTCCATTACCATGTCCGGTGCCGCACTAGCAATTGCTAGTGGCGTGCTTGTTGAAGAGGTGTTTGCGACCCTCAATTCGTCAGCCTTCTCGCCCATCCGCCCTTTTGACGCAGCGCGCTCAAGGCCTGCCTAGTCTCCATCCCGCCAATCGAAGCATTGCATAGCGGCATTGCATAGGAGTAGGCATAGTATTTTATTTAATTACTTGCAAACCAAACCACCCATTCATTGTAGCATCGACTAAGGACTTCGATCTCAAGTCCTTCCTCGAAACCTAACTCCACCTTACTGTGTTCCTCAAGAGACCGACACTCGGGGATTTTCCCCATTATTATTACTTGCGCGACCGGTGCACTTGCCGAAATTATCGCTATCAAGTTTTTGGGGGTGTGATGAGTCCTGATCATATACACATTTATGGACTCATCCGGGCCTTTATTCAGTAAATTCACCGCACTTTAGCCTTATTATAGTCTATATTTGATAACCCATGCTAGGTGCACATTTAGGCTCACTTTGGTGTGTTTTCGTGTGTATTATCTTTAGTAGTATTCATATGTTGTTAAGTGCCACTTTCAGTGGCTAGATCTGTGTTTGTGCTGGAATAGGAGGCGTGCAAGTGTTTCCGGTGCAATTCTGCACAGGAACACTGCGCACGATCACTTGTTCTAGTGCGCACGACCACCGGTCGTGCGCCACTAATCGTGCGCACTTAACCCTTCTTCACGAGTTCTGTCTGGTGCAGTGCGCACGACCATCGACTCCAGTGTGCACGACCATCGGTCGTGCGCCACTGCTCGTGCGCATTGACCATTAAATTTCTGAGTTCTGTTTGCTGTAGTGCGCACGACCATCAACTCCAGTGCGCACGACCACCGGTCGTGCGCCACTGGTCGTGCGAACATTGTATTTTATAATTTCGTCTCTTGCAGGTTCTGTCCAGGCAGTGCGCACGATCGCAGAATTCCAGTGCGCACGACCACTGGTCGTGCGCCAATGATCGTGCGCAGTATTCAATCCAGCGCCTATTTAAACGCCTGTTGCGATTTTAGGGCGGATCGATCATTCCGGGAGCGAGGTTCCTGTTCCGTACGCCGCCGACCACCGCCCTGGAACGCCCCTACTTCATCTTCAACCCAAGGGGAAGCCTCCTCCATCCATTCCAAGCCTTCCTCCATCGTCCGTGAGTGTTCTCCATCGTCCGCAAGCCTCCAAGCAACCATTTTCGCTTTCCGCCCGGTGAGAAGAAGAAGAGACCTTGAGTCGAAGACGACGGAGCACGTAGGGAGATTGTGACAGCTCTCTACGCCGGAAGCATTGCCCGTCCGAGTCCGGAGGTAGCCCGACAACCTACCATTTCGGCCGTGAACGGCCGCTAGTCTTCACCGCCGGTTATTTCTTTCTTCTTTCCCTTCATTGCACTCTTTGAACCATGTACTAGATGAATATTGTAATATTTACTTTGATGAAAATGAATATTTCTTTGTTTTTCTCCATGGTTTGCTCATGATTCATTCCGTTCTCACTCACTCACTCGCACACGCACGCAAGGTGTTTGCTCCGTGTTAGCAAGAGCTAACGACGGTTGTGGAGAGGTGTTTGCGACCCTCACCCTTTCGCACTTGAGTTCACTTCATCCGCCTCACGAAGCACGGCATCGCAGCCGTTGCGTCCACCTCACTTTGCGAAGCGGTGTTCTCGACCCGCATCTCTGTTGTTGTTGTTAAAATTAGGAAAACCAACCAAAAACCCCTCTTTGTGTTTGTGAAACGCTTGTGTAACAATAATCACTGCGCGATTCGTTCACCCATCCTGCATTCCTCAAGAGACCGACATCCGGGGAATTTATTCTCCACAATTATTACTTGACAGCGACCGGTGCACTTGCCGACGCGCATCAAG
Source organism: Dactylorhiza incarnata (assembly GCA_033032865.1). Classification (NCBI taxonomy): domain Eukaryota; kingdom Viridiplantae; phylum Streptophyta; class Magnoliopsida; order Asparagales; family Orchidaceae; genus Dactylorhiza; species Dactylorhiza incarnata. Next base: position 860,939 of record JAWHQI010000124.1, on the reverse strand, counting down.
TTTTTGGCGCCGTTGCCGGGGAATGCAGACGTGTATCATCTTGTGTAGTGATTTTCGTTATACGAGCTGTTGTCTTTGAACTTCCTTGTTTTCTTCTGTTTCTGACAGTGTATGCAGAGACAGACCGCCGGTGAACTCGCACCTTTTGACCCAGAAATCGAACGGACTGCTCGCGCGCGAAGGCGCGCTGCAGCCGTACAAGCGGCCATGGGTGATCAAGTAAACCCGAACGATGATGATGCGAGAGTGCCCAACGAGGGGCAACATCTGCCTGGCGACGAGCAGGAGGCGGCGAGGCCTCGACCCCGCACGATGAGAGACTACACCACCCCCACTGCTGGGAGTGTGTACCCGGGGTTTGGGCCCAACATCATGAATAATCAGTTTGAGATCAAGCCAGCGATCTTAAACATTATCCGCAACCATGCTCAGTTTTCAGGGCTGGCTAGCGAAGACCCGCATCTGCATCTGGCAGAATTTTCTGATATCTGCGGAACCTTCCGCTATGCCGGGATTGCTGATGACACAGTCAAGCTGAGACTGTTCCCCTTCTCTCTCCGGGACAAGGCAAAAGTGTGGCTTCACTCCATTCCGCCCGGGACTGCTGCAACTTGGGATGCCCTTGCATCCAAGTTCCTCGCTAAATTCCATCCTGTGGACAAGATCATGAGCTTGCGGCGGGAGATCGCCACATTTCGTCAACTGGATCAAGAGACCCTTGCTGAAGCATGGGAGCGCCTTAACGAGCTCCTTCGCCGTTGTCCTGGCCACGAGCTCCAGCCATGGAATGTGGTCGAGTTATTCTACTTTGCAATCGAGCCCCACTACAGGGCAATGATCGATGCCGCAGCGGGTGGTACCCTGATGAACCACACTCCGGACGAAGCCCTTCGGATTTTGCGTGACACTGCCTCCCACAGTACGTTCTGGACTGCAGGGAGAAATGCCCCGAGAAGCGGCCGAGGTCTTTTCATGGTCGACTCACTCCCCACTCCATCTGCGCCTGCTGCTATCATTACTTGTGAAGGATGTGGAGGCGGAGGCCATCATGCTTATGAATGTTCGGGGAACCACATGGCAGGTGATTTCGCACATTTGACCTTAAATGAATCTGTGAACTATGTTGGAAATCAACCCAAGGGGGCGCCTTACAATAACGCCTATAATCCGGGAGCGAGAAGTCATCTGAACTTCTCTTGGAATCCCAACACGCCCGACCAACGATGGTCACCGGGGCAGCATCAAAATGATGCTTATGCCTCCGGGAGCCAACCGAGGCCGCCGCACCCGGATTATAACCAAGCACCCCCCACCCAAAAGAAAAGTAATTTAGAAGAGATGATGGAGAAATTCCTGCTTGCAGCTAATTCAAACATGGTAAATCAAACCGCATCTATGTGAAACTTGGAGACGCAATTGGGCCAATTGGCTCAAGCGCTAACCGAGCGTTCGCAGGGAACCCTTCCTAGCAACACGGAAAAGAACCCTATTGATCAAGGGAAAAGTCTGGGAGATGCGGTAGATGCCAAACCGAGTGAGCTGGTAATCTCGTGCTCCATCAATAAGGTTGAAACCAAGGCTTTATGCGATTCCGGTTCCTCCCGCAACGTTATTGCACTGCAAGATGTTGCGAAGTTACAGCTGGAGATGAACACGGAGGAAAGGAAATCGCTGATTCTCGCTAATGGCACGATTATCCAATCTGAGGGGGAAGTAAAGAATGTGGAGGTAACGGTTGAGGGGACAACTGTAGTAGCTGATTTTCAGGTTCTAGGCCCGCAAGAAAACCAGTCCATTCCTATCTTGGGGGTGCCGTTCTTGAAAGAGAGCGGTGCTACCCTTGATTTTGCTACGGGGTGCATTTCCCTAACCAATGTGGTGCAGCAACCTACTTGCCCTAAAGCCACAACTGAAATATTCACTCCGCCCCCTCTCGTTATTTCTGATGAATTTCTAAGCGGTGCAGGAAAGATACATGTTCAAGAAACAGGTGAAGGAGGAATGGAAGAGTTCCAATCGGATGAGGAAGAAGAGGTCGACTTCCGGAAAGAGTTCGACTCCGAGATGGAGGAAGACGACAGTTCGGGAAACGTTGACTTGAATATAGTTAGGGATGATATTTATTTATCTCCGTGTGATGAATCATGTAATAAACTATGTAAGCGCTCCATCTCGTGGGCCGATCCGGTAGTCACCACGATGCCGGAAGTGACGCCACCTGATTCTAAGGCAGAAAAATCTGAGAACTCTCAGCGGTGGCAGTCTCCAACTGTCACCAAACTTAAAAAGGAAAAACTTCTGCGTGACGCTCGTGCTGCTGCTCTCCGTGGCAAGGTGGCGGAGGTTAGGGGAGCATCGGGTAATACCAGTGCTGGCCCTAAAGCCTTCACCTCCCGCCTACGTGCTACGGGAGAAGCGCACCATAAGAGCGCTTTTAGTTGATGTGTGTTTTATTTGCTGTGAGGAACTATTTTTGAGTATTTCTTTTTAATTCCTGCACTCTTTATAAACACTGTTAATACAGGTATTTGGTCCAGCTTAAGGACGTTAAATGAAAGCGCTACTGGGAGACAACCCAGATTTCCGTTTTCGTATTTCTTTTTTTAGTTCAGCTTTTATATTTGCTTTTGTTGCCTTGAGTTTGTGCTTGCAGGTTTCGTGTTCGATGGCGGATGCTGCGGACTATTCTTGATCGTAAACGCCAATCGTCTGGTATGCTCATTTCTGAGCATTGGGTAACACTTCCTCCCCTCTTTCAGCTTCAAATTTCTAGATATCGTGTTTAGCTTAAGTCTGGGGGAGCGGTTGTTATTATCCACTGTGCACGAGCTGCATTGCATACTAGAAGGTTGCTTTTTATTTTTCATTATCATTATCATTGTTGCATTCCTTACACACCACTTCACCCACTTGAGTGCGTGCTTGTCTTTTTGTGTTGTTCCGTTTAAATTAGTTTGGTTGGAATGTGAAATAGTTTGTTAACATAGGAATTATTATTTGGAGCGCGATGTCGACTCATGTAGTGTACTAGTCACGTCGCATGTTATGGTAGAATTTGAGTAGAACTAGATTTTCTTTATGCATCTAATTTATATTTAGTATTTCTGCGTAAATTTAGATTTAGTATACTCAAATGGTGAATTTGTATGAAATTGACGATAACCTGGTATTGTGTGTGTACGATTGCTAGTCGTGTGTTGCTCGAGTCGGGAGGAAGGTTTATCTTTCTCGTGGGCTAAGAACTTGCCCCAAGCGACTCTCGAAGCATGGGTGAGAGCTACTCGTTGAGTCGAACATGATGTAGGCCACCCTTTGGCTAGTTTGAGCTTTGTTATGCCATGTCCATTTCATTCACCTTTGCAAGCCCATGTTGTGCCTACCATTCCTATTTTCAGCTCCTCTTCATCCACCAAAGCCTGAAGCCTATCCTACACCCGCAACCAAAATTGTTTTAACTGCGCTCATAATTTTCAACTTGTGTGGTGTTTGGAACCATTGTGTTAAGAAGGGAAAATAAAGTTTATCCGCTGATGTTGAACCAACCGGAGGATACATAAAAGAAAAAAAAAATATGTAAAAGAAAAAAAAAGTAGTTTGAAAAAAAAAAAAGTCCTCCCGAGCTAAAAACAGAAAATCTGTTGGTGTTTGTGAAGTAGGCCGTGTGCACACCTGGTTTTCATGATAAGTCTGGGGGTGTGTCACACGAGCGTAGTTTGTGGTTTTGTGGGGTGCAGCGTTCCGATAGCTCACTTGGGTTGCGCAGCCATCGTGTTTAACTTTGAATATCATACCGTAACCTAAGCCTCGTTTTAAGCCTATAAGTCCTACTGATTTGAGTTGTGAGTTTGCTAGCGCCGTGGTGAGAGTGTGACCGGGCAAGCGTATGGTTCACGACGTTGATGGATTTCAGCGGAGTTATTCCTAAGCCCCGATCTTGTGCAACACCCGCCTCAGTGTCTCGTCGCTTTCATACCGGGCATGATCGCCAAATTCGTCATAATTCACCAACTAAGTATAACTAAATCTTTAATTACGCTTTAATACTTACGTAAATTAGTTAGCATAGTTAGAATCTTCTTCTACTAGAATTTCTACTCGCATGCGTATGTTACTTCGCACCGTACTCCCTTGTGTAATTCTCTATGTTAGCTATCGTTTTCACATTCCACCGGATTCGTTTGCTCGGGACGCGCAAACAGTTAAGTCTGGGGGTGTGATGAGTCCTGATCATATACACATTTATGGACTCATCCGGGCCTTTATTCAGTAAATTCACCGCACTTTAGCCTTATTATAGTCTATATTTGATAACCCATGCTAGGTGCACATTTAGGCCCACTTTGGTGTGTTTTCGTGTGTATTATCTTTAGTAGTATTCATATGTTGTTAAGTGCCACTTTCAGTGGCTAGATCTGTGTTTGTGCTGGAATAGGAGGCGTGCAAGTGTTTCCGGTGCAATTCTAAAGCACAGGAACACTGCGCACGATCACTTGTTCTAGTGCGCACGACCACCGGTCGTGCGCCACTAATCGTGCGCACTTAACCCTTCTTCACGAGTTCTGTCTGGTGTAGTGCGCACGACCATCGACTCTAGTGCGCACGACCATCGGTCGTGCGCCACTGCTCGTGCGCATTGACCATTAAATTTCTGAGTTCTGTTTGCTGTAGTGCGCACGACCATCAACTCCAGTGCGCACGACCACCGGTCGTGCGCCACTGGTCGTGCGAACATTGTATTTTATAATTTCGTCTCTTGCAGGTTCTGTCCAGGCAGTGCGCACGATCGCAGAATTCCAGTGCGCACGACCACTGGTCGTGCACCAATGATCGTGCGCAGTATTCAATCCAGCGCCTATTTAAATGCCTGTTGCGATTTTAGGGCGGATCGATCATTCCGGGAGCGAGGTTCCTGTTCCGTACGCCGCCGACCACCGCCCTGGAACGCCCCTACTTCATCTTCAACCCAAGGGGAAGCCTCCTCCATCCATTCCAAGCCTTCCTCCATCGTCCGTGAGTGTTCTCCATCGTCCGCAAGCCTCCAAGCAACCATTTTCGCTTTCCGCCCGGTGAGAAGAAGAAGAGACCTTGAGTCGAAGACGACGGAGCACGTAGGGAGATTGTGACAGCTCTCTACGCCGGAAGCATTGCCCGTCCGAGTCCGGAGGTAGCCCGACAACCTACCATTCCGGCCGTGAACGGCCGCTAGTCTTCACCGCCGGTTATTTCTTTCTTCTTTCCCTTCATTGCACTCTTTGAACCATGTACTAGATGAATATTGTAATATTTACTTTGATGAAAATGAATATTTCTTTGTTTTTCTCCATGGTTTGCTCATGATTCATTCCGTTCTCACTCACTCACTCGCACACGCACGCAAGGTGTTTGCTCCGTGTTAGCAAGAGCTAACGACGGTTGTGGAGAGGTGTTTGCGACCCTCACCCTTTCGCACTTGAGTTCACTTCATCCGCCTCACGAAGCACGGCATCGCAGCCGTTGCGTCCACCTCACTTTGCGAAGCGGTGTTCTCGACCCGCATCTCTGTTGTTGTTGTTAAAATTAGGAAAACCAACCAAAAACCCCTCTTTGTGTTTGTGAAACGCTTGTGTAACAATAATCACTGCGCGATTCGTTCACCCATCCTGCATTCCTCAAGAGACCGACATCCGGGGAATTTATTCTCCACAATTATTACTTGACAGCGACCGGTGCACTTGCCGACGCGCATCAAATGCAGAGACTTGTTATCCAATTCTTGAAAAGTTGGCCTTAATGCTCGTGACTTCAGCACAAAGGTTAAGGCCCTATTTCCAAGCCCATTCGATTCAAGTGATCACTGATCTTCCACTCAAGAATGTCTTAGAAAAGCCAGAACATTTAGGGAGATTAGCAAAATGGGCAATAGAGCTCAGCGAATTTGACATCTCGTATATTCAAAGGATAAAGCACAAGTTCTAGCGGATTTCATGATTGATACAAAGGAATTCATATTGGAAAAAGAGGTTGGGACACCTCTTGCATGGACAATTTTTGTTGACGGAGCTTCAGGGAAGAATTCATTAGGAGCTGGAGTCATCTTAACAAACCCAAATGGAGTTTGAGTGGATCATGCATTGAAGTTCTACTTTCCAACAACGAATAATCAAGTAGAATATGAGGCCTTATTGGACGGTCTCAGATTTGCAAGAGAACTTGGAATTTAGGATGTTCAAATCAAAAAAGGCTCTCTGGTGATGACATCTCAAGTAAACTGAATTTTTGAGACCAGAGATCGTATTCTGAAGCAATGCCTAGCTCTTGTGAAAATTGAGATAGGCAGGTTCAAAAATTTTACTATCCAACATATTCCAAGAGAGGAAAATATAGAAGTAGATGAACTGGCAAAATTTGGTCTCCTTTCAGGAGGAACCACCTCAGAATTATTTCATCCAGCGATTGAGGAAGGGCAAGTTATGCAAATAGATCAACGCCCATCTTGGATGGATCCTTTTGTTCTCTACCTTTCAACCGGGGAGCTCCACTCAATGGTAAAAGATAGGAAAAGGTTTAAACTAAAGGAAGCTCACTATTATCTTGTTGCAGGAATACTTTACAGGAAGACTTTCCTGTCAACATTGTCTCGGTGTGTATCGGAAGAGGAAATTCTAGTCATTCTTCAAGAGGTTCATTCAGGAGAGTGCGGCAGTCACTCTGGATCTAGAACCTTAGAAAAAGAATTCTAAGACAAGGATATTTTTGGCCTCAAATGAGGAAGGATGCAGAAGCGTTCGCGAAGAAGTGTTTCCAATGCCAAAAATTTGCTCCTCTTCAGAATCAACCGCCTCAACAACTTAAACCAATAGAAACCCTATGAACGTTTGCGTTTTGGGGAATGGATTTAATCGTGCCTTTTCCTTTAGCTAGCATATAGAGCCGTTTCATAATAGTAATGATTGACTATTTTAGCAAGTGGATCGAAGCAAAAGCGTTGGCCAAAATTACCACTCAGGTCGTGAGAAATTTTATCTGGGGAGAAATAGTATACAGACAAGGAATTCCCATGGCGATTATCACAGATAATGGTTCTCAATTCAACAAAACTTATCTTATAAGCTTTTGCGATTAAATCGGCACCGAGTTGTGTTTTGCTTCTGTACACGATCCTAGAAGTAACGGCCAGGTGGAAGCTATTAATAAACATATAATCAATCTTTTAAAGAAGAAAGTGGAAAATCTCAGGGTTAATTGGGCGGAGCAGTTACCTTCAGTATTATGGGCTCTGAGGATGACTCCAAGCTCAGCTACTGGAGAAATACCTTTTAAATTGTCTCATGGATCAGAAGCTCTTTTTCTCGTGGAATTTGAGGTGAAAAGCCCAAGGGTGTTGCTATCTTAACAAAGACAGGACAGATGGATGGAAGGAAATTATGAAGAACTGAAATGTAGCCTTGATCTTATCGAAGAGTTAAGAGATACTGTGACAATCAGGTAGGAAGAAGTAAAGAGAAGGATGGCAAAGTACTTTGATAAAAATGTCAGAATTAAGGAGTTCGTCGTTGGGGATCTAGTCCTGAAAAGGGTGGATGTAGCGGCAAGAGCTGGTTTAGTTGGAATGCTTAACCCAAATTGGGCAGGGCCATTCCTGATAAAAGAAGTACTCAAAAATGGCGCTTACCATCTCCAGACTTATGAAGGAGAGGAGTTGTCTCACACTTGGAGTGGAGATGACCTAAAGCGTTTCTTCTCTTAAGAAAACTTTTTACTCAGCTCTTTATTGTTTCTTCTAGCTCCTTTTTTGAATATTATAATGATGTGTTTTGCAATCTTTTATGATATATACATGATGAATGGAAATTATCAAAAATGAATAGTTATTTAATGCTAGGATCCTGCCAAGGGAGATATCGACGGTTCCTACTTCATTCCCCCTCGACTTGAAGCTCGAGAAGTAAATCTGCCAGGACCACAGGTAGCGGGGAGAATTTGCCTCTGTGTAGCAGTAGCTCGCCAAGCTCGTGCAGTGGATGTTTAGGATGTCGAGTCCTTGCTGACATCTAACATACCTCAGAATAACGGAAGGTTGAGGTGAATGTTTAGCTCTATCACGCATTATAGGAGGACATTGTTACAATCAAAATGATCCCTAGAGGAAAGAAATGTCGGTGTAACCCCTACAGCATGACCACACCTACCCTATGGATCATCTTGTATTGTGACTCTTGAATACTCATTGGAACGTTGATAGCTAAGAGGAAGTTAGAAACATCTATGACCGTCGCCTGAGCCGTGAAGTGGCAAGTGTACAGTAAAATTCCTTTTCCTTCTCCTTACTCTTCTCAAAAGTCCTAATTTTCCGTTTTCCGGGAAAAGGGGCGATCTGAATCATGAGAGACCGCCAATTTAGTTTTCCCAAATTTTCTGTGCTCTGAAGTAATTGAGACCGCTGGTTTGATCTCCTCCAGGACTTGGATGTTTGAGATTGCTGGTGTGATTTCCAGTTGGTCTGGGAAGAATTTTTCTCTCTACGATCTGAAGAAATTGAGACCGCCGGTTTGATCTCCTCCAAGACTTGGATGTTTGAGATTGCTGGTGGGATCTATAGTTGGTCTGGAAGAATTTTTCTCTCTGCGATCTGAAGTAACTAAGACCGCCGGTTTGATCTCCTCCAGGACTTGGATGTTTGAGATTGCTGGTGGGATCTCTAGTTGTTCTGGCAAGAATTTTTCTCTCTGCGATCTGAAGTAATTGAGACTGTTGGTTTGATCTCCTTCAGGACTTGGATGTTTGAGATTGCTGGTGGGATCTCCAGTTGGTCTGGGAAGAATTTTTCTCTCTGTGATCTGGTGTAATTGAGACCGCCGGTTTGATCTCCTCCAGGACTTGGATGTTTGAGATTGCTGGTGGGATCTCGAGTTGGTCTGGGAAATATTTTTCTCTCTACAATCTGAAATAATTGAGACCTCCGGTTTGATCTCCTCCAGGACTTGGATGTTTGATATTGCTGGTGGGATCTCCAGTTAGTCTGGGAAGAATTTTTCTCTCTGCGATCTGAAGTAATTGAGACTGCCGGTTTGATCTCCTCCAGGACTTGGATGTTTGAGATTGCTGGTGGGATCTCCTGTTGGTCTGGGAAGAATTTTTCTCTCTGCGATCTAAAGTAATTGAAACCGCCAGTTTGATCTCCTCCAAAACTTGGATGTTTGAGATTGCTGGTGGGATCTCGAGTTGGTCTGGGAAGAATTTTTCTCTCTGTGATCTAAAATATATGAGACCGCTGACTTGATTTCTAGTTAATTTTCCTAAAAGGTTTTCAGACAACTTAAGTATGCAGGGAATGATCATATGTTGAGCTAATTTTTTCAGCGGTTTGAAACACTCAATGTTGCTATCAAGATATCTATCTGGCATTTTTATCTTAGTTAAATTGTTATGATAAGCTGCATCTCATATTAATTAATAAGGCGGTCTGCGAAAGACAAGACCGCAATTATAGATTCAGTTCAAAGTTTGAAATATTAAGCGAAATCTTCATATTTAATCATTGTTCTACGATACCTAAGGCATTGAGATTGAATGCCAATTCTACCTCATAATAATGAGACCACCAGCAATAAAACGATATAATCAATATATTGGAAAAAAGATGAAAGCATTCATTCACAAAAGTGAGTAGAGACAATTCTTCAATTTATATTTTCAATCGTAATTTTTACTACAGACCATACAGTTGCAAAAAAAGAAATTACAATGTTTCTATTCACGCTTGGATCTTTTTGGAGACCGCTCATCCGATGAAGAAGAGTCAGTCTCTTCAGTAGTTTCTTCTGAATTATCCCCAGGAATTCTTGATCCAGAGCTTGAGCCCGCTCCAGAACTCAAATCTTGGCCATCAATATATCGGCTCCCACTAGCTCCATATTCTTCCATAATCTCAACATCTTTTTCTTCTTCAGTAGCGGTCTCGTCAACAGCTTCATCAATTGTCTCTTCCGCGGTCACTGACTGTTCTTTAATTTTCTTCGCCACTACCGGGAAGAGATCGGCAAATGTGATGTCCTTAAAATCTTCAGTAAATCGGTCGCGGTCACGAACCTCATCAAGCACCTGGTCAGCGGTCTCTTTTATATGATGCATAAGAGCCTTCTGGAACTCAGGATTTTTTGGATTATAGGCTACTTTCTTTGCTTGCTGCAGAAGGAGATTAATCAGACCGCGCGATCACAAAAATGAGTTGGAAATACCAGGTGGAATTCTTACCTTTTGGTCTTCATGTAGAATTTTGATTTCATTCAGGACACCACGAAGAGACCTCCCCATATGGTGATTCAAGATCATGCTCCTAGCGGTCACTTGAGCAAAGATGTCAGGGAGCATCTCGGTCTCAAAGTTGTACACTTATGTTGTGTTCTCCTTTCCATATAAAGCGGAGGTCATCGCATAAGCATGACGGGTCAATTTTCCGCTCCATAGAGAAAGATCGGTAGAGACCTTCATGCTCTTCCCTTTTGCAGCCCACCTGAGGAGAGGCTTTCCTCTGATATCCTTCATCCTTTTGGAAAAGCTGATCAAAGGAAAATCTCCATCAGCAGTCTCAGAGATTTGGCCTAACCCAGCAGTATCGCGCTCTTCATCTCTTCTTAGTGTCCTCTCCATTTGAGTGAGGAGTTCAGTCGCTGTAGATATGGGATCTATTGTAGGGACCGCGAAGGTCGCTGAAATAAGAAAAGGTAAAGGTTAGAAAAATAGAAATACACAAAGAGACCGCAGAAGAACGCAGGAAGGATACTCACTCTTGTCTGGAGAAACTTCAGCGATCTCAGGTCAGATCGCTAGATAATGAATAAGATCCAATCGTTTTCCCCCCAAGAAGGCCAGAATTTTAAGCTCCTCCTGCGAGATCGCCTTATTTTTTCTGAAGATACTCTCAGCTCGCAAGGAAGGTCGGCTCTGGAGACCGCCAAAATTGCCTTCAAAAATGAGGAACCTTTCTGTCCAGAAAGGAACCTTGTTGGGAAGATTCAAGATCTTGATCCCCTCTGTAGAAAAGTAAATCAGTCCTTTAAATTCCTCTTTTTTCTGATCTTCTTTCAAAACTTTTGCAGTAAAGGTCGCGCGGAAGAGCGACATGGTGAATTTAATCCTCTCCGATCTCAAGTAATTGATGAAGACATTGATGAGACTGATCTAGTTCGGAGGGAGTTGGGCAAACAGGAGACCGTAATATTCCATCACCTCGAGAATTTCCCAAGGGAGAGGGAATTTCAACCCATGATCGAAGTGATCGATGGGGATAACAAGCTTATTCTCTTCACTGAAATTTAGCCCTTCATCATCTTTTGGCGGTCTCACAATGATCTGAGACTGAATCATGTGCTTCTCTAAAAAGGTCACATATTCATCTTTCGACAAGCGGCCTGGCTTATGATCGGCATTCAAGAAAACTTCAGCAGAGGAAGATCATGCGGACACCATAATTGGAGTTCGTTGAGACCAGAGCTTAGGGCGCATTCAGAAAAAAATAGAATGAAGATTCTAAGGCTAGCTATTTATAGAAATCAAAGGATATTTTCGTAATGATGACTTTTTCTCAGACCGCCAAGGAAAATGGTTCAGATCGCTAGACCTGCATAAAAGTGGAAAGGCAACACATAAATATTTGGTATCAATAATTGGAGACCGCAACATCTCAGGTAGTGTGATATATATATATAAAAAAGACAGGGCAGCTTAGAATCATAAAAATCATCATAACATTTCAGAGATCTCAGACAAAGAAAATTATATATCATAATCCAGATTGTCAAAAATATATATATTACAAGACCTCATGAAATTAAGTCAAAGTTCATTTCTTGTAAGGCCTTTTCTTTCCTACATAGGCCGCAATATCTTGCATCTCGTTGACCATGGTCAGGACAGACGCCAGATTCTGATTTGCAGACATTGCAGCTCGGTGAATCTTGGACATCTCCCTATCTACCTGCTCGATAGGGATCACCATGATCTCTGAAGACGGTCTCTCTTCTGGATGATCGCCAGATGTCCCCGACTTCATCGTCATTTTTGTAGGACCGGCACTCAGCATGGTGACTTCAGCAGATAGTGTCGCGGCCTTTCCCTTGTACTCAGCATCTTTCTCCTCTTTCCTGAGTGCTCGAGCGAGCTCATCATTCTTTAGACCGCACTCCTCGCGAACTCGCTTTTCATTGGCACTCGGTTTTTCTTCGAGATCCCGTGTAACACCCTGCCAGTACAAAAAGTATAACTGCAGGTCCGGCCGGGACCCCACGCCATACAAACCACACTAGCTAGGAGTTAAAAGGTGATAAACAAGAAGTAATACACTACACGAGAGTACAAAACGTAAGCGGAAGCATTTGATTAACCCATTTCAATTAGAACTGTCCACTATCATAGGAATGAAGCTATAGTAAAGAAATACGGCCTTAAGGCCTTACATTCACCAAATGTACTATAACTCAAAAACATGCATCGGCGCGCAGGCCGGCAATACATGGAAAACAGAAAAGAGGCTGGCCTTCGAGGGCCAACTCAGCATAAGGGCCGCCGCCCGCTATTTTCCGCTAGGCTCACCTGCACCTGCATAAGAACATTCCACCAAGCAGTGGTAAACAAGGTAACGGTCAGCAAAGCTGACCAAATTATAACGACACCACCCCTTTCACGGGGTGGCGGAGCTTCTACCCTGCAAGCAAGCCATACTAGCACAAGTACTAATATAAAGAAAGTGCAGCTACTCAAGGTGAGGTTTCAAGCACAATCAATCTTCTAGGTTGAGCATCAAAAAGAAGGGAACCTAGGTATGCACATGATGTTGGTTGGGTTCACCCGAAGGTTCCCCACAACCGCCTAAGCAATCACATGAGGCTAACATAACATCCATTCCACAAAACACTCCACCGTAAGGGCCATCGCCTTAGGTGGGAAAAAAGAGAGCTTTTGGTCGGACTAGGTAAGTCACCTTCTACGACCTCTCCCATGATCACACGACTTTCATGAGGTAGGGACCTCATACCGATCTGCATGGAAACGGGTTCGGTTTAGCTTTGCCCGTGCTCTAATCGTCGCGATCTATCGCACGACGCGGGTACGGCTTCACCTCGGCCCATAAGGGTTTAGCACTTTCAAGTGCTACATAATTTATAAGCTACGAACCAAACCCCTTCACAAGGATCTAGGCTTCACAAATACTCAACAAGGGAGGACAATACGCTCCGCATCAATTTCGTGGTGAAGGTTTGCCTTCATCCAACCTCAAAGCATGGGGCTTTCGTTAGGATCTTAACAAGACGCCTACACTTAATTCCCGCAATATTATAGATGATTTCACAGAGTCATTCTCCGGCACGCATTCTAGGCCTAACCTAAATGCAACGTCGCAAATCAAGCATCACCGATTCAGGCTCACGGCCACGAATAGGCTTCACACAAAATGCCTAAATCCGCACGACTACCGGATTTTCTACATGCAATATGCCGGGGACGGACACAATCTACCCGGAGTTCTGAAGAACTTGAGGAAATCCTACACTTCACCCATTTGGTGAAAGGGATTCCTCATGCAAGCATAGAGAAATGAAGGAGAGGACAAATGACAAGTCCAAATATTGGGAGGAAGAATCGTTACCCTAGGAGCGTTCTTCTTAGCCATGGATCCGAGATTTCACACGGAGGGAAAGGACCGCACCGGGCTGCACTCTCCAGATCTGGAAACGGCTCGCGAAACAGAGCTCCGGAGCTCCGTCAATGGCGGGATCTCCTCATCTTCTTCCTTGCCTCCTTCTTCTTCCTCTAGCCTAGGAGAGATAAACACCTCAAAAGAATGAGGATTAATCTCCTCTCATAAGCCCTAATAGCCTCCAGCAGCTAATCCTAGCCGTTGGATCCAAATCCAACACAAATGAACGGCCGGATCGCCATCTCCGTTCATTTTCGCGGAGCAGAATAAACAGTGCGCACGCTCACAGGCGCACGGTCACTGGTCGTGCGCGAAGAATCCCTGGTCGCACGCGTATAGATTTTCAGCCGACCATATTTCCTCCATATTAACGCACGATCACTGCTCGTGCGCGAAGAAAAGCCACTGGTCGTGCGCGTACACTCTTTCAGCTGCCCCTATCCCTCATAATTAACGCACGATCATGGCGCACGATCACTGGTCGTGCGCGAAGAAAAGCCACTGACCGTGCGCGAGGAGCAGGTAGGGAAAATTCAGCCTAGTTCGAGCGCAGCACTACCACTCCGCCTACTTTACTAAACTACGATTTTTGGGGTGTTACAACTCCACCCTCCTTAAAAGAATTTCGTCCCGAAATTTTGAAAACAGTAATAGAAGGAATTACAGTTATATATTACCTGAGAGAAATAGCTCGGGGTACTCCGCAAGCATCATTTTCTCTCTCTCCCAAGAGAGCTCCTCTCGATAGCAATTATCCCACCGGACTTTTACCATCTGAATGGACTTGTTCCGCAACTGCTTTACTTTGGAATCTTCGATGCGTAAGGGCTTGACTTTAGTCGACAACCCACTATCAACCGGCACCTTGCCGACCGCAACGATATGAGTTGGCTCTTGCACTGCCTTCCTCAATACTGAAATGTGAAACACGTCGTGCAGACCGCTCAGCTCTGCAGATAGTGCAAGCCGATAAGCCGCATCACCAACACGCTCCACGATCTCAAACGGTCCTAAGTACCTTGGACTGAGCTTTTTCAAGCGTCGGATCCTTGATACCCCTTTGAATGGTTTGATCTTCAAGTAAACCCGGTCACCGACGGCGAACTCTAGGTTCCTATGCTTGGCGTTGAAATATTTTGCTTGCCTATCCTGGGCAATCAATAGCCTTTCACGTATAGTTCGGATCATCGAAGTTGCTTCCTCAACATCCTTTCGCTTTAATAGCTTAGTATCGCTGGTTTATGCCCAAGACAACGGCGTACGACACTTCTTACCATAGAGGGCCTCGAAAGGAGCCATCTGTATACTGGCTTGGTAGCTATTATTGTACGCGAACTCGATCATATAGAGATGATCTTCCCACTTCTTTCCAAAATCTAGAGCGCACATTCAGTGCATATCCTCCATAGTCCTGTTGGTTCTCTTGGTCTGTCCATCCGTTTGCGGGTGGAAGGCCGTGCTGAACTTCAATTCCGTGCCCAACAGTTCATGGATAAGCCTCCAATCTTTCGATGTAAAACGCCTGTCACGATCGCTGACGATGCTATGAGGGACACCGTGCAGTCTCACAATACTATCAACATAGAGCTTTGCTATCTTGACTAACGGTTGGTGGACCATATCATTTTAGGAGTTCGAGGAGACGCATCCGTCGTAGGAGGATGGCAAGACATGAGGAACAATTATTGCGGACTACCGCTACTACATGAAGACAGATTGAGGATATTCTTTTGCTGCTTCCTCTTTGTTGTTGAGAGATGTGAGTGAGAGATTATCTTGTATTAGATATGTATTCGGCCTAATCCCATTACTCCCTTTCTTACTTTGTACTCATTGTGGACTATTGCTCGTTTATATATTTTGATGTAGAGCTGTGATCTATGGACTTGCGCTACTTACTTTCTTTGGTTGGCCTACTGTGATGTGATCATTTTAGCCAGCAGGATCGGCATTGTGCAATGTCGTCTAACTTGGTATTTGGAGTCACTGTTGGGCAGCAATTATGGGCATAAGACTGGTTGTGAAGAAAAAAATTGGGTCTTACAAACTGGTATCAAAGCGAACCATGATCATAGAGGAAGTAAGTCCACAACACTGTGTCACCCCGCGCGAGCATTAGTTTGGGGACAAACTAAGCAGCAGAAGTTGTTGTGTGCCCATGTGTAAAAATCACATTATATAGTCCTTTAATCAATGAGTTAGGCCAACCAAACTAGGACACTTGACTTACCAAGATGATTCTTAGCTTATCCTAGTCAAAAATCAACCTTAGGTATAAATTGGGTTAAGGTATGATGATACCCAAAGCGACTAGAGGAAGAGTTAAAGCGAGTATAGATACTTATGGCTTAAACTCAGATGTCCCTACTTTACTTATCAAGTGGTATTACCACTTGTTACCTAATTGATAGGACCGCCTTAAGGAGAATTGATGCCCACAATCCATTAGCGGAATAGTAAGGGACTCGTAGACTCAAACCTCGTACCGATGACATGATTTGGTTGAGAAAACCATCATACCAAAAACCAAGGGTCAGATAAGAATTCAATCTCAGAAGAGACCCATTTGAGATTGGAGTTACAGTTGACCTTGATAAGGTTATCGTAAATGGTAACCTTGAGAGCCTACAGTATGGAGTATACCAACAAGTCTCAGCATGGAACCCCAAGTTTAAGGTTGTATGCCCTAAGGATTGTGTGCATATCAAGGATGAATATAACATGGTAATGTCGAAGAAACTTAGCCCAAAATAGGTAGGGGCTTATCTTCTATTTATTAGGCAAATTAGTTACGGACTTGGGTTTCCTTAGACCTAATTTAGAAAATGTTGTGTCACAAACATAGTGATTTTGAAGTTGTTATATTCGACGTTACTCGGGCAAGGATGAGATTTTGTAAAAGCATGTTTGGAGTGATGATCAACCCTCCCTGGAAAATGGGATCCTTGAAGAATTACTTCACCTTAAGCAGGTATAGATTGTATAAGAGTCGAACTTGGATAAGGGATGAACAGGTTCCTGATAACCTTGCATGAGTGGTGGTATCATAGACTCTTAGACGATGACTTATTGGATTTAGAATATAATGCTTAAGTTTTACTATTGGTTAGAATGATTTAATCATATCTTATTTCGATCATAAAAAAGTGACCAAGTCTATCATGTTAGGAATTGATGAACTTAACATAAGGATTGATTGATCACTACTATCCACGCTTACGTGACCTACCCAATTCATTGAAGTGAAAACTTACTGTTTGGGATAAGGCAACGTCATGGTAATAAGGATGAGTAATTATGAGACTAAACTATTACAGGATACCGTGTGAATTAGATGGGGGGTAGTGAAATTTAAGATATTTTAAGCAGCTAAGACTTAGTTGCCTTGGAATTGGAGAAATTAGTAGACGATATTTTGAAGATGTATACCTTATGTATGACTCTTTAGTTTTTATTAGGTTGACATCAAGAACCAAAATATATACATATGATGTCATTATAATCACGGTTAGCAAGATTCGTGACCATGGGAAATAAATATTGATTATCAGGTGTGATTACGAGAAAAATATGGGTATTAATGATGATCTCCAAAGGTTCACGTGTAAACCCTTTTATATTTTGAGGATGATGGGTCGCTTAACGACATGATCATTCCCATTAAATTATAAGGTCAGATAAATCGTACAAATGTGTTGATTGATTACTTGGCCAAACTCAAAGGAATAAGAATCTGATCGTATAGAGGAAATTTATAAATTCATTGTCTATACACACCAAATGAGAACTTTAACCACCGAAAAAAATTGAGTATTTTGGAACACGTATTTTCCCGGAATGAAGAAAGATGTCATAGATTTTGTGATGTAGGGTGAGGTCAGTCGGCTGGAGAAGACCGAGTGCAATAGTCTTGGGGGACTACTACTACAGCCACTACCCGTGCTAGAGTGGAAGTTTAAGGATATAGATGCTCAGATACGAATGATCCGAGATGGTATGCTAGAGGCTCAAAGCCGGCAAGCGAAGTACTACGAGGTGATGCAGCGTAAAGGGGGAGATCCAGGTAGGGAACAAGGTTTCTTGAAGATATGTCTGGTGCACGGGGTTCACGGATGCGAATACAACAAGGAGCTCAGCCCTCAGTTTATGGGACCTTACTAAATCTTGGAGTGGATCGGTCCTTTGGCACACTGGCTAGAACTACCGCCAGAGTTAAAGAACCTGCACAATTTCTCCCATGTCTCCTCACATTGGATAGTATTACTTCGGCCAGAGCAGCATATCACATCTACATTAGGAACGGTGGCGTCCTATCGGTCAGTTTATTTAGAGCCAATTCGGATCGACGATACAATGGATCGAGTCTTGCGGAAGAAGAGTGTCCATTTTGTCAAGGTGTTGTGATCCAGCCATGTGTAGGTGGAGCACATTTGTAAGTCCATGGATCCCACGCAGCAGTGATACCCTGAACAGTTCACCTCAGGCACAATCTAAACACCTTGGGGAGTTTGCTTAATTGACTTTATGGTACTCAAAACCCCGTAGACCCGATCTTGAATTACAGGGAGGAAATTATTTTTTTTGTTTATTGAGATTTGTAACATCCCTGTTCCTACTAGACCCCCCTTATGCTAGCGTTAGGACTTTGACAGTGACTAGGGGTCATTGAATGACCCTAGGCTAGGTTGAACCTACGTAAATTGCTAGGAGCAGCCCAAAGGTGCATATGACAATCTAGGCCAATTCACAGTCCCTTGAGCTCACCACCTCAACACAAGCTCACCAATATATCTTTAACCTTAAGAGACGCCCGAGTGACTCAAAAGAACCACCACAGAGACAACAATTTGCCCAAGTTGACCAAAGTGCCCTTAGGCCAACATAGGCCAATCCTTCACTAATAGATCTAATTGACCCCCCTCCCCCCCTCCAATTATGAATTTGACCTCTTCAATACATTCATAACCCTAAGGAGGAGCCAGTTGACTAGTCAACCCATGAATCGGTAGGCCAGTTGCATGGGTTTGACCTTAGTCAACTTAAGGTCAACATAGGTCAATTCAACCCTAATTGCCTCAATTAGGCTTCAAATGGTCAAATTGAATCTACTGTTATTCTTAGAGCATCATAGGGGACCTAGTGGACCGAAAAGCCTCATCATGGGGCCAACAATTTGACCAATTTGACTAAAGTCATACCTAGGCCAAATTTGGTCAAACCCACTCCGTTTGGATAAATTGGCCCAATTGGGGCACCACAATGACTCAACCAACTTTGGGTGGTGTCAAGGGAGTCAAGATAAACCTATTGTACCGGTCAACTCATCAAGTTGATCATGGTCAACTCCAAGTCAACCTTGGTCAAAGTAAACCCCTAAGCTAAAGGTGAGAGCCCAAGTTAATTCAAGTAGGCTAGGGCCTTACCCAAGGCCCATCCTACATCCCATTATAATTATTAATTTAATTATTCTGAATTTTGGGGTTAATTAAATTTAATTAGAAATTAAAAAGAGAATATTAATATTTTTAATGGAGGAAAGAGAGAGGAGTTATGGAGGGGGGCCATGGGAACTCCATTCATCTCCCCAAGCCCTCCATTCATCTTCCCTGATGCTTGGGAAGAGATTCCCCATAAATTCCAGCCAGCCATCATCAATGGAGGAGCCCAACCATCATTGTCGAAATTCCCCTCCTCAAATACCCCCATATGCAACCCTCCTCACACAAATCTAACTTCACCATTAGCTTCAAAAGGTGGATGGCAGTCTAAATTGACTCTTACATCACTGCTTTTGGTGGAGAATCAAGGAATTGTCAAGGAAAAGCTTGGAGCTCGCCGACAATGGCGCACCGCCACCACACTCGCCGCCAAGCCCGTCTAAAGGTACACTTCTCCTCCTCTCCCCTTGTGATAGTATCCTCGATCAATTATGAGAGACATCGGGCTCAATTGAGCCTGATCCATGGTTTGAGAAATCTAAAATTTTCATGAAAAATGGAGGTTGCGGGTTCGCTAAAAACGGCCTTTCCGGCGGCCCGCCTCCCAGCGATAGCCACCACCTCAACATAGGTGGTGGTGGCGGTGGCCGGACAGGGAGGTGGCTGGGTGTATGGGATTAAGGGCTGTAAAAGCTACAGGTTCAGGAAATCCCGGCCATCAGCTCAAGGAAGAAGATGAAATCACCACAGTTTATTTTATATTAATCATCATTATATATTGATGTATATTACCTAGGAATGCACGTTTTGAAACTAAAAAATGAGGCCCTTAGAGGCCTTTTAATGATAAATTGCCAGAGACAAAAGTTGTTTAGTTTTGTGTCTAGTTTAATTTAAAATTGATTTGAGCCAGTTTGGCCCACTAGTTAGACCGCAACACTCAATTTGGTGCAAGCTATACATCGGGTTGACCAGAGACAAAATGGTGTGCCCCATCAAACCACTCTGTTAAATGCTCTGAAATTTGGACCATAGGCTAGTCATACCAGCACCCTCATGATATCCAAAAATGGAAATTTTTGGAGATGATTTTTCTATAGTATTTGTAAAAATTTAATAATTCATATATGTATTTATTATGGGGTCTATGGACCTCAAAACCCTCCAAAATTTTGGTAGGTGATTCTAGGGTCATATGACCCTGGGAAAAATTTCAGCTCCCTCGGAGTTAATTTGATTAGGGGACCTAGTGATTCAAATCTGGTCACATGAAGGGAAAATTAGGTTAAAAGTGCACTTGATGGATTGAGTGATCAATCCTGATCCAAATGAGGTGAAACTTTGGCCACTATCTTGTTATCACTTATAACACTCTCAAAAGAGGTCTTGGGTGGTTTGGCGTTGATATGCCCAAAAACCCTAATTGAACCCTAAGGTTGCACTTTTGAGCATCGTGAAGGACTTAGGGCCAGACGTCCTTGGAATGACTTGAAACTTGGTAGATAGTTTAATTGGGTGGAAATTAGCCCTGGATACTGTTACTGTAATTTTTAGATGCAAAATCCCCCACTGAATGGGTTATTATTAAATTAGGTCACTTTAATTCCAAGTAAAATTATAGGTCTATACAATCTAGGATGATCATGAAACTTGGATTATGGGCTTATGTTGATGTTATTGTTCTCTGTAAATTTTCTTATGAATTTTGGATAGACAAATATAGTACTTCATTCACAATCCCATTGTTTGCCCTAATTATAACCAAATTGATTTATGATTCAAATATTTACTAAAAATTATGAAACTTGGTCAGAGTACATTTTAGAGCAATATACAGTTCTGTAAATTTTATGATGATATTTGGAAGAGTTTACTTGTAGGTTCCTTCACAAAGTACCCTAGGTTGGATTACTATTAAGTCAAGAATTTGGGTAATTAAATGAATTTAAAATATTATTATTCCTAGTCAATCGACTTTTTTGATTATTTTAGATTTCTGGTAATTTTATCTTTATTTTTGGATGAATATTTTGTGTACTTCCTTTGTTAATCTCTGATTTTGATCAATTGTTCAATATTTTAATTAAGGGCTGAACACTTTTTGGAAATTAGTGATCTTCATACCTTGCTGTTATTTTGTTATTATAATGTTGTGAAAATTTTATCAAGGCCATTGCTTGTCAGAATCTCATACTTCATGTTCAAATCCATAAGTGGTCTGATTTTAGAAAAAATATTTTAATGGCCAAATAAATTTGTAAAATTACAAGTTTCTGAACTTAGGCTTAGAATGTCATGATAGACCCCAAATAATAATCTTAGAGCTTTTGGATGAGTATTTAGAATATACCATTTCATACACACCTTGTAGCACTAGGGTATGCATATGGTAAAATGGTGGTTTAGTGGTAAACATGTAGGCCCTATATGGGGAGGTAAGGTAGGTGGTGCGCCTAAACTGGTTAAGTATGAATGAGGTTACCAGTAGGAGCCAAGGGTGAGGGTGCCTGGTTGGTGAAAGGGCAAGGATGTACTCGGGATCGACGATAGATCATCCTTCCCTTGGAAGGTCATAAAACACTTAGGGTTAGCTCAAGTGTAATGGTAAGAGGGGTAAGGTTATGGGTAGTTATCAATAATAGTAAGCGTCTTGGAAAGGGAGCTTTAGGGTTCAGCCCATCGTAGCTCCTAGTACCGCTGTAAGCCCCTCACATGGTAGTCCTCAGAAAGTCCAAGATTAACACTAAATGGTAGGATTAAACTGTTAAGAAAGATAAACTCTTAATAATACACCTTCTCATACCCCATCGTAATGGGAGGTTAGTCTGGTTTTTTCTCTCGATCGGTAGGCTCAGTGGTTGTAGAAATGGACTAGTTAGTCCAGTGAGCTGGTGGCTCGGTAAGTTAATTATGACAGACGGGTTAGTCCGTGGACCTGATGGCTCGGGGAATTTCATAAATTTAGCATAGATGCATGTGCATATGATGTGGCGGGTCTTCAGTATTGGTCCAGTTCGCACACCAATGAAAGCACAAAGACTCGGGCAAGTCATTGTGGTCTAGAGGGTCAACTAAGTCTGGTGTCTTATTGATGATTTCAAGACGACCCTTCACTTAGCTAAGAAAAGACAGGTGGTTTAACCAGCGAGAGTACGCAGGAGCTCCGCGGTTGTGTTCTTCGGAATGAGGCATACGTAAGGTCTAGGTCTGGTAGTGTGCTTGCCCGCCTATGAGTGGGGTGGCCGAACCTGTTGGAACATGGTCTTCCGCATCTCCTAGGTTTGAGAATAACAAATCCTATGTGTATTTGATCTTATGTGTTCAAGTGTGCAGGTTTATTAGGTCCACATGACTCAAGGTGTACACATGATGACTGCCCCCAAATTTGAGGCCAAAATTCAAACAAGCTCACTATCGCCGGTGGTAGCGATAGCGCCCGGCGATAGCGATGATTAGCGCCATTTTGGAAGCTTTTAAAGAAGGATGCTAGCGCCCGGCGGTAGCCACTAGTGCTGGTGGTAGCGTGACGCAAAGAAGGAATAGAGCAAGATGTTGTCGTGGATGGGAGATTCTGCCGCGCAAAATTATTCCTAATCCGGGCTAGCGTCGGTGGTAGAGCTAGCGCCGGCGGTAGCCCTGAGTCTATAAATTGGACACTTTGGCTCCGACTTCCACAGCCTCTAGAGATCCCAAATTCCAGAGCCTCGTGCCATAGCATAGAGAGGAGAGTTCTGAGAGATACTCTCACAAATCCATAAAGCCTAAAGGAGATCCGTGGAGAAGATTTCAACACGCGTCATCTTCGTGATGAAAGACCGCATCAACTACGATCATACTCTGCGAGCCTTCGTCCACTTCTCCAAGAAATCCTCATAGGGAGTTTTTATTATTGTTGTCTTTTTATTTCACTTCTTTTCTTGTAAACGGTTAGTAAATTCGCCTCGTGTTGGCGACTAGGTCTGGGTTAGACTTAGGGGGTAATTCTCCTCGTGTTGGCGACTAGGTCTAGGGAGTAGATCTTGGGGGTGCTCGAGGTATTTCTGGGGATAGATTGGCTACAGCGGCTTGAGGCCATATCTGGGGAGAGATCAGCTAAAGCCAACCGGTTCGTCGGGATACGAGTCGGTATAGAAAACGAAAAAGAATTTTTATTATTCGCCTCCGATTTCTAGCGTCATAGAAATCTAGTTTTGCAATCATTTTTATTAATAGTAAATGATGTCTCTTTTGGTGTAATAAAAATGATTTGTTATTCATTTCTCTAAATTGTTTATTATCCTCTCTTTCATTATAAAACAATTTAGATCGTCATTCAAAATCACTATTTTGATCCCTTATTATATCAAAGTTTTCTAAATATAATCAAAATTTTTTGAAAACCCTTATTCACCCCCCCCCATCCCCTCTAAGGGCGCCTACCGATCCAACAACTGGTATCAGAGCAGGTTTTATTCCAATCGGCTTAACAACCGGGAATAATGGCGTCTCATGATCTCGCTTCTATTAGTGGGGGGAATTTTTGTGAAGAGGAAAAATCACTTGCACCACCTTTATTTGAAGGGACAAATTATAAAGGATGGAAAATTTTAATTGAAAATTTCATTAAAACTTTAGACATCGAAGTTTGGAATTTAGCAATAGCAAGACCTGCAAATGAATCAAATAAAAAAGAACTTCAATTAAATGCAAAAGCTAAACACTATTTATTTTGCAGTCTATCAAATAAAATTTTCAAATTAATGTATTGCTTTTCTAGTGCATACAAAGTATGGCAATTTCTTGAAGAAACTTATGATTCTCCATCTACAGGTATGGAAAATTGCAAGAACCGGAGAATATGCAAGCGTGCACAAATCTTCAAGAATGCCCCTCTCCTGACGAATCAAAGGAGCACACATCAAATGAAAAAGAAGAAGAAGTACAGTCTTCGGAAGAGGAGTGCCAAAAAGATGTAATATGCTCAAATCGTGTCTCTCCTGAAAGCTTTGTGAGGAAATCAAATCCTTTTTTCTGTACTTCTATCTCTTCATTACAGGTACTACAAAATACTAAGCGCAAAATTAAGAAATTAAAAAATGCCAATAAACATTTGCGCTTAGAAAATAAAAATTTAAAGGCAAAAATTAATGAAGAATCAAATTCTAGCTTATCTAGTTCTACACATGGTTCCTTAGTTGAAAACACCATAACTTGTGTAGAATATAATGAATTAAAAGAAAAGCACACGAAACTTGAAAAGGATCTTATTTTAGTAAAAGAACAAAATGAAAAATTATGTTTAGAAAATGCATCTTTGATAAATGATTGCCCTAAATGCAAAGACTATAAAATTTAAATTAAAGAGATGGATGAAACATTTGATGAATATAGAAATAACTATCAAGATCATATAGATTCAATTATTTCAACTCTTTAAAATAACACAATCGCTTATAATAAAGCTTGACATAATTTAAAGATTAAGAATGATGAATTAAAATCAAAAATCAACTTGCTTATGAAAATTGTAAATACAAATTCACAATATCAAACTATATCTAAAAACAAGTTGAATATGAATATGAACATCTTACCTAAGTTTAAAAATGCGAGTAAGGAACATAAAGGATTTGTAAATCAAAATCAAAATCACCATAGCTTACAAAATCATGTGTCTCCCAACCAAAAATTAAATGCAAACAAATTTCCTTCAAATTATAATTTCAAAAACCTTTTTGATCAAAATATTCAAGTAAATGATTATGGAAATTTGAAAACTAAAAATAATATTAAACCAAGATTTGAATGGCGGCAAAAAGTTAAAGATGAAACACAAACTCAAATCAAAAGGGCCCATTCAATCGTATCTCCCCAAAAGAAAACACGATGTATTTGGGTACTCAATGGAACCGTCACTCCCGGTCTTCTTTGGATACCTAAATCTCTTATTCATTAGTATCCCATCATTTGCATGAAGTAGAAATCAATTAAGAATGAAATATCAATTCTCTACTTCATGATATGCTTAAACTCTCTTTTTGTTTATTTTCTTTTTTTTTTTAAACTATCATGCTATAATCACTTTATATAACTTGTGATATGACTTTCACATATTAAACCATAATTCTTAAATGAATCAAATTAAATAAAATTGAATAAAAGTCATATCATTTTTAAGTGATCTACTTATCCTTTTTCACCTTCTAAATCCATTACCTTTAAATGTCTTGAATTATCATTATTAATTAAGATGTGAAATTATTATCAAGACTAATGATATTATTTTAGTGAATGGATTTAAATGGTTTATTAAAGGGCTTAGGCTAAAAATTAAAATGCGAAATGTGTTGATCGTGTTTTGTTGATTGTAATAGCCCTTATAATGAAGAAAAATATTTTTCACAAAATGCATGATTAATCCTATGTATAACATTGCATCCAAACCCATCATCCTAGCATCACTTTTCGTCTAAGCTTATTTGTCTATGCTAGGTATAACATTAACAATGTTATTCAAATTTCATGATAACTATGTGGTTTAAAATAAAACACATAGTTTATGGATTAATCATTAGAAAATATATCTTAAAATTATACATTGTCATGAAAAACCAAGATCAATAAACTCAACTACTAAATGTAATTTTATTATAAATGTCAAAATGTTATTTATGTGATCTTTGTCTTTAACATGATTGTTCGATCATCATTTCTCTAGACCTACAAATCAAACATGCTCATTCAAAAAGAAATCACCAAATCATATCTTCATAAGTCTAGAAGAATTAAAATTCACATACATCATGATGATCTATCTTATATCGCATGTAAATCTATTTGGTAAAGTCATATACAAAATCGCTAGTGTTTCATGCAATTTGCACTATCTAAACATCTCCTAAAATTCTGTCATTTCTGCATGAAACTAGTAGTTGGACACTTAATCAAGAACAATAAATAAAAAATTCAAAATCATCAAAAAATGTGTACTGTTTTCCGCGCTAGCACTAACGCCAGCGCTAGCATACCTATTTGATTTTTTGTATTTTTAAAATCTTGAAAATTTCGTAAAAATATATTGATCGACATGTACTAGTTACTCTTGCACTTATGATTATATTTTAATTTTAAAAATTCAAATACAAAAATACAAAAGCCAAACTACAAAAAAATTATGCTTTGATTTTTGTTTTAGCCATTTGTTTAAAGTTCATCTTATTGCAAAAATAAAATACAAAAATACAAAACAAAAACAAGTATCAAAAATTGTTATTGTTGAACTTAACTTTTCTATCTGCATGTATCTTGCGAAAGGGTGATTTGGGCTATCATTCCATCATATCATCTACTACCGGGCGAACCTCTCACAGGGTACTCCTCGGGAAGTCCAAGATCAATCTTATAAGTTCAAACTTTAAATCAAAATTATTCTTTAAAATATCAAAAATACTGTATGGACTTTATTGTCAATATCAAGCATTATTTAATCTATTATTTAGAACTTCTATAATGTTGCAATTTATCCTTTCAAACTACCTTGAACATTGTTTTCTTCATGCTTTGATATATCTATTAATATGTGCATCAATTATATTTTAAAAGGGTGTGTAGAATCAAGCTTAGAATGCCTCTAAGTATGAGTAAATGTTTTATGTTTGATAATGATAGTTATTCACTCACTTTTTGACATTGTCTACTTTTGGTTTAATCTAAGAATGCTTGTGTATGTTTTGTATTAGTACAATGAATTAAAATTGCACAAGTATATTACCTATACTCCTTTATTTGCACGTTTTAAAAGTTAAGAAAAGTGGTTACGTCTTTTCATAAATTCTATTGATTTGCAAAACAAGTGTATTCGGAGAACTTTGTATAAAACAAAATCATAAAATAAATGACAAAGATAACTCCACCAAGCACTACTTGAACCTCATGATAAGTCTTAATAAGCGTTGTGAGGTTGAGCACCTTGGAAAGAATAGTAAAGTGTCATGTGCAAATCAAATATTTCTTTCAAAATAAAAACCACTTACTCTTAAGTACACCGGATCACCAGTCTCAATATTTAAATAAAATTTGTGATCCCCCAAGCACTACTTTGCACCCTGATAAGTCTTAATGAGCATTGTGTGTGCAAAGCACCTTGGTAGTTGTACATTTTTTTGTTATGCATTAAAGTGTGTAGAAGTAAAATTATTTGTGTTTTATTGTGCTCTTACTTTACATATCTCTTGTATTTTTGATTAAAACATCTATTTACACTACTCAAAAATACACATATGTGCACATCATTATCTTCCATAACACTTCTTCTCATGAGTATTGGATCCTAATGCTAAATTCTATGTTACTCTTTACTTATGAAATGCACTAGATAACCTAGCATGCTTTCTACAATGTTTGGTATATTTTGAAATTGTGAATTAAAGTAACATTGTAGTACCTTCTTTTTGCTAACATTATTTCATGCTTGGTTACTTTATTGTCAACTTTAATCGAAAAATGATTTACAAAAACATCTTCTTTTTGAACTTTAACTCATATATCTTTTTATGGATCATCATTGCTTACATTAAGATGTTTCTTGTATTTCTATCAGTCTCCCGCATCATTACCATATAACTTTTACCTTGCGCTTTCATGCTTATATCAAGTCTAAAATCTCAATTTTTTCCTAAAAACAAGTGGTAGACTTGCTTGGTAGAATTTATATTGGTTGCTCTAACACGAATTTCATTTTCATACTACAAACTCTAATTTATAAACTTTTATGTTAAACACTCCTCCAACAAGAGAAATATTGCTTATAAAAACATCTTCTTATTATTGAATTTCAAATCAAATTTTACTTGTGAGGATGTTGTTTTTTGATTCCTAAATGCTTTAACTCTTATCCTTATAAAGTTAGTTTTTTTGAAACTAAAAAACATCTCCTTTTTTGAACTTAAACTCTTATTTAGTATTATGATGTTTCTTTTTCGAAATCTTCCGCAATGCTCGAACTCTGATTCATTCATGATTTTCATTATAGCTATGTGAGTTTTTTTTTATAAATTCAAATAAAAATATAAATCCATATGCTATGAAATTTCCCATTAGATTTAAATGCTTAATGTTTCCAATAATTATTATCCATGACTTCACATCTCACCACAACGGGGGCGTAGGGTTGTAGACATTAGATAACCTTATCAATAGTCATGTCTTGTCCTTAACCGGGGAGGGTTCCAGTGGGGCCTTGCGAGGCACTGGGGGGAAAGAGTGTTAGGTTAAGTGTTTGTCTAGTGTTTGCATATGGGACTAACACCCCAACCTACGACATGTTTGCAACTCCTCATGCCCATCTGTCTCTTAGTACGGGGCTAGGGTGTAGACATATTGCCTGGGTAGATTGGTTACTTGGAAATCATTATTTTCTTTATGTTTAAAACTCTTATATACAGGTGAAATCATTTTTTTGGGGGGGCTTAAAACTCTGATTTATTTTTTCTAAAAATTGTTCTAAAACTTCTTATCATTTCCTTCTCACTAAGAAGCTCGATCATACCTTTATCTTATTATCTAACATTTATGTGGTGCCTCCTAACCCACTTTTGCTAATAACAAAGGGGGAGAATTAACATGATAAAATGCAAAATGTGGAGAACTAACATGATAAATATAATCCGCTATCAAAACCCAACATGATTAATTAAGATGATAGCTTACATATTAGGAGAGCATTCACTTAGGGGGAGCATATATTTAGGGGGAGCAATTCTAAATACTAAAATCAATAATTATCCTAAGTCATCACTATCACACACACACAAGTAGGATTTCATCATGCTTATATATTAATTCTCTGTTTTATCATTAATGGATTTGTTTTTATCAAAAGGGGGAGTTTGTTGGAACATGGTCTTCCGCATCTCCTAGGTTTGAGAATAACAAATCCTATGTGTATTTGATCTTGTGTGTTCAAGTGTGCAGGTTTATTAGGTCCACATGACTCAAGGAGTACACATGATGACTGCCCCCAAATTTAAGGCCAAAATTCGAACAAGCTCACTATCGTCGGCGGTAGCGATAGCGCCCGGTGATAGCGATGATTAGCGCCATTCCGGAAGGTGTTATAGAAGAATTCTAGCGCCCGGCGGTAGCCACTAGCGCTGGCGGTAGCATGCCGCACAGAAGGAATAGAGCAAGATGTTGCCGCGGATGGGAGATTCTGCTGCACAAAATCATTCCTAATCCGGGCTAGCGCCGACGGTAGCGCTGAGTCTATAAATTGGACACATTGGCTCCGACTTCCACAGCCTCTCGAGATCCCAAATTCCAGAGCCTCGTGCCATAGCATAGAGAGGAGAGTTGTGAGAGATACTCCCATAAATCTATAAAGCCTAAAGGAGATCCGTGGAGAAGATTTCAACACGCATCATCTTCGTGACGAAAGACCTCATCAACTACGATCATACTCTGCGAGCCTTCGTCCACTTCTCCAAGAAATCCTCATAGGGAGTTTTTATTATTGTTGTCTTTTTATTTCATTCTTTTCTTGTAAACGGTTAGTAAATTCGCCTCGTGTTGGCGACTAGGTCTGGGTTAGACTTAGGGGGTAATTCGCCTCGTGTTGGCGACTAGGACTAGGGAGTAGATCTAGGGGGTGCTCGAGGCCTTTTTGGGGATAGATTGGCTAGAGCGGCTTGAGGCCGTATCTGGGGAGAGATTGGTTAAAGCCAACCGGTTCGTGGGGATACGAGTCAGTATAGAAAACGAAAAAGAATTTTTATTATTCGCCTCCGATTTCTAGCGTCATAGAAATCTAGTTTTGTAATCATTTTTATTAATAATAAATCATGTCTCTTTTGGTGTAAGAAAAATGATTTGATCTTCATTTCTCTAAATTGTTTATTATCCTCTCTTTCATTATAAAAAAATTTAGATCGTCATTCAAAATCACTATTTTGATCCCTTATTATATCAAAGTTTTCTAAATAAAATCTAAAATTTTTGAAAACCCTTATTCACCCCCCCCCCCTCTAAGGGCGCCTACCGATCCAACAGAACCCACTGCCTCCATTTGCCACTAAGAGAGGTACCTAAGGGTTTAGCTAACTCCAAAACTGGGGAACTAAAGGTCTTTGCACATAGAGTTGGGTGCATGAGTTGCACTTGTGTGAAACATCATCATTAAACCTGCATAGTGTACCATGTCATACATAAACATTGCATTAAACCCTTACCCCTATCAGATATATTGGTATGGGACTTTTTATACGATAGTCCTTGCAAAATGACCCCCTAATTTATAAGTTTGTATGAGCATTCTTATAAATTTGGGTTACTTTTATATTACATATAGCACAGTCTGTTCTTACTTTATTATTACTTCACTTTGTTATTATTTCCTTATAGTAGTTCTCTTTATATATGTACTCATGTTAGTGTAGTTTCGCTATCATCTACATGATCTACTTACTACCTCGAATACCTTTCCTTTCCTTCTCCCCACACGATGCCTAGGAGTCGCGGGGGGAGGCAGAGACGATAGTGGCTTAGTCTTTTGACTAATGGTCGGTGAACCAAATTATTTTAGGAGCTCGAGGAGATGCATCCATCGTAGGAGGATGGCAGGACATGAGGAGCAGTTGGTACGCACTACTGCTACTACACGACAACTGGTTGAGGATAGTCTTTTGTTACTTCCGCTTAGTTGTTGAGAGATGTGAGTGAGAGATTATCTTGTATTATGTTGGTTATTCCAAGGTGATCTCAAATCACCAAGTAGTTAGTCTTACTGCCAACGCAATATGAGCCTATAAGGTCGCACATAAAAGTGTTGGAGAAGTTGGATGAAGGATTATGTTGGTCTTATTCATATTGGATATGAGTGAAGGACAAATCCTATGACTCATTGGATTTAGGTCAAGTCGGTTAAAAGTTCCACAGATATTATGAATATTGAATAGAGAATGTTGGCAAGTGTTCAAGACAACATTGCATATACCGTCGAGATTATCAAGACAATATTGTGAATATCGTCTAGTGATCACAACGATATGACCGACGGTCACCTATGATGTATCGTTTATAACGGTATCGTCGAAATCATCTCGACGATATAGATCTTCAAGACTATGTCGTCGAGATCGTCTCGACGATATAGGTCTTCAAGACTATGTCGTCGAGATCGTGTCGATGATACAGGTCATCAAGTCCTTATTGTCGAGACGCAGTTTACTCGACGTTGTGTCGAGATTGTCCCGACGCAAGTCTTCGACCTTTTGTTGTGTCGAGATTGTCTCGACGCAATTCGTATTTACTCCAATTGAGTCTCTGGTCTGCAGATAGAATGTTTTATGCCCTGAGTATAAAACAGGAAGCGATTAGGTTTCCTGGTGTGATAATCCTTTTTGTAACACCTAAGGGGGCCGTAGCGGAAGCGTTCCGCACAGGGTTTTGACTTTCCGCGAGATCACCGCTGCCACTCCCTATCGTCGAACCTAGAAGTTCATGGGAGACGTAGAGGGCATTCTTCCTCCATCCCAACTCTTGTTGGACAAGAGTCGTGGGGTTCTTCTTCACTTTGTGCATTCTTGTAGAGGTGCTGATCCATTTTAGCACTTGCAACTCAGAGTTCTTCTTGGAATCAGACCTTGGATCATCTTGGTTGAGTTTTGGCTCAATCCATTTCAAGTATATTGCAATGTGTTGCATTATTTAGATCCAGATTCATGATATCACAAGATCCGAAACACTTTTGGGTTATTCTTGTTTTATTTCCGTTGTGCATATATGATATGTTGTTCATTTATAAATGAAGTAGAAAACCCAATAGTGGTATAAGAGCCAGGTTTGCGATCAAGTGCGTGTAAATCAGGAAATTTAGAAGCGTTCTAAGTGCCCAGATTTCTTCTTGGAACCCCGCCAGGAATGCCTGTGACTGCGTTGCGATTTTAATGTTTCAGAGATTGTTTCTACTTTGCAGTAACCGTCCCTCGGAATGGTTTGTGAAACCAGATATCTTAGATTTTAAATCTGGCATTGAGAGACGAGCTTGTCTACTGCATAAGTGGAGTTGTTTTTGTCTGTGTCCAATGCATGTAAATCTGAAGGTTTAGAAGTGTTCTAAATGCTCAGATTTAGCCCTTTTATCAAAGTGTTGATAATTTTATTTTGTGCACGTCTGGGATGCATTTGGTTTGTGAATGTTGTAATTTTGCGAATGTGCACATTGATTAATTGTTGATCAATCATCATAGAATCCCTTATTTAATATTAATTATACGGATGCCTTCCGATGGATGATTCTCTTCCTTCCTCAATCGATGAAGTGTGGGCTTGCCAAAGCAAAGTGCATCAATCTATCTTGGTAAGGGTGCAAGCGGATAATTGTGATATCCCACTGTCGACATCGAGTCCAACTTAACGAGGTGACCTCAAAGGTTGAGTGCCTAGAGGCATTGGGTTGGCATGCACCATATGATGGATGTGAATAAAGAGTTATTCACCAACCATACAAGAGTTGCATAATGATGCAATTGGCAAGTTTTGTCTACCTAAATAACCGCATTATGAGAGAAACGCCAAAGCAGACTCATTGTGTTGGTGAAATACGGATCTTGTCCACTAAGAGAGTAGCTTGCTTAACCTATCCAAATTGATATCAAGGGTTATCAATTTGAATAAAATAGTGGGAGTATTTAATAAAAGTCCTTATTAAATAAAATGTATTTTGAAATATAATACTGAAATTAATTCTGCATAATTTTATAGAACTTCCATGGCAAGTGGATCTCACTCCCCCTTGTACCTGAGAGCTATCCTTGAGAAGGATAAGCTCAATGGGACTAACTTCCTTGACTTGTATAGAAACCTGAGAATTGTTCTCAGGCAAGAGCGTAAGCTCTATATCTTGGAAGAGGATCCTCCGCCAGTGCCGACCGAGAATTCTCCCAGGCCGACAAAGATGCTTATAAGAAGTATCAAGATGAATCCCTAGATGTCGAATGCCTCATGCTCGCTACCATGAACTCTAAGTTTCAGAAGCAATTTGAGACCATGTGTGGCTTTGAGATTATCGAGCACCTGAAGAAAATGTTCCAAGGGCAGGCTCGACAAGAGAGGTTCGACGTCACTAAGGCTTTATTTCAGTGTAAATGGGAGCAAGAGACCCAGTGGGAACTCATGTACTCAAAATGATTGGGTACATTGAGAACCTTCTGAGACTAGGGTTTCCCTTAAGCCAAGAGTTGGCTACTGATCTGATCCTGCAATCGTTGCCGGACAGTTACGAGAAGTTTGTCTTAAACTATAACATGAATGAGATAGATAAGACACTGCCCGAGCTCCTAGGCATGTTAAGAACTGCCGAGAACAACATGAAGAAGACCAAGCCTGCTAGCCCCATATTGATGGTGTATAAAAGCAAGGGAAATGTTAAGGGACTTAGGAAGACTAAGGTGGGACCTAAGTCTTGCCTTGATCCCAAGTCTTCAACACTTAAAAAGAAGGGATTAGCTAAAAAAAGGAAATTTCCACCACTGCGGTAAGGCAGGGCATTGGAGGAGGAACTGTCCCCTCTACATCGAGGATATGAAGAAGAAGGGAAGTGAGACTTCCACTTCAGGTATTTTTTTTATAGAAATTAACATGACTGCTCCATCATCATGGGTATTGGATACCGGATGTGGTTCTCAAAATTGTACAAATGTGCAGGAACCGACAAGGAGAAGACTGCTGGTTAAAGGAGAGGTGGACCTGCGCATTGGAAATGGAGCAAAAGTTGATGCCGTTGTCGTAGGATTGTACCGTGTAACACCTCCCCTGTAATGACTATATAATATAGGTCTGGCCAGGACCCCACAGCATATAACCGCCACAGTTTCAGTATTAAAAGATGATATAACTACCCAACTCAAAACTCAGACAACACAGCGGAAACAAAACTTAAACCACAGAGATTGTCCACAAAAGTACATTGGAGTGAAATTGGCCTTAAGGCCTTACAAAATCAAAGTACAAGACATCAAACATTCATCACAATGTAAAAATCCCAAAAGAGGGGGAAACTAGCTTTCCTAAGCTACCTCGACATGCAAGACGGAACATCAAAAGACGAGTACAAAAATGCATGGAAAACAAGGTAAACACTTCATGAGGCTTTAGACCTTTTTGGCATGCGAGCTCGTTCCAGCCTGCGATTCTTGGCCTGCATCCAAATCACAAAGAGCGGTAAACGAGGGTCAGTTATGGCTGACCACAAATGGTGTAACAACACCCCTCCTCCCGGCCGCCCTAGCGGACCACTGGGAACTACATCACCCTGCACGTCAGCACTTCGTATGCACATGTATATAAGGAAAGAAACAACATAAAACAACATCCACGTTTCTATGTTGAGCAAGTAATAAAGGGGCCTACCAATGCAATATGAATGCAAACCTGGGTTTCACCCAAGGCGCCCTAAAGCGTATGAATCTAACACATCATCATAAGTTATCAGCACAACCAAGGGGTACTCGACATTTCCCCCAAAGGGCATCGTAGCCCAAGGCCAAGAACTCACGCCGTGAGCCACCTCGCCTGTCGCTCCATGCCATCGGGCTTGTCAAACAGCTCACACGTTCTTGCCACAAACCACACAACCGATGCTAAGAAGCCTGGCTTAGACTCTGAGCAAACGTCCCAAGGCCCTGGTCTTACCGTCAGGACAACATCCACCGACTGCCTCGCCTGGCGACCGTTCCGGACTCGTCTGTGAGCACAGACATTCTCGTCAGTTAACTCCGAAGGGACTTGTCTTGCCGGGACACACTCCACACATGAATTCCAGCATTCACGGGATAGCCAGCCGACCACAAAGACCAAATCACGCCTTCGCACAATAATAGACGTCACAAGTCTCACAATCCGCACATTAATTTCCCGCCCACAAACCAATGTTCGTTCCCGTACGAATCTACAAGGGCATCACGACGACGTATTCGCCGTATTCGGATTTCTAGCAAAACCCCTAAAATGCGCGTCAATCAACATCACCGAATCGGACCAACGGTCGCGAAACCGGCTTCACCCACAATGCCTAATCCACTAACTGAGCGGATTTCTACTGCAAATCATGTCGGGGACGGACTCAATCAACCCGATGGTTCCTCTTGAACCAAGGCGACCCGGATCCCTCTCATTCGACGGATCTGGTGCCTAAATGCAGAAATTAAAGGGATGCCATGCACGTATCCTAAAGACCGGGAGGAGAAATGTCGTTACCTTTTGAGATCTCCTCCTAGCCATGGAAACTTGAAAAGAAACGGAGTAGATGAAGCGTCTCGGCGTCCCTACGCGCTGCTGGTCTCGGATCAGCGAACGGAGCTCCGAAGCTCCAACAATGGCGGGAACTAGCCTCTTCCTCCTCCAAACACACTCTCTCTCTCTCTCTCAAGCCCTCAAAACTCCAAATGAAAAGAGATGAAGAGAGAAAACCCTTCAGCCATACTTAGGGTTCTCCCATGAACCCCTCACAGCCATCTGATCAAGATCTAAGCCAAATGGACGCCCCGAGTTTGCAACTTACGGATCTGATTCCGTCATCTATCGCACGACGTTAGAGCTACCGCGCTGCGCTAGCTCCGCTAACACATTACTCAGCGGTTTCATCTCAGCGGAAAGTACCTAACGCTAGCGGTAGTACTATCACCCCGCGCTTGCAACAGATCTCATTTTTCACTTTCTAGCCACTTTCTACCGCGCCGCGCTAAAACTACCGCGCCGCGCTAACACAATCGCGCCGCGCTAGTGGTTCGACGAACACGCTCCTGTTCGATGATCGCTGGTCTCGCTACTGTCGGTGGTAGGACTACCGCCGGGTGTTAGATCACATAACAGAAATCTGGGATGTTACAACTCCACCCCCCATAAAAGAATTTCGTCCGCGAAATTTCAAAACTGAAACAGGAAACCACAAAGCATACCTGATGCAAAAAGTTCCGGGAAGTCCTCCGGCATCTCTTGCTCACGCTCCCAAGAGAATTCGTCTCGCCCGCAATTGTCCCTTCGCACCTTTACAAGCCTGACTTCCTTGTTACGCAACTGCCGGACTTCCGAGTCCTCCACGCAAATCGGACGAACCCTCTTCCTCAAACCCTCCGTCACCGGCACCGCCGTCGCTTCAACCACGATTCTTGGCTCTACCAAAGCTTTCCTCAGCACAGAGACATGGAAAACATCATGTAATCCACTCAGCTTTGCGGACAATGCCCAACGATAGGCTGCTTTGCCTATATGCTCCGTAACCTCGAACGGACCCAAATATCTCGAACTCAACTTCTTGAGTCGTCGCACATGCGAAACGCCCTTGAATGGCTTGATCTTCAAGTAGACCATGTCGCCTACTGCAAACTCCACATTTCTATGGCGCGCGCTAAAATACTTCGCTTGCCGATCCTGAGCAACCTTTATGCGCTCCTGGATCGTCCGCACCATTTCGCAAGCATCTGCCACCACTTGCTTTCCTAAAAGCTTAGTGTCTCCTGCCCCTGCCCATGCCATTGGCGTTCGATACCTCTTTCCATACAATGCTTCATATGGCGCCATCTTGATACTCGCCTGGAAGCTATTGTTGTAAGCGAACTCCACCATGAAAAAGTGGTCTTCCCAACTCCTACCAAAGTCAAGAGCACACATCCTCAACATATCCTCCAATGTACGGTTCGTTCGCTCCGTCTGACCATCGGTCTGCGGATGGAACGCGGTACAAAAATTGAGTTTGGTGCCTAAACATTTCTGCACTAACCTCCAGTCCTTCGACGTGAGCCGCCCATCGCGATCACTAACAATGCTCTTAGGAATCCCGTGCAACCGCACAACATTTCGAACATAAAGCTCCATGAGCTTCTCTCCGCCATCACCCTTCTGATTCAGAATGAAATGAGCCACCTTGGTCAGGCGATCCACTATCACCCAAATTGCATCAATACCCTGCTGCGATCGAGGCAAACCATGTACAAAGTCCATGGAGATATCGTCGAATTTCCACTCGGGTATTGGAAGAGGCTTCAAGAATCCGCCCGGACTTTGGCATTCAGCCTTCACTAAGGCACACGTCTGACACCTGCTTACATACTCAGCTACATCCCGCTTCATCCCAGGACACCAAAAGGTTTCTTCAGATCCGAGTACATCTTTGTACTACCTGGATGAATGGTGTACTTTGAAAACTGAGATCAAACATCAACTCCTTGCGGAGCTTGGCAAAACGCGGAACACAAACCCTTCTCTCTCTTTTCAAAATCCCACCAACCACCTCCAAAGCACTGCCTTCGCTTTGCTGAGCTTCCAACACCAACTGTTGGCACTCTTCGTCTGCACTAGTCGCCTCTCGGATTCGATCTGTTAGATCACACTGCACTTCAATCCAGTACAACCAAGCCACGCTAGACTCACCTCTAGCAACACAAGCAATGTCAAGAGACTCCATGTCTCGTACCAAACGCTCGTCATGCGCCTCAATCCAATTACCTTGACCGGAGTACTTCCTACTCAAGGCATCCGCCACCACGTTGGCTTTACCTGGCGTATACTGAATCTCCACGTCGTAGTCCCCAAGGAACTTGACCCACCTACGCTGTCGCATATTCAGATCCTTCTGGTCTAGGAGATAACTCAGGCTTTTGTGATCCGTGAAGATCTCCACCTTTGCACCATATATGTAGTGCCGCCACAATTTTAATGCAAAGATTACCGCCGCCAACTCCAAATCATGGACGGGGTAATTTCTCTCATGAGTCTTTAACTGCCTTGACCCATAAGCTATCTCACCTTACCGTGCTGCACCAGCACGCAACCCAAACCGCAACCTGATGCGTCACTAAAAATCTAAAATCCTTCCGTCCCACTAGGAAGACTAAGGATCGGAGCAGACATCAACCTTTCCTTCAAATTCTCAAACGCACGGGCGCACTCCGACGTCCACACGAACTTCTGGTCCTTGCGAGTAAGAGTGTTGAGGGGCAAAGCCATCCGCGAAAAGTTCTCCACGAACCTTCTGTAATAACCGGCTAGTCTAAGGAAACTCTGGACTTACGCCACGGTTCTCAATACAGGCCAATCTCTAATGGCTTCAATCTTTGTCGGATCTACCGCCACCCCATCTCCACTGATCACGTGACCCAAAAAGGCCACCTTCTCGATCCAAAACTCGCACTTCGAGAAATTTTTATAAAGCCGGTTCTCCCTTAGAGTCTGCAATACTAGCCTCAAGTGAGACTCATGCTCCGCTTCCGATTTCGAATAAACCAGAATATCATCTATGAACACCACCACGAACGAATCTAGAAATGGTCGGAAAACCCTGTTCATCAAATCCATGAACACGGATGGCGCGTTTGTCAGTCCGAACAACATCACCGAAAACTCATAGTGGCCACACCGAGTCCCAAACGCTGTCTTGGCAATGTCCTCTTCTCGAATCTTTAACTGGTAGTACCCCAATTTCAAGTCCAACTTGGAGTACACCACCGACCCCACTAACTGGTCGAACAAATCATCAATTCGGGGAATCGTATATTTATTCTTGACGGTCAACTTATTCAGCTCACGGTAGTCAATGCACAACCGCATACTTCCGTCCTTTTTCTTTACAAACAATACCGGCGCGCTCCACGACGAAGAGCTGGGTCTAATGTACCCTTGCTCTAATAACTCTTGCAACTGAACCTTAAGCTTAGCCAGTTCCTTCGGTGCCATCCTAAACAGAGGACGAGACATCGGCCTCGCACCCGGTACTAACTCTATCGAGAAATCGATTTCACGTTGAGGAGGTGCTCCCGGAAGCTCCTCGGGGAAAACATCCTCAAACCCTTCCACCACCGGAACATCTCCAATGGCCAACTTTGTTGAGTGAGTACCCAACAAAGCAATAAATGCCTCGCCTCCTTGGTTTACCGCACGCCTCATTTGCATGGAGGAAATCAGGGAGCAAGCCACTCCGCTTAGGCCTTCAAACTTGACCTCTGCTCTACCTCTGCCTCTCAGGGTTACCACCTTCAACTGGCAGTCGATACTAGCTCGCTGCTCTGCAAGCCAGTCCATCCCCAAGATAACGTCAAATTCGGCTAGTGGCAGAATCGCTGCTACCAACTCGAATTCACAGTCGCAAATTTGCAGCACAATGCATCCTTTCCTCATGGTGGTCATGAAAGACCCATTTGGCATGCACGCGCTCAGCTCCACCTCTGCCTCGACGGACTCAGCGCCGATCCTCCGGATAAGGCTTTCCGCGAGAAAATAGTATGATGCTACCATATCGAACAACACTCGAGAGGGGTAGCCGGAAACTAGCACGAAACCTAACCACGTGCATAACAAACATGAAAGACCGCAAACTACATTACAGTAACGAATGAAAACTTAAACTTTTCGTACCTGTCACCATGTCGGGTTGACGAATCGCTTCCTGTTGTCCAAGATTATACACTCTAGGCTGCACCGGAGGGAACCGTGAAGCACTTGACTCCGCCGCCTTCCCTTTCTCCCCAACACTAGGGCCGGAACGCACCGATTGTTCCTGCCTCGGCTCTGGCTCAGCTCCGCCCTCGGTACAGAACCGACTTATGTGACCCACCTTGCCACACTTGAAACAAGTGAATGGACCTTTGGAGCCGAAATCTCCCGAAGGTGCACTACTCCTCTCCCCAGGCATGCTATTGCTCGGACGGGGCTTCTTCTTCCATCGGTTTCCCTCGGACCTCCACTGAGACTGAGACTGAGACTGAGAAGACTTACCTTCTCCCTGCTTTGCCGCAAAACCCTTTCGTCGCTGGGTTCGCTCCATGTCACTTTCCAAAGTGCGAGCGGCCTCGACCAACTCGTTAAATCCCGCATTCTTCAAGGCTATCAATGGTTGCCTTAAATTCTCCCTCAGACCTTGATAGAAGAGATTGTCTCTCTCTTCATCATCTGCCATAGCGTTCCCGCATAATGACCCAACCGAGTGAACTCCTGCAAATATTCGTCCACTGTCTTCTCCCGCTGCATCAAGTGCAAGAACTGTCGCTGTAGTGTTAACCTCGTCGAAGACAGAATATAACGTTTGAGGAAGGCATTTCCAAACTCCTCCATGGACGGAACACGCCCAAGAAAATAGCGACCGCTATGGTTCACCCACCACAGCTTCGCATCGCCCTCTAACATAAAACTCGCGAATTGGGACTGCCTCTCCGCTGGTGTCTCTGCTTCCTTCAAGAGTTCCTGGATCCTTGAAAGCCAATCTTCGACATCCGTTGGAGTGCCATCTCCCTTGAATGTTGGAGGATGGAAACTTAAGAAGTATTTCATAAATTGATTGCCCATCCCATAATCTCTCTCCGCTAAAGGCTCTGCTTGCCTCACTTCAACCTCCGGGGTGGCTGGTGCAGCCGCCGGAGTAGCAGGAGTCGTAACTTGCACAACAGGCATCGGAACTCGTGGCATCGCCACAACTTGAGCCGCTACCATTGCTTCTGCTAGCATGCGATAGAAATCAGTCGGGGGTATACCCATATTCATGAGTCCTGAAGCAGTAGTACTGCTTCCCGAAGGGTCCTCTTGCCTTCTCGATGACCCCGCATCGTCATCAACATCCTAGCATAAGCAAGGAAAAAGACTCATCATGTTCTACTCACGAGACTCGAACACAGGGATACTCATGATCCCGCATAATACTCCTATGTGGACAACCTCCTTACGCGATCCGAATACACTAAACCTCGCAAGAATGCTAAACCTACCTCTGATACCAAATTGTAACACCTCCCCTATAATGACTATATAATATAGGTCCGGCCGGGACCCCACAGCATATAACCGCCACAGTTTCAGTATTAAAAGATGATATAACTACCCAAGTCAAAACTCAGACAACACAACCGAAACAAAACTTAAACCACAGAGATTGTCCACAAAAGTACATAGGAGTGAAACTGGTCTTAAGGCCTTACAAAACCAAAGTTCAAGACATCAAACATTCATCACAATGTAAAAATCCCCAAAGAGGGGGAAACTAGCTTTCCTAAGCTACCTCGGCATGCAAGCCGGAACATCAAAAGACGAGTACGAAAATGCATGGAAAATAAGGTAAACCCATCATGAGGCTTTGGACCTTTTTGGCCTGCGAGCTCGTTCCAGCCTGCAATTCTTGTCCTACATCCAAATCACAAATAACGGTAAATGAGGGTCAGCTATTATAACACCCCCATCCGTTCAGGAACATATAGCAGAAGGTCCGGCCGGGCCCCACGCCATATACTACTAAACGAACGGGAACGTCACTTAATTGAAATCGAACAACACTATACAACGAAGCCTAACTCAGAGCATTCTATGCGGAAGCAAAAGAGACGATATGAAACCCCAAAACCCGAACCCGGGTATGTCTACTTATATTAATTTGGAATAAAATGTTTACAACTCAAAATGAGGCACGATGGCCTTACAGTTTACCAACATCGGCGCGCAGGCCGGCCATACATGAACAACAAAAAGGAAACACAACAAGGCCTTCGAGGGCCGCAGAAGCACCAGGGCTTCAGCCCGCTAATAGCCCGCTATGCTCCGCTCGGTCCAGCACCTGTACATCAAGCCCACCAAAAACGGTGGCAAAACAGGCAACGGTCAGCTAAAGCTGACCAATTATAACGACCCCACCCCTTCGAGGGGGT
Organism: Dactylorhiza incarnata; assembly: GCA_033032865.1. NCBI lineage: Eukaryota > Viridiplantae > Streptophyta > Magnoliopsida > Asparagales > Orchidaceae > Dactylorhiza > Dactylorhiza incarnata. The sequence goes on along the minus strand of JAWHQI010000124.1, from coordinate 819,171 downwards.
GGCGGTTCTAAGCATCCCTGCAAGACAACTCAGCATCATATATATATATATATAAGAGTGCGACTAGCAAAGTCCACAACAGAACATACATATGCAATCAACACAAACGTGGGAATGGCCTCCACGTCTCGTGCTCTCAGGCACTCTTTGGTGTACTCCGCCTTCCACCACCACCCTCCCCGGATGGTTTTGCCCTTCGAGGATAAAGTTGGTGGCCCGAATACCAGGGCACCCCCGTGCTTCAATTGTGAACATAGCGTAGTTCGAAGACTCTCTCCCAACGCCTCCCTACAACTCCCAGAGACTTACTGTTCGGGTGCTGCTATGGTGCGGTTTCAGGTTCGCCAATGCCCGGTGTTCACACTCTCGTGGTACAACCCGAAGAGCGGGTATGGCGTTCCCTCAGCCCAGGCATTCTCATTCAGCCGGCTCCACAGGCCGCTAAGTCATCCACCAGGACACCCTTACGGGTCGGGCACACAAGCCTCAGGTCCTCTCAACAGGTGGGCTCAACAATTCACCAGAACTCAGTTCTGGGAAGCTGTCGCCTGGCGACAGTCAGTGTCGCCAGCGACAGTGCACATAAATACCATTTTGGCTCCTAGCTGTGGGTGTTTCCCAGGGCACACCCCCAGGCATTGCTGCACATGCAGTAACACTCCCACGGTCTCAGCAAGCACAAAAGTCACCAGACCCAAGTCTGAGAGCTGTCGCCCGGCGACATCCAATGTCGCCTGGCGACAGTGAGCAGAACTTCACTTCTGCTTCTAATCTTCGGGTGCTCCCCGGGGCACACCCCCGGGCGTTGCTGCGCATGCAGTAGCACTCTCTAGTCCTACGTAGCAGGATATCAACACGGGGTTTTTCCCCGGCACGCACATCATCAAAAAGCAACACCAATCCGGACGAACCGTCTCGGATGGGCTTCACACAGCGCGCCTACGTCCATTCCACGCGTGGACTCTATATGAATGCATGTTTTGACGGGGATAGCACAAATCGACCCGTCAGAGGCCACGACCTCACCCTTTTGGGTAGGGGCCTCAAGAATGCAAAGGATGGACTAGAACATGTCCGATTAGGGTTAGGGAAGATCGTTACCCTACGGTGTCGCTTCTGGACCATGGCTTGATTTTTGGTACGGATGGAAAGGAGCGCCTTGCCCTCCTCTACGCGTAGCCACGAACGTTGAAGGGATTCGAGGAGTGTAGCTCCACCAAACCCAAGCTCCAAGCTAGGGTTTCCTATTCCTCCCTCTTCTCTAAGCTCTTCTCTCTCTCGCTCCAAATAATCCCTTAAAGAATAAGGGGAAAGAAAAGAGATTTCGGCCTTCTAATGCCTCCACCGAGCTCCCTGACCAAATCCAGCCCCCAAAGTCCATGGGCAATTAATGCCCAGCATTTCGGGCACAAAGTCCAAGTTGGAGCTGTCGCCCAGCGACAGTCACTGTCGCCTGGCGACAGCGGTAAGGAACCGACATTGACCAGTCAACGCCGTCCGACAGCTCACGGCAGAACCTTCTCAACAGGACGCTGTCGCCCAGGCGACAGTCACTGTCGCCGGCGACAGCACAGGATTCCAGAAATGTGTTTTTCTGAATTGGGGTCTTACAACCCTCCCCACCTTATAAAAATTTCGACCCGAAATTTGCAACAACATGCACATATATATATATATATATATATCCACAAAATGTCTTTACACAAGGGGGGAAAAAGATAAAGAGGTAAACGACACCGAAACAGCTCGGGGAACTCCTCCATCATGGTCTGCTCGCGCTCCCAAGAGAGCTCTTCGCGACCGCAGTTGTCCCAACGGACCTTTACCATACGGATCGCCCTGTTCCGCAACTGACGTACCTCAGCATCTTCAATGCTAACGGGCCTGACCGCCGTCTTAAGCCCACTATCCACGGGCACCTGATCCGCCGCGACCACCTGCGTAGGCTCTTGCACTGCCTTCCGCAGTACGGAGATGTGGAATACATCGTGTAGCCCGCTCAGATCCGCCGATAATGCAAGCCTATAAGCCGCCTCGCCGACGCGCTCGATGATCTCAAACGGTCCAAGGTATCGCGGACTCAGCTTTTTCAAGCGCCGAATACTGGACACACCCTTGAACGGCCTGATCTTCAAATAGACCCAATCGCCAACGGCGAACTGGACGTCGCGGTGCTTCGCATTATAGTACTTCGCCTGCCTATCCTGCGCAACCAATAGCCTCTCCCGGATCATACGTACCGTCGAAGTCGCCTCTTCGACGTCTTTCCTCTTGAAGAGCTTCGTCTCGCCCGTTTCTGCCCAAGCCAAGGGAGTGCGGCACTTCCTGCCATAGAGGGCCTCGAAAGGCGCCATCTGAATACTCGCCTGAAAGCTGTTGTTGTACGCGAACTCAACAAGGAAGAGGTGATCTTCCCACCCCTTGCCAAAATCCAGGACGCACATCCGAAGCATGTCTTCCATCGTCCTGTTGGTACGCTCAGTTTGGCCATCCGTCTGAGGATGAAAGGCCGTGCTAAACTGCAGCTTCGTACCCAATAGACGGTTGACTAGCCTCCAGTCGCTCGAAGTAAAGCGCCCATCGCGATCACTGACGATGCTACGGGGCACACCGTGCAATCGTACTATAGTATCAACGTACAGCTTTGCCAACTTCTCCACCGAGTCATCCCTCCGGTTGGGGATAAAGTGCGCCACCTTCGTCAGCCGGTCTACAACTACCCAGATGGCATCGTTCCCGCGCTGCGATCTCGGCAGCCCAAGCACGAAATCCATGGAAATGTCGTCGAATTTCCACTCCGGGACCGGTAAAGACTTCAAAAACCCCCCGGGCTTCTGACATTCCGACTTCACGAGGGCACATGTGTGGCACTTGGCCACGTAGTGAGCGATGTCCCTCTTCATACCCGGCCACCAGAAAAGGACTTTCATGTCCTTATACATCTTCGTGCTCCCCGGATGAACTGAATATCTGGTACGATGCGCCTCGTACATCAACTCATCGCGCAGCTCACCCGCCTTGGGGACGCACAAACGGTCGCCCCTCCACAGCAACCCGTCAAGCATCTGAAACTGGGCATCCGGCCCAGCACCAGCATCCTCCGCGTAGCGCTTTAAACTCGGATCGAGTTCTAAAGCCTGGCGGACTCTATCTGCAAGGTCGTACTGCACCTCAGTCCAGCTCAAACAAGCATCGACACTGCCCCGCTTCTCTACGCAAGAAATATCCAAGGCCTCCAGGTCACGTATCAGGTGCTCGTCATGCATCTGAATCCAGTTGGCCTGCGCTGGGGCCCTGCGACTGAGTGCGTCTGCGACAACATTCCCCTTCCCAGGGGTGTAGTGGATCTCAAATGTGTAGTCCCCCAGGAACTCCATCCACCGCTGCTGCCGCATATTTAGCTCCTTCTGTGACATGAGGTACTTCAAGCTCTTATGGTCCGTGAAGATGTCGATCTTCAGGCCATACACGTAATGCCGCCAAAGCTTCAGGGCAAAAATCACGGCCGCCAACTCCAAGTCGTGGACCGGATAATTCCGCTCGTGCACCTTCAGCTGGCGAGAGCCATACGCTATCACCTGGCCATGCTGCTGCAGAACGCAGCCAAGGCCGCTCCCCGAAGCGTCGGTGTAGATCTCGTAACCCTCCGTGCCGGAAGGCAAACATAAGATCGGAGCCGTGGTAAGCCGCCGCTTCAACTCCTCAAAAGCCTGCGCACACGCAGGCGTCCAGATAAACTCCTGCATCTTCCGTGTCAGTGTCGTAAGAGGCAGCGCGATCCGTGAGAAGTTCTCCATGAAGCGCCTGTAGTAGCCGGCCAGCCCGAGGAAGCTACGGACCTCCGCTACTGAAGAAAGAACAGGCCACTCCCTGATAGCCGCAACCTTCACCGGATCAACCGCCACACCCTCTCCGCTGACCACTTGGCCCAAGAATGCCACGGAAGGTAGCCAGAACTCGCACTTCGAGAACTTGGCATACAGCTGGTTCCTCCTCAGAACCTCCAGGACTACTCGCAGGTGATCACCGTGCTCCTCCTCGGACTGAGAGTAGACTAGTATGTCATCAAGGAAGATGACTACAATCCGGCCGAGGTACTCTCGGAAAGTCCGGTGCATCAAGTCCATAAACACCGAAGGCGCATTGGACAGCCCAAATGGCATCACGGTGAACTCATACTGCCCGTACCGGGTACTAAAAGCAGTCTTCGGGATATCACACTCCCTGATCCGCACCTGATAATAGCCGGACTTCAAGTCCAGCTTCGAGTACACTGTCGAACCAATGAGCTGGTCGAACAAGTCATCTATCCTCAAAAGAGGATACTTGTTCTTCTCTGTCAGCTTATTAAGCTCCCGATAGTCGATACAAAGCCGCAGGCTACCGTCCTTCTTTTTGACAAAGAGGACCGGTGCACTCCAAGGTGAAGAACTCGGACGCACGTAGCCCTGCTCAAGCAGCTCCTGCAGCTGCAGCTTCAACTCCGCTAGCTCCTTCGGAGCCATACGATACGGCGAGCGGGCCACAGGCTTAGCGCCTGGCACCAACTCAATCGTGAAATCTATCTCCCACTGCGGGGGAGCGCCGGGGAGCTCGCTCGGGAACACATCAGGAAACTCTGACACTATCGGAACATCCGCAAGGTTGGGCCTCGGCGCTGAAGCCTCCACCAGAGCAAAGAATAACTCTGCTCCCTGACGCACCGCCTTGGACACCTGGAGAGCAGACATCAGCATCTTGCTCGACCCACGCATGCCCGCGAAGACCGTCTCACAAACGGTACTCCGCCCAAACCTCACCTCCTTTGTGGTGCAATCGATGCACGCACGCTATTCCGACAGCCAATCCATACTGAAGATCACATCGAACTCAACCAGGGGGAGTAGCGATGCTCTCAGGTCATACTCATGACTTCCAACTAGAACCTTCACGCAGCAGCTCCTCTCCACACGCATCGAATATCCATTCGGCAGTAGGACATCCAGTCCATCTGCAGAAGCAATCGACGGCGCACCAATACGTTGGACAAAGTCCGACGATAAGAAGGAGTGCGAAGCTCCAGTATCAAAAAGCGCCCTTGCAGGAACGCCTAAAACATGCACGTAGCCTACGCCGCCAAACATGATTAGCATGAATAGTAAAACAGGTATATAAAACAGTAAGAACTGAATCTTAAATGTACCTATCACGACGTCCTTGGCTTTAATAGCCTCTTGCTGTCCAAGGTTGAAGACCCTGGGCTGTGGGGGAGCCATACGGGAGGCAGTAGACTCAGTTGCCTTCCCCTTTTCCGAATAAGATGGCCCAGGCTTCCTCTCTGGCCTTGGAAGCCCGCTGCGGCATTCCCGAGAGTAATGGCCAAGCTTGCCACAAGTGAAGCAAGTAAGAGAGCCACGTCCAGACGACGCGCCCGAAGTAGAAGGAGCTGGCCCAGACAACCGAGCCTTCTTCCAACGACTCCACTTCCGCAGCTTTGTCCCACTTGGCGACTTGCCCTCCGGCACTGCCTCGACCACAACCGCTTTGCCCTTCTCGCTGAGCATGTCCCGCTCAAGCGCTCGGGCTGAACCAACAAGGGTCATGAAACCCCGCGTCAGCGGCCCTGTCAGAAGGTGCCGCAACTCAGCACGCAAGCCCCCGTAAAACCTGTTCACCCTCCTCTCCTCATCATCGAAAGAGCTTCCAGCATAACGCCCGAGGCGGGTGAACAAATATAGATAGTCATCAACCAGTCTAACTCCCTGCGTAAGAGCCAGAAACTGGTTCTCCATTGCGATCTGCTGCGCCTGGGGCACATACCTTGCCAGGAAGATTCCTGAGAACTCTTCCATCGGCACATCTACCAGCCGCCTTCCCGCGAACTGGCGCTTCTCAACCTGATCCCACCATCGCCTGGCTTCATTTGCCAACATGAACGTAGCAAATGTCACCTTCTGTGCCTCATCTGACTGTGTCGCTGTCAGAATTCGCTCGATATGCGACAACCAGTCCTCGGCCTCAGCTGGGGATTCAACCCTGTTAAACGGAGGAGGTCGCAATCCCATGAAATGCTTCAGCTGTTGCTCAGGAGCACGCCTCACGAGGACTTGCTCCACTCTGAGTGGCTCTGGGGCCACTTCCTGCACCGGCTGTTGGCCTTGCCTTCCGGGCTGGGCATTTAACGCAGCTAGGATGGCCTCTGTGACTTGCCGAATCAACTCAGCTGACGGAGGTGTAGGAGCCTCAGCAGACCCACTACTCTCATTCACGTCACGGGGACGCGACGGTCCCGCAGCACTTCGAGTGCCCTGCACAAGTGCATCACACAGTTAGGCGACAGCACAGTCGCAACTAACAACAAAAGGAACATTCAGGTTCCAAAATCATGCAATTTTTGTTGGTTTGTTGTTACATTTTATTCCTAAGTGGACATTTTTGGGTTTATAGTACGTCTCAACGGTGACGCACACACGTGCTCACCACCCCTTAAAAGAATTCGCCCGCGAATTCATTAGAAGGATACGAAACCCTAGAAGCTGATACCAATTTGTAACACCCCCATCCATTCAGGAACATATAGCAGAAGGTCCGGCCGGGCCCCACGCCATATACTACTAAACGAACGGGAACGTCCCTTAATTGAAATCGAACAACACTATACAACGAAGCCTAACTAAGAACATTCTATGCGGAAGCAAAAGAGACGATATGAAACCCCAAAACCCAAACCCGGGTATGTCCACTTATATTAATTTGGAATAAAATGTTTACAACTCAAAATGAGGCACGACGGCCTTACAGTTTACCAACATCGGCGCGCAGGCCGGCCATACATGAACAACAAAAAGGAAACACAACAAGGCCTTCGAAGGCCGCAGCAGCACCAGGGCCTCAGCCCGCTAATAGCCCGCTATGCTCCGCTCGGTCCAGCACCTGTACATCAAGCCCACCAAAAACGGTGGCAAAACAGGCAACGGTCAGCTAAAGCTGACCAATTATAATGACCCCACCCCTTCGAGGGGGTGGCGGTTCTAAGCATCCCTGCAAGACAACTCAACAGCATATATATATATATATATATATATATATATATATAAGAGTGCGACTAGCAAAGTCCACAACAGAACATACATATGCAATCAACACAAACGTGGGAATGGCCTCCACGTCTCGTGCTCTCAGGCACTCTTTGGTGTACTCCGCCTTCCACCACCACCCTCCCCAGATGGTTTTGCCCTTCGAGGCTAAAGTCGGTGGCCCGAATACCAGGGCACCCCCGTGCTTCAATTGTGAACATAGCGTTGTCCGAAGACTCTCTCCCAACGCCTCCCTACAACTCCCAGAGACTTACTGTTCAGGTGCTACGATGGTGCGGCTTCAGGTTCGCCAATGCCCGGTGTTCACACTCTCGTGGTACAACCCGAAGAGCGGGTATGGCGTTCCCTCAGCCCAGGCATTCTCATTCAGCCGGCTCCACAGGCCGCTAAGTCATCCACCAGGACACCCTTACGGGTCGGGCACACAAGCCTCAGGTCCTCTCAACAGGTGGGCTCAACAATTCACCAGAACTCAGTTCTGGGAAGCTGTCGCCTGGCGACAGTCAGTGTCGCCAGCGACAGTGCACATAAATACCATTTTGGCTCCTAGCTGTGGGTGTTTCCCAGGGCACACCCCCAGGCATTGCTGCACATGCAGTAACACTCCCACGGCCTCAGCAAGCACAAAAGTCACCAGACCCAAGTCTGAGAGCTGTCGCCCGGCGACATCCAATGTCGCCTGGCGACAGTGAGCAGAACTTCACTTCTGCTTCTAATCTTCGGGTGCTCCCCGGGGCACACCCCCGGGCGTTGCTGCGCATGCAGTAGCACTCTCTAGTCCTACGTAGCAGGATATCAACACGGGGTTTTTCCCCGGCACGCACATCATCAAAAAGCAACACCAATCCGGACGAACCGTCTCGGATGGGCTTCACACAGCGCGCCTACGTCCATTCCACGCGTGGACTCTATATGAATGCAAGTTTTGACGGGGATAGCACGAATCGACCCGTCGGAGGCCACGACCTCACCCTTTTGGGTAGGGGCCTCAAGAATGCAAAGGATGGACTAGAACATGTCCGATTAGGGTTAGGGAAGATCGTTACCCTACGGTGTCGCTTCTGGACCATGGATTGATTTTTGGTACGGATGGAAAGGAGCGCCTTGCCCTCCTCTACGCGTAGCCACGAACGTTGAAGGGATCCGAGGAGTGTAGCTCCACCAAACCCAAGCTCCAAGCTAGGGTTTCCTATTCCTCCCTCTTCTCCAAGCTCTTCTCTCTCTCTCTCCAAATAATCCCTTAAAGAATAAGGGGAAAGAAAAGAGATTTCGGCCTTCTAATGCCTCCACCGAGCTCCCTGACCAAATCCAGCCCCCAAAGTCCATGGGCAATTAATGCCCAGCATTTCGGGCACAAAGTCCAAGTTGGAGCTGTCGCCCGGCGACAGTCACTGTCGCCTGGCGACAGCGGTAAGGAACCGACATTGACCAGTCAACGCCGTCCGACAGCTCACGGCAGAACCTTCTCAACAGGACGCTGTCGCCCAGGCGACAGTCACTGTCGCCGGCGACAGCACAGGATTCCAGAAATGTGTTTTTCTGAATTGGGGTCTTACAGCTATGGCTAACCACAAATGGTGTAACAACAACCCTCCTCCCGGACGCCCTAGCAGACCCCGGGGAACTACATCACCCTGCAAGTCAGCACTCTGTATGCACATGTATATAAGGAAAGAAACAACATAAAACAACAGGTATGAGTGTCACAAACAACATCCACGTTTCTATGTTGAGCAAGTAATAAAGGGGCCTACCAATGCAATATGAATGCAAACCTGGGTTTCACCCAAGGCGCCCTAAAGCGTATGACTAACACATCATCATACATTATCAGCACAACCACGGGTTACTCGACATTTCCCCCAAAGGGCATCGTAGCCCAAGGCCAAGAACTCACGCCATGACCCACCTCGCCTGTCCCTCCATGCCATCGGGCTTGTCAAACAGCTCACACGTTCTTGCCACAAACCACACAACCGATGCAAAGAACCCTGGCTTAGACTCCGAGCAAACATCCCAAGGCCCTGGTCTTACCGTCAGGACAACATCCACCGACTGCCTCGTCTGGCGACCGTTCCGGACTCGTCCGTGAGCACAGACATTCTCGTCAGTTAACTCCGAAGGGACTTGTCTTGTCGGGACACTCTCCACACATGAATTCCAGCATTCAGGGGATAGCCAGCCGACCACAAAGACCAAATCACGCCTTCGCACAACAATAGACGTCACAAGTCTCACAATCCGCACAATAATTTCCCGCCCTCAAACCAATGTTCGTTCCCGTACGAAACTACAAGGGCATCACGACGACGTATTCGCCGTATTCGGATTTCTAGCAAAACCCCTAAAATGCGCGTCAATCAACATCACTGAATCGGACCAACGGTCGCGAAACTGGCTTCACCCACAATGCCTAATTAAACTAACGGAGCGGATTTCTAGTGCAAATCATGTCGGGGACATACTCAATCAACCCAATGGTTCCTCTTGAACCATGGCGACCCGGATCCCTCTCACTCAACGGATCCGGTGCCTAAATGCAGAAATTAAAGGGATGCCATGCACGCATCCTAAAGACCGGGAGGAGAAATGTCGTTACCTTTTGAGATCTCCTCCTAGCCATGGAAACTTGAAAAGAAACGGAGAAGAAGAAGCGTCTCGACGCTCCCTACGCGCTGCCGGTCTCGGATCGGCGAACGGAGCTCTGAAGCTCCAACAATGGCGGGAACTAGCCTCTTCCTCCTCCAAACCCTCCCACTCTCTCAAGCCCTCAAAACTCCAAATGAAAAGAGATGAAGAGAGAAAACCCCTTCAGCCATACTTAGGGTTCTCCCACAAACCCCTCACAGCCATCCGATAAAGATCGAAGCCAAACAGACGCCCCGATTTAGCAACATATGGATCTGATTCCGTCAACTACCGCGCCGTGCTAGCTCCGCTAACACACGACTCAACGGTTTCATCTCAGCGGAAAGGACCTAACGCTTGCGGTAGTACTATCGCCCCGCGCTAGCAACAGATCTCATTTTTCACTTTCTAGCCACTTTCTACCGCGCCGCGCTAGTGGTTCGACAAACACGCTCCCGTTTGATGATTGCTGGTCTCGCTACTGCCGGCGGTAGGACTACCGCCGGGCGTTAGATCGCATAACAAAAATCTGGGGTGTTACATACCGCCTTTCTTTGCCCACTGGGCTCATTTTAGAACTTGATAATTGTTATTTTGTTCCTGCTATAACTAGAAACATCATTTCTATTTCATGTTTGGACATGAATGGTTTTTTCTTTTAATATTAAGGAAAGCCGTTTTGACATCCATTTGACATCCATTTGCCAAATCTCATAGTCATTATACCCTCAGGTTGTGTCATATACACGTCCTCAAGGATGTTTCCATTTAGGAAAACCGTTACATTTACTGATGATTTCAGTAGATACGGATATATATATCTTATGAAGTCAAATCCGAAACCTTTGAAAAGTTCATAGAGTTTAAGAATGAAGTAGAGAACCAACTGGGAAAAAGGATTAAGGCACTTTGACCTGATCGAGGTGGCGAATACCTAAGTCATGAGTTTCATGATCATCTAAGAGAGTGTGGTATTGTATCACAACTCACTCCACCAAGGACACCACAACATAATGGTGTTTTTGAGAGGAGGAATCGTACCTTATTAGACATGGTGCGATCGATGATGAGTCATGCAGATCTACCTGTTTCCTTTTGGGGATTTGCTCTAGAGACTTTTGCTGCTTTTACCTTAAATCGTGCTCCAACAAAAACAGTTCTAAAGACACCATATGAGATATGGACTGGGAAGCGTCCTAGTATGTCTTTTATTAAGATTTGGGGCTGTGAGGCATACATATGACATCAAATGTCTAACAAGCTGGAACCCAAATCGGATAAATGTTATCTAGTGGGGTATCCTAGGAAGACCAAAGGATATTACTTCTACCGGCCATCTGAGTGCAAAGTGTTTGTCGCAAGGACTAGCATCTTTTTGGAGAAGGAGTTCTTATCCAGAAAGACTGCAAAGGTAGAACTTGAAGAAGTTCAAGAACCACAAACTGAAAACGAACCTGAATTGGAATCTGAGCAAGGACTACAAGCAGTTGTAGCTGGAGAGCTTGCTCAAGAAACACAAGTCCTACATAGATCTGGTAGACCAAGATTTGAGCCTGAGAGATATGGATTACTAATATCTCAAATAGGTAGTGTGTTGCTCATGGATCATGATGATGAGCCTGTAACCTACCAAGAGGCTATGAATGGACCAGACTCCAAGATGTGTCTAGGCGCCATGAAATCTGAAATGGACTCCATTAATGGAAACAAAGTTTGGACCTTGGTGGAACCACCTGAAGGGGTACGACCCATAGGGTGCAAGTGGGTCTTCAAGAAGAAGACCGACATGGATGAGAATGTACAGACATTCAAAGGGAAATTAGTGGCTAAAGGTTTCAAGAAAATTCATGGTGTTGACTATGATGAGACCTTTTCCCCTATCGCTATGGTTAAGTCCATCAGAATTGTGCTTGCTATTGATGCCTATTATGACTATGAGATTTGGCAAATAGATGTCAAAATGGCTTTCCTTAATGGAAACCTCCTTGAGGATGTCTATATGACACAACCTGAGGGTTTTGTATCTCCAAGTGCAACCACTAAAATATGCAAGTTGAATCGATCTATTTATGGATTGAAACAAGCTTCTCGAAGTTGGAATCTGCGTTTTGATGAGAAAATCAAAGAGTTTGGTTTCATCAAGAACGAAGATGAGCCTTGTGTTTATAAGAGGGTTAGTGGGAGCATAATTGTCTTCCTGATATTGTTTGTAGATGACATACTATTGATCGGGAATGACATTCCGACCCTGCAAGTTGTTAAGAACAACCTAGGGAACTGCTTTTCTATGAAAGACTTGTGCGAAGTAACTTATATACTTGCTATTAAGATCTATAGAGAGAGATCGAAGAAGTTGCTGGGTTTGACCCAAAGTACATACATTGACAAGGTGCTGAAACGGTTCAGCATGCTTGAGTCCAAGAAGGGATACCTACCCATGTCTCATGGTGTAAGTCTCTCTAAAGACCAGTGTCCTAAATCTTTGGAAGATAAGGACCGCATGAAGTTGATTCCAAATGCCTCGACAATTGGATCAATCATGTATGCAATGTTATGTACTCGACCCGATGTATCCTATGCATTGAGCATGACAAGAACGTATCAGTCTGATCCCGGTGATTGTCACTGTATAGCCGTCAAGAATATCCTAAAGTACTTGAGAAGGACTTAGGATATGTTCCTGGTGTATGGTGGAGAGGAAGAGCTCGTTGTAAATGGTTACAAGGATGCTAGCTTCCAAACTGATAGGGACGATTCAAAGTCCCAGTCAGGTTTTGTATTTTGCCTTAATGGAGGAGCTGTAAGTTGGAAGAGTTCCAAGCAAGAGACAGTTGCTGATTCTACGACAGAAGCCGAGTATATCGCTGCAGCAAATGGAGCGAAGGAGGCTGTGTGGATTAGGAAATTCATCGGCGAGCTAGATGCAGTTCCTAGTATTGTTGATCCCATAGTTCTCTACTGTGACAACAATGGTGAAATTGCCCAAGCTAAGGAACCTAGATCTCATCAGTGCTCCAAGCACATACTTTGGCAGTTCCATCTTATTCGAGAGATTGTCAATCGAGGAGATGTGAGCATATGCAGAGTACCGACTGAAAAGAATATTGCAGATCCACTGACGAATCCTCTTGTACAGAGAAAGCATGATGGTCATACTAGATCAATGGGTATTAGATACCTGAATGATCATCTCTAGTGGGAGTCTTGTGGATTGTATTTATGTCGGTTGTTATTTATGTGATGAATAGAGTATTTCATATTTCATTTTACATTTTTGGCAAGTTCTTTTATTATGTCAACTATTTATATATGAAAGAATAATTAGCATAATAAATGCCCTTAGAATTTTCGCTTCCATAGGAATTCAAGTGCGTGGCTTGAATGTGAGGGCCTATATTTATTAGAAGCTTCATTCTTAAATAGTCCCCGATCTGTGTATCATCTAAGAAGCTAAGGGCAATGATGGTATAATTAGACTGGCATGTGCGTTGACTGATGACCGGTTCTCACAGGTCATGATATTGTGATATCAAGTCATCACATGGGTACTTGTTTGTGAACAAGTTGTACTGGACAGACCCACCATGAGACTTCTTTGTGAATTGTTAAATGAATGTGTCACAAGTATGTCTCAAATGGTAATGGTGTTTGTGGTTCTTTGACCTGAAGTCACAGCATTCATCAATGAGGAAGAGTGTACTTTGATGCCATGAAAAGTCTTCCTTGGAGAAGGTTGATGATAACAGTGGTTATTGGATATGCTATGATTCATTTGGATGATTGTGTGTGGACAGATATGAGATTTGTCCTCCTATATGACAAGAGTTACATCCAAGGAACCCTTGATGGAATGAGACTGAGAAATGCATGGCCATGCTTGGTTGAATCAATATGTGATATTGAGTTCAACAGTTTCAAACAATCTCATCTAGATCAGGAAACTAGGATTGAACAATTATGAGGGTGAAATGGTCCTTGCCTCTAGTTCTATCCGGATGTAAGGGACAAAGGGAAATGACAACACTAAAACATTAGTCAGAATAGTCTTATTGAGTTATGAACTCTTATTGCTTGGGTAGCAATGATGTATTGCTAGATGCCGCTCATTGTTTGTGAGACTTTTGTTGATACTTTGTGATCAAGTGGGAGACTGTTGGTTATTCCAAGATGATCTCAAAGTATCAAGTAGTTAGTCTTACTGCCAACTCAATATGAGCCTATAGGGTATCACATAAAAGAGTTGGAGAAGTTGGATGAAGGATTATATTGGTCTTATTCATATTGGATATGAGTGATAGACCAATCCTATGACTCATTGGAGTTAGGTCATGTCAGTTAAAAGTTCCACAGATATTATGAATATTGAATGGAGTATGTTGGCAAGTGTTCAAGATGACATTGCATATACCATCGAGATTATCAAGACAATATTGTGAATATCGTCGAGTGATCACAAAGATATGACCAACGATCACCTATGATGTATCGTTGATAACAGTATCGTCAAAATCGTCTCGGCGATACAAATCTTCAAGACTATGTCGTCGAGATCATCTCGATGATATAGGTCTTCAAGACTATTTTGTCGAGATCGTCTCGACGATATTGGTCATTAAGTCGATATTGTCGAGACAGAGTTTACTCGATGTTGCGTCGAGATTGTCCCGATACAAGTCTTGGACCTTTAGTTGCGTCAAGATTATCTCGACGCAATTCTTGTACTCGTTGTTGCGTCGAGATTGTCTTGACGCAATTCCAATAGAGTCTCTGGTATGCGGAAAAAATGTTTTATGCCCTAAGTATAAAACAGGAAGGGATTAGGTTTCCTGGTGCGATAATACTTTTCGTAAAACCTAAGGGGGCCGAAGCAGAAGCGTTTTGCACAGGGTTTTGACTTTCCGCGAGATCACTTCTGCCGCTCCCTGTCGTCGAACCTAGCAGTTTGTGGGAGACACAAAGGGAATTTTTCCTCCATCCCAACTCTTGTTGGACAAGAGTCATGGGGTTCTTCTTCACTGTGTGCATTCCTGTAGAGGTGCTGATCCATTTCAGCACTTGCAACTCAAAGTTCTTCTTGGAATCAGGCCTTGGAGCATCTTGGTTGAGTTTTGGCTCAATCCCTTTCAGGTATATTGCAATGCGTTGCTTTATTTAGATCCAGATTCATGATATCGCAAGATCCAAAACTCTTTTGGGTTATTCTTGTTTTATTTCTACTGCGCATATATGATATGTTGTTCATTTATGAATGAAATAGAAAACCCAACATATTAGAAATGTACCGGGCCTAAGCCCATTACTCTCTTTCTTACTTTGTACTCATTGTGGACTATTGCTCATTTATATATTTTGATGTAGAGCTATGATCTGTTGACTTGTGCTACTTACTTTCTTTTGTTGGCCTACTATGATGTGATCATTTTAGCCTGCAGAATCGGCGTCTTGCGGTGGTGTGTAACATGGTAGTTGGAGTCACTATAGGGCGGCGGTTCTGGGCATAGGACCCGGTTGTGAAGAAAAAATGGGGTCTTACAGCGCGCACCTTTTTGTTTTGATGTTTTGATTAATGAATATCTGGTTGGCTCTGATTAAAAGAACCAATATGCATCGAGTGTCTGGGTTCTATTTAGATGATATGTATTGAGTATCTGGGTTCTATGTCGACAAGATACAGTTTTATCATTGAGATAAGTCACCGTCATGAATCCTTCACGCTGAGTCCATGTGTCGTTGAGACTAGTGCGGTGTCGTCGAGACATCGAATTTTGTCGTCGAGACAATCATCCAATATTTTTTTTGTATCACTGATAAACTTTCTGTGTCGTTGGGAAAATCATTAGATATTTGTCAGACTTGAAAATTATCAGCACCTCTTGAGAGATTCCTGAAGGCTGTGCAACATAGACTTCCTCCTTCAAGTATATTATTTAGAGAAACTGATTTGACATTCACTTGATAAGCTTGGAATCCTCTATGGGCTACATGGACTAATTCTGATTGATTCCAATCTTGCAATGGGAACATAGGGTCTTTCCAAAATCAATGCCCTTCTCCTGTTTGTGCCATTTATCCGCTTTTGAGTTGATTTATTTCCTCATGCATTGCTTGATTGACAACTCCTTATAATTTGCTCTTGAGGATGATGCCTGACTTGTCTAAGCGCAACTTGCAGTTTTTTGGGAATGAATTTTGTCTTTCATTTGAGATTCAGCCTTGTCTTCAATGATTAACTTTTCCAAATTCTATGATGTATTTGCATCCACTGATGAACTATACTAGCCTTTGAGAATAAGGCATAACCTTTGGTCACCCTCTTTCTGAACCTCCAAATATAACTAATTGTTCTTTTTTTTCACTGGGGTGAAGATTCTAAAGTAACTCAGTACTCCAGTCATGTGCTTCGAGCAATCACTGTCCAAATACAAAATGAGAGACTGGTTGGCATTTGGACATACCTGTAATGTTGGTACAAAAATTGTACCTCTAAAAATTCACACTAGAAAGATATGGAAAATTGTGAGGTGCAGGCTACTTGAGACAGAAGATGTCAGAGGAGATACCTACAGAGAGAAAAATAAGAATGACTTATCTCGAGAAGGACTACAGGATGGAAGTCCAGATCAGGCCAGGGAATTAGGTAGAAAAGAGACAGAATCCGAGACCGCTTACAAAGGTTATAAGCTGGATCCTCGAAGCCAAAAGTCCCTTTTTAGGTACCCCTACCCCACTATTTATAGACACGGAGGCTGCCCAAACGAGCATATCGAAAAACTATGGGCTGCCCGGGATACAGGAATGTCGGGGCAGAGAAAGGGGGTGCAAATAACAAAAAGCAGAAAGAAGACCAGACCGCGCGGTCTGGCGATGTGACTTGGACTTGACCGCCAATGACTTGGAAGAAATCACTGGATTAGAAGCAGGTGGTCTGGGCAGTCTCTCAAACCTGAGACCGCTGGAAAAGGCCATTCTGACTAGAAAAAGTGGTCGCGGATTTTCGGGCAAACAAGATCCCCGCACATTTTCAAGTTGCGCTGGAACTTTGGAAATGTTTGCTTTGACCGTTGAGACCGTGACCGCCAAAAATGCGCCAGGCTCTATAAATACAGCTCCATTGCTTTAGAATCCTCAATCTTCTGAAAAAACCAGTGAGCTTGATCTTCGAGCGATCACTAAAATTTGGAAAAAAACAATCTCTGCATTGGTGACTGTGCTGTCTCACTTGGGCAATAAATCACCAGGAGCGGCTTCCCCTATGAAAAAGGAGACCGCTAGCTCAAATAAAATGGTGGTGAATGCTCCCGAAGCTTTGACTAAGGCGAGCACGTTGAAAAAGAACGCTCGACCTTCACTAAAGAAGCAACCCGACCTACCATAGAATACGGTTTTGCCGCTCTCTATTGCTGCTGAATTATCAAATAGCTCTTTAGATCCTGTATTGAATCTTCCTGACTTTTCTATTTCCTTTGACTATCAGAAAACTCTGGAAGTGCTTAGTCAGACTGCTGCCCAGTCTGATGAGATTGTTTCAACTGAAACCATCCTGGCTGGAATGCAAGAGAAGAAAATTGAGGTAGAGAAAATCAGGTTGAAGATCGCTGATTCTCAAGATGCTGTGAAAACAAAAAAGAAAAAGAACTCAAATCCTTTTACTCAAAGCATCAAGAAGAAAAAAGATGAAGAAAATAAAGGTGTGATCATTCCGAAGGAGGTCACACTTCCTGAAGGCGGTGGTCTTAAACATCCCTTGGATGCTCCTGTGAAGGTAAGTGGTGAGGTTGGTCTCTTTTTCCCTTCTACGATCTCAGCTTTTTCAAGAGAAGCGGACTCTGAGTTGATCGCTTATCTTAACGAAGATTCCTCTAATGATTTTTCTTCTTCGATCTTGCAGGTTCTTGATCCCTTTGAATCAGAAAACCTTCGGGTGGCCGCTGAAGAGAAAGTGATCGCTGAAAGGGAGAAGGTGACCGCTGAGGAAGAGGTCAGGCTGAAGGCAGAGATGGAGAGGAAGGAGAGAGAAGAGAAAGAGAAGAAGGAAAAAGAGGAGAAAGCGGCTTTGATCGTTGCTGCAAAGGAGAAAGAAGAAGAGAGGAAGGCATTCTTGGTCGCTGCTGAGAAAAAAGAAGAGGAAGAAAGCAGCGCTGCTCGCTGTAGAGGAGGAAAAAGAAGAGAAGAATATGGCTCTGATCACCGCAGAAAAAAAAAGAACAGGAGAAAAAGGCGGATCTGCTTGTCGCAGAGAAGAAGAATAAAAAGAATACTTCTGAGGAGAAGGCAGAGAAAAAAGATCGGCAGATCGACAAGGAGAAGGCCGCGCTCTCTTCCGATCTGACAAACTCCTCCGCTGCTCAAGAAGAGAAAATAAACAAAGCTGCAGCAGACCACGCGGCAGCGGTCTCTGCCCTACAAACTGGTAAGGCAAAGTTGGTTTCCAGACCGTTCGAATTCCATCCATTGCCTGTTGTTCATCCTAAATCTCCAAAAAGAAAACATGAGATCGTTGTCATTGAAACAGACAACATCCTTGCAAGCAATGAAGAGTTAAAAAGAAGAAGAAAAGAGGGAAAGAGATTGCAGAAGAGGGAATTGGAAAGAACGGATCTTGCGCGCTTAAGGGGATCAGACCGCCTTCTGTTGACCGCAGAACCTGCAACACAAAGGATATTGAAAATACCTTACGCCATTGTTGTCTCAATTTCTTTCCAAGTACTCTTTTTACGCTAAGTCTTCTATTTTTGAATGATTTGTGGTTGAGCTAACCATCAAACTTTTTTCACCGTAGATGATGACATTGTGGAAGTTCTTGAAGAAGGAGAACTCCCCCCGCGAAAGATTGTGATTCCTCCTCAGCTCGCTGACATCCTTAATCCAATGTTTGAGTATGTCCACACCATGTTGATTCGGGTGCATTTTCAAAATGATCAACTCCATGATCGGGATAATCAAATCCGAATTCAAGATGATCAGCTCCAGACTCAGACTGCTGATTTCGAAGAGAAGTTGTGCTGCAACATAAAACGAGTCCGCGAGGAGTGCGATTTGAAGAATACTGAGCTCGCCCGAGCACTTCAAAAAGCTGAGAAGGATGCAGACTATTAGAAAGGGAAATTCGCCGCTCTGTCCGCTGAGGTCGCGATGTTAAGGTGCGATCATGTGAAAATGACAATGATGCCGGGAACTTCTGGCAATCATCCAGAAGTGAGACCGACTGCAGAGATCATGGTTATCCCCATTGAGCAAGTGGATAGGGAGATGTCAAAAATCCATTGAGCTACAATGCCGTCTAACCAGAATTTGGCGTCTGTCCTGACCGCTGTGAATGAGATGCAAGACATTGCGGCTTTTTTAGGAAGAAGTCTTCCGCATAAAAGATGAACTTGGATTATTGATTTCGCGCGGTCTTAAAATCATTCATTCCTGGACAATTTTGAATCTATAATATATGTCTAATTTTTATTCGCATGTGATCTGTGGTACTATGATGTCGTATAATTATGTACTGCTTGCTTACTCATTATTTATCATGCTGTCTGAGATGTTGTGGTCTTTATTTATTGAGACCGATTATATTTGTATTATTTCTCATCTTTATGCAGGTTTAGCGGTCTGTGCATTTTACTGGGTGGTCTGAGAGAAAGTCATCATTACAAAAATATCCTTCAATTTCTATAAATAGCTGGCCTTAGAATATTTATTATATATTTTCTGAATGCGCCCTAAGCACCGGTCTCAGTGAACTGCAAATATGGTGTCCGCACGAGCTTCTTCTGCTGAAGTTTTATTGGAGGCCGATCACAAAGCTAGCCGTCTTTCTAAGGATGAATTTCTATCTTTTCTTACAAAACTTATGATTCAAAACTAAATAGTTGTGAGACCGTTAAACGATGATGAAAGATTAAATTTTGGAGAAGAGAATAAATATGTTATCCCCATCGATCACTTCGATCATGGGCCGAAATTCTCTCTCCCTTGGGAAATTCTCGAGGTGATGGAATACTATGGACTTGTGCTCACCCAGTTACCTCCAAACTCGATCAGTCTCATTAATGTTTTTATTAATTACCTGAGATCAGAAAAAATTAAGTTTACCATGGCACACTTCCGCGCGACCTTCACTGCAAAAGTGTTAAAAGAAGGACAGAACAAAGAAGAGTTTAAAGGATTAATATATTTTTCATGTGAAGATATAAAAATTATGAATCTCCCTAATAAAGTCCCTTTCTGGAAAGAGAGTTTCCTGATCTTTGAAGGCAATCTCGACGGTCTCAAATGCCGACCATCTCCGAGAGCAAAAAGCATCTTCAGAAAAAACAAGACCATCTTAGAAGAGGAGATGAAGATTTTGGCTTTCCTGGCGGGCAAGTGACTGGATCTTCTTCATTATGTGGCGATCTGGCCTGAGATCGCTGAGATTTCTCAGGAAGAAAGTGAGTACTTTTCTTGCGGTCTCCCGCGATCTCTTCATAATTTTCTATTTTATTAATATTTCCTTTTTTCAGCGACCTTCGCGATCCGTGAGAGAAACCCCGTGTCGCCAGCGGAAGAAGTTCTTACTCAAATGGAGAAGAGAAAAAAGAGAGACGAAGAACGCGAGACCGTCAGGCTCTCAGAGAGAACCATTTCATATAGTTGGCTTCATGAAGAAGCAGAATGATATCAAAGACAAACCCCTTCTCAAATGGTGTGCAAAGGGGAAGACTGTGAGGGTCTCTATCGATCTACCTCTCTAGAGCATAAGATTGACTCGCCACGCCTTTGTGGTCACTTCAGCTCTATAGAAGAAACAAAAACAAAGAGGTGTATGGTTTTGAGACCGAGATGCTCCCCGATATTTGCGCTCAAGAGACCGTTAGGAGCACAGTCTGAAATCACCATATGGGGCAGTCTCTCTGAGTTGCCTTAAAAGAGATTGAGCTCCTACACGAAGAGAGAAGGGTAAGATGACTTTTCCTGATGCATTTAACTCTTTTTTATGTGATCAAACGATCTAATTATTTCCTTCTGCAGTAATCAAAGAAAGCTGCATACGATCCAGGCAACCCTGAATTCCAGAAGGCTCTAATATAACACATAAAAGAGACCGTGGAGTACGTGATTTTTGAGATCCGTGACCGCGGTGGTTTTACTGAAGAATTCAAAGATATTAAATTTGCCGATCTCTTCCCTGATGCTGTGAGGGTAATTGATGAGCTGTCAGTGACCGCTATCAAGGAAGTAGAGGATGTGGAGATTGTTAATGAGGATAGAGTAAGTGAAAACCATTATGTTGAAGGTGAAGATTTGAGTTCTGGAGTGGGCTCGAGCTTTGGATTTAGAATCCCAGGAAGAAATTCAGAAGAAACCTCTAAGGAGACCGACTCCACCTCATCAGATGAGCGATATTCAAAAAGATCGAAGAGCAAATATATCTGATTTTGTAATTTCTTCCTTTTAGTGACCGCGAGTTTTTTGTTACCGGGCGGTCTGATGCAACAAACATTGAGATAGAAAAATTAATAGAAATTTGTCAAACCTTTGTCTCTTCTGTGAATGAATATTTCTATGTTTTTCTTTAGTATGTTGACTGTATTGTTCCATTGCTTGCAATCTCATTATAATGAGATAGAATCGGCATTCGATCTCAATGCCTTAGGTGTTTATCGAGCTTGAAACAATAAATTCATACATTTTCTATGGAACGACCCAATAAAGGCGGCCTTATATATTTCAAATTGCATTATTACGAGATGAGGCCGACTTTGATTAAGCAACAACGAAATCACGAGATAGATAAAAATGGGCAGTCTTTCATGACTGGAGGTTTCTGATTAGAATGACTATATGAGACCGCTTATCATATTTGCATTCTCTGGCCTTGAAGATCCATCAGAGCAAAAGATGACAATTCGCTGACATTGATTCCTGGGTAACTTCGAGCAAGAGTTCAAGATGTGATCTTTCATCATTGAGACCTCCTCTTCCTTGAGTAATACGTCCCTTCCATAGTAGATAGTCCGCGATTCCAAATACTTTAGGCCTTTCCTTGAACATTTAGAAAGTCCTTTCATGATAGATATCCAGCGATCTCCAATATTTTTCATTGCTGTAAGAGGGTACTTATACATCGGCCCTGCTATCTTTTTTTTGCGAGATCGAATGATATGAAGGTAGATAATAGAAATTATTAATGATCTGCTCTTCCCCTTCAAGATAATACTAGATTGAACCCAGGAAAAATCTGGTGGCGGTCACATATTTTCCAGACCATTTTGCCATATCAGATCAGTAACCATACGACAATAGATGTCTCAATTGTTTCAGACCGCTCCATTCCCAAAGAGACCATAATCCGGCGATCTTCATAATTCTCAGATCACCTGTAGATAGGAAAAGGCCTTGGGAGGTGGAACTTGAAATGAATAAAATGGCAGGTGTAGCCATGTTCGAGATCCATGTCAGCATTGCTTTCCTCAAGTAATCATTACAATTCTAACACTTTTCAGAGAGATAGAAGAGAGAGAGAGAGAGAGAGAGAGAGAGAGAGAGAGAGAGAAAGAGAGATGATCAACTTAGAATGATCAAAAGGGCAGGTGTGGTTATGCCGCGGAGGCTATACCGACATTGCTTTCCTCAAGAGATCATTTAAAGTTGTAACATCCTAGCCGCTCAAGGGCTTAAAGATGATCATAAAATCGACCAATTGCTTCTTGGCTATCCTTACACCAATGAGTATTCGAGGGTTACATGGCATGATGATCAGTAGGGAAGCTGTGTTTATGCCGTGGAGGCTATGTCGACATTGCTTTCCCTAAGAAATATCTTCAAGACTGTAATGATGTACTGAAATGCATAGCATTGCTGAACATTCACCTGGCCCTCCCTTAATGCAGAGGTGTGTCAGATGTTAGAAAGGACCCGGTATCATAAAGTTCCTATATACAAGCTTGGCTAGCTATTACTACACAAGTGCAAAATATCCCCGCTATTTGTGGACCTAGCAAATTTACATCTCAAGCTTCAATTCGAAGGGGCGACAAGTACGATCCGTCGATTTCTCATTTAGTAGGATCTTAGCCTTTAATAGTTAATCAATATATCTCAAGGCTTGCTTTCCAAAATATACGATGCAAGAGTTTATAACATATCATAATTCTTGCAAAAAGAAGGAAAGAAAAAGAGACAGGCAAGAATACATTTTTTTAGGAAAAGAAACATTTAAGATCATCTCCACTCCAAGTGTGATATAGATCTTCCCGTTCATAAGTTTTGAGATGGTAAGCCCCATTATTGAGTGCTTCTCTAACGTTGAATGACCCTGTCCAATTTGGATTAAGCTTTCCAACTGAGCCAGAATTTGCTGCTACATCAACCTTTTTGAGGACTAGATCTCTAACAGCAAATTCTTTAATTTTAACATTCTTATCGAAATATTTGGCCATTCTCCTCTTTACTTCTTCTTGCCTTATAGCTGCTGTATCCCTTAATTCTTCAGTGAGATCAAGTCTGCATCTAAGTTCTTCATCATTCCCTTCCATCCAACTATCTTGATGATGTTGAGATAGTAAAACCCTTGGACTTTTAACTTCGAACTCTACGGGAATGAGAGCTTCGGAGCCGTGAGACAACTTGAAAGGAGTCACTCCAATTGCTGAGGTTGGATTCGTCCTCAAAGCCCAGAGTACTGAAGGTAATTGATCAGCCCAATTGCCTCAGAGATTTTCCACTTTCTTCTTCAATAGGTTAATTATCAATTTGTTAGCAGCTTCTACTTGCCCATTAATTCTTGGATGATGCACAGAGGCGAACCGCAACTCGGTCCCAATTTGATCACAGAAATTTATTAGATTTGAATTGCTAAACTGAGGACCATTATCTGTGATAATTGTCATTGGAATTCCATGTCTGCATACTATCTCTCCCCAAATAAAATTCTTCACAGCTTCAGTAGTTATTTTAGCCAGTGACTTTGCCTCGATCCATTTGCTGAAATAGTCAATCATCACCAGAATGAACTTGTGTTGGCCACTAGCTAAAGGAAAAGGTCCGATCAAATCGATTCCCCAAACTGCAAATGGCCACGAAGTTGCTATCGAGTTAAGTTGATGAGCTGGCTGATGCTGAAGGGGAGCAAATTTTTGGCACTGAACACATTTCTTTGCAAATTTCTTCGCATCCTTCCTCATTTGGGGCCAAGAATACCCTTGCCTTAGAATTCTTTTCTCTAAGGTTCTAGCTCAAGAGTGACTGGCGCAATCTCCTGAATGAACATCTCTAAGGATAATTGGAACTTCCTCTTCAGAGACACATCTAGCTAAAGGTGAAAGGAAAGTTATCCTATAGAGGACTCTTACAACAAGGTAATGGTAAGCTTCCTTTTTCTTAAATTGTTTCTTATCTTTTATCATGGGATGAAATTCTCCTCTTGAGAGATAAAGAAGAAAAGGATCCATCCAGGATGGTCGTTGATCATCAATTAGCATGATGTCTCCTTCTTCAATAGCTGGATGAAAAAAATTCTGAAGTAGTTCCTCCTGAAAGGAGACTGCATTTGGCCAGCTTGTTAGCTTCCGTGTTCTCTTCCCTCAGAATGTGCTGAATAGCGAAACTTTTGAATTTTCCCATCTCAATCTTTATCAACATTTGATATTGCCTTAATACAGAGTCTCTAGTTTCATATGTTCCATTTATTTGAGACTGTTGAAACAAAGACTTGCTTGGTCTCTCAAGGAGTTTGGGCCCCCAAAGGAGGGGGATGCTAGCACTTACTGATCCCTTGGGAGGGAAAGACTGAAGCCTTAGAGCTCGACACGAACCCTTAGACTCAGCGAGGAGGACCCACCACACACCCAGAAGATCTTTAGAGCGCTTCCCCTCCCAAGCCAAAGCTGAGACTGGGCACCTTGGAGAGTAGGAAGGCCAAACCA
The DNA here is from genome assembly GCA_033032865.1 of Dactylorhiza incarnata. Taxonomy (NCBI): domain Eukaryota; kingdom Viridiplantae; phylum Streptophyta; class Magnoliopsida; order Asparagales; family Orchidaceae; genus Dactylorhiza; species Dactylorhiza incarnata. The sequence continues at coordinate 794,567 of JAWHQI010000124.1, read as the reverse complement.
AGACAACCTAAGGAGGAGGAAGCTCAGAGTGCTGAGTTTGGAATATCCCCTCCAAAGGTGCCCTTCAAGGTCTATTTATAGTTTTTGTTTTGCGGTCTGCTAATAGCCAAATCCTGCCTTCCACTTTTACTATCCGCACCCCAAACTGGTCTGCCAACAACCAAACTCTGCTGTCTGGAGGGGATAGATGAAGACCACCAGGAGCCTCCATGTAAAAAACCATCCATGGACCCTTTTTGGGCGAGCCAGCCTTCCAGGGCTCAGCTCGTCAGACCTTCTGCGAATTGGTTCGCCGAACCCACCCGCCATCCCTCCATGCGAGCAGGGCTAGCGAGGTACTGGGTCGGCCGAGCACCAAAACACTCTAAATGCACCCCAGCGAGCTGGGCTCGCGAGCCCCTTGGTTGGGCGAGCGCCTAAAATGTTCCAAATGCACCCCACCGGGGCGGGCTCGCAAATTTGTCCACTCGCCCATCCTTGGCTTGCCTAATTGGCGTAAAATCCTCGATACCTCCTGGCGAACATTGGGGTTGCACACAATCCCCGCTCTTCGCGAGGTTGCTTTAAGCTCACGAAGAAACATCCAACCAATAGTGTTCGCCGGTCTTTGTTAACGTGGCAATAATCTTTCGGTGGGTCCCATGCCCAAAACTATAAATACCATCCTTTCCGGTAAGTGCATTAACTTTCTTTCACCTCCCTTTTCTCGCTTTCAACACTTCAAATTTCAAAATGTCCACTAAAGAGAGCGCTCTGGCTCGCCTTAAGGCCTCGCAGGCGAGCCAAAGAGCCAAAGCCACGGAGCTTGCCCCCTGGATTTCCAGGCAACCCACTCCGCCTCCTCCTCAAGTTAAAAATGCCAAAACCATCAGATGGTCATCTGGGGAGGAAAGGTCGTCACCTCCACCCTCTCCCTCGCCACCTCACACCAGACTCGCTTTGCAGGTACTTCTGTTGAAAACTCGCGCTCTTCAAATTCATTTGGTCAATTTTATCTTTCTCGCTTGCAGAACCTTCCCCCTCGAGATCCCGTTGTTGACCTAACCCTGGCTTCCTCGCGCGTTCTGACCCCAGCGAGGTCGGGCTCGGCGTCTCCAGGCGCAGGGACCTCCATCCCACAGGTTCCCCTTTCGAGACCTGGTAAATGAAGAACCTCTTCTAGCTACCCTTTTCTGGATCTTTCCTAGCAGCTTACCTGTGACCACTTTCGCACAGGCACCCCCATCAAAAGCCCCGAGAGGCGGACCCTTGCACTAGCGGGCTCGCCGATCCATCCAAAGAGACTCTACCCACTCCTGGGTTTGGCATCTTGGCGAGTGAAGCCCTGGTGGGTCGCTACTTGGAGACGCTTAAGTCGCGGAGGAGGTGGTGCATGCCCCCAGCTTGGGGAAGTCCATCACTCTTGCCTTCTGTGAAGCCTTCAAGGGTCAGCCTGGCTCCTCTCGCCGGCGACCCCGCACAGTTTTGATCTCGCCAGGTTAGTTTATTCCTATGAGCCAACAAATTTATTCACTATCTCGCCCCTGCTAACTTCTTTTCTCGCAGGCGTTCCTGAAGCCATCCCTGAGTCAGAACATAGAAAGGAGGAGATGTCGCTACAGCCCTCACCGAGTGAGCTCGCCGATTTCCTGGAGGATCCTGGCTACCCAGCGTAGATGAAGAGGCGGGTAATGGAGGTGCTCCAGAAATATGGGATGATGCTACGCGACCTGGAAGATCAGTATCAGGGAGACCGGGCGGCTTACGAAGAGAAGGTTGCCGCCCTAGAGGACGCGAATGTGCGATTTCTCGCCGAGGCAAGGCCGGTCGGTTGCAGTGAGGTTACCTTTCCTGGGGTACACCTCGTGCAAATTGACGATCAAGTGCGCTTGATCCAACGCAAGGTCCAGTCGGTTCGCGACTACCACTACCCGAAGGTGCCACCTCGCTCGGGGGTGCGAGGTCGCGGCTGCTAGAGGTGGTTCTGCTACTGAACTCCGCTTCCTCGGCTTGGGCTCTCCATTGCTTTTTCTTTATCGCCAATTCCAAACCGTTGTGTTGTAATATTAATTCTTTTCCTGCTCGCTACTTGTTTTTTTATGTTCGCGTTTAACATTTGTTGTGATGTTGATTGCGGTGCTGATACCTCGTGAATCGCTTTTTTTTTTCTGCACTCGCCTATCTCATATTGCTCTTTTTCTAGCAACTTGTTTATTCATGATGTACCTGTGAACTACTTATATATGCACCATATTCGCAATGATTCAAATTATCTCGTGCTCGCAAATTATCTAATAATGTTACGCTTACATTGTTTTCTTCCGCTGACTCGCCCAGGTGAGATCAGGGTGTCTTGTTAGGGCTCGACGACCTTGGCAGGGCTGTGGCTCGCCAGAGGAAAGTGATCACACCATTTTTACTATCCGCACGCCACGACACTTTGTCTTCTTCACACCTCTTTCACTGCCCAATAAATAGTTCTAATATTTGATTTTCAACCACCATATTTACTATCTCTGAGCCTTCTCATTTCCCTTTTCCCTTCCGTTCTCAGAAAACCGCTCTCGCACTCGTGAATTTCGATTCGCAAAAGACTTCAAGATGGTAGCTTACGATAATTGCGAGGGGGGAGCCAAGTGCGCTTGGGCCTTCAGCGACCACTCGTTCTTCTGCTCCAACATCACCACCGAAGAATACCAACATACCGTGGACCACTACCTCCCCCCGGGGTACATGGCTCGCTGCCCCAATGATAACGCTGCTCTCAACAAAACTTCTCCCGACGAGCTCGCCATCCCCATTGCTCACTTTAATAATGGGTTGCGGCTCCCTTTGTGGCTGGATGTTTGCCAGGTACTCCCCTAAGCCTCCTCGCTGATCCTTCCTCGCGCTCGCAAGTATATGCTAAACCTTTGGATTTTTTACCGGTACTTAGGTACTATGGGGTCCTACCGAGCCAATTAACCATGAATGTGATCGTTGTGGTGGTCGCATTCGCTAGTTACCTACGAGAGGAGAGGATCAAATTCAGCCTCCTTGTCTTTCGCAAGATCTTCTCCTTTCGTGCCTACAAGGACAAAATGACATATTTTGCGAGCCAGCACGTCACCGTCTGCGAGACGGTGAACAAAAGCCACTACTGGCATCAGAAGTTCATCCTCGTCAAGGGGCCCTTCGACAACATCCACTTCACCCCCCTCCAGCGGGATGAGGCAACCTACCAACCTCATGGCTTGCTGGGTGGCGATGACGCCAAGCTCTTCCAATACTTCGTCGGGGAGGACTTCGAGGTCGCCTACCTCAGAGAAAAGGTCGACTCGCTACCGACCGTCCCGCACGGGGAAGGTTAGGCTCGCTCTCGCTTTATTATTTCTTTCTCTTATCTTTTTGACTAACTCTTAACGCTATCTGACTTGCAGGAGAGCGAGACCTCCCTCTCAACCCCCCACACGCGCGGAGCATCGCCCTCACTGTGGGCTCACTCGCCACTATGGCTGCTGAGGCATCCTGAGCTCCCTCCAGCTCGAACTCTGGGACAAAGCGGTTTGAACCCGCGAGCCCGCCCGGATCTTGAGCCTCCGCGAAGAAGAAGGCGAAGGGGATCACTCACGCTGTTAGGGGAAAGGTAGCGTTGGTGGAGCTGAGCGAGATAGAGGGCTCCAACCCCTCGCCCGTGAAACCAAAGGCTACCGCGGCTACCCAGGGGGGCGGGGGCGCTTCAGGAGGGCCCAAACCAGAGGGCCATTGGAACTTTGGCCTCGGCGCAAAGCTGCCCGATGAGCTCGGCGAGCCTCTGCTCGCCTGGGATCCTGATGAGTCCCAATTATATAAACATTTTCGGACTCATCTAGGCTTGTTTTCAAGCACATGCACTTCACTTTTAGTTCATTAGTGCTTATATTTCACTGTTTCACTATTCTCACACGAAGTGCACTTGTTGGTCTGTTGTGGTGTGCAATTGCGCATTTTATTGTTGGGTGCAAGCACAATGTGATCTCCATTATTTTTATGCTTTTATGCTTGAGCTGGAGGGGTATTCCCAGCTGTGTTATGGCTGATGCAGTTGGACGGTTCATCCATTTTTGTATCAAGAATTCATGTCCATGTATATCGCACAGTCATGCGTTTTCCTTGACGCACGGTCATATGTGATCGTGCGTTCTCTTCTATGGTGGAAAACGATGATCTGTCGTTCATTGTGCGTTCCTACGCACGGGCAGTTTCCCGTGCGTGAAGGAATCACACGATCGACCTGTTTAGCTTTGTTTTCGCCTTTCTGAATTTGCTCGTGCGTTTTTACGCACCGTCGGCTTTAAATGTGCGTGAGTAAAATGCACGAGCGCTCTGGGTCATCTTCCTGGTATTATTCTTAATTAATATCGCACGGTTCACACACGGTCGTGCATGACCAATTTCTGACCAGTTTTCTATTTAAGCTGCAGAATCCGCCCTAATTGGGGGATCGATCTTCTTTTTCGCGCCAAACAGCTCTGCTCCGCGCCATTTTTGCTGCTCCATCAACGCCCACCTTCGGGGTGAGCACCGGCCGCCATTCTCTTGCAAATCTCAAGCCAGAGCATCCTCTAGTCCTCCTTCAATGTTCGTGCACCTCCAAAGCTCCATTTTGAGAGATTCCTTGCTGCACTTGTGAAGTTCTCCAGTGAGATCGTGGTCAAAGAAGATTGACGGAGAAGACTGGTATAATATAAGAAGATGACAACTCTTCCGGACTCCGGACGGCAGTTGGAGCCCAATCTCGGACAAGGATTGGCAACCCTAGATTCCGGCCGTGAACCTCCGATGAGTCTCCGTGCTTTGGTTGTAATCTCAACCCCCTTTATGTTGTAGTACTGTTTTCCTTTATCATTTGGGTGAATGAATAATGTTTGCTAAACCTAGTTATGATATTTAATATTTCATGTCTATGCGAAATTGTTATGTGTGGTTTATGCAAGTGAGGAGCGCCCCATTCCATCCTCCATCCCGCCAACGTGTTCATGTGCCGCACTAGCAATTGCTAGTGGCGTGCTTATTGACGAGGTTCTTGCGACCCTCATTCCGCCGGTACGACTCACTCCATCCGCTTGCCTACTCGTCCATCCGCCCTTGCAAAGTAGTGCATTCAAGGCCTACGTAGTTTCCATCCCGTCTAGCGAAGCAGTGCGCTCAAGGCCTGCATAGGAGTAGTCGAGTAGTTGTTTTCTTTTATTTTCCATAATCCAAATCACCCCCTTTTCCGCAATCCATTCGACCGAAAGGACTTCAATCTCAAGTCCTTTCTCAATAGTTAACTCCACCTTACTGTGTTCCTTCAATATTCGATACTTGGGGAACACTCCCACATTTTATATTACTTAAATGATTGGTACACTGCTGTTTCGTGCCGCAATATCGCTCCCGCTTATAGCGGTGTGTTAGATTTTGTGCATCACGTTTTTGGCGCCGTTGCCGGGGAACACAATCGTGTGAGTTTTCTGGAGAGGGAGAATCTGAGAGAAAAGCCCTTCCATTTGTATATCGCATCCTTTTTGTTTTATTTCTTCGTATTCTATTTTTCTTGTTCGATTTTAGGTTGCTTAGTAAATTATTGTTGGGTGTAGTATTTTGCACAATAGTGTTTTTCTTTTGAATCTTGTTATCTTCACGCACTGTGGGCTTCTTTTAATATTCGTTGCCGTTTGTGCGGAGATATATCTCATGCTAGTGATAGATGTCCAAAGGGAGATAATATCCCTAGCACTCAAGGCCAAGTATATGGAGCACCGAATTTGTCTGGTACTCCATATGGTGCGCGTAAGTCCTATAGATACTCTCCCGCTCCGCACATGCCCTTTTTGCATTCATCTCTGACCCAATTTGAGCCGAAGAAAAATGCAAAACAGTGCTTGTTTTGTCGATGCATGGATCATGCCTTGAAGGATTGTGCTGCTTTTCTTCGCCAATTGGACGAGGATGACGAGCCGGATATCCGGATCATCCCAACTCCTAACTCTGACAGCACACCTTCCACCACTGATTACGTTGATGTATCACCTTCAAGTTTTGAAGGGAATGATGCAGACACGCTCATCAGAGTTGTGGATGATCTAGGCTTTGACATGGCTGAGCCCATCTCCCCTGTGCATATATCACCGTGTATGGATTCGATTCTTTGTGAGGAATCGGTGCTTGACTTTAATCCAAGCACTATTCCTCCCTCTATTGTGCATACTACTACATTTGTATTTGACGACATTACTGAGGATGTTTCGCAGGATAAGGCAGGTGATTTATGTGTTGTGCCTATTCTTATGGAGGAGGATATTTTCCAAGGTGATGAGGATTCGACCTCAGCACCGGTGGAGGAAGTCCAAATCATGGAGGAGGCCACAGATGATCCTACCGATCCCTGTAGCATTGTCGAAGATGCTGACAATATCCTTTTACTTCAACCTATTGGGAGTGAGACCGGGATCACTCCCCCGATTGATTTTTATTCATGTTCTTCTTCTTGTTTATTTCTTGATCCCCTTCCTCTATCTGAGCCTTTGCAGGTTGAGTCTTCACAGGTACCCCAGGAGGACTTGGAGCATGATGCTCAAGTCAATGATGAGTATATCCTCATATGTGAGGAGGTTGACCCCTCCTCCATTGTGGAAGCCTCACTCATTACCGTCTCCTCCTGCTTACCTGATGACGACACCTTGCTGGGCAAGGAATGTTTTGGTGAGAATAGTGAGGAGGACTCCTCCTCCACTTCTTACTTTATTTTCCCTCTACCTGTGATGGCCAGGTTTTATCTATATTCGGGTAGAGGCGTGTCTGTTCTATCGCCGTATCGGTACCCGCTACCGACACGGATATTAGGCCAGTTGCCTATCCACTTCTCCTTCCATACTCCCATTAGCTAGATATTCTAAAGTTTTGAATAAGTCGTGCTGGGAAGACAATAACCCCAGTAGTTATCTTACGTTTCCTGCAATTATATTTCATCTAGTTTAGTTTAGTTAGTTGTATTTCATTTTATTTTGTATATCTTCTTTTGTTTTTGGCGGAGCTCACCCCTACAGGTCCTTCTTCTGGATGGCGGATGCTGCATCTTTTTCTTAGTTTACACGCCAATCTTCTGGTATGCTCACTTCTGAGCATTGGGTACTCTCTTTCCCTAGACTTCATTTTTAATTTCATGGTTATATCTTATGTTGGATTGTTTAGATTAAGTCTGGGGAGAGCTGCTTCTCGTTACCCATTGTGCACGCACACGTTGCATTGCATACTAGAAGTAATTTTATCTCATTTATTTAGTATTTTTCATCTTTACCGCACACCACAACACCACTTGATCGTGTACTTAGCTGTAGGCGCGTTTCGAGTATAACTCATTTTCTTTGTGTGTTGGGGAAAATGATTGTTCTAGCTTTTAAGGTATATAGTGGAGTAAAATGTTGACTCCGGTGTTTCTAGTCAAGTACTCATGTGAGTATAGGGATTTTTGTAGATTAGATTTCTTTTATGCTTTTAGTTTTATGCATTTCTCTTAGTCTAAATATTGTTTACTCTACGCAAATGGTGAATCCGGTGTGAATCAAAAGGTAGCATATGGATGTGTGTAAAGTATCGTTAGATGCGTATTGCTCAAGCCGGGAAGAAGGATAATCTTTCTCGGTGGCTAAGAACTTGCCCCAAGCGATTCTTGAAGCATAGGCATAGGATAGTTCTTTTGCGTGAGAATGACGTAGGCCATCATTTTGGCCCGGTTGAGCCTTTGTGCCATTCCTGATATCTTCCCTCGCTAGCCCCTTTGTGCCTACCCAATCCTTTTGGTTCAGCTCCATCTATACCGAACCAAAGCCTCAAAGCCAATCCTAGTCGCGCACCCAAATGCAAGCATTTTGTTTAGATTTTAATGTGGTGGTGTTGATTGTGGAATTATAATGTGAAGATGTGGTTGTGTTCATTGAATATGTGCTGAAAAGAAAAAATATATATATATATATATTTATATATTGATTGAAAAAAATTCTTGGAATGAAAAAATGCTAAATTGAATATTATTTGAGATATTGGGAATAGGTGGTGTACACACCCATGTTGCAAAAGTCTAAGTCTGGGGGTGTGGTGCACTTGCTTTCGATGTTGTTGTGCGAGGAGTTGTAATAAAGCTCATTTGGGTTTAGGTGTTTCAAGCCTTCATGTTTATATTTGTTTACCTCACCATAACCCAAGTCCCATTTAAAACCTAAGGACCTACCGACTCACGCTTTGAAACAATCCAATGTCGTGGACAGAATGTGACCGGGCGAGCTTATGGTCTTCGACACCGATGGATTTCGGTGGAGTTTGTCCGGAACCCCAACTTGGGCAATGCTCGTCTCAGCGTTTATTTTACTTTCTCCGTATGTGGGACCGGATGATTCACTATGACTCCCAATTTAAGTAGAAGTAATAGTTATTTACTCTATTAGAAATTTATAAACTATGTGTATAATTAGAAATCTTCTCTATTATTTTCCTATGCACATGAGCATGCGACTTCGCATGGTACTACATTTTGTAATTTTTCAGCTAGCTATTCTATTTTCCCACCTGCTTAGGATTTGTTTGCTCGGAACGCGCAAACAGGTAAGTCTGGGGGTGTGATGAGTCCCAATTATATACACATTTTCGGACTCATTTGGGCTTCTTTACACGCACATGCACTTCACTTTTAGTTCATTAGTGCTTATATTTCACTGTTTCACTATTCTCACACGAAGTGCACTTGTTGGCCCGTTGTGGTGTGCAATTGAACGATTTATTGTTGGTGTCAAGCACAATGTGCTCTCCATTTTTTTATGCGTTTATGCTTGAGCTGGAGGGGTATTCCCAGATGTGTTGTGGCTGATGCAGGTGGATGGTTCATCCATTTTTTATCCAGAATTCATGTCTGTGTATATCGCACGATCGTGCGTTTTCCTTGACGCACGGTCGTATGTGATCGTGTGTTCTCTTCTGTGGTGGAAAACGATGTTTATCGTTGATCGTGCGTCTCTACGCACGGGCAGTTGCCCATGCGTGAAGGAATCGCACGATCGACCTGTTTAGCTTTATTTTTGGCTTTCTGAATTTGCCCGTGCATTTTTACGCACGGTCGGCTTTGACCGTGCGTGAGTAAAACGCATAGGCATTCTAGGTCATATTCTTGGTATTATTCATAAATAATATCGCACGGTTCACGCACGGTCGTGCGTTCGACCGTGCGTGACCAATTTCTGACCAGTTTTCTATTTAAGCTGTAGAATCCGCCCTAATCGGGGGATCGATCTTCTTTTTTGATCCCAACAGCTCTGCTCCGCACCATTTTTGCCGCTCCATCACCGCCCACCTTCGGGAGGAGCTCCGGCCGCCATTCTCTTGCAAATCTCAAGCCGGAGCATCTTCTAGGCCTCCTCCATTGTTCGTGCACCTCCAAAGCTCCATTTTGAGGGATTCCTTGCTGCAGTTGTGAAGTTCTCCGGTGAGATCATGGTCAAAGAAGATTGACGGAGAAGACGGGTACAATAGAAGAAGGTGACAGCTCTTCTGGACCCCGGACGGCAGTTGGAGCCCAAGCTTGGACAAGGATTGACAACCCTAGATTCCGGTCGTGAACCTCCGATGAGTCTCCATGCTTTGGTTGTAATCTCAACCCCCTTTATATTGTAGTATTGTATTCCTTTATCATTTGGGTGTATGAATAATGTTTGCTAAACCTAGTTATGATATTTAATATTTTATGTCTATGGGAAATTGTTATGTGTGGTTTATGCAAGTGAGGAGCGCCCCATTCCATCCTCCATCCCTCCAACGTGCTCATGTGCCGCACTAGTAATTTCTAGTGGCGTGCTTATTGACGAGGTGCTTGCGACCCTCATTCCTCCGGTGCGACTCAATCCATCCGCTTGCCTACTCGTCCATCTGCCCTTGCTATGTAGTGCATTCAAGGCCTACGTAGTTTCCATCCCGCCTAGCGAAGCAGTGCGCTCTAGGCCTCCATAAGAGTAGTCGAGTAGTTGTTTTCTTTTATTTTCCATAATCCAAATCACCCCCTTTTCCGCAATCCATTCGACCTAAAGGACTTCAATCTCAAGTCCTTTCTCAATAGTTAACTCCACCTTACTATGTTCCTTCGAGATTCGATACTTGGGGATCACTCCCATATTTTATATTACTTGAACGATCGGTACACTGCCGTTTCGTGCCGCAATATCTCTCCTGCCTATAGTGGTGTGATAGATTTTGCGCATCAGATCCTGAATGTAACAGGATATCCTACTCCTCGCTCCTCCCCTCCTGGGTGGAAATCGGCAAGGTGGAGGGCGAGGCGTTCTCCCTCGTGTTTGGCCTTTATGGTCGCGAGGGCGCCACTGCCTTTGGCGTCCTGAAGCCAAGGCCGCTAGTCTATTAGGCCATGCGAGCCCACTTCTGCACGATGGAGCTCGCGCATATGGTGGGTCGCCGATACCTCCAAACGGATAGAGACATCCAAGAGTATAGTGGTGAGCTCAAGAAGGCCTCAGAAGAGATCAATAGCCTCAAGGAGAGGGAAGAGGTCTCCAAGGGTCTCCTCGCCAGTCTCCAGGGCTGGATAGTAAGTGGCTCGCAACTTCGTTATCTTATTCGCCAACAATTGCTTTATTCTGACTTGGCTTATTCTCCTGTAGGATGTCGAGAAAGAAACCCAGTTCCTCGCGCGGAATCCAGAGCTGGAGGCAGAGGTCACGACCATGAAGGCCCAGGCTCGCGAGCTGACTCGAGCCGCACTTCCTCCTCCTACCCCACGAGCTGAGTCTCGCCGAAGGGCGCGAGATCAAGAAGAGGTGAGGCGAAAAGACACGATGGTCGTCGCCATCCTTGTCTTCGACACTCTCAAGGGGGCGGGTCTTCTTGTCGAGGATGCGATGGAGTTCACCGCCGAGGACATCGTCCCCGACCTATTCGCACTCGTCCCAGAGCTGGGAGGTCGTGAGTGCGAGAAGGATCCATCTAACGAAACTCCTTAACCTCTTTCTTTTTCTTTTTCAATGTATATTCATTTTTGGCTGGCGAGATCGCCACTGTTTGTAATGAACATCTTTTAAGAAATGAAAATGATTCTTTTGTCATCTCTACCCTTTTTCATGTTTTCTCTCGCGTTGTTCTTTTTTCCAGACTTAGTAATTGCTGCTGCCTTGCTAGAACTTCCATAGTTTTCATCTCGCTACCACGCACCTGCACACACCCAACTAGGTGCTCGCGTAGTTTCTTCGCGTAGATGTTTGTCAGATACACGTTTTTGCTCTTTCTCGCGTAGGAGCGAAACGCATGTCGCCCCACGTCTCTGGCTCGCCTATCCCGGGTTCTTGCAGGCAGGATTGGCCTGGCCTTACCTCGCTCGCAACAACCCTTGGGCACAATCAGATGTTACTCAATTTATCTCGCGCCGGTGACCCTTTGACTTGCACATTTAGGTATTGTTTAGAGACCCTCCACATGCTTGCGAGTCGGGGTTAGACTCTCAGTACTTTGTTGCCCACTTACTCAGCCGGCTCGTTACAACCATTGGACTCAACCCTTTTTTCCTCATCATTTGACCTTTTCCTCCGTGCGAGCGAGCCCTGGGGCTCGCCCAGTATAGATCACCCTTCATGAGTCTTTGTGTACCAGGCCCAATAATGCAAGCCATCCCCTTTACAGCCTCTCCAGAGATCAACCTGGCTCACCGTCTAATGAGAGCCTGACAGCGGAATTGATCTGGAGCACTCCAGCACCAAACCTATGTCGTTTTACCATCCTCTCCATAGATCAACATGACCCACCGTCTAATGAGAGCCCGGCAGAGGAATCAATCTGGGGCACTCAAGCACCAAACCTTTGTCACCCTGCCAGCCTCTCCTAAGATCAACCTGACCCACCATCTAGTGAGATCCCGACAGCGGAATCGATTTGGTGCACTCCAGCACCAAACCTTTATCACCTTGCCAGCCTCTCTAGAGATCAACCTGACCCACAATCGAATGAGAGCCCGGCGGCAGAATCGATCTGGGGCATTCCAGCACCAAACCTTTGCCGCTTTGCCAGCCTCTCTAGAGATCAACCTGACCCACCGTCTAATGAGGGCCCGACAGCGAAATCGATTTGGGGCACTCTAGCACCAAACCTTTGTCACTTTGCCAGCCTCTCCAGAGATCAACCTGACCTACTGTCTAGTGAGATCCCGGTAGCGGAATCAATCTGGGGCACTCCAACACCAAACCTTTGTCACCTTACAACCTCTCCAGAGATCAACCTGACCCACCGTCTAGTGAGCCCGACAGTGGAATCGATCTGGGGCACTCCAGCACTGAACCTTTGTCACCATGCAAGCCTCTCCACAGATCAACCTGACCCACCATCTAGTGAGAGCCCGACAACAGAATCGATCTGGGGCACTCAAGCACAAAATTCTTTTCACGGACCCATGTGCAATGTTGAAACAGCATATAAAGAAGTTAACATGTAATTTGATTATCATAAAATTTTTAAGGATAGAAACGTTTTAAATCATCCCCACTCTGAGCTAGGTCGAGGGGTACCCCTTCCACATCTTGGAGGTGATACCCCCTGACCTGAGCACTTCACCTACAATGTACGGACCTTCCTAGTTGGGTTTAAGCTTCCCCAATGTGCCTCCCCTTCCTGCCGCATGCACCTTTTTTAGAACAAAGTCACCTTTCTCGAATTGCTTTATCCGCACGTGTTTGTCGAAGTACCGGGCCATTCGTCGTTTGACTTCCTCCTGCCGTACGGCGGCCAAGTCTCGGAGCTCTTCTACTAGGTCCAATGACAACCTATGCCCTTATTCGTTGTCCAATCCCCACTTCTCATACCCACCTTCTGCGGCCACCACCGTAGGTGTCTTGACCTCGAACTCCACCGGGAGGACAGCCTTAGACCCATGGGAATGTTTGAACGGAGTCTCCCCCATGTCGGTGTTTGTAGTGGTCCTCAAGGCCCAGAGGACCGAGGTTAGCTGTTCTACCCTGCTACCCCTCAGGTTCTCGACCTTCTTCTTTAGCAAGTTCACGATGACCTTGCTTGCCGCCTCCACTTGCCTGTTGCTCCTTAGGTGGTGGACCGACGCAAAGCGAAGGTCTATAACCAGTTGACCGCAGAAGCTGACAAACTCTTCGCCGGCTAACTGAGGGTCGTTGTCCATGACTATGGCTAGCGGAAGCCCATGCCTGCAAAATATTTCACCACATACAAAATTTCTTACTACTTGGGATGTTACCTTGGCCAATGCCTTCACCTCTAGACCTTGGAGAAATAATTGATCATCACCAGTAGAAACTTTCTTTGACCACTCGCTTAGGGGAAAGCACCCACTAGGTCCAACCCCCATATGGCAAACGACCATAGGGCCGTGATGGTCTGGAGCCTCTGGGCAGGCAGGAGTTGGAGGGGGCGTACAGTTGGCACTTGGAACATTTCTTCGCGAACTCTGCCGCATCCTTGCTGAGGTTGCGCTTGAAATAGCCCTGCCTCAACACCCTTCCTTCCAAGGTCCTGCTTCCCAAGTGACTTCCATACTCCCCCGAGTGAATCTCCTCTAGGACCCATGGTACCTCCGACTCCGAGACACAGTGAGCTAGGAGTCCCGAGAGTGTCATCCTGTATAGCCCTCCTGCGTGCAAAAAGTAATTGGCCGACTTATACCTGAACTGCTGCCTGTCTACCTCTTCCTTGGGGAACTTCCCTGATGTTAAGAAGGTGATGAAAGGGTCCATCCATGATACCCGCTGGTCCACCTCCATCAGCTCCCCCTCCTCAATCCTCCATGAAGTCCGCCACCACATGCGCTTTTATGGACACCCTGGGAACATAGGAAATGTTGAACTCACTTAACTCCATCGACCAATTGATCAATCTCCCCGAGTTCTCCACTCACTCCATGATGTCGCGAAGGGGATGGTAGGTCAACGTTTTGATGGAGTGTGCCTGAAAGTAGGGCCGGAGCTTCCTGGCCGACACCACCAAGGCAAAGGCCAACTTCTCCAAAATGGGGTACGAGAGCTCGGCCTTTCTCAACACTCTGCTAACATAGTAGATCGGTAGTTGCTTCTTTCCTTCCTCTCGAACCAGCACCAAGCTCACAGCCTCAGACCCTACCCTTAAGTACAGGTATAAATCCTCCCCCTGCCTCGGCCCCTACAGAAGCGAAGCCTGGGTCAGCTGCTCCTTCAGCGCTTGAAAGGCCTCCTCATATTCAGGGGTCCACTCAAAATTCTGGTTCCCACATAGTATCTTGAAGAAATGTGAGCACTTCTCCCCTGACTTGGAGAGGAATCTACTCAGACCAGCTAACTTCCCTGTTAGACGTTGGACCTCCTTCGCACTCCTTGTAGACCCCAGCTCCAGGATCGCTCTTACCCTGTCTGGGTTAGGCTCCACCGCAGCGGGGGTAAGCAGGTGACCTAGGACCTTCCCTCGGCTGGCCTCGAAGACACACTTCAGGGGGTTAAGCTTCATCTTAAATTTTCTCAAAGTCGCGAAGGTTTCCTCAAGGTCTCGGAGGTGGGACTCGAGGTCCCGACTTTTGATCATGAGTTCATCTATGTAGACCTCTAAGTTCCTTCCCTTTTGTCTCATGTTTCTTTGCAGGTCCCCTGGATGAGAGAGAGCCATCTTGTTTTGAAAATGATGTTGGAGTCAAGGAGTGGGAAGGAGCCATGGATGAAGAGATGGCTGCCCTCAGGAAGAATGAGACTTGGGAATTGGTGCCTAAGGTTGAGGGAGTTACTCCGGTGACTTACAAATGGGTTTTCAAGCTGAAGAAGAAGGCTGATGGAAGTATTGAGCGGTACAAGGCTCGCCTTGTAGCTCGAGGTTTCTCTCAAAAGTATGAGGAAGATTATTAAGAGACATTTAGCCTCATTGCCAAGATGACTTCGGTCCGGGTGGTGATCGCATTGGCAACTTGCCAAGGGTTGAAGATTTGGCAATTCGACGTGAAGAATGCCTTCGTATACGGCGAGATTGACAAGGATATCTTCATGGATCAGCCACATGGTTATGTATCCGAAGAGCACCAAAGATATGTTTGCAAGCTCAAGAAGGCTCTTTATGGATTGAAGCAAGCGCCTCAGGCGTGGTACGGGAAGATCGCAGAATACCTCCAGATCTGCGGATACTTTGCTTCTGATTCCTATTCAAGCTTATTCGTAAAGAATATGGGGGAGCTTCAGGTCTTTGTGCTGCTGTACGTTGACGATATGATCATCACGGGGAATTCTGAAGTGGAGGTAGCTAGGCTTCGTGTTGAGCTAGCTATCAGATTTGAGATGAAGGATTTGGGTGAGCTCCACCATTTCCTTGGGCTCGAAGTGGAGAGGAAAGAAAGCGGTATGCTTGTTTCTCAAAAAGGCTATGCGGATCGAATCGTGAAGAGGTTCGACATGGAAGGGGGGAAGAGCAACTCTACTCCACTAGAGGTTCGAGTTCATCTTCGACGAGATGAATGGAAGGTTCTTACCAATCCTTTGGTGTTTCGAGATTTGGTTGGAATTCTGATATACTTGACGATCACGAGGCCAGATATTGCTTATGCAGTTGGCAGGGTGAGTCGGTTTATGGCAGAGCCTGATGCGCGTCGGCAAGTGCACCGGTCGCTGTCAAGTAATAATTGTGGAGAATAAATTCCCCGGATGTCGGTCTCTTGAGGAATGCAGGATGGGTGATCGAATCGTGCAGTGAATATTGTTACACAAGCGTTTCACAAACACAATAAGAGGTTTTTGGTTGGTTTTCCTAATTTTAACAACAATAAAAGAGATGCGGGTCGAGAACACCGCTTCGCAACGTGAGGTGGATGCAACGGCCGCGATGCCGTGCTTCGTGAGGCGAATGAGGTGGACTCAGGCGCGAGAGAGTGAGGGTCGCAAACACCTCTTCACAACCGTCGTTAGCTCTTGCCAACACGGAGCAAACACCTTGCGTGCGTGTGTGAGTGAGTGCGCTTGAACGTGGTGAATCACAACCAACCCATGAATAAGAACACAGAAACATTCATTCTCATCAAGTAGATATCACAATATTCATTTAGTGAAAGCTTCACAGGGGTACAATCAAGGAAAGAGGGAAGGAGATAACCGGCGGTGAAGACTAGCGGCCGTTCACGGCCGGAATGGTAGGTTGTCGGGCTACCTCCGGACTCGGGCGGACGATGCTTCCGGCGTAGAGGGCTGTCACAATCTCCCTACGTGCTCCGTCGTCTTCGACTCAAGGTCTCTTCTTCTTCTCACCGGGCGGAAAGCGAAAATGATTGCTTGGAGGCTTGCGGATGATGGAGAACACTCACGGACGATGGAGGATGTCTAGGAATGGACCGAGGAAGCTTCCCCTTGCGTAGGAGATGAAGTAGGGGCGATCCAAGGGGGCGGTCGGTGGCGTGCGGAGCAGAAATCCCGCTCCCGGAATGATGATGCGCCCTAAAATCGCAACAGGCGCTTAAATAGGCGCTGGATTAAACACTGCGCACGATCATTGGCGCACGACCAGTGGTCGTGCGCACTGGAATCCTGCGATCGTGCGCACTGCCTGGACAGAACCTGCACGAGATGAAATCATGAAATACAATGTTCGCACGACCAGTGGCGCACGACCGGTGGTCGTGCGCACTGGAGTTGATGGTCGTGCGCACTGCAGCAAACAGAACTCAGAAATTTAATGGTCAATGCGCACGAGCAGTGGCGCACGACCGATGGTCGTGCGCACTAGAGTCGATGGTCGTGCGCACTGCACCAGACAGAACTCGTGAAAAAGGGTTAAGTGCGCACGATTAGTGGCGCACGACCGGTGGTCGTGCGCACTAGAACAAGTGATCGTGCGCAGTGTTCCTGTGCAGAATTGCACCGGAAACACTTGCACGCCTCCTATTCCAGCACAAACACAGATCTAGCCACCGAAAGTGGCACTTAACAACATGTGAATACTACTAAAGATAATACACACGAAAACACACCAAAGTGGGCCTAAATGTGCACCTAGCATGGGTTATCAAATATAGACTATAATAAGGCTAAAGTGCGTGATATTGACAAAATAACGGCCCGGATGAGTCCATAAATGTATATATGATCAGGACTCATCACACCCCCAGACTTAACTGTTTGCGCGTCCCGAGCAAACGAATCCGGCGGAGCGCGAAAACGATAGTTAACATAGAGAATTACACAAGGGAGTACGGTGCGAAGTAACATACGCATGCGAGTAGAAATTCTAGTAGAAAGAGATTCTAACTATGCTAACTAATTTACGTAAGTATTAAAGCGTAAGTAGAGATTTAATTATACTCAGTTGGTGAATTATGACGAATTTGGCGATCATGCCCGGTATGAAAGCGACGAGACACTGAGGCGGGTGTTGCAAAAGATCGGGGCTTAGGAATAACTCCGCTGAAATCCATCAACGTCGTGAACCATACGCTCGCCCGGTCACACTCTCTCCACGGCGCTAGCAAACTCGCAAATCAAATCAGTAGGACTTATAGGATTAAAACGAGGCTTAGGTTACGGTATGATATTCAAAGTTAAACACGATGGCTGCGCAACCCAAGTGAGCTATCGGAACGCTGCACCCCACAAAACCAAACAACTATGCTCGTGTGACACACCCCCAGACTTATCATGAAAACCAGGTGTGCACACGGCCTACTTCACAAATTCCAACAGATTTTCTGTTTTTAGCTCAGGAGGATTTTTTTCAGGATACTCTTCTTTTTTTTTCTTTTATATATTTTTCTTCTTTCAAGCAACCTCCAGTTGGTTCAAAATCAGCGGATAGACAATATTTTCCCTTCATAACACAATGGTTCCAAACACCACACAAGTTGAAAATTATGAGCACAGTTAAAACATTTTTGGTTGCGGGTGTAGGATAGGTTTCAGGCTTTGGTGGATGAAGAGGAGCTGAACAAAGGATTGGTAGGCACAAATTTGGCTCGCAAAGGTGAATGAAATGGACATGGAATAACAAAGCTCAAACTAGCCAAATGGTGGCCTACGTCATTTTTAACTCAACGAGTAGCTCTCACCCATGCTTCGAGAGTCGCTTGGGGCAAGTTCTTAGCCCACGAGAAAGATAAACCTTCCTCCCGACTCGAGCAACACACGACTAGCAATCGCACACACACAACACCAGGTTATCGTCAATTTCATACAAATTCACCATTTGAGTATACTAAATCTAAATTTACGCAGAAATACTAAATATAAATTAGATGCATAAAGAAAATCTAGTTCTACTCAAATTCTACCATAACATGCGACGTGACTAGTACACTACATGAGTCGACATCGCGCTCCAAATAATAATTCCTATGTTAACAAACTATTTCACATTCCAACCAAACTAATTTAAACGGAACAACACAAAAAGACAAGCACGCACTCAAGTGGGTGAAGTGGTGTGTAAGGAATGCAACAATGATAATGATAATGAAAAATAAAAAGCAACCTTCTAGTATGCAATGCAGCTCGTGCACAGTGGATAATAACAACCGCTCCCCCAGACTTAAGCTAAACACGATATCTAGAAATTTGAAGCTGAAAGAGGGGAGGAAGTGTTACCCAATGCTCAGAAATGAGCATACCAGACGATTGGCGTAAATAATCAAGAATAGTCCGCAGCATCCGCTCCATCGAACACAAAACCTGCAAGCACAAACTCAAAGCAACAAAAGCAGATACAAAAGCTGAACTAAAAGAAGTTAGATAAAAAGAAATACGAAAACAGGAAATCTGGGTTGTCTCCCAGTAGCGCTTTCATTTAACGTCCTTAAGCTGGACCAAATACCTGTATTAACAGTGTTTATAAAGAGTGCAGGAATTAAAAAGAAATACTCAGAAATAGTTCTTCACAGCAAATATAACACACATCAACTAAAAGCGCTCTTATGGTGCGCTTCTCCCGTAGCACGTAGGCGGGAGGTGAAGGCTTTAGGGCCAGCACTGGTATTACCCAATGCTCCCCTAACCTCCGCCACCTTGCCACGGAGAGCAGCAGCACGAGCGTCACGCAGAAGTTTTTCCTTTTTTAGTTTGGTGACAGTTGGAGACTGCCACCGCTGAGAGTTCTCAGATTTTTCTGCCTTAGAATCAGGTGGCGTCACTTCCGGCATCATGGTGACTACCGGATCGGCCCACGAGATGGAGCGCTTACATAGTTTATTACATGATTCATCACACGGAGATAAATAAATATCATCCCTAACTATATTCAAGTCAACGTTTCCCGAACTGTCGTCTTCCTCCATCTCGGAGTCGAACTCTTTCCGGAAGTCGACCTCTTCTTCCTCATCCGATTGGAACTCTTCCATTCCTCCTTCACCTGTTTCTTGAACATGTACCTTTCCTGCACCGCTTAGAAATTCATCAGAAATAACGAGAGGGGGCGGAGTGAATATTTCAGTTGTGGCTTCAGGGCAAGTAGGTTGCTGCACCACATTGGTTAGGGAAATGCATCCCGTAGCAAAATCAAGGGTAGCACCGCTCTCTTTCAAGAACGGCACCCCCAAGATAGGAATGGACTGGTTTTCTTGCGGGCCTAGAACCTGAAAATCAGCTACTACAGTTGTCCCCTCAACCGTTACCTCCACATTCTTTACTTCCCCCTCAGATTGGACAATCGTGCCATTAGCGAGAATCAGCGATTTCCTTTCCTCCGTGTTCATCTCCAGCTGTAACTTCGCAACATCTTGCAGTGCAATAACGTTGCGGGAGGAACCGGAATCGCATAAAGCCTTGGTTTCAACCTTATTGATGGAGCACGAGATTACCAGCTCACTCGGTTTGGCATCTACCGCATCTCCCAGACTTTTCCCTTGATCAATAGGGTTCTTTTCCGTGTTGCTGGGAAGGGTTCCCTGCGAACGCTCGGTTAGCGCTTGAGCCAATTGGCCCAATTGCGTCTCCAAGTTTCGCATAGATGCGGTTTGATTTACCATGTTTGAATTAGCTGCAAGCAGGAATTTCTCCATCATCTCTTCTAAATTACTTTTCTTTTGGGTGGGGGGTGCTTGGTTATAATCCGGGTGCGGCGGCCTCGGTTGGCTCCCGGAGGCGTAAGCATCATTTTGATGCTGCCCCGGTGACCATCGTTGGCCGGGCGTGTTGGGATTCCAAGAGAAGTTTGGATGACTTCTCGCTCCCGGATTATAGGCGTTATTGTAAGGCGCCCCCTTGGGTTGATTTCCTACATAGTTCACAGATTCATTTAAGGTCAAGTGTGCGAAATCACCTGCCATGTGGTTCCCCG
Source organism: Dactylorhiza incarnata (assembly GCA_033032865.1). Classification (NCBI taxonomy): domain Eukaryota; kingdom Viridiplantae; phylum Streptophyta; class Magnoliopsida; order Asparagales; family Orchidaceae; genus Dactylorhiza; species Dactylorhiza incarnata. The sequence goes on along the minus strand of JAWHQI010000124.1, from coordinate 774,317 downwards.
AACATTCATAAGCATGATGGCCTCCGCCTCCACATCCTTCACAAGTAATGATAGCAACAGGCGCAGATGGAGTGGGGAGTGAGTCGACCATGAAAAGACCTCGGCCACTTCTTGGAGCATTTCTCCCTGCAGTCCAGAATGTACTGTGGGAGGCAGTGTCGCGCAGAATTCGAAGGGCTTCTTCAGGAGTGTGGTTCATCAAGGTGCCACCCGCCGCAGCATCGATCATTGCCCTGTAGTTGGGCTCGATCGCGAAGTAGAACAATTCAACCACATTCCATGGTTGGAGCTCGTGGCCAGGGCAACGGCGAAGGAGATCGTTGAGGCGCTCCCATGCTTCAGCAAGGGTCTCTTGGTCAAGTTGGCAAAATGTGGCGATCTCCCGCCGCAAGCTTACAATCTTATCCACAGGGTGGAATTTAGCAAGGAACTTGGATGCGAGGGCATCCCAAGTTGCAGCAGTCCCGGGCGGAATGGAGTGGAGCCACACCTTTGCTTTGTCGCGGAGTGAAAAGGGAAACAGTCTAAGCTTAACCGTGTCGTCAGCAATCCCTGCGTAGCGGAAGGTTCCGCAAATATCAGAAAACTCCGCCAGATGCAGATGCGGATCTTCGCTGGCCAACCCCGAGAACTGAGCATTGTTCCGGATGATGTTTAAGATCGCTGGCTTGATCTCAAACTGATTATTCATAATGTTTGGCCCGAACCCCGGATACACACTCCCAGCAGTTGGAGTGGTGTAGTCCCTCATCGTGCGGGGTCGAGGCCTGACTGCCTCCTGCTCAATCCCAGGCTGATGTTCCCCCACGCCGGGCATTCTCGGATCAACATCATTTGGGTCTACCTGATCACCCATGGCCGCTTGTACACCCGCAGCGCGCCTTCGCGCGCGAGCAGTTCGTTCGATTTCTGGATCAAAAGGTGCGAGTTCACCTGCGACCTGCCTCTGCATGAACTGTCAAAAACAAAAAGAAAAACAGAGAAAATAAAAAACGACTGCTCGTATAACGAAAGTCACAACACAAGACGAAACACGCATGCATTCCCCGGCAACGGCGCCAAAAACTTGATGGCGCAAATCTCACACACCGCTATAGGCGGTAGCTCGACTGCGGCACGAAACGGCAGTGTACCGATCGTTCAAGTAATATAAAACGAGGAGTAATCCCCGAGTATCGAATCTCTCAAGGAACACAGTAAGGTGGAGTTTATTATTGAGGAAAGAATTGAGATTGAAGTCCTGCGAAAGGCGGAATGCGAATGAAAGGGCTTTAGGGGTTTGTGAATACTTAAAATAAATATTACCACTACTCCTATGCAATGCCGCTATGCAAAGCTTCGCTTGGCGGGATGGAGACTAGGCAGGCCTTGAGCGCGCTGCGTCGAAAGGGCGGCTGGACGAGTAGGCAAACGGATCGAACTATGCAGGCCTTGAGCGCGCTGCTTCGTTAGGCGGGATGGAATACGGGCCGCGATGCCACGCTTCGGTAGGCGGATGGGCGAGTGGGCTAGCGGAATGAGGGTCGCAAGCACCTCTTTGATAAGCACGCCACTAGCAATTGCTAGTGCGGCACCGGACACGGTGGTGGGATGGAAAATGGAATGGAGCGCTCCTCAATGACACAAATGAACAAAATAATTTCATAAACATGAAATTAGCAACATTAGGCATGATTCATAGTGTTCATCATCAAGATAAAGAGAATACATCACACATAACCACAAAAATAGAGGAAAAAGGCAAGAGATACGACCGAATCTGGAGTCTCGTAGTAGATTTACGGTAGGAAGCACCGGGTTGTCAATCCGGGTCCTAGCTCGGTCCCAACTGCGTCCGGGGTAGAAGAGGGCTGTCACACCTCCCAATGGACCCGTCTTCTCCAGCGATTTACAATCCAGCCACGTCTATTGCGGAGAACCTCTTCCTTAGCGGTCAAAATGAGTGTAGGACCCCTTCCTTTAAGCCTTTGGATGATGGAGGAGGCCTAGGGGGCGGAAATCCCCGGCAACGGCGCCAAAAACTTGATGCGCGTCGGCAAGTGCACCGGTCGCTGTCAAGTAATAATTGTGGAGAATAAATTCCCCGGATGTCGGTCTCTTGAGGAATGCAGGATGGGTGATCGAATCGTGCAGTGAATATTGTTACACAAGCGTTTCACAAACACAATAAGAGGTTTTTGGTTGGTTTTCCTAATTTTAACAACAATAAAAGAGATGCGGGTCGAGAACACCGCTTCGCAACGTGAGGTGGATGCAACGGCCGCGATGCCGTGCTTCGTGAGGCGAATGAGGTGGACTCAGGCGCGAGAGAGTGAGGGTCGCAAACACCTCTTCACAACCGTCGTTAGCTCTTGCCAACACGGAGCAAACACCTTGCGTGCGTGTGTGAGTGAGTGCGCTTGAACGTGGTGAATCACAACCAACCCATGAATAAGAACACAGAAACATTCATTCTCATCAAGTAGATATCACAATATTCATTTAGTGAAAGCTTCACAGGGGTACAATCAAGGAAAGAGGGAAGGAGATAACCGGCGGTGAAGACTAGCGGCCGTTCACGGCCGGAATGGTAGGTTGTCGGGCTACCTCCGGACTCGGGCGGACGATGCTTCCGGCGTAGAGGGCTGTCACAATCTCCCTACGTGCTCCGTCGTCTTCGACTCAAGGTCTCTTCTTCTTCTCACCGGGCGGAAAGCGAAAATGATTGCTTGGAGGCTTGCGGATGATGGAGAACACTCACGGACGATGGAGGATGTCTAGGAATGGACCGAGGAAGCTTCCCCTTGCGTAGGAGATGAAGTAGGGGCGATCCAAGGGGGCGGTCGGTGGCGTGCGGAGCAGAAATCCCGCTCCCGGAATGATGATGCGCCCTAAAATCGCAACAGGCGCTTAAATAGGCGCTGGATTAAACACTGCGCACGATCATTGGCGCACGACCAGTGGTCGTGCGCACTGGAATCCTGCGATCGTGCGCACTGCCTGGACAGAACCTGCACGAGATGAAATCATGAAATACAATGTTCGCACGACCAGTGGCGCACGACCGGTGGTCGTGCGCACTGGAGTTGATGGTCGTGCGCACTGCAGCAAACAGAACTCAGAAATTTAATGGTCAATGCGCACGAGCAGTGGCGCACGACCGATGGTCGTGCGCACTAGAGTCGATGGTCGTGCGCACTGCACCAGACAGAACTCGTGAAAAAGGGTTAAGTGCGCACGATTAGTGGCGCACGACCGGTGGTCGTGCGCACTAGAACAAGTGATCGTGCGCAGTGTTCCTGTGCAGAATTGCACCGGAAACACTTGCACGCCTCCTATTCCAGCACAAACACAGATCTAGCCACCGAAAGTGGCACTTAACAACATGTGAATACTACTAAAGATAATACACACGAAAACACACCAAAGTGGGCCTAAATGTGCACCTAGCATGGGTTATCAAATATAGACTATAATAAGGCTAAAGTGCGTGATATTGACAAAATAACGGCCCGGATGAGTCCATAAATGTATATATGATCAGGACTCATCAGAGCCTCGTAAACCTCATCTTGTGACGGCTAGGAGTATTTTGAAGTACATCAAATCCACCTCGGATTTGGGTCTCTTCTACGGGAGAGATTCGGTCTTTTCCTTGCACGGGTACATGGATGCTGATTATGGAGGAGATTCAGATGATCAGAGATCGACGTCTGGATATGTCTTTATGACAGGTTCTACAGCTATATCATGGTGCAGCAAGAAGCAGGATTCTGTGTCTGTCTCTACCACGGAAGCGGAGTACAAAGCTTTGGCTTTGGCAGCTCAGGAATCCATATGGCTTAGGAGGCTTGTGGAGGACATTCATAGGGAGGTGCGAGGTGCTACTCTACTACACGGTGACAATGAGAGTGCTCTCAAACTGGTGAACAATCCAGTTTTTCACGCTCGTACGAACACATAGAGATTCATCATCATTTCATTCATGAGAAGGTGTTGGAGGGATCTCTGATTGTGGAGCATGTGCAGAGCAAGGATAATGTTGCTGACATATTTACTAAGCCGTTGTCGAAGGGACCATTTAGTCGGTTGCGAAGTTTGCTTGGGCTGACTTCCGCTTCCCACTTCTAGGGGGAGTGTTAAATTTTTGCAGTGGAAGTGGAATGGTGCTGGGCAGTCTATAGGTTGGAGACTGCAGAGATCGCGCGGTCTGCGCTGGTGCTCTGGCTGGTTTTGTCTCAGGCGATCTGTTCTGGGCGGTCTGATCTGGGTGACCGCTTGTTTCTAGGTGGCTTGCGCGGGTTGTTCTGGCGACTTGTTCTAGTCGGACAGATGTTCAAGTAGGTCTGTCTTCTTGCAGTGACTGGGCAGTCTGACAACTTGTTCTAGTCGGTCTGTGTTACTGAAGAAGTGTTTTTCTTTTGCAATAAAGCTCAGGCGGTATGCTTTGTGAGACCGCTTGCGATCTGATGGGCGATTATTGTATCCCGGTGTGTGCAGTGACAACATCCGTCTCCTCGCCTATAAATACGGGTGTAGGGCCCATCATTAATAATGCGAACTGTAAGGTCCAAAGTTAGCTTGATTGTGCCAGTCTCTTTCTGAGGTCGCGCGGTCTGACTTTTGTCTGACTATTTTCTCTATTCGCAGGTTAGAGACTTACAGTTTGCGGTGAGCATTCTCCCTTCTTCCAGCTTTGAATAAACCAGTTCGACAGCGTTCTGTCTGGGCGAACTGTGTTTAGGTGTTCTTGGACTGTGCAGCAAACTCAGTTGATCAGGTGGTCTTAAGTGATCAGGCGGTCTTGAGTTGTAGTCTGCAGCAGGAAGCAGTTTCTTTGTTAAGTGTTCGCAGGGAGCTTCAATGATCGTGCGACCTCTTGGTCTAGCGGTCGGAAGTGCTAGCAAGTTATCTTTTAGCAGTTGAATAAAGCAGCAGGTCGAGCGGTCTGTGGTTGCGGTCTGACAGGCGCGGTCTCAGGAGTTAACCGCACGGCTTGTCTGTTCTTGCGGTCTGGCGGTCTTAGCTTGTGAAGTCGCCGACAGCTTGTTTTCCTTTATGTTTTGTGCTTCTCTCCTCCGAGATTCTTATGAATCATGTCTCGCCATGTATACCACAAATTGTACAGAGATAGTTAATACCAAAGCTATATTCGGTCTTCCCATTGTCATTGATTGTCACGCTTGTGGATTGTTGTGAAGTGTTCCGCATTTGTACTTCATCTCCGGACCTCAAGTTTTTTAACAACCATAATCAACTCCTCCACCCCCCCCCCTTCTTGGGTCTCCCCCTCTTCTCCTTCCTCACCTGATTGCCTCGCCCCGGGCCTCTCTCCGACCCCTCCCTATGCATGATCTTCCTCTTCTTCCACTCCAAGCCCTGCCCACTCTCCCATCTTCTTGTAACACTCCTCCGCCTCGGCCATCCAAGAGATAGTATTCACGGCAGTCACATAGCACTGCCTCGCCATCTTAGGGTCCCCCCTCACTCGGACCTAACCCCCCCCCCCCCTATGCTGAACTTGAGACATTAGTGGAAAGTGGAGGGGACACACCGAAATGAGCTAATGAGGGGTCGCCCAAAGATGGCGTTTTAGCTGCTGGGGGCGTCCACTATGACGAAACGACAATTCCTGGACTGCCCTCCAAGGACTACATGGAGTGCCACTCCCCCTTTACCTCCTTCCTCTCCCCCGAGAACCCAAGCAATGGGCCGTCTGAGGCCAACACCCTCCTGGCCTCCATCTTCATTTCGTCAAACGCCTTCTTGAAGATGACGTTGACCGAGCTCCCGTTGTCCACAAGGATGCGATAGACTGTGAAGTTCTCAATGGCTTTCTAGATGACCAGCACATCGCAGAATGGGTCTTCGTGACCTGGCATGTCCTTTTGAGAAAAGGTAACCTTCTCCGCTAGGGGAGGGGCTTGGGATGTCGAAGCCACGCTCCTACGGTACATGGCATGGAGACTTGTTAAAAAAAACTTGAGGTCCAGAGTGGAAGTAGAAAATCGGAATACTTCACAAACATCCACAAGTGTGACAATCAATGACAATGGGAAGACCTAATATAGCTTTGATATTAACTATCTCTTTACAATTCGAGGTATACATGGCGAGACATGATTCATAAGAATCACGGAGGAGAGAAGCACAAAACACAAAGGAAAAGAAGCTGTCGGCGACTTCACAAGCTGAGACCGCCAGACCGCACGAACAGAAAAGCCGCGCGGTTAACTCCTGAGACCGCGCCTTTCAGACCGCAACCACAGACCGCTTGACCTGCTGCTTTATTCAACTGCTGAAAAGATAACCTGTTCGCACTTCAAACCGCTAGACCAAGAGGTCACCCGATCACAGAAGCTACCCGCGAACACTGAACAAAGAAACTTCTTCCTGTTGTAGAGCGCAACTCAATACCTCCTTATCACTTAAGATCGCCTGATCAACTGATTTCGCTGCATAGTCCAAGAACACCTAAACACAGTTCGCCCAGACAGACTGTTGCCGAACTGGTTTATTCAAAGCTGGAAGAAAGGAGAAAGCTGACCGCGAGCTGCTAGTCGCTAACCTGCGAACACACAAACCGGTCAGACAAAAACTCAAACCGCGCGACCTCAGAATGAGACATGCACAAACAAGCCAACTTTGGTTCTTACAGTTCTCGTTATTAATAACGGGCCCTGCACCCCTATTTATAGGCGAGGAGACGGATGTCGTCACCGCACACATCGGGATACAATAACCGCCCATAAGATCGCAAGCGGTCTAACAAAGCAGACTACCCGGTCATAACAAGGAGGAAGACCTCCTTGAACATCTGGCCGACTTGAACAAGTCGCCAGATAGCCTGCGCAAGCCGCCCGATTACCAGCGGTCTCCCTGATCAGACCACTCAGAACAGATCGCCTGAGACAAACCGACCAGAGCACCAACACAGACCACGCGGTCTCAGCGGTCTCCAATCTCTAGACCGCCCAGCACCATTCCACTTCCACATCAAAAATTTAACAAGGATCGACTTTCGGGTCGCCTCAATCCCTACACCCCCATGGATCACCCTGATCCCACCTCGGGTTCCCACATCATCCCAGTCCTCACACCTCTCATCCTCATCCTCCTGGGGTAGGACCTCGTCTATCCTCACCGGTCGCTGCTGCGGCTGCGGTGCTAGGACCCTTTCCCCTCACTTTCCAGGAACTCTGGGCAGGTGGTCGTCGCGTGACCCTCCTCCTGGTGGAAGTCACAGTATGGCAACGCCACCCCCCTCTCCTCACCTCCTTCTCCTCTATTCCTTCTCCTGGGATCGGCTCCCCCGACTCCCGCCCCTCTTCCTCTCCCTGCTCTCCCTCGACCTATCTCCATTGCCTGCTGAGGTGGGGGAGGAGGTGGCCTCGGGCCTTGCCTCCACCCCAGCTGGTGAGGTCTTCCTTGCCGCCCTGGAAGTTGCCTCCTCCTTGGGGGAAACCCCTTCCTAGGCCATGCATCCCCCCTCCTTGCTGCATCCACCCCAACTCCGGGGCTCTCACTTCTTCTCTCCTTCTCGCTTTTTGTTGCCTAACTTCCGGCTCGCTCAGTCGTGCTAGCCTCTTCATGAACTCGGGGTTTGCTGCCTCCCCATCTACTCTTCTGTTGCTCGGTCCATCAACTCCTCATAGGACAAAGGATCCATCCTCTTGAGATCCATCTTAAAAAACCCCTCCCGCAGCCCCACTGTGAAGGCGAGCTGGAGAGTGTACCCTGGTACCTCCTGGATGAGGAGAATCTCCTCCTGGAACCGCTCCAGATAGCGGGCCAGCGACTCCCCCGACCTTTGCTTGATATTGAAGAGTGCCTCTGTAACACCCCCATCCGTTCAGGAACATATAGCAGAAGGTCCGGTCCGGCCCCACGCCATATACTACTAAACAAACGGAAGCGTCACTAAAATGAAATCGAACAACACTATACACGAAGCCTAACTCAGAGCATTCTATGCGGAAGAAAAAGAGACAAGATGAAAACCCCAAAACCCGAACCCGGGTATGTCCACTTCTATTAAATAGGAATAAAATGTTTACAATTTAAGATTAGGCACGACGGCCTTACAAATTACCAACATCGGCGCGCAGGCCGGCCATACATGAAAAGCAAAAAGGGAACATCAAAAGACCTTCGAGGGCCGCAGCAGCACCAGGGCTTCAGCCCGCTAATAGCCCGCTATGCTCCGCTCGGTCCAGCACCTGTACATCAAGCCCACCAAAAACAGTGGCAAAACAGGCAACGGTCAGCTAAAGCTGACCAATTATAACGACCCCACCCCTTCGAGGGGGTGGCGGTTCTAAGCATCCCTGCAAGACAACTCAGCAACATATATATATATAAGAGTGCGACTAGCAAAGCCCACAATAAAACATACATATGCAATCAACACAAACATGGGAATGGCCTCCACGTCTCGTGCTCTCAGGCACTCTTTGGTGTACTCCGCCTTCCACCACCACCCTCCCCAGATGGTTTTGCCCTTCGAGGCTAAAGTCGGTGGCCCGAATACCAGGGCACCCCCGTGCTTTAAATTGTGAACATAGCGTAGTCCGAAGACTCTCTCCCAACGCCTCCCTACAACTCCCAGAGACTTACTGTTCGGGTGCTGCGATGGTGCGGTTTCAGGTTCGCCAATGCCCGTTGTTCACACTCTCGTGGTACAACCTGAAGAGCGGGTATGGCGTTCCCTCAGCCCAGGTATTCTCATTCAGCCGGCTCCACAGGCCGCTAAGTCATCCACCAGTACACCCTTACGGGTCGGGCACACAAGCCTAAGGTCCTCTCAACAGGTGGGCTCAATAATCCACCAGAACTCAGTCTGGGAAGCTGTCGCCTGGCGACAGTCAGTGTCGCCAGCGACAGTGCACATAAATCCCATCTTGGCTTCCAGCTGTGGGTGCTTCCCGGGGTACACCCCCAGGCATTGATGCACATGCAGTAGCACTCCCACTGCCTCAGGACGCACAAAATCACCAGACCCAAGTCTGAGAGCTGTCTCCCGGCGATATCCAATATCGCCTGGCGACAGTGGACAGGATTCCTCTTCTGCCTCTAACTTCGGGTGCTCCCCGGGGCACACCCCCGGGCGTTGCTGCGCATGCAGTAGCACTCTCTAGTCCTACGTAGCAGGATATCAACACGGGGTTTTTCCCCGGCACGCACAACATCAAAAAGCAACACCAATCCGGACGAACCGTCTCGGATGGGCTTCACACAGCGCGCCTACGTCCGTTCCACGCACGGACTCTATATGAATGCAAGTTTTGACGGGGATAGCACGAATCGACCCGTCGGAGGCCACGACCTCACCCTTTTGGGTAGGGGCCTCAAGAATGCAAAGGATGGACTAGAACATGTCCGATTAGGGTTAGGGAAGATCGTTACCCTGTGGCGTCGCTTCTGGACCATGGCTTGATTTTTGGTACGGATGCAAAGGAGCGCCTTGCCCTCCTCCACGCGTAGCCACGAACGTTGAAGGGATCCGAGGAGTGTAGCTCCACCATACCAAAGCTCCAAGCTAGGGTTTCCTATTCCTCCTTCTTCTCCAAGCTCCTCTCTCTCTCTCTCCAAATAAAGCCTTAAAGAATAATGGAAAAGAGAGGGATTTTCGGATTTCTAAGCAGCCACTGAACTCCCCTGTCCAAATCCAGCCCCCAAAGTCCATGGGCAATTAATGCCCAGCATTTCGGGCACAAAGTCCAAGTTGGAGCTGTCGCCCGGCGACAGCCACTGTCGCCTGGCGACAGCGGTAAGGAACCGACATTGACCAGTCAACGCCGCCCGACAGCTCACGGCAGAACCTTCTCAACAAGACGCTGTCGCCTGGGCGACAGTCACTGTCGCCGGCGACAGCACAGGTTTCCAGAAATGCTATTTTCTGAATTGGGGTCTTACAACCCTCCCCTCCTTATAAAAATTTCGACCCGAAATTTGTAACAACATGCACATATATATATATATATCCACAAAATGCCTTTACACAAGGGGGGAAAAAGATAATAAGGTAAACGTCACCGAAACAGCTCGGGGAACTCCTCCATCATGGTCTGCTCGCGCTCCCAAGAGAGCTCCTCGCGACCGCAGTTGTCCCAACGGACCTTTACCATACGGATCGCCCTGTTCCGCAACTGACGTACCTCAGCATCCTCGATGCTAACGGGCCTGACCGCAGTCTTAAGCCCACTATCCACGGGCACCTGATCCGCCGCGACCACCTGCGTAGGCTCTTGCACTGCCTTCCGCAGTACGGAGATGTGGAATACATCGTGTAGCCCGCTCAGTTCCGCCGATAATGCAAGCCTATAAGCCGCCTCGCCGACGCGCTCGATGATCTCAAACGGTCCAAGGTATCGCGGACTCAGCTTTTTCAAGCGCCGAATCCTGGACACACCCTTGAACGGCCTGATCTTCAAGTAAACCCAATCGCCGACGGCGAACTGGACGTCGCGGTGCTTCGCATTATAGTACTTCGCCTGTCTATCCTGCGCAACCAATAGCCTCTCCCGGATCATACGTACCGTCGAAGTCGCCTCTTCGACGTCTTTCCTCTTGAAGAGTTTGGTCTCGCCCGTTTCCGCCCAAGCCAAGGGAGTGCGGCACTTCCTGCCATAGAGGGCCTCGAAAGGCGCCATCTGAATACTCGCCTGAAAGCTGTTGTTGTACGCGAACTCAACAAGGAAGAGGTGATCTTCCCACCCCTTGCCAAAATCCAGGACGCACATCCGAAGCATGTATTCCATCGTCCTGTTGGTACGCTAAGTTTGGCCATCCGTCTGAGGATGAAAGGTCGTGCTAAACTGCAGCTTCGTACCCAATAGACGGTTGACTAGCCTCCAGTCGCTCGAAGTAAAGCGCCCATCACGATCACTGACGATGCTACGGGGCACACCGTGCAATCGTACTATAGTATCAACGTACAACTTTGCCAACTTCTCCACCGAGTCATCCATCCGGTTGGGGATAAAGTGCGCCACCTTCGTCAGCCGGTCTACAACTACCCAGATGGCATCGTTCCCGCGCTGCGATCTCGGCAGCCCATGCACAAAATCCATGGAAATGTCGTCGAATTTCCACTCCGGAACCGGTAAAGACTTCAAAAACCCTCCGGGCTTCTGACATTCCGCCTTCACGAGGGCACAAGTGTAGCACTTGGCCACGTAGTGAGCGATGTCTCTCTTCATACCCGGCCACCAGAAAAGGACCTTCATGTCCTTATACATCTTCGTGCTCCCCGGATGAACTGAATATCTGGTACGATGCGCCTCGTACATCAACTCATCGCGCAGCTCACCCGCCTTGGGGACGCACAAACGGTCGCCCCTCCACAGCAACCCGTCAAGCATCTGAAACTGGGCATCCGGCCCAGCCCCAGCATCCTCCGCGTAGCGCTTTAAACTCGGATCGAGTTCTAAAGCCTGGCAGACTCTATCTGCAAGGTCGTTCTGCACCTCAGTCCAGCTCAAACAAGCATCGACACTGCCTCGCTTCTCCACGCAAGAAATATCCAAGGCCTCCAGGTCACGTATCAGGTGCTCATCATGCATCTGAATCCAGTTGGCCTGCGCTGGGGCCCTGTGACTGAGTGCATCTGCGACAACATTGCCCTTCCCAGGGGTGTAGTGGATCTCAAATGTGTAGTCCCCCAGGAACTCCATCCACCGCTGCTGCCGCATATTTAGCTCCTTCTGTGACATGAGGTACTTCAAGCTCTTATGGTCCGTGAAGATGTCGATCTTCAGGCCATACACGTAATGCCGCCAAAGCTTCAGGGAAAAAATCACGGCCGCCAACTCCAAGTCGTGGACCGGATAATTCCGCTCGTGCACCTTCAGCTGGCGAGAGCCATACGCTATCACCTGGCCATGCTGCTGCAGAACGCAGCCAAGGCCGCTCCCTGAAGCGTCGGTAAGCCGTGGTAAGCCGCCGCTTCAACTCCTCGAAAGCCTGCGCACACGCAGGCGTCCAGATAAACTCATGCATCTTCCGTGTCAGTGTCGTAAGAGGCAGCGCGATCCGTGAGAAGTTCTCCATGAAGCGCCTGTAGTAGCCGGCCAGCCCGAGGAAGCTACGGACCTCCACTACTGAAGAAAGAACAGGTCACTCCCTGATAGCCGCAACCTTCACCGGATCAACCGCCACACCCTCTCCGCTGACCACATGGCCCAAGAATGCCACGGAAGGTAGCCAGAACTCGCACTTCGAGAACTTGGCATACAGCTGGTTCCTCCTCAGAACCCCCAGGACTACTCGCAGGTGATCACCGTGCTCCTCCTCGGACTGAGAGTAGACTAGTATGTCATCAAGGAAGACGACTACGAACCGGTCGAGGTACTCTCGGAAAGTCCGGTGCATCAAGTCCATAAACACCGAAGGCACATTGGACAGCCCAAACGGCATCACGGTGAACTCATACTGCCCGTACCTGGTACTAAAGGCAGTCTTTGGGATATCGCACTCCCTGATCCGCACCTGATAATAGCCGGACTTCAAGTCCAGCTTCGAGTATACTGTCGAACCAACGAGCTGGTCGAACAAGTCGTCTATCCTCGGAAGAGGATACTTGTTCTTCTCCGTCAGCTTGTTCAGCTCCCGATAGTCGATACAAAGCCGCAGGCTACCGTCCTTCTTTTTGACAAAGAGGACCGGTGCACTCCAAGGTGAAGAACTCGGACGCACATAGCCCTGCTCAAGCAGCTCCTGCAGCTGCAGCTTTAACTCCGCTAACTCCTTCGGCGCCATACGATACGGCGAGCGGGCCACAAGCTTAGCGCCTGGCACCAACTCAATCGTGAAATCTATCTCCCGCTGCGGGGGAGCACCGGGGAGCTCGCTCGGGAACACATCAGGAAACTCTGACACTATCGGAACATCCACAAGGTTGGGCCTCGGCGCTGAAGCCTCCACTAGAGCAAAGAATAACTCTGCTCCCTGACGCACTGCCTTGGACACCTGGAGAGCAGACATCAGCATCTTGCTCGACCCACGCATGCCCGCGAAGAACGTCCTTCGATCGGCACTCCGCCCAAACCTCACCTCCTTTGTGGTGCAATCGATGCATGCACGCTGTTCCGACAGCCAATCCATACCGAAGATTACATCGAACTCCACCAGGGGGAGTAGCGATGCTCTCAGGTCATACTCTTGACTTCCAACTAGAACCTTCACGTAGCAACTCCTCTCCACCCGCATCGAATATCCATTCGGCAGTAGGACATCCAGTCCATCTGCTGAAGCAATCGACGGCGCACCAATACGTTGGACAAAGTCCGACGAAAAGAAGGAGTGCGAAGCTCCAGTATCGAAAAGCGCCCTTGCAGGAACGCCTAAAACATGCACGTAGCCTACGCCGCCAAACATGATTAGCATGAATAGTAAAACAGGTATATAAAACAGTAAGAACTGAATCTTAAATGTACCTGTCACAACGTCCTTGGCTTTGATAGCCTCTTGCTGTCCAAGGTTGAAGACCCTGGGCTGCGGGGGAGCCATACGGGAGGCAGTAGACTCAGCTGCCTTCCCTTTTTCAGAATAAGGTGGCCCAGGCTTCTTCTCTGGCCTTGGAAGCCCGCTGCGGCATTTCCGAGAGTAATGGCCAGGCTTGCCACAAGTGAAGCAAGTAAGAGGGCCACGTCCAGACGACGCGCCCGAAGCAGAAGGAGCTGGCCCAGAGAACCGAGCCTTCTTCCAACGACTCAACTTCCGCAGCTTTGTCCCACTCGGCGACTTGCCCTCCGGCACTGCCTCGACCACAACCGCTTTGCCCTTCTCGCTGAGCATGTCCCACTCAAGCGCTCGGGCTGAACCAACAAGGGTCATGAAACCCTGCGTCAGCGGCCCTGTCAGAAGGTGCCGCAACTCAACATGCAAGCCCCCGTAAAACCTGTTCACCCTCCTCTCCTCATCATCGAAAGAGCTTCCAGCATAATGCCCGAGGCGGGTGAACTCATATAGATAGTCATCAACCAGTCTATCTCCCTGCGTAAGAGCCAGAAACTGGTTCTCCATTGCGATCTGCTGCGCCTGGGGCACATACCTTGCCAGGAAGATTCCTGAAAACTCTTCCATCGGCACATCAACCAGCCGCCTTCCCGCGAACTGGCGCTTCTCAACCTGATCCCACCATCGCCTGGCTTCATTCGCCAACATGAACGTATCAAATGTCACCTTCTGTGCCTCATCCGACTGTGTCGCCGTCAGAATTCGCTCGATATGCGACAACCAGTCCTCGGCCTCAGCTGGGGATTCAACCCCGGTAAACGGAGGAGGTCAGAATCCCATGAAATGCTTCAGCTGTTGCTCAGGAGCACGCCTCACGAGGACTTGCTCCACTCTTAGTGGCTCTGGGGCCACTTCCTACACCGGTTGTTGGCCTTGCCTTCCAGGCTGGGCATTTAACGCAGCTAGGATGGCCTCTGTGACTTGCCGAACCAACTCAGCAGACGGAGGTGTAGGAGCCTCAGCAGACCCACTACTCTCATTCACGTCACGGGGACGCGACGGTCCCGCAGCACTTCGAGTGCCCTGCACAAGTGCATCACACAGTTAGGCGACAGCACAGTCGCAACTAACAACAAAAGGAACACTCAGGTTCCGAAATCATGCAAATTTTGTTGGTTTGTTGTTACATTTTATTCCTAAGTGGACATTTTTGGGTTTATAGTATGTCTCAACGGTGACGCACACACGTGCTCACCACCCCTTAAAAGAATTCGCCCGCGAATTCATTAGAAGGATACGGAACCCTAGAAGTTGATACCAATTTGTAACACCCCCATCCGTTCAGGAACATATAGCAGAAGGTCCGGCCGGGCCCCACGCCATATACTACTAAACAAACGGAAGCGTCACTAAAATGAAATCGAACAACACTATATACGAAGCCTAACTCAGAGCATTCTATGCGGAAGAAAAAGAGACAAGATGAAAACCCCAAAACCCGAACCCGGGTATGTCCACTTCTATTAAATAGGAATAAAATGTTTACAACTTAAGATTAGGCACGACGGCCTTACAAATTACCAACATCGGCGCGCAGGCCGGCCATACATGAAAAGCAAAAAGGGAACATCAAAAGGCCTTCGAGGGCCGCAACAGCACCAGGGCTTCAGCCCGCTAATAGCCCGCTATGCTCCGCTCGGTCCAGCACCTGTACATCAAGCCCACCAAAAACAGTGGCAAAACAGGCAACGGTCAGCTAAAGCTGACCAATTATAACGACCCCACCCCTTCGAGGGGGTGGCGGTTCTAAGCATCCCTGCAAGACAACTCAGCAGCATATATATATAAGAGTGCGACTAGCAAAGCCCACAACAAAACATACATATGCAATCAACACAAACATGGGAATGGCCTCCACGTCTCGTGCTCTCAGGCACTCTTTGGTGTACTCCGCCTTCCACCACCACCCTCCCCGGATGGTTTCGCCCTTCGAGGCTAAAGTCGGTGGCCCGAATACCAGGGCACCCCCGTGCTTTAAATTGTGAACATAGCGTAGTCCGAAGACTCTCTCCCAACGCCTCCCTACAACTCCCAGAGACTTACTGTTCGGGTGCTGCGATGGTGCGGTTTCAGGTTCGCCAATGCCCGTTGTTCACACTCTCGTGGTACAACCCGAAGAGCGGGTATGGCGTTCCCTCAGCCCAGGTATTCTCATTCAGCCGGCTCCACAGGCCGCTAAGTCATCCACCAGGACACCCTTACGGGTCGGGCACACAAGACTCAGGTCCTCTCAACAGGTGGGCTCAACAATCCACCAGAACTAAGTCTGGGAAGCTGTCGCCTGGCGACAGTCAGTGTCGCCAGCGATAGTGCACATAAATCCCATCTTCGCTTCCAGCTGTGGGTGCTTCCCGGGGCACACCCCCAGGCATTGATGCACATGCAGTAGCACTCCCACTGCCTCGGGATGCACAAAATCACCAGACCCAAGTCTGAGAGCTGTCGCCAGGCGATATCCAATATCGCCTGGCGATAGTGGACAGGATTCCTCTTCTGCCTCTAACTTCGGGTGCTCCCCGGGGCACACCCCCGGGCGTTGCTGCGCATGCAGTAGCACTCTCTAGTCCTACGTAGCAGGATATCAACACGGGGTTTTTCCCCGGCACGCACAACATCAAAAAGCAACACCAATCCGGACGAACCGTCTCGGATGGGCTTCACACAGCGCGCCTACGTCCGTTCCACGCACAGACTCTATATGAATGCAAGTTTTGACGGGGATAGCACGAATCGACCCGTCGGAGGCCACGACCTCACCCTTTTGGGTAGGGGCCTCAAGAATGCAAAGGATGGACTAGAACATGTCTGATTAGGGTTAGGGAAGATCGTTACCCTATGGCGTCGCTTCTGGACCATGGCTTGATTTTTTGTACGGATGCAAAGGAGCGCCTTGCCCTCCTCCACGCGTAGCCACGAACGTTGAAGGGATCCGAGGAGTGTAGCTCCACCAAACCCAAGCTCCAAGCTAGGGTTTCCTATTCCTCCTTCTTCTCCAAGCTCCTCTCTCTCTCTCTCTCCAAATAAAGCCTTAAAGAATAATGGAAAAGAGAGGGATTTTTGGATTTCTAAGCAGCCACTGAACTCCCCTGTCCAAATCCAGCCCCCAAAGCCCATGGGCAATTAATGCCCAGCATTTTGGGCACAAAGTCCAAGTTGGAGCTGTCGCCCGGCGACAGCCACTATCACCTGGCGACAGCTGTAAGGAACCGACATTGACCAGTCAACGCCGCCCGACAGCTCATGGCAGAACCTTCTCAACAAGACGTTGTCGCCTGGGCGACAGTCACTGTCGCCGGCGACAGCACATGTTTCCAGAAATGCTATTTTCTGAATTGGGGTCTTACAGCCTCAGTGTCCTTCTTTCTCTTCTTCGAGGTGGAGAAGCGCAGCAGGAAGCCGCGACGCAAATCTTCGAAAGCATAGATCGATCCCAAGGGCAGTTGGTGGAACCAGTCCCGCGTCTTCTCCTTCATAGTGGTGGTGAAGAGTAGGCACTTGAAAGCATCCGACATAGGTCTAATGGAGACCATATCCTCAAACCACTGCAGGTGCTGAGTGGGGTCATCCTTGCTGGTATACAACATCATGGCCAGCTTCCTAAACCCTTTGGGAAGTGTTGCCGAGAGCACCAACTTGCAGAATGGGCTTCCCCCACTCACTCTCCTGAACTGATCCACTCGCCCTGCAAAATCCCTTAGCGACCAAGCTCCCGCTGACCTCGGGCTCGCCGAGTGGCCGCTCGCCGGATCCCACTGGCCGGAACCTGATGCACAAATCTCGCACACCGCTATAGGCGGTAGCTAGACTGCGGCACGAAACGGCAGTGTACCGATCGTTCAAGTAATATAAAATGGGAATGAATCCCCAAATATAGATCTCGGAAGGAACACAGTAAGGTGGAGTTAACTACTGAGGAGGACTTGTGATGCAGGCTTGGGCTCTCCCAACAATTGTGTCGGAACCGCATCCGCTACCCTCTCAACGATTTAACTAAAACGCAGCACCAAGACTAAATGCAGCACACGTACAAATTTTCTTATCAATTTTATGCCAACGAAACGGTAGCCACTCCGCGTCGAGACCGAACCGTCGGTGATAAACCGAGATCCGGTCAAGCTAAATGGACGAATATTCGCGTCCGATCGAGCTATGCGTCGTACCAAAAGAGTCTACCGAAAATATCGATCGGAAATGGTAGAACTCTCCCAACAAAAGGTCGAGGTTCGCCAAGCCTCTTTCGAAGATAAAAGCAACGATGATGCACGTAAATCTTAAGAAAAATAGCCGCGATAAAATTCCAAAGTTTCGAAGATCACACCACGAGTTTGCCATAAGAAATTAATAAGAAATCACAAATCTCTCACAAGTAGAAATATCGTTACCCCGCTTGAGTTGGGATTATCCTCAAGCATGCACTAGCCCGGCTCGTTCTTCACGGCTCCACCGGAATGCACGTCGGATGGAGAGAACCTTGATCGCCTTCTTTACGTCACGCCGGAGCACGGGTGGCCGGCCAAGTAGAGGTTGGTGGTCGGCACAAGATGGGGTGGTGGCCGCCGGGTATGGTGCTGTTCGGGCCGGCGGTAGATGAGGGGGCCGACTGTACGTTGTCAACATAGGTCTTCACCATAAGGGGCACTAAACAACGCTTAGAGACCGCTATAGACGTTTTGTTTACCCACGCTATCTTATACGGATTAGGGTGCGGCTCAGTGACTAAATTCATTCGTGTGACGGCATTCTCCGAAATGACATTCATGCAGCTGCCACTATCTATAATCAGCTTGCACCACTTATCACCGCTTTTAAAATTTAACGCAAAAATGTTGGTCCGATTGTACTCCTCCGACGCACGTGGTGTGGCCAGAATACATCTCATGACCATCAAATTGCTATCATCTTCTAAGTCACTCGGCACTCCTTCCTCCCCGGAATCTTCGTCGGCCTCATATACGATATCGGCGGGTTCATCGGTAGTATCTAGCAGAGCTAGAGGTCGTGGTTTAGTGGGGCACTCACTAGCGTAGTGCCCTTGAATCCCACAAGTAAAGCAAGTAGCATTGGTTTTACTAATTCGGCCCACCGGTACTCTCTCACCAGTCGGGTTTCGTGCATTCCTAGCCGTAATGACCACAGAATTTGAATCCGTGGACCGGAACGTGCCCTTATCCTTAAGAGTGGATGTAGGTGGGGGTCCTAAGATGGACTTGCCTTTTTGAAAAGTATGGGTTTTAGATTTGTGAGCAAGGTGCCGCTCAATATCCAACGCAGCGTTGTAGGTAGTGCTTAAATCAGTGTGCCCGTAGCGGAGGAGTTTTCCTTGGATATTAGGGTTTAGCCCTTTACGGAATCGTGAAAGGGTGATCTCGGGCATTTCTCTAACGTCGCACCTAACCATCATGTCCTTCAAAAGGCCCATGTACTCAGCTACCGATCTATTTCCTTGCCTTAAGGACGCCAACTCATCAAACATTTGGGTTCGATGGTAGGTTGGAACGTATTGAGTAGTCAGAATGGCCTTCATTTCAGCCCACCCGACGGGTGCCCCTCCTTCCTCCGCGGCTAATCATTCGAGCGACGCGCACCTTATCCCCATCGTTCAGATTGTGCCACTGAAAGTAGCATTCAATCTCAGTGATCCAATCTAAGAAGACTTGAGGGTCACCTAACCCATCATATGAGGGCGGTTTAATCCGCACGACTCGAGTAATATCAAACTCATACGGTGCTCGTGGGGCTTGCTCAGGATTCGGGTTATTAGGGTTATGAGGGTTATGAGGGATATTTCCCTCCTCGCGTGGGCGGGCTGTAGTATTTTGAGGCGCCCGTTGGGCTAACCTTATCTCATGCAGCGTCTCCCGGATATCCGTCATCTGATCGTTAAACTCCTGGCGGAGTTCATCAATCGGTGTCGGATCGTGACCCGTGCCCCGCCCGTCCGACATTTGAGAGGAGGACGTGGGATACTTCGTACCTTGTCTCGTACGCATACACACTCAAGTGCGTGGTAGTGTAGTACACTCAAACAGAAATTTGACCTGATAATTTGATAAAAGATTTTTTTTTTGTTTTGAAAATAAGGAGAATAAAAAAACAAAAAAGATTTGGAAATTTCAAGATTTCAAAAAGAAAATTTCAGATTTTGGCTATGACTTTGTTACGAAACGTGCACAACCAAGTGAGGTCGACGTACAGCGACAAAGCAGAAAGGATGGTGTCGATTGAGAAATCAACACAACCTCGCTTTGATACCAAATTGATGCAGGCTTGGGCTCTCCCAACAATCGTGTCGGAACCGCATCCGCTACCCTCTCAACGATTTAACTAAAACGCAGCACCAAGACTAAACGCAGCACACGTACAAGTTTTCTTATCAATTTTATGCCAACGAAATGGTAGCCACTCCGCGTCGAGACCGAACCGTCGGTGATAAACCGAGATCCGGTCAAGCTAAATGGACGAATATTCACGTCCGATCGAGCTATGCGTTGTACCAAAAGAGTCTACCAAAAATATCGATCGGAAATGGTAGAACTCTCCCAACAAAAGGTCGAGGTTCGCCAAGCCTCTTTCGAAGATAAAAGCAACGATGATGCACGTAAATCTTAAGAAAAATAGTCGCGATAAAATTCCAAAGTTTCGAAGATCACACCACGAGTTTGCCACAAGAAATTAACAAGAAATCACAAATCTCTCACAAGTAGAAATATCGTTACCCCGCTTGAGTTGGGATTATCCTCAAGCATGCACTAGCCCGGCTCGTTCTTCACGGCTCCACCGGAATGCAGGTCGGATGGAGAGAACCTTGATCGCCTTCTTTACGTCACGCCGGAGCACGGGTGGCCGGCCAAGTAGAGGATGGTGGTCGGCACAAGATGGGGTGGTGGCCGCCGGGTATGGTGCTGTTCGGGCCGGCAGTAGATGAGGGGGCCGACTGTGTTGAAACGGAGAGGGGTCAGGTATGGGCTGCTCGGACTGATGACGGGAGAGGGTGGCCGGCGGTGTTGAAGAGAGGAGATGGTCGGGAATAGGGCTGCTCGGCTAGAAGGGGGAAGAAGATGCAGAACGTGGAAGAGGGGAGAAGAGTTGGCGGCTAAGAGATGAGATGGAGGCTGGCCGAAATTCTTAGAGAGGAAATTTTAGGGTTGAGTTTTTTTTTGTTCATCCGATTGATAATTCCTCCATACAATCATGCCTATTTATAGGCTTACATACCTAACATTGGCTATATGAAGCCCAAAATGAAAAAATAAAACAAAGCACATAAAAATTGTTTTAAGCATAAAACATAAGTTTGAAACTAGTTAAATAATAAATATAATATGATAATTATATTTATCATTTAATTATTATTGCGCCGCGGACGGAAGTTGTAGCGGAGTTGGCGCTCATCATGACGAAAGTCCTTGGTCGGGGTGGCGCCGTCATCCATAAGAGTGGCGTCACCATTGTCTTCGTGTTGCGGGCCAACATCCGTAAGCGTGGCGGCACCAAGGTCTTCAAGTTGTGGGCCGTCGACGCCATCAATCGATGGCGTCAACGGCCCACAACTTGAAGACCTTGGTGCCGCCACGCTTACGGATGATGGCCCGCAACACGAAGACAATGGTGACGCCACGCTTATGGATGACGGCGCCACCCCGACCAAGGACTTTCGTCATGATGAGCGCCAACGCCGCTACAACTTCCATCCGCGGCGCAATAATAATTAAATGATAAATATAATTATCATATTATATTTATTATTTAACTAGTTTCAAACTTATGTTTTATGCTTAAAACAATTTTTATGTGCTTTGTTTTATTTTTTCATTTTGGGCTTCATATAGCCAATGTTAGGTATGTAAGCTTATAAATAGGCATGATTGTATGGAGGAATTATCAATCGGATGAACAAAAAAAAACTCAACCCTAAAATTTCCTCTCTAAGAATTTCGGCCAGCCTCCATCTCATCTCTTAGCCGCCAACTCTTCTCCCCTCTTCCACGTTCTGCATCTTCTTCCCTCTTCTAGCCGAGCAACCCTATTCCCGACCATCTCCTCTCTTCAACACCGCCGGCCACCCTCTCCCGTCATCAGTCCGAGCATCCCATACCCGACCCCCTCTCCGTTTCAACACAGTCGGCCCCCTCATCTACTGCCGGCCCGAACAGCACCATACCCGGCGGCCACCACCCCATCTTGTGCCGACCACCATCCTCTACTTGGCCGGCCACCCGTGCTCCGGCGTGACGTAAAGAAGGAGATCAAGGTTCTCTCCATCTGACATGCATTCCGGTGGAGCCGTGAAGAACGAGCCGGGCTAGTGCATGCTTGAGGATAATCCCAACTCAAGCGGGGTAACGATATTTCTACATGTGAGAGATTTGCGATTTATTGTTAATTTCTTGTGGCAAACTCGTGGTGTGATCTTCGAAACTTTGGAATTTTATCGCGACTATTTTTCTTAAGATTTACGTGCATCATCGTTACTTTTATCTTCGAAAGAGGCTTGGCGAACCTCGACCTTTTGTTGGGAGAGTTCTACCATTTCCGATCGATATTTTCGGTAGACTGTTTTGGTACAACGCATAGCTCGATCGGACGCGAATATTAGTCCATTTAGCTTGACCGGATCTCGGTTTATCACCGACGGTTCGGTCTCGACGCGGAGTGGCTACCGTTTCGTTGGCATAAAATTGATAAGAAAACTTGTACGTGTGCTGCGTTTTAGTTAAATCGTTGAGAGGGTAGCGGATGCGGTTCCGACACGATTGTTGGGAGAGCCCAAGCCTGCATCAACTTGAGATTGAAGTCCTTTAGGTCGGATGGAATGCGGGAGGCTTGGTTTGGATTCTGGAAAATAAAGTAAAATAGCTACGACTACTCCTATGCAGGCCTTGAGCGCACTGCTTCGCTTGGCGGGATGGAAACTACACGGGCCGCAATGCCCCGAATCGCTAGGCGGAAGGACGAGTAGGCTCGCAGATGGAGTGGAGAGAATGGCGGAATGAGGGTCGCAAGCACCTCTTCGCACAACACACCACTAATAATTGTTAGGTCGGCACAACACAACAACCAATCCACACCACAGGGCACACCTCAAATGAAAATATAACAAGATTACTCAATCACATAGACATGATTTCATACTAATGTTAACAAATAAAAGTACACTTCATCAAAAATAAGGAAACCCAACTAAACTATCAACTACAAGAGGAGGTGAGTGTGCGAAATCGACCGACTCCGAAGTCTTGTTGAGGATTCACGGAAGGAATCGTCGGGATGTCAATCCACGTCCAAGCTCGGTCCTCAACTGCGTCCGGGGTAGAAAAGGCTGTCACTACCTTCCAGTGGACCCGTCTTCTTCATGTCACGAACCGGAGGAATGATCACAAGATGCTCCAATCTTGATGAAGAAGGCTAGGTTGACTCCCTTCTCGAAGCCCAAGGATGAAGGAGGAGGCCAAGAGGAAGCTCCGGCGACGATTTGGCGTTGACCCGGAGATCCTCCCTAAGGTGGGCGGTACTGGAGAGGCGAGATGGGAGCTCTGGAGCAGGAAACGGCGCAGCTGGGCGGAGTCGGAAGAAGGATCCCGACCTAAAATTGCGCTTGCCTATTTATAGGCGGAGCAGAAATAAACACCGCGCACGATCAGGCGCACGACCAATGGTCGTGCGCGAAGGAATGCCTCTGATCGTGCGCGAAGGACCTGTAGCATAGCCAGATCTGCACCAAATCGCACGGTCAGTGGCGCACGACCAGTGGTCATGCGCGAAGAAATGCATGTGATCGTGCGCATTCCTTGGCGCCGATGCTCTATCTGGGACGGAAATTAACGCACGACCAATGGTCGTGTGCCTGATCGTGCGCGAAGGAATGCGCACGATCAGTGGCTTTTTAGGCCAAAAATTGCCCCACAAGATCCCGAACGTGCACGCGATCCCAGGACCTGCAGGAAAAATACACTAGACCACAGAATTACATGAAATCACACCAAGATGGGGCATAAATGTGCACTAAGCAATGAAATGGGCAACGTGACCAAATAGAAGTGAATATTGGCCTAAAGTGAAG
Organism: Dactylorhiza incarnata; assembly: GCA_033032865.1. NCBI lineage: Eukaryota > Viridiplantae > Streptophyta > Magnoliopsida > Asparagales > Orchidaceae > Dactylorhiza > Dactylorhiza incarnata. The sequence continues at coordinate 750,760 of JAWHQI010000124.1, read as the reverse complement.
TGCAAGCACATGAAATCTAGCCCAAATGAGTCTGGAAATCACTATATAAACTGGACTCATCAGGACCCCCTCCGCTGGGGTGGCACTCGCCAGGATCTCGCTCGTACTCGCCGGGCTAAGGAAGAGTTCCCGCCCCGGGAGGTCTCGCCCTGGACCCTGGGCCGCAGCCTTCTTCCCTGCCCTCTGCGATGGGGCGTTCTTGCCAGCTGAAAGTGGAGGTTAGATCTTAAGTTACTATAGAGGGGGGTGAATAGAGTATTAAAAAATTTTTATTTAGTTTTTATAGCGGAATTAAAAATATTGGTATTTATATGTGTAAGCAGTGATATAATGAAAACATAATTAGTAAAAGCATACAGCACAAACACAGAAAAGTGAACAAGCACAGACGACACAAAGAGCTATAGTAGTTCCCCAATAAATCTGGGTAGTCCACTCTTCTACCACACTTGGTAGGAATTCACTGGGAGTTTTGATGAGTCCTGATCATATACACTTTTATGACTCATCTGGGCCGTTATTCAGTCATTTTACTGCACTTTAGCCTTGTTATAGTTTATATTTGATATTCCATGCTAGGTGCACTTCTGGGCCCACTTTGGTGTGATTTCATGCTTATCTTCATTAGTAGCTTTCATGTACTGTTAGGTGCCACTTTCAGTGGCTTGATTCGTGGTTGTGCTGGAATAGGAGTCGTGCAGGTGTTCCCGGTGCAATTCTGCACAGGAACACTGCGCACGATCACTGGTTCTATTGCGCACGACCACTGGTCGTGCGCCACTGATCGTGTGCACTTAACCCTTTTTTCATGAGTTCTGTTTGGTATAGTGTGCACGACCATCTACGTTAGTGCGCACGACCACCGGTCGTGCGCCACTGTCCGTGCGCACTTACCATTAAATTTCTGAATTCTGTTTGCTGTAGTGCGCACGACCATCAACGCTAGTGCGCACGACCACCGGTCGTGCGCCACTGGTCGTGCGAACATTTTATTTTGTTAATTTCGTATCTTGCAGGTTCCACCCAGGCAGTGCGTACGATCGCAGAATTCCAGTGCGCACGACCACTGGTCGTGCGCCAATGACCGTGCGCAGTATTTAATTCCAGCGCCTATTTAAACGCCTGTTCCGATTTTAGGTCATCATTCAGCCGCCGGGAGCGGAGTTCCTGTTCCGTACGCCGCCGACCACCATCTGGGAACGCCTCCACTTCATCTCCTACGTAAGGGGAAGCCTCCTCCATCCATTTGAAGAATTCCTCCATTGTCCGTGAGTGTTCTCCACCATCCGCAAGCCTCCAAGCAGCCATTCTCTCATTCCGCCCGGTGAGAAGAAGAAGAAACCTGAAGTCGAAGACGACGGAGCTGCGTAGGGAGATCGTGACAGCTCTCTACGCCGGAAGCATAGTCCGCCCGAGTCCGGAGGTAGCCCGAAAATCTACCATTCCGGCCGTGAACGGCCGCTAGTCTTCACCATCGGTTATCTCTTTCTTCTCTCCTTCATTGTACTCGTTGAGCCGTGTAAACTTGAATATTGTGATGTTGTTTGTTGAAATGAATGTTTCTTTGTTGTTCTTCATGGTTCGCTTGTGATTCACTCCGTTTCCACTCTCTCACTCACGCACGCACGCAAGGTGTTTGGTCTGCGTTAGCAAGAGCTAACGGCGGTTGTGAAGAGGTCTTTGCGACCCTCACCTTCTCGCACTAGAGCACACTCCATCCGCCTCACGAAGCACGACATCGCGCCCGTTGCATCCACCTCGCCTCGCGAAGCGGTGTTTTCGACCCACATTTCTCTTATTGTTGTTAAGATTAGGACAAATCAACCAAAACCCCCCCTCTTTGTGTTTGTTAAACGCTTGTGTAGCAATAGTAACTGCGCGATTCGTTCACCCAACCTGCATTCCTCAAGATACCGACATCCGGGGATTCTATTCTCCACATTTATTACTTGACAGCGACCGGTGCACTTGCCGACATGCATCAAGTTTTTGGCGCCGTTGCCGGGGAATGCAGGCGTGTATCGTCTTGTGTTGTGACTGTCGTTATGCGAGCAGTTGTTTTTGATCTTCTTTGTTTTTTCTTTTTGTTTGTGACATTGCATGCAGAGGCAGGCCGCAGGGGAACTCGTACCCTTTGATCCAGAAATCAAACGGACCGCTCGCGCGCGAAGGCGCGCTGCAGCTGTTCAAGCGGCTATGGGTGATCAGGTAAACCCGAATGATGCTGTTCAAGCGGCTATGCTGATCAGGCAACATCAGCCTGGAGATGAGCAGGAGGCGGTGAGGCCTCGGCCTCGCACGATGAGAGACTACACCACTCCAACTGCTGGGAGTGTGTACCCGGGGTTTGGGCCCAATATTATGAATAATCAGTTTGAGATCAAGCCAGCGATCTTAAACATCATCCGGAACAACGCTCAGTTTTCGGGGTTGGCCAGCGAAGATCCGCATCTGCATCTGGCGGAGTTTTCTGATATTTGCGGAACCTTCCGCTACGCGGGGATTGCTGATGACACGGTCAAGCTTAGACTGTTCCCCTTTTCACTCCGCGACAAAGCAAAGGTGTGGCTCCACTCCATTCCGCCCGGGACTGCTGCAACTTGGGATGCCCTCGCATCCAAGTTCCTTGCTAAATTCCATCATGTGGATAAGATCGTGAGCTTGCGGCGGGAGATCGCCACATTTCGCCAACTTGACCAAGAGACCCTTGTTGAAGCATGGGAGCGCCTCAACGATCTCCTTCGCCGTTGTCCTGGCCACGAGCTCCAATCATGGAATGTGGTCGAAACGTTCTACTTTGCGATCGAGCCCAACTACAGGGCAATGATCGATGCTGCGGCAGGTGGTACCTTGATGAACCACACTCCTGAGGAAGCCCTTCGGATTCTGCGCGACACTGCCTCCCACAGTACATTCTGGACTGCAGGGAGGAATGCTCCAAGAAGCGGCCGAGGTCTCTTCATGGTCAACTCACTCCCTTCTCCATCTGCGCCTGCTGCTATCATTACCTGCGAGGGATGTGGAGGCGGAGGCCACCACGCGTATGAATGTTCGGGGAACCATGTGGCAGGTGACTTCGCACACTTGACCTTGAATGAATCTGTTAATTATGTAGGAAATCAGCCTAAGGGGGCGCCTTTCAATAATGCTTATAATCTGGGAGCGAGAAGTCGCCCGAACTTCTCTTGTAATCCAAACACGCCTGGCCAACGATGGGCACCGGGGCAGCATCAAAACGATGCTTACGCTTCCGGGAGCCAACCGAGGCCACCACACCCGGATTATAACCAAGTACCCCCTACCCAAAAAAAGAGTAATTTAGAAGAGATGATGGAGAAATTCATGCAAGCAGCTAATTCGAATATGGTGAACTAGACCTCGTCCATGCGAAACTTGGAAACGCACTTGGGCCAATTGGCCCAAGCGCTAACCAAGCGATCGCAGGGGACCCTTCCCAGCAACACGGAAAAGAACCCAATTGATCAGGGGAAGAGTCTTGGGGACGTGGTAGAGGCTGAACCGAGTGAGCTGGTAATTTCCTGTTCCATCAACAATTTTGAAACGAAAGCTTTGTGTGATTCTCGTTCATCTCGCAACGTCATTGCGTTGCAAGATGTAGCTAAATTACAACTAGAAATGAACACGGAGAAAAGGAAATCCCTTGTCCTTGCTAACGGGACTGTGATACAATCCGAGGGGGAAGTGAACAATGTGGAGGTGATGGTTGAGGGGACAACTGTAGTTGCTGATTTTCAGGTTTTGGGCCCGCAGGAAAATCATTTTATTCCTATCTTGGGTGTGCCGTTCTTGAAAGAGAGCGGTGCCACCCTTGATTTTGCTACGGGGTGCATTTTCCTAACCAATATGGTGCAGTAGCCCACTTGCCCCGAAGCTACAGCTGAAACATCCACTCCGCCCCCTCCTTTTAATTTTGATGAATTGTTGAGCTGTGCAGGGCATGAAGAAGTCAATGAATCAAGGGAAGGGAAAAAGGAGGAGTACCTGTCTAGTGAAGAAGAAGAAGTTGATCTTCGGCGAGAGTTTGGTTCCGAGACGGAAGAAGACTGCAATTCAAAAAACTTTGACGTGAATTTGGTTCGGGACAATGTCCCATTATCCTCTTATTTTGATTCATGTAATAAACAATCTAAGCGCTCCATCTCCTGGGCCGATCCGGTAGTCACCACGATGCCGGAAGTGACGCCACGCCACTAAGGCGGAAAAATCTGAAAACTCTCAACGGTGGCAGTCCCCGACTGTCATGAAACTTAAACAAGAAAAACTTCTGCGCGACGCTCGTGTTGCCGCTCTCCGTGGCAAGAGGGCGGAGGTTAGGGGAACATTGGGTGATACCGGTGTTGGCCCTAAAGCCTTCACCTCCCGCCTACGAGCTACGGGAGACGCGCATCATAAGAGCGCTTATAGCTGATTTTTGTGTTCTGAGTTTGTGAAATTGCTTGAGAACTTTTCTTTTAATTCCTGCACTTTATAAACAATGTTAATACAGGTATTTGGTCCAGCTTAAGGACGTTAAATGAAAGCGCTACTGGGAGACAACCCAGATTTCCTGATTTTGTAGTTTTTATCTAACTTCTTTTAGTTCAGCTTTTGCATATGCTTTTGTTGTTTTGAGTTTGTGCTTGCAGGTTTTGTGTTCGATGGTGCGGATGCTGCGGACTGTTCTTGATCGTAAACGCCAATCGTCTGGTATGCTCAATTCTGAGCATTGGGTAACACTTCCTCCCCTCTTTTGGCTTCAAATTTCTAGATGTATTGTTTAGCTTAAGTCTGGGGGAGCGTATGTTGTCATCCACTGTGCACGAGTTGCACTGCATACTAGAAGGTTGTTTCTTATTTTTCCTATCATTATCATTGTTTTTCATGTTTCACACACCACTTCACCCACTTGAGTGCGCACTTATCCTTTTGTTGTTGTTCTGGTTAAACTATTTTGGTTGGAATGTGAAATAGGTTGTTAACGTAGGAATTATTATTTGGAGTGCGATGTTGACTCATGTAGTGTTCTAGTCACTTCGCATGTTATGGTAGAATTTGAGTAGAACTAGATTTTCTCTATCCATCTAATTTATGTTTAGTATTTCTGCGTAAATTTAGATTTATTATACTCAAGTGGTGAATTTGAATGAAATTGACGATAACCCGGCGTTGTGTGTGTACGAGTGCTAGCCGTGTGTTGCTCGAGTCGGGAGGAAGGTTTACCTTTCTCGTGGGCTAAGAACTTGCCCCAAGCGACTCTCGAAGCATGGGTGAGAGCTACTCGTTGAGTCAAGCATGATGTAGGCCACCCTTTGGCTAGTTTGAGCTTTGTCATTCCATGTCCATTTCGTTCACCATTGCAAGCCTATTTTGTGCCTACCATTCCTTTGTTCAGCTCCTCTTCATCCACCAAAGCCTGAAGCCTATCCTACACCCGCAACCAAATTGTTTTTAACTGCGCTCATAATTCTCAACTTGTGTGGTGTGTGGAATCATTGTGTTATGAAGGGAAAATAAAGTCTATCTGCTGATTTTGAACCAACCTGAGGATACATAAAAGAAGTAAAATATGTTAAAAGAAAAAAAGAGCGTATTTTGAAAAGAGATCCTTCCGAGCTAAATAGAAAATCTGTTGGTATTTGTGAAGTAGGCCGTGTGCACACCTGGTTTACATGATAAGTCTGGGGGTGTGTCACACGAGCATAGTTTGTTGATCTTGTGCGGTGCAGCGTTCCGTTAGCTCACTTGGGTTGCGTAGCCATCGTGTTTAACTTTGAATATCATACCGTAACCTAAGCCCCAACTTAATCCTAAAAGCCCTACTGATTTGACTTGTGAGTTTGCTAGCGCCGTGGAGAGAGTGTGACCGGGCGAGCGTATGGTTCACGACGTTGATGGATTTCAGCGGAGTTATTCCTAAGCCCCGATCTTTTGCAACACCCGCCTCAGTGTCGTGTCACTTTCATACCGGGCATGATTGTTCAAATTCTTCATAATTCACCAACTGAGTAGAACTAAATCTTTACTTACGCTTTAATACTTATTTAAATTAGTTAGCATAGTTAGAATCTCCTTCTACTAGAATCTCTACTCGCATGCATATGTTACTTCGCACCGTACTCCTTTGTGTAATTCTCTATGTTAACTACCGTTTTCACACTCCGCCGGATTCGTTTGCTCGGGACGCGCAAACAGTTAAGTCTGGGGGTGTGATGAGTCCTGATCATATACACTTTTATGGACTCATCTGGGCCGTTATTCAGTCATTTCACCGCACTTTAGCCTTGTTATAGTTTATATTTGATATTCCATGCTAGGTGCACTTCTGGGCCCACTTTGGTGTGATTTCATGCTTATCTTCATTAGTAGCTTTCATGTACTGTTAGGTGCCACTTTCAGTGGCTTGATTCGTGGTTGTGCTGGAATAGGAGTCGTGCAGGTGTTCCCGGTGCAATTCTGCACAGGAACACTGCGCACGATCACTGGTTCTATTGCGCACGACCACTAGTCGTGCGCCACTGATCGTGTGCACTTAACCCTTTTTTCATGAGTTCTGTTTGGTATAGTGCGCACGACCATCTACGTTAGTGCGCACGACGACCGGTCGTGCGCCACTGTCCGTGCGCACTTACCATTAAATTTCTGAGTTCTGTTTGATGTAGTGCGCACGACCATCAACGCTAGTGCGCACGACCACCGGTCGTGCGCCACTGGTCGTGCGAACATTTTATTTTGTTAATTTCGTATCTTGCAGGTTCCACCCAGGCAGTGCGCACGATCGCAGAATTCCAGTGCGCACGACCACTGGTCGTGCGCCAATGACCGTGCGCAGTATTTAATTCCAGCGCCTATTTAAACGCCTGTTCCGATTTTAGGTCATCATTCAGCCGCCGGGAGCGGAGTTCCTGTTCCGTACGCCGCCGACCACCATCTGGGAACGCCTCCACTTCATCTCCTACGCAAGGGGAATCCTCCTCCATCCATTCGAAGACTTCCTCCATTGTCCGTGAGTGTTCTCCACCATCTGCAAGCCTCCAAGCAGCCATTCTCTCATTCCGCCCGGTGAGAAGAAGAAGAAACCTGAAGTCGAAGACGACGGAGCTACGTAGGGAGATTGTGACAGCTCTCTACGCCGGAAGCATAGTCCGCCCGAGTCCGGAGGTAGCCCGACAACCTACCATTCCGGCCGTGAACGGCCGCTAGTCTTCACCATCGGTTATCTCTTTCTTCTCTCCTTCATTGTACTCGTTGAGCCGTGTAAACTTGAATATTGTGATGTTGTTTGTTGAAATGAATGTTTCTTTGTTGTTCTTCATGGTTCGCTTGTGATTCACTCCGTTTCCACTCTATCACTCACGCACGCACGCAAGGTGTTTGGTCTGCGTTAGCAAGAGCTAACGGCGGTTGTGAAGAGGTGTTTGCGACCCTCACCTTTTCGCACTAGAGCACACTCCATCCGCCTCACGAAGCACGGCATCGCGGTCGTTGCATCCACCTCGCCTCGCGAAGCGGTGTTTTCGACCCACATTTCTCTTATTGTTGTTAAGATTAGGACAAATCAACCAAAACCCCCCTCTTTGTGTTTGTTAAACGCTTGTGTAGCAATAGTCACTGCGCGATTCATTCACCCAACCTGCATTCCTCAAGAGACCGACATCCGGGGATTCTATTCTCCACATTTATTACTTGACAGCGACCGGTGCACTTGCCGACACGCATCAAGTTTTTATCAGGTGCCCTAGCACCAAGGGATTTTTGATAAGGTGTCCACACACCAATAAGCTTTTGATAAGGTGCTTAAAAACCACTCAAGGATTTTTTGATAAGGTGTCTTGCCACCACTGGGTAAACTTTTGAAGGGATAATTAACCCTGTACAAGATAAGGTAAGAAAGTTTAGAGTGTTCTTCTCTGTCAGTGTTCTGAGAGAAGACAAAAAAGGTGTTGATGATGAAAGCTCCCCCTGTCTGATTGAAATTGTTGACAGCTTGTGGATGAAGCTTTCTCTAACACAGAAATCTTCTGTAGCAGAATAATCTGAAAGTAATAATTCTTCAGATTGTTGTTGCTCTTTTGAAGACTTGAACTTTGCAGCAAATCAGAGAGAATGAATGTTGTTCTCAGAAGGATGAAGGTGCTGCAGTGAGGAAGAAGAAGACTGGATGTATGATCTCTGAATGAATTTTCATCTTCTTCTCCTTTCTCTAATCTTTCTCTGTTCTTTGTTGTTCTTAGAACTATATCTCTGAGAGACTGAATAAAATCACTGAATGTCTCTGTCTGTTGTGAAGGAATACAACTACTTGTATATTCTTTTCCATCTCTGATAAAGTTTTTTATTTGAAATTCAAATCATCTGTATTTAAGGAATATAATATTTTGACTTGAATCCTTCTTGCAACTATAACAGCCACCAAAACGATATTGGCAGGCCTTTTCAATTCCTTTTGTCTTGAAAGATGCCATAGAATTAAATGTCAACGGCTATTCTTATTCTTGGAATAGAAAGAATAAAAGCAGATAATAAATGAATAAGATATCCTTTCTAATCTGACTGAATACGTCCAAAAGAATTGAATAGATCCGTTATTGTGTCGACCTGTGTTCAGAGAACTGACATCTAGCTGATCTTCAAGTATTAAATGATCTGGAGACTGAAAAATGTCGATTTGAGCTTCAGACTACAATTCGTCGAGCGCTTCCTGGAATTCGTCGAACGCTGCTCGCCATTTGTCGAACGATGACAGGAAATTCGTCGAATGCCACTAGCCACTAGCCATTCGTCGAGCGCTGAGAACTTGACTTTTTCCTAAGTTCTAGCTATTTTTAACAGCCTAAAATAGTGACCCTTAGACTATACAAAGGGGTCAACTTGATCCTAATCAACACATAGTGATCCTATCCCAAATTAGTAATAGGGTTGTTCCAACAATCTCCCCCTATTTGTGTTAGGACACTATTTGACAAATAATCAAATAAATACAACAGTGAAATAAATAGCAGAGCACAAAATGATATATCTGATAGAATTTGAATAGATCATCAGATAGAATAAAAATAAGGTGCTCTGAGTTTAGAAACTTTACAGAAAAATCAGAAACCAATAATATTAGGAACTCTTGTCTTTTGAGGATGGCTTGAAAATGATCTGCCTCTTGGGATTTTGTGAATCCTTTTTGCTTATATAGAGATCTTCAGATCCAAGCATGGTTTTTGATTTTCCTTCTATGACTACTGCTGCTGGATGTTTCCATAAATATTCTTCTGCACTGAAAAAGGTTTTAGAGCCATACCTTTCAAATTCTAGCTTTCTGAACTCTGACATAGTTGAAATGTGAGAGAAATCCTTTCCTTCAGCTTTGGCTTTATTGATTTGAGCTATTGCCGTGAACTCTCTAAATCTGGCCATTTGAGCTACCTTTTCAGCATCAGGAGAAGGAGGCCTTTCAACAGATAATTGAGACTTGAGTTCTGAGGAAACATTCCTGGAAGAACATGATGGAGGTCTTGAAGACTTGAAACCTTGAGAACCACTAGAACTAGCTGGTCTCCTTGAGTGCGGAGAACTAATTTGCTGGGAAGAAGAGAATCCTGCTGAACCTGCTAGAGGAGGAGGTGGACGAGGATTGTACTTAACTGGCTTATCAGAATAATACCCAGTTTTTCTCATCTTCTTTCTTCTTTTGTTCTCATTTCTGAAGAACTTCATCCAAGCTGGAGTATCTTTGTCAAGAGGGATGTTATGAAGGATGTAATATGGAATATCACTTTCTGGATTGGAAGGCTTGGGGACAGCCTTTGACTTAATTTTACTTTTCTTTCTTTTCTTTAATGATTTGTCATCAGAATCACTGTCATCATCATCATCATCAGAAGAATCAGAAGATGGAATTGGTTTATCATATAAATCATCAATTGTTTTAACCAATGCAAGAGATCTTATTCTTTGCTCTTTAGCTTCATCAAAAGCTGCATCTTGTTCTTTCCAAATTTCCTCAAAAGTTGGCATTGGTTCCTCATTCCACAAAAGAGTTGGTGGAGAAGGAACAATCTTTAAAGCTGTTTCATCTGTTGGAGTTGGGGGATCTTCTATATCATCCAGAAATTCTGCAGGAGCATTCTCATGTTCTGCAGGAATATCCTTCATCTGAGTATCTTGATCAGTGATGGAGGGAATGGAAGAAATGAATCTTTCTATGATAGAAGAATGAGCAGGTTGAGGAAGGCATATCAAAGCCTTGGAAAGATCCTCTAAGTGTACTTTTGATAATATCCTTGAAGTATATTGAATATCAAACTTGGATAATAAACTATAAAGATCATATGAGGAATGAATATAGATATTATTTATTTCTTCTGTAACTGGTATATCTGATACTGTAGATGAATCGAACATAACTGTATCATAAACTGTAATTGAATCTTCTTGACTTTGGACTGCAATTTCTGCTGCTTCTACTGCTTCTGGAGCTTCTTCATTAGACATCTCCCCCTGCCTAACTTCAGGGAGACCTGAATCTAGGCCCCTAGAAGAAGGGACAGCAAAAGAGGAAGGAATTGAAGATATTTTAGTAGATAGTTCAGAAATTGCTGAGAGAACTAGAGCTAATTTTGCATCCAGGATGGAGTCAAAATTAGAAAGAATATGATGGACTGGAGCAAGTTTTGCATCCAGTATCTGATCAAGTTTAGGAAGAATGTGATCAAGGACTTGATCAGCAATAGAAGAGAAATTTAGATATAGGTAATCTGGTGGATTTGATGAAGATGGTTGAGAAGTGGATGGAATGGAAGTTGGTAGAAAAATGTTTCTAACATTGGCAGAATGTGTATGAATATCTGGATGGATAGGGCATGAGGTATGGATGGGTGACTGAGGGTCTTCATGGATAGAAGATGGAGGAGAAGAAGGTAAAAGATTAAATGAAGGAGGTGGAATTTCATTTGAAGGTGGAGGAGAGATTGGAGGTGGAGTTTGTTCAGGGAAAAAATGCTGAGGAGGTGGAGATGGGTGAGGAGGAGAAAGAACAGGAGAAGGAACTTCTAAAAGGGTTGAGAGAGTGACTGGGTCAGTCCTGGTGCCTTCAGAAGCTTTCTTTGAGACAACTGATCCTGTGTTCTTCTTGGGAATCACCCTATCCCACTTTGCAAAGAGAGCTGAGGACAGCCTCTTGCTAGTATTTATGGTTACCTTGGGAGAGACCAGGAGGTCTGGATTCTTCTCCTGCAGAACAATTCCAATGACTCTTCCAAAAGAGACGTTATTCTTTGAAACTTTCTTCTTAATCAATTCAAAAAAAATTGATCCGCAGTTAACTTTCTTCTTATCCATCAAGGCCACCATCAACAGAAATTGGTTCCTGTTAATGTAATCATGTCCCGATGTCTTTCCTAATAAAACTTTTCCAACAATATCAGATAAAAACTTATATTCCAAGGATAATTTTTTCTTAAGCAAATGGTTAGGGTTTCCAGAATAACCCATTTTAACCAAAGCATCATCAAATTCATCTGAGCTTATATCTAAGTCATCATCACCATTTATTAAACCAAATACTTCAGATAAAATGGTCGGAGTTAGTGAAACCTGATGACCAGAGATTGTTCCAATCAAACTTTCATCTTCTGACATTGCCGTGTAAGCACATTCTTTTATTTCTGCATTGTGTAGCTTTATCCTTGTTGTCATGAACTTATTCAACTGCTGTTCTTCAAAAAGCTGAAGAATATCATGAAATACTTGGTCAGATTGAGCAAACGATCCCATATCGATATCAAATCCTGCATCAAACTTCATTAAGTAGAGAGTAGCCTGAGAAATCGCCATTGTTCCTGCAAAAGAGAAGAGAGCTATCAAGTGCAAAGGGAACTGGAGGGAAAACAATTTCTGCAGGCGCAAACTTAGAAAGAAATAAAATAATGCTTTTATAGAAAGCTCGGAGAATGGGGGCGCATTCGTAGAGCGACATTCGGCAAAACCTAATTAAAATAAGAAGTCGAAAAGGCTTTAGGTCTCCGTCAAACTGCGTTCGACGAAAATTCTGTTTTCGTCGACCACCGTTCAACAGATGAGATTTCCTTTGTCGATTCTGAAGATAAAGGATTTCGTCGATCATCGTTTGACGAATGATCCAAATTCGTCGTCCTCCGTTTGACGAATTGAGGGGATAGATAGAAGATTTAATATTTTAATCAGATTGACTCTCCATCTATCATTCCCAACTGATTTATAAAGAAGATATGCTTCTTTTCATCCAAGGGTTTGGTGAAAATATCTGCTCTTTGCAAATCAGTAGAGATGAACTGTAGGCAAATTTTATTTTTATCCACATTATCTCTGATAAAGTGGTGCCTAATTTCTATGTGTTTAGTCCTACTATGGAGAACTGGATTTTGTGCTATAGATATTGCACTAGTATTGTCACAAAATATAATTGACTTGTTTAGATTGACACCATAGTCTAGGAGCTGATTTTGTATCCACAGTATCTGTGAGCAGCAACTGCCTGCAGCTATATATTCAGCTTCAGCTGTTGATGTGGACACAGATGTCTGTTTCTTACAAAACCAAGACACAAGCCTATCACCAAGAAACTGACAAGTTCCTGATGTGCTTTTTCTGTCTACTCTGCATCCAGCATAATCTGAATCTGAGAATCTAGTTAATTCAAATTCAGATGATGTAGGATACCAGAGACCTAGATTAGGGAAACCCTTTATATATCTCAAAATCCTTTTTAATAAAATTAGATGAGATTCCTTGGGGTTAACTTGAAATATAGCACAAATACAAGTAGCAAACAATATATATGGCCTACTAGCTGTTAAGTAAAGTAGTGAGCCAACAATTGCTTTATATACCTTTTGATCAACAGGTTTCCCTGATTCATCGGTATCAATAACAGCATTAGAGGGCATGGGTGTTTTCATGGTGGAAGAATCAGACATACCAAATCTTTTCACTAATTCCTTAGCATACTTAGATTGAGATATGAAGATTCCAGTTGGAGTTTGCTTCACTTGAAGACCAAGGAAGTATGATAACTCACTCATACTACTCATTTCAAATTTAGATTGCATTAGATTAGAGAACTTTTTGCATAAATTTGAATCACTAGAGCCAAAAATAATATCATCTACATATATTTGAACTAGTAAAGTTTGATTTTTATGTATTCTGAAAAATAGAGTTTTATCTACTATGCCTCTACAGAACTTATTTTCCAAAAGAAAATTAGCTAAGGTCTCATACCATGCTCTGGGAGCTTGTTTGAGACCATAGAGAGCTTTATTAAGCTTATATACATAAGAAGAATGAGTTGGAGAGATGAAACCTGGTGGTTGTTCCATATAGACTTCTTCTTTGATGTATCCATTAAGAAATGCACTCTTTACATCCATTAGATAGACTTTGAATTTCTTGTATGGAGCAAATGCAAGGAAGATCCTGATTGCTTCTAGCCTTGCAACTGGTGCAAATGTCTGATCATAGTCTATTCCTTCTTCCTGTGAGTATCCTTGAGCTACTAGTCTAGCTTTGTTTCTCACAATGTTGCCTTGCTCATCTAGCTTGTTCATGTACACCCACTTAGTGCCAATGACTGGATGGCCCTTTGGTCTTGGAACCAAATCCCAAACTTTGTTCCTTTCAAATTGGTTGAGTTCCACTTGCATTGCATGAATCCAATTTGGATCTTGTTCTGCATCTTTTATGGATTGAGGTTCAACATGTGATAGGAAACAAGTATGCATCTGATTTTGGTGTAGTTGATGCCTTGTTTGAACACCTACTGAAATATCTCCAATCACTTGTGAAATTGGATGATCTCTAACTGTGATGTGGTCAACAATTGGAGTTGGTTCAGAAATAGTATCCATTTGGGGAATTTGCTCAGCTGTTATATCTTGTGGAGGATGTTCTACTGTTATCTGATTTGAACTATCAGCAATATCTGGATGAATTTCTTCTTCACTTTCTTCAGGATCCTATTGTACAGGATTTAGAATTCCTTCTTTATGTAGAACTAATTGATCTAGATGCTCAGATAGTGTAGGTACTGTTGGAACACGGTCTTCCGCATCTCCTAAGGTTTGAGAATAACAAATCCCATGTGTGTATTTAATCTTGTGTGATCTAAGTGTGCAGGATAACAGGTCAAAATCACTCAAGGTTTACATATGGTTGTTGCCCCCGAATTTGAGCCATCAACTCCAAATTGAACACTAGCGCAGGCGATAGTGGATAGCGCCGGCGCTAGCTCGATGCACAGAAGGCATGCTGGAAGTGTTGCCTCGGATTGAAGATCTTGCCGCGCAAAGAGTTTCCTAACCAGGGATAGCGCTGGCGGTAGTGGATAGCGCCGGCGGTAGCAGAGCACACAGAAGGAATAGAGCAAGGGGTTGCCTCGGATGGGAGATTCTGCCGCGCAAAACGTTGCCTAATCCGGGCTAGCGCCGGCGGTAGCGCTAGCGCCGGCGGTAGCGCTAGCGCCGGCGGTAGCGCGTGTGCTATAAAAAGGACCCAAGTCCTCTCGTTTTATACACACATGAGAGAGAGATATTGAGTGCCAGAATTCCAGAGGCTATCTTGGCCGAAAGTTGATGTGCTAGCAAAGCTCTGCAAAAACTTCTGAAGGAGAATCTCGTCACGCCGGATCAGATCGAAGTCCGCTTCTACAACGCTTATTCAACGGTGGATCTTCGTCTCCAACTTCAGAAGTCCATCTTGAGGGAGTTCTTATTTCTTTGTTGTTATTTCATATTCCTCTTTGTAAAACGATTAGTGAAATCGCCTCGTGTTGGCGACTAGGTCTGGGTAGGACTTAGGGGGAAAATCGCCTCGTGTTGGCGACTAGATCTAGGCTAGGTCTAGGGGGGCTCGAGGCCACATCCGGAGAGGGATTGGCTAGAGCGGCTTGAGGCCGAATCCGGGGAGGATAAGGCTAGGGCCACCGGTTCGTGAGGAAGCGAGTCGGGATAGAAAACCAAAAGGGCTCTTTTCTGTTTAGCTTTGATTTCTAGCTTTCATAAGAGATCATATTTTGTAATCAGGTTTCACAAGCTAATAAAATCATGTCTCTATTTTTATTTTATTTGATTAGTCTTGATCTTCTTTATTATCATATTCAAAGCTTTTTCTAAAATATTCAAAATAATTATAAAATCTTTAAAACCCTTATTCACCCCCCCCCCCTCTAAGGGCGCCTACCGATCCACAAGTGGTATCAGAGCAAGGTTGTTCCAATCGGCTTAACAACCGGGAACAATGGCGTCTCATGATCTCGCTTTTCCTGAGGGTCAAGGGGTTAGTCGACCACCTCTCTTTACTGGGTCTGATTTTAACTACTGGAAAAATCGAATGATGTGTTTTCTCATGACCATGGATGTAGAAGTATGGAACATGGTAGAAGTGCGGTACTCTCCGCCTACAACTGTAGTAGGAGAGGTGACATTAGCAAAACCTAAGGATAAATGGGATGACAACGATAAACTAAAGTGTAAAAATAATGCTAAAGCAATGAACGCTTTATATTGCGCTCTAAATAGGACTGAGTTTAATAGAATTTCTGCATGCACTACTGCTTATGATATCTGGAATCAATTAGAAGTAACTCACGAAGGTACATCGCAGGTGAAAGATGCAAAGCTGTTTCAACTGGAATCTGAATACGAGAAATTCAGGATGGACACGGAAGAGGACATCAACTCCATGTACACTCGCTTCACAAAGATTGTCAACGCATCAAAGGCACTTGGAAAGACCTACTCCGACGGGGACTTGGTGAGGAAAATCCTTCGTTCCTTACCCCCAAGGTTCAACCCGAAGGTGACAGCCATCTCGGAGTCACACAACTTAAGAACACTCCAGATCGAGAACCTCATTGGGAATCTCAAAACCCATGAGGTAGAACTGCAAATTCAACATGAAGAATACAACAAGGAGCCGAAGAAAAAGGCGTTGGCACTAACATCAAAGAAGGAGTGCACCGAACAGGACGATGATGATGAAGAAGGACTCCTAGTGAAGAACTTCAAAAAGTTCATCAGGAATCCAGAAAGAAGAAACACATTCAGAAAATTCTTCCAAAAGGACACTCGACGAAAGGGATCTTCCTCTTCATCAAAGAAAGAAAATGGAAGCGATAACGAAGAAGAAAGGCCGCCTCCAGAATGCTATCACTGCAGAAAAACCGGGCACATTCGGAGCCAGTGCCCAAAATACCAAAAGGAATGGAAAGAACAAATGAAAGCAAAAGAAAAGAAGAAAGTGCTGAAGGCCGCTACTTGGGATGACTCTTCCTCTGAAGAGTCAAACGGTTCTGAGTCAAGTAGTGAGGAGGAAGCAAACTTGTGTTTGATGGCCAAAAGCGACGACGACGACACCAGTGTTCTTAGCGACACTGAGGTATATCCTCCTACCTTTGAAGAACTTTATGATAAAATTGTTTTATTAAATCATGAAAATGAATCTATTATGAAAGAAAATCGTAGGCTCACAAAAAATTTAGTCTCCCTTGAAAAACGAAAGGTTTCATGTCAAGAATGTGAGCACTCTCTATTTAAGACAAAAGAACTTGAAATTTCTCTCTCTAATGCCCTCTCACAAAACAAAATCATTGCAAAAGAAAAGGGGGACTTAGAGAGGAAATTGAAAATTTCTATGTTAGAAATAGAAAAGAACAAAAAGGGATTTGAAAATAAATGTGTTATGATTGTGAAAGAAAACACATCTCTTAAAGAACAAAATCATAACCTCAATTTAGCCATAAACAAATTCGGGATTGGACAAAAATCCTTGGATATGCTTCTGGGTAATCAATGCTTTGGGTCAAAAAAATTCGGACTTGGATATAAAAATGATCACTACCGCCCAGCGATAGCTACTAACGCCGGCGGTAGCTCTTATGTTAAAAAATCTTCTATTTTTTCTAACACTCAAACTTCATCCTGCAAGAGCAACATAGAAACTCCGAAAAGGGTCTCAACCCCCTTCATTTCGTGTGCAAATTGTCTAAAATTTGGACACACGTCTGACTCTTGTAGGAGTATAGCACAACGAACTGTAAAACAAATCTGGGTACCTAAGAAAACCACTTACTCTATGGGTGGTACCTCTTGGGTATCCGGGTCTTTACTCTCATCTTCTTTCTAGATATGCAGGAAGGCTAAGGAAACAGAAGACGTGTGGTACTTGGACTCAGGCTGCTCCAAGCACATGACGGGCAATAAAGCAAAATTCCTTAGCCTAGAAATAAAGAAAGGAGGGATCGTGACATTTGGAGATAACGGTAAAGGAAGGATCATGGGTGTAGGTACAGTAGGTAACACATCTTTTCTCATATCAAATGTACTCTATGTGAAAGGATTAAAACATAACCTAATATCTATAAGCCAACTGTGTGATAAAGGTTTAGACGTACTATTTGAATCATCTACTAACCTTTTCAAAATTGTTAATCCTAACACAAAAGATGTATTATTAACTGCACCTAGAATTCATAATGTTTATATAGTTTCATTTCATGATCTTTCTAAATCTTCTATAAAATGTTTTATAACCAAAAATGATGAATTGGAATTATGGCACAGACGTTTAGGCCACGCTAGTTCAAAGCTCATCTTAAAACTAGCAAAAAGAGAATTGATTAGAGGATTGCCTAAACTAAATGGAAATTTATCTTCATTATGCTCTCCATGCCAAAAAGGCAAATTTACAAAGTCATCATTTAAAAGCAAAAACGAAATTTCTACATCAAAACCATTACAATTAATTCATATGGATCTCTTTGGTCCCGTTAACACTGCAAGTCTTGGTGGTAGATTATACACTTATGTTCTTATAGATGACTATTCTAGATATTGTTGGACTTTATTTCTCTCCTCCAAATCTGATGCGTTTTGCGAATTTTCAAAATTATGTACTCGTATTCAAAATGAATTAGATTTAAAAATAAAATGCATTCGCTCAGATCATGGAGGTGAATTTGAAAATGAAAATTTTAAATGTTTTTGTGATATGCTTGGTATTAAACATGAGTTCTCCGCTCCACGCACACCTCAACAAAACGGTGTTGTGGAACGGAAGAATAGGACAATTCAAGAACTTGCACGCACCATGTTATCTGAATACAAATTACCCAAGTATTTTTGGGCAGAAGTCGTAAGCACTGCTTGTTATGTAATGAATAGAGTTATGCTTCGCCCATCCTTAAATCTCACACCATATGAACTCTATTTTCAAAAGAAACCTAACGTATCGTATTTTAAAGTATTCGGATGTAAATGTTTCATTCTTAACACAAAAGACTCTTTAGGAAAATTTGACGAAAAATGCGACGAAGGAATATTTCTTGGTTATTCTTCAACTAGTAAAGCATATAGAATATTTAATAAAAAATCAAGTAAGGTTGAAGAGTCAATTAATGTTAGATTTGATGAGTTTGTTCCATGTGCAGAGAAGCTCTCTACAGGTACCGATGATGAACCCTTGCCATCCTTGGAGCACGACGAAGAAGAGCCGTCCAAAGAAGAAGAAGAAAAGTCTAATGAAGATACACTCGTACCTCCAAGCGTGTTAAACTTCTCCAAAAATCATCCAAAAGAACTCATCATTGGAGAACCGTCCACCGGGGTGAGAACTCGTTCCTCTCTTCATGAAACGCTTTCTAATATCTGCTTTATTTCTGAAATCGAACCTAAAAACGTTTCCACCGCTTTAAATGACGAATTTTGGTTTCTGGCTATGAATGAAGAGTTAGGACAATTTGAAAGAAATAAAGTTTGTAATTTAGTTGAAAGACCATCTGATCATCCAATTATAGGAGTAAAATGGATCTTTAAAAATAAATTAGATGGTGAATCTAGGATTGTAAGAAATAAAGCACGCTTAGTTGCTCAAGGTTATTCACAAATCGAGGGGGTAGATTTTGAAGAAACTTTTGCACCCGTTGCTCGCTTAGAATCTATACGAATATTTTTGGCCTTTGCGAGTTTTAAACGAATAAAATTATTTCAAATGGATGTTAAAAGTGCTTTTTTAAATGGGTATATTAAGGAAGAAGTCTATGTAGAGCAACCCCCCGGTTTCATAAATGAAAAATATCCAAATCATGTTTACAAATTAGAAAAAGCGCTTTATGGTTTAAAACAAGCGCCCCGTGCATGGTATGATCGTCTTACATCATTTTTGTTAGAGCACGGTTATGTTATGGGAAGTGCAGACAACACACTCTTCATTAAGCATAAAAACAATGAATTAATCATTTTACAAATATATGTTGATGACATAATTTTTGGAGCCACTAATGAAGAGTTGTGTAATGAAGTAGTTGAAATAATGAAAAATGAATTTGAAATGAGTCTTGTAGGAGAACTATCATTTTTTCTTGGCTTTCAAATCTCACAACGAAATGATGGTATTTTTATTTGCCAATCAAAATATGTTCAAGATATGCTTAAACATTTTGGCTTTGAAAACCTTAAACAAGCTTCAACTCCTATGAGTGCTTCTTTAAAATTAGGAAAAGATGAATCTGGTATTTCTATCGATCAAACACTATATAGAGGAATGATAGGCTCTCTTCTTTATTTAAGCGCATCTAGACCAGATATAATGTTTGCCGTTTGTTTATGTGCTCGCTTTCAAGCCGATCCAAAAGAATCTCATTTAAAAGCGGTAAAACGTATCTTTCGTTATCTAATAGGGTCATCTAAGTTAGGATTATGGTACCCACACAATGATTCTTTCACACTCCATGGCTATTCAGATTCAGACTACGCAGGGTGTTCACTAGATAGAAAAAGCACTAGCGGTACTTGTCATTTTTTAGGACCCTCTTTAGTTGCTTGGTCTAGTAGAAAACAATCTTCAGTTGCACTCTCCACCACGGAGGCCGAATATATCGCACTTGGTAGTTGTTGTGCACAAGCATTATGGATGAGCCAAACATTAGAGGACTTTGGTTTTCACCTCAAACACATAGATCTTAAATGTGACAACAAAAGTGCAATTGACCTCACATATAATCCAGTACATCATGCTAGATCCAAACACATAGATGTTCGTCATCATTTCATTAGGGATCACATTAAGAAAGAGAATGTAAAAGTAAGCTTCATTGGGATGGACTCACAACTCGCTGACATATTTACTAAACCTCTTCCCGATGCACGATTTCGTTTACTACGACTTGAATTAGGTGTTCTAGATATTTCTTGCTAAAACATGTTTACAAATGCAATTTTCTTCATTTTTGACCATCAAAAATGTTTCCAAAAATTCTGCACTTTCAGCATAAAACTAATATTGGGACACCTAATCAGGATCAACATTCAAAAATTTTAAACACCTCGAAAATCGTGTACTGTCTTCCGCGCTAGCGCTAGTGCCGGCGCTAGCGTGACTTCCTGATTTTCTGTTTTTTCAAAATTTTGAAAAATTCCAAAAATTATGTTACTAGATATGTACTATTTGTTTTTGCACCACTAATTTTAATTAAATTTTGAAAAATCAAAAACAAAAATATAAAGGACAAAATTCCAAAAATATGTTTTGCTCTTGTTTAAAGCTTTTGTCATTTACCAAAATCAAATATAAAATTACAAAAGACAAAAACCAAAAATATGTTTTGCCTTTATTTCAAGTTTTTTTAAAAAAAAAAACAAAAAATCAAAATACAAAAACATAAAACTTAAAAACAATCCAAAATGTTTTGTATTTCCTTTAACATCAAGCATGATTTAAATCTATTCTTTAGAGTCTCTATAATGTTACAATTGATTCTTTCAAACTTCTTTAACATTGCCTTTATCATGCTTTGATCTATCTATTCATATGTGCATCAATAATAATTAGAAAAGTTTGTGTAGGACTAAGCTTAGCATGCCTCTAAGTATGAGTAAATGTTTTATGTTTGATAATGATATTCTTTCACTCACCTTTTGGCTTAGTCTGCTTGTGCTTCTTAATCTAAGAATGCTTGCTAATATATTGTAATTGTACATAAAATTAAAATTGCACAAGTATCTTACCTACACAACATTTATTTGCACCATTAAATATTAAGAAGAGTGGTTGAAATTTCTTCTTTAAAGTGTTTGCAAAACAAGTGTAATCGGAGAACTTTGTTCAAATCAAAACTCATCATACCGTGACAAAGTCACCTCCACCAAGCACTACTTGAACCTCCTGATAAGTCTTCATAAGCATTGTGGGGTTGAGCACCTTGGATAGATTAGTAAAGTGTCTTGTGCAAACTCTTCATTTTAAAAATAAAAACCACTTCTTCTTATGTACACTGGATCACAACAAAAAGAATCAACCTTGAAAAATTAACTTGTGTGATCCCCCAAGCACTACTTTGCACCCTGATAAGTCTTCATAAGCATTGTGTGTGCAAAGCACCTTGGTTGTTGTACATTTTTTACTTTGTGCTTAAAAGTGTGTGGAAGTAAAACTATTTGTGTTTTTATTGTGCACTTTACTCTATATTTGTCTTGTATTTTTGGTTAACACACTTGCTCACTTTATTCAAAATACACTTGTGCACATCATTATCTTCCATAACACTTCTTCTCATGAGTATTGGATCCTATAGCTAATTCTATACTTACTCTTTATTTATACAATGCACTAGATAACCTAGCATGATTTCTTCAATGTTTAGTTTGATTTTGAAATTATGAATTACCTTAACATTGTCGTAATCTCTCTTGTGATAATATTTATTCATGCTTGGTTTCTTCTTTGGTAAAATTTACCTATTGTTTAACCTTTGATGTACAACACATTTTCCTTCTGAAATAAAATCTCCACTATCTTTTGAATTATCATTTCGTACACAAGATGTCTTTCTTTTAAGTCTTCCGCACCTTTGCTGTTATCTTGTGTTTATGCTACAAAACTCTGATCTATGACAATATAGATGCTCAAACTCTAATCTAATTCAATAACAAGATTTCTACTACTCCTTATCAGTTCCTTCTCTCAAAGCTCGATCATGCCTGTTAACCGTATTATTACAGTTTGAAGTGATATCTCCTTACCCACTTTTGCTAATAACAAAGGGGGAGAAATAACATGATAACATATCTAACATGCTTAATTCAGTTAAGAACATATTAGGAGAGCATTCACTTAGGGGGAGCATGTATTTAGGGGGAGCAATACTAAAATGCTATAATCATTATTTATCCTAAGTCATCCTTGTCACACACACACAAATTTGTTTCTTCATGCTTATTTTGATTAATGCTCTGATTTATCATTAATGGATTTGTTATTATCAAAAGGGGGAGTTTGTTGGAACACGGTCTTCCGCATCTTCTAAGGTTTGAGAATAACAAATCCCATGTGTGTATTTAATCTTGTGTGATCTAAGTGTGCAGGATAACAGGTCAAAATGACTCAAGGTTTACATATGGTTGTTGCCCCCAAATTTGAGCCATCTACTCCAAATTGAACACTAGCGCAGGCGATAGTGGATAGCGCCGGCGCTAGCTCGATGCACAGAAGGCATGCTGGAAGTGTTGCCTCAGATTGAAGATCTTGCCGCGCAAAGAGTTTCCTAACCAGGGATAGCGCTGGCGGTAGTGGATAGAGCCGGCGGTAGCAGAGCACACAGAAGGAATAGAGCAAGGGGTTGCCTCGGATGGGAGATTCTGCCGCGCAAAACGTTGCCTAATCCGGGCTAGCGCCGGCGGTAGCGCTAGCGCCGGCGGTAGCGCGTGTGCTATAAAAAGGACCCAAGTCCTCTCGTTTTATACACACTTGAGAGAGAGATATTGAGTGCCAGAATTCTAGAGGCTATCTTGGCCGAAAGTTGATGTGCTAGTAAAGCTCTGCAAAAACTTCTGAAGGAGAATCTCGTCACGCCGGATCAGATCGAAGTCCGCTTCTACAACGCTTATTCAACGACGGATCTTCGTCTCCAACTTCAGAAGTCCATCTTGAGGGAGTTCTTATTTCTTTGTTGTTATTTCATATTCATCTTTGTAAAACGATTAGTGAAATCGCCTCGTGTTGGCGACTAGGTCTGGGTAGGACTTAGGAGGAAAATCGCCTCGTGTTGGCGACTAAATCTAGGCTAGGTCTAGGGGGGCTCGAGGCCACATCCGGAGAGGGATTGGCTAGAGCGGCTTGAGGCCGAATCCGGGGAGGATAAGGCTAGGGCCACCGGTTCGTGAGGAAGCGAGTCGGGATAGAAAACCAAAAGGGCTCTTTTCTGTTTAGCTTTGATTTCTAGCTTTCATAAGAGATCATATTTTGTAATCAGGTTTCACAAGCTAATAAAATCATGTCTCTATTTTTATTTTATTTGATTAGTCTTGATCTTCTTTATTATCATATTCAAAGCTTTTTCTAAAATATTCAAAATAATTATAAAATCTTTAAAACCCTTATTCACCCCCCCCCCCCCCCCCTCTAAGGGCGCCTACCGATCCAACAGGTACCTATAGATTTTCTATGGTAGAAGAATTCTTCTCATTGTAAGACATGTTAGTTTCATCAAAGGAAACATGCATAGATTCTTCAATTTTGAGAGAAGATTTGTTAAATATCCTATATGCTTTGTTAACTAATGAATATCCTAAGAAAATTCTTTCTTCAGATTTTGGTTCAAATTTTCTAAGGTATTTCTTATCATTATTGTGAACAAAACATCTAAAGCCAAATGCTCTAAAATAATTAACTTTAGGTTTCTTCCCTTTAAGTAACTCATAAGGGGTCTTACCCTTAAGTTTGTGTATCAAACTTCTATTCAAAACATAGTTTGTTGTGCTAACAGCCTCTACCCAAAAAGATAGGGGCAAATTAGCATCAGGAAGTAATGTTCTTGCTGATTCAATTAGAGTTCTATTTTTCCTTTCAACTACCCCATTTTGTTGAGGAGTTCTAGGAGCTGAGAAACAAAGCCTGATACCTTCCATCTCACAGAATTCTTGCATGAGAAGAGACTCAAACTCAGCGCCATGATCACTTCTGATCAATGCAACTACAGTAGAGTACTCAATCTGTATGCTCTTAAGAAAGTCTGTAAAAACCTTAAAGTTATCTGACTTTTCTCTCAAGTAGAACACCCAAGTGAATCTAGAGAAGTCATCTACAATAACTAGAGTGTAAGACTTCCCACCTAAACTCTTTGTTGTTATAGGTCCAAAGAGGTCCATATGTAGCAAATATAAGATTCTAGGTGAATCACTTTTAGATAATGATTTAAAACTATTTTTAGTTTGCTTGCCTAGTTGACATGCCCAACAAGGACCTTCTTTCTTGTATGAACCTGATGGTAAACCTCTAACAAGATTGTCCTTAGATAGTTTAGCAATGGTCCTAAGGTTTACATGTCCTAATCTCTTATGCCATAGTTCACTAGGTTTGCTTAATTCATTAAATAAACAAATTTCTGATGTAGATGAGTTGAAATTTACTAAATATATATTACCTTGCCTAATACCTGATAAAACAATAACATTAACAGCATATTTAATAAGGCACTTCAATTTATTAAAGGTTACCTGATAAACTTCATCACATAATTGACTTATGCTGATGAGGTTGTGCTTTAGTCCCTTGACATAAGCTACCTCTTTGAAGGTGACTTCTCCAACCTTGACTCTTCCATAGCCTTTAGTCTATCCACAGTTGGAGTCTCCAAATATAACTTTTGGTCCAAGCTTTGCCTTGTAGTTATTTAGGTTGGTCTTGTTTCCCTTCATATGCTTGGAGCAGCCACTATCCAAGTACCATTTTTCATTTACCTTTGGATAGCTGTGTACCTGCAAGGACAAAAACACAAACTAGTTGTTTTTGACCCAGACTACCTTGGGTCCTTTTATGTTACCACAAAATTCAGAGATAAAGGACATTTCAGGCTGATCCTTATAGCCTTGTGGATGATATCTCCTTGGAGGTATTATCCATTCAGAAAGAAGGATTTTTAGTTTGTTTAGAATTAGAATTCCTAAAATTTTCTGTATAGTGTCTGTTCGATGAATTTGGATGAATTCGTCGATCGCCGTTCATATGATAACTATACTGAAAATCTGTTTTCAGTCTTCGTCGAGTTCCATTTGACAGATTGAAGTCTTTCTGTCGAGCTCCGTTCGACGAATTCTTTTGAATTCTTTTATTCCTAACCAACTTGCTTGAAATATCTTTATTTCTTTCTGCAGCCTCTTTGCCCTTAGAAGAAACGAATTTTATGGGTGTAGAGAGGATGTTTCTCTTAATTAGAGGTGGCTCACTTGATGAAGCACCCAAGCCCAGTTTGCTATTGAATCTAGCATTGACAGTGCTTGTGATGTCCATCAGTTTGATGCTTATCCCATTAAGGGATTCTTCAAACTTTTTAGCTTCAGACAACTTATTCTCAATGAGAATAATGCGTTCCCTGGAGGCAACTAAATCTTTCTTAAGATTAGCATTCTCTTAACTTATATTTTCCATTTCAGCTAACTTACTTTTGAGAGAGATTATTTCCTTCTCAGATTTTATTAAGTCAAAGCAAAAAAAATTTTAATCATCTTTGAATTCAATGGAATTGAAATCAAAGTTAGATATTACCTGATCAGCATCAACTTCTGCTTCTGATTCTGATTCCTCTTTGTCAGAATTGCTGGCTGAGGCATTGATTGCCATCATGCAGAAGTTTTTCACTTCTTCGTCATCATTGGAGCTAGATGATGAAGCATATCCTTGCTCACTGACTGAGTCATTAATGACCATTAGGCATTAATCCTTCTCATTTGAGTTTTCTTCATCTTTAGAAGAGCTGGATGAAGAATCTGATTCAGATTCTGTTTCACTCCAGGATTTAGCTACAAATCCTCTTCCCTTCTTTTTGTGAGAGTGGGAGGAAGACTTGCTTGAGTTCCTCTTTTCTTTCTTTTCTTTTCTCCTTTCCTTCTTGTCCTTCTTGTTTTGATTTTCTGGACAGTCAGGAGCAATGTGTCCTGGTTTCCTGCAACCAAAACATATAATTTCATTAGCATGATTTCTATCATACCTTGGCTTGTCTCTTGATCTGGACTCTTTCTTTCTGAAGTCCTTCCTAGCCATTTTGTAAAATCTCTTGGCTATGAGACTCATAAACTCCTCATCTTTTGGAGTCTTTTCTTCTTCTTCAGTAGCTTGGAAAGCTATACTTCTCTCCTTCTTGGGTGCTGGAGATGAATTAGATTGCTCAGCTTCCCTGGCTTTGACAAGCTGCTCATTAGATTTGAGCTTGCCCAATAGTGCTTTAGTGGTAATCTCATTGAGACTTCTGTCTTCCTTGATTGTCCAGTTTCTAGAGTCCCATGTGCTGGGGAAGCACATAAGAATTTTATCATTGATCTCAGTGAGGGAGATCACTTTGTCCAGAGACTTCAGCTCATTGATTATGAGGCTGTCTATTATACATATCAGCAACACTTTCAGATTCTCCTTTCTTGAAGTTCTCATATTGAGAAATCAGGTGAGATCTTCTATCTTTCCTTTCATCTGCTGAGCCTGCCACCATATTGTTGAGAGATGTGCATATCTCTCTTACTGAGGTGCAGTCCACAACCTTTTGAAAGATGTCATCAGGCATAGTTTGAGCCAATATGTTCATGGCTTTAGCATCTGCACTCCTCTACTTCTTCTGTGCATCTGTCCACTAAGGTGGTGGAACAACATTGTTGTTATTTGTTGCTTCAGTGCTTGTAGATGCTGAGGGTGTAGGAGGTCCTGTCAAGATGACATTGAAGATTTCCTCATCAATAGAATTCATGTATAATCTAATCCTTACTTTCCACAGTGCAAACTTACTGAGATTGCACATAGGAGGTCTTGTGCTGGAATACTCGTTGTTTTGTGCCATGAGTTTTAATCAAAAGAAAATGAATATGAAAAAGAACTCTGAGAGAATTTAAGATCTAATTGATCTTTGTGATTCAGGTGTTAGCCTGTAAAGAATCGACTTCCTCTGATACCAATTGAAAGTGGAGGTTAGATCTTAAGTTACTCTTGAGGGGGTGAATAGAGTATTAAAACTTTTTTATTTAGTTTTTATAGCGGAATTAAAAATACTGTTATTTATATGTGTAAGTAGTGATATAATGAAAACAGAATTAGTAAAAGCACACAGCACAAACACCGAAAAGTGAACAAGCACAGACGACACAAAGAGCTATAGTGGTTCCCCAATAAATCTGGGTAGTCCACTCTTCTACCACCCTTGGTAGGAATTCACTAGGAGTTTTGATCAGGTGCCCTAGCACCAAAGGATTTTTGATAAGGTGTCCAAACACCAATAAGCTTTGATAAGGTGCTTAAAAACCACTCAAGGATTTTTTGATAAGGTGTCTTGCCACCACTGGGTAAACTTTTGAAGGGAGAATTAACCCTGTACAAGATAAGGTAAGAAAGTTTAGAGTGTTCTTCTCTGTCAGTGTTCTGACAGAAGACAAAAAAGGTGTTGATGATGAAAGCTCCCCCTGTCTGATTGAAATTGTTGACAACTTGTGGATGATGCTTTCTCTAACAGAGAAATCTTCTAAAGCAGATTAATCTGGAAGAAATAATTCTTCAGATTGTTGTTGATCTTCTGAAGACTTGAACTTTGCAGCATATCTGAGAGAATGAATGTTGTTCTCAGAAGGATGAAGGTGCTGCAGTGAGGAAGAAGAAGACTGGATGTATAATCTCTGAATGAATTTTCTTCTTCTTCTCCTTTCTCTAATCTTTCTCTGTTCTTTGTTGTTCTTAGAACTGTATCTCTGAGAGACTGAATAAAAATCACTGAATGTCTCTGTCTGTTGTGAAGGAATAGGACTACTTGTATATTCTTTTCCTTCTCTGATAAATTTTTTTATTTGAAATTTAAATCATCTGTATTTAAGGAATATAATATTTTGACTTCAATCCTTCTTGGAACTATAACAGCCACCAAAACGATTTTGGAAGGTCCTTTCAATTCCTTTTGTCGTGAAAGATGCCATAGAATTAAATGTCAACGACTATTCTTATTCTTGGAATAGAAAGAATAAAAATATATAATAAATGAATAAGATATCCTTTCTAAGCTGACTGAATACGTCCAAAAGAATTGAATAGATCCGTTATTGTGTCGACCTGTGTTCAGAGAACTGACATCTAGCTGATCATCAAGTATTAAATGATCTGGAGACTGAAAAATGTCGATCTGAGCTTCAGACAACAATTTGTCGAGCGCTTCCTGGAATTCGTCGAACGCTGCTCGCCATTTGTCGAACGATGACAGGCAATTCGTCGAACGCCACTAGCCATTCGTTGAGCACTGAGAACTTGACTTTTTCCTAAGTTCTAGCTATTTTTAACAGCCTAAAATAGTGACCCTTAGACTATACAAAGGGGTCAACTTGATCCTAATCAACACAAAGTGATCCTAGCCCAAATTAGTAATAGGGTTGTTCCAACACCATCTCCGGATGGAGGAGCCATCCGGGGCGCTGGGGTCGCGAGACCCCCAAGGGCCGTGGCAAGAGCACTCTGAAAGGCTCCGAGGAGATCCCTCTTGAGGTCCGCCAGCATCTCCATGGTTGCTGGCGCGCCCAGTCGTGGCGAGCCCCCGAAGCCCGCATCTCGCTCATCCTCTCCGATCAAATGCATAATCACACTCCTTCGTCCACTAAAAATTATCTCCTCCACGAAGATTTTTGAAAAAAGGAGCACTCTTATCTCCTAAATGGAAGATGAAACAGCTCAAACCTGCCATCCTCCCACCCAGCAGTTGATCTTCCTTAGGGGTCTTGGGAGGTGACATTTCTAGAATAGCCTTCACTTTGTCAAGATTTGGTTCTAAACCATTCGGGGTACAGAGATGGCCGAGAAATTTTCCTTTACTATCTCCAAAAACGCATTTCAAGGGATTCAACCTCACGTTAAAGGTTCGGAGAGTTGTAAATGTTTCTTTTAGGTCATTAAGATGAGCGGAGAAAATCTTGCTTTTAATTAGAAGTACATCAACATAAACTTCTAAATTTCTTCCTTTGGGGGTTTTAAAAACGATGTCCGTCATTTTCTGATAGGTGGCACCGGCATTCTTTAGCCCAAAAGGCATTACTAGGTAGCAAAGGCATCTTTCATTAATGATGAATGAGGTGTGAGGGATATCGGCTTATGTATTCTTATTTGATGATAGCCAGAGAATGCATCTAAAAAACTCATGCAAGAAAACCCCACCATAGAATCAACTAAAGAATCTATCCGAGGCAAGGGGTAGAAATCTTTAGGGCAAGCTTTATTAGGTTTGGTGAAATCCACACACATCCGCCATTTCCCACAAGATTTTTTTACCATTACAACATTTGATACCCAATCAGGGTATTGAATCTCTTGGACAAACTTTGCCTTCAGCAACTTCTCTACTTCCTCCCGAATATGTTAAGCCAAGGTTGTCTCAACAACTCTTTTCTTTTGCTTCTCCGGAGTAAAAGCTAGATCAATATTAAGATGGTGGCAAGCGATGTCTGGATTAACTCCTGGCATATCATCCCCTAACCAAGCAAAAATATCTAGGTTTTGTAGCAGGCAAGAGATGAGCTGATTCTTTTCAGCTTCAGGTAATTCAGCATTGATTAAAAGCCTTTTACTTTCATATTCATCACCGATTGGCACATCTTGAGTAGCTTGGGCAGGTTCCAAGCAGAATCCATATTTTGCCTCTTCTTCTGCTTTGGCAGGATTAGGGGCTTGGGGAGTTGAAGAGATCTCAGCTACCTGAGGAGGAAAACATTCAGTCATATTAACTGATTTAACGTAGCACTCCCGAGCTTTCCTTTGATCGCTCCTGATCTGGTATTACTTGCTGTTTAAAGCAAACTTTACTGCAAGATGGTAAGTGGAGACCACCACTTGGTACTCATTTAGGATTGGCCTTCCATAAATTGCGTTGTAGCTACTAGGAGCTTCAACGACTACGAATTTGACCAACTTTACAATTCCTCCAAGCGTCACTGAGAGAGTGGCGTTCCCTTCCACTTCCTTCTTCTCTCCAGAGAAACTGTAAAGCGGCCCTTCGGTGGAAAGAAGAATCTTCCCAGTCTTCAGGACTTCAAAAGCTGGTTTGAAGAGGATGTTTACTGAACTCCCAGTGTCAATCAAAATGTTTTCCACTGTATAATTTTCAATTACTACCTTTATAACGACTACATCATCAAAAGGATTGGCAGTAGGAGGAAGGTCTTCTTGCCCAAAAGTGACCGTTCCTCAGACAGGAGCAGAGGAGGTAGCAGCAACCTCTGATTTGAAAACTCTGGCCATGCTAGCCTTCTTTGAAGACTCCAGACCTGCTCCCCCATGGATGCAAAAAAAAATAACCCAAGATTCCTTCATCATTTGCATCCACGCATTCACCTGGATAACCTACGTTGTCAAGGTGGCCAATGTCGTCGACTTCTTCACATTCCCAGTGAACCTCTACCACTTCTTTACTCTTAGAGGTGGAGGCTTTAGAAGAATCAGCTTTTACCACTAGTCCATGCAGCTTTCCTTCTTTCAGAAGCTTCTCCACCAACATCCGAAGAAGCCTACAATTTTCCGTCAAATGACCTTTCTCCATATGCTGCTCGCAGTAGAGAGAAAGGTTCCTGAATTTGGGATCAGATTGCATAGGGGCTGGCCTTTTATAAAAAGGTTGCTTCTGAAGGACCTGAATTACCTCACTCATTAGAATATTGAGTTCGATAAAAGACTTTTAGGAGTCATTGAAAGAGTGCTGAGGAAGCGGAAAAGGTGGCTGGATGAAGTGAATTTACTGAACTGGAGCTTGATAGGGAGATGGAGTGACTAGAGCCGACAGTAAAGGTACTTAGGGCTGGAACTACTGATGCCCCTGATAAGGTTGGTGATGACGGAAGTTCCTTTCTCTTCAGGATGGAGGTTGGAAATCCTGATGCGGTGGCTTTGATGATGGAGGAGCTGGAGGAATACCCGCAGAGCCTTTCTGAACTGCCTTGCATGCCAAATTGGAGACATAGACAGGGTTATTGACTTTCCCTTCTATGAATATATTTGCGGCACTGATCAGTTCCTGATAAGAATTTGGCTCTCTGGTCGTGACCTTAAACTTGAGAGGTCCCTCCTGCAAACCATTTACTAAGGACACTAAATACAATGAGGGATTGACATCCCTTATTCCCAAAATCTCTCTCTCTAGAAATGGTCAATGAAGCGAGCTGTAGTTTCACCTTCATTTTTCTTAATCTTGAAGAGGGCCGCAGGAACACTCTACCTTTTCTTTGAGGTAGAGAACATTAGAAGAAGCTCTTGCCTCAAAGCTTCGAAGCAAGAGATGGACTGGCGAGGAAGATTATAGAACCACTCCCATGCCTTCCCATCCATAGATGTGATTAACAATTTACACTTCATCGTGTCTAAGAGAGTTCTCAGAGCGACTACAGATTCAAAGGCTTGGAGATGAGAACTGGGATCACTTTCTCCGATAAACATTAACATTCTTGGTTCTCTAAAATCATTGGGAATTGGCTCCCGACGGACTCTATCAGTAAAAGGAGAAGGATCCTCCGCTTCGACAGCGTCGTAAGGAGCAAGGAAAGCAGCAACAAGGGCTGGAGGATAAACATAATACTCTTGGAAGTTCAGGGCCTGAGTAGGGGGTCCCTGAGCTGCTGTTCTAAAAAAGTCTTGGTGAGCTATGAAATCCCCATCTTGAGGTCGCATAGGGGCTGCAGGAAGGGTGGTCGTGCGATCAAGAGGGTGATCGCCAGCCAAGCGGTAAGGGGTAGCGACCTGACCTGTCTGAGGAAGGAGTCTCTGAGAGATCGCGACCATAGCTTGATTCAAGACTTCAAACTGCCTGGCAGACTCTTGCTGAGACTGGGCGGCCTCTCGGAGAGCTCGGGCGGCCTCTTAAAGAGCTTGCTCAATGTGAAGGTCAAAATGATGCTCCATCTCATTTAGGGAGGCCGAATTGTTCAAGGGGAAACTGCTGGGACACCGATGAGAATGATTCCTGCGATCTGACATCTTAGAAGTCTGCTAATTTCACCTAGACACTTCAGATCTGAAGGTCGCATGTTTGTTCTGTTGGTACAAAAATTGTACCTCCAAAAGCTCACACTAGAAAGAGATGGAAAACTGTAAAGTGCAGGTTACTTGAGATAGAAGATGCCAGAAGAGAGACCTCCGGAGAGAAAAATCAGATTGACTTATCTCGAGAAGGATTATAGGATGGAAGTCCATATCAGTCTATGGGATGAGGTAGAAAAGAGACAGAATTTGAGACCACTTACACAGGTTGTAAGATGGAGCCTCGAAGCCAAAAGTCCCTTTTTAGGTACCCATACCCCTCTTTTTATAGACGTGAAGGCTGCCCAAATGCGCAGATCCAAAAAGTACGGGCTACCCGGGATATAGGAGAGTCGGGGCAGAGAAAGGGGGTGTAAATAACAAAAAGGAGAAAAAAGACCAGACCGCGCGGTCTGGCGATCTGACTTGGACTTGACCGCCGATGACTTGGAAGAAATCACTGGATTGGAAGCAGGAAGTCTAGGCGGTCTCTCAAACCTGAGACCGCTGGAAAAGGTCATTCTGACTAGAAAAGGAGGTCACGGATTTCCAGGCAAACATGTAAGAAAGATTACTTACCCTTAGGTACCCAATTGGATTTGTTTCCTAGGTTTCTATTAGGGGGATAAGCTGAAACATCACACCTCTGAGTGGTCTGCACTCTACTTGCACTAGACACTGTTGGGTTGAACCAACAGTCCAAAGAAAAGTGACCAATTTTCCCACAGCACCAGCACTCATACCTATTGTATCTTTTTTCTGCCTCACCATCTTGGTAGAATGGCAATGTTGGTGGGCAAGAGTGAAGATAGCTAGCCTAGCAGGCCTTGAGTGAATCTTATAAGTGTGAGTATGAAGTGGAGATGGTCTCACCACTTTTTGGTTCACCATCTTGGGAAAAGGCTAGGTAGGAACTGCATTTCCCTTACTTTTGGGTGTTGTTGCTGCAGGTCCTTGGACATGAGAACTTGGATTCTTCATTTGTGTCTCTTTAAGGGGTGCTTTAAAGCACTCAGCACAAAGCTTTCTTTTCTATGTGTGTTAGAGGGTTTACTGCCTCTTTTATAGCAGGCATTGGTCAGATGACCATATACAGACTCCTGGTCAAAGAGATTTGTTGCTAGTATCATCTTCTTACAAGAAGGTTGAACATCAGAAGCCTTGTCCTTGATTGTCTCCTTACCAAATCCTACACCACCTCTAAATGGTGCATAAAATCTGTCAATGATGGGAAGGATAGTCTTGGGCTTTGAGAAACTGGCAACAATCTTCTTCTCATCTAACAACATTTCCTCAAGATCCTTGATGACCTTATTCTTCTGACCCAACTAAGCATCTTTGAGCTTTGTGGCTTCCTTGAGCTTGTCCACTTCTTTGCTCACAGTAGTCAGCTTTTCATCTATCTCTTGGAGCTCAGATTGGGAAGATTTTAATGATGCTAACTCCTAAGATTGAGCCTTAAGAAGCTTCTTACTTCTTTTCAAAGCAATCCACAAGGCTTCATTTTTCTGTGCTAGTTTAGATTCAACCTTATGTATTGATCTTGAGTATATGCTATTGCAAGCAGATTCACACTCATTATCATGCACAAAATCTGCCAATGATTCATAATCAGAGGCAGATAAGGGAGCTCTGATAAGTACCTTCCCAGGAGAGGTGTTCTCATCCTGGAATTATTCATTTATGGCCATGAGGCCAATGAGAGCTTCCTCCTCAGATTCTGATGAATTTGAATCAGAATCACTAATTGTTCTAATTTTCTTAGCAATGAATCCTTTCTCTGATTTCTGTTTGTCCCTTGGAGTTCTTCTATCATCATTCTTCTTTGATTCTCACCTCTTGGAGGGGCAGTCAGCAACCATGTGACATGTCTTCTTGCAGTGGTAACAAAATAAGTTAGTCAAATCAAATTTATTGAGTTTAGATTTATACCTTTCCTCCCATGAAGATTTGGGTTTATCATGTTGACTAAATTTTTTGGAGCTTGAAGAGGATGCCATATGTCCGTCTCTTCTCCTTTTAGACATCATCCTTTTGAACTGCTTGGAGAAGAGTGCCAGTTCTTTATCAGTTTTATCAGATTCTGATGTGTTTGCATCAGAAGCATCACTGCCTTCAGAGATATCCAGAAATATAGGAGTCTTGTCCTTGGTATATCTCAGGCTTTCAGCCTTAAAAGCCATGGGCCTTTCTCTGCTGGAAACTTTGGAAGTATCATCTTCAGACCTTCTGATATTCAACTGTAGGTCATAAGATAGAAGTTTGCCAAATAGCTGTTGCGGCTCCATGTTTCCCAGATTGCCAACTTCTCTGATGGTACAAAGCTTCAAGTCCCATTCTTTGTTCAGGGATCTCAAGAACTTATCATTGAGTTCATAATTGGTGAACTCCCTTTCATAAGTTCTGAGCCCATTAACAATCCTGAAGAATTTTTCATAGCAGGTAGTAATGTTGTCCTTCTTGTCCTACCTGAAGGACTCATACTCCTGATTCAAAAGGGATTTTTTGTCATCTCTAACCTCATTAGTTCCTTCCATGTAGATAACTAAAGAATCCCATATTTCTTTTACTGTTTTGTAGTGGATTAGGTTCTGAAATGTAGAATCATCAATTGCATTGACAATGATGTTCTTAGCCCTTTTGTCCATAGAGACCAAGGCTACTTCATCCTTGGTAAAATTAGGCAAGGTCTTAGGGACAGGGACAGTTGTTGGGTCCACAGGAATTATCATGGGAACATAAGATCCCTCTTCAACAACCATGAAGATTCTAGTATCTGAAGCTTCCATGAATAATCTGACTCTTTTCTTCCAGATGGGGAAATTTTCTTTTGTGCAAATAGGCACCTTCATTGGGCTCATTTCCTTGCTATGGTCACCAAACATTTTATGTGCTGACAACCCAATATGATTTGTAGATCTTATTCTAAGCTGTTAGGCCTTCGAACTAAACCTATCTCTAATACCAATTGAAAGATTTGGGTTGATCTATAATACACCTAAGGGGGGGTTATTATGTGTTTTTGATGTTAATTGCAACTTTAAATGTTAGCTAGCATGGTACAAAAACAACACAGAAAAGCACACATGATTTATAGTGGTTCCCTTCAAGACAATGTGTCAAGAGGTAGTACACTATCCCTCCCACCTATCCAGCAATGTGCTAGACTAGGCAACTTCCCCAAAATCTCAGATCTCTTCTCACTAAGCAGATATTACAACTCAGTCTCACAAAGAACCCTACCAAACTCAGACTTTACAAGTATTACAATAACTCAGATCTTCACCAAGACCCTACCAAACCCAGGCTCACAAGGAACCCTACCAAACTCAGATCTATTACAAAATCTTAAAAGCTCAGGCTCACACAGAACCCTACCAACACTCAGTTCTGTCACAAGATCCTACCAGCTCAGGCTCACAAAGAACCCTATAGAATAAGATAGATGGTTTTGCTATTGTAGAAGAGAAGGATTCAAGATTAAAGCTTTGACTGAACAATATTCTTCTTATTCTTGCAATTGTAAGCATATAGATCATGTGAATAACTGAACCTTTCTATAGAATCTTGTTCTTCTTTTGACCTTCATAGTACAACAATGAAGTCTTCTTCTTGTTAATACTTTTCCCTCTTTTATATTAGTATGAATGGGAATGATCGTGAGAGAGAATGACTGAATCAAGTATTTGCTGAATTCAAAAATATCTCTCTTTAATACTCCTCTGCAATTTTGCATAAAGGCCCTTATTGTATTATTCCATAATCAGTTTGCCAGTTTGAAAATGTTTACAGAACCGACAGAATATTTTATCATAAATGACTTGTCGTTCTTGGAACTTGCAGAATATGGAAGTAATAATATTCTTCATTTATTATTGTGCAACGGCTATATTCTGTAGAGAATATATCATTTATTACTCCTTGATTAGTTCACAAGATGAGCGACGTGCACATTCCCTGAACTTCAATTTCCAAGAAATTCTGCGCAATAAATGCACCTCAGCATCTATCACGACGATAAGTTTCTTCTAGCCGATATCGTCTTGATCATCTCGACGATATGTAATCTTCACGATGATATCGTCGACATACATCTTTTTTCAAGACTTAATGAGTTATCTCGATGATACTGCTTCTTCTGGACGATATCGTCGAGATGATTTCTTCTACACGATATGTCTTAAAATTTCAGGACAATATGTCTTCTTCAAAACTTATACTTCTTATCTTAATGATACTGCTTCTTCTAGATGTCATCGTCGAATGTTTTCTTTTACATTATGTGTCTTCAATGATATATGTATCATCTCGACGATATGTTTAGTCCTTCTCGACAATTTTGGACTTAGAAAGATTAGAGAAATACTGGATATATAGTTTATTTTCTTCAGTCATAAATAAAATATATAATCAAATACATAGTGCATTTCTCATTGACTTGAGAACTTTTTCAAATTATGAACATTGCTGGACACTGTTCCCAACAATTATCATCATGTGATAATTATTAAATCTATCTTTAAAACTTAGGAAATACATGCTCCAGAATTTTTGGAGCTCTTCCTGAGGTTGTCATGCTAATATGTTTCAATTTTCAAATCATTTAGATAAGAATTGACTGAATTATTCCAGAAATATAGAAAACCCGAATTTTTGTCTCACATGTAAATTTCATATCTATATAGTTTGGGGCTTTGAGGGTAATCATCTCAATTTCAGCTCCAAAGGACCAAAAAGTTTTTCCAGATATCTATTGTGTAATGATTAGGCCAGTAAAAATTTGGGATTTTATTTCCACCAAAAAGTCATATTAATTTCATTAATATCATCATTTGACAATTATTGAATTAATCTTCAAACTTATGAAAAATATGCTCCAATTTTTGGAGCTCTTCCTGAGATTTTCATACTAATATTTTTCAATTTTCAAATCATTTGGGTAAGTATTGACTAAAATACTCCAAAAATATAGAAAGCCTTAATCTACGTGTCACATGTAAATTCCATATCTATATAGTTTGGGGCTTTGACGGTAATCATCTCAATTTCAACTCCAAATGTCCTAATATATTTACCAGAGATCTATTGTATCATGTTTAGGCCTCAGTAAAAATGTGGGATTTTATTTCAACCAAAAAGCCATATTAATTCCATTAATTTCATAATGAGACAATTATTAAATTAACCTTCAAATTTAAGAAAATTGTGCTACAAAAATGTTGGAACATGGTCTTCCGCATCTCCGAGGTTTGAGAATAACAAATCCTATGTATTTGATCTTGTGTGTTCAAGTGTGCAGGCTACATAGGTCCAGATGACTCAAGGAGACTGCCCCCAAAATTTGAGGCCAAAATTCGAAGATAGTCGCTATCGCCGGCGGTAGCGATAGCGCCCGGCGATAGTGGTCAATTGCGCAATTCAGGCGGTTTGTTTAGAAAGCGCTAGCGCCCGGCGATAGAAGGTAGCGCCGGCGGTAGTGGAGCTCACAGAAGGAATAGAGCAAGGGGTTGCCACGGATTGGAGATTCTGCCGCGTAAATTGTTTCTTAATCCGGGCTAGCGCCGGCGGTAGCGCTAGCGCCGGCGGTAGCGCTAGCGCCGGCGGTAGCGCTAGCGCCGGCGGTAGCGCTTGGGCTATAAAAGGACCCCCTCTCCTCGTGTTTTGTGACACCTATTATATACACCTCAGATAGAGAGATTGCACGAGTTCCAGAGGCCCATCTTGGCCGAATTGTGAAGCCCTAGCGAAGCTCTGCCGATTTCTGAAGGAGGATTCCATCACGCCGAACCTGAGCGAAGTCCGCCCCGACACACGCTGATTCTCCAGCGGATCTTCGCCTCCTCATTCAGAAGTTCATCCTAAGGGAGTTGTTACTTTATTTCATTTCTTTCTCTTTGTAAACGTTTAGTGAAATCGCCTCGTGTTGGCGACTAGGTCTGGGTTGGACTTAGGGGGAAATTCGCCTCGTTTTGGCGACTAGATCTAGGCTAGGTCTAGGGGGGCTCGAGGCCACATCCGGGGAGGGATTGGCTAGAGCGGCTCGAGGCTGAATCCGGGGAGGATAAGGCTAGGGCCACCGATTCGTGGGGAAGCGAGTCGGGATAGAAAACCAAAAAGATTCACTTTTTATTTAGCTTTGATTTCTAGCTTTCATAAGAGATCAAGTTTTTGTAATCATGTTTCTCAAGTCAATAAAATCATGTCTCTATTCTTGCTTTACTTGATTAGTCTTGATTCTCTTTATTATCATATTCAAAGCATTTTCTAAAATAGTCAAAATTGTTTTAAAATCTTTAAAACCCTTATTCACCCCCCCTCTAAGGGCGCCTACCGATCCAACAAGTGGTATCAGAGCGGTTTTATTCCAATCGGTTTAACACCCGGGAATAATGGCGTCTCATGATCTCCCTTTTTTGGAAGGTCAAGGGGTTAGTCGGCCACCTCTCTTTACTGGGTCAGACTTTAACTACTGGAAAAATCGAATGATGTGTTTTCTTATGACCATGGATGTAGAAGTTTGGAACATGGTGGAAGTTCGGTACTCTCCTCCTACAATTGTAGCAGGAGATACGACTTTACTAAAACCCAAAGATAAATGGGATGATCACGACAAACTACGATGCAAAAATAATGCCAAAGCAATGAACGCTTTGTATTGCGCCTTAAATAGGACCGAGTTTAATAGAATTTCAGCATGCATTACTGCTTACGATATTTGGAATCAACTTGAAGTTACTCATGAAGGAACATCGCAGGTAAAAGATGCCAAGCTATTCCAACTGGAATCTGAATATGAAAAATTCAGGATGGATACCGAAGAAGATATCAACTCGATGTACACCCGCTTCACCAAAATCGTCAACGCTTCAAAGGCACTTGGAAAGATCTACTCAAACGGGGACTTGGTGAGGAAAATTCTTCGTTCCTTACCCCCAAGGTTCAATCCAAAGGTGACAGCCATCTCGGAGTCGCACAACCTGAGGACACTCCAGATCGAGAACCTTATTGGGAACCTTAAAACCCATGAGGTTGAACTCCAGATTCAACACGATGAATACAACAAAGAGCCAAAGAAAAAGGCCCTTGCACTAAAGTCAAAAAAGGAGAACGCCGAAGAAGATGATGATGATGAAGAAGGTCTCCTGGTGAAAAACTTCAGAAAGTTCATCAGAAATCCAGAAAGAAGGAACACCTTCCGCAAATACTTCCAAAAGGATACCCGACGAAAGGGATCTTCTTCTTCATCAAGGAAAGAAAAAGGAAGTGAAGATGAAGAAGAAAGACCACCACCAGAGTGCTACCACTGCAGAAAGACCGGGCACATTCGGAGTCAGTGCCCAAAGTATCAAAAGGAGCAAAAAGAACAACACAAAGCAAAAGAGAAAAAGAAAGTACTAAAAGCTGCAACTTGGGATGATTCTTCCTCTGAAGAATCAAGCGAATCTGAATCAAGCAGCGAGGAAGAAGCAAACCTGTGCTTAATGGCAAAGAGCAACGATGACGACGCCAATGTTCCTAGCGACACTGAGGTAACTCCTCCCTCTTTTGAAGAACTTTATGACGAATTTGTTCAACCTTGCAAAGCCCACCATAAAAGTATAAAAGATAATATTATCTTAAATCGTGAAAATGAATCAATTATGGAAGAAAATCGTAAACTAACAAAGAAATTAATCTCTCTTGAAAAGAAAAAGATTTCATGTGAAAAGTACGAACTCTATTTGTGCAAAACAAAAGAACTTGAAAGTTCTCTTTTTAATGCCCTCCTACAAGTCAAAACTATTGCAAAAGAAAAGGAGGAATTAGAAAGAAAGCTAATCTCCTCTCTCCTACAAATTAAAAATAATCAGAAGGGATTTGAAAACAAATGCGTTACAATTGTTCAAGAAAACACCCTTCTTAAAAAACAAAATAATGATCTCAATATAGCCATAAAAAAATTCGGGATAGGCCAAAAATCCCTAGACATGCTTTTGGGATACCAATGTTATGATTCTACAAAATCTGGGCTCGGTTTTCAACGTGAGTCCTACCACCCAGCGCTAGCCTCTAACGCCGACGGTAGCTCAACTTTCAAAAAATCTTCTGTCTTTTCAAGTGTTCAAACATCATCTAGCAAGGGCAAGAAAGAAATTCAGAATAGAGTCTCAACCCCTTTTATTGCTTGTGTAAACTGTTTTTTGTTTGGACACACTTCTAGCTCATGTAGAAATTCAAAACGACACTCTTTGAAACAAATCTGGGTACCAAAGAAATCCACTTACTCTATGGGTGGTAACTCTTGGGTATCCGGATCTTTACTCTCATCCTCTTTCTAGATTTGCAGGAAGGCTAAGGAAACAGAGGACGTGTGGTACTTGGACTCAGGTTGCTCCAAGCACATGACGGGCAATAAAGCTAAATTCCTTAGCCTAGAAAAGAAGAAAGGAGGGATCGTAACATTT
This sequence comes from Dactylorhiza incarnata, assembly GCA_033032865.1. Lineage (NCBI taxonomy): Eukaryota > Viridiplantae > Streptophyta > Magnoliopsida > Asparagales > Orchidaceae > Dactylorhiza > Dactylorhiza incarnata. The sequence goes on along the minus strand of JAWHQI010000124.1, from coordinate 710,288 downwards.
GGAGATAACAGTAAGGGAAGGATCATGGGCATAGGCACAGTGGGTAACGAATCTTTTCTCATCTCAAATGTTCTTTATGTAAAAGGATTAAAACATAACCTAATATCTATAAGTCAACTGTGCGATAAAGGATTAGACGTACTATTTGAATCATCCACTAATCTTTGCAAAATTGTTAATCCTAAATCAAAAGAAGTTTTACTCACTGCACCTAGAATTCATAATGTTTACATAGTTTCGTTCCATGATCTTTCCAAATCATCTATAAAATGTTTTATAACAAAAAATGATGAATTAGAACTTTGGCATAGACGTTTAGGTCATGCTAGTACAAAGCTTATTTTAAAACTAGCAAAAAGAAATTTGATTAGAGGACTACCTAAACTAAATGGCAATCTTTCTTCATTATGTTCTCCATGCCAAAAGGGAAAATTCACAAAATCTTCTTTTAAGAGCAAAAATGAAATTTCTACTTCTAAACCACTACAGCTAATTCATATGGATTTATTTGGTCCCGTTAACACCCCAAGTCTCGGTGGTAAAATTTACACTTTTGTTCTAATAGATGATTTCTCTAGATATTGCTGGACTCTATTTCTCTCCTCTAAATCTGATGCGTTTTGCGAATTCTCAAAACTATGCACTCGTATTCAAAATGAACTAGATTTAAAAATAAAATGCATTCGCTCAGATCATGGAGGTGAGTTTGAAAATGAAAACTTTAAATCTTTTTGTGAAATGTTAGGAATTAAACATGAGTTCTCAGCACCACGCACACCTCAACAAAACGGTGTAGTAGAACGAAAAAATAGGACAATTCAAGAACTGGCACGCACCATGCTATCTGAATATAAAACACCTAAATCATTTTGGGCCGAAGTCGTAAGCACATCATGCTACGTAATGAATAGAGTTATGCTTCGCCCATCACTTAATCTCACACCATATGAACTATATTTTCAAAAGAAACCAAACGTATAATACTTTAAAGTATTTGGATGCAAATGTTTTATTCTTAATACAAAAGACTCTTTAGGCAAATTTGATGAGAAATGTGATGAAGGAATATTTCTTGGTTATTCTTCAACCAGTAAAGCCTATAGGATATTTAACAAAAGATCAAGAAAGGTTGAAGAGTCTATCAATGTTAGATTTGATGAGTTTGCTCCATGTGCAGAAAAGCTTTCTACAGGTACAAACAATGAATCTTTGGAGCACGACGAAGAAGAACCATCCATCGAAGAGGAGGAGAAGACCAAAGAATTTGAAGTTGTTCCTCCAAGCGGTTTGAATTTCTCAAAAAATCATCCAAAAGAACTAGTCATTGGGGAACCTTCTACTGGGGTAAGAACTCGCTCCTCCCTTCATGAAACATTTTCTAATATTTGCTTTATCTCTGAAATCGAACCTAAAAACGTTTCCACCGCTTTAAATGACGAATTTTTGTTTCTGGCTATGAATGAAGAGTTAGGACAATTTGAAAGAAATAAAGTTTGGAATCTTGTTGAAAGACCATCTAATCATCCAATTATAGGAGTAAAATGGATCTTTAAAAATAAATTAGATGGTGAATCTAGGATTGTAAGAAATAAAGCACGCTTAGTTGCTCAAGGTTATTCACAAATCGAGGGGGTAGATTTTGAAGAAACTTTTGCACCCGTTGCTCGCTTAGAATCTATACGAATATTTTTGGCATTTGCGAGTTTCAAACGAATAAAATTATTTCAAATGGATGTTAAAAGTGCTTTTTTAAACGGGTATATTAAGGAGGAAGTCTATGTAGAGCAACCCCCCGGTTTCATAAATGAAAAGTATCCAAATCATGTTTACAAATTAAAAAAAGCGCTTTATGGTTTAAAACAAGCGCCTCGTGCATGGTATGATCGTCTTACATCGTTTTTGTTAGAGCACGGTTATGTTATGGGAAGTGCAGACAACACACTCTTCATTAAGCATAAAAATAATGAACTAATCATTTTACAAATATATGTTGATGACATAATTTTTGGAGCCACTAATGAAGAGTTGTGTAAAGAAGTTGTGGAAATAATGAAAAATGAATTTGAAATGAGTCTTGTAGGAGAACTATCATTTTTCCTTGGTTTTCAAATCTCACAACGAAATGATGGTATTTTTATTTGCCAATAAAAATATGTTCACGATATGCTTAAACGATTTGGCTTTGAAAACCTTAAACAAGCTTCGTCTCCTATGAGTGCTTCTTTAAAATTAGGAAAAGATGAATCTGGTATTTCTATTGATCAAACACTATATAGAGGAATGATAGGCTCTCTTCTTTATTTAAGTGCATCTAGACCAGATATAATGTTTGTAGTATGTCTATGTGCTCGCTTTCAAGCCGATCCAAAAGAATCTCATTTAAAAGCTGTAAAACGTATTTTTCGTTATCTAATAGGGTCATCCAAACTAGGATTATGGTACCCACACAATAACTCTTTCACACTGCATGGCTATTCTGATTCGGACTACGCCGGGTGTTCACTTGATAGGAAAAGCACGAGTGGTACATGTCACTTTTTAGGACCCTCTTTAGTTGTTTGGTCTAGTAGAAAACAATCTTCGGTTGCACTCTCCACCACGGAGGCCGAATATATCGCACTTGGTAGTTGTTGTGCACAAGCGTTATGGATGAGCCAAACATTAGAAGACTTTGGAGTTCACCTCAAGCACATAGATCTTAAATGTGACAACAAAAGTGCAATAGACCTCACATATAATCATGTCCATCATGCTAGATCCAAACACATTGATGTTCGTCATCATTTCATTAGGGATCACATTAAGAAAGAGAATGTAAAAGTAAGCTTCATTGGGACGGACTCACAACTCGCTGACATATTTACTAAACCTCTTCCCGATGCAAGATTTCGATTATTACGACTTGAATTAGGTGTTCTAGACCTTTCTAGTTAAAACATATTTACAAATGCAATTTTCTTCATTTTTAACCATAAAAAACATTTTCAAAAATTCTGTAAATTCAGCCTGAAACTACTAATGGGACACCTAATCAAGATCAAGCATCAAAATTTTCAAAACCCTAATAAATCACTTACTGTTTCCCGCGCTAGCACTAGCGCCGGCGCTAGCGTCAAGGTTCGAATTTCTGTGATTTTAAATTTTCAAAAACATCTTAAAAATATGCTAATCTATTTGTACTACTTAGTTTTGCAAATCTGTCTTTCATTTATTTTTGAAAAATCAAAATACAAAAATAGAAAATCCAAATTACCAAAAATATGTTTTGTTTAAAGTTCATTTCTTTTCAAAAATCAACTATAAAAATATAAAACTATTAAACTAAACAAAAAAAAACTGTATGAACTGTTTGTGAAAATCAAGCATGATTTAAGCTATTAAATCAAATTTCAATAATGTTGCGATTTATTTTTCAAAATTACTTTGAACATTGTCTTTACCATGCTTTGATTTATCTATTCCTCTGTGCATCAATTATATTTTAAAAGGTTGTGTAGAACTATGCTTAGCATGCCTCTAAGTATGAGTAAATGTTTTATGTTTGATAATGATATTAATTCACTCACTTTTTGGCATTGTCTACATTTTGGTTTAGCTTAAGAGTGCTTGTGTATGTTTTATATTAGTACAATGAATTAAAATTGCACAAATATCTTACCTACACTCCTTTATTTGCACTTTTAAAAGTTAAGAAAAGTGGTTAATGTTTTTCATAAATTTCATTTGTTTGCAAAACAAGTGTATTCGGAGAACTTTGTACAAAACAAAATCATAAAATAAATAACAAAGATATCTCCACCAAGCACTACTTGAACCTACTGATAAGTCTTAATGAGCATTGTGAGGTTGAGCACCTTGGACAGAATAGTAAAGTGACTTGTGCAAACCATATCTTTTTCAAAATAAGAAAAACCACTTACTCTTATGGTACACCGGATCACTAGTCTCCAAATTTTAATAAAATATGTGATCCCCCAAGCACTACTTTGCACCCTGATAAGTCTTAATGAGCATTGTGTGTGCAAAGCACCTTGGTAATTGTACGTTTTTATTGTGCATTAAAATGAGTGGAAGTGAAATTCTTTGTGTTTTGTTGTGCTCTTACTTTTCATATCACTTGTATTTTTGATTAAAACACTTGTATACTCTACTCAAAAATACACTTATGTGCACATCATTATCTTCCATAACACTTCTTCTCATGAGTATTGGATCCCAATGCTAATTCTCTACAATTTTTTTAGTTATAAAATGCACTAGATAACCTATCATGTTTTCTATAATGTTTGGTATGTTTTGAAATTATAAATTGAAATAACATTGTAGTACCTTCTTTCTGAATAACCTTATTTCATGCTTGGTTACTCTTATTATCAACTTTTTATTGAAAATGATTTACAAAAACATTCTTCTTGAAATATAACTCATATATTTTTATGGATCGTTTTTGCTTATAATATGATGTTTTTTGTATTTCTACAAGTCTTCCGCATCATTCCCACATAATAGCTTTACCTTTGCAATCTCATGCTTTCTTACAAGTCTTGTATTTTTAAACATTCCTTTATTTTACAAATATTTGACTTGCTTGGTAAACCTTATATTGGTAACTATTAACATAATTATTTGTGCTAATACTCTGATATTTATATAAAAGGGAAAAAGTAAACTTGAAATTATGCTAGAAACTCCTTATCATTTAACCTTTTTTTCTAAACCTACAAAGCTCGATCATGCCGTTATCTTATTATCACTTATGTGGTGCCTCCTAACCCGCTTTTGCTAATAACAAAAGGGGGAGAAGTAACATGATAAATAAACTCCGCTATCAAACTAAAATTCACATGAATAATTAAGTTGATAGTTTACATTTTAGGAGAGCATTCACTTAGGGGGAGCATACATTTAGGGGGAGCAACTCTAAAAATGCTAATCATCTATATTTATCCTAAGTCATCACTCTCACACACACACAAATAGGATTTCTCCATGCTTATCTATTAATGCTCTGATTTATCATTAATGGATTTGTTATTATCAAAAGGGGGAGTTTGTTGGAACATGGTCTTCCGCATCTCCTAGGTTTGAGAATAACAAATCCTATGTATTTGATCTTGTGTGTTCAAGTGTGCAGGCTACATAGGTCCAGATGACTCAAGGAGACTGCCCCCAAAATTTGAGGCCAAAATTCGAAGATAGTCGCTATCGCCGGCGGTAGCGATAGCGCCCGGCGATAGTGGTCAATTGCGCAATTCCGGCGGTTTGTTTAGAAAGCGCTAGCGCCCGGCGATAGAAGGTACGTCGGCGGTAGTGGAGCTCACAGAAGGAATAAAGCAAGGGGTTGCCACGGATTGGAGATTCTGCCGCGTAAATTGTTTCTTAATCCGGGCTAGCGCCGGCGGTAGCGCTTGGGCTATAAAAGGACCCCCTCTCCTCATGTTTTGTGACACCTATTATACACACCTCAGATAGAGAGATTGCACGAGTTCCAGAGGCCCATCTTGACCGAATTGTGAAGCCCTAGCGAAGCTCTGCCGATTTCTGAAGGAGGATTCCATCACGCCGAACCTGAGCGAAGTACGCCCCGACACACGCTGATTCTCCAGCGGATCTTCGCCTCCTCATTCAGAAGTTCATCCTAAGGGAGTTGTTACTTTATTTCATTTCTTTCTCTTTGTAAACGTTTAGTGAAATCGCATCGTGTTGGCGACTAGGTCTGGGTTGGACTTAGGGGGAAATTCGCCTCGTGTTGGCGACTAGATCTAGGCTAGGTCTAGGGGGGCTCGAGGCCACATCCGGGGAGGGATTGGCTAGAGCGGCTCGAGGCCGAATCCGGGGAGGATAAGGCTAGGGCCACCGGTTCGTGGGGAAGCGAGTCGGGATAGAAAACCAAAAAGATTCACTTTTTATTTAGCTTTGATTTCTAGCTTTCATAAGAGATCAAGTTTTTGTAATCATGTTTCTCAAGTCAATAAAATCATGTCTCTATTCTTGCTTTACTTGATTAGTCTTGATTCTCTTTATTATCATATTCAAAGCATTTTCTAAAATACTCAAAATTGTTTTAAAATCTTTAAAACCCTTATTCACCCCCCCTCTAAGGGCGCCTACCGATCCAACAAAAAATTCTACAAAATTTTGGAGCTCTTTATGAGGTTTTCATACTGACATGTTTCAATTTTCAAATCATTTGGGTAATTATCCAAAGAGAATTACAAGATTTAAAATTATGCTATCAACACACCATGCATGCATGACCCTTCCTAGGGTCAAAACATTAAGGGTGTATAATATCACAAATCTCTATTGTAAATGCTCTAATATTTTTAACATGGACATATAGCCTAAGAATGAACCCATAGAAATTTTGGCATTTTACATGTGTATTTAGCCCATTAAATTTCACTAATATCATTAGTGTATAAAGCTAAAATATTTAAAAAAACTATAGGAAATTGTTCACAAAAAATTATAACACTTTTAGAGGTTGTGTATTATGATCTCTAACATGCATGTTCATAATATCATAGACATCAAAGCTCATGCACGGACAAATACACAAAATACAAATTCCTAAACATTATGTAACAGGAACTTTGAATTTAAATTAGGGGACTTATAGGGTTTTGGAACATACGTTCTGCATCTCTCAGTTTTGATAATAACAAATCCTAAGTTGTATTTGATCATACATATTTTGGGTATAGTGTGCAAGTTTACAGGTGTGAAGTCATACAAGAACTCCAATCTCTATGAGTTGTCGCTGGCGCTACAGATACTGTCGGGCGCTGGCTCAAGTTACATGTCGATTGGACTTGCTCAGCTTAAGGCAAATGTCGAATAGATTGCACATTGATGAGACAAGTCACACCATCTACCACATCTCGTTAACACTAACGCCAGGCGCTAGCATGTCGATGGGATAGAAGATTGACCAGACTGACAGTGCGGACTAGAAAGAAAGATCAATGTGAGAGCTCATATCAATGGGATATGCTTCCTACTGATGGGCACTAGCTATGTCAACCAAATGGGTATATCGACTAGAAGGAGCATGTCGACTAGATAGCCAATGTCAATTGGAGAGAAGATATCATCGAGACAGTACATGTCGACTGAACATATGGACTACCATTGGGTGCTAGCCCTAATGCTGAGCGCTAGCCATGCCGACTAGATGTGCACACACCTAATCTAGCACTCCTACTGCGACATGCTAGCACTATCGCTCCGCTCCAACAAATGATTATAAGGAAAGCTTTGTCGCCTTCCATACATGGAGTAGGATAGCTTGGAGATATCGCAAATATGGAGCCTACCACCGCGTAGAAACCGTACCGCTAGCGGTAGCTTACTTAAACTCTGTATAAAAGCATTTTTCTTTCTCCTGAGTAAATAAAGACATAGAGAAGCACGCAATATATTTTCCAAGCTGCCTCTGCAGCAAGGAGCCACTGACTCAGAGAAAGGATAAGAGAACTTGCACCCTCTTGTTCGTAAATAAAGATCTCCGAAGAGCATATTCCAGAACGCAATCAGAAGACGACAATGTGCCCGATGAATGAGAATCACAAGCATCGATCACTCACCATCTTTTGGAGAATAATCTTTTTGAGGGAGCATTTGTTCTTACTTTTTACATCACTACTTGTACTTCTTTTTCTTTTTTGTATTGTGTGCCAAGGAAATTGATCGGGGAGGTCATCGGAAATCGGGGAGGATTCCATGAGAAATTGTCCGGGGAGGACATTGGTGATTAAGATTGACTATCAACCCGAAGAGGCAAGTATACCTATCGAATTGTAGTACCAAGGTCGTATTTAAAACACGGGGCTATCAAGTATTACTACTCACGCTTCCAACTATTATCCTACCGTACGATTGGTTGATGATTTTGAGAAATTTTAAATTAAACTACGAGATTACTTAAACAGAAATTCTGAAGAGAAAACTAGCGTTCAATCACAGAATCACCATGAAAAGAGACGAGAGAGAAATAAAATTTAGTTCTACGATTGCAAAATAATTCTTGACCGTGACGGTTCCGAAAATGAGAGATAGTCTCGCTAGAGCACTAAATCTCCTAACTTAAAGACGGTTCGATCGAAATCTCTTCGCAAATCAAACAGGTCTAAAGTCGCATTATCGAAGTGAACTGCACTATTGGATTTGACTACAATCAGGAGGATTTACGTCATCCTATCTCTAGGGGTGCGTGCAACTCCTTCCTTCTTTGAGCGATCTTTCAAATCAATGAGTCTCTCAACAACTATGAAATGAGATCAAGGGACTACTACCGTATACCGGAAATACGGAGTCGACGCAAAATATTTCAAAGAAGAGTCGACGCAAAATATTTCAAAGAAGGATCGAGAATAATTTAAACAAAAGCAAAACTAAGACATAAAAAATAACCTCATCTCAATTCATGGATCATCGTGATCGAACGCTAAAGAAAATTAGCTACTCATAATCGAAAGAGAAACGAAGATAGAAGGTAAAGCTTGCATTTTCATTGATAGATAAAGAAAGAGTACAACAACAAAATTAAAATGATAATACTATTCTCAAAAAAGAAATACAAGCATGGAAATAAAAACTTGACAATGAAAATAACTAACACTCTCTCTTGCTCTCTGCTTGCTTTCTTGCCAAAAAGTTCCTTCAAAGCATGAAGGGTGGGTTCCTTTTATAGATGGAGGGGGAAGGTTCTAGATGGAGGATATGAAGGGACAAAGAGGGTGGAGATGCATGCATGATATTGATGAGGGAGAGAGAGAAGAGGAGAGAGAGAGAGGCAAATGCATGAATGGTTTACATGGGAAACATAAAAGAGAAATAAAATAAAAATAGAAAGGAGGAGGGGGGATGGATTGGGCTCACGAATTGGAAAGGGGGGATGAATATGGCAGCCATGATGAGGTGGCGTGAGTTAAATGGAGATGAATATGGGGGAGGAAGAGGAGTTACATGGATTAATATATATAATAATGGCTGAATAATAGTGGAGTGAGTTGAACCAGACATGGATTAATATAATGGTTGCATGGAATAAAGGTGGCTGCTTCATGGATGGATAATAATAAGTGCTCGGGCTATATATATATTGAAATATACCGCATATGGGGGAAGTGGAGTTGAAATAGTTATAAGAAAAATTGGCTTGAAATAGTAATTGTATTGAGGAGAAAATAATAGCCGCATGGTGCAAACGTGGAGGAGGTTGGACGACATTGCATGCTTGAAATATTGATATGCTAAAATGATTTTAATAATGCATGAAATAATTTAATAATACCCGGCTACTTGAAACAGTAATAATACCACTTGGAGTTAATATTGCATGCATGGGAATCAAAGTGGCCTGGCTGCATATATTTTGATAAATTCACGGTTTTGGGATGCACCATGTAGGTTCGGGCTGGGCTTGGACAGCTCGGCTTGCTCCAATTGAAGGGGGCTGCACCCAATGAGGCTCGGGCTGGACTTGGATTCGGCTTGGGCTGCACCAAATGGAGGGGGGCTTCTTGTCCTACAATAAACACAAAATTGGTTAATAAGGATAGAAAAAATAATAATAATAATAACATAAAATATAACACGCATGCAATAACAACATAAAATAAAATAACAACATAATAACTTAACAAACATAAAATAACAACGTTAAGACTTAATAAACATAAAAAACAAACATTAAAACTTAGCGAACATAAAAACAAAGAAAAATATAATTAAAACTAGGGAATTTTAAACTAAACTAATCTAAAAACGATGACTAAAAACTAGTCATCAGACATCTAGATCGAGGGGATCTAGGAGGCTCGAAGACCTTCGGGGAAACAAAAGAGAGCCAACTCGAAGACCTTCGGGGAGAAGTAAGAGAGCCAACCAGTCCTCAGGGGGGAGGGTCGATATAGAAGTCAAAAAGAATTTCTATTCATCACCTATGATCTCCGACAACATGGAGATATTGTTTTGTAATTGTGAACATTACCTTAAGATTATAATGTATTCGATCTCTCTTGTTTTGATTTACAATTGCATATGACTCTTGCTGATTCCTGAAGTCTTTTTTATGCTTATTCTAAAATGATATTCTGTAGGACAAGAATACGGTTTCTGTTGATACCGCTGGCGGTAACACTACCGCCCCGTGCTAGCTTCCAGAAAGTGTATTTCTGTTGCAAAAAGATTTAAAACTTGCATCAATCACTGAAAACCTTATTCGTCCCCTCTAAGGTTTTGCCAAAGATCCAACAAGTGGTATTAGAGCGAGATTACTTCAAAATGATTAAAACCCTAAAGTAAAATGGCCAACCATAATGATGCATCTACTAGTGGGGATGGAGTGTTATATACTGAAAATTTGTCAGCACCACCTCTGTTTACATGTGTGAACTATAACGGGTGGAAACCCTTAATGAAACAATTCCTTATTTCTTTAGACATATAAGTTTGAATATAACTATTATAAAGCCATAGAGCATTTTAAATAGGGATGAATGTTTTTTAAATGCATAGTATATGAATCGACTATTATGTGCACTCGGCCAGAATATTTTCAAGCTTATCTATACTCTCCCTACTACATATGAAATTTTGGGATTTTTTGGAGAAAACATACAGTATTTTTTCCGCAGACACAGAACTCGACCAAATTCTAATGGATCTGAGAGAAGACACAAATGACGATGCCTACTTGGAGGAAGAACTACTAGAGAAAGAAGAATGCAAGCACATACCATTATGCTCGAATGGAGATACGACAAGTTCATCATGCACAGAAGAAGATGACAAGAGAACTTCATGTTCAAATCTTGCTTCATCTGAGAACACTGTAAGTAGAAATTCCCTTTGTTATACAATGTCTTTTTCTATATTGCGCATGCTAGAAACGGCTAGACGTAGAATTAAGAAATTGAAAAATATTAATTCAAAACTACGGCTAGCAAATAAAAATTTAAAAGCACAACTTAATGTAGAGTCAATTGTTGATGTGTCTAGTTCTCCCCATTGCTCTCCAGATGAAAATGATATACCTTGTTTTGTCTATAATTCACTTAATGAAAATTCAAGGTACTTGAGGAAGTGGTTCTTTTTTCAAAAGAGAATAATGAAAAATTGCCTTTAGAAAATTCATCTTTGAAAAGTGAGTATGCTATGTGCAAAAGTTATAAAATTGAAATCAAAGAGATGGATGAAATATTTGAAGAATTAAGAAATGATTACAAAACTCATATTAATTCTTTAACTTTGATTGTGAAAAATAGCACCCTCACATACAATAAAGCAAGACAAAATCTCAAGCTTAAGAAAATACAATTGGAAGCAAAAATCAACAGGCTTAAGGAAATTATGAGTTAAAATTCACAAAGTATAAGTTCACAATTTCAAGCAATATCCAAAAGCATGTTGAATATAATTTCCATACAATAACTAAGACAATAAAAGGGAGTGAAAGATATCAAATGCTTGCAAATAATAGTCCAAAGAATAATCATCACAGTTATTTGCAAAATCAAGTTTCACTCAGCCTAATAGTGAATGAACTCAAATTTGCCAGCAACAATATTTTCAAGAATCATTATTATTCTAAGCCTAAAACTAATGACTATGAAAATTTGAAGTATAAAATTAAGAGTCAACCACGATATGAATGGAGGCCCAATATTAAAAATGACACGAACTCCAATTGAAAAGGCCCATTCATCACTGTCTCCTCATAAACCAACGTGATGTATTTGGGTACCCAAAGGAACCATCACACTCAGTCCTCTTTAGATACCCAAATCTCTCACTCACTAGTATCCAACCAATTGCGTGAGGTAGAAACAAAACAAAATGAAATAAACGAAAAATATACTTCACGATTGTTCGAACCAAAATTGAACCAGGTCCACACTTACTCAAGATGGACAAGGATGGGGGTCATAACTGTTGGGTTGTCAGTTACTTTGAGACAGAAGTGAAGAAAAGAGAGAGGAGAAAAGGAGACGGCCGTGAGTAGCATTATTCATATAACACCTGCATTACAACTGAGATTACATTAGAACTCATGGAAGAACAGTTTATGACTTGAAGAAAAGAACCGGTGATTGATGGTCTCCTGGAGGGAGATGGAAGAGGTCCCAACGGTTTCCTAAAAATGAGATAGCTGAGGTATCTTGGAGGGAGAAGGAAGAGGTCCCAGCGGTCTCCTAAAAATAAGATAGCCGAGGTCTCCTAGAGGGAGATGGAAGAGGTCACGACGGTCTCCTAAAAATGATATAGTTGAGGTCTCCTAGAGTGAGGTGTAAGAGGTCCCAACGGTCTTCTGAAAATTAGATAGCTGAGGTCTCCTGGAGGGAGATGGATGAGGTCCCGGCGGTCTACTAAAAATGATATACCTGAGGTCTCCTGGAGGGAGATGGAAGAGGTTCCGGCGGTCTCCTGAAAATGAGATAGCTGAGGTCTCCTGGAGGGAGATGGAAGAGGTCCCGGCAGTCTCCTGAAAATGAGATAGCTGAGGTCTCCTGTAGGGAGATGGAAGAGGACCCAGCGGTCTCAAAATTTGAGACCGCTCAAGCCATAGGTTGGAAGTTGGAAGCCCTCCAAAGTCCCTTTCTGAGTACCCCCTCCCCTCTATTTATAGACGCGGAGGTTGCCCGAATGGGCATACTCTAAGATTACGAGCTGCCCAGATCTGCTGAGATTGCCTGAGATCGCTATCTGAGATTACTGAGATCACTTGGACCTACTGAGATTATCTAGACCTGCTAAGATCGTATGGACCTGCTGAGATTGTCTGGTTCTAAAGAGATTGTATGGACCTGCTAAGATCGTCTGGACTTGCTGAGATCGTCTGGACTTGCTGAGATCATTTGTACCTACTAAGGTCGTCTGTACCCGCTGAGATCGTATGGACCTGCTGAGATCGTATGGACCTGCTGAGATAGTCTTGGTGGAAAATCACAAGAAAATGGATTACACAAAAAAGAGACTGCACAGGACCGAGACCTTCCGGGGCGAGGTCACCGGGGAGGCGACCAGGCGAGGTCACCTGGGGGGGCGACCTATTCATGGGGGAGGTTTCCCAAGGGGTGACCTCAAAAGGGAAAAGTCTCCCAAGGGAGCGACCTCCTCATGGGGGAGGTCGCCCAAGGGGCGACCTCATAGGGGCGAGGTCGCCCAAGGGGGTGACCTCCTCACGGGGGAGGTCGCCCAAGGGGGAGACCTCCTGACGGGGGAGGTCACACAAGGAGAGACCTCACAAGGGTGAGGTCGCCCAGGGTGGCAACCTCCTCACATGGGAGGTCGCCCAAGGGGAGACCTCACATGGGCGAGGTCACCCAATGGGGAGACCTCCTCACGGGGGAGGTCGCTCAGGGGGGTGAACTCCTCACAAGGGAGGTCGCCCAAGGGGTGAAATCACAGATGCGAGGTCACCACAGGGGGAGACCTTACAGGGGCGAGGTCGCCCAAGGGGGTGACCTCCTCACGGGGGCAGGATGCCCAAGGGGCGAACTCATAGTGGCGAGGTTGCCCAGGGGAGTGACCTCCTTGCAGGGGAGGTCGCCCAAGAGGTAACCTCACAGGGGAGAGGTCGCCCAAGGAGGCGACCTCCTCACGGGGGAGGTTGCCCAGGCGGAGACCTCACAGTGGTGACCTCCTCACGAGGGAGGTCGCCCAAGGGGCGAGCTCACAGGGTCAAGGTTGCCCAGGGTGGCGACCTCCTCACAGGGGAGGTCGCCCAAGGGGCGACCTCACAGGGGCAAGGTAGCCCAAGGGGGTGATCTCCTCACGGGAGAGGTCGCCCAAGGGGCCGACCTCCTCATAGGGGAGGTCGCCCAAGTGGCGACCTCACAGGGGCTAGGTCGCCCAAGGGGGAGACCACCTCACGAGGGAGGTCGCCCAGGGGGCGACCTCATAGGGGTTAGGTTGCCTAGGGGGAGACCTCCTCACGGGGGAGGTTAGCCAAGGGGCGACCTCACAAGGGCGAGGTCTCCCAGGGGGCGACCTCCCGAAGGAGGAGTCGCGCGGGGCGCAATCTCCAAGCGAGGTTGCGTGAAGCTCGACCTCTACGAGGCGTGAAGGTGTCACCCGGGTGATGGGAGACCGCCAGGGCTCTGGTACCCAGGAAAAATACCTGGGTTACCGGGATAGGTCGCCCGAGGACTGCGAGAGCGTGCTGATCGCCTTGGTTATCTGCAAAAAGCCAGCTCGGAATGTTTGCCAATTTCTGGGTAAACATGATCCCCACATTTTTTCAGGTTTTGAGAAACTTGAAAAAAAAAACTTACCCACGAAAATCAAGATCCACCCCTTTTGTCAGAATAAAAGATACGAGTATACAAGAGTGAAAATACCTGTGAGAACTTTATTAATGCTTGAATAGATTTTACGAACACTTGTTCATCTCAGGCACAAAAGTAGTCAAAGCGGGTATAGAAAAAAGATAATGTGCGAGTACCTGAAAAGAACTCACGAGCACCTACTTACTATCTGAAAAAGAGATGTGTCAAAGCAGATATAAAAGAAAAATAATACACGAGTACCTGAAAAGAACTTGCGAGTACCTGCTTACTATCTGAAAAAAGATTTTTCAAAGCAGGTATAAAAGAAAAATAATACACGAGTACCTGAAAAGAACTCGTGAGTACACCTGCTCACTATCTGAAAATAGATACGTTAAAGAAGATATAAAATAAAAATAATACACGAGTACCTGAAAAGAACTCATGAGTACCTGCTTACTATCTGAAAAAAGATATGTCAAAGCAGGTATATTAGAAAAACAATACGCGAGTACCTGAAAAGAACTCGTGAGTACCTGCTTACTATCTGAGAAAAGATATGTCAAAGCAGGTATAAAAGAAAAATAATACACTAGTACCTGAAAAGAACTCATGAGTACCTGCTCACTATATGAAAAAAAGATATGTCAAAGTAGATATAAAAGAAAAATAATATGCGAGTACCTGAAAAGAACTCATGAGTACCTGCTCACTATCTGAAAAAAGATATGTCAAAGCAGATATAAAAGATAAATAATACGCGAGTACCGGAAAAGAACTCGTGAACACCTACTTAACTCTGCCCATCTTTTATTCATATTTGAAGTGCAACCAATAATTAAGAATGATGGTCTTGTGGTCTTCAATCCGTACGATGATAATTTTGACTACTAGATGTTAATTGAGAAGATGATAATTTTGACCACTAGAGATCATTTTATTTTGAAATAATCTTGATGTGAGATGTTTATAAATGGCGATCTTCAATACTTGAGGTGTTCTGTAGAGGAATCAAATCATGATAATCCCTAAATGATGATTATGATCTCTGATGTGTACTTTGAATAACCTATAAGAGATAAATGACGGTCTCAAATAATTCAAACCGCTCCTTCCGCGGATGATAAGAGGAACTTTGAACCTTCATATACTTCAGATTGCTTGATAAAAAGATAAACATCCAAGTTGCAGTCTTAATTTCTCCAAACCTCTCATAATAAGCATAAATGTGAGAAGTCCTCAGATGATGGTTACAGATGTTCCAGATCGCTTCTCAACCAGAAGAACTTTTGGAGAGACAGTGGTTTCCAATACTTTAGAAGAAAACTTGTATTCAAATAACAATAGCTTGCGGCTTTAGATGTTTCGGACCAATTGACTAGGAAAAAACACAAAATTGCCGGCTATCAATATTTCAGACAGTTCATTCTTGAAGAAAATAATATAACCTTTTCATAGCAAGCCTCATCGTGAGGTCAACCTGCTCCACCTAGCTAACAAAAGCCTAGCAGCGGGATCTCATGGGGCAATCCATCATAACCTTGAGGAGAGAGAAGGAGAGAGAGGAACAAACCAAAATAATCAAAAGGGCAGATGTGGTTATGCCGCGGAGGCTATACCGACATTGCTTTCCTCAAGTGATTATTTAGAGTTGAAAAACCCTAGCTACTCATGAGCTCAAAGATGATCATAAAATCGACCAATTGGTTCTTGGATTTCCTTACACCAATGAGTATTCGATGGTTACAGGGCATGATGATCAGTAGGGCAGGTGTGGTTATGCCACAGAGGCTATACCGACATTGCTTTCTCTAGGAAAGATCATCAAGACTGTAACATTGTTCTCCTATAATGTATGACAGTGCTGGACATTCACCTAGACTTCCCTTGATGCAGAGGTGTGTCAGATGTTAGTAAGGACCCGACATCCTAAAGCTCCTCCGCACGAGCTTAGCGAGCTACTACTATACAGATGCAAAATCTCCCACCTACCTGTGGTCCTGACAAATTTATATCTCAAGATTCAAGTCGAGAGGGGGGGGGGGGGGGAAGTAGGATCTGTCGATACCTGTCTTGGTAGGATCTTAGCTTTAAACAGTATTTCACTTTTGATACTTCCTTTTCAACATACAGATCACAAGAGATTACAACCACATCATTCTAATGTTTGAAAGAAGAAAAGGAAAGAAAAACTTGAGCTTTCAAGAAAAGCAAAGCTTGAGATCATCTCCACACCAAGTGCGTGATAGATATTTTCCTTCATAAGACTTTTTGATGATTAAATTACCCACAACTAATTCTTTAACTCTAACATTCTATCAATGTTTTTGACCATCCTTCTCTGCTTATTACAAGTAAAGTTTTTGACTGCTCAAGCTACTGGTTGAAAGTTGGAAGCCCTCTGAAGTACCTTTCTGAGTACCCCCTCCCCTCTATTTATAGACGCAGAGGCTGCCCGAATGGGCAAACTCTAAGATTACGGGCTGCCCGGATCTGCTGAGATTGTCTGAGACCTCTATCACAGATCGCTGAGACCATCTGGACCTACTGAGATCATCTGGACTTGCTAAGATCATCTAGACCTACTGAGATTGTCTGGACCTGCTGAGATTGTCTGGACCTTATTGAGATCATCTGGACCTACTGAGTTAGTCTGGACCTACTGAGATCATTTGGATCTGTTGAGATCGTCTGGACCTGCTGAGATCGTTTGGACCTGCTGAGATTGTCATGGAGGAAAATGACCTAAAAAGGGATCACACAAAAAAGAGACTGCAATGGACCGAGACCTTCCAGGGCGAGGTCACCGGGGAGGCAAACAGGAGAGGTTTCCCAGGGGGGTGACTTCCTCATGGGGGAGGTTGCCCAAGGGTCGACCTCACAGGGGCGAGGTCACCCAAGGGGGAGACCTCCTCACAGGGGAGGTTGCCCAAGGGGGAGACCTCCTCATGAGGGAGTTCGCCCAAGGGGCGACCTCACAGGGGCGAGGTTTCCCAAGGGGGCGACCTCCTCACACGGGAGGTCGCCCAATGGGTGGCCTCCTCACGGGGGAGGTCTCCCAAAGGGCGACCTCACGGGGGCAACCTCCTCATAGGGGAGGTTGACCAAGGGGTGGCCTCACAGGGGTGAGGTCACCCAAGGGGGCGACCTCCTTACGGGTGAGTTCGCCCAAGAGGAGACCTCCTCACGGGGGAGGTTGCCCAAGGGGCAACCTCACAGGGGAGACCTTCTTTGGAGTCTTATCATACTTGGGCTTTGAGCTCCAATCCATTTTTCTCCTTGAATCTTCTATATTGACACATTTCTTCAATCACCTTGCTAGTAGATTGAACATCTCATCTTCTGGGGTGGAAGGCTCACATTCAGAGACTTTCAGAGTAAGGCTCCTTTGGATCGGAGCTGGGTGTTGGAACATGGTCTTCCGCATCTCCTAGGTTTGAAAATAACAAATCCTATGTGTATTTGATCTTGTGTGTTCAAGTGTGTAGGTTTACTATGTCCATATGACTCAAGGAGTACACATGATGACTGCCCCCAAATTTGAGGCCGAAATTCAAAGACACCCACTAGCGTCGGCGGTAGCAATAGCGCCGGGCGCTAGCAATGAATAGCGACAATCCAGAAGATTTTATAGAAGGTGCTAGCGCCTGGCGGTAGCCACTAACGCTGGCAGTAGCGTGACACACAGAAGGAATAGTGCAAGAGGTTGCCGCGGATTGGAGATTCTGCCGCGCAAAACCTTTCTTAATCCGGGCTAGCGCCGGCGGTAGCACTAGCGCCGGCGGTAGCGTGAAGGCTATGAATTGGATGCCTTGGCTCCGAATTCTTGATCCTGATACAACCCTAAACTCCAGAGCTTCGTGCCACAGCAGAGAGAGGAAGTTTTAGAGAGATACTCCCAAAAATCCATAAAGCATAAGGAGATCCATGGAGAAGGTTTCAACACGCGTCATCATCGTGACGAAAGACCGCATCGACTACGATCATACTCTGCGGGCCTTCGCCCACTTCTCCAGGAGATCCTCATAAGGAGTTTTTATGCTGTCGTTATTTTATTCACATCTTTTATTCTTGTAAACGTGTAGTAAATTCGCCTCGTGTTGGCGACTAGGTCTGGGGTAGACTTAGGGCTAAAATTCGCCTCGTGTTGGCAACTAGATCTAGGGAGTAGATCTAGGGGGTGCTCGAGGCCTTTCTGGGGATAGATTGGCTAGAGCAGCTTGAGGTCGTATCTGGGGAGAGATCGGCTAAAGCCAACCGGTTCGTGGGGATACGAGTCGGTATAGAAAACGAAAAAGAACTATTATTATTCGCCTCGATTTCTAGCGTCATAGAAATCCATTTTTGTAATCAATTTTATTAATAGTAATCATGTCTCTACTTTTGTAATAAAATTGATTTTGTTCTTCATTCATCTAAATTGTTTATTATCCTCTTTTCATCATAAATCAATTTAGATCGCTATTCAAAATTATTACTTTAATCTTGCAATAATTCTAAGTTTTCTAAATATAATCTTAAATTTTTGAAACCCCTTATTCACCCCCCTCTAAGGGCGCCTACCGATCCAACAAGTGGTATCAGAGCGGTTTTATTCCAATCGGCTTAACAACCGAGAATAATGGCGTCTCATGATCTCGCTTCTTTTAGTGGGGGAAATTTTTGTGAAGAAGAAAAATCACCTACACCACCTTTATTTGAAGGGACAAATTATAAAGGGTGGAAAATCTTAATTGAAAAATTTATTAAAACTTTAGATATCGAAGTTTGGAATTTAGCAATAGTAAGACCCGCAAATGAATCAAATAAAAAAGAACTTCAATTAAATGCAAAAGCTAAACATTATTTATTCTGCGGTCTATCTAATGAAATTTTCAAATTAATATATTGTTTTTCAAGTGCATATAAAGTATGGCAATTTCTTGAAGAAACTTATGATTCTCCATCTACAGGTATGGAACAATCGCGAGAACCGGAGAATATGCAAGCGTGCACAAATATTCAAGAAAGCTCCTCTCATGACGAATCAATGGAGCATACATCAAATGAAAAAGAAGAAGAAGTACTGTCTTCGGAAGAGGAGTGCCAAAAAGATGTAATATGTTCAAATCGTGCCTCTCCCGAAAGCAATGTGAGGAAATCAAATCCTTTTTTCTGTACTTCTATTTCTTCATTACAATTGCTACAAGCTACAAAGCGCAAAATTAAGAAATTAAAAAAATGCCAATAAACATTTGCGCTTAGAAAATAAAAATTTAAAGGCAAAAATTAATGAAGAATCAAATTCTAACTTATCTAGTTCTACACATGGTTCCTTAGTTGAAAACACCATAATGTGTGTAGAATATAATGAATTAAAAGAAAAGCACAAGGAACTTGAAAAAGAAATTATTTTTGTAAAAGAACAAAATGAAAAATTATGTTTAGAAAATTCATCTTTGATAAATGATTGTGCTAAGTGTAAAGAATATAAAATTGAAATTCAAGAGATGGATGAGACATTTGATGAATATAGAAATGAATATCAAAATCATATTGAGTCTATTGTATCCACTCTTAAAAATAGCACAATCGCATATAATAAAGCAAGACATAATTTTAAACTCAAAAATGATGAATTAAAATCAAAAATCAACTTGCTTATGAAAACTGTAAATACAAATTCACAAAATCAAACAATATCCAAAAGCAAGTTGAATATAAATATGAATTTCTTACTAAAACCTAATATTGAGAATAAGAAACAAAAAGCTTTTGGAAATCATAAACCAAGTTTTGAATGGAGACCAAAAAGCAAAAATGAAACCTTAAATGCAAGGATCCATTCATCACAATCTTTTCCCAACTTAAATTCAAATGAAAACAAATTTCCAATATATAATAAATTCAAGAGTAATGATTATGGAAATTTGAAAAACAAAAATAACATTTTTTCATGGTACGAATGGAAACCCATACTTAAGAATGACGCATTCATATCAAACGAAAGGGCCCATTCAAACATATCTCCCCAAAAACAAACACGTACTATTTGGGTACCCAAAGGAACCGTCACACCTGGTCCTCTTTGGATACCTAAATCTCTTATTCATTAGTATCCCATCATTTGCATGAAGTAGAAACCAACTAAAAATGAAATATCATTATTCTACTTCATGATATGCTTAAACTTCTTTTTGTTTATTTTCTTTTGAACCATCATGATATGATCACTTTAAATATCTTGTAATATGACTTTAATAAATTAAACTATAATTCATAAATGAATCAAATTTAATAAAATTGAATAAAAGTCATATCATTTTAAGTGATCTACTTATCCTTTTTATTGTTTTCACCTTCTAAATCCATTACCATTAAAATGTCTTGAATTATCATTACTAATTGAATATTGAAATTATTATCAAGACTAATGAAATTATTTTAGAAAATGGATTTAAATTGTTTAATAAAGGGCTTAGGCTAAAAATTATAATGCACAATGTGTTGATTAGTATCTATCTTATGTGTTGAATTTGATAGCCCTTATATTAAAGAATATTATTAAGAAAAATCGAAAATAAAAATATTTGTTACAAATTGCATGATTAATCCTTTGTTAAACATTGCATTCAAAACCCATCATCCTAGCATTTCTTTGGTCTATACTTATTTGTCTATGCTAGGTATAACATTTTCAATGTTATTCAAATATCATGATAACCATGTGATTTAAAATAGAACACATAATTTACGGATTAATCATTAGATAATTTATATCTTGAAATTATACATGATCATCATTTCTCTAGACCTACAAATCATATCTTCATAAGTCTAGAAGAATTAGAATTCACATACATCATGATGATCTATCTTATATCTCATGCAAATATTTTGTTTGGTATAGTCATATACAAAATCGCTAGTGTTTCATGCAATTTGCACTATCTAGACGTCTCCTAAAATTCTGCAATTTCTGCATGAAACTACTATTGGGACACCTAATCAAGATCATCAATTAAAATTTTGAAAATCACAAAAAAACGTTCACTGTCTCGCGCGCTAGCGCTACCGCAGGTGCTAGCGTCCTTATTCAGTTTTCTGTGTTTTTAAAATTTTGAAAAATTCATAAAAATATATTAATCTATATGTCCTAAGTATTTTTCAACTTCTGATTTTAATTTATTTTTGAAAAATCAAATACAAAATTATAAAAGCCAAATTACAAAAAATATGTTTTTTTTGTTTTTTTTTTGTTTTTGCCATTTGTTTAAAGTTCATCTTATTGCAAAAATCAATACAAAAATACAAAACAAAAACAAGTATAAAAAATTGTTGTTATTAAACTTAACTTTTCTGTTTACATGTATCTTGCGAAAGGGTGATTTGGGCTATCATTCCATCATATCACCTAGTACCGGGCAAACCTCTCACAGGGTAGTCCTCGGGAAGTCCAAGATCAATCTTATAAGTTCAAACTTTAAATCAAAATTATTCTTTAAAATATCAAAAATACTGTATGGACTTTATTGTCAATATCAAGCATGATTTAATCTATTATTTAGAATTTCTATAATGTTGCAATTTATCCTTTAAAACTACTTTGAACATTGTTTTCATCATGCTTTGATATATCTATTACTTTGTGCATCAATTATATTGTAAAGGTTGTGAAGAATCAAGCTTAGCATGCCTCTAAGTATGAGTAAATGTTTTATGTTAGATAATGATATTAATTCACTCACTTTTTGGCATTGGCTACATATGGTTTAATTTAAGAATACTTGTGTATGTCTAGTATTAGTACAATGAATTAAAATTGCACAAGTATCTTACCTACACTCCTTTATTTGCACTTTTAAAAGTTAAGAAAAGTGGTTATGTCTTTCATAAATTTTATTGATTTGCAAAACAAGTGTATTCGGAGAACTTTGTACAAAACAAAAATTATAAAATAAATGACAAAGATAACTCCACCAAGCACTACTTGAACCTCCTGATAAGTCTTAATAAGCGTTGTGAGGTTGAGCACCTTGGAAAGAATAGTAAAGTGTCTTGTGCAAATCACATATTTTTTCAAAATAAAAACCACTTACTCTTAAGTACACCGGATCACTAATTTCAAAACATTCAAAAATAAAAATCTGTGATCCCCCAGCACTACTTTGCACCCTGATAAGTCTTAATGAGCATTGTGTGTGCAAAGCACCTTGGTAGTTGTACATTTTTTTGGTGCATTAAAGTGTGTGGAAGTAAAAATATTTGTGTTTTATTGTGCTCTTACTTTACATATTACTTGTATTTTTGATTAAAACACTTGTACACTCTACTCAAAAATTCACTTATGAGCACATCATTATCTTCCATAACACTTATTCTCATGAGTATTGGATCCTAATGCTAATTCTAAACTACTTTTTTATAAAATGTACTAGATAACCTAGCATGATTTCTTCAATGTTTGGTATGTTTTGACATTATGAATTGAAATAACATTGTAGTACTTTCTTTTTGATAATATTATTTCATGCTTGGTTACTTTTATTGTCAACTTTAATTGAAAATGATTTACAAAAACATCTCCTTTTTGAAATGTAACTCATATCTCTTTTTATGGATCACTTTGCTAATAATATGATGTTTTTTGTATTTCTACAAGTCTTCCGCATCATTACCATATAATGGTTTTACCTTGCGCTTTAATGCCTACTTCAAAGTCTTGTATTTTAACATTCCTTTACTTTTTTCAACAAATATTTGACTTGCTTGGTAAACCTTATATTGGTTACTATTAACATAATTATTTGTGCTAAAACTCTGATATTTATATAAAAGGGATAAATTAAACTTGAAATTAAGCTAAAAACTCCTTATCATTTACCTTTTAAACTCCAAAGCTCGATCATGCTGTTATCTTATTATCCTTTATGTGGTGCCTCCTAACCCACTTTTGCTAATAATAAAAGGGGGAGAACTAACTAAACTAACATGATAAATAAAATCCTCTATCAAAATAAAAACTCACATGATTAATTAAATTGATAGCTTACATATTAGGGGAGCATTCACATAGGGGGAGCACGTATTTAGGGGGAGCAATTCTAAAATGCTAAACATTTATAATTATCCTAAGACATCACTCTCACGCACACACAAATAGGATTTCACCATGCTCATCTATTAATGCTCTGATTTATCATTAATGGATTTGTTATTATCAAAAGGGGGAGTTTGTTGGAACATTGTCTTCCGCATCTCCTAGGTTTGAGAATAACAAATCCTATGTGTATTTGATCTTGTGTGTTCAAGTGTGCAGGTTTACTAGGTCTACATGACTCAAGGAGTACACATGATGACTGCCCCCAAATTTGAGGCCGAAATTCAAAGACACCCACTAGCGCCGGCGGTAGCAATAGCGCCAGGGGCCAGCGATGATTAGCGACAATCCGGAAGATTTTATAGAAGGTGGTAGCGCCTGGCGATAGCCACTAACGCTGGGGGTAGCGTGACGCACAGAAGGTATAGCGCAAGAGGTTGCCGCGGATTGAAGATTCTACCGTGCAAAACCTTTCTTAATCCTGGCTAGCGCCGGCGGTAGTGTGAAGGCTATAAATTGGATGCCTTGGCTCCGAATTCTTGATCCTGATACAACCCTAAACTCCATAGCTTCGTGCCATAACAAAGAGAGGAAGTTTTAGAGAGATACTCCCAAAAATCCATAAAGCTTAAGTAGATCTGTGGAGAAGATTTCAACACGCGTCATCATCGTGACGAAAGACCGCATCGACTACGATCATACTCTGCGGGCCTTCGTCCACTTCTCCAGGAGATCCTCATAGGGAGTTTTTATACTGTCGTTATTTTATTCACATCTTTTATTCTTGTAAACGTGTAGTAAATTCGCCTCGTGTTGGCGACTAGGTCTGGGGTAGACTTAGGGCTGAAATTCACCTCGTGTTGGCGACTAGGTCTAGGGAGTAGATCTAGGGGGTGCTCGAGGCCTTTCTGGGGATATATTGGCTAGAGCGGCTTGAGGCCGTATCTGGGGAGAGATCGGCTAAAGCCAACCGGTTCGTGGGGATACGAGTCGGTATAGAAAACGAAAAAGAACTATTATTATTCGCCTCGATTTCTAGCGTCATAGAAATCCATTTTTGTAATCAATTTTATTAATAGTAATCATGTCTCTACTTTTGTAATAAAATTGATTTTGTTCTTCATTCATCTAAATTGTTTATTATCCTCTTTTCATCATAAATCAATTTAGATCGCTATTCAAAATTATTACTTTAATCTTGCAATAATTCTAAATTTTCTAAATATAATCTAAAATTTTTGGAACCCCTTATTCACCCCCCCCCCTCTAAGGGCGCCTACCGATCCAACACTGGGGTCTTCTCCTCTTGTTCTGATTCAGCCCTATTCTTTAGGAGCATCTCATATGACTTGAGCTTTCCTAGCAAAGTTTCAGTAAAGATCTCCCTATGATATTTGGATTCCCTGATTGCCCAAATTATGGAGTCCCATGAGCTGGGGAAGCACATGAGAATCTTATCACTAATTTTTGTCAAGGATATTTCCTTCTCTAAGCCTCTGAGCTCATTAATGATAATGCTGAATCTGTTATACATATCAGCAATAGATTCATCAGCTTTCTTTTGAAAGTTCTTATACTGAGATATGAGAAGGGACTTTCTGTCCTTTCATTCATCAGAACTTCCTTCCACCATCCTTGTCACAACCCGTATTTTCCCGACATAAATTATAATATCAGAGTAAAGGGGGAAAACACGCGTCGTGATGCCACGCCCAGTAGGGGACAACTACAGACGCTAAGGCGAGCAATCAAACAAACTTTTTCACGAGAAAAGATGTGAATTAATAAAATAATTATCTTTTAAGATTATTTTCATTAGATTAGAAAGCTGTGTCCCTCGGCCCTGCGGTTTACCTAGCCGCACCTTATAAAAGACAAGCATTCACAACGGAAGAAAATAAGTTCACTTTATCCCTAACGGCGCTGAAGACTAGAGACGTCTCCAGGGTGATCGCCGGTCTAAATTTAGTATATAATAAAGAAGTATCATTTTATTTTGGTTTACATTTTGCAAATATATGATACTTAATAGTAAGTGCAACAACAGTTAAAAGATCAACTTTTTAAAATGCTAAAAGAAACTGCTATAATATACATCAAAATAAGCTTTTCCCAGAGTGTATAATCACAAAATAACCAAGAAGCAGTAAAGGAAGCTAGCAGTAGTAGCAGCAAGTAAACCAAACAACAAGCCGTACGTGCGTCAACATCTGACACGAACCCGCAAGCGAACAAGTAACAGGCAAAAGACAAGCTACAACAAAAGGAACTGAATCCTTACCCACTAGAGAGGGAAGGCCTCGACGACGAATAGTATGACCCCGCCCAAACACCGGCGGCAGCTACTAACCTGAACCTGAGGCATCCATAAGAAAAGAATGCCTCAGCCCAAAGGGTGCAAGAAAACAACATAGGTACAAGAAGAAAAGAAAAAGAAACAGACCGAAATGAGCATATAGTACATATATATACACATACATTCATATATATAACTATATATATATACGCTTATATAAGGGTTCAGTAATAGAAGTGTAAGAAGACCTCATAGAGAGCTAGCCCGATAAGCAAGAGCATAACTAAATTTGTCATATAGAGCGAAAGGACCAGTGGTGGCGGACCCAAACCATGTCACTATACACTCACAATAAGGGGACATTTGCCCCATCTAAGTAAAAGGACCAGTGGTGGCGGACCCAAACCATGTCACTATCCACTCACAATAAGGGGACATTTGCCCCATCTAAGCAAAAGGATCAGTGGTGGCGGACCCAAACCATGTCACAATCCACTCACAATAAGGGGACATTTGCCCCATCTAAGCAAAAGGATCAGTGGTGGCGGACCCAAACCATGTCACTATCCAGTCACAATAAGGGGACATTTGCCCCATCTATGCAAAAGGACCAGTGGTGGCGGACCCAAACCATGTCACTATCCACTCACAATAAGGGGACATTTGCCCCATCTAAGCAAAAGGACCAGTGGTGGCAGACCCAAACCATGTCACTATCCACTCACAATAAGGGGACATTTGCCCCATCTAAGCAAAAGGATCAGTGGTGGAGGACCCAAACCATGTCAATATCCACTCACAATAAGGGGACATTTGCCCCATCTAAGCAAAAGGATCAGTGGTGGCGGATCTAAACCATGTCACTATCCACTCACAATAAGGGGACATTTGCCCCATCTAAGCAAAAGAATCAGTGGTGGCGGACCCAAACCATGTCACTATCCACTCACAATAAGGGGACATTCACCCCAAATAAAAAAAAGGCACCGTGGTGGTGGTCTCATGGTCCTACCAACCACTATTAAAGAACCGTGATGGAGGACCCCATTGTTCCCATTACCCATCCTTCCGGTCCACACAAGTCCATCCAAACCCATTTTGGTGGTGGTGGCCTCATTGTCCAACCAACTCACCATCCAACATTTAAAAACAACATACTTACTTTACAACTAGATCTCACCCTTAGCTGCAATGTGATTTAGTACAAGAGAAAATAAATGACCTTATAACGTAACCAACGTCTAAGTATAATTGCTTAGCATGACATCCATATTCCTTTATAACCAAGGCCATATATGAATCTAGATATTTAGCAAAAACCATTGCTAATGAAACATGCAGGATTAGCCACGCAAAATTGATCAGGAACAAGACACTTAAACCAAGCATATATGAATCCAGATTTTTGCAAACAAAATTCCAGGAAATTTAGCCAATAAAACACCCAGAACTTAGCCAACAAAAGGGGTCCAGGATCAGGATTTTAGCCAACGAAAGGAAAAAGGTGCAGGATCGGAATTTAGCCTTGCTAATACCTGAACAAAGCTATCAAGACTTAGCCAACGAAACCATCCATATTTAGCAAATAAATATGCTCAGGATTTAGCAAATAAATAAGCTCAGGAATTAGCAAACCCTCCATATTTTTAGCCGATTACATATATCCCTCCAGATTTTAGCTAATTATATATAAAATATGTAGAATTTAGCAAATAAATATGATCAGGATCTAGCCAACATGAACCAAGCATACAACCAGGAATTTTTACTAGCATGAACAAGAAATTTTGTTAGAATAACCCAGAATACTAAGCATATAACCAGGAAAACCTGAGCATAACTTCATAATCAGGGCCAAGATTGATTAAGAAAGAAGGAAAGAGATGAAGGAGAAGAAGAGGAAGAGTCTTCTTGCCTCGATTTCAACCGGCGACCCGTAGATCGCGGCAAGATCAACGAGGGCCAAGCGAAAGGGCTGCCCCGGTGACGAAGATAGGGCCCGGTAACAACCCAAGTCCCCTCCGACGGCCTAGCCCTCCGACCTCCGGCGACAGCGACGAAGCCCTAGCTCACACTCCTAAAAACGCTCCAGGCTTGCACGGGAAGAAGGGAAGAATGAAGAGGAAAAAAAGGAAAAGGGGTTGCCGATCCCCAATAACACCCAGCATATATATATTTATACTCTTATAAAATTTTTGCACTAAAGCTTAAATATAATTTATGTATGTACGTATACACTTAAAATGGCATATTTATATATATATATATGGATTTTCATTCATGCTTATATACGTACATACATATGTGTGTGTATATATATATATATATATATATATATACATAGACATACATATATCTGCATATACGCTTTCATCTAGAATTAACTCGCCGGATGACGACGACGACGACGACGTTTTCCAAAATGGTGACTCCCCCCTCACATTTACACAACATAACAATGATTTCATAATTAAGACATAATCATTTTCATATTCCCCGCTTAAATGATTATAAGAAAAGCTAGGGCGTTACAACCACCCCTCCTAACGAAAAGTTTCGCCCCGAAACTTTGCAATAACAATTCTAAACGGGGTAAAAACACAAAAGACGGAAACTTACCGGGGAAATTAGCTGAAAAGGTGAGGATAGGACTCCCTCATCGCTGACTCTAGCTCCCAGGTCGCACCCCGAACATCCTGATTATCCCAAAGTACTTTCACCATAGTGATGGTCTTCTGCCGCAACACTCGATCCTGCCTGTCCAAAATACGAACAGGCTGCTCTACAAACAATAAATTGGGTTGCAGCACTGGAATGGAATCTAGGACATGACGATCGCTGCGGACGCACTTGCGCAACTGTCTCACATGGAAAACATCGTGCACACCGGGGAAAGAGGCAGGCAACATCAACCGGTAGGCAGAAACCCCGATGCGTTCGATGATCTCGAATGGGCCTACATACCTGGGGTCCAGCTTGTGGCTCATCCCAAATCTCTTAACGCCTGCCATCGGGGACACATTAAGGAACACCATGTCCCCCACTGCAAATTCCAGATCACTCCTACGCCGATTGGCGTACTTCTCGTAGCGCTCCTGAGCTACCCGCAGCTTCTCACGGATCTGCGTCACAGCAAAGCCCATCTCCTCCAAGGCCTCAGGACCCAGAACAGGCTTCTCGCCCATTTCAGCCCAAAATAGGGGAGTCCGACATCTCCTCCCATACAGTGCTTCAAACGGAGCCATCCGCAAGCTCTCTTGGTAGCTATTGTTGTACGCGAACTCCATGAGCCCAAGGCGTTCGTCCCAAGCTCCACCATGCTATAGAATATAGCACCGGATCATATCCTCCACGATCTGATTAACCCTCTCTGTCTGCCCATTCGTCTGCGGATGATAAGCTGTGGAATACCTGAGATCGGTGCCCAAAGCCCCTTGCAGACTCTGCCAAAAACGAGAGGTATACCTGGAATCGCGATCAGACACTATGCTCGCGGGAACCCCATGCAGTCTAATGACCTCCTGCACATACAGAGACGCAATCTCCTCCATAGAATAACCGGTCTTGTACGGCACGAAGTGAGCACATTGGGTCAACCTGCCAACGATGACCCACACTGCATCATGCCCCCGTGGAGATCTCGACAATCATGGAGATGCTCTCCCACTTCCACAAGGGAATATCCAACGACGTCAACTTGCCCCCGAGCCTCCTGTGATCCGCCTTGACGCGCTGACAATTGTAGCACTGCGTCATGAACCTCACAATATCACCCTTCATGCCTGGCCACCACACGATCTGCTTCAAATCGCGGTACATCTTCGTAGAGCCAGGATGATAGGATAGGCTGGAGTCATGAGCCTCCTCACTCGAAGAATAGATCAGCACATCATCAACAAAAACCACTATGAACTGATCCAGAAAGTCCCGGAACACCCTGTTCATCAGATCCATAAAAGCAGAGGGCGCATTCGTCAGACCAAAGGACATCACCAGGAACTCAAAATGTCCGTAACGCGACCGGAAAGCAGTTTGCGGAACGTCTGAGTCGCGAATCCTCAGCTGATGGTAACCGGACCGGAGGTCGATCTTCGAGAACACGCAACTACCCTGCAACTGGTTGAACAAGTCATCAATCCGCAGCAACAGATACCTGTTTTTGATCGTGACCTTGTTTGACTCCCTGTAATCGATGCAAAGCCTCATCGACCCATCCTTCTTCTTCACAAACAGAACCGGCGCTCCCAAGGCGACGAACTCGGCCTAATGAATCCGAGCTGCAGAAGCTCATCCAACTGAGTGCGCAACTCCTCCAACTCGCGTGGTGCCATACGATAGGGTGCCTTCACAATAGGGCGGGTCCCGGGCTCCAAATTTATCACAAACTCAACCTCTCGCTCCGGAGGCAGACCAGGAAGGTTGTCAGGAAAAACGTCTGGGAACTCCTGCACCACAGGAATGTCCTCTACACAAGGTGCCGCAGCACAAGCCACAAGCAAAACAGAAACAAGGCAGACCCGGCAATCAAACTCCGCCAAAGCCTGGGCACAGACCACTGATATAACTAAGGAAGTCTGACGCGGGGAACCGAACACGCTCCTGGGCTGGCCATCATCCATCAGGAAATCCAGACGCTTGTCCCTGCACTGGATCACGACGTCATAACGGGCTAGCCAATCCATGTCCAAAATCACATCAAAGTCCTCCAAGACGATCTCCATCAGATCTGCATGGCTCACAAATCCATCCAACACGATCGGACACTGCCTCACCCACAGATCCGACACCACTGAATCGTCGGACGGGTACTTGACACGAAACGGACCATCAACTCGCTCTAGGGCCTAGTGATGCTGATCAACAAACCTCCTGGCCACAAAAGAGTGGGTGGCACCCGAGTCAAACAGAACGTGCGCCCAATAGTCTCGAACCTTAAACTGACCTAACAAAGCAGTATGGACATGACAAGACACGGATGAGGCATTAATAACATCCAAATCGACATAACAAAGTTAAACTATAGCGAAGATGAAAACGAACCTGATATCACCTGGTTCGAGCACTGTGCCTCGTCCTTTGTCACTGCGTTTATCTTTACCTTTCCTCGATCTATCAGTTGTTGCTGAGGCGGTGGCAGCGGTGCCGCGGCTGGGAGCGCAAACTGCTGGCCGGCAGACTGAAGCTGCGGGCACTTAGACTTCACGTGTCACTTCTGCCCGCACTGATAACAAACCTTGCCCTTTGACCAGCAACGACTTTCGTCGTGCCCCCTCCGCTTGCACGAAGTGCAAAACATTTCATCCTTCGGAGCACCCTGCAGAGCCATAACCTGAAGCTGCTTCTGCGCATCTAGCCTCTTGAAACACTTCTCATGTGGATGGCCCACACGGCCACAAAAACTGCAAACCACCTTGCCCTTCTTACCTGGAGCAAGGCTGCCTCCATCGTCGGCTTTCCTCTTTTCCCTTCTCGATTCCTTCCCTCGATTTCTGGCATTCTCGATCGCTTCTACCTTCAGAGCGGCCTCCACTGCGTCCGCGAAGCTCACGGACCGGTAAGCACTGGCCAACTGCTGGATCTCGCTGCGAAGACCTCCCAAAAATCTCTTCACCCGGTTTTCCTCAGAAGCAACCAAATCCGGGGCGAACCTGCTCAACTTGGAGAACTCGACCTCATACTCCCCTACCGTGAGCTGTCGCTGCTTCAAATGTAAGAAGCTATTCATCAGTCGGTTCTGCTCAACTGAGGGCAGGAATTTCTTCATCAGCCTCCACTTGAACTGCTTCCATGAGCAACCTTCTACCAGAGCCTCCTTCTCCCGGATCCACCAGCTCCTTGCCAAACCCTTCAGCTGGAAGCCAGCAATCATGACCTTCTGGTCCGCCGACGCGCCAGAATACGAGAACATCTCCTCCATCGCCAGGATCCAATCATCGAGCACCATGAAGTCTGCCCTCCTGTCATAAGACGGGGGTCCTAGCCTCTGGAAATGCGTGATAAAGTTCATTTCTGGCGGCAACGCAGCAGGGGGAACCAGGGGTGCAGGACGGGCAGTCTCCGGCTGACTAGCCACGGGCTGCTTCCGCTGAGTGGCAGTCAACAACGTCTGTATCTGCTCCTGCATCGCGGCCAACTGCCGCGTCAGAGTCTCGTTATTCAGACGCAGCTCTTCAATCACTACCTCGCTATGCGCACCTGATGTCTCGCCCTCGGACTGGGGAACAGTATTAGCGGGCCGACGCCTAGAAGCCATATCTAACAGAAACAACAACAAACAACAAGACAAGGCTAGACTCAAACCTCTAGGAAGGAGAGACATACAAATACTTGCTCTTGCTACCGCTTTTTCACTGGGAAAAGTAAATACATAATATCACGATATTCCCAGGATGGCGTATCATCCTTTACCTCTCGTGCATCTCTCCCGAATGCATATAAACTTGACATCTTACCTTTGAAATCATGCCTATACATGTGTCATCGTGTAGATCTCTGGCTTGGCACGTGTGCTTATGCAATGTTATGTTATGCATGCAGTGCTATGCAAACTAAGAAAAGGCCTTAATGCATGCTATGAGCGGTGTACACATGCAATCTTATGCATCCCATACTACATATTCTCGCATGCAACGAAAAGGAAAATCTAATGGACACGCATGCGACCTACGTTATGCATCTCATACTACATAACAGTCGCATGTTGTCACCTATGAGGATCCATATACAGACACATATTATGTATCCCATACTACTTAATATGCCCCGTATACTTCTTTCATGCTTATGAGTGTAGTGTTCGTGCTTCAGCCGAGATCTACCGATGACCCATCGGTGGGTGTATGCAATGATTAACGATTCTTACTGGACGGTTAACCGGGCCAACCAGACCATCTCCAGCAACCCGGCTAACCTCCCTCTGATACCAACTATCACAACCCGTATTTTCCCGACATAAATTATAATATCAGAGTAAAGGGGGAAAACACGCGTCGTGATGCCACGCCCAGTAGGGGACAACTACAGACGCTCGGGCGAGCAATCAAACGAATTTTTTCATGAGAAAAGATGTGAATTAATAAAAGAATTATCTTTTAAGATTATTTTCATTAGATTAGAAAAGCCGTGTCCCTCGGCCCTACAGTTTACCTAGCCGCACCTTATAAAAGACAAGCATTCGCAACGGAAGAAAATAAGTTCACTTTATCCCTAACAGCGCTGAAGACTAGAGACGTCTCCAGGGCGATCGTCGGTCTAAATTTTATATATAATAAAGAAGTATCATTTTATTTTGGTTTACGTTTTACAAATATGTGATACTTAATAGTAAGTACAACAACAGTTAAAAGATCAACTTTTTAAAATGCTAAAAGAAACTGATATAATATACATCAAAATAAGCTTTTCCTAGAGTGTATAATCACAAAATAACCAAGTAGCAGTAAAGGAAGTTAGCAGTAGTAGCAGCAAGTAAACCAAACAACAAGTCGTACGGGCGTCAACATCTGACACGAACCCGCAGGCGAACAAGTAATAAGCAAAAGACAAGCTACAACAAAAGGAACTGAATCCTTAACCATTAGAGAGGGAAGGCCTCGACGACGAACAGTACGACCCCGCCCAAACACCGGCGGAAACTACTAACCTGAACCTGAGGCATCCATAAGAAAAGAATGCCTCAGCCCAAAGGGTGCAAGAAAACAACATAGGTACAAGAAAAAAAAAAAGAAACAGACCGAAACGAGCATATAGTACATATATATATACAAATACATTCATATATAAAACTATATATATATAAGCTTATATAAGGGTTCAGTAATAGAGGTGTAAGAAGACCTCGTGGAGAGCCAGCCCGATAAGCAAGAGCATAACTAAATTTGGCATATAGAGCGAAAGGACCAGTGGTGGCGGACCCAAACCATGTCACTATCCACTCACAATAAAGGGACATTTGCCCCATCTAAGTAAAAGGACCAGTGGTGGCGGACCCAAACCATGTCACTATCCACTCATAATAAGGGGACATTTGCCCCATCTAAGCAAAAGGATCAGTGCTGGCGGACCCAAACAATGTCACTATCCACTCACAATAAGGGGTCATTTGCCCCATCTAAGCAAAAGGATCAGTGGTGGCGGACCCAAACCATGTCACTATCCACTCACAATAAGGGGACATTTGCCCCATCTAAGCAAAAGGATCAGTGGTGGCGGACCCAAACCATGTCACTATCCAACCACAATAAGGGGACATTTTCCCCATCTAAGCAAAATGATAAATGGTGGCGGACCCAAACCATGTCACTATCCACTCACAATAAGGGGACATTTGCCCCATCTAAGCAAAAGGATCAGTGGTGGCGGACCCAAACCATGTCACTATCCCCTCACAATAAGGGGACATTTGCCCCATCTAAGCAAAAGGACCAGTGGTGGCAGACCCAAACCATGTCACTATCCACTTACAATAAGGGGACATTTGCCCCATCTAAGCAAAAGGACCAGTGGTGGCGGACCCAAACCATGTCACTATCCACTCACAATAAGGGGACATTTATCCCATCTAAGCAAAAGGATCAGTGGTGACGGACCCAAACCATGTCACTATCCACTCACAATAAGGGGACATTTGCCCCATCTAAGCAAAAGGATCAGTGGTGGTGGACCCAAACCATGTCACTATCCACTCAGAATAAGGGGACATTTTGCCCCATCTAAGCAAAAGGATCAGTGGTGGCGGACCCAAATCATGTCACTATCCACTCACAATAAGGGGACATTTTCCCCATCTAAGCAAAAGGATCAGTGGTGGCAGACCCAAACCATGTCACTATCCACGCACAAGAAGGGGACATTTGCCCCATCTAAGCAAAAGGACCAGTGGTGGCGGACCCAAACCATGTCACTATCCACTCACAATAAGGGGACATTTGCCCCATCTAAGCAAAAGGACCAGTGGTGGCGGACCCAAACCATGTCACTATCCACTCACAATAAGGGGACATTTGCCCCATCTAAGCAAAAGGATCAGTGGTGGCGGACCCAAACCTTGTCACTATCCACTCACAATAAGGGGACATTTGCACCATCTAAGCAAAAGGATCAGTGGTGGCGGACACAAACCATGTCACTATCCACTCACAATAAGGGGACATTTGCCCCATCTAAGCAAAAGGATCAGTGGTGGCGGACCCAAACCATGTCACTATCCACTCACAATAAGGGGACATTCACCCCAAATAAAAAAAAGGCGCCGTGGTGGTGGTCTCATGGTCCTACCAACCACTATTAAAGAACTGTGATGCAGGACCCCATTGTTCCCATTACCCATCCTTCCGGTCCACACAAGTCCATCCAAATCCATTTTGGTGGTGGTGGCCTCATTGTCCAACCAACTCACCATCCAACATTTAAAAACAACATACTTACTTTACAAGTAGATCTCACCCTTAGCTGCAATGTGATTTAGTACAAGAGAAAATAAATGACCTTATAACGTAACCAACGTCTAAGTATAATTGCTGAGCATGACATCCATATTCCTTTATAACCAAGGCCATATATGAATCTAGATTTTTAGCAAAAACCATTGCTAATGAAACATGCAGGATTAGCCACGTAAAATTGATCAGGAACAAGACACTTAAACCAAGCATATATGAATCCAGATTTTTGCAAACAAAATTCCAGGAAATTTAGCCAATAAAACCCCCAGAACTTAGCCAACAAAAGGGGTCCTGGATCAGGATTTTAGCCAACGAAAGGAAAAAGGTGCAGGATCGGAATTTAGCCTTGCTAATGTTGGAACATGGTCTTCCACATCTCCTAGGTTTGAGAATAACAAATCCTATGTATTTGATCTTGTGTGTTCAAGTGTGCAGGTTATCTAGGTCCACATGACTCAAGGAGGATACATGAAGACTGCCCCCGAATTTGAGGCAAAAATTCCATCATGACCACTATCGCCGGCGGTAGGGATAGCGCCCGGCGATAGCGTTGATTAACGCAATTCCAAAGGTATGTTTAGAAGGTGCTAGCGGCCGGCGATAGCAGATAGCGCCGCGGTAGCGGAGCGCACAGAAGGAATAGAGCAAGAGGTTGCCGCGGATTGGAGATTCTGCCGCGCAAAACGTTTCTTAATCTGGGCTAGCGCCGGCGGTAGCGCTAGCGCCGGCGGTAGCACTTGGGCTATAAAAGGACCCCCCTCTCCTCGTGATTTGATACACCTATTGCATACAGCTCAGAGAGAGAGATAGATTGCTCGAGTTGCAGAGACTTTCCTTGGCCGAATTTTGAAGTTCTAGTGAAGCTTTGCCGATTTCTAAAGGAAGATTCCATCACGCCGAATCCAAACGAAATCCGCTTCGACAAACACTGATTCTCCAGTGGATCTTCGCCTCCTCGTTCAGAAGTTCATCCTAAGGGAGTTGTTAATTTATTTTAATTCTTTTTCCTTTGTAAACGGTAGTGAAATCGCCTCGTGTTGGCGACTAGGTCTTGGGGTAGACTTAGGGCTGAAATTCGCCTCGTGTTGGCGACTAGATCTAGGCTAGGTCTAGGGGGTGCTCGAGGCCACATCCGGGGAAGGATAGGCTAGAGCGTCTTGAGGCCGAATCCGGGGAGGATAAGGCTAGGGCCAACGGTTCGTGTGGAAGCGAGTCTGGATAGAAAATGAAAAGAGCTTTTATTATTCTTTGCCTCCGATCTCTAGTGTCATAAGAGATCAAGTTTTGTAAAACCTTTTAATATTAATAAGAGCATGTCTCTTCTTTTTGTTTTTAAATAACTTCTTATTATGCTAAATATTTTAATGTTGCATTAATTCAATGATTTTCTAAATTAAATCTAAACTTTTTGAAAACCCTTATTCACCCCCCCCCCCCCCCCTCTAAGGGCGCCTACCGATCCAACAAGTGGTATCAGAGCGAGGTTATTCCAATCGGCTTAACAACCGGATATAATGGCGTCTCATGATCTCGCTTCTATTAGTGGGGGTAACTTTTATGAAGAAGAAAAATCTCCTGCGCCACCTTTATTCGAAGGAAGAAATTATAAAGGGTGGAAATCATTAATGGAAACTTTTATTAAAAAATTAGATATCAACGCCTGGGATACAACAATAGCAACACCAGCAAATGAATCAAATAAATAAGAGCGTCACTTAAATGCAAAAGCTATGCAATATATTTTCTGTGCTTTATCTCAAGATATCTTTAAATTAATATATTGTTTTTCTAGTGCATATAAAGTATGGAAATTTCTTGAAGAAATGTATGATTTTCCTCTTACAGGTATGGAACAAACACAAGAATTGGAAAACATACAAGCTTGCACCATTTTTCAAGAAATCCCCTCTCATGATGAATCCATGAAGTGCACATCAACTGAAAGAGAAGAAGAAGTATTATCTTCGGAAGAGGAGTGCCAAAAAGATTTCAAAGAAACTATGTGTTCAAGTCGTGCCTCTGCCAAAAGCAATGTAAAGAAATCTAATCCCATCTTTTGTACTTCTATCTCTTCATTACAATTACTTCAAACTACAAATCGCAAAATTAATAAATTAAAAAGGCTAATAAATATTTGCGCATAGAAAATAAAATTTTAAAAGCAAAAATTAATGAAGAATCAAATTCTAATTTATCTAGTTCTACACATAGCTCATTAGTGGAAAACATTATACCTTGTGATATTAAAGATAAATTTAAGGAATTTGAAAAAGAAATTATTTTTATAAAAGAACAAAATGAAAAATTATGTTTAGAAAATTCATCTTTGATAAAAGATTGTGCTAAGTGTAAAGAATATAAAACTGAAATTAAAGAGATGGACGAAACATTTGATGAATATAGGGATGAATATGAAAAACATATTGAATCAATTGCTACTACTCTTAAAAACAGCACAATCGCCTATAATAAAGCTAGACATAATCTAAAAACTAAGAATGATGAATTAAATGCTAAAATCATCTTGCTTAAGGAAATCATAAAGAAAAACAATCAAAACATTTATTCGCAATATCAAGATATATCCAAAAACAAGATAAATATAAATTCTCAAAACATTAATAAATTAAACAATGGATATAAAAGACATCAATATTTTAAAAATGAACTTCCAAAGAACAATCATTATTATTATGTACAACATCAAACTTCTCCAAACATAAAATTTCACAAATTTCCGTTTAACAATACTTTCTATAATCACTACAATCCCAAAAATTATCACAATGGAAATTTGAATCATAATAATAATAGTACACCACAGTTTGAATGGAGGCCCAAAACTAAAAAGGAAACATTAACTCCACTCAAAATGGACCATTCATTTTCATCTCCCCAAAAACAAACACGTTATATTTGGGTACCCAAAGGAACCGTCACTCCCGGTCCTCTTTGGATACCCAAATCTCTCATTCAATAGGTGTCACCAAATGCATGAAGTAGAATATTTTCAAAAGGGAAATATGCAATTTTTTTCTACTTCATGATGTGCTTTATGTCTTTTAATTCTTTGTGTTTTCTTATTTCTTTGAAATTATCATGTTATGGTCATCTTAAAGAAGAAACATGATCAAAAATTTAATGAGCCTATAAGATTAATCAAAATTCAAAATCTTATTTAGATGACCTACTTATTACTCATTTATTCATATATATCATGTATCAACAATTAAATTCAAGTTTTTCTTGTGATAATAAAATATGTATCCATAGGATTTCAAAAAAAATAATTCACATAAAATTTGCTACATGTTTTTTTTTACTCCATAACCCCAAATATTATAAATAAAACATTCAAAGACTACCAAAGAAAGATAAAATAAACCTAGTCAAACATTCAAAGATCAACAACATCCAAGACATAGGTTAAAATCCCTGAATTACTACATAACTGAAATAGATTTCCTCTCAAACTACTACTCCTCATTTATGTCCTCCACACTAGGACATGGTGAGTGTCTCCTGCGCCTCAGGATCGAGTGTCGGGGCGGATCCGTAACTGGGCTCTCCCACTCCCTCTGCTCTGGCGTTGATGGCTTCAAATTTAAAGCCTTCATCATGAACTTCATCATTTTCTTCATCCCGAGACATCCTTCCTGATCACTGAAACGTCCTCCTCCTCCCGTGTCAACCGCTCACCTATCTCCTCTCGATCGGACCCATATGGAGCATCTCGAGCCCCTCGAGAAGACGATCCTCGCTGGAGTGGAGGATGAGCTGATGTCGATGGCTCATCTAAAACAAAGGATTCTTGCAAATGCGAGGTACTATAGATAGGAGGAAAACTATCAATCAAAAAGAAGTCTATGTCGATAGTGGGATACAAAACATGAATCACTGGCTGAATGATGCCACCCATAGGCAGGTTGTTGTATCTCTGACGGGATGGTTGACACAACCTGTAGGTATATCGGATCAGGGAGAGTAACAAATCCGCCACATCAAACCTCGCCCTCTCTAAAATACAATAAGTAACAAAACTAAGCTGAGCAGTAATCTTTGATGTATCACCCAGTTTCAGTAGGATCGTATGACGCAACACATCCTAAACGGTCAAGGCGTCCACTGTGAGAGTCGAAACAGTTGAAATCAGTGTCCTGCATTCCTTGTTATGCAGCACCTGGTTCACAAAAGTCCAATCTCTATCTACCCTGAACTTCTCGGCAATCTCCAGCCGGTGTGAATACTGAGACAATCCAAACACCATCCTAGGTGGTCATTCTTGTAATATTTATTAATCAAAGCTTCCGCTAGTGCTTTATATACTCTCATATAATCTTACTCTTCTATTTATCATCTCATAATGCCTAGCTTGTGTTCTCAATATGGTGTGTGGTCCCGACCGTACATATTATTATATTGTTTGTACATGCATGGTGTTATAAGTTGGTATCGGACTTTAGGAGTTGATAAGTAGATTTTAGGATTCGAGGCTGAATTCCTTTTAAGGGGGTGCACGTGATGTGCGTTCACCTAAAATGTCAAAAATTGATAAGAATATCCACTTTGGAATATAAAAGCTTGTTTGTTTGCGGAACCTGAGCGTTCTTTGATTGATGTTTTTCTATTTATTTGCTCACTAAATTGTGTATTGCACTATTTTATGTGACTAGGAGTGGAGAGCGGCAGTCCCAACCCCGTTACACTGCAAATAGTAGTGTGTCTGCTGATGTGACAGCAACCACTCCCTCTTTAAAATGATTTGATTGGTTACAGAAGTTGTCTTTACCATGATAAATGCACATCCATGATGGCTTGTACAACCTACTAATACTCCTAATGTGGCCCTGGTGTCGGTTGCCATAGTGGAGCCTAGAGTTGAGCATAGGGTGAAGCCTGTGGGTGTGGAGTGAGCGAGGAATAAACAATTGAAGCAATTTCTATGCTTCAATCCTCCACCTTTCTGGGGGACAAATCCCCAATGGAAGCAAAGAACCGACTATCAAGGATATAGAGAACCTTGACGGAGACAGCCACAGAAGATGCAATGAAGGCCACCTTAGCCACCTTCCTTTTAAATGATGTGGTAGTGCTCCGGTGGGAAGAAGTAAAAGCATACAAGTTTGGCAGTAAACAGATTACTGACATCCCGATGGAAGACTTCTCGGAGTTGTTCCTTCAAAGATTTATTCCCTCTGCCCAATGCATCACGTTATTGAACCAGTTTCTACGTTTGACTCTGGGTGATCACTCGGTAGAAAAATACCTACACGATTTCACTAGACTTGGTCGCTATGCGGGGTCGCTATTGGAGGGTGTTGAGATAAAACAAACATGTTCTCTGAAGGGCTATGAGATGACGTGAGTCTGCTAGTCGCAGGCACCATGACGATCGACTTTCATGTCTTGGTACAGATTGCCAGATCTTGGGAGAGTGATATGGAGATAGTTCAGCGCAGGAAGGGATTCAATGCTAAGAAGCCAGAGTTCAGCGCGCCGACCTCTCAGATAAGGTATGAGTTAAGAAAGAACTAGAGGAAGTCTAGGTCGTGGAACTGGCTCCCTCTAATATGTCGGGAGCTACGACAGCAAGGGATCCTATAACTTGCTTCACTTGTGGAAGGTAGGGAACAAAGCCCGAGTATGTCGAGGTGGTTGCCCGAAGGTGGAGAACAGAGTGGTGGACTACGCTCGTGCGATAGGTTCAAGCTATGTGTAGAAAGGGAAAGCAACGGAGTCTTCTGCTTCCCAGCATCCTCTGACCCAGCCGAGAGTCTTTTCACTTGGCCAGCAAGAGGCCATTATGCAAAGTGACATTGTCACATGTATAAATTATAAGTTAGCTTTTATAGCATAATGTGATTTATACTTCATGTGCGATTATATGTTTTGTTTGTTTGTGCGATTAGTCTTTGTCTTAATATCAACTATTTGATGAGAGCTCTTTTTGACACTGGAGCATCACACTCCTTTCTATTTGAGTACTTCGTGGTGTGTATTAAAGTGTCGTTTACCTAAGAAAATGATAAATTAGAGGTAGTGCTTCCCAAAGGGTCTCGAATAAGCGCGGATAGGAGAAGCTGTGTAAAATGTATAAATAGAGAATCGGGGTATTGAGTTAGAAGCATCGTTGCTACCGTTATCCGAATTTGATATGATCTTTAGCATGGACTGACTCTCAAAGTAGCGAGCATGCATAGATTATAATCTTACAGAGATCACATTTGGAAAAAAAACCTATAAGAGAGACCACATTTGCTGGTATGAGACCACATTTTCTTGTATGAGAGGAGCGAGCAAGGCATTGATGTCTGCTCTCCAAGGGGTCAAGGCGATGCAGAAAGGTACAAAGTTATTCTTCACTTTATTGAAGGCTTCATAACCCAAACCCAGTCTGAGTGATGTTCCAATAATAGTGGAGTACACAGATATGTTTCCAAATGAACTCCTGGAGCTCCGCCTCAGTGAGAGATTGATTTCTACATTGATCTAGTGTCGGGTGCCAAGCCCGTGTCACTCTCACCATACAATATAACGCCAAAAGAAATGATGGAACACAAAATTTAGTTGCAGGAGCTACTAGAGCAAGGCTATGTACACCCATGTTCATCCTCTTAGGGTGCACCGGTCCTCTTTATAAAAATGAAGGACATAAGCTTGTGTCTATTCATCGATTACCGCGAACTCAATATGTTGACCGAGAAGAACAAATATTCAATCTCGTGGATCGATGACTTGTTTGATCAGCTAGTTGGGTCGACTGTGTACTCAAAACTAAATTTGAAGTTTGGTTACAACCAGTTGAGAATTAGGGAATGTGATATTCCCAAAATAACGTTCAGTACCCACTATGGGCACTATGAGTTCACGACTATACCATTTGGTCTGTTGAATGTGCCGTTAGTATTCATGGACTTGATGAACAGGACATTTTGGGAGTACTTGGACATATTGGTGTACTCCCAGTCCGAGGAGGAGCATGCAGATCATCTACACACAGTTTTGAACACCTTTAAGAGAATTCAATTGTACGCCAAGTTCTATATGTATAAGTTTTGTCTAATGTCTATGGAATTCCTTGGTCATATGGTTAGTGGAGAGGGAATCACGGTGGATCCGTCAAAGATAGTGGCAATCCAAGAGTGACCTTTGTTGAAAACTGTGGCAGAAGTTTGAAGCTTCTTGGGACTTGCTGGCTACTATAAACATTTCGTGGAGAACTTCTCATCGATTACACTTCTTGTCACTACATTGACTAGGAACAAGCATAAGTTTGTTTGGTCTCCGGAGTGTGCACAAGCTTTTCTTGAGCTAAAAAGCTGTTTGACTATGACGCTCATTTTATGTTCTCCATGTGGTACACAATGCTATGAGATTTATAGTGACGCCTTAGGGAGCAGCTTGGGATGAGTTCTTGTTCAATTTTGGAAAGTGATTGCTAATGGCTCACGCCAACTAAAAGTGAATGAGAGAAACTACCCGGTCCATGACTTAGAGTTGGCTGCCGTGGTGTTCGCTCTTAAGCTATGGTGGCATTACTTGTATGGTGGGAAGATCGACATCTTCTCAGATCACAAGAGTTGGAAATACTTGCTGAATCAAATGGAGTTCAATATGCGTCAAAGGAGCTGGATTGAGTTCCTTGGGGATTACACCTTCGATTTTCATTATACTCCCGGGAAGGGTAATGTAGTTGCGGATGAATTGAGAATGCGGGATCCAGCTCAAGCAAACTAGATTTTTATGCAAGATGAACGTCTAATCCATGACTTGGAGTCCTTAGAGATCACTTGTGTTGATTGGAGAGCGTCTACTATAACATGCTTGAACTGGATGGAGGTTCAATATGACCTTGCAGATCGAGTTCGATAAGCTTTGGAGTTGACGAGAGCATGAAGTAGTATATGGCGGAGACCGTAGATGGGTTTAACACCGAATTTTCCTTCAAAGATGGTCACTTATGGATGGATGCTAGATTGTGCATCCCCTATGTTGGTAAACTACGAGAGGAATTGATGTACGAGGCTCACTTTACCAAGTAGTCGATTCATCTGGGGAGCAAAAAAATGTACATGGATATGAAGAAGCTCTTTTGGTGTCTGGGTTTGAAGAAAGATATTGCGCTTTACGTGGCCAAGTGTCATACTTGCGCGTTGGTGAAGGCCGAATGTCAAAGATCCGGTGGGTTTCTAAATTCGTTGCCTATTCCGAAATAGAAGTTTGACGATATATCAATAAATTTCATGCACGAATTACCGAGATCGCAATATAGAAACGACACCATTTGGGTGATCATCGATCGTTTGCAAAGGTATCTCACTTTATTCCAAATCAAAAGGATGACTCAGTGGAATAATTAGCAAAGCTATATGTTGATAACATCGTGTTATTTCACGACGTTCCCTGTAGCCTCGCAAACAATCATGATGGGCGTTTCAAATCAAATGACTGGAGGCTAATCAACCAGCTATTGGGTACCAAGCTAAATCTTATCACAACCTTCCACCAGCAAATGAATGGGCAGACCGAGATGACTAATAAGACTATGGAGGATATGCTCCTGATGTTCTCCTTAGACTTTGAAAAGAGATGGGAGGACTACCTCTACATGATTGAATTCACCTACAACAACAACAACTACCAATCGAGCATTCAAATGGCGTTCTTCGAGGACATATATGGTAGGAAGTGTCATGCATCGTTGTCTTGAGATAAAATGGTCGACATGAAGCTATTAAAGAGAAAAGGTAGAAAAGGAGAATACGTTAATCCGGGCAATACGAGAGCAGTTGCTAATTGCCTAGGATAGACATGCTAAGTACTACAATGCCAAGCACCAGAACATCAAATTTGTCATTGGCAAATGATTTTGCGTGAATATCAAACCATTCAAAGGAGTATCGAGGATCTGAAACTTGAAAAAGCTAAGTTTGAGGTACTTGGGAACGTTTATGATCTTAGAGCGCATTGATGAAGCTGCATACCGGCTTGCTTTATCTATTGAGCTGAGCAACCTGCATGATGTGTTTCATATTTCTATATTGAGGAAGGCAGTACAAGAGCCTACTCATATAGTTGCGGTCGACAAAGTACCTGTTGATGGTGGGCTAACTACAAAAGTCAAG
Source organism: Dactylorhiza incarnata (assembly GCA_033032865.1). Lineage (NCBI taxonomy): Eukaryota > Viridiplantae > Streptophyta > Magnoliopsida > Asparagales > Orchidaceae > Dactylorhiza > Dactylorhiza incarnata. Next base: position 666,069 of record JAWHQI010000124.1, on the reverse strand, counting down.
CCTATACACATCAAAGACACTGAAGTCCGATAGTTGCGGAACAAGGCGATCAAGATGGTAAAAGTCTATTGGGACAGTTACGGCCTAGAGGAGTACTCTTGGGAGAGAGACAAACTATGCTTGTGGAGTTCCCTAAGCTATTTCTCTCAGGTACAAGTTAAATTTTTACTTTCCTATTCTTGAAATTTTGGGACAAAATTCTTTTAGGGGAGTTGTAACACGCCATTTCCCAATAGTAAGGTTATATTGCAAACACTATTCATGTCGACTAGAAGCTTAGAATATCGACTAGAAGACTTAGTCATGTCGATGAAACCTCAAATCGAGATAAACAATATCGACTAGAAGGGTTCAGCAGGTCAACGAGACCTCAACTCGGCATAGACAATATCGACTAGAAGAGTTCTATGCCATATCGACTAGAAGTCTTAGCCATATGGACTAGAAGTCTCGACCATGCTGACTAGAAGTCTCAACCATGTTGACTATAAGTCTCGGCCATATTAACTAGAGCCAAGTCGATATGATCAGTAAACAGATGGAATTTTGTTTCGTCTTTATAGGTACGTGTTTGTGTTTCCAAGGTGATCTGGAAGTGATCAAGCATCTAGTCTCACTACCAACACAATATGAGCCTATGGTGTCACACACAATAGTGTTTGGAGAAGTTGGAGGAAGAATTGTGTTGGCCTTATTCATATAGGATATGAGTGAGGGACCAATCCTATGACTTTTTAGAGTTGGGTCGAGTTGACTGAATGATCCATAGGTATTATGAATATTGCATGGAGTATGATGGTAAGTTTTCGAGAATGTCTCGACAAAACTTATCTCATGTCGTCAAATGGTCTCCACGAAATTAGATCTACTCGATGAAATAGTTCTTCAAAATGACTCGATGAAATAAGACAATTTGTTGAAATGTCTCAACGAAGTGGATGTTTTCGTAAGTCAGCTCGTCGAATGGTATCGATGAAACAGATCTTCTTCGACAAAACCTATTCAAGGAATTTGTCGAAAGGTCTCGATGAATTCGTCGAATTGTCTCGATGACCTATGTTTACTCGACAAATTATGTTTACTCCTATTCTGGTCATGGGTGTGCGGATAGACTTTCTCTCACGCTGGGGTATAAATAGATCCCGATTTATGCCCTAAAAAGCGATCCCTCTTTTTGCGATCTGAGAGAGCGACAGAAGAGTTCCGCAAATTTGATGGAAGAGTTCCGACCGTTCGATCTCGCCGCCGCCACCGCCTCTCCCTGATGTCAGACCTAACAGTCTGTGGGAGACATAGAGGGAATTTCTTCTCCGACCTAGTTCTTGTGCGACAAGAAGCAAAGGTTCTCCTTCGCTCGTGTGGAATTCTGTAGAGGCGCCGATCGATTTAAGCGCTTGGAACTCAATGTTCGATCTTCGGGATTTCTTTGTTGAGCATCTTGATTGGTTTTTGACCCAATACCCTAAAGGTATTCCATTGTTGTTACCTTTCCTATTTCTTGATTCATGAAATCGCAAGTTCCTTGAACTGTTTACGGTTGTTCTTTTTCATTTATTCTACTGCGTATATATGATATATTGTCCCTCTTGATGTATATAAAACCCAACAATGGTATCTATTGGAACAACCCTATTACTAATTTGGGCTAGGATCACTATGTGTTGACTAAGATCAAGTTGACCCCCTTTGTATAGTGTAAGGGTCATTATTTTAGGCTGTTAAAAATTAGCTAGAACTTAGGAAAAATTCAAGTTCTCAGCGCTCGACGAATGGCTAGTTGCGTTCGACGAATTGCCTGTCATCGTTCGACAAATGGTGAACAACGTTCGACAAATTCCAGGCAACGCTCGACGAATTGTTGTCTGAAGCTCAGATCGACATTTTCAGTCTCTAGATCATTTAATATTTGAAGATCAGTTAGATGTCAGTTCTCTGAACACAGGTTGACACAATAACGGATCTATTCAATACTTTTGGACGTATTCAGTCAGATTAGAAAGGATATCTTATACATTTATTATCTCCTTTTATTCCTTCTATTCCAAGAATAAGAATAGTCGTTGACATTTAATGCTAGGGCATCTTTCACGACAAAAGGAATTGAAAGGACCTGCCAAAATCGTTTTGGTGGCTGTTACAGTTCCAAGAAGGATTCAAGTCAAAATATTATATTCCTTAAATGCAAATGATTTGAATTTCATATTAGAAAATTATCAAAGAAGGAAAATAACATACAAGCAGTCGTATTGCTTCACAACAGAGAGAGAGAGATTCAGTGATTTTATTCAGTCTCTCAGAGATATAGTTCTAAGAACAACAAGAATAGAGAAAGATTTGAGAAAGGAGAAGAAGAAGAAAATTCATTCAGAGATCATATATTCAGTCTTCTTCTTCCTCATTGCAGCACCTTCATCCTTCTAAGAACAACATTCATTCTCTCAGATCTGCTGCAAGTTCAAGTCTTCCAAAGAGCAACAATAATCTGAAGAATTATTTCTTCCAGGTTAATCTGCTACAGAAGATTTCTATGTTAGAGAAAGCTTCATCCACAAGTTGTCAACAACTTCAATCAGACGGGGGGAGCTTTCATCACCAACACCTTTTTGTCTTCTCTCAGAACATTGACAGAGAAGAACACTCTAAACTTTCTTACCTTATCTTGTACAGGGTTAATTCTCCCTTCAAAACTTTACCCAGTGGTGGCAAGACACCTTATCAAAAAATCCTTTAGTGGTTTTTAAGCACCTTATCAAAATCTTATTGGTGTGTGGACACCTTATCAAAAATCCCTTGGTGTTAGGGCACCTTATCAAAACACCTAGTGGATTCCTACCAAGGGTGGTAGAAGAGTGGACTACCCAGATTTATTGGGGAACCACTATAGCTCCTTGTGTCTTCTGTACTAGTTTACTTTTCTGTGTTTGTGTTGTGTGCTTTTACTTATTCTATATTCATTATATCACTGCTTACACATATCAATAACAGTATTTTTAATTCTGCTATAAAAACTAAATAAAAAGTTTTAATACTCTATTCACCCCCCTGTAGAGTAACTTAAGTTATAACCTCCAATTTCAATTGGTATCAGAGGAAGTTGATTCTTTGCAGGCTAACACCTGAATCACAAAGATCAATTAGATCTTTAATTCTCTCAGAGTTCTTTTTCATTTCATTTTCTTTTGATTAAAATTCATGGCACAAAACAAAGAGTATTCCAGCACAAGACCTCCTATGTGCAATCTCAGTAAGTTTGCACTGTAGAAAGTAAGAATCAGATTATACATGAATTCTATTGATGAGGAAATCTTCAATGTCATCTTGACAGGACCTCCTACTCCCTCAGCATCTATAAGCACTGAAGCAACAAATAACAACAAAGTTGTTCCACCACCTGAGTGGACAGATGCACAGAAGAAGCAGAGGACTGCAGATGCTAAAGCCATGAACATACTGGCTCAAACTATGCTTGTTGACATATTTCAAAAGGTTATGGACTGCACCTCAGTAAGAGAGATATGTACATCTCTCAACAATATGGTGGCCGGCTCAGCAGATGAAAGGAAAGATAGAAGCTCTCACCTGATTTCTCAATATGAGAACTTCAAAAAAGGAGAATCTGAAAGTGTTGTTGATATGTACAATAGACTCAGCCTCATAATCAATGTGATGAAGTCTCTGGACAAAGTGATCTCCCTCACTGAGATCAATGATAAAATTCTTATATGCTTCCCCAGCACATGGGACTCTAGAGTCTGGCCAATCAAGGAAGCCAAAAGTCTCAATGAGATTACCACTGAAACACTATTGGGCAAGCTCAAATCTTATGAGCAGCTTGTCAAAGCCAGGGAAGCTGAGCAATCTACTTCATCTCCAGCACCCAAGAAGGAGAGAAGTATAGCTTTCCAAGCTACTGAAGAAGAAGAAAAGACTCCAAAAGATGAGGAGCTTATGAGTCTCATAGCCAAGATATTTTACAAAATGGCTAGGAAGGACTTCAGAAAGAAAGAGTCCAGATCAAGAGACAAGCCAAGGTATGATAGAAATCATGCTAAAGAAATTATTTGTTTTGGTTGCAGGAAACCAGGACACATTGCTCCTGACTGTCCAGAAAATCAAAACAAGAAGGACAAGAAGGAAAGGAGAAAAGAAAAGAAAGAAAAGAGGAACTCAAGCAAATCTTCATCCCACTCTCACAAAAAGAAGGGAAGAGGATTTGTAGCTAAATCCTGGAGTGAAACGGAATCTGATTCAGATTCTTCATTCAACTCTTCTGAAGATGAAGAAAACTCAAATGAGAAGGATCAATGCCTAATGGCTATTTATGACTCAGACAGTGAGTCAGGATATGCTTCATCATCTAGCTCCAATGATGATGAAGAAGAGAAGAACTTCTGCATGATGGCAATCAATGCCTCAGTCAGCAATTCTGACAAAGAGGAATCAGAATCAGAAGCAGAAGTTGATCCTCTCTCAAAATTGAAGAATCTATGCATGTTTCCTTCGATGAAACTAACATGTTTTACAAGGAGAAGAATTCTTCTACCATAGAAAATCTACAGGTACCTACACTATATGAGCAGCTAGATCAATTAGCTCTACATAAAGAAGGACTTCTAAATCTTGTACAACAGGATCCTGAAGAAAGTGAAGAAGAAAATCATCCAGATGTTGCTGATAGTTTAAATCAGATAACAGCAGAACATCCTCCACAGGATATAACAGCTGACCAAATTTCCCAAATGGATACTATTGCTGAACCAACTCCAACTGTCGACCACATCACAGTTAGAGATCATACAATTTCACAAGTGATTGGAGATATTTCAGCAGGTGTTCAAACAAGGCATCAACTACACCAAAATAAGATGCATACTTGTTTCCTATCACAAGTTGAACCTCAATCCATTAAAGATGCAGAACAAGATCCAAATTGGATTCTTGCAATGCAAGAGGAACTCAACCAATTTGAAAGGAACAAGGTTTGGGATTTGGTTCCAAGACCAAAGGGCCATCCAGTCATTGGCACTAAGTGGGTCTACAGGGACAAGCTGGATGAGCAAGGCAACATTGTGAGAAACAAAGCTAGACTAGTAGCTCAAGGATACTCACAGGAAGAAGGAATAGACTATGATCATACCTTTGCACCAGTTGCAAGGCTAGAAGCAATCAGGATATTCCTTGCATTTGCTACATACAAGAAATTCAAAGTCTATCAAATGGATGTAAAGAGTTCATTTCTTAAAGCAGGCATCAAAGAAGAAGTCTATGTGGAACAACCACCAGGTTTCATCTCTCCAACTCATTCTTTTTTTGTATATAAGCTTAATAAAGCACTCTATGGTCTCAAACAAGCTCCCAGAGCATGGTATGAGACCTTAGATAATTTTATTTTGGAAAATAAGTTCTATAGAGGCATAGTAGATAAAACTCTATTTTTCAGAATACATAAAGATCAAACCTTACTAGTTCAAGTATATGTAGATGATATTATTTTTGGCTCTACTGATTCAAATTTATGCAAAAAGTTCTGTAAACTAATGCAATCTAAGTTTTAAATGAGTTGTATGGGTGAGTTATCATACTTCCTTGGTCTTCAAGTGAAGCAAACTCCAACTGGAATCTTCATATCCCAATCTAAGTATGCTAAGGAATTAGTGAAAAGATTTGGTATGTCTGAATCTTCCACCATGAGAACACCCATGCCCTCTAATGCTGTTGTTGATACTGATGAATCAGGGAAACCTGTTGATCAGAAAGTATATAGAGCAATTGTTGGCTAACTACTTTACTTAACAGCTAGTAGGCCAAATATAATGTTTGATACTTGTATTTGTGCTAGATTTCAAGTTAACCCCAAAGAATCTCATCTAATTTTATTAAAAAGGATTTTGAGATATATAAAGGGTTGCCCTAATCTAGGTCTCTAGTATCCTACAACATCTGAATTTGAATTATCTGGATTCTCAGTTTCAGATTATGCTGGATGCAGAGTAGACAGAAAAAGCACATCAGGAACTTGTCAGTTTCTTGGTGATAGGCTTGTGTCTTGGTTTTGTAAGAAACAAACATCTGTGTCTGTTGGATCTGTAGGCGCACTTAGAGAGGGGGAGGGGTGAATAAGGGTTTTAGAAAACTTTAATCTTTTGTAGAAAACTTTTGATATTTTGTTAGAAATAAGTTAAATCAAAAGTGAAGAGATAGAAATAATGAAATCAATTTTATTTGAACAAGAAAAGACATGATTTTCATTAATAAAATTGATTACAAAATCTGATTTCTATGACACTAGAAATCGAGGCGAAATATTAAAGACTCTTTTCATTTTCTATACCGACTCGTATCCCCATGAACCGGTTGGGTTTAGACGATCTCTCCCCAGATACGGCCTCAAGCCGCTCTAGCCAATCTATCTCCAAAAAGGCCTCGAGCACCCCCTAGATCTACTCCCTAGACCTAGTCGCCCACATGAGGTGAATTTCATCCCTAAGTCCTACCCAGACCTAGTCGCCAACACGAGGCGAATTCACAAATTGATTACAAAGGTAAAATTGAAATACAAATATTAAAAACTCCCTATGAGGTAATCTGAAGGAGACAATGAAGAATCGCTGAAGATCGATGAAGTCCAAGCGTGCGTTATTCGCGTTGAGTTAGCGTGTTGATCCAAGCCTCCTTTCATTCCTCCTTTTGAAATATGAGTGGGAGATGTGTTGTTCTGGAAATACGGCCCTCACAAAGTTTCTGAAGTGCTGGAATAGGGCTCTTGATCAGGTGTCTATTGAGAAGCCGAGATCCACCTATTTATAGGGAAAATTGTCAATTCTGGCATTGAGGCTAACGCCTGGCGTTGACCTGATTTAGAAACATTTTAATGGCTCGGATCTGCAAGAGAAGAAAGAGATATTAGCATTTTAGGAAACATTCATTTTTGGAAATATTAACGCCTGGCGTTGATGTCAACGCTGCCGTTGGACACAATCATTCCTAAAATGTCCTTCAATCACGACTGCTTTCTTTCTTTCCAAGTTCATCGAACGCCAAGCGCCTAGCGTTGAGCATAACGCCTGGCGTTGAGATTCAAACTCCGGTTATTTCGTCGAACGGCAGCATTAGTGGAGCAGCACTTAGTCGAGTGACAGCTTTAGTCGAACGGGATTTTTGTCGAGCGGATTTTTCGTCGAGCGCAGCTTCAATTTCGTCGACCGCCATTTTTGTTTAGTGACAACGCCCAGCGTTAACTTTATCGCCTGGCATTGAGCATCTTTCAATTCTTCATCTAGTGGTTAGAGCCAGATCAATGCTGCAGCAACCTGATGTCATAATAGCAAACCTGCATGCTAAAACACAAAGGCAAACAAGATCAAATACAAGTAGGATTTGATATTCTCAAACCAAAGGGATGCGAAAAACCATGTTCCAACAATCTCCCCCTTTTGATAATAACAAATCCAATTTGAGATAAATCAGATTAAAAGAATGTGTTTTAGAGAGATATATGGCACAAGCAATAATAAAGATAATGATAGGAATTGTAGTTCATTTAAATGTACTCCCCCTACAAAAGTGCTCCCCCTTAGTGTATACTCCCATACATGCTCCCCCTTAAACTAGTGAATCCTACTCCATTTATCTTTACGATTTATCATTTTATTCTCCCCCTTTGTTATTAGCAAAAGAGGGTGGAGTGAAATAAAACTAGAAAAAAGAAGACACAAGTTAGGACATACCTAAGAGAGGATTTAAGAGGTTTGTGTAAAAAAAATAAGTCATGATCGAGCTAATTAAGGTAGAGAGTAGCACAGCGGAAAAAGGTATATGATAAGCGTGAGAGAGCATAAATGAAAAATAAAAACTTGCCGTTTAAAGTGAATTTTAGGAGGTGTAGTACTTGATTAAGTGAAATGTAATTTTTGTGTTACAAGTACATGAAAGAAATAAGCATAAAAGGTAGGCAAGTAGGAATATGGAAAAGTAAAACAAAATTATGAAAAAATTGTTTTTGGTTTGACAATTCCAACAATATGTTTAGACTTTTCATATTTGAGCAATTATCTTTGTAAGGTTTCATAACTAATGTGCAAGCATGATTTAACATATTCATAAAGATTAGAGCTACAATGTAACCAATTCGTATTTCAAGTAAAGAAAACATTGTAGAAATCATGCATTGCAATCTAGTGCTTTTACTTAAGTATTTAGAGAATGATGTAGTTTTGCATTAGGATCCAATTCTCATGAATAGAAGCTTTATGAAAATCAATGATGTGTGTAAAAAGGTGTTTTAATAAAAGTATACAAGTGAAATAATCAAAACACATGACATATGTAGTGAAAGAGTAATAACAACATTAAGATTGTAATCATATAATTACTTTCACATACCACATTTAGAATAAAATTTCAAAGCACAAAAACATAAGTACAACTACCAAGGTGCTTTGCCCACACAATGCTTATTAAGACATATCAGGGATCGAAGTAGTGCTTGGGGGATCACATAGGCAATTTTATTGGTTGTTATTTTTAGTGATCCGGTGTACACATAGAAGTGATAAAAAGAAATATGTTTGCACAAGACACTTTACAATTCTTTCCAAGGTGCTCAACCTCACAATGCTCATTAAGACTTATCAGGAGGGTGAGTAGTGCTTAGTGGAGTTTTCTTTGGCATATTATTTAAAAAAAAAAATTGTTTGGGCCAAAGTTCTCCGAATTCACTTGTTGTTTGCAAACATTTTTAATTTTGAAATAAACACGTCTATGTCGTGCATGAAATTTGCTGTTTGAATGAAGGTGTGGGTAATTTAATTATACAACTTAATGTGTTAAAACTACTACACTACACAATCATGGAAGACAAGATTATGAGCACATGTAGATTACCAAAAATAGTGAGTGTATGAATCATTGATGAACATAAAACATTTCTCATACTTAGAGGCATGCTAGAAAATCATACATAATTTTCTATAGACTATTTCATTGCACATAATCAGATTATGGTCAAGACATGACAAAAACAATGTTTAGAAAAGTTGAAATAAAAATTAGACATTAAAGTAAATCCTTGTGAGTATGCCAACATCAATTTTGACCATTAGAAACAATATAACAAGGATGTTTGCTCAAGTGAAGTCATGTAGTTAAACCATAGTTTTTATAAATTTTTAGAACAAAATAAATAAGAAAAATATATTTTTGATCGTTTTGGATTATTAAAAAATTTATTTTGGAATACAACAAGCAACTTAATAATCAAATAATTCCAAAACTGAGAAAAGAAATAGATAAAAAATCATTAGCTAAATATCAGAAATATTTTTGAAGAATCGGAAATTCAATTTGGCCAAAGTAGCTAACGCCTGGCGTTAACTACTTAACGCCCAAACAGAACACTATTTTTTTGAGATTTTTGAAATTATTTCCTTTGGAATAGATAGTATGTATATAGACCTTCTCAGGGTAGAAATTTCAAAGAATTTGGAAATGATTAGAAGGCTATATAAGCATGTTTTATTTGTTCAAAAATGGTTTTTATATTTTCATTTTGTTTTCATATGTTTGTGTATTACACGATCATTAAAGCTCACAAGATGATAAAATATGAGAAACACAAGATAAGCCCGTTCGATCAAACCACGAATGCATGAATAATATTATCATAAAGAGTGCATGCAAAAATATATGATATTGGTATGTCTTAGATTATAATACCCTAACTATATGTCTACACGCTAGCCCTGTACTAAGTGACCGATTGCCATGAGGAGCTGCACACATTTCGTAGGATGGGGTGTTAATCCCATATGCACACACTAGAGAACACTCAACCTAGCACTCTTTCCCCCTAGTGCCTCGCAAGGCCCCACTGGAAGCCTCCCCGATTAAGGACAACACATGACTTAGAGGTTAGGTCTTCTAATGCATACAATCCTACGCCCTCGCTATTGTGAGACACATAATGTGGGTGAATGATCATGGACATCCTAAGCATTTTGTTCTATGGAATCAATTTATAAATTATTGCTTATATGCGCGATTAATTTCTTATTATATTTGATTTTGAAGCAACATAGTTATTATGAGTTTTAACTTTCAATTTTTCTACTTCACAATTAATTCATTTTGGCAATATGTCACAACTAGCATGACTAATAATATTTGTTAGTTGGTAATGATAGAATAATGTGTAATGTTGAATTAAAAGATCTTTTGATATTACATAATATAATTTTGATCATTAATTTTATCACATAGAATTTTGATACTCATAATTAATTATTGTAAGTGAAATATATAAAACAATTCATATTCAACCTTTTCAAAATATTAAAGAGAAAGATTGTAAGGTGAATGCTTAAGATAAATATAAAGAGAAAAACATTTTTGGTTATTTAGAATGGTTTTGTGAATTTTCTCTTTGATTTTTGAAATCTTAAATAAATCACATATATATTGTATTATGAAAGCATAGTGATAATAAAGGTGATAATATTTCATAAAATAATATTTTAGATAAATCAGAATTTTAGGAAAATTATGCTACCGCCAGCGTTAGAACCTAACGCTAGGAGTTAGCAACAGAGTTGAGATTCTTTATTTAGACACAAATGATTTTTGCAATTTCAATTCTGATTTGACATGATTATGATTAAACATACTAGGGGTAATCAAAATGACTCAAATATATTAAATACTTAAGTAAAACTTGCCCATTTTATAAATTTAGCCTAATACCCCTAAAATACCTTTTAAATCCATTTCGACAATTATTTCATTTGTCTTAATAAGATCATGTAATAAATTTAGTTTTCATATTTTATAAGACTTTTATATGAAATGGATTTAGAAGGAAGAAATAAAAAGGATAAGTAGATCACTAAAAAAATGATATGACCTTTTATTCAACATTATTCAATTTGATTTATTTATGAATATTGGTTTAATATGTGGAAGTCATATCACAAGTTATATAAAGTGATCATATCATGATGGTTCAATAAAGAGGAAAATAAACAAAAAAAATTGGCATATCATGAAGTAGAATACTAATATTTCATTTTTAGTTGATTTCTACTTCATGCAATTGATTGGATACTAATGAATGACAGATTTAGGTATCCAAAGAGGACAGGGTGTGACGGTTCCTTTGGGTATACAAATACATCGTTTTTGCTTCTGGGGAGATAGTGATGAATGAGCCCTTTTGAGTGGAGTTAGTGTTTCATCTTTAACTTTGGGCCTCCATTCAAACCTAGGTTTAATATTGTTTTTATTTGTCAAATTTCCATGATGATTTTGTAAACCATTGTTTATAGGAAATTTGTGAACGTTTAATTTTATGTTGGGAGAAACATGATTTTGTAAATAATTATGATTTTGACTATGATTTACAAACACTTTGTGTTTCTTACTCCCATTATTAGGCTTAGTCAAGTTATTCATATCCGTATTCAACTTGCTTTTGGATTTTGCTTGATATTGTGAACTTATGTGTTTTGAATTTTTATTCATAATTTCCACAAGCAAATTGATTTTTTTTTAATTCATCATTCTTGAGTTTAAGATTATGTCCTGCATTATTGTATGTGATTGTGCTATTCTTAAGAGTGGTAACAATAGAATCAATATGATTTTGATAGTTATTTTTATATTCCTCAAATGTTTCATCCATCTCTTGAATTTCAATTTTATAATCTTTACACTTAGCACAATCATTTTTCAAGGGTGAAGTTTATAAGCATAATCTTTCATTTTGTTCTTTTACATAAATAAGCTCCTTTTCAAGTTTCTTGTGTTTTTCTTTTAATTTATTATATTCTACACAAGGTGTAATGTTTTCAACTAAGGAGCCAAGGATAGAACTGGATAAATTAGAATTTGATTCTTCATTAATTTTTGCCTTTAAATTTTTATTTTCTAAGCGCAAATGTTTATTAGCATTTTTTAATTTCTTAATTTTGCGCTTTGTAGATTGTAGCAATTGTATGAAGAAATAGAATTACACACAATATGAGATTTTGATTTTCTTACCGCGCATGTGGATGATGCGATATTTGGACATATAGCTTCTTTCTCTTCTTCATCTTCCAAACCAGAGTTCCCATTATCCCTTCTGATTGATGTCCCTTCCATGGATACGTCCTGAGAGGAGCTTTCTTGAAGACTTGTGCAAGCTTGCATATTCTCTGATTCTTGCAATTGTTCCATACCTGTAAAAGGAGAATCATAAGTTCTTTCAAGAAAATTCCAAATCTCATATGCGGTAGGTAAAGTATAAATAAGTTTGAAAATATTTTGGTCTAACTCACAAAATATACTATTTATAAATTTTGCATTTAAAACTATTTCATTTCTAGTTAGTACGCTAGGTGGCTTTTCAATAGTAATATTCCAAACTTTTTCATCTAAGGCCTTAAGAAATTTTTTCATTAATATTTTCCACCCTTTATAATTTTTGCCCATAAATAAAGGTGGTGATAATACTTTTTCATTTATATTAAAATTTTCCCCACTAGTAGAAATGAGATCATGATCAAGAGACGCCATTGTTCCCAGTTGTTAAGCCGATTTGGAATAACCTCGCTCTGATACCACTTGTTGAATATGTAGGCGCCCTTAGAGGGGGGGGGGGGTGAATAAGGGTTTTAGAAAACTTTAATCTTTTGTAGAAAACTTTTGATATTTTGTTAGAAGTAAGTTAAATCAAAAGTGAAGAGATAGAAATAATGAAATCAATTTTATTTGAACAAGAAAAGACATGATTTTCATTTATAAAATTGATTACAAAATCTGATTTCTATGACGCTAGAAATTGAGCCGAAATATTAAAGACTCTTTTGGTTTTCTATACCGACTCGTATCCCCACGAACTGGTTGGCTTTAGCCGATCTCTCCCCAAATATGGCCACAAGCCGCTCTAGCCAATCTATCTCAAGAAAGGCCTCGAGCACCCCCTAGATCTACTCCCTAGACCTAGTCGCCAACACGAGGCGAATTTCAGCCCTAAGTCCTACCCAGACCTAGTCGCCAACACGAGGCGAATTCACAAATCGATTACAAAGGTAAAACAGAAATACAAATATTAAAAACTCCCTATGAGGTAATCTGAAGGAGACGACGAAGAATCACTGAAGATCGATGAAGTCCAAGCGCGCATTCTTCGCGTTGAGTTAGCGTGTTGGTCCAAGCCTCCTTTGATTCCTCCTTTTGAAATATGAGTGGGAGATGTGTTGTTCTGGAAATACGGCCCCCACAAAGTTTCTGAAGTGCTGGAATAGGGCTCTTCATCAGGTGTCTATTGAGAAGCCGAGATCCACCTATTTATAGGGAAGATTGTCAACGCTGGCGTTGTGGCTAACGCATGGCGTTGACCTAATTTAGAAATATTTTTAATGGCTCGGATCTGCAAGAGAAGAAAGAGATATTAGCATTTTAGGAAACATTCATTTTTGGAAACATTAACGCCTGGCGTTGATGTCAATGCTGGCATTGGACACAATCATTCCTAAAATGTCCTTCAATCACGGCTGCTTTCTTTATTTCCAAGTTCGTCGAATGGCAAGCGCCTGGCGTTGAGCATAACGCCTAGCGTTGAGATTCAAGCTCTGGTCATTTCGTCGAACAGCAGCATTAGTCGAGCAGCACTTAGTCGAGCGACAGCTTTAGTCGAACGGGATTTTCGTCGAGCAGATTTTTTGTCGAGCGCAGCTTCCATTTTGTCGACCGCCATTTTTAGTGACAACGCCCAGCGTTAAGTTTAACGCCTGGCATTGAGCATTTTTCAACTCTTCAGCTAGTGGTTAGAGCCAGATCAATGCTGAAGCAACCTGATGTCATAATAGCAAACCTGCATGCTAAAAACACAAAGGCAAACAAGATCAAATACAAGTAGGATTTGTTATTCTCAAACTAAAGGGATGCGAAAAACCATGTTCCAATAGTGTCCACATCAATAGCTGAAGCTGAATATATATCTGCAGGCAGTTGCTGCTCACAGATACTGTGGATGCAAAATCAGCTCCTAGACTATGGTGTCAATATAAACAAATCATTTATATTTTGTGACAATACTAGTGCATTATCTATAGCACAAAATCCAGTTCTCCATAGTAGGACTAAACACATAGAAATTAGGCACCACTTTATCAGAGATAATGTGGATAAAAATAAAATTTGGCTACAGTTCATCTCTACTGATTTGCAAAGAGCAGATATTTTCACCAAACCCTTAGATGAAAAGAAGCATATCTTCTTTATAATTCAGTTAGGAATGATAGATGGAGAGTCAATCTGATTAAAAATTAAATTTTCTATCTATCCACTCAATTCGTCGAACGGAGGATGACGAATTTGGATCATTCGTCGAACGATGATCGACGAAATCCTTTAACTTCAGAATCGACGAAGGAAATCTCATATGTTGAACGGTGGTCGACGAAAACAAAATTTTTGTCGAACGCAGTATGACGGAGACCTAAAGCCTTTTCGACTTCTGGTTTTAATTAGGTTTTGCCGAACGTCGCTCTACGAATGCGCCCCCATTCTCCGAGCTTTCTATATAAGCTTTATTTTATTTCTTTCTAAGTTTGCGCCTACAGAAATCATTTTCCCTCCAGTTCCCTTTGCACTTGATCGCACTCTTCTCTTTTGGAGGAACAATGGCGATTTCTCAGGCTACTCTCTACTCAATGAAGTTTGATGCAGGATTTGATATCGATATGGGATCGTTTGCTAAATCTGACCAAGTCTTTCAAGATATTCTTCATCTTTTCGAAGAACACGAGTTGAAGAAGTTCATGACAACAAGGATAAAGCTATACAATGCAGAAATAAAAGAATGGGCTCACATGGCAACACCAGAAGATGAAAGTTTGACTGGAACAATCTCAGGTCATCAGGTTTCACTAACCCCGACCATTTTATCTGAAGTATTTGGTTTCATAAATGGTGATGATGACTTAGATATAAGCTCAGATGAATTTGATGATGCTTTGGTCAAAATGGGTTATTCTGGAAACCCTAATCATTTGCTTAAGAAAAACTTATCCTTGGAATATAAGTTTTTATCTGATATTGTTGGGAAAGTTTTATTAGGAAAGACATCAGGACATGATTACATTAACCGGCACCAATTTCTGTTGATGGTGGCCTTGATGGATAAGAATAAAGTTAACTTGGGATCAATTCTTTTTGAATTGATTAAGAAGAAAATTTCAAAGGATAATGTATCTTTTGGAAGATTCATTGGAATTGTTCTGCAGGAGAATCATCCAGACCTCCTGGTCTCTCCCAAGGTAACCATAAATGCTAGCAAGAGGTTGTCCTCAGCACTCTTTGCAAAGTGAGACAGGGTGATTCCTAAGAAGAACACAGGATCAGTTGTCTCAAAGAAAGCTTCTGAAGGCACCAGGACTGACCCAGACACTCTCTCAATCCTATTAGAAGTTCCTTCTCCTGTTCCTTCTCCTCCTCACCCATCTCCACCTCCTCAACATTTTTCCCCTGAACAATCTCCACCTCCAATCTCTCCTCCACCTTCAAATGAAATTCTACCTCCTTCATTTAATCTTTTACCTTCTCCTCCTCCATCTCCTATACATGAAGACCATCAGTCACCCATACATACCTCATGCCCTATCCATCCAGATATTCCTACACATTCTGCCAATGTCAGAAACATTTTTCTACCAACTTCCATTCCATCCACTTCTCAACCATCTTCATCTAATCCACCAGATTATCTATATCTAAATTTCTCTTCTATTGTTGATCAAGTCCTTGATCATATTCTTCCTAAGCTTGATCAGATCCTGGATGCAAAACTTGCTCCAGTCCATCCTATTCTTTCTAATTTTGACTCCATCCTGGATGCAAAATTAGCTCCAGTTCTCTCAGCAATTTCTGAACTATCTTCTAAAATATCTTCAATTCCTTCCTCTTTTGATGTCCCTTCGTCTAGGGGCCTAGATTCAGGTCTCCCTGAAGCTAGGCAGGGGGAGATGTCTAATGAAGAAGCTCCAGAAGTAGTAGAAGCTCCAGAAGCAGTAGAAGCAGCAGAAATTGCAGTACAAAGTCAAGAAGATTCAATTATAGTTTATGATACAGATATGTTTGATTCATCTACAGTATCAGATATACCAGTTACAGAAGAAATAAATAATATCTATATTCATTCCTCATGTGATCTGTATAGTTTATTATCCACGTTTGATATTCAATATACCTCAAGGATATATCAAAAGTATACATAGAGGATCTTTCCAAGGCTTTGATATGCCTTCCTCAACCTGCCCATTCTTCTATCATAGAAAGATTCATTTCTTTCATTCCCTCCATCACTGATCAAGATACTCAGACGAAGGATATTCCTGCAGAACATGAGAATGCTCCTGCAGAATTTTTTGATGATATAGAAGATCCCCCAACTACAACAGATGAAACAGCTTCAAAGATTGTTCCTTCTCCACCAACTCTTCTGTGGAATGAGGAACCAATGCCAACTTTTGAGGAAATTTGGAAAGAACAAGATGCAGCTTTTGATGAATCTGAAGAGCAAAGAATAAGAGCTCTTGCATTGGTTAAAACAATTGATGATTTATATGATAAACCAATTCCATCTTCTGATTCTTCTGATTATGATGATGATGATAGTGATTCTGATGACACATCATCAAAGAAAAGAAAGAAAAGAAATGTTAAGTAAGAGGCTGTCCCCAAGCCTTCCAATCCAGAAAGTGATATTCCATATTACAGCCTTCATAACATCCCTCTTGACTAAGATACTCCAGCATGGATGAAGTTCTCCAGAAATGAGAACAAAAGAAGAAAGAAGATGAGAAAAACTGGTTATTATTCTGATAAGCCAGTTAAGTATAATCCTCCTCCACCTCCTCCTCCAGCAGGATCAGCAGGTTCAGCAGGATTCTCTTCTTCCCAGAAAATCATTTCTCATCACTCAAGGAGACCAGCTAGTTCTAGTGGTTCTCATGGTTTCAAGTCTTCAAGACCTCCGTTAAGTTCTTCCAGGAATGTTCCCTCAGAACTCAAGTCTCAAGTATCTGTTGAAAGGCCTCCTTCTCCTGATGCTGAAAAGGTAGCTCAAATGGCCAGATTTAGAGAGTTCATGGCAACAGCTCAAATCAATAAAGCCAAAGCTGAAGGAAAGGATTTCTCTCACATTTCAACTATGTCAGAGTTCAGAAAGCTAGAATTTGAAAGGTATGGATCTAAAGACTTTTTCAGTGCAGAAGAATATTTAAAGAAACATCCAGCAGCAGTAGTCATAGAAGGAAAATCAAAAACCATGCTTGAATCTGAAGATCTCTATATAAGCAAAAAGGATTCACAAAATACCAAGAGGCAGATCATTTTCAAGCCATCCTGAAAAGACAAGAGTTCTTAATATTATTGGTTTTTGTTATTTTTGTAAAGTTTCTAAACTTGGAGCACCTTATTTTTATTCTATTTGATGATCTATTCAAATTCTGTCAGATATATCTTTTTGTGCTCTGCTGTTTATTTCTCTGTTGTATTTATTTGATTGTTTGTCAAATAGTGTCCTAACCCAAATAGGGGGAGACTGTTGGAACAACCCTATTACTAATTTGGTCTAGGATCACTATGTGTTGACTAGGATCAAGTTGACCCCCTTTGTATAGTCTAAGGGTCATTAGTTTAGGTTGTTAAAAATTAGCTAGAACTTAGGAAAAATTCAAGTTCTCAGCGCTCGACGAATGGCTAGTGGTGTTCGACGAATTGCCTGTCATCGTTCGACAAGTGGCGAGCAACATTCGACTAATTCCAGGCAGCGCTCGACGAATTGTTGTCTGAATCTTAGATCGACATTTTCAGTCTCCTGATCACTTAATATTTGAAGATCAGTTAGATGTCAGTTCTCTGAACACAGGTCGACTTAATAACGGATCTATTCAATACTTTTGGACGTATTCAGTCAGATTAGAAAGGATATCTTATACATTTATTATCTCCTTTTATTCCTTCTATTCTAAGAATAAGAATAGTCGTTGACATTTAATGCTATGGCATCTTTCACGATAAAAGGAATTGAAAGGACCTGCCAAAATCGTTTTGGTGGCTGTTATAGTTCCAACAAGGATTCAAGTCAAAATATTATATTCCTTAAATGCAGATGATTTGAATTTCAAATTAGAAAATTATCAAAGAAGGAAAATAACATACAAGCAGTCGTATTCCTTCACAACAAAGAGAGATATTCAGTGATTGTATTCAGTCTCTCAGAGATACAGTTCTAAGAACAACAAGAACAGAGAAAGATTAGAGAAAGGAGAAGAAGAAGAAGAAAATTCATTCAGAGATCATATATTCAATCTTCTTCTTCCTCATTGCAGCACCTTCATCCTTCTGAGAACAACATTCATTCTCTCAGATCTGCTGCAAGTTCAAGTCTTCCAAAGAGCAACAACAATCTGAAGAATTATTTCTTCCAGATTAATCTGCTACAGAAGATTTCTGTGTTAGAGAAAGCTTCATCCACAAGCTGTCAACAACTTCTATCAGACAGGGGGGGCTTTCATCACCAACACCTTTTTGTCTTCTCTCAGAACATTGACAGAGAAGAACACTCTAAACTTTCTTACCTTATATTGTACAGGGTTAATTCTCCCTTCAAAAGTTTACCCAGTGCTGGCAAGACACCTTATCAAAAAATCCTTGAGTGGTTTTTAAGCACCTTATCAAAATCTTATTGGTGTGTGGACACCTTATCAAAAATCCCTTGGTTCTAGGGCACCTGATCAAAACTCCTAGTGGACTCCTACCAAGGGTGGTAGAAGAGTGGATTACCCAGATTTATTGGGGAACCACTATAGCTCCTTGTGTCTTCTGTGCTTGTTTACTTTTCTGTGTTTGTGATGTGTGCTTTTACTTATTCTGTTTTTATTATATCACTGCTTACACATATCAATAACAGTATTTTTAATTCCGCTATAAAAACTAAATAAAAAGTTTTAATACTCTATTCACCCCCCTCTAGAGTAACTTAAGATCTAACCTCCACTTTCAGTATCAAATCCAGGTTGTGATCCTGTGCGTGAAAATCTAGAAATTTAGAAGTGTTCTAAATGCGTAGATTTCTTCCTGGAGCATCAATTATTGATGTATTTTTGCAAGGTTTCTGGTGGTGTGTTTTCAAAAATTGGTCGGGGCTCTGCCCCGCACCCCACAAGGGCTCTGCCCCGCTACCCCTTGGACCCAGCTAGGGGCTCTGCCCCTAAGACCCTGCCAGGGGTGCGTCCCTTTTGAACACCGCTAGGAATGCACGTGATTGTGTTGAAATTTCATTATTTTAGAAATTGTTTCTCCTTTGCAGTAACCGTCCCTCAAAATGATTTGTGAAATCAAATGTCTTAGATTTTGAATCTGACATTGAGAGACGATCTTGTCTTCTGCATAAGTAGAATTGTTTTGCCTGTGTCCAATTCATGTCAATATGGAAATTTACAAGTGTTCTAAGCATTCAGATTTAGCCTCTCTTATCAAAGTGTTGATAATTTTATTTTATGCACATTAAGAATGTATTTGGTTTGTGAATGTTGTACTTCTATTTTGTGAATGTGCACAGTGATTAAATGTTAATCACGATGAAATATTCATCGATTGTATCTTAAAATCCCTTAATCCAATATTAAGCATTCAGATGCCTTCTGATGGATGACACTCTTCCTGCCTCGATCGATGAAGTGTGGGCTTGCCAAAGCAAGGTGCATTAGTCTATCTTGGTAAGGGTGCGAGCAAATAATTGTGATATCTCATTGTCGACATCGGGTCTATCTTAACTAGGTGACCTCAAAGGTTAAGTACCTAGAGGCACAGGGTTGGCGTGCTCCATATGATGGATGCGAATAAAGAGTTATTCACCAACCATACAAGAGTTGCATAGTGATGCAATTGATAAGTGTTGTCTACCTAAATAACCGCATTATGAGAGGAACGCCAAAGCGGACTCATTATGTTGGTGAAATACGGATCTTGTCCACTAAGAGAGTAGCTCGCATAAACTCTCTGAATCGATATTAAGGGTTATTGATTTGATTAAAATAGTGGCCCTTTAATAAAAGTCCTTAATAATATATAAAATGTATTTTAAAATATAGTACTAAAATTTTACTTTGCAAAATTCCTTTTAGAATATCCATGGCAAGTGGTTCTCACTCCACATTGTCCCTAAGGGCGATCCTTGAGAAGGACAAGCTAAATGGGACAAATTTCCTAGACTGGTTCAGGAACCTGAGAATTGTTCTCAGGCAAGAGCATAAGCTCTATGCCTGGAAGAAGATCCCCCCAAAGAGCCAGCAGCTACTGCACTACGTGCAGATAAAGATGCTTATAAGAAGTATGGAGATGACTCCTTGGATGTTAAATTCTTTATGCTCACGAACATGAACTCTGAGCTTAAAAAGCAACACGAGAACATGAGTTGTTACGAGATGGTCGAGCACCTGAAGAAAATGTTTAAAGGGAAGCTCGCCAAGAGAGGTTTGATATATCCAGGGCATTATTTCAGTGTAAGATGGTAGCTCGAGATCCAGTAGGGACTCACGTACTTAAGATGATTGGGTATATAGAGAACCTTGAAAGTCTGGGGTTTACTTTGAGCCAAGAGTTGGCCGCTGATCTGAATCTGCAATCGTTGCCAGATAGTTACGAGCAGTTTGTCTTGAATTACAATATAAATGTAATTAACAAGACACTGCCTGAGCTCCTAGGCATGTTAAGAACTGCTGAAATCAATATGAAGAAGTTCAAGCCTGCTAGCCCCATATTGATGGTGCATAAAGGCAAGGGCAAGACCAAGGGATTCAAGAAGACTAAGGTAGGACCTAAGTCATATCTTGATCCCAAATCTTCAGCACTGAAAAACAAAGGCTTGGCGAAGGAAGGGAAGTGCCACCATTGTGGTAAGGCTGAGCATTGGAGGAGGACTGTCCCCTCTATCTTGAAGATCTGCAAAAGAAGAAAGGAAGTGTGACTTCCACTTTAGGTATATTTGTTATCGAAATAAACCTTTCTGCTCCTTCATCTTGGGTATTAGATACTGGATGCGGTTCTCACATTTGTACAAATGTGCAGGAACTTAGAAGGAGAAGACTGCTAGGTAAAGGGGAGTTAGACTTGCGCGTTGGAAATGGAGCAAGAGTTGCTTCCATTGCCGTTGGAATTTATCGTCTTTCTTTGCCCATGGGGCTTGTAATAGAATTGGATAATTGTTATTTTGTTCCAGCCATAACTCGAAACATTATATCTCTGTCATGTTTAGACATGAGAGGATTTACTTTCATTATTAAGAACAATAGTTGTTCTATATTTATGAATGATCTTTGTTATGGCGTAGCCCAATTGTTTATTGGCTTATACGTTTTGAACTTAGATCAGCCAATCTATAACATAGAAAGTACTAAAAGATTAAAACCTATTGACTTGAATGCTTCGTATCTTTGGCATTATCATTTAGGCCATATAAATGAGAAACACATATCCACGCTCCAAAAAGATGGAGTGTTGGACTCATTCGATTACGAATCGTTTGAGAGATATGAGTCATGTTTATTAGGCAAGATGACAAAAGTCCATTTCACTAGTTGTAATGAGAGGGCTAATGATCTATTGGGTATGATACATAGTGATGTATGCGGACCCTTGAGTTCTATCACTAGAGGCGGGTTCAACTACTTCGTTACATTCACTGATGATTTCAGTAGATAAGGATACGTGTTTCTTATGAAGAACAAATCCGAAACCTTTGAAAAGTTCAAAGAGTTTATGAATGAAGTAGAGAACCAACTGGGAAAAGGATTGTTCAAGTCATGCAGTTTCGAAGGAGTGAAGCTGTGCGACTTGAAGCCAGTGATCTGTGCGGTCTACACGAAAGAGACCGCGGTCTCTACTCAAATATACAAGATCGCGCCGGATAAAGATGGGTTGAAGCTGAGCGGTCTCGAGTCAGCTGTCTGTGCGGTCTCCCAGCATCAGACCGCCACTTCTCCTCAAGTATGCGAGGTCACATCTTGTGAATGTCAGCGACATTCCGCCTCTCCAAACGGTCTCGAGCCAGCGGTCTTAGCGGTCTCCAAGTACAAGACTGTCGGTTCATCTCGGATATACCAGATCGCTTCTTATGGAGAGAAGCGGTCTGGGCCTCCCGGTCTCTCCCTTACGGGGGAGTGTTCGCCAGAGTGGTCTAACCGTTCGTCGGTCTCCTCGGTCACACGACCTTCCTCCTGTCGTGTGACCACCTGACCTCTCTCCAGATCGCAGAGGTCACTGCGGTCTCATTCTTCATGATCGCCTAACCGCCCAGCTCTCTTGTGTATTTTGTACATGTATTTAGTCCCACATCGTATATTGTATTTTACTGTTTCCCTCCTAGTCTATATAAAGGAGGCAATACACTTGTAATACTCAGATTTTTGAAAATAAAAAATCCTGTTATTTTCAAGTTCTCACATGGTATCAGAGCGAATCGATCTCTTCGACCGGTCTCTCTTTCTTCTGACCGCACAGTCTGTGCGAGCTTCTGTCAGTCTCTCTTTTCTGACTGCACAGTCCGGGCGATCTCCCTTCTCTCTCTTCGACCATCTATTCTCCTCCTATCTTCTGAGACCGCGCGATCTCTCTTCTCATGGGTACCCCTTCTGAGAATGCAACACCACCCCCCAACCCCTTCCCACTCATGTGGCTATTTCTACCTCTTCTAGCAACCTTGGCACTTCCTCCAAGCTCACTGGCTCTAATTATCCTGATTGGAGTGTCTCCTTCACCTTTCTCTTACGCTCTCAACGCAAATGCCACTGTATCACCAATGATCCTCCTCCCCATGGATCTGCTACCTTTGATGATTGGGATGCTAGCGATGCTTTAGTCCGCACCTGGCTTGCTAACAGTCTCTCTAATGAGTGTCTTCCTATCATTCATCATGATGAAACAGTCAAGGCAGCATGGAACCATCTTGCGTCCCTTTACTCCAAAGGCGCCGAAACCTCTCGCATCTACACCTTGTATGCTGATCTCTTTGCCTGCCCAACAATGGATCCCACCACATCATATCAAGCAATTTAGGCCCTTGGGGCTGAACTCCTTCAGCATCGCCCCTTCTCTGTTGATCTTGCTGAACAACATAAACACTTCCAGGAGCTCCTGGTTGTGTGTTACCTTCTCCGTCTTCCGGAGTCCTATGATATGATACGACAACAAATCCTTGGAGAAGCTGACTCTCCAACTCTTGATGCCACCATTGCTCGGGTCTCTGCTGTTACCTCCCTCCTCCAACGACCCTTGTTGTCCTCTCCTCCTCCTCCAGAGATCTTTGCTCACCGGGCTGAATGTTGTCACCCCGGTGGCCGTGGTGGATCTCTTGGTGGTCGTGGACCTCCGCGGTACATCTGTTCTCATTGTGGTAGGAAGGGTCACACCATTGATCAATGTTATCTCAAGCATCCTCACCTTCTCCCTCTGGATGCTACTTCTCAACCGGGTACTACACCACTGTCTGCTTCTGTTGCTACCACGTCAGGTAGCGTGCACGTAGTTACTGAAGGTAAATGGCTTATTGATTCTGGAGCAACAAATCATATGACAGGGAACCCTCATCTTATCTCCCATTTACTAGAGCACAAGAATTTACCTCTGGTTCTAACAGCGGATGGTTCTCCCTCACATGCGTGTGGGACTGGAATAGTTCAAGTCACTCCGACTATCTCTCTTCAGAACACTCTTTATGTGCCTACTTTTTCATGCAACTTACTATCAGTCAAGGCACTCTCTCAACAATTATAATGCTCTATTATGTTTACTCTGACTAACTGTTATTTTCAGGATCTTCATACGAAAGAGACAGTTGCTACTGGGACTAAGAGTGGAGGCCTCTACTTCCTTGACGTTCTTGCTGCTCACTCTGCTTCTACCATCTCTGATTGTCTCCATTAATGGCACCTCCGTCTTGGTCAACCTCCACCTCGGCTGTTGTATCAACTTCTACCTCACCTCACCAAAGATACATCTCCTCTCAACTGTGAAGCTTGTCAACTAGGAAAGCACCATCGGGCTTCCTACCCTGCCAAACATGGTCGTAGCTCGACTCGTACCTTTGATCTCCTCCACTCGTACATCTGGGGTCCTTCTCCTACCAAGACTGTGGGTGGGAGTAGTTTGTATTTTGTTACTTTTATTGATGACTTTTCTCGATGTACTTGGGTGTATCTGTTAAAAGAACGTTCAGAACTTTTTTCTGTTTTCTCAACTTTCTATAATGAAATTTCCACTCAGTTTGGAGTGTCTATCAAGGCTATTCACACTGATAATGCTAAAGAGTATGTTTCTCATCAATTTTCTGAGTTTTGCATGAATCATGGTCTTATACATCAGACTAGTTGTCCTTATACTTCTCAACAAAATGGGATAGCGGAACGTAAGAATCGTCACCTCCTAGACATGGCTCGCACCTTACTCTTCCAGATGAATATGCCCAAAACCTATTGGGGTCATGACATCCTCATCTCCAGCTATCTCATCAACCGCAATCCATCCACCCTTCTTCAAGGCTCCACCCCCTTTTCTCTCATATATCCCACCTCACAACCCTTCTCGTTACCTCTCATGGTGTTCAGTTGTACTGCGTTTGTCCACAATCCTTCCCCAGGTCGGGACAAACTCTCTCCTCAGGCAGTTAAATGCATTTTTGTTGGTTATTCTCCAACTCAGAAAGGTTACCAATGCTATGATCCACTTCTTCGCAAACAATATGTTTCCGCTGATGTCACCTTCTTTGAGACTGTTCCATACTTTTCTAACTCTTCCACCTCTCTGCCTCCTGCAACAAGTCCAACCACAACTCTCATTTTCTCCCCACCAGCACCACCTACTCTCCCAACTCCACCACCTCTTCCTTTACCTCCACCACCTACAGCATCTCCTACCACCTGTCCTCCTACTCCGAGGCCTTCTCTCACAATTCTTGGGCCAACACTATCTTCTTCCGATGATGACTCTCCTGCAGATACAATCACCACTGAAGACCTCCCTATTGCCCTTTGAAAGGGAGTTCGCTCATGTACGCAACATTCTATTCACGATGTTGTAACCTATACTCAACTTACCCCCTCTGCTAGGGCATTTGCTATTGCTATTTCAGATACTGCCACACCAACCAGTTATCAGGAGGCTATTACCATACCATAGTGGAAGGCTGCCATGGATGATGAAATCTCCACCCTTCAGAACCATGGACTTGGACTCTTGTTCCTCCACCTATTGGGATAGATATTGTTGGGTGTAGATGGGTATTTGTGATCAAATATCGTGCTGATGGCTCTGTCGACCGCTACAAAGCTCGCTTGGTTGCCAAAGGTTTTACTCAGACATATGGAGTGGACATATTTGACAATTTCTCACCTATCGCTCGTCTTACAACCATCAGGGACCTCTTCTCTGTGGTCGTCAACAAAGGTTGGCAACTCTCTCAATTAGATGTCAAGATTTCCTTTCTCTATGGTGATCTTCAAGAGGTTGTTATCATGGAGCAACCTCCAGGGTACGTTACTCCCGGGGAGACTTGTGTATGTAAGCTAAAGAAGGCCATCAATGGTCTTAAGTGAAGTCCTCGCGCCTGGTTCAAAAAGTTCAACGAAGTAATCAAAATCATTGGATTTGTCCGTAGTTCTGCGGATCACTCTCTCTTTATTCGCAAGACATCTCATGGAATGGTTGTTCTGGTTGTTTACATTGATGATATCCTTCTCACAGGTGATGATGATGAAGGTATCACCCTTACAAAGTAACATCTCCATCAACACTTTGTAACCAAAGATATGGGGACTCCCAAGTACTTTCTGGGCATTGAAATCTCAAGGAAGCATAGCTCCATTGTCCTCTCACAACGGAAGTATGTTATTAACCTTCTAAAAGAAACATGTCTTCTTGGTGCTAAACATGCTAAATATCCAATGGCAATAGTAGACGACAAACTCTGGAATGACAAATCTCCTCCTCTACTTTATAGCACTAAATATCGTCGTCTTGTAGGCAAGCTCATATACCTAACTATAACAAGACCTGATATCTGCTATGCTATTGGGAAGGTCAGCCAATTCATCTAAGATCCGAAGGAATGTCATCTTCAAGCTTCTTTAAAGATATTAGAATACGTTAAGGGATCTCCAGGGAAGGGACTTCTGTTCCAAAGGAACAACCATCTCAAGATAGAAGCCTATTCAGATGCTAGCTACGCTGATTATAAAGGAGACAGGAAATCCACATCTGGGTTCTGTACCTTCGTGAGAGGAAATCTGGTGGGCAGGAATAGCAAGAAACAAGCAGTAGTATCCAGATCAAGTGCTGAGGCCGAGTACAGTAGCATGGCCCAAACTACATGCGAGTTGAATTGGTTACGAACTCTCCTTCTAGACTTAGGAGAAGTTTACAACCATCCATTGTCAATGTTCTATGACAACAAAGCTGCAATCTATATATCTTAGAATCCAGTCTTTCATGAGAGAACCAAACACATTGAAGTGGACTGTCATTTCATCAGGGATGAAATCTTGAAGAAACAAATCTGCACTCCCTTCGTAACTTCGGATAAAGAGTTGGCTGATATCTTCACCAAACCTATATCTTCATCCTTCTTCGATGTGTGTAATAAGCTAGGCATGATTGATATATATGCTCCAGATTGTGGGGGAGTGTTGAAGCCATGCGGTCTTGAAGGAGTGAAGCCGTGCGACCTGAAGCCAGCGGTCTGTGCGGTCTATAAGAAACAGACCGCGGTCTCTCCTCAAATATACAAGATCGCGCCGGATAAAGATGGGTTGAAGTTGAGCGGTCTCGAGTAAGCGGTCGGTGCGGTCTCCCAGCATTAGACCGCCACTTCTCCTCAAGTATGCGAGGTCGTGTCTTGTGAAGGTCAGCGACATTCCGCCTCTCCAAATGGTCTCGAGCCAGCGGTCTCAGCGTTCTCCAAGTACAAGACTACTCATTTAGCTCGGATATACCAGATCGCTTCTTATGGAGAGAAGCGGTCTGGGCCTCCCGGTCTCTCCCTTACGGGGGAGTGTTCGCCAAAGCGGTCTAACCATCCGTCGGTCTCCTCGGTCACACGACCTTCCACCTATCGTGTGACCTCCCAACCTCTCTCCAGATCGCAGAGGTCATTGCGGTCTCATTCTTCATGATCTCCTGACCGCCCAGCTCTCTTGTGTATTTTATACATGTATTTAGTCCCACATCGTATATTGTATTTTACTGTTTCCCTCCTAGTCTATATAAAGGAGGCAATACACTTGTAATACTCAGATTTTTGAAAATAAAAAATCCTGTTATTTTCAAGTTCTCACAAGGATAAAAGCACTCTGATCTGATCGAGGTGGCGAATATCCGAGTCATGAGTTTTGTGGTCATCTGAGAGAGTGTGGTATTGTATCACAACTCACTCCGCCCAGAACAATACAACATAATGGTGTTTCTGAGCAGAGGAATCATACTTTGTTAGACATGGTACAGTCGATGATGAGTCATGCAGATCTTCCTGTTTCCTTTTGGGGATTTGCTCTAGAGACTGCTGCTTTCACTTTAAATTGCGTACCAACAAAAACGGTTCAAAAGACACCATGTGAGATATGGACTAGGAAGCATCCTAGTATGTCTTTCATTAAGATTTAGGGTTGTGAGGCATACGTGCGACGTCAAATGCCTGACAAGCTGGATCCCAAATCAGATAAATGTTATCTAGTGGGGTATCCTAGGGAGACCAAAGGGTGCTACTTCTACCTACCGTCTGAGGGCAAAGTGTTTGTTGGAAGGACATGCGTTTTCTTGGAGAAAGAGTTCTGATCTAGAAAGACTGCAAAGGTAGAACTTGAAAAAGTTCAAGAACCACAAATTGAAAATGATACAGAATTAGAACCTGAGTAAGGAATACAATCTGTTGTAGCTGGAGAACCTGCTCAAGAAACACAAGTCCTACATAGATCTGGTAGACCTAGAGTTCAGCCTGAGAGATATGGATTTCTCATGACACAAATAGGTAATGTGTTTCTTATGCACCATGATGATGAACCTGCAACTTTCCAAAAGGCTATGAATGACCAAACTTCGAGAAGTGGCTTGAGGACATGAAATCTGAAATGGACTCCATGTATGCAAACCAAGTTTGGACCTTGGTGGAACCACCTGAAGGGGTAAAACCCATAGGGTGCAAATGGGTCTTCAAGAAGAAGACCGACATGGATGGGAATGTACAGACATTAAAAGGTCGGCTGGTGGCTAAGGGTTTTAGGCAAATTCATGGGGTTGACTATGATGTGACCTTTTCCCCTATTGATATGGTTAAGTCCATCAGAATTCTACTTGCTACTACTGCGTATTATGACTACGAGATCTGGCAAATGGATGTCAAAATGGCTTTCCTTAATGGAAACCTCCTTGAGGAAGTGTATATGACACAACCCGAGTGTTTTGTATCTCCAAGTGAAGCCACTAAAATATGCAAGTTGAATCGATCCATTTATGGATTGAAACAAGCTTCTCAAAAGTTAGAATATGTGTTTTGATGAAAAAATCAAAGAGTTTGGTTTCATCAAGAACGAAGATGAGCCTTGTGTTTATAAGAGGATTAGTGGGAGCATAGTTGTCTTCCTGGTATTGTATGTAGATGACATAAAATTGATCGGGAATGACATTCCGACCCTGTAAGCTGTTAAGAACAGGCTAGGGGACTGCTTTTCTATGAAGGACTTGGGTTAAGCGACTTATATACTTGTTAATAAGATCTATAGAGATAGATCAAAGAAGTTGTTGGGTTTGACCCAGAGTACATACATTGAGAAGATGTTTAAATGGTTCAACATGCTTGATTCCAAGAAAGGATTCTTACCCATGTCACATGGTGTGAGTCTCTCTAAGGACCTGAAAGTGGAGGTTAGATCTTAAGTTACTCTAGAGGGGGAGGGGGGTGAATAGAGTATTAAAACTTTTTCTGAGTTTTTATAGCGGAATTAAAATAGTGTTATAGATATGTGCAAGCAGTGTGAGATATATAAAATAGAAAAACTGAATAAATAAAAGCACACAGCACAGCACAGAGAAAATAAACAAACACAGAGGACACAAAGAAATATAGTGGTTCCCCAATAAATCTGGGTAGTCCACTCTTCTACCACCCTTGGTAGGAATCCACTAGGAGTTTTGATAAGGTGCCCTAGCACCAAGGTGATTTTGATCAGGTATCCACACACCACAAAGCTTTTGATCAGGTGCTCAAAACTAACTAGATTTTTTGATCAGGTGTCTTGCCACCAAGGAGTTACACTTCTAAAGGGAGTATTAACCCTATACAAGAGAGGTAAGAAAGAGGTTATAGTGTTCTTATCTGTCAAGATGCTGAGAGAAGACTCTAGTGGATTGGTTGTAAAGCTCCCCCTGTCTGATAGAAGCAGTTGACAGACGATGAGAATCTTTCTTTTGAAAATAGAGATCTTCTGTAGCAGATTGATCTATAAGAAAATGTTCTTTAGATTCTTTGTTTCTCATTTAGAAGACTTGAACTTTGCGGCAGATGTCTGAGAGATTGATCTTTTAAGAGGATGTTCTCAGAGAAATTGAGATGCTGCTTGAGAAATAAGAAGACTAAGAATGTTTTGACTGAGTGTTCTTCTTTTTCTCCTTTGTTCTTGTTCTTGTACTTTCTCTGTGTTCTGAAAGAATGTATTGATTTTGAATTCTGTCGAGTATGAGAGACAATGAAGTCTGTCTTTGATATATTCTCATTTTTGGAATAGAATAATCAGACTTAAATTCTTTCTTGGAACAGCAACAGATACCAAACGACTTTGGCAGGTCTTTTAATTCCTTAGCCGTGAAACATTCCTTTGCATTAATTGTCAACGGCTATCTTTGCCTTGGAATAAGGAAAGAAAGGAATATATTCAATGAATATAATATCCTGACTTGAATATGTCCAAATATATTTGAATAGAACCGTTAGAGTCATCAATCTGTGTTCAGAGAGTTGACAAATAACTGATCTTTAAGAATTAAATATTCTGGGGACTGTATTTGTCGAACTGAGCTTGAATAAGAATCTGTCGAGCTCTGGCTGAAATCAGTTGAATGCCGCTAGCCATTTGACGAACGCTGATCGACATTTGTCGAACACCACAAGCCATTTGTCGAACGCTTGAGAACTTAAATTTTCCTTAAGTTCTAGCTAATCTATCAGCCTAAAAACTTGACCCTTAGACTATGCAATGGGGTCAACTTGATCCTAGTCAACACAATAGTGATCCTAGCCCAAATCAGTAATAGGGTTGTTCCAACAATCTCCCTCTATTTGGGTTAGGACACTATTTGACAATCAATCAAATAATAAATAATAGAAAAACAAACAACAGAGCATATATATATCTGACAGAAATTGAATGCTTCATCAGATAAAATAAACAAGGTGCTCTGAGTTTAGAAACATTACAGTCATAATAAAAACCAAGATATTAAGAACTCTTGTCTTTTAAGGAAGGCTTGAAAATGATCTGTCTGTTGGGATTTTGTGAATCCTTTTTGCTTATGTAAAGATCTTCAGATCCTAGCATGGTTTTTGATTTTCCTTCTATGACCATTGCTGCTGAATGTTTCTTTAAATATTCTTCTGCACTAAAAAGGTTTTTGGAACCATACCTTTCAAATTCTAACTTTCTGAACTCTGACATAGTTGAAATATGAGAATAGTCCTTTCCTTCAGCTTTGGCTTTATTGATTTGAGCTGTTGCCATAAATTCTCTGAATCTGGCCATTTGAGCTATCTTTTCAGCATCAGGAGAAGGAGGCCTTTCATCAGATACTTGAGGCTTGAGTTCTGAAGGAACATTCCTGGAAGAACTTGATGTAGGTCTTGATGAATTGGAACCTTGAGAACCACTAGAACTAGCTGGTCTCCTTGAGTGCTGAGAACTAAACTTCTGGGAAGAAGAGAATCCTGCTGAACCTGTTGATCCTGCTGGAGGAGGAGGTGGAGGAGGATTATACTTAACTAGCTTATCAGAATAATGACCAGTTTTCTCATCTTCGTTCTTCCTTTGTTCTCATTTCTGGAGAACTTCATCCAGGCTGGAGTGTCTTTGTCAAGAGGAATATTATGAAGAATGTAATAGGGAATATCACTTTCTGGATTAGGAGGCTTGGGGGCAGCCTTTGACTTAGCTTTTCTTTTCTTTCTCTTCTTTGATGATGTATCATCAGAATCACTTTCATCATCATCAGAATCAGAAGATGGAATTGGTTCATCATATAAATCATTGACCAATTTAAGAGCTTTAATCTTCTGCTCTTCAGCTTCTTCAAAAGCTGCATCTTCCGCTTTCAAGATTTCATCAAAATCAGGAATTGGTGAATCATCAAATACAAAAGTTGGAACATCAGAACTTTTGAAACTTTCCTCTGAAATAACAACTGTTACTTCTGCTTGGCTTTGAACTTGAACTGCAATAGGAACTGGTTCAGCAATCTGAACTTCAAAACTTTTGATAATCTTTTTCATCAGAACTTTATCTATGGGAGCAGTGTATGGAACAATTGCTCTAGAATAAGACTGAGATTTTGGCAGAACTGAGTAAACTGAATTGAACTTTGACAACAAAGATTTAATATCTAATGAGGGATGAATATAGATATTGATTATCTGCTCTAAGACTGATATTTCTGAGACTTCAAACAAATCAAACATTTCTGAATAAAAAACTGGAGCTTCTGAAACTGGAGCTACTTCAAAAACTGGAACTTTTAGAGCTTCTAGAGCTTCTTCATAAGGCATCTCCCCCTGCCTAGATTCAGGGAGACCTGAATCTAGGCCCCTAGAAGAAGGGATAGAATGAGAGGAAGGGAATGAAGACATTGTAGAAGATAAATCAGAAATGGTTTTAAGAAGTGGAGCAAATTTTGCATCCAGGATAGAATCAAGATTAGAAAGAATGTTGAGAACTGGAGCAAGTTTTGCATCCAGAAGAGAATCAAGCTTAGGAATAATATGATCAAATATTGGATCAGCAACAGAAGAGAGATTGAGATATACATATTCTGGTGGATTAGATGAAGATGGTTGAGAAGAGGGTGGAATGGAAGTTGGTACAAAGATGTTTGTGACATTTGCAGAATGTGTAGGAATGTCTGGATGGATAGGGCATGAGGAATGGATGGGTGACTGATGGTCATCATGTATAGGAGAGAGAGGTGGAGAGGGTAAAAGATTAAATGAAGGAATTTCATTTGAAGGTTGTGGAGAGTTTGGAAGCGGAATTTGTGTAGGAGAAAAATGCTGAGAAGGTGATGATGGGTGAGGAGGAGAAGAAACAGACGAGGGAACTTCTGAACGGGTTTAGGGAGTGAATGGGTCAGTCCTTGTGCCTTCAGAAGCTTTCTTTGGGACAACTGCTCCTGGGTTCTTCTTTGGAATCACCCTGTCCCACTTTGCAAAGAGAGTTGAGGTCAGCCTCTTGCTAGCATTGATTGTTACCTTGGGAGAGACCAGAAGGTCTCGATGCTTTTCCTGCAGAACAATGCCAATAACTCTTCCAAAAGAAACATTATCTTTAGAAACTTTCTTTTTAATGAATTCAAAAAGAATTGATCCCCAGTTAACTTTCTTCTTGTCCATCAGGGCCACCATCAACATAAATTGGTGCCTTTTAATATAATCATGACCTGTTGTCTTTCCTAACAACGCCTTTCCAACAATATCTGACAGAAACTTGTATTCCATTGAAAAGTTCTTCTTAAGCAAATGATTAGGGTTTCCAGTAAAATGACCCATTTTAATCAAAGCTTCACCAAATTCATCAGAGCTTAACTCAAAGTCATCATCATTATTTATGAACCCAAAAACTTCAAATAAAATGGTTGGGGTTAGAGAAACCTGATGACCTGAAATTGTTCCAATTAAGCTTTCATCTTCTGGCTTGGCCGTGTAAGCCCATTCTTTTATTTCTGCATTATGTAACTTAATCCTTGTTGTCATGAACTTCTTCAACTGTTGTACTTCGAAAAGCTGAAGAATATCTTGAAACACCTGGTCGGATTGTGCAAACGATCCCATATCAATATCAAATCCTGCATCGAACTTCATGGAGTAGAGAGCAGCCTGAGAAATCGCGATTGAAACCCGCAAGAGAGAAAAAGATCAATTGCAGAGGGGAACTTGGAGGGAAACGATTTCTGTAGGCGCAATCTATTAAGAAATAAAATATAGATTATATAGCCGGAGAAGGGAGCGCATTTGAGGAGCGATGTTCGGCAAAAACCTAATAAAAACAGAAGTCGAAAAGACTTTAGGTTTCTGTCATACATCGTTCGATAAAAATATCTTTTTTGTCAACCACCGTTCGACAGATGAAATTTTCTTCATCGATTCTGAAGTTACAAGGTTTTGTCGACCACCATTCGACAAATGATTCAAATTCGTCGTCCTCCGTTCGACAAATTGAAGGGATAAATAGAAGATATAATTTATAACAGATTGAGTCACCATCTATCATTCCTATCTGATTTATAAAGAAGATATGCTTCTTTTCATCCAAGGGCTTGGTGAAAATGTCAGCTCTTTGCAAATCCGTAGAGATGAATTGTAGGCAAATTTTGTTTTTATCCACATTATCCCTAAGGAAGTGGTGCCTAATTTCTATGTGTATAGTCCTACTATGGAGAACTGGATTTTGTGCTATAGATATTGCACTAGTATTGTCACAAAATATAATTGATTTATTTAGATTGACACCATAGTCTAGGAGCTGATTTTGTATCCACAACATCTGTGAGCAGCAACTGCCATCAGCTATGTACTCAGCTTCAGCTGTTGATGTTGACACAGATGTTTGTTTCTTACAAAACCAAGACACAAGCCTATCACCAAGAAACTGGCAAGTTCCTGATGTGCTTTTCCTGTCTACCCTGCATCCAGCATAATCTGAATCTGAGAATCCAGTTAATTTAAATTCAGATGTTGTTGGATACCAGAGACCTAGATTAGGGCAACCCTTTATATATCTTAAAATCCTTTTTAATAAAATTAGATGAGATTCTTTGGGGTTAACTTGAAACCTAGCTACAAATACAGGTAGCAAACATTATATCAGGCCTACTAGCTGTTAAATATAGTAAAGAGCCAACAATTGCTCTGTATACTTTTGAATCAACATGTTTCCCTGAATCATCATTATCAACAACAACATTTGAGGGCATGGGTGTTTTCATGGTGGAAGAATTAGACATACCAAATCTTTTCACTAATTCCTTAGCATACTTAGATTGGGATATGAAGATTCTATTTGGAGTTTGCTTCACTTGAAGACCAAGGAAGTATGATAATTCACTCATACTACTCATTTCAAATTTAGATTGCATTAGAGTAGAAAAACTTTTGCATAAATTTGAATCAGTAGAACCAAATATAATATCATCTATATATATTTGAACTAGCAAAATTTTATCTTTATGTATCCTGAAAAATAAGGTTTTATCTACTAAGCCCCTATAGAAATTGTTTTCCAAAAGAAAGCTAGCTAAAGTCTCATACCATGCTCTGGGAGCTTGTTTGAGACCATAAAGAGCTTTATTAAGCATAAATACATAAGAAGAATGAGTTGGAGAGATGAAACCTGGTGGTTGTTCCACATAGATTTCTTCCTTAATTTCTCCATTCAGAAATGCACTCTTCACATCTATTTGATAGAATTTGAATTTCTTATATGCAGCAAATGCAAGGAAGATCCTGATTGCTTCTAACCTTGCAACTGGTGCAAAGGTCTGATCATAGTCTATTCCTTCTTCCTGTGAGTATCCTTGAGTTACTAGTCTAGCTTTGTTTCTCACAATGTTGCCTTGTTCATCTAGCTTGTTCCTGTAGACCCACTTAGTGCCAATGACTGGATGGCCCTTTGGTTTTGGAACCAAATCCCAAACCTTGCTCGTTTCAAATTGGTTGAGTTCCTCTTGCATTGCAAGAATCCAATTTGGATCTAGTTCTGCATCTGTTATGTATTGAGGTTCAACTTGTGAGAGAAAATAAGTATGCATCTGATTTTGGTGTAGTTGATGCCTTGTTTGAACACCTGCTGAAATATCTCCAATCACTTGTGAAATTGGATGATCTCTAACTATGATGTGGTCAACAATTGGAGTTGGTTCAGCAATAGTATCTACTTGGGGAATTTTTTCAGCTATTATATCCTGTAGAAGATGTTCTACTGTTATCTAATTTGAACTGTCAGCAAAATCTGGATGATTTTCTTCTTCACTTTCTTCAGCATCCTGCTGTACAGGATTTAGAAATTCATCTATCTGTAGAGCTAATTGATCTAGCTGCTCACATAGTGTAGGTACCTGTAGGTTTTCTTTGGTAGAAGAATTCTTCTCCTTGTAAAACATATTAGTTTCATCAAAGGAAACATGCATAGATTCTTCAATTTTAAGAGAAGCTTTATTATAAATCCTATATGCTTTGCTGACTAATGAATATCCTAAGAAAATTACATCTTCAGATTTTGGTTCAAATTATCCAAGGTATTTCTTATCATTATTGTGAACAAAACATCTGCAGCCAAATGCTCTAAAATAATTAACTTTAGGTTTCTTCCCTTTAAGTAATTCATAGGGAGTTTTACCCTTAAGTTTGTGTATCAAACTTCTATTCAAAACATAGTTTGTTGTGCTAACAGCCTCTGCCCAAAAAGATAGGGGCAAATTAGCATTTGCAAGCAATGTTCTCGCTGATTCAATTAGAGTTCTATTTTTCCTTTCAACTACCCCATTTTGTTGAGGAGTTCTAGGAGCTAAGAAGCAATGCCTGATACCTTCCATCTCACAGAATTCTTGCATGAGAAGAGACTCAAACTCAGTGCCATGATCACTTCTTATCAATGCAACTACAGTAGAGTACTCAATATGTATGCTCTTAAAAAAGTCTGTAAGATCTTTAAAGTTATCCGACTTTTCTCTCAAAAAGAACACCTAAGTGAATCTAGAGAAGTCATCTACAATAACTAGAGTGTAAGACTTCCCCCCTAAACTCTTTGTTATTATAGGTCCAAAAAGGTCCATATATAGCAAATATAAGATTCTAGGCGAATCACTTTTAGATAATGATTTAAAACTATCTTTAGTTTGCTTGCCTAGTTGACATGCGCTACAAAGACCTTCTTTCTTGTATGAACCTGATGGTAAGCCTCTAACAAGATTGTCCTTTGATAATTTATCAATGGTCCTTAGGTATACATGTCCTAATCTCTTATGCCATAGTTCACTAGGTTTGCTTAATTCATTGAATAAACAGATTTCTGATGTAGGAGAATTGAAATTTACTAGATAAATATTACCTTGCCTAATACCTGATAAAACAACAATATTATCAGAAGATTTAATAAGGCAGTCTGATTTATTAAAAGTTACATGATAACCTTCATCACATAATTGACTTATGCTGATGAGGTTGTGCTTTAGTCCCTTGACATAAGCTACCTCTTTGAAGGTGACTTCTCCAACCTTGACTTTTCCATAGCCTTTTGTTAGTCCACAGTTGGAATCTCCAAATATTACTTTTGGTCCAAGCTTTTCCTTGTAGTTGTTTTTGTTGGCCTTGTTTCCTGTCATATGCTTTGAGCAGCCAATATCCAAATACCATTTTTCATTTATCTTTGGATAGCTGTGTACCTGCAAAGACAAACATAAACTAGTTGTTTTTGACCCAGACTACCTTGGGTCCTTTTATGTTACCACAAAATTCAAAGATAAAGGACATTTCAGGCTGATCCTTATATCCTTGTGGATGATATCTCCTTGGAGGTATTATCCATTCAGTAAAAGGATTTTTAGTTTGTTTAGAATTTGAATTCCTAAAACTTTCTATATAGTATCTATTCGACGAATTTGGATGAATTTGTCGATCGCCGTTTGACAAATGTGCATGATTTCGTCGAGCGTCGTTCATGTGATAACTATACTGAAAATCTGTTTTCAGTCTTCGTCGAGCTCCGTTCGACAAATTGAAGTCTTTTTGTCGAGCTCCGTTCGACGAATTCTTTTGAATTCTTTTATTCTTAACAAACTTGCTTGAAGCACCTTTATTTCTTTCTACAGCCTCTTTGCCCTTAGCAGAAATGAATTTTATGGGTGTAGAGAGGATGTTTCTCTTAATTAGAGGTGGCTCACTTGATGAAGCACCCAAGCCCAGTTTGCTATTAAGTCTAGCATTTACAGTGCTTGTAATGTCCATCAGTTTGATGCTTCTCCCATTGAGGGATTCTTCAAACTTCTTGGCTTCAGACAACTTATTCTCAATGAGAATAATGTGTTCCCTGGAGGCAGCCAAATCTTTCTTAAGATTAGCGTTCTCTTCACTTATATTTTCCATTTCAGCCAACTTATTTTTGAGAGAGATTATTTCCTTCTCAGATTTGATTAAGTCAAAGCAAAGAACTTTGAATTCATCTTTGAATTCAATGGAATTGAAATCAAATTTAGATATTACCTGATCAGTATCATCTTCTGCTTCTTATTCTGATTCCTTTTTTTCAGAATTGTTGACTGAGGCATTGATTGCCATCATGCAGAAGTTCTTCACTTCTTCATTATCTTCATCATCACTGGATGATGATGCATTTCCTGACTCACTGCCTGAGTCATAAATAGCCATTATGCATTGGTCCTTCTCATTTGAATTTTCTTCATCTTCAGAAGAGCTGGATGAAGATTCTGATTCAGTTTCACTCCAACTTTCTGCTATAAATCCTCTTCCCTTCTTTCTGTGTTTGCGGGAGGAAGATTTGCTGGAGCTTCTTTTCTCTTCTATTCCCTGTTTCTTATCTTTCTTTTGGTTTTCTGGACAGTTTGGCAGATAGTGTCCAGGTTTCCTGCAACCATAACAAATAACTTCTTTAGGAATTGATTTGTCATACCTTTGCTTTTCTCTTTATCTGGACTCTTTCTTTCTGAAGTCCTTCCTAGCCATTTTGTAAAATCTCTTGGCTATGAGGCTCATAAACTCCTCATCTTTTGGAGTCTTTTCATCTTCTTCAGTAGCTTGGAAATCTATACTTCTCTCCTTCTTGGATGCTGGAGATGAAGTAGATTTCTCAGCTTCCCTGGATTTGACAAACTGCTCATAAGCTTGAGCTTGCCTAACATTGCTTCAGTAGTAATCTCATTTAGACTTCTGGCTTCCTTGAATGGCCAGATTCTGGAATCCCAAGTGCTGGGGAAGCACATAAGAATTTTATCATTGATCTCAGTGATGGATATCACTTTGTACAGAGACTTCAGCTCATTGATTATGAGGCTGAGTCTATTATACATTTCAACAACTGTCTCAGTTTCTCCCTTCCTGAAGTTTTCATACTGGGAGATCAGGTGAGATCTTCTATCTTTCCTTTCATCTACAGAGCCTGCAACCATATTGGTGAGAGAGGTCCATATCTCTCTTGCTGAGGTGCAGTCCACAACTTTTTGGAATATGTCATCAGACATAGTTTGAACCAGAATGTTCATTGCTTTTGCATCTGCACTCCTTTGCCTTTTCTGGGCTTCTATCCATTCAGGAGGTGGGACAGCATGGTTGTCTGATGTTGCTTCAGTGCTTGTAGATACTGAGGGAGTAGGAGGTCCTGTCAAGATAACATTGAAGATTTCCTCATCAATAGAATTCATATACAATCTAATCCTTGCTTTCCACAGTGCAAACTTACTGAGATTGCACATAGGAGGTCTTATGCTGGAATACTCTTTATTTTGTGCCATGAGTTTTAAACAAAAGAAAATGAAATGAAAAAGAACTCTGAGAGAATTTAAGATCTAATTGATCTTTGTGATTCAGGTGTTAGCCTGTAAAGAATCAACTTTCTCTGGTACCAATTGAAAGTGGAGGTTAGTTCTTAAGTTACTCTAGAGGGGGGTGAATAGAGTATTAAAACTTTTTTTGAGTTTTTATAGCGGAATTAAAATAGTGTTATATATATATGTGTAAGGAGTGTGAGATATATAAAATAGAAAAACTGAATAAATAAAAGCACACAGCACAACACAGAGAAAATAAACAAACACAGAGGACATAAGGAAATATAGTGGTTCCCCAAAAAATCTGGGTAGTCCACTCTTCTACCCCCCTTGTAGGAATCTACTAGGAGTTTTGATCAGGTGCCCTAGCACCAAGGTGATTTTGATCAGGTGTCCACA
Organism: Dactylorhiza incarnata; assembly: GCA_033032865.1. Lineage (NCBI taxonomy): Eukaryota > Viridiplantae > Streptophyta > Magnoliopsida > Asparagales > Orchidaceae > Dactylorhiza > Dactylorhiza incarnata. The sequence goes on along the minus strand of JAWHQI010000124.1, from coordinate 626,829 downwards.
CACCACAGAGCTTTAGATCAGGTGCTCAAAACCAACTAGATTTTTTGATCAGGTGTCTTGCCACCAAGGAGTTACACTTTTGAAGGGAGTATTAACCCTGTACCAGAGAGGTAAGAAAGAGGTTATAGTGTTCTTCTCTGTCAAGATGCTGAGAGAAGACTCTAGTGGATTTGTTGTAAAGCTCCCCCTGTCTGATAGAACTAGTTGACAAATGATGGAGAAGCTTTCTTTTGAAAACAGAGATCTTCTGTAGAAGATTGATCTGGAAGAAAATGTTCTTCAGATTCTTTGTTGATCTTTTAGAAGACTTGAACTTTGCAGCAGATGTCTGAGAGATTGATCTTTGAAGAGGATGTTCTCAGAGAAATTGAGATGCTGCTTGAGAAAGAAGAAGATTGAGAATGTTTTGACTGAGTGTTCTTCTTTTTCTCCTCTGTTCTTGTTCTTGTACTTTCTCTGTGTTCTGAAAGAATGTATTGATTTTGAATTCTGTCGAGTATGAGAGACAATGAAGTCTGTCTTTGATATATTCTCTTTTTTGGAATAGAATAATCAGACTTAAATTCTTTCTTGGAACAGCAACAGATACCAAACAACTTTGGCAGGTCTTTTAATTCCTCAGCCGTGAAACATTCCTTTGCATTAATTGTCAACGACTATCTTTGCCTTGGAATCAGGAAAGAAAGGAATATATTCAAAGAATATAATATCCTAACTTGAATACGTCCAAATATATTTGAATAGAACCGTTAGAGTCGTCAATCTGTGTTCAGAGAGTTGACAAATAACTAATCTTTAAGAATTAAATATTCTTGGAACTGTATTTGTCGAACTGAGCTTCAATAAGAATCTGTCAAGCTCTGGCTAAATCTGTCGAACGTCGCTAGCCATTTGACGAACGCTGATCTACATTTGTCGAATGCCACTAGCCATTTGTCAAACGCTTGAGAACTTAAATTTTCCTTAAGTTCTAGCTAATCAATCAGCCTAAAAACTTGACCCTTAGACTATACAATGGGGTCAACTTGATCTTAGTCAACACAATAGTGATCCTAGCCCAAATCAGTAATAGGGTTGTTCCAACAGGACAAATGTCCAAAATCTCTGGAAGATAAGGACCACATGAAGTTGATTCCATATGCTTCAGCAATTGGATCAATCATGTACGCAATGTTATGTACTCGACCTGATGTCTCATATGCCTTGAGCATGATGAGCAGGTATCAGTCTGATCCAGTTGATGGTCAGTAGATAGCTGTCAAGAATATCCTAAAGTACTTGAGAAGGACAAAGGATGTAATCTTGGTGTTTGGTGGAGAGGAAGAGCTCGTTGTAAAGGGTTACATGAATGCTAGCTTCTAAACAAAAATGGATGATTCAAAGTCCCAATCAGGTTTTGTATTTTGCCTTAATGGAGGAGATGTAAGTTGGAAGAGTTCCAAGCAAGAGACCATTGTCGATTCTACAACAGAGGCCGAGTATATCGCAGCTGAAAATGCGGCAAAGGAGGCTGTGTGGATTAGGAAATTCATCAGTGAGCTTGGTGTAGTTCCTAGCATTATTGATCTCGTAGTTCTCTACTGTGACAACAACAGTGCTATTGCACAAGCTAAGGAACCTAGATCTTATCAATGGTTCCATCTTATATGAGAGATTGTCGATCGAGGAGATGTAAACATATGCAGAGAACTGATAGAAGATAATATTGCGGATCCACTGACGAAGCCTCTTGCACAGGGAAATCATGATGGTCATACTAGATCAATGGGTATTAGATACCTGAGTGATCATCTCTAGTGGGAGTCTTGTTGATTAATTTATATATATATTTCGGTGGTTGTTATTCATGTGATGAATTGAGTACTTTATATTTTATTTTACATTTATGGCAAGTTATAATTATTATGTCAACTGTTTCTATATGATAGATTAATTAGCATAATAGATGCCCTTAGAATGTTTGCTTCCATAGGAATTCAAGTGCGTGACTTGAATGTGAGGGCCTATGTTCAAATGAAGCTTCATTCATAAATGGTCCATGGTCAAGGTATCATCCTAGAAATTAGGGCGAGGATGAGACCATAAGACTATCATATGCGTTGACTGATGAACGGTTCTCACAGGTCATGATATTGCGATATCAAGTCATCACATGGGTAGTTGTTAGGAATAAGTTGTACTGGACAGACCCACCTTGAGACTACTTTGTTGATTGTTATATGAACGTGTCACAAGTAGGTCTCAATTGGCAATGGTGTTTGTGGTCTATTGACCTGAAGTCACAACATTCATCAAGTGAGGAAGAGCATACTTTGATGCTATCTAAAGTTTTCCTTGAGAAAGGTTGATGATAAGGGTGATTATTGGGTATGTTATGAATCATTTGGGTGTTTGGGTGTGGAAAGAAATGGAATTTGTCATCCTATATGGCAGGAGTTACATGATGAGTCCTCATCATATACACATATATGGACTCATCTGGGCCGTTATTTAGCCAATATCACGCACTTTAGCCTTATTATAGCTTATATTTGATAACCATGCTAGGTGCGCATTTACGCCCATTTTGGTGTGTTTTTTCGTGTTTTTTATCTTTAGTAGTATTCATGTGCTTGTTAAGTGCCACTTTCAGTGGCTAGATCTGTGTTTGTGCTGGAATAGGAGGCGTGCAAGTGTTTCCGGTGCAATTCTGCACAGGAACACTGCGCACGATCACTTGTTCTAGTGCGCACGACCACCGGTCGTGCGCCACTGATCGTGCGCACTTAACCCTTTTTACGAGTTCTGTCTGGTGCAGTGCGCACGACTATCGACGCTAGTGCGCACGACCATCGGTCGTGCACCACTGCTCGTGCGCATTGACCATTAAAATTCTGAGTTCTGTTTCATCTATTGCGCACGACCACCGATGCTAGTGCGCACGACCATCGGTCGTGCGCCACTGGTCGTGCGAACATTTTATTTTATAATTTCTGTCTTTGCAGGTTCCGTCCAGGCAGAGCGCACGATCACAGGATTCTAGTGCGCACGACCACTGGTCGTGCGCCACTGACCGTGCGCACTGTTTAATTCCAGCGCCTATAAATTCCCTGCTCGCGATTTTAGGTCATCATCCCCGATTTTCAGCGCCGTTTTCCGCCCGGTTCCGCCCGACTTCGCCCCTCCACCGTCGCCCACCATATGGAGGTGCTCCGGGCTTGCTCTTCACGCCTATCTTGAGCCGGAGTTTCCTCTCGGCCTCCTCCTTCATCCAAGAGCTCCAAAGGAAGACCTAGCCGCTATCTCCATCGAGCAAGAGGAAGTTGGCAACCTCCACCGGATCGTGACACGAAGAAGACGGGTCCATTGGAGAGTCGTGACAGCTCTCTCTACCCCGGACGTAGTTGTGGACCGAGCTTGGACGCGGATTGACAACCCGGCGATTCCAACCGTGAATCTTCAACGAGCCTTCGGATTCGGTCGATTTCTTGCCTTGTTCTCCTTTTATTGATGTATTTGCAACTAGATCTAACATTATGATGAAGTGTATTTTGATTAAATAGCATTTTTACTTGATTATGTCTATGTGATTGAGTATTTTTGTTTATATTATTGAGGTGCGCCTTGTGGTGTGGTTTGTTGGTTGTCCGGTGCCGCACTAGCAATTGCTAGTGGCGTGCTTGGTGAAGAGGTGCTTGCGACCCTCAATCCGTAAGCCTACTCGCCCATCCGCCTACCGAAGCGTGGCATCGCGGCCCGTATTCCATCCCGCCTAACGAAGCAGCGCGCTCAAGGCCTGCATAGTTCGATTCCATTAGCCTTCTCGTCCATCCGCCCTTGCGACGCAGCGCGCTCAAGGCCTGCCTAGTCTCCATCCCGCCAAGCGAAGCTTTGCATAGCGGCATTGCATAGGAGTAGTTGATAGCTTTTATTTTGTTTTCCAAAAGCCAACCCAACTCCTCCGCACTCCATCCACGTTAAGGACTTCAATCTCAAGTCCTTCCTCGAAACCTAACTCCACCTTACTGTGTTCCTCAAGAGACCGACACTCGGGGATTTATTCCCAACATTTATTACTTGAACGATCGGTACACTGCCGTTTCGTGTCGCAGTCGAGCTACCGCCTATAGCGGTGTGTGAGATTTGCGCCATCAAGTTTTTGGCGCCGTTGCCGGGGAACACAGTCGTGTGAGTTTTCTGGAGAGGGAGAACCTGAGAGAAAAGCCCTTCCATTTGTAAATTGCATTTTCTGTTATTTTATTTCTGTTCTTTTTATTCCATTTTCTTGTTTTATAGTAGGTTGCTTTAGTAAATTTTTGTTAGGTGTAGTATTTCGCACAATAGTGTTTGTCTGAATCGTATTATCTTCACATTATGTGGGCACATCTAAATTTCCGTTGCCGTTGGTGTGGAGCTACTTCCCACTCTAGTGTTGAATGCCCTACGGAGAATAGTAGGCATAATTCCTCTCGCCCAGCATATAGAGCATCGACTCCGTCTGATACTCCATATGGTGCGCGTAAGTCTTATGGCTACTCTGCTGAGCCTTTACCGTCGTACTTCTTTTCGGCTCCAGCCCCCGCTGTGCCAAAGAAGCCCGCTAGGCAGTGCCAGTTTTGTCGGAGCACAGATCACGCCCTGAAGGATTGTGCTGCTTTTCGTCGCCAATTGGATGAGGATGACGAGCCGGATATCCGGATCGTCCCAACTCCTAACTCTGGCAGCACACCTTCAACATCCAGTTATGTGTCTTTGTCACCTTCACATCTTGAAGGGTATGGCATGGACACGGTCACTGGATGTGTGGCTGATCTGGGCACCGACATTGCTGAGCCTATTCTCCCGGTGCATCCACCACCCCTAGTGGATTCGATTCTTTGTGAGGAATCGGTGCTCGACTTTTATCCGAGCACTATTCCTCTCCCTGTTGTGCATACTATACTCGTCTCCGACGACATTGTTGATGATGTGTCGCAGGATGAGGTGGTTGATCTTAGTTTTGTGCCTACTCCTATGGAGGAGGACAACCTTCTAGGTGAAGAGGACTTTTCCTCAGCACAGGTGGAGGAAGTCCAAATCCTAAGCTTGGCCACTGTTGATCCCGCCGAATCTTGTAGCATTGATGACAATGCAAACATTATTTTACTTCCCCAACCTAATGGGAGTGAGACCGGGACCACTCCCCCGATTTTTGATTATCTATGTTCTTCATCTTGTTTATTTCTCGATCCCCCTTCTTCATCTGAGCCTGTGCAGGTTGAGTCTTCACAGGTACATCAGGAGGACTTGGAGCTATGTGCTCAAGTCAATGATGCGAGCATCCTCTCATGCGAGGAGGTTTATTCTCCCTCCGTAGAGGAAGCTCCACTCATTGCCTTTTCCTCCAGCTGCCTCCCTGTTGACGACGCCTTGCTAGGCAAGGATATTTTTGGTGAGTTGAGTGAGGACCAGGCCTCCTCCTCTTCTTACTTTCTCTACCCTCTACCTGTGAGGAGCAGGTATCTATATTTAGGTAGAGGGGTGACTGTTCTATCTCCGTATCGGTACCCGCTACCGACACGCATATTAGGCCAGTTACCTGTCCACTTCTCCTTCCATAGGCCCATTAGCTAGAATCGTTAAGATTTTGAATAAGTCGTGCTGGGATGACAATAACCCCAGTAGTTATCTTCCTTTTCTGCAATTTTTATTTTTATCTAATCATGTTTAGTTAATAGTATTTTCTTTTCAGTTTTCTATTCTCTTCTGTTTTTGCGGAGCTGACCCCCTGCAGGTATCTTTTTCTGGATGGCGGATGCTGCAGTTTTGTTTTAGCTTACACGCCAATCTTCTGGTGTGCTCATTTCTGAGCACTGGGTACTCTCTTTCCCTAGCTCTTCCTGATTTTCATGTCATATATTCTGTGGATTGTTTAGTTTAAGTCTGGGGGAAAGTAGTTTTGTTTACCCGCTCACGTGCACTATTGCACAGCATACTAGAAGATTTCATTTAAATTGTTGTTCATCTTCATTGCACACCACATCACCCACTTGAGCGCGTACTCATCTGTTTGTTTGCTCTGCTGTGAATTTAATTCTTCCGCTTATTTGGAAAAATCTAGGTGATGGTTTAGAATTATGTAGCAGAGTAAAATGTTGACTCTAGTAGTGCTCCTAGTCGAGTGCTCGGTTGCATAGAATTTCGTGTAGAGTAGATTTCTTTTTATGCTATGGTTTTATATTTTTCTTATTAGTGTAAATGTTGTTTACTCTACTCAAATGGTGAATCCGGTGTGAATCAAACGGTAGCATAGGGATGTGTGTAAACGATCGCTAGATTCGTATTGCTTGAGTCGGGAGAAAGGAGAATCTTTCTCGGTGGCTAGAACTTGCCCCAAGCGATTCTTGAAGCTTGGGTATACGGTTAGTCAATTGCGTGAATGTGATATAGGCCATCATTTTGGCCCGGTTGAGCTTTTGTGCCTATCCCTACCGCTCTATCCTCGCTAGCCCAGTTGTGCCTACCCGTTCTTTGATTCAGCCCCACTTTCATTTCACCAAAGCCTAAATGCCAATCCTAGTCGCACACCCAAATATGAGCTGTAGCTGTTTATTATTTTCATGAGTTGGTGGTGTTGATTGTGGTAGTATTTTGTGAAGATGTGGATGCGTCCTATTGGTTATTTGCTGAAAATGATAAGAAAAAGAAAAAATTGAGAAAAAGAAAAGAAGTAAAAAGAAAGGAAAGAGAAGTAAAGTTTCATTGAAAATCTTTTTATATCGAGTTATATTTGGGAGTAGGCGGTGCACGCACCCATGCTGTTAAGTTCAAGTCTGGGGGTGTTGTGTACCCGCGTGTTTGTGTGGCGAATGAGGATAGTTTCCTGCATTAGCTCATTTGGGTTTAGTGCTTGAGCCGTCGTTTTTATCTTTGTTTATCCTCACCTAAACCCAAGCCCCATTTAAAACCTAAAGTCCTATTGATTCACGCATTTGAGTCAAACCAGTGCCGTGGAGAGAATGTGACCGGGCAAGCTTATGGTCACCGACACTGATGGATTTCAGTGGAGTTTTTCCCGCATCCCGATCTTGGGCAATGCTCGTCTCAGCGTTTAGTTTACTTTCTCCGTATGCATGACCGAATGATTCACCGTAATTCACCATTTTGAGTAGTTGTAATATGCTTTTACTCTTTTAGAAATTTATAAACTGTTTTTATAATTAGACGTCTTTTCTACTATTCTTCTTATGCACGTGAGCATGCGGCTTCGCATGGTACTCTGTACTGTAGTTTAAAGCTATCTACTTTTCTTTCCCCGTTCGCGTAGAATTTGTTTGCTCGGGACGCGCAAACAGTTAAGTCTGGGGGTGTGATGAGTCCTCATCATATACACATATATGGACTCATCTGGGCCGTTATTTAGCCAATATCACGCACTTTAGCCTTATTATAGCTTATATTTGATAACCATGCTAGGTGCGCATTTACGCCCATTTTGGTGTGTTTTTTCGTGTTTTTTATCTTTAGTAGTATTCATGTGCTTGTTAAGTGCCACTTTCAGTGGCTAGATCTGTGTTTGTGCTGGAATAGGAGGCGTGCAAGTGTTTCCGGTGCAATTCTGCACAGGAACACTGCGCACGATCACTTGTTCTAGTGCGCACGACCACCGGTCGTGCGCCACTGATCGTGCGCACTTAACCCTTTTTACGAGTTCTGTCTGGTGCAGTGCGCACGACTATCGACGCTAGTGCGCACGACCATCGGTCGTGCGCCACTGCTCGTGCGCATTGACCATTAAAATTCTGAGTTCTGTTTCATCTATTGCGCACGACCACCGATGCTAGTGCGCACGACCATCGGTCGTGCGCCACTGGTCGTGCGAACATTTTATTTTATAATTTCTGTCTTTGCAGGTTCCGTCCAGGCAGAGCGCACGATCACAGGATTCTAGTGCGCACGACCACTGGTCGTGCGCCACTGACCGTGCGCACTGTTTAATTCCAGCGCCTATAAATTCCCTGCTCGCGATTTTAGGTCATCATCCCCGATTTTCAGCGCCGTTTTCCGCCCGGTTCCGCCCGACTTCGCCCCTCCACCGTCGCCCACCATATGGAGGTGCTCCGGGCTTGCTCTTCACGCCTATCTTGAGCCGGAGTTTCCTCTCGGCCTCCTCCTTCATCCAAGAGCTCCAAAGGAAGACCTAGCCGCTATCTCCATCGAGCAAGAGGAAGTTGGCAACCTCCACCGGATCGTGACACGAAGAAGACGGGTCCATTGGAGAGTCGTGACAGCTCTCTCTACCCCGGACGTAGTTGTGGACCGAGCTTGGACGCGGATTGACAACCCGGCGATTCCAACCGTGAATCTTCAACGAGCCTTCGGATTCGGTCGATTTCTTGCCTTGTTCTCCTTTTATTGATGTATTTGCAACTAGATCTAACATTATGATGAAGTGTATTTTGATTAAATAGCATTTTTACTTGATTATGTCTATGTGATTGAGTATTTTTGTTTATATTATTGAGGTGCGCCTTGTGGTGTGGTTTGTTGGTTGTCCGGTGCCGCACTAGCAATTGCTAGTGGCGTGCTTGGTGAAGAGGTGCTTGCGACCCTCAATCCGTAAGCCTACTCGCCCATCCGCCTACCGAAGCGTGGCATCGCGGCCCGTATTCCATCCCGCCTAACGAAGCAGCGCGCTCAAGGCCTGCATAGTTCGATTCCATTAGCCTTCTCGTCCATCCGCCCTTGCGACGCAGCGCGCTCAAGGCCTGCCTAGTCTCCATCCCGCCAAGCGAAGCTTTGCATAGCGGCATTGCATAGGAGTAGTTGATAGCTTTTATTTTGTTTTCCAAAAGCCAACCCAACTCCTCCGCACTCCATCCACGTTAAGGACTTCAATCTCAAGTCCTTCCTCGAAACCTAACTCCACCTTACTGTGTTCCTCAAGAGACCGACACTCGGGGATTTATTCCCAACATTTATTACTTGAACGATCGGTACACTGCCGTTTCGTGTCGCAGTCGAGCTACCGCCTATAGCGGTGTGTGAGATTTGCGCCATCATTACATACACGGGCCTCTTGATGGAATGAGACTGAGAAATGCATGGCCATGCTTGGTTGAGTCAATATATATGATATTGAGCTCACCAATTTCAGACAGTCCATTCTAGATTAAGAAATTAGGATTGAACAAGAATGAGGGTGACACGGTCCATGCCTCTAGTTCTATCCGGATGTAATGGACAAAGGGACATGACAACACTGATACATTGGCCAAGACAGGCTTGTTGAGTTATGAACTCTTATTTCTTGGGTAGCAATGATGTATTGCTAGATGCCGCTCATTGTTTGTGAGACTTTTGTTTGATACATTCAAGATCAAGTGGGAGACTGTTGGTGTTTCCAAGGTGATCTGGAAGTGATCAAGCATTTAGTCTCACTGCCAACGCGATATGAGCCTATGGGGTCACACACAAGAGTGTTTAGAGAAGTTGGAGGAAGACTTGTGTTGGCCTTACTCATATAGTATATGATTGAGGGACCAATCCTACGACTTTTTGGAGTTGGGTCGAGTTGACTGAATGCTCCATAGGTATTGTGAATATTGCATGGAGTATGATGGTAAGTTTTCGAGAATGTCTCGACGAAACTTATCTCATGTCGTTGAATGGTCTACACAAAATTAGATCTACTCGACGAAGTAGTTCTTCGAAATGACTCGACGAAATAAGACAATTCGTCGAAATGTCTCGACGAAGTTTATGTTTTCCTAACTCAATTCATCGAATGGTATCGATAAAACAGATCTTCTTTGGCGAAACCTATTCAGGGAATTTGTCGAAAGGTCTCGACGAATTCGTCAAATTGTCTCGACGACCTATGTTTACTAGAAGAATTCTGTTTACTTCTATTCTGATCTTGGGTGTGCGGATAGCCTTTCTCTCACGCTGGGGTATAAATAGATCCCGATTTATGCCCTAAAAAGTGATCCCTCCTTTTGCGATCTGAGAGAGTGATTGAAGAGTTCCACAAGTCTGACAGAAGAGTTCCGATCGGTCAATCCTACCGCCGCCGCCGCCTCTCCCTGCCGTCAGACTTAGCAGTCCGTGGGAGATATAGAGGACATTTCTTCTCTGACCTAGTTCTTGTACGACAAGAAGCTAGGGTTCTCCTTCACTCGTGTGGACTTCCGTAGAGGCGCTGATCAATTTCAGCGCTTAGAACTCAATGTTCGATCTCCGGGAATTCTTTGTTGAGCATCTTGATTGGTTTCCGACCCAATCCCCTAACGGTTGTCCATTATTGTTACCTTTCCTATTTCTTGATTCATGAAATTGAAAGTTCCTTGAACTGTTTAGGGTTGTTCTTATTCGTTTATTCCGTTGCGCATATATGATATGTTGCCCCTCTTGATGTATAGAAAACCAAACAGTACGTTCGTGTCAAATCCACTTGATCTTTGGATGTAATGGATAAGACTTGTTCTAAATTCTATAAGGTCGGTTGAGGATAAGACTTAGGCTCATTCTTATCTTAATTTCTCTCTCTTTAAGCTCGAGAAAGAAGAAATGCAAGGAGGAAGAAGAAGAGCTAAATTTGCCATTGGAGAAGCTTCAGAGCTACAAATTTCGAGCCGAGTCCAGATCTATGGAGAGGAACCCACTGCAGTCATTTCTATCCTACTCAAATCTTTGATTCATGGTGCCAAAGAGATTGGCAAGGGTAACAATCTTTCTCCCCAGTCTTAGGACGTGTTTGGTCCTTTCGTATACCTTTTATATGCTTGCATTGGGTTTGTCTCCGCCGCTAATTAGTGAAGTGCAAGAATCCCTTCGATTCTTTGGAACCCCAGGTCAATTGTGTCCGTCCCCGACATATATATTGCATATAGAATTCTGGCAGACATGCAGATTTTTGCATTTTGTGTCAAGCCTACCCGTGGCCGTAGGACCGAATCGGTGATGCTTGATTTTGATATTGCAGTTATGTTAAGCCTAGTATGCATGCCATAGAATGACTCCATGAACTGCGTCATCGTGTAACGGGACTTGAGATTAATGCATCTCTTGGAGATAGAAGCCCCATGATTATGTTATGGTTGAATGCAAACCTTCACCACAAATTCATAGTGGAGTTGACTTGGGCATCCTACGCTGGTTTGGATTGTGAAACCTATGTCATCTCGTATGGATTAGGTGTGGAGCTAGATGATTTTGTAGCACTTGTATGTGTTAAACCCTTACGGGCTGAGGCAAAGCCGTACCCACATTGTGCTAGTTGATCACGATGACTGGAGCATGAGCAAAGCTGAACCGGACCCGTTCCATGTATATCGGTGCGAGGTCATAACCTCCTATACATCGTTTAATCATGGATTAGGTCGCGGAAGGTATGTTAGCCTAGACTGGCAAAAGCTCATTTACCACATATGTTTGCATAATTTAGGGTGGTGGTGGTGCTCATGAGATATTACATCGAAAGCATGCCTTGAGCGGATGAAGCGTGTGGTTTTGAGTACCCGCATTTATGATGTGATGAGTTGATGTTATGTTAGCCTCATGCATAATTGCTTAGGCTGTTGTGGGAAACCTTCGGGTGAACCAAACCCACATCATTTGCATACCTATGTTCATTTTACTTTGATGCTCAACCTAGAAGATTGATTGTGCTTGAAACCTCACCTGGTGTAGAGTAGTTGCACTTTATTTATTGTATTACATGTTGCATGTGTGACTTGCTTGCAGGTGAGCGGTGCCCCACCCCGGCGCCTGCTAGGATGGCCGAGGGGTGGGGGGATCGTTATGCGGTTTGTGGTCAGCTCATAACTGACCCTCGTTTACCTCTTATTTGTGGAAGGTGCAAGTGATGTTGAGCCGAGCGGTAAATAGCAGGATGAAGCCCAATGCTGAGTTGGCCCTCGAAGTCCAAAAGATTTACTGCTTTTCATGTATTGTTGTCATGCATGCCGATGCATGTTCTAGAGTTTGATACATTGGATGAATGTTAGGCCTTAAGGTCATAACTCGATGTTGATGACATTTCTTAGTAGGTGGACATTCTTATAATATTGTTAAATCAATGCTTCCGCAAGTGCTTTATATCTCTCGTATAGACTTACTTTTTGTTTATCATCACATAATGTCTTGCTTGTATGTTCAATATGGCGTAGGGTCCCTGTTGGACTAATTGTTATATTGTTTGTACAGGCATGGTGTTATAACACTTATGTCTATGTTTATGTCAAAGTGTTGTTGTTTTTGGTTTTGATTTTTAAACTTCACCTAACCTCACATTAATCACCTACACATACTTGTCCACCAAATTAAAGACTTCTTCGAATACTATGTGACTGTACAACCCCGTATTCGCGGAGTGGGCCCCCCAGGTCAAGAGGCGAGAACTGGGTCAGCCGGATCACTCGCCCGAACCAGACAAAGCGGCGAGTGGTGCCCTACTCGGGCGAATGAGGCCCCACTCGCAGAACACCCGCACGATAGGACGAGGGCAGGCAGGACCCCCCCCCCCCCCCCCCCCCCCACCCCACCCACACCCCACTCTCCCAGAGGGCAAGAGCGTTCGATGAACGCCGGTCCGCGCTCGGCGAACGTGAGCGGAACAAGCATCTCGCACGCTAGCACTCGCCCAACTGAGTTTAGTGAGAAGGGAGTCTGGCGAGTGGTGCTCTCATGGGCCACTCACCCCCAAAGGCTTTAAGGAGGAAATGACCTTGACACCCTCCGTGGGCTGCCAATAGCCATTCAGAACAGCGGAGTTCGGTTGTTAGCAGACCAATTCGGTGTGCGGTTAGTAAAACTAAAAGGCGGATTCGAGCTATTTACAGACCAGCCTGTGAAATCTACAAATAGACCCTTAATGGCACCTTGGAGGAGGACCGATCTTTGAGAATCCCCTCCTCCAGGATAGTTAGGTTGGCAGCTAGTGCCCTCCAAGGTGCCCGACTGAGCTTTGGTTTGGAAGGGGAAGCTCTCTAAGATCTTCCGGGTGTGTGGCGGGACCTCCTCGCTACAGCCTTGGGTCTATACCAATTTTCTCATCCTCCAGTCGAAGAGTTTAGTGAGGGAGAAGTAAGCGTTGGCTACACCCCCCGGTGGGTCCCAACTCAGGAGACCAGTTGCCGGTTTCAACATTTTTGGTGCGGTGAGCGTGGACCATAGCCGGTGAAGGAAAATCTCAAGCTAGGCTTGATGACAGGAGATGGGGGAAATGGTTCTAACTCGGGCCACTCGCAGTCACCAGCGACAGGGGAGTGGCTTGAGATGTTCAAAAAGTTCAAGCGAGAGGTCTTACAGACGGTTCTCGCAGGAAGGAGCGAATGTGAGACACCAGTAGTTCCCATTGTTCCGCCTCAGCAGATTGGAAAGAACACTCCAGGGCAGCGGCTCGGGATGGAAGTGCCAGCGGAGGCGAGTGCGCGAGATCTCCCCGGGCGACAGCTGTTCAGCTGCCCGGCGAGTGCAGAGGTATGCGAGTTGGCTCTGCGCGAGAGGGCCACTCGCCGAGATAGGGAAGGGAGTCCGTTCTGCGAGATGATCCTCTCTGCCCCAGTGCCAGAGGGGTTCCGAGGGCCGGAGATGTCCTACTATACGGGGAAGGAAGACCAAGTCGTGCACCTGCAATGGTTTGAAGACATGGTTTCAATTCTTCCCATGTCGGATGCCTTTCAGTGCCGACTCTATGCAACCACTCTGAAGGAGAAACCTAGGGACTGGTTCCACCAGCTCCCCGTGGGTTCCATCTACGCGTTAGACGATCTGCACCGGAGCTTTCGGATGCGCTTCTCGACGTCGAAGAAGAGAAAGAAGGATGCGGAGGCTCTCTTCAAGATCAAGCAAGGGGAGGGGGAATCACTGGAGCATTATGTGGACAGGTTCCAAGAGGAGGTACACCTCGTGCAGGAGGTGTCGGGGTTCGCCCCCAAGATGGCATTCATCATGGGGTTGCGAGATGGGTTCTTCAAGATGGACCTGAAGAGAAGGGCTCCTCTCTCCTTTGAGGAGTTGATGGAACGAGCAGCGGAGGAGATAGAAGGGGAGGCGGCCAACCCGGAATTCTACAAGAGGTTGGCAAAGATGAGCGATCCTGAGGTGAGGCAGCAAGAAGGAAGGAGGAGAGAGGAACCCAGGGGTCAGGGGTTCGAAAGGCAGCAGAGAGATTGGCGGCACTAGGAGCCCAATAATAGGCTGGCCTGGAGGCGTCAAGAGGGACCGGCGAGAGGTCAGGAAGGGGGATACCGAGGGAGGGATCAAGGGGGTCAACCAAGGGTGGAGGCAAGGCCCCAGACTCCCTCACCCTCCTCGGGAGCAAGCTATGGCGGTAGGCTTAGGTCGAGGAGGTAGAGGAGGAAGTGGTAGAGGAGGAGGAAGGGGCGGTGTAGCATTGCACTATTGTGACTTCCATCAGGAGGAAGGTCACGCAACGGCCACTTGCCCAGAGTTCCTGGAGATGAGAGAGAGGGGACAGCCACGGCAGCAGCCGGTTGGGATTGAGGAAGTATTCCAGGAAGGGGAGGAGGACAGGTGTGAAGACAGGGCGTACGTAGGAGCCAGGGGTGGGATTGGGGTGATCCACAGTGGGGTTGGGATTGAGGCAACCCGCAAGAGGAGATTTCAAGCGATGTTCAGGAGGGATGTCGCATCAGCTTCCCAAACCCCACCGCCCTCGAAGAAGCTCACCTTCTCGTCAGAGGACATGCCTGACTACGAATACCCATTCTGTGACACCTTGGTGATCCAGACGGCGATAGAAAACTTCATAGTCTCCCGGATCCTGGTAGACAACGGGAGCTCGGTGAATGTTATCTTCAAGAAGGCTTTTGACGCGACGGAGGTGGAGAAGAAGAGAGTGCAGGACTCTGATGGACCGATGTTCGGTTTTTTAGGGGAAAGGAAGGAGGTCGAGGGAGGTGTCAGCCTCCAGGTGACATTGGGAGGGGTCCCAAGGAACTGTCGGTTTGTCATTGTGGACGCTCGGAGCAGCTATAACGCCATAGTTGGACGCCCTCTCATCAGTGCCTTTCGATGTGTGCCCTCATCATACCACCAATGTTTGAAATTCCACAGCGGGGGAGTCCAGATCCGAATCTGAGGGGACGCAAAGGTAGCGAGGCAGTGCTATGTGTCTGCCGTCAACACCATATCCTGGATGGCGGAGGCTGAAAGGATGGATGAAGAGATGAAGAGGCCGGAGGGGCCAAGGGAGGAAGTAAAGAAGGGAGAAGTAGAGGAAGAGGGCAGCGCCCGAAGAAAGAAGATGGAGGTAGCTCAGGAGGAGTAGGTCGAACCAATGGAGGAAGAAGGTGCAGCGGAGGAAGAGGCCCGGGTGGAGGGGCGAGAAGCAAAGGGCAGATGGGAAGAGCCGGCCCGGTTGGAGGCGGTGGAAGAGATAGTCGACATGGAGGTCATCACCCAGGGAGGAAGGGTGGAGAAGGTGCGGATCAGTGGGGTCCTTGGCCTGGAGGACAGGAAGAGGATGCTAGAGTGCATCCAAAGGAGCATGGTCATCTTCGCATGGAACGCAGCGGACATGCCAGGCATCGATGCAGATGTGGCTTGCCATCGTCTCAACCATGAGCAAGGAGCCCGCCCCATCCGGCAGAAGTGGAGGACCATTGCCGACAAGCTCGAAGAACCGATCCGCGAGGAGGAGGCCAAGCTCCTCGAAGCAGATTTTGTATCGGAGATCCAGTATCCAGGCTGGGTCTCCAATGTCGTCATGGTAAAGAAGGGCGACGGCCGCTGGCGTATGTGTATTTACTTTTCTTTGTTAAACAAAGCCTGCCCTAAGGATTGTTATCCCCTGCCTCGGATCGACGCGCTGGTTGACTCAGTCGTCGGTTTTTCTGAGATGAGTTTTTTGGATGCTTTTTCAGGTTATCACCAGATCAGGATGCACCACCCGGATGTCAGAGATGTCTCGTTCATCACCAGGGAGGGGTGCTACTGCTATAAAATGATGCCCTTCGGGCTGAAGAATGCAGAAGTGACCTACCAGAGGATGATGGACCGGGTTTTCCGGGAGCAAAGAGGAAGGAACTTGGAGGTTTATGTTGACGACCTCATGGTAAAAAGCAAGAGCGTGAGATCTCACCTCCAGGACCTCGAGGAAACATTCACTACCCTGTGCAAGTACAAGATGCGGCTCAACCCTCTGAAGTGTGTTTTTGGAGCCAGCAAGGGAAAGTTCTTGGGTCACCTTCTCACCCCTTCGGGGGTAGAGCCTAACCCAGACAAAGTAAAGGCCATCATGGAGTTGGGGTTGCCGTGAAACGCTAAGGAAGTCCAATGGCTGACCGGGAAGCTCGCAGGGTTAAGTAGGTTTCTCTCGCGGGCAAAAGAGAAGTGCTCCCCGTTTTCAAAGTGTTACGAGGCAACCAGAAGTTCGAGTGGACAAAGGAATGCGAGGAGAGCTTCCAGGCCCTGAAGAGCCAGCTCACCAAGGCTCCGCTACTCCAAGGTCCCAAGGAGGGGGAGGACCTATTCTTATACCTTGGAGTTGGGGCTGAGTCCGTAAGCTCCATCCTGTTCCAGGAAGAAGGCAAGAGACAGCTGCTCATCTACTACGTAAGTAGGGTTTTGAAGAAGGCGGGACTCCGGTACCCGATTCTGGAGAAGCTAGCCTTCGCCCTGGTCATCTCGGCAAGGAAGCTCAGGCCGTATTTCCAGGCCCATTCAATTCAAGTAATCACGGATCACCCCCTTTGTAGGATCTTCGAGGGGTAGAGCACTCGGGGAGACTCGCGAAGTGGTCGATAGAGTTAAGTGAATTCAACATCACCTTCCTCCCGCGATTGTCAATGAAGGCTCAAGCAGTTGCGGATTTCATGGCAGACTTCGTGGTCGAGATGGAGGGGGAACAAGTCTCGCCCCACGTACCCTGGAAGATGCTGGTCGACGGAGCCTCGGGAAAGAATTCCCTGGGAGGAGGGGTAGTGTTGGAGAGCCCTCACGGAGTAAAAATCGAGCAAGCGCTGATAATACATTTTCCCGTGACCAACAACCAGGCGAAGTACGAAGCGGTGATCGCCGGCCTAGGTCTGGCCCAGGAGCTAGGAGTTCATGATGTGGAAGTTCTCACCGACTCAATGGTAATTGACTCACAGATCAAGGGCGAGTTCGAAGCAAGGGTGCCTACACTTATAAAATACCTAGCCAAAGTGAGAGGTCTCGTCGGAACGTTCAAGACTTTCTCCATCAGGCACATCCCCCAGAAGGAAAGCACACCGGCGAACCAATTGGCCAAGGCCGGCCCTCGAGCCGGAGGGACCCTGACAGATCTTTTCCGCCCTTCGATCGAGGAGGGAGAACTCATGGAAGTAGAGCAGCGACCCTCTTCGAAGGATCCCTTCGTGACCTTCCTTGCAACAGGAAAATTTCCAGAGGAAGTTTCGGACCAGAGGCGCTTCCGGTATAAGTCTGCCTACTACGTGCTCCATGAGGGGGATTTGTATCGGAAGACCCTCTCGGGCCTCCTGTCCCGATGCATCTCGGATGAGGAAGTCCCAAGGATCTTGGAAGAGGTTCATTCCGGCGAATGTGGCAGCCATTCGGGGAGCAGGATGTTGGAGGCAAGGATAATGAGGCAGGGGTACTTTTGGCCGACCTTAAGTAAAGACGCGGCGGCCTTCTCCAAGAAATGTCAGAAGTGCCAAGTGTTCGCCCCGCTTCAAATCTTGCCAGCTCAGAGGCTAAGGATATCACGTCGTCGTGGTCATTCTCCATATGGGGAATGGACCTAGTTGGACCATTCCCCCAGGCCAGTGGGAAGAGGAGATTTCTCTTGGTCATGATCGACTACTTCTCAAAGTGGTTAGAGGTCAAGGCGCTGGCCAAGGTCACCTCCCAGGTGGTCCGCAACTTCATATGGGGGGAGATCATCTGTCGACATGGTCTTCCGCAGGCCATAGTCACAGATAATGGTCCGCAATTCGCCAGCGAAGAGTTCATTAGTTTCTGTGGCCAGTTGGGGATAGACCTCAGGTTTGCGTCTATCCACCATCCCAGGAGCAACGGGCAGGTGGAGGCGGCGAACAAGATTATCGTAAACTTGCTCAAGAAGAAGGTGGAGAATCTTAAAGGCAATTGGGTGGAGCAGCTCCCCTCAATCCTGTGGGCTTTAAGGACTACCCCCAACACCGCCATGGGAGAGACCCGTTTTAAGCTCTCTCATGGCTGTGAGGCCGTCATCCCCATAGAATTCGAAGTCAAGACACCCCGGGTAAAGGTCGCCACGAGTGGTGAGGAAGACTGGAGAGCAGGGAACGAGGAGGAATTACGACTCTCCCTCGACCTCATCGAGGAGGCCCGGGATCTAGCAGCCATTCACCAAGAAGAGGTCAAGCGGCGAATTACCAAGTACTTCGACAAGCGCATCAGGGTCAAGCAGTTCGAAAAGGGGGATCTAGTGCTCAGAAATGTCGACGTGGCTGGGAGGTCTGCTGTAGTGGGAAAGCTTAATCCCAACTGGGAAGGTCCCTATGTCATGGAAGAGGCACTAAAGTCTGGGGGATACCGCATTCAGAATGTGGAAGGCCAATCCCTCAGTCACACATGGAGTGGTGACGATCTCAAGCGCTTTTATCCCAAAAGCTATGTAAAGATAATGTTTTGAAATAAGAATGTTCTATCTTCAATTTAACCTATATTTGTGAAAGTAATAGTGCAGCTTACGAGGAGACTTCAAAAGTTCCGGAAGACGGCCCCGAGCAGACCCGCTGTCCAGGCTTTCATCTAGCAGGCATGTCTGAAGGCTCACTCGGTGGCAGGTTCTATGTTTTTGGGAAGATGGCCCCGAGCAGACCCGCTGCCCAGGCTTTCATCTAGCTGGCAGGTCCGAAGGCTCACTCAGTGGCAGGTTCTAAGTTTTTGGGAAGATGGCCCCGAGCAGACCCGCTGCCTAGGCTTTCATCTAGCTGGCTGGTCCGAAGGCTCACTCGGTGGCAGGTTCTATGTTTTTGGGAAGATGGCCCCGAGTAGACCCGCTGTCCAGGCTTTCATCTAGCCGGCAGGTCCGAAGGCTCACTCCGTGGCAGGCTCTAAGTTTTTGGGAAGATGGCCCCGAGCAGACACGCTGTCCAGGCTTTCATCTAGCTGGCAGGTCCAAAGGCTCACTCGGTGGCAGGTTCTAAGTTTTTGGGAAGATGGCCCCGAGCAGACCCGCTGTCCAGGCTTTTATCTAGCTGGCAGGTCCGAAGGCTCACTCGGTGGCAGGTTCTAAGTTTTTGGGAAGATGGCCCCGAGCAGACCCACTGCCCAGGCTTTCATCAAGCTGGCAGGTCCGAAGGCTCACTCGGTGGCAGGTTTTAAGTTTTGGGGAAGATGGCCCCGAGCAGACCCGCTGTGCAGGCTTTCATCTAGCTGGTAGGTCCGAAGGCTCACTCAGTGGCAGGTTCTAAGTTTTTGGGAAGATGGCCCTGAGCAGACCCGCTGTCCAGGCTTTTATCTAGCTGGCAGGTATGAAGGCTCACTCGGTGGCAGGTTCTAAGTTTTTGGGAAGATGGCCCCGAGCAGACCCGCTGCCCAGGCTTTTATCTAGCTGGCAGGTCCGAAGGCTCACTCGGTGGCAGGTTCTATGTTTTTGGGAAGATGTCCCCGAGCAGACCCGCTGTCCAGGCTTTCATCAAGCTGGCAGGTCCGAAGGCTCACTCGGTGGAAGATTCTAAGTTTTTGGGAAGATGGCCCCGAGCAGACCCGCTGTCCAGGCTTTCATCTAGCTGGCAGGTCCGAAGGCTCACTCGGTGGCAGGTTCTATGTTTTTGGGAAGATGGCCCCGAGCAGACCCGCTGTCCAGGCTTTCATCTAGCTGGCAGGTCCGAAGGCTCACTCGGTGGCAGGTGTTGGACATGTTTGTCACATCCCTTTATTTGAGAATAACAAATCCCATATTGTATTTGATCTAGTCTTTTGTGTGTTTATAGTGTCCAGGTTGTACAGGTTCAATGAGGATACAAGTCCTCGTTCATGGGCATAATCCGAGAGTGTGTACACATTAGAAAAAGCAAAAGCATGAGTTTTGTGTGCTAATCTTACAATGGCCATAACTTTCAATCCAGGAAGAGTTACAGAACGTGCCACCCCATTTCGGAGATGAGAATGACTCAATCTACAGTCTGGAGAAGTTTCGGACTGAATCTCCCGCTACCGCCAGCGCTATCGCTACCGCTAGCGCTATCGCTACCGCCAGCGCTATCGCTACCGCCAGCGCTATCGCTACCGCCAGCGCTATCGCTACCGCCAGGCGCTATCTCCAATTCGTGCACAGCGCCACGCCGCCGACGGTTTCGCAACCGCTGAGACACGAACACTACCGCCAGCGCTAGCCACTACCGCCAGCGCTAGCTCCAATTTCTATAAAAGGGTGGGCTCTCTCTCGTTTTGATCTGATCTTCCTGAGAGACTACTTGTGCCCATACTCTCGTGCTGCTACTCTGCCAAAAGGTCATCTCCCACTCAAAGCCAAAGAAGAAATTCTGGAGAAGGAAGCCTTCACGCTGCATCCGAAGAACGATCGCTTCGACCTCGCTTGTGCTTCAGCGATCCTTCATTCTCATCTCCAGAAATCTCAAGAGGGAGTTTGCTTGTTATTTACTTCATCTCTTTATTTGTATCTTGTAGTGAAATCGCCTTGTTTTTGGCGACTAGGTCCTTGCGCGGCTTAGGGGGAATTCTCCGCGTGAGTTGGCGACTAGGTCTAGGGGATTAGATCTAGGGGGTGCTCGAGGCCATATCCGGGGAAGGATTGGCTAGAGCGGCTTGAGGCCATATCCGGGAAGGATAGGCTAAATCCAACCGATTCGTGGGGATACGAGTCGGTATAGAAAAGGAAAAGATATTTTCATTTGTACGCCTCCGATTTCTAGCGATATAGAAATCAAATTTTATGTAAACACTTTTTCATATAATATAATCATGTCTCTTTTGTGTTTACTTTGATTTCTTTTTATTGGCGTAAAATTTCATTATTGCAAAATTGTTATTACTAAATTGTCATTATTATTTCATATTAATCAAAACAACTTAGTAATTATCTTAAAATTATAAAAAGAATTTTTATTCCCTTATTCACCCCCCCCCCCCCCCCCCCCCCTCTAAGGGCGCCGTAAGATCCAACAAGTGGTATCAGAGGTAGGTTATTCCAAACGGTTTAAAAACCAGGAATAATGGCGTCTTATGATCTCGCTTTTTCTGAGGGTCAGGGAATTAGTAGACCTCCACTATTTACTGGGTCGGATTATAATTATTGGAAAAATAGGATGCGTTGTTTTCTAATGACCCTAGATATTGAGGTTTGGAACATGGTAGAAGAAGAATACACTCTTCCTACATTTGTAGTTGGAGAGGTTATGTTAGAAAAACCCAAAGATAAATGGGATGATCGGGATAAACTCAAATGTAAAAATAACGCAAAAGCCATGAATGCTATATTTTGTGCGTTAGATAGAAATGAATTTAATAGAATTTCTGCTTGTGCTACTGCATATGAAATTTGGAATCATTTGGAAGTTACTCATGAAGGTACATCGCAGGTTAAAGATTCCAAGCTTTTCCAACTGGAGTCGGAATATGAAAAATTCCGAATGGATGAAAGCGAAGATGTTGATGGTATGTACACGCGCTTCACCAAGATCGTCAATGCCTCAAAAGCTCTTGGAAAGACCTTCTCAAATGGCGACTTGGTCCGTAAGATCCTTCGTTCTCTTCCTCCAAAGTTCAACCCGAAGGTGACGGCTATCTCGGAGTCGCACAACTTAAGGACGCTCCAAGTTGAGAGCCTCATTGGGAATCTCAAAACCCATGAGGTAGAACTCAAAATCCAACATGATGAATACAACAAGGAGCCAAAGAAGAAGGCGTTGGCATTAAAATCAAAGAAGGAGTGCCAAGAGGATGAGGATGAAGATGAAGAGAGTCTTTTGGTAAAGAATTTCCGAAAGTTCATGCGCAATCCGGAAAGGAGAAACACCTTTCGAAAATATTTCCAAAAGGGTGAAAGATGGAAAGGTTCATCTTCAAAGAAGGTAAAAGATAGCGACAATGAAGAAGAGAGACCTCCACCGGAATGCTATCATTGTAGGAAGACGGGGCACATTCGGAGCCAGTGCCCAAAGTTCTTGAAGGAGAAGAAAGAAAAACGGCACAAAGGGAAGGAGAAGAAGAAAGTGCTAAAAGCTAGAACATGGGATGACTCTTCCTCCTCCTCCTCCGAAGAATCATGTGGGTCTTCATCAAGCGAAGATGAGGAAGCAAACATGTGCCTCATGGGACATGAAAACGACGGCGACGACACCAGTGTTCCTAGTGACACTGAGGTAACTCCTCCCACTTATGATGAATTGTATAATGAATTTCTTGAAACTTGCAAAGCTTTTGATAAAAATATGAAAGATAGTATTTTATTAAATCGTGAAAATGAGTCTCTTATTAAAGACAATCAAAAGCTTTCCAAAAAGGTAATTGTTTTAGAAAAGAGAAAGGTTTCGTGCCAAGAATGTGATCACTCCACAAAATTGGCAAAAGATATAGAAGAGTCACTTTCTAAAGCCCTCTCTCATGCCAAAACTCTTACAAAAGAGAAGGGGGAATTAGAAAGAAAATTAGAAGCCTCTCTTTTGCAAATTAAAAATAATAAAAAAAGGTTTTGAAAATAGGTGTGTCATGCTTGTGAAAGAAAATTCTTCACTTAAAGCACAAGTTCATGATCTCACCATGGCCATTAAAAAATTTGGTATAGGCCAAAAATCACTGGAAATGATTCTAGGGTACCAGTGCCATGGATCTGGAAAGTTTGGGCTTGGGTATCGAGGTGAGAGCTACCGCCCGGCGCTAGCCACTAACGCTGGCGCTAGCACCTCATACCAGAAACCTGATTTTTCTTTTTCAAAATATTTTCCTCCTGTAAATCAAAATTATTCTAGCAAGAAAATTTTCCAGAAAAGGATCTCAACCCCCTTTATTTTGTGTGCAAACTGTTATAGGTTGGGTCACACATCTAGTTCTTGCAGGAAAACAAAACGAAATACTTTAAAGCAAGTCTGGGTACCTAAGGCTTCCACCTACTCTATGGGTGGTTCCACTTGGCTATCCGGATCTTTACTCTCATCTTCTTTCTAGATGTGCAGGCAGGCTAAGGACAATGAAGACGTGTGGTACTTGGATTCAGGATGCTCCAAGCACATGACGGGCAATAAATCAAAGTTCCTTAGCCTAGAAAGGAAGAAGGGAGGGATTGTGACGTTTGGCGACAATGGAAAAGGAAGGATCATGGGAATTGGTATAGTTGGTAACGAATCTTTCACTATTTCTAATGTTCTTTATGTAAAAGGGCTAAAACACAATCTTATTTCAATTAGCCAATTATGTGATAAAGGATTAGATGTTTTATTTGAATCTTCTACTAATCTATGCAAAATATCTAATCCTACTACAAACAATATTTTACTAACTGCACCAAGATTACATAATGTTTACATAGTTTCATTTCATGATCTTTCAAAATCATCTTTAAAATGTTTTATTACCAAAAATGATGAACTTGAACTTTGGCATAGAAGACTAGGACATGCTAGCACAAAGCTTATTGTAAAACTTGCCAAAAAAGATTTAATTAGAGGATTGCCTAGATTAAATGGAAATTTACCTTCACTTTGTTCACCATGTCAAAAAGGTAAAATTACTAGATCCTCTTTCAAAAGTAAAAATGTTATTTCTACTACAAGACCCTTGCAATTAATTCATATGGATCTTTTTGGTCCCGTTAGCACCGCAAGCCTTGGTGGTAGATTGTATACATATGTTTTAATAGATGATTTTTCTATATATTGCTGGACAATATTTCTCTCATCCAAATCCGAAGCGTTTTGTGAATTTTCAAAATTATGTACTCGTATTCAAAATGAAAGTGATTTAAAAATTAAATGCATTCGTTCGGATCATGGAGGAGAATTTGAAAATGAAAAATTTACTTCTTATTGTGATATGTTAGGCATAAAACATAAGTTCTCCGCACCACGCACACCACAACAAAATGGTGTTGTAGAAAGAAAGAATAGGACACTTCAAGAGCTAGCACGCACTATGTTATGTGAATATAAATTACCTAAGTCCTTTTGGGCCGAAGCCGTAAACACATCATGTTATGTTATAAATAGAATCATGCTTCGCCCATCTTTAAATCTCACACCATATGAACTCTATTTTTAAAAGAAGCCTAATGTGTCTTACTTCAAAGTTTTTTGTTGTAAATGCTTTATCTTAAATACAAAAGATAGCTTGGGAAAGTTTGATGAAAAATGTGATGAAGGAACATTTCTTGGATACTCTTCAACTAGTAAAGCTTATAGAATTTTTAATAAAAGAACTAGAAAAGTTGAAGAGTCAATTAATGTGAAATTTGATGAGCTTGTTCCTTGTATAGAAAGACTTTCTGCAGGCAAAGAGGATGATCTATTACCTCCTTTGGAGCATGGTGATGAAGAACCTTCCAAAGAAGAAGAAGAGGAGGCCAAGAAAGATGAATATGTACCTCCAAGCGTCTTAAAATTCACAAAGGATCATCCACGGGAATTGATAATTGGTGAACCATCCATCGGGGTAAGAACTCGCTCTTCTCTTCATGAATCTTTTTCAAATATTTGTTTTGTTTCCGAAATAGAACCAAAAACCGTTACTACCGCTTTAAATGATGAATTTTGGTTTTTGGCTATGAATGAAGAGTTAGAACAATTTGAGCGACATAATGTTTGGAAATTAGTAGAAAGACCATCAAATCACCCGGTTGTAGGTGTAAAATGGATTTTCAAAAATAAATTAGATGGTGAGTCTAGAATATCTAGAAATAAAGCACGCTTAGTAGCACAAGGATATTCTCAAATCAAGGGGATAGATTTTGATGAATCTTTTGCACCTGTTGCTAGATTGGAGTCTATAAGAATTTTTCTAGCATTTGCAAGCTTTAAAAGAATAAAACTATTTCAAATGGATGTGAAAAGTGCTTTTCTAAACGGGTATGTAAAAGAAGAAGTTTATGTTGAACAACCCCCCGGTTTTATTAATGAAAAATTTCCAAATCATGTTTATAAATTAGAAAAAGTGCTTTATGGTTTAAAACAAGCGCCCCGTGCATGGTATGAAAGACTTACATCATTTTTATTAAAGCACGGTTATATTATGGGAAGTGCGGATAATACTCTCTTCATTAAGCACAATAATGATGATATAATTATTTTACAAATATATGTTGATGATATTATTTTTGGATCTACTAATGAAGAAATGTGTAAAGAAGTTATTTTAGTGATGAAAAATGAATTTGAAATGAGTCTTGTAGGAGAACTTTCTTATTTCCTTGGTTTTCAAATATCACAAAGAATTGATGGTATCTTTGTATGTCAAACTAAATATGTCCATGATATGCTTAAACGATTTGGATTTGAAAACCTTAAACATGCTTCTACACCAATGAGTGCGTCACTTAAATTAGGAAAAGATGAATCGGGAATTTCAATTGATCAAACCTTATATAGAGGTATGATAGGATCCCTACTTTATCTTAGTGCAACTAGACCCGATATTATGTTTGTCGTATGCTTATGTGCTCGATTTCAAGCCAATCCAAAAGAATCTCATTTAAAAGCGGTAAAATGTATTTTTAGATATCTCATTGGGTCATCTAGATTAGGATTATGGTACCCACATAATGATTCATTTACATTGCATGGCTATTCCGATTCGGATTATGCCGGTTGTTCACTTGATAGAAAAAGCACTAGTGGTACTTGTCATTTTCTAGGACCTTCATTAGTTGCATGGTCTAGTAGGAAACAAAATTCGGTTGCACTCTCCACCACGGAGGCCGAATACATTGCATTAGGGAGTTGTTGTGCACAAGCTTTATGGATGAGCCAAACTTTAGAGGACTTTGGTTTTCATCTAAAACTTATTGAATTAAAATGTGACAACAAGAGTGCCATTGATCTCACAAATAATCCGGTACACCACTCTAGATCCAAACATATAGATGTGCGTCATCATTTCATAAGAGATCACATTAAAAAAGAAAATGTAAAGATTAGTTTCATTGGCACGGACTCTCAATTTGCTGATATATTCACTAAACCTCTTCCCGATACAAGGCTTCAAATGTTAAGGTTGGAATTAGGAGTCTTAGACATCTTAGGATGAAAACACATAAAATGCTAATGTTTAATGCAATTTGAGCAATCAAGACATCTCTGAAAATAATAAAACTTCTGCATAAGACTACTCTTAAGACCCCTAACCAATATCAAAAATCAAAAATTTAAAATTCTTGAAAAATCATGTACTGTTTCCGGCGCTAGCGCTAGCGCCGGCGCTAGCGTGAGTGTTTAAATTTTCTGTTTTTTAAAATTTCTAAAATTCACCAAAAATATTTTTGTCTATATGTACTACTTTGTTTTTGTATTTCAGATATTTGCTATTTTTGTTTTATTCATATTATGAAAAATCAACTACAAAAGTTCAAAATTAAAAACTTACAAAAATATGTTTTTGTGATTTTTCTGTTTTTATTTGATTTTAAAAAAATGATAAAACTTTAAAAAAAAACTGTATGATCCTTATTGTCAATATCAAGCATGTATGAATTATATTATTTAGAATTATTTACAATGTTAAAACTTATTTCTTCAAATTACTATGAACATTGTTTTGCTTATCATGCTTTGATATATCTATTTAAAGTGCATCAATGGTATTGAAAAATGTGTAGATACAAGTTTAGCATGCCTCTAAGTATGAGTAAATGTATTATGATTGATAATGATACCTTTCACTCACTTATTTTGGTAATCAACATGTGTGTCTAAATCTAAAAATGCTTGCTTGTGTATTGTATTTGTACAATGAATTAAAACTTGCATAAGTTTATTACCTACACTACTTTGAATTGCACTTATGAAGTTTAGAAAAGTGGTTAAAAGTTAAAAAAAATTTGGGTTTGCAAAACAAGTGTATTCGGAGAATGTTGTCTCACAACTGTGAACAAAAAATATATATGTAGACAAATATAACTCCACCAAGCACTACTTGAACCTCCTGATAAGTCTTCATAAGCATTGTGAGGTTGAGCACCTTGGAAAGAATAGTAAAGTGGCTTGTGCAAACCTTAGTTCTTACACCACTTTGTTAAAAAATTATGTGCATTAAAGATGTGTGAAAGTAATTTACTTGTGTTTTATTGTGCACTTTACTTTACATATGTCTTGTATTTTGTGATTTAAATCAATTGTTAACATTGCCCAAAATACACTTATGTGCACATCATTATCTTTCATAACACTTCTTCTCATGAGTATTGGATTCTAATGTTTTATCTATACTACTCTTTATATAAAAATGCACTAGATAACCTAGCATGATCTCTACAATGTTTTGGTATCTCTTGAACTTAAAATTAAGTAACATTGTAGTATAATCTCTCTTTAATATGTTCATTTCATGCTTGGTATCTTTATGAAAAACTTTGAGATTTCAAAAAGGTTAAAACATCTTTCAATTTTTAACTAAAACTCATATTTTTTACTTATGCTTTTTATGCTTACAAAAAAGATGTTTCTTATAATTTTCCGCATGCTTACAACTCTTATCTTTATATTTGAAATCTCTTATATATACTATGCTACAACTCTTTATCATTTCATATATTCAAAAGCTCGATCATGCTTTATTATTTAAATGTCCCCTTACTACCCTCACCCCACCTTCTTTTGATAATACCAAAAGAGGGAGATTAATTCAAGAAATATAGAAGATTAAGGGGAGAATAATTAAATCATGCAATCTATCATTTAGGGCGAGTAAACACATAAACTGCATTTATGTAGGGGGAGCATTAATTTAGGGGGAGTATGCACAATTTCATCATGCTAATCATTTACTATAGTTGCATTTTTTATCATGCTTATCATATATACTATAAACACTAATGTTGATTTCTTGATAAGAGGATTTGTTATTATCAAAAGGGGGAGATTGTTGGACATGTGTGTCACATCCCATTATTTGAGAATAACAAATCCCATATTGTATTTGATCTAGTCTTTTGTGTGTTTATAGTGTCCAGGTTGTACAGGTTCAATGAGGAGACAAGTCCTCGTTCATGGGCATAATCCGAGAGTGTGTACACATTAGAAAAAGCAAAAGCATGAGTTTTGTGTGCTGATCTTAAAATGGCCATAACTTTCAATCCAGGAAGAGTTACAGAACGTGCCACCCCATTTCGGAGATGAGAACGACTCAATCTACAGTCTGGAGAAGTTTCGGACTCAATCTCCCGCTACCGCCAGCGCTATCGCTACCACCAGCACTATCGCTACCGCCAGCGCTATCGCTACCGTCAGGCGCTATCTCCAATTCGTGAACAGCGCCACGCCGCCGACGGTTTCGCAACCGCTGAGACACGAACACTACCGCCAGCGCTAGCCACTACCGCCAGCGCTAGCTCCAATTTCTATAAAAGGGTGGGCTCTCTCTCGTTTTGATCTGATCTTCCTGAGAGACTACTTGTGCCCATACTCTCGTGCTGCTACTCTGCCAAAAGGTCATCTCCCACTCAAAGTCAAAGAAGAAATTCTGGAGAAGGAAGCCTTCACGCTGCATTCGAAGAACGATCGCTTCGACCTCGCTTGTGCTTCAGCGATCCTTCATTCTCATCTCCAGAAATCTCAAGAGGGAGTTTGCTTGTTATTTACTTCATCTCTTTATTTGTATCTTGTAGTGAAATCGTCTTGTTTTTGGCGACTAGGTCCTTGCGCGGCTTAGGGGGAATTCGCCGCGTGAGTTGGCGACTAGGTCTAGGGGATTAGATCTAGGGGGTGCTCGAGGCCATATCCGGGGAAGGATTGGCTAGAGCGTCTTGAGGCCATATCCGGGAAGGATAGGCTAAAGCCAACCGGTTCGTGGGGATACGAGTCCGTATAGAAAAGGAAAAGATATTTTCATTTGTACGCCTCCGATTTCTAGCGATATTGAAATCAAATTTTATGTAAACACTTTTTCATATAATATAATCATGTCTCTTTTGTGTTTACTTTGATTTCTTTTTAATGACGTAAAATTTCATTATTGCAAAATTGTTATTACTAAATTGTCATTATTATTTCATATTAATCAAAACAACTTAGTAATTATCTTAAAATTATACAAAGAATTTTTATTCCCTTATTCACCCCCCCCCCCCTCTAAGGGCGCCGTAAGATCCAACAGCAGGTTCTAAGTTTTTGGGAAGATGGCCCCAAGCAGGCCCGCTGTCCAGGCTTTCATCTAGCTGGCAGGTCTGAAGGCTTACTCGGTGGCAGGTTCTAAGTTTTTGGGAAGATGGCCCCGAGCAGACCCGCTGTCTAGGCTTTCATCTAGCTGGCAGGTCCAAAGGCTCACTCAGTGGCAGGTTCTAATTTTTTGGGAAGATGGCCCCGAGCAGACCCGCTGCCCAGGCTTTCATCTAACTGGCAGGTCTGAAGGCTCACTCGGTGGCTGGTTCTAAGTTTTTTGGAAGATGGACTCGAGAAGACCCGCTGTCCAGGCTTTCATCTAGCTGGCAGGTCCGAAGGCTCACTCGGTGGCAGGTTCTAAGTTTTTAGGAAGATGGACCCGAGCAGACCCGCTGTCTAGGCTTTCATCTAGCTGGCAGGTCTGAAGGCTCACTCGGTGGCAGGTTCTATGTTTTTGGGAAGATGGCCCCGAGTAGACCCGCTGTCCAGGCTTTCATCTAGCTGGCAGGTCCGAAGGCTCACTCGGTGGCAGGTTCTATGTTTTTGGGAAGATGGCCCCGAGCAGACCCGTTGTCTAGGCTTTCATCTAGCTGGCAGGTCCGAAGGCTCATTCGGTGGCAGGTTCTAAATTTCTGGGAAGATGGCCCTGAGCAGACCCACTATCTAGGCTTTCATCTAGCTGGCAGGTCCGAAGGCTCACTCGGTGGCAGGTTCTAAGTCCTTAGGGGTTGACCTTGAGAGCACTCGCAGAGACTACGCACCAGCGAGGCGGTCCCTCCTCTCCCCCTTATACCTACCCATGCGAGATCCCCGACCTAGGCGAATGGTCGGAAGGGGCGAGTAGAATGGTCGACGGAGGACAGGCAAGGGCGAGACACCCTAGGTCACTTTCGAGCATCCGGCGAGTGGCCAGGGTGGTTGCACAACAACCTAGCGTCTTAATGAGCCTAATGAAATACAGTAGCAAATGCGGAAGATTGAGATATCACAAAAAATTGTAATTAAAAAATATGTCAAGGGGACTCGCCCCAGGTCATGTTCATACCCAAAATGAAAACAAAAAAAACGAGAAAACAAGGACCCATCTCACGGGTCGTCGGGTTTCTCGCCAGGAGACCTATCACTCTCGCCCGAATCCAGGAGGAGGACGTCTTCTCGCGGTCGGCCGTCCTCATCTTCCGGGAAAGGGATCGGGATGAAGAGCTCGGGAACGACGTGTTGGGCGGAGAGGCATTCAGCCTCCTTCTTCAGGTACCCGGCTTCCCGCAGCACCTACAGCGCATGTTTCACGGCGCTTTGGGCGCTCTCCTACATCAGTTCCTTGAACTCGTGATTAGGATAAAAATGTCCCTTGCTCCCTGAGGCGAGTGCCGAGGCAGCGACTTCTCGCGAGTGCTGAGTCTCGACTCTGGACATGCGAACTTCCTCCTCGAGGCCAGCCACCCGCGCGCGAAGCATCTCGGCGCTAACGGTATCCTGAGAGAATAGGAGAAGGTAAGTGGAGGAAAAAGGGCAGCAGCAGTAACGGACACCCGCGAGAAGATGTTTACCTGTCGAACGGGGCGGTTGGCGAGAAGGGCCTCTGCAGCCTCCAGCTTGCTCTTCAGCTCCTGCACCTCGGCGGAAGCAAGAGCCCGGGTCGCCTCGACCTCGCCCAGACTTCTCGCCAGGTTAATGCTTTGGCGCAAAGACATGTGTGCGAGCTCAAGGGCCCGAAGGATGGCTCGAGCAGTCTTGTGAGCAAGCACATGCGTCTTCTCGGCGTCAAAAACCTCGGCATCCTCCCGACCATAAAGGGCATTGGCGATTGCAAAGGCCTCGCCGCTAGAGATATCGCTCTCTATCCAGGATGGATGGAGTGTGGAGAGCGAGACCCGGTTGGATTCCCTATACCACTTCACAATGGGAGAACCCGAGGGGTCCACATACTTCTCATCGTTGGCGAAGTTACGGTGGTCCCTAGGCAAGGACGGTGGCAAAACCGATCCCGCCTGGACCAAAGTCCCGGCCGGCGCATCCGCCCCGGGGGTTTTGGCCGGCACATCCGCCCCCGAGGTCTCTCCCAAAACCCCTTTTCCTTGCGAAGAGGGGGGACCTTCCGGTTTTTTGGAAGAGGGAGCGGAAGAAGGCGCCCCGGTTTTCCGTTTCTGACCGCTGGGTTTGGAGGAAGAGGGTCCCTCCTGGCAGGCATCCGCGGCAGCTTCCGCGAGTGACAAAGAGATCCCTAGCATTTCCCCTGAATGGCGCGGTGGGTGAAGAGGAAGGTCTCGCACACCTACACAGGCAGGGCAGGCTCAGCGAATGAAATAAAGGGAGAAAGCTGAGCGAATAGGGTCGGCTTGTAAAACTTACCCTCACCCTGCGGAACAGGCGGGAGCGAGTTGACGTTTTTCCGGAGGTAGACGAGATCCATCCCGCGCTCCAGGATGAACTGTGTAGTTTGGCCTCGTGCCCTCCTAGAGTTGGAGGCCTGAAGGTCGACTCCTCCTCCTGAACCGGGGCGAGAAGAGTGTTGCCAAGGTTTCCGCTCACAAAGACAAAGCGGCGAACCCAGTCGTGATTCTTTTTTGGGAGGCCTAGTACCTTGAGCGGGTTCTGGACCGAGAAGAAGGCCACACCGTGGGAGGAGCGAAATATGAAGAGCTTGCGGAAGACGGGTAGCGAGAACTCTATCCCCTCCTATCGCAAGTAGCATGCGTACACGACCAGCATAGCTATGGAATTTGGGTTTAGCTGGTCGGGCACGACCACGTAATACCGGAACGTCTGACGGAGTTCTGGCCAGATGGGGAGAAGAAATCTCACCTCGAAGTGCTCCAGCGGGATCGCAAGGGCACTTGGCGAGATGGAGTTCAGGCGATCCTCCGGCCCGAGCTTGCGCGCGTGAAACCACGGCGGGATGTAGTCCGCAACAGTGGATAGGTAGGCTTCCTCGGAGATGTCGCAGGAATCAAAGACATGCTGGACGAATGCGCTGGCGCATTTTTCCCTGCCCTCGGTCTCGCCACCCATCTCGTGAATGCTAAGGAATACTGGAGTTTCGAAAAAGAGAGAAGCGCGAGTGCAAGCGCAAGGAGAGAGAGAGAGAGAGCAGATGGCAGAAGTAATCAATGCGGTAGCTGGAACAGTCTATTTATAAGAAAGTCGGGAGACCTTTGTGCTTCCGAGGCGGCGGGTGTGCGGATAGCTTTCAAGTTACCCCGACGCCTCGAAACCCGGGCCGGCCCCTCTAGACCATTAATGGTGAGTGCTCGATTCTAACCATCCTAACTACCGCGCGAAGAGGCGAATAACAACTCGCAATGAAACGCCATTCGGCATACCCAGGAAGGTTGTGAAAAATAAAAACAAAGTACCTGGAAAATAAGCCATTCTCTAGACATAGTTCATGAATTATTATAAGCCCAAGAGAGTCCAGCAACGGTTTTTGAGAAATAAAAACAAAAAAGAAATAGGAAAAGGCGAGTACGATTCAGCTAATGCTCCATCCAGTACCATCGTCCCCTCCCTCGCGGCCCAGCCTCCGGGGGCATTCACGAGAGATAGTACGCGTTCATAGTGGTGATCTCTTGACAAGCCAGCTGAAGCTGAGCCCGGGCTCGCGCGGCATGCCTCACAGGAGACAGCTCCCCACCTTCACGCCCTAGACGCTCCACCATGGCAAGAAGGCGCGAGTAGTCCTGACGAAGGGCCTTCAGTTCGCGTAAGGTCTCCATCCGCTGACCTGCAGTATCCCGTTGCAAGTAGATAAGCTTGGCCAGGACCTCCGTCATCCGCGCCTTTAGGGTGGCGCTATCCGAGGGGTCGCCGAGGAAATCAGAGAGATCCCTGGGAGAGGGAGGAGGAAAAAGCACCCCTCTCCCCCCTCGTACTAAGACCCCAAGGGGGAGGCTTCTCGATGGCCTGCGAAAGTTCGGATCATTTTATACCCGGTAAAATAGGCGGGTGCACCAAAAAGCGGGTAAGGACACCAACCTGGTATGGGTTCCCTTTGACCAGAAAGGCGCGACGTATGGGGATGCGCACTGAACAGACTGTTGGAAGGGGGTAAGGTTTTCCCCTTCCCGGGGCGGAAGGGCTCTGGGGGGAGCCGGGGGAGTCGTTTGGCCGTCGTCATGTCAGGGCTAACTTGGTTCCCTCTCAGAAGACACCCTCAGCTCATTCGCGGGATCGGGGAGGCTCTGTCGAAAAGGGGAGTTGGAGGGGACTGGGAGTCGAGGCTCAACTTTGGGTTTAAGGGTTGCGAAGTGCCGCATTCAGAAATGGATGATATAGGAGACAAGTTGCGTTGCTTCACAACTTACCAAGCAGTCGTGGGGTCTCGCCCAGAGGGGGTGGCGGGACCAGGTCCAACCTCGGTGGAGGTTCTGCGTCCGTAAGGGGTGGTGCCGCAGTACTATTTGAGACGGCCATGTGGCCCTTCTCAGGCGCCGAGACCCCCTGCGAATGGTCGGAACCGTTGGAAAGGAGACCGTCGGGGAATCAACAGTAAAGCGGGAGGAATTCGAATACCTGCGTTCCAGAGTCAGGAGGGGTGTCCACCGAGGACCTTGACGCGGACTCCCCCTTCTCCTGCTCTGCCGGATTGCCTTGGCCCGCCGCGAGATGTAGGGGTTGTTCGGATCCCGCTTCAAAGTAAGCCAAGGGGCGAACCTGGCAGTCTTGGGAGCAGTTTTCACCTGGGTCGCGGCCAGGCGCTCTATCATCTCCTGCGAGAGTGGCCTCGCCAATGGCTTATGGAAAGACATGGGGTTCAGCGGAAGATCAGGAAGGAGAGTAAATCCCTAGCAGAGGAATGCAAAGCCTTCCGAAGAAGTCTGGCATGAAGAGATATATATATATAGTAAGGCGGTGGGACCCACAGAATCATTTGGTCCAGGTCAGCAAGCATCCCTCGAATACAGGGTTGGACTGTTCTTTTTGAGCGTAGAAACTGCTCAAAAAAAGCGGGGATTGTGTACAACCCCGCATTCGCCGAGTGGGCCCCCAGGTCAAGAGGCGAGATCCGGGTTAGCCGGATCACTCGCCCGAACCAGACAAAGCGGCGAGTGGTGCCCTACTCGGGCGAATGAGGCCCCACTCGCAGAACACCCGCACGATAGAACGAGAGAAGGTAGGACCCCCCCCCCCCCCCCCACTCGCTCAGAGGGCAAAAGCGTTCGATGAACGCCGGTCCGCGCTCGGCGAACGTGAGCGGAACAAGCATCTCGCACGCGGGTACTCGCCCAGCCGAGTTTAGCGAGAAGGGAGTCTGGCAAGTGGTGCTCTCATGGGCCACTCGCCCCCAAAGGATTTAAGGGGGAAATGACCTTGATAGCCTCCGTGGGCTGCCAATAGCCTTTCAGAACAGCGGAGTTTGGCTGTTAGCAGACCAATTCAGGGTGAGGTTAGTAAAACTAAAAGGCGGATTCGTGCAATTTACAGAACAGCCTGTGAAATCTATAAATAGACCCTTAATGGCACCTTGGAGGAGGACCGATCTTTGAGAATCCCCTCCTCCAGGCTAGTTAGGTTGGCAGCTAGTGCCCTCCAAGGTGCCCGACTGAGCTTTGGTTTGGGAGGGGAAGCTCTCTAAGATCTTTCGGGTGTGTGGCAGGACCTCCTCGCTACAGCCTTGGGTCTATACCAATTTTCTCATCCACCAGTCGGAGAGTTTAGTGAGGGAGAAGTAAGCGTCGGCTACACCCCCCGGTGGGTCCAAACTCAGGATACCGGTTGCCGGTTTCAACAGTGGCATCTTTAGTGTCCTATGTGATTCACAAATATCAAACATGAAATCTCCCTAGCCACCTACAACATTATCATATATAAAACATAGCTTGTTGATGTATCAAACATAGCATGGAAGGAACCCTTCAGTTTAGGAGGGATAAGGATCGATCATGCAATGTTGGAGGAGATGTCAACAGTTTAATCGGTAAGTGCAATGAGACATGAACGTAATTGGTTGGTGTTGTTTAAGAAGGATTGGTATTTAGTTGGTAAGACTTGAGCAGATCTTTCAGCTTCGAACTCGAAAGTTGACATCAATTTCTCTGATGTTGGTGGTAGTGGTTGGTCATTTGACGACGATAAAGATTTGTTTTGATACAAATCTTGTGCATTCATTTATGAATTGCAGTCACGTTCATATTACCCTTCTACGGATTTTTTGTAGTTTGAATTCTTCCTCAATACATTATTCATACTTATATCTCTTAATTTAAACAAAGAAATTTTATTATGCTAATAAAATTGTGCAAAGTGTGCATTACCTCGTGATGTTCTATTTAGATGCATTTAGGGGTTTTTCTTGTAGTTTGAATTCTTCTGCGATGCCATGGCCTTCTGCAATATGATTTTGCATGAACATAATTCTACTTTGACAATAATCATATCATTCATGATAAACTAAGACGCTTGTTGAAGGAAGAAGATGAGCTTGGGGGGGGGGGGGGGGGGGGGGGGGTTGGATGTGAAATATGTCGAACTTTAAAAACCCACATTCTTTGGTAATTCTTCTTCAACTCAAATATCTCACATCCCATCTTATCAAGATTGAAAATGTTAGCTTATGAACACTCAATGATATATTGGGGGAAGTCAATTTGTGTACCATAAAGCATCTTCCCATACATCATCAATGTTACCATATAGACTCTCACTGTCTCAATATTCTTACAATTATTGTGAATGTGGTTGCTATCGCACTACATTCACATATATTCCTATGCTTGTCCTATACCAACAATTATGATTATGCACTTATGGTCACGTATATGTTTATCATCATGGATAAACTTCTTATATGCTTACACCCACGTCACCATTCTCAAGTGCATCCATGATCATCTTTGCTTCTACAATCATGTGCACACTTACGCCCCAGTTTACATCAATGTACTGTTGTTTTTGGTTTTCTTTTTAAACTTCACCTAACCTCACATTAATCACCCACTTTCCCACCTAATTAAAGTCTTCTTTGAATACTTTGTGGCATGTTTGGTATCCCATGTGATTCACACCTATCAAGCATGAAATACTCTGAGCCACCTACAATATTATCATATATAAATCATAGATTGTTGATGTAGCAAACATAGCATGGAAGGAACCCATCAGTTTAGGAGGGAGAAGGATCCAACGTACACTACATTGG
Organism: Dactylorhiza incarnata; assembly: GCA_033032865.1. Taxonomy (NCBI): domain Eukaryota; kingdom Viridiplantae; phylum Streptophyta; class Magnoliopsida; order Asparagales; family Orchidaceae; genus Dactylorhiza; species Dactylorhiza incarnata. Next base: position 590,469 of record JAWHQI010000124.1, on the reverse strand, counting down.
AGGAGCTGTCTTCAGTTTAATCCGCAAGTGCAAGGCGACGTGAATGTAATTGGTAGGTGTTGTTTAAGAGGGGTCAGTTTTTAGTGGGTAAGACTTGAGCATATCTCTGAGCTTTGAAATCAAAAGTTGACATCAATTTCTCTAATGTTGGTGGTAGTGGTTGGTCATCTGACTACGGTAAAGATTTGTTCTCATATTAATCTTGTGTGTTCATTTACGAATTGCAGTTATATTCATATTACCCTTCTGCGTTTTTTTGTAGTTTGAATTCTTCTGCAATGCATTATTCGTACTTATATCTCTCAATTTAAACTGATTAATTTTATTATGCTAATAAAATTGTGCAAAGTGTGCATTACCTTGTGACGCTGTATTTAGATGCATTTAGGAATCGCACGTCCATGACCAAAATTCTCAACAAGTGGTATCAGAGCTAGATTCTATATGCAATTGATTGGACATTTGAGGAAAGATTTAACTACAGTGGCTAACGACCATATCTTCTTCCCATCCTTTTAGATCAAACCTTAAATTAATTAGATCTCCTAGTCATACCGGAGAATAGGTATGACATGGCATAATGCAACTTTGGCTCGGTACTCGGTGGGGAAATTTGATGGATGCAAAAAGTTTAGTTTTTTGTAGATTCACGTCAAAGATTTACAAGTTGATCATGTACTAATGCAGGTTCTACATGAATGAGATAAATTGACCATTGAAGGGAAGTACAAGGAGTGGATTGACTTGGATGAGTGGCCACTAGCGTCATTAGGATGTGTGTTGAAAAAAAGATGCTCTGCAGCATTGACGTCGAGGAGTCTGCAATCAAGCTTTAAAAGAATCTTGAGAGATTGTATATGCCCATGCCATTGGTCGTGAGGATGTTGTTGATACAATGACTATATGGGTTGAAGATGCAGGAGGGTGACAACTTGCAGACTCACTTTATTGTGTTCAATGACCTTCTAAACCAATTGCAAGTAGTTGGTGCGAAGATGGAGAAAGAAGACACGGCTATATTACATTCAGTTTTCTTTTAGTGCTTGTGCGCCTGCTTACATATTGTAGTCTTCATATTACCATCCTGAAGATTTTTTGTAGTCCGATGATTTGCGAATTTCGATCTTTGCAAAACCTTTCTTGCGATGTGATTAGAATTAGGCGAGCGTTTTTTTGAGGAGTTTCGCGAGTACTCCTACTTCGAGAAACTAACCGTTATTCTACTTCGAGGAATAGAAGTAACGGTCTTTTCTTCTTTCGAAATATCGACGAGTACGCCCCGGCTACGACGCCGAATTCTCTAAATATATGTAAATAGAAAAGGAGAGAGTTTTGCAAGTTTTTATAATTATATATCCAAACTAAACTTTCTATGAAGGCAAGCGCACCTTATCGCGTTTAGTATAGGATATTTTATAGAAAATATCAAGGTCGTATTTTCTGGATCGTATCGATTATTTCTACTTCCTAGGAGCACGCTATTATTTTATCGGAAAAAGGTTTTGATTTGGTTTTTACAATTTTATAGAAAAGTTAGTGACGAAAATTAGGGTTTGCGTGCGTTTAGCGATAATTATAATAAAAGCAAGAAAGCACGAAAACGCTAATTTAGAAAGATAGTTTTGCTTAGGTTTTTTTTTTTTTTTTTGATTTTTTAAGACAATGACGATAACTATTTAACGATTGAGCGGTTATGAGCGGTTATGAGCGGTTAGCAGAAACAAGCAAAAATGATTATAAGAAAGAAAGAAATACAAGTTCTCACTAAATTGAAAACACACGCACTCTACGGAATTGAAATGACGGAATTAAAGGACAGAAATTAAAGGAATGCAGTTTCTACCCAAACGGGTAGACGGGAAATAAATGCGTGAGCGGGTTTTATTCAAACGGATAGACGGAAAATAAATGCGTGAGCGAGTTCTATCCAAACGGATAGACGTGAAATAAATGCGTGACGATAATAAAAGCTATGTTATTGAATTGAAAGCTAAATTAAACTAAACTAAAAACAACCTCTTTTCATTTTTTAAAGCTTTTTCACACACACACACACACACACACACTAATAAAAACAATAATTATATATGTGTATATATAATAAACTAACTTAAAAGAAAAAGCTAAAATGTAAAATAAGAAAAGAGAAAAATTAATCTACCCTCATACACTCACACACACTAATATGAAATCAACTAAAATTAAAAGAAAGATACAAATAAGTAAACTACTCTCATACACACACACGCCCAAATTAAAAAGGAAATCTAATCAAAAACAAAACAAAAATTAACTCATACACTCACACACACAACATAAATGAAACTAAGTTAAAAGAAAATAAAATCTATTCTCATGCACTCTCACACTCTACATAAAAAATAAAACTAATTAAAAATAACAATTAAAACTAACACTTATACACTCACACACACTAACAAAAGAAGAAACTTAACTAAATAAAAACAAAAACAATTAAACTAAATGAAGAACAATAAGAACTTTCATAAATATATATATATATATGTGTGTGTGTGTGAAGAGGTTACAACTTTTACAAAAAAGCTTAAATTGGAGGAGAAAGAGCCCAAACAAGGGCTTAGAAAACACATAAACAAGCTCACAAACACTTAAAAAGAAGCACTCACAAACACTCAAATACTCACAAGACCAACACTTATTTAGGTTCTAAAACAATGAACCTTTTAAAATAAGAAAAGCATCCCTCATTTATAGACAAAAACAAGGGCTGCACATAGCAAAAAAAGATATTTGGAAGGCTTCTAGAAGGCTAGCTAGCTGCAGGAAATGAGAGTAGCAAATTTTGAATTGAGTGTTGTGGGGTGCGGTTAGCAGGGATGGAAGGCTAGCTTGTGGGCTAAGCTGGAGGTTGGCGCGAGCAGCAAGGGCGGGCACGGGCGCGGGCAGCGGGCAGCAGGGCACGGGCGCGGGCAGCAAGATTAATTCCAGCAAAATGGCGCTGGCCAGGATTCGAACCCAGGGCGGCTGTGTGGTTAGCCAAGTCCAGAACCAATGAGCCAAGTGGCTCCATCTACAAAGTACACGGGTATATTAAACATATTATGTTAGCATCATAATTTATAAAAGATAAAAAAGGGTGGAATCGCGCAGACAGAATTAAATCCCATTAAATATACAGCGCTAGGTTTCGAACCCGGTACAACAGCGCGACAAGCCAAGACCAGAACAAATGAGCCAAGCGGCTCCTTCAACATACAAAGAGCAATAAATATATTTATTATGGTTAGCACAGATATTTTTATTTTTATTTTAAATTTAATTTTCTTTTAATTTACATAGTTATTTATATGTTTATATTTAATATATATATATATATATATATATATTACTATTATTATTTACATTTTATATACTATACATATATATTTATACATATACATATATTATACATATATGTATTTTATTATATTTATAATATATTTATTATTCATTATTATTATTATGTTATTAATATACAATACTACTATATTATTATATATGTTTTTTTTCATCCTATTTATCTATCATGCATATTATTTTTATATTATTTATATTATTATTACTATTTTTCATTTATATTTACATATAAATATATGATTATTTATTATACTTATTATTTACATATATATATTTCTACTGATATATAATTTTTATTTATTATACTTACATATATACTATTTTTACTTATATATTTATATATTATTTTTATTTATTAGTTATGGTTTTATTTATTTAGTTATTTATATATATGTACATAGAAATAAGTAATTTCAAAAATTTATACTTAGATATGTTTACAAAGAATATTTTTACATATTTTTCTATATTGTTTCGTTCTTAAATAGCTCCTTTTTCATATTGATATATATTTATATACATTAGATAAAACAACTCATTTTATTTAATATTATACATGAAATATGTATAATATTACCTAAAACTATGCTCAAAACTATACTAAAATACGTGTATTCTACTATTCATCAAATACCCCCATACTTAAGCTTTTGCTATTCCAGAGCAAAAGTAAGGGATACCTATAAGTCGTTTAATAAAATTTCAAATTTACTAAAGTTTTATTTAATCAAAAGTAAGATCAAAATAAATTTAGGAGATTTAAGGAGGTAAGTCCTAAATTATGAAAATGATTTAAAAAGAGCGAAAAATATTTAGCTATAAGACTTCAAAAGTTCGCTAAATGGCGTCTTATATTGTAATTATTAGCACCATTAAATAGAACGGAATTATAAAAACTCTTAACTTTTTAAAGAAAATTTTCTAGAATAAATAAAACCTACTAATTATGCTCTCGTAAACTTTTTAAATTAAAATCTAGCTTACAATTTTATTGGCTAAAGGGTAGGGGAAAAGGGGTAGGCTTGGCAGGAAGAAGAGTGCTTGGATTAGGGGTGATGAATTTTATCCTCTCACCCCATCTTTTGGTTTGGTTGTACTTTGACTCCCAGCGTTTGGTTTACGAGGGATAATTGAAACTGTTAACTTTAAACCAATGTCAGTGTTTACGGAATTTTTTATTCCCATTGACACAGGATTTCTTTTAACAATATTGGGTGCCTGCATTTACGGAATCTTTTTATTTCCATTGACACAGGATTTATTTTGAACTCCTTCTAATTTGTCTATTCCCAAGCTAAATACAAGGGGGTAATTTCAAAGGAAAATCTAGAATAATAATAAAGTATTTGAGAGCAAAATTGAGTAGATTAAAAACATTTCGAAAGTTTCACAAGTATCGAAGTAAGAATAATTAAATCTAAAGATGGTTTGCCAATATAATACAAAAAGAAACTATTTAAGGTAAACTCGAAGTAGTGCTAAAAGGTTTTTTCTCGATTTAAACTAAAATCACAAGATGATGTTTACTACTAAAATTCCTAGATATAAATTTTCAAACTATGATAAAAATAAAAATGATTTAGTAAATAAAAAATAATGAAAAATGCTTAAAGATAAAACTAACCTAGCCTTGGAAATAACAAAAAGCTAAGTAGGGGATTTTATTTTATTTAGGGATTTTTTTTTATATATAATAATTTTTTTGTTTTGTTTTTAAGATATTATATGTATTTTTTTGGATTTTTGATTTTCTTTATAACAAAATACATATATAAATACTACAAAATATTTTTGGTTTTTTCTAATTTTTTTTTCATCATATATATATATATATATATATTTCATTTTTAATTTTGTAAAAGATATGCACATATAAAAAAAAAGAGGAAAAGAAAGAGAAAAGGAAATAAAACATTTATAATAATTTTTTGGTGAAAATTTTTCTAAGTTATTTTATAAATTTTGGGGGTTTTCTAATTTGTTACCTATTTACATATTAAAAGTTTTTTACAAAAAGAAGAGAGAAATAAAAGGAAAGAGACAACTTTGTTACAAGAAATTTTTTTTAAAAGGAAAAGAGAAAGAGTTGATGCAACAAATTTTTTTTTTTTTTGTTGCATCAAATTTGTTATGTTGAAAATATTTTTTTTTGGATTTTCTTTTTAAAGAAAAGGATAAATATTTACAAAAAAAAGGGAAAAACACACCCCCATACTTAAAGGTAAACATTGTCCTCAATGTTGAGTTTAGGTAGGAGGAGCGAAAATATGCACAAAAGTGTAAAAGGTTATTTACAAAAAGGAAGGGCAAAAAAGGTTAGGTTAGAATATATATGGACAAGAAAGGAAAACTACTCATATGATCAAATATATATAAAAAAACTTGGGTTTTGTTTTGATTTTTCCAAATGTACAAAAGAGCGAAAAAATAGTATACGTATGAAAGGAATCAAAATTAAATTTTTTTTTAGGGGGGGGGGTGGAAAGATGCATATTTAAGATTCATATCAAAATGTTAAGAAAGATAAAATAAAGTAAATAAAGAAAAGCTTTAAGACAAAAAGCAAGGAAGGAAAAGAGAAATAAAAAGGTAAAAGCAACGGGGTTTTCCCTTTTCAAAATATCGACAAAAATCCCCTCTCGGGTTTGTCGAGTAATCCTACTTCAGGAAAACTTTCTATTGTTTTATCTTAAAATTCGTAAAATTCTTTTTGATTTTTGTTTTAAAGTTTTTGTTTTTATTTTCATTTTATTTTGTTTTTCATTTATAAAGAGAAATGAAAATTTTAAATATGCATATTTATTAATATATATATTTCATTTTGTTTTGTTTTAGTATTATTATTATTATATTATGTTTATTATTATTATTATTATTATTATTTTCGTTTTTTGATTTGAAATTAAATTTTTCACCATTTTGTTTTATTTATTTATTATGTAAATACTAAAAAAAATTATTATATAAAAGGGAAAAGAAAATATAATTTGATAAATATGGGGATGCCTCCCATGAGCGCTTTGTTTACCGTCTCGTAGCTTAATGCATTGGCGGGGTACGATCGCTTTAGAAGTGGGGGAGGGGCATAGAATTTAGCTTACCACCCACTTGATCGCCCGCGTGGTAAAGTTTTAATCGGTGACCGTTAACTTTTAGCTCGCCTTTTTCCGGGTGGGAGATAAGGACGGTCCCGTATGGCCAAACCTCTGTCACTTGAAAGGGGCCGAACCATCGGGATTTTAGTTTACCCGGAAAAAGACGAAGACGTGAATTAAAAAGGAGGACGAGATCGCCCGGCGCAAATGCTTTTGGGAATTTAATTTTGCGATCGTGATAGAATTTAGAGCGCTCTTTATAGAATTTATTGCTCTCGTAAGCGTTCGCACGCCATTCATCGAGTTCGTTTAATTGAAATTTCCGACTTTCGGCGGCTAAATTTTGATCGAGATTTAAAAGCTTTAACGCCCAAAAAGCGCGGTGCTCTAATTCTATGGGCAGGTGGCACGCCTTGCCATAGACTAATCGATAAGGCATACAACCGATTGCGGTTTTGTACGTCGTACGATATGCCCACAATGCGTTGTCTAATTTAATCGCCCAATCCCTCCTATTTGTTGAAACGGTTTTTTCTAATATGCGTTTAATTTCTCGATTAACTACCTCCACTTGGCCGCTAGTTTGGGGGTGATAGGCGGTGGCGATCTTATGCGTGACTGATGAGTCCTGATCATATACACTTTTATGGACTCATCTGGGCCGTTTATTTAATCATTTCACCGCACTTTAGCCCTGTTATAGTTCATATTGATCATTCTATGCTAGGTGCACTTTCGGCCCGTTTTGGTGTGACTTCGTGTCTAACGTCGTTATTACTTTTCATATGCTGTTAAGTTCCACTTTCAGTGGTGAGACTTGTGTTGTATGCTGGAACAGGTATCGTACAGGTGTTCCCGGTACAATTCTGTACAGGAACACTGCGCACGATCACTGGTTCTATTGCGCACGACCACTGGTCGTGCGCCACTGATCGTGCGCTCTTAACCCCTTTTTTATGAGTTCTGTGTGGCTAATCGCACGACCACTTACGATAGTGCGCACGACCACCGGTCGTGCGCCACTGGTCGTGCGAACATGTATTTTATAATTTTCTTCCCTTGCAGGCTCCGCCCAGGCAGTGCGCACGATCGCAGAATTCCAGTGCGCACGACCACTGGTCGTGCGCCAATGACCGTGCGCAGTATTCATTTCAGCGCCTATATATATGCCTGTTTCCGCTTTTAGGTATTATCCAGCCGCCGGGAGCGGATTTCTCAGTCTGTACGCCGCCGACTACCCCTCTTGGACACCTCCACTTCATCTCCTACGCAAGGGGAAGTTCTCTCCAGTCATTCGAAGCATCTCTCCATCGTCCGGGAGCGTTCTCCACCACCCGCAAGCCCTCAAGCAGTTGTTTTCCATTTCAGTCCGGCAAGAAGAAGAGTGAATCTGAGGAAGAAGACGACGGAACTACGTGGAGAAATCGTGACAGTTTCTCTGCACCGGAAGCATCGTCCGCCCGAGTCCGGAGGTAGCCTGACAACCTACCATTCCGGCCGTGAACGGCCGCTAGCCTTCTCCTATTGGTTATCTCTTCCTTCTTTCCTTTGTTGTAAGCGTTGAATCTTGTAAACCTGAATATTATGATGTTTGGTTTATTCGATATGAATGTTTCCTTTTCTTTCATCATTGCTTGCTTGTGATTCACCTCGTTTCCACCCACTCACTCACGCGCACAAGGTGTTTGATCCGCGTTAGCAAGAGCTAACGGCGCTTGTGAAGAGGTGTTTGCGACCCTCACCTTCTCGCACTTGAGCACGCTCCATCCACCTTTCGAAGCACGGCATCGCGGCCGTTGCATCCATCTCACCTGGCGAAGCGGTGTTTTTGACCCGCATCTCTTTCACTGTTGTTAAGATTAGGAAGAACCAATCAAAACCCCCCTCCTTGTGTTTGTTAACGCTTGTGTAACAATAGTCACTGCGCGATTCGTTCACCCAACCTGCATTCCTCAAGAGACCGACATCCGGGGATTCCATTCTCCACATTTATTACTTGACAGCGACCGGTGCACTTGCCGACACGCATCAACTTTTTGGCGCCGCTGGCGGGGAATGCAGGCGTGTATCATCTTGTGTTGTGACTGTCGTTGTACGAGCAGTTGTTTTTGATCTTCTTTGTTTTCTTTTTGTTTGTGACAGTGCATGCAGAGACAGGCCGCAGGGGAACTCGTACCCTTTGATCCAGAAATTGAACGGACTGCTCGCGCGCGAAGGCGCGCTGCTGCCGTACAAGCGGCAATGGGTGATCAGGTGGACCCAAATGATGGTGATGCGAGAGTGCCCAACGAGGGGCAACACCAGCCTGGAGATGAGCAGGAGGCGGTTAGGCCTCAGCCCCGCACGATGAGAGACTACACCACTCCAACTGCTGGGAGTGTGTACCCGAGGTTTGGGCCCAATATTATGAATAATCAGTTTGAGATCAAGCCTGCGATCTTGAACATCATCCGGAACAACGCTCAGTTCTCGGGGTTGGCCAGCGAAGATCCGCATCTGCATCTGGCGGAGTTTTCTGATATTTGCGGAACCTTCCGCTACGCAGGGATTACTGATGACACGGTGAAGCTTAGACTGTTTCCCTTCTCTCTCCGCGACAAAGCCAAGGTTTGGCTCCACTCCATTCCGCCCGGTACTGCTGCGACTTGGGAGGCCCTCGCATCCAAGTTCCTTGCCAAATTCCACCCAGTGGATAAGATCGTGAGCTTGAGGCGGGAAATCGCCACTTTTCGTCAACTTGATCAGGAAACCCTTGTTGAGGCGTGGGAGCGCCTTAGCAATCTCCTTCGCCATTGTCCGAACCACGAACTGCAACCGTGGAATGTGGTCGAAACATTTTACTTTGCGATCGAGCACAACTACAGGGCAATGGTCGATGCTGTGGCGGGTGGTACGTTGATGAACCACACTCCTGAGGAAGCCCTTCAGATTCTGTGCGACACTGCCTCCCACAGTACATTCTGGACTGCAGGGAGAAACGCTCCAAGAAGCGGTCGTGGTCTCTTTATGGTCGACTCACTTCCTTCTACACCCGCGCCTGCTGCTATCATTACCTGCGAGGGATGTGGAGGCGGAGGCCACCACGCGTATGAATGTTCGGGGAACAACGTGGCAGGTGACTTCGCACACTTGACCTTGAACGAATCTGTTAATTATGTAGGAAATCAACCTAAGGGGGCGCCTTTCAATAATGCTTATAATCCGGGACCGAGAAGTCACCCGAACTTCTCTTGGAATCCAAACACGCCTGGCCAACGATGGGCACCGGGGCAGCATCAAAACGATGCTTACGCCTCCGGGAGCCAACCGAGGCCACCACACCCGGATTATAACCAAGCGCCCCCTACCCAAAAAAAGAGTAATCTAGAAGAGATGATGGAGAAATTCATGCAAGCAGCTAATTCGAATTTGGTGAACCAGACCGCATCCATGCGAAACTTGGAAACACAGTTGGGCCAATTGGCCCAAGTGCTAACCGAGCGATCGCAGGGGACCCTTCCCAGCAACACGGAAAAGAACCCAATTGATCAAGGGAAGAGTCTTGGGGATGTGGTAGAGGCTGATCCGAGTGAGCTGGTAATTTCCTGTTCCATCAACAATTTTGAAACGAAAGCTTTGTGTGATTCTGGTTCATCCCGCAACGTCATTGCGTTGCAAGATGTAGCTAAATTACAACTGGAAATGAACACGAAGGAAAGGAAATCCCTTGTGCTTGCTAATGGGACTGTTATACAATCCGAGGGGGAAGTGAAAAATGTAGAGGTGACAGTTGAGGGGACAATTGTAGTTGCTGATTTTCAGGTCTTGGGCCCCCAGGAAAATCATTTTATCCCTATCTTGGGCGTGCCGTTCTTGAAAGAGAGCGGTGCCACCCTTGATTTTGCTACGGGGTGCATTTTCCTACCCAATAAGGTGCAGCAGGCCACTTGCCCTGAAGCTACAGCTGAAACATCCACTCCTCCCCCTCTTTTTAATTTTGATGAATCATTGAGCTGTGCAGGGCATGAAGAAGTTAAAGAATCAATGGAAGGGGGAAAGGAGGAGCACCTGTCTAGTGAAGAAGAAGAAGTTGATCCTCGGCGAGAGTTTGGTTCCGAGACGGAAGAAGACTGCAATTCGAAAAACTTTGACGTGAATTTGGTTCGGGACAATGTCCCATTATCCTCTTATTTTGATTCTTGTAATAAACAATCTAAGCGCTCCATCTCCTGGGCCGATCCGGTAGTCACCACGATGCCGGAAGTGACGCCACCCGCCATTAAGGCGGAAAAATCTGAAAACTCTCAACGGTGGCAGTCCCCGACTGTCATGAAACTTTAACAGGAGAAACTTCTGCACGACGCTCGCGCTGCCGCTCTCCGTGGCAAGAGGGCGGAGGTTAGGGGAACACGAGGTGACACCGGTGTTGGCCCTAAAGCCTTCACCTCCCGCCTACGAGCTACGGGAGACGCGCACCATTAGAGCGCTTATAGCTGATTTGTGTGATCTGAGTTTGTGAAACTACTTGTGAACTTCTTTTATTTAATTCCTGCACTATTTGAACAATGTTAATACAGGTATTTGGTCCAGCTTAAGGACATTAAATAAAAGCGCTACTGGGAGACAACCCAGATTTCCTGATTTCATTTCTTCTCTAACATGCTTAGTTCAGTTTTTCTATTTGCTTTTTGTTGTTTTAGTTTTGTGCTTGCAGGTGTCTTGTATTCTTGGGTGCGGACGCTGCGGACTGCGCTTGATCTTGAACGCCAATCGTCTGGTATGCTCAATTCTGAGCATTGGGTAACATTTCTCCTCCATAGCCTTCAGTTTCTGGGATGTAATGTCTAGATTAAGTCTGGGGGAGAGTACGCTGTCATCCACTGTGCACGGGTTGCACTGCATATTATATGTTGGTGTATTATTTATTTTCATCATTATCATTTTCATGCTTCTCACACCACTTCACCCACATGAGTGCACGCTTACCTATTTGTTTTGTTTCCGAATGAACTGTTTGGTTGGAATGTGAAATAGGATGTTAGCGTAGGAATTACTATTTGGAGTGTGATGTTGACTCGAGCAGTGTTCTAGTCACTTCGTATGCTATGGTAGAATTCGGGTAAAACTAGATTGTCTTTATGCATCTAATTTATGTTTAGTATTTTTGCGTAAATTTAGATTTATGATACTCAAGTGGTGAATGTGAATGAAATTGACGATAACCCGGTGTTGTGTGTGTACGAGCACTAGTCGTGTGTTGCTCGAGTCGGGAGGAAGGTTTACCTTTCTCGTGGGCTAAGAACTTGCCCCAAGCGACTCTCGAAGCATGGGCGAGAGCGACTCGTCGAGTTAATTGTGATGTAGGCCACCCTTTGGCTAGTTTGAGCCTTGTCATTCCATGTCCTTTTCGCCCACCTTTGCAAGCCAAATTTGTGCCTACCATTCCTTTGTTCAGCTCCTCTTCATCCACCAAAGCCCGAAGCTTATCCTACGCCCGCAACCAAATTGCTTTTTAACTGCGCTCATAAGTCTCAATTTGTTGTGATGTGTGGAATCGTTGTGATGAAAAGGGAAATAAACGCCATTTCGCTGAATTTGTACCAACCGGAGGATAAGTAAAAGAAGTAAAGTATGTTGTGAAAAGAAGAAAAAAATCTGGAAAAAGTATATTGGAAAGAAATCCTCCCGAGCTAAATAGAGAATTTGTTGGTGATTGTGAAGTAGGCCGTGTGCACACCTGGTTTTCATGATAAGTCTGGGGGTGTGTCACACGAGCGTTGTTTTCAATTTTGTGTGGTGCAGTGTTCCGTTAGCTCACTTGGGTTGCATAGCCATCATGTTTAAATTTGCACATCATACCGTAACCTAAGCCCTGCAATTATCCTAAAAGCCCTATTGATTTGACTTGTGAGTTTGCTAACGCCGTGGAGAGAGTGTGGCCGGGCGAGCGTATGGTTCACGACGTTGATGGATTTAAGCGGAGCTAATCCTAAACCCCGACCTTGTGCAACACCCGCCTTAGCGTCTTGTTACTTTCACACTGGGTATGATCGTTCGAATTCTTCATCATTCACCAACTGAGTATTGATAAATCTCTAGTTACGCTCTAATACTTATGTAAATTAGTTAGCATAGTTAGGATCTCTTTTTACTAGAATTTCTACTCGCATGCGTATGTTGCTTCGCACCGTACTCCTCTGTGTAATTTTCTATGTTAACTGCCGTTTTCACACTCCGCCGGATTCGTTTGCTCGGGACGCGCAAACAGGTAAGTCTGGGGGTGTGATGAGTCCTGATCATATACACTTTTATGGACTCATCTGGGCCATTTATTTAATCATTTCACCGCACTTTAGCCCTGTTATAGTTCATATTGATCATTCTATGCTAGGTGCACTTTCGGCCCATTTTGGTGAGACTTCGTGTCTAACGTCGTTATTAGTTTTCATATGCTGTTAAGTTCCACTTTCAGTGGTGAGACTGGTGTTGTATGCTGGAACAGGTGTCGTGCAGGTGTTCCCGGTACAATTCTGTACAGGAACACTGCGCACGATCACTGGTTCTATTGCGCACGACCACTGGTCGTGCGCCACTGATCGTGCGCTCTTAACCCCTTTTTTATGAGTTTTGTGTGGCTAATCGCACGACCACTTACGATAGTGCGCACGACCACCGGTCGTGCGCCACTGGTCGTGCGAACATGTATTTTATAATTTTCTTCCCTTGCAGGCTCCGCCCAGGCAGTGCGCACGATCGCAGAATTCCAGTGCGCACGACCACTGGTCGTGCGCCAATGACTGTGCGCAGTATTCATTTCAGCGCCTATATATATGCCTGTTTCCGCTTTTAGGTATTATCCAGCCGCCGGGAGCGGATTTCTCAGTCCGTACGCCGCCGACTACCCCTCTTGGACACCTCCACTTCATCTCCTACGCAAGGGGAAGTTCTCTCCAGTCATTCGAAGCATCTCTCCATCGTCCGGGAGCGTTCTCCACCACCCGCAAGCCCTCAAGCAGTTGTTTTCCATTTCAGTCCGGCAAGAAGAAGAGTGAATCTAAGGAAGAAGACGACGGAACTACGTGGAGAAATCGTGACAGTTTCTCTGCACCGGAAGCATCGTCCGCCCGAGTCCGGAGGTAGCCCGACAACCTACCATTCCGGACGTGAACGGCCGCTAGCCTTCTCCTATTGGTTATCTCTTCCTTCTTTCCTTTGTTGTAAGCGTTGAATCTTGTAAACCTGAATATTATGATGTTTGGTTTATTCGATATGAATGTTTCCTTTTCTTTCATCATTGCTTGCTTGTGATTCACCTCGTTTCCACCCACTCACTCACGCGCACAAGGTGTTTGATCCGCGTTAGCAAGAGCTAATGGCGCTTGTGAAGAGGTGTTTGCGACCCTCACCTTCTCGCACTTGAGCACGCTCCATCCACCTCTCGAAGCACGGCATCGTGGCCGTTGCATCCATCTCACCTGGCGAAGCGGTGTTTTCGACCCGCATCTCTTTCACTGTTGTTAAGATTAGAAAGAATCAATCAAAACCCCCCCTCCTTGTGTTTGTTAACGCTTGTGTAACAATAGTCACTGCGCGATTCGTTCACCCAACCTGCATTCCTCAAGAGACCGACATCCGAGGATTCCATTCTCCACATTTATTACTTGACAGCGACCGGTGCACTTGCCGACACGCATCAGTGACGCCATATTTAGATAAAGTTTTTTTCAAACTGGGCGTTGCAGAAGTGTGTACCCCTATCACTAACTATCGCGCGGGGCGCGCCGAAGCGAGAAAATAATTTTTTAAGAAATTTGACGATGACTCTCGCATCGTTGGTGGGGAGAGCTTATGCTTCCGCCCATCTCAATACGTAGTCGACCGCCACTAAAATGTAGCGATTTGTAAGAGAAGGAGGTAGGGGGCCTACGAAGTCTATGCCCCATAAATCAAAATTTTCGAATTCTAAGTAAAAATTTTGGGGCATCTCGTCGCAACGAGAGATGTTACCCGACTGTTGACAGCTATCGCACGCGCTCACAAAAGCGTGAGCTTCTTTAAAGAGAGCGAGCCAATAAAAGCCCGCCTCCAGCGCCTTCTGTGCGGTCCGGTTAGCTTGATAATGCCCACCGGCCGGCCCCTCGTGGCAGTGACGCAATATTTACGCACCCTCCTCGCTCAAAACGCATCTCCGCACGACTTGGTCCGCGCAGACACGAAATAGGAAAGGGTCCTCCCAAAAGTAGTTTTTCAAATCAGAAAAGAATTTCTTCTTTTGCTGTTTTGAAAAGTCTTTCGGAAGCACCCGCGCAACTAAATAGTTGGCGTAGTCCGCGAACCATGGTGTGGAAGTAGTTTTTAAATTATTTAAAGTTAAATGATGCTCCTCGGGATAGCGATCATCGATTTTCGGCTCGACGAGCGCTTCCGTTATCGGGCGTTTTAAACGAGTGAGGTGGTCGGCCGCTAAATTTTCGGCCCCCTTCTTATCCCGGATCTCTAAATAAAATTCTTTTAATAGGAGGATCCATCGAAGAAGGCGGGGCTTAGCATCTATTTTATCTAATAAATATTTTAGGGTGGAGTGGTCGGTAAATACTATAATTTTTGAAAGCGTGACGTAGGGCCTAAACTTATCGATGGCGAAGACGACGACAAGGAGTTCCTTTTCTGTGGTCGTGTAATTAGCATGTGCGGTCGTGAGCGTGCGGGATGCGTAATAGATAGGATGAAAATATTTATTTACGCGTTGGCCTAATACGGCCCCTACCGCTATATCGCTCGCGTCGCACATAATCTCAAACGGAAGGGTCCAATCGGGCGCCACCAGAATGGGAGAATGGATAAGTTTTTCTTTTATATTTTTAAATGCCTCTATGCACGCGTCATCAAAAATAAATGGAGATTCCTTCTCCAGGAGGTGGGTTAGAAGTTTTGTTATTTTGGAAAAGTTTTGAATAAACCGCCTGTAAAAACCCGCGTGGCCAAGAAAACTTCGTATTGATTTTATATTTAAGGGTGCGGGGAGTTTTTCGATGATTTCGACCTTGGCCTTGTCGACCTCCATCCCTCGAGCGGAAATTTTGTGGCCGAGGACTAAGCCCTCTCGAACCATAAAATTACAATTTTCCCAGTTTAAAACTAGGTTCGTGTCTTCGCATCGTTGGAGGGCTCGATCTAAATTTTTTAAACAGTTTTGGAAGGAGCTTCCAAAGACCGAGAAGTCATCCATAAAGACTTCCATAATATCCTCTACGAGCTCTCCAAAGATCGCCATCATATATCGTTGGAATGTAGCGGGCACATTGTAGAGGCCGAACGGCATCCTTCGGTATGCGAAAGTACTGAAGGGGAACGTAAAGGTAGTTTTCTCCTGGTCTTCAGGGGAGATAGGAATTTGTAAAAACCCCGAAAGACAATCGAGAAAACAATAATATGGATGACCCGAAAGTCGCTCCAGAATTTGGTCGATAAACGGTAACGGAAAGTGGTCTTTTCGGGTGGCATCATTTAATTTTTGGTAATCGATGCACACCCGCCAACCCGTAACAGTACGAGTTGGAATTAATTCGTTGTTTTGATTTGCCACTACCGTTAGACCGCCCTTTTTTGGCACGACATGAATGGCACTAACCCACGTGATGTCGGATATTGGGTAGATAATCCCCGCATCCAAGAGTTTTATTACTTCGGCCTTAACGACATCCCGCATATTCGGGTTAAGTCGTCGCTGAGGCTGGATGGTTTTGCGGGAATTATCTTCTAAAAAAATTTTATGCGTGCAAAAAGAGGGATTTATCCCCCTAATATCTGAAATTTGTCATGCAGTTGCATGGCGATGCGTGGACAAAACTTTAACTAATTCGGAGGTTTCCGAATTGGTTAAAGAAGATGAAATAATAACCGGGAGTTTTAAGTCCGCGGCGAGAAAAGCGTATTTTAAAAGGTCGGGGAGTGGCTTAAGCTCCAAGACCGGGGGTTCTTCGTAAGAAGTTGTAATTTTTAAACTTTTAGAATTAAAAGACTCGAAAGGCGAATCTGGCGGTAATTCGTCCAAAGGGGCGAGGTTTGCCAGATCCGGATCGTCTAATGTTAAAGCGAGTAATTCTGCAAGCGAAGAACACTCACCCTCGAACGCGGATTCTAAGTGAAAGCAGGAATCGTCGTTCGATAAAGAGTTTCGCATCGAAGGATTAATATGAATGGTAACTTCGTCGTCCCCTACCCGAAGGAGGAGGCGACCGTTACTCACATCAATTAATGCTCGGGAGGTCGCGAGGAAAGGGCGACCGAGGATAATTGGTACCTCGGTGTCCTCCTCGATGTCGAGGATGACGAAGTCTACCGGGAAGATAAACTAGTCAACCTTGACCAGAACATCCTCCACTACCCCGATAGGATATTTTATCGAGCAATCCGCGAGTTGGATGCTCATTTTCGTTGGGATGGGAACACCCAAATCTAATTTTTTAAAGAGGGAGAAGGGCATTAAATTAATGCTCGCTCCTAGGTCTGCTAGGGCGTATTTTATTAATAGATTGCCAAAAAGGCACGGGATGGAAAACCTTCCCGGGTCAATTAGTTTTGGCGGCAATTTATTAAGTAGGACCGCCGAGCATTCCGCATTTAATGAAACACGCGAAATACCCTCGAGCTTCTTTTTATTAGAATGGAGCTCCTTAAGGTATTTCGCATATTTCGGCATCTGAGAGAGTGCCTCGCAGAAGGGGACGTTAATTTGAATTTGTTTTAATATTCATAAAATTTTTTGATAATGTTCATCCTCCTTCTCTTTATTAATTTTTGCGGGGTAAGGAATTTGCGAGCTCGAAATGCCCGGCGCTAATGTTTTTTCCTTATCTACTAAAATTGAAGATGAGGGTGGACGGGTCGGAGGCGAAACAGTTACCTGACGCTCAACCCGCAATGGGGAGTCGACCTCCCTGCCGCTGCGAAGGGTAATGGCGTGGGCATTTTCACGCGGGTTCTGCTCCGAGTTTCCTAGCAATGCTCCAAGTGGCCGCTCGGAGATCATTTTAGCGAGCTGTCCAACCTGCATTTCTAAATTTTTTAGCGATCCGGATATTTGCCTCGTTGGACGGTACGTATTTTGTAAAAATCTCCTCGAGCGGAGTAGGTTTTGGACGGGGAGGCGGAAGGCCTTGTTGAAATCCTTGGGGATATCCTTGCGGAAATCCTTGCGGGATTGCAGGTGGAGGGCATTGCGCGTTGTTAGGATTACTCCAGGAGAAGTTCGGGTGGCTCCTCCAACCCGGATTATAGTTATTACTATAAGGGTTGTTATTAGGATTGAAGGGCGCACGCACTTGATTGCCAACGTACTCCACCGATTCCTCGATATTATTATTATTTAGATTATTATTATTATTATTATTATTATGAGTATTAAAATTATTATTAGCATTATTAAAATTATTATTATTATTATTAGGATTATTAGCCCAAGTGGGAGTGGAGGAGGAAGCAGTCATCTCCGCCACTTGCTTACTTAGCCGCTCTACCTGCAAGGCTAAGTGAGAAGTGGCATCCACTTCGAAAATCCCAGCCGATTTAGGAGGACGCGACCTTGGCACGTTCCACTGGTATGCGTTCATGGCCATTTCTTCGAACAGAGTTTGAGCGGCCTCTGGGGTTTTGTTGTTTAACGTTTCCCCCGGCGGCTGCGTCGATCATCTGTCGAGTTGAGAAATTTAAGCCGTTATAGAACGTTTGTACCTGTAGCCAAGGTGGTAGCGCGTGATGAGGACACTTACGCAGACATTCTTTAAAACTCTCCCAAGTCTCGTAAAGAGACTCGGAATCGAATTGTATAAAGGATGCGATGTCGGTGCGTAATTTGGCGGTTTTTGACGGAGGAAAATATTTAGTTAGAAATTTTTCCGTCAATTCAGCCCACGTGGTTATGGCCCCTCTCGGAAGAGAAGTTAACCACGCCTTAGCTTTTGTCCGCAAGGAAAATGGAAATAAGCGTAAGCGAATGGCGTCATCGCTGACGCCATTAATTTTAAACGTATCGCAAATTTCTAAAAAATTATACAGGTGAAGGTTTGGGTCCTCATCTGGCAAGCCGTCGAATTGCACCGACTGTTGTACCATTGGAATGGTGCTGGATTTTATTTCAAAGTTATTATTTGCTATCGCAAAGCGAGTGATGCTTGATTTAGTATCCTCCAAATTCGGTCTGACATAGTAGGCCATGGTCCGCTGTGGAGCCGCATTTGGATTGGGGTCGGCCATATTATCCGTTATAGTTTCGCCGGCTAACTCTTCGAAATTTAAGGGTTGATTTTGGTCACGAGATCGAATGCGCTCGTGAAGAGTGCGCTCGATTTCGGGATCAAAAGCAAATCTGGATTATCCGAAGAGCTTCCCCGGGTCATAAACTGTTCTTTAATTAATTTTTTTTGGAAGATAGAGTTTTTTTTTCTTTTTACAGATTTTTTTTTGATGTTTTTGTTTTCGAAATATTTTTACAAGGAAGAGAAAGAAAGAAAGAAAGAGGGGGGAAATATATTTTTAGATTTTCTTTTCGTAAGTAGAAAATATAGCTATATATATTTTGTTGGGTAATTTTTAAGGTTTTGTTTTGTTTGATTTTATATGAACATATATATGTATGTTTGTAAATATATATGTAAAAGGTTTATAATTGCAAAAGGTTTTAAATTTTGCAAATATGTGTTTATAAGAGGGAAAGTAAAAAAAAGAAAAGAGATATATCAATATTTTTTTTTTGAAGATTTTGGATTTTTCTTTTTCTTAAATAGATATTTTTTTTCTTAAATTTTTTGTTTTGTAGGATAAGAGAAATATATATTAGAAAAAGAGTTGAAATATAAGATAAAATTAATAGCGTTTCCTATTTCAAAATAACGACACAAGTCCCCGGCAACGGCGCCCAAAACTTGATTTGTGAATTTAGATCTTTGCAAAACCTTGCGATGTGATTAGAATTAGGCGAGCGTTTTTCAAGGAGTTTCGCGAGTACTCCTACTTCGAGAAACTAACCATTATTCTACTTCGAGGAATAGAAGTAACGGACTTTTCTTCTTTCGGAATATCGACGAGTACGCCCCAGCTACGGCGCCGAATTCTCTAAATATATATGTAAATAGAAAAGGAGAGAGTTTTGCAAGTTTTTGTAATTATATATCCAAACTAAACTTTCGATGAAGGCAAGCGCACCTTATCGCGTATAGTATAAGATATTTTATAGAAAATAACAAGGTCGTATTTTCTGGATCGTATCGATTATTTCTACTTCTTAGGAACACGCTATTATTTTATCGGAAAAAGGTTTTGATTTGGTTTTTACAATTTTATAGAAAAGTTAGTGATGAAAATTAGGGTTGGCGTGCGTTTAGCGATAATTATAATAAAAGCAAGAAAGCACAAAAATGCTAATTTAGAAAGATAGTTTTGCTTAGGTTTTATGTTTTTTGTTTTGATTTTTTAAAACGATAACGATAACTATTTAACGATTGAGCGGTTATGAGCGGTTAGCAGAAACAAGCAAAAATGATTATAAGAAAGAAAGAAATACAAGTGCTCACTAAATTGAAAACATACGCACTCTACGGAATTGAAATGACGGAATTAAAGGACAGAAATTAAAGGAATGCAGTTTCTACCCAAACGGGTAGACGGGAAATAAATGCGTGAGCGAGTTCTATCCAAACGGATAGACAGGAAATAAATGCGTGAGCGAGTTCTATCCAAACAAATAGACGGGAAATAAATGCGTGACGGTAATAAAAGCTATGTTATTGAATTGAAAGCTAAATTAAACTAAACTAAAAACAACCTCTTTTCATTTTTTAAAGATTTTTCACACGCACACACGCTAATAAAAACAATAATTATATATGTATATATGTAATAAACTAACTTAAAAGAAAAGGCTAAAATGTAAAATAAGAAAAGAGAAAAATTAATCTACCCTCATAGACTCACACACACTAATATGAAATCAACTAAAATTAAAAGAAAGATACAAATAAGTAAACTACTCTCATACACACACACACCCAAATTAAAAAGGAAATCTAATCAAAAACAAAACAAAAATTAACTCATACACTCACACACACAACATAAATGAAACTAAGTTAAAAGAAAATAAAATCTATTCTCATACACTCTCACACTCTACATAAAAAATAAAACTAATTAAAAATAACAATTAAAACTAACACTTATACACTCACACACACTAACAAAAGAAGAAACTTAACTAAATAAAAACAAAAGCAATTAAACTAAAGGAAGAACAATAAGAACTTTCATATATATATATATATGTGTGTGTGTGTGTGTGTGTGTGTGTGTGTGTGTGTGTGTGAAGAGGTTACAACTTTTACAAAAAAGCTTAAATTGGAGGAGAAAGAGCCCAAACAAGGGCTTAGAAAACACATAAACAAGCTCACAAACATTTTAAAAAAAGCACTCACAAACACTCAAATACTCACAAAACCAACACTTATTTAGGTTCTAAAACAATGAACCTTTTAAAATAACAAAAGCATCCCTTATTTATAGACAAAAACAAGGGCTGCACATAACAAAAAAAAATTTGGAAGGATTCTAGAAGGCTAGCTGGCTGCAGCAATTGAGAGTAGCAAATTTTGAATTGAGTGTTATGGGGTGCGGTTAGCAGGGCTGGAAGGCTAGCTGGCGGGCTGAGCTGGAGGTTGGCGCGAGCAGCAGGGGCGGGCACGGGCGCGGGCAGCGGGCAGCAGGGCACGGGCTCGGGCAGCGGGCAGCAGGGCACGGGCGCGGGCAGCGGGCAGCGGGATTAATTCCAACAAAATGGCGCTGGCCTAGATTCGAACCCAGGCGGCTGCGTGGTTAGCCAAGTCCAGAACCAATGAGCCATGTTGCTCCATCTACAAAGTACAGGGGTATATTAAACATATTATGTTAGCATCATAATTTATAAAAGACAAAAAAAGGCTGGAATCGCGCAGACAGAATTAAATCCCAATAAATATACAGCGCTAGGTTTCGAACCCGGTACAGCAGCGCGGCAAGCCAAGACCAGAACCAATGAGCCAAGCGGCTCCTTCAACATACAAAGAGCAATAAATATATTTATTATGGTTAGCACAGATATTTTTATTTTTATTTTAAATATAATTTTCTTTTAATTTACATTGTTATTTATATGTTTATATTTAATATATATATATTACTATTATTATTTACATTTTATATACTATATATATATTTATACATATACATATATTATACATATATGTATTTTATTATATTTATAATATATTTATAATTCATTATTATTATTATGTTATTAATATACAATACTACTATATTATTATATATATTTTTTTCATCCTATTTATCTATCATGCATATTATTTTTATATTATTTATATTATTATTACTATTTTTCATTTATATTTACATATAAATATATGATTATTTATTATACTTATTATTTACATATATATTTCTACTTATATATTATTTTTATTTATTATACTTACATATATACTATTTTTACTTATATATTTATATATTATTTTTATTTATTAGTTATGGTTTTATTTATTTAGTTATTTATATATATGTACATAGAAATAAGTAATTTCAAAAATTTATAGTTAGATATGTTTACAAAGAATATTTTTACATATTTTTCTATATTGTTTCATGCTTAAATAGCTCCTTTTTCGTATTGATATATATTTATAGACATTAGATAAAACAAGTCATTTTATTTAATATTATACATGAAATATGTATAATATTACCTAAAACTATTCTCAAAACTATACTAAAATACGTGTTTTCTACTATTCATCATCCGAGTTCTTTTGCTGTGTATTTTTTGGACTTGTATCTATTAATTTAAAATCGATTAATTTTATTATGCTAATAAAATTGTACAAAGTGTCTGTTATATATCTTATGACCATGTATACTCCAAAAATAGAGTTTTCTTGTAGTGACATGCTTAGTCGGCGTCCAAAAATAGAGTTATTTGTCACCATTGTAGATAGAGTGGTCACACTAGGAGGAACCAGACCGCAATATGCGTGAAGTTTTGGAGACGTCTATGATGCGAGTGTGGTAACGCTAGATCTGGGAGTGGAGAGTGATGACAATTATACCATCACTGAGAGTCACAACACTGACAACAGTTGGATTTTAGATTCTGGTGCATTGCATAACATATGCCTAAATGCGTCAAAATTCAATTCTCTGGAGGTGATGATCGGACCAATCAATTTGGTTGATGGCTTGGGTTGTAAGGTTCACTGGCCCTTGGATATTGGACATACATATGCATGATAGGATGAAGAATAGGTCTGAGATGTTACATCTAGTGCCGAAGCTGCCTAATAATCTAATATTGTTGGGTAGATTGGATTAAGGTGGCTGCATAAAATTGTGCAGAGTACATATTATTTTATGACCATGTGATATGAAAATAACTTGTTTGGAATTGTGATTTTTAAAAGCAAAGCAAGCGGTTTATGATGATATTCTCCAAACCTATATCCGATGAAGGCAAGTGTACCTTATCGTCTATAGTATAGGATATTTTATAAATACCAAGGTCGTACTCCTCGGGGAGCATTGATTACTTCTACTTCAAGGAGGTCACTATTATCTAATCTATTAAATTTTGGAAGAGTTTTTCTTAACTAAAGAGACAATTTGCAAATAAAAGAAAAGCTTAGACAATGATTAACGAGATTACTGTTCAATCTAAAATCACTTAGGAGTGAGAATAATCAAGAGGAGATACACATAAATCTAATTCCTTTTAAATAAACTACTTGACCGTGGAGGTTCCCGGAGCTTGAACATGCCTCTCTCGAGAGAAATGTCCAACTAAGTTTAGGAAAAACCGACCGAACTTTGGTTCTATAATCGATTGCCTAAAAGTTGCTTTACGATGTGAGCCCCGTTATTGGATTTGACTCCAATACGGGAGATTTACGTCATCATATCTTGAGGGGTTCATGCAACTCTCTTTGCCCATGAATGATCGATTCATACCTTGAGCCTCTAGGCTAGCTAAGTATGAAAACCTAAATGAAAACCATATATCAAAAATATGGTCTCACTAATTAAAAATCAAGGGTAAATCAAGTGTTTCTTAAATTTAAAAAGAGAGCTAACAATTCATAACTTGATTATCTCATCCTCGGATCATTTAGATCGAGCACTAATGAGAATTAATTAATCATGGTGGAGGGTGAAAAGAGAGAAAAATAAGATTGCATGAAGAAAAATTAACTAAAGTAGAGAGAAAATGACAGAAGGCAAAACTAAATTTTATTTAAAACCAAAGTGCTTACAAGCTTAAGTAAAAATTACAACACTAGGAAAAGAAGGAAGATTATAAGCCTAAGGAACTATTGCATAAAAGAAATCTAAAGAGCATTACTTGAAAAGGAAAGATAGAGAGAGAGAGAGAGCATAAGGAAAATACATGAAAATAGACACTAAGAGCTCTAGCAGCACCTCCCTCTCTCCAAAATTCTGAACCCTGGACTCAAGGAGACCTCTGAAATTTGTAGGAAAAATTTCCAAGTTACACGCCCTTGGTCACGCTCGTGACCAATGGCGTGTAATTACTGTTCTGCTCAGTTGGGACAGCGGCATAGGGCTTGCGTGGCGGCGCGGTGAAAATTGGACATTACACGCCTGTGACTTGAAGGTCACGACCGTGTATATGGGCGGCTTCATTAAATGCATCGTGGGCTTGGTTTGCGGCGCGGCGGAAGTCAGAGATCACGCGGGAGAGTCACGGACATGACTTGCATGGACACGGGCGTGACTTGAGTCAACTTGCACGACATCTCCACGTGGACACGGCAGCGGCTGTGCGTCATCTTTAATATTACACGGCCTTGGCCATGCCCGTGACCAAGGGCGTGTAATTGAACACAGGCGTGACCTGGGGGAAATGGTCTCAGATCGCGCGACATCAACTCTGGACGTGCATTAAGATTACACGCCCTTGATCACGGACATGACCGAGGGTGTGTAAAGCAAAATTGACCAAATTGTCCCAGAAAATTTGCAAAATTACAAATATGCTAAATTAGATTCAATTTGTAGAAAAGAACTATTTATAAGCTATGATTAACATGATAAAAGAGAAATTCATATTAAATAAATACTAAAATCTATAATAAAAATTCATATAAACCTTATCACCATGTATTTAACTCTGCCCGGGGATTACGCTTCCGCGATCGAAAATCCCAACATGTATGCATCCATAACTTTGACTTTGTTGGAGAATGAAGTTTCTTTCACAAAAACCAACTGATGAAGCACATTATTTATCACAACTCCCACTACAAAACTTGATTAGGGATGATTGGGATCCTATTATATAAGAGAAATACTTGCGTACGTTCTCTCACCTAGTCTTAGGTGGGGGATAAATACAACCGTATGATCTCAGATTCGACGGTAGGATAAATACTGACATTAATTTTTATTTATAAATACATGCGTATTTAGAGCAATCAACGGCTTAGATGCGTTACTCTCACCATGATCTTAGGTGAGAGTAACTCACTTAAAAAAATTTCATTATATAAGGCATTGCACATACAATTATATTGCTTCAGTTATGTTTATGACTCCATTTAGCATGGCGGTAGCGGTCTTGAATATGGGGGTGACGAACCACCGTCCGTGAATGCCCCGACCTCACCTAAGGAACTTCATTAACTTTTAAATTCAAAACTACTTTTATTTTCTTGGTAGCAGTCATAGTCGTTGTCATGCCAAACATGCATACTATGGCGGTGGTGTTTTTGTCCTAACTCATTAAAGCAAAAATGCTCCACCAAATGGAGCCTACATCTATGCCAATGCCCACATCTACGCATTTCACTTCCACAACTTCCTCGAGCGCTACCGACAACCGCACATTTCCACATACAATATTAACA
The DNA here is from genome assembly GCA_033032865.1 of Dactylorhiza incarnata. Lineage (NCBI taxonomy): Eukaryota > Viridiplantae > Streptophyta > Magnoliopsida > Asparagales > Orchidaceae > Dactylorhiza > Dactylorhiza incarnata. The sequence goes on along the minus strand of JAWHQI010000124.1, from coordinate 565,058 downwards.
TCACAAGATTTTATGTTGTTTTGCTACATATATAATCGGGAAGTGACTTGGAATCCTATTCGCATACCAAAGTATTTTGGAGTATTGAGACTTCTATTGTGATTGATCAAAATATAGTAGATCATTCATAAATGGGACGAGTGTCAAGTTCTTTTATTTTTTGAATTTTCTACCTAAAATTATTGCCACCAACTTTTTTACTGTGTAGGTACTTCATTAAATCTTCAAAGAAAGATTACTTGTCATACCTGCTCATAAGAACATTAACCAGATCGGGCCAATTAATTTGAAAGGAAAATATGAGTGACAACACACGGGCCCCGTTCGACCAATTATAGTATCCCAACCGCGTTAGTGCCTAGACGTGACAACACTCCCTCCACATGCATCCCCTAGAGCACTCGATTGCAGTCTCCTGGTATGACTGCCCTCGGGGGACGACAATGAAGGTGGGAGAGCGTGTGGCGGATCATGAGAAGAGTGGACCATGAATGGGTTGTCGGCTCACGGTTGGAGAGGGGGGCAAAGGGGGTTGCTAGTCGGTTGTGGGCCGGGGAGGATTTTTTATGGGAGATTTTTTATTTTATTTCGAATCAATGGTTGTGATTCATTTTATAAACATGATCGTTACATCGTTGAGGGATACATTTTTATACATATGAGCTAAAGTGCATGGAGGGCTCCCGTGCATTCGGTGACATTTGTCGGGGGTGGCGACATTCGTCGGGGGCGGCGACATTCAGCGCAGGGGGGCAACATTCTATGGGGGTGATGACATTATACCGGGGCGGGGACATTCAGAGGGGGGGTCGGCTACATTCAACTGTGGTGGCAACATTCTGCTTGGGCGGCAAAATTTATCAGGTGCGGCTACATTCGTTATGGGCTATCACCATTCCAACAATTTCCACAGATTAAAAATATTACTAATACATTACCAATATTGTTTTCCATCACTTACATGTATGTATAAATTGAAGCAACAATTCAGATGTAAAAAATTGAATCAAAGAATAAATAATTGAGCCGTATAAGTTGAAAGCAAATCAAAACCTCAATTAGTTCCACAAAGTAGCTCGAAGAAATTGGAAACAGTTAAAAGTCTAACAAATGGAAACCAAGAAACTCATTTGTATAACATTTTTACCTTAACAACATGCGAAAGAATCTTTATAACCTCCTCATTCTTCGCCCTAGGCCTCATTATCCTCCATCCGCCGCAGAAAGTTCCCCGTTATGCTACTGCTTGAGTAGTTGAGCTCATGTTGTATAAGACTTCGCCTCCAGGAAGATGAACATGGTCAAGGGAAGTTTATGCCCAGAACAACCTCTTTGTGGTTGTGCCATCACTCGGGCTAGCATCTACTACAAGAGACCTATTCTACCGGCTATTTCCAATTAACAAAAGCGAACCATTAATTTGTGAATATTAATTAGCATGAAGTCCAAATTCACATAAGCAGATTTAAGTCGACAAACGATAATAAATTGCAAGTGTTCCTTATATACAAATAATACAACTCCTGATATAGTCCTCAATAGTACATCAATATAAATAAGTAACACTCAAAAATCTCACATCGTCCGTTGGAGAAGACATCGGTGCATGCTGCGTTGTTGTGTCAGGCCATATCCCTCTGGTCCGGCTGTCCTCCTAGATGGAGTGCTTCTCCTGCTACAGTGCATGCTCCTCAAATGATATGGTACGATGACCGTTAGTCAAAAAGACTAATATTTTTCTCATCCTCTCCCCCGACGACCCCTAGGTACCGAGCGGAAGGAAGGAAAATGGAGGCTACATGTGAGTAAATATATCAAGCAGGTGACATGGACAAGTTCTTATATTTTAGCAGGTATTGTATAAGTAATCAGGTTATATAAAGGCAATGTTTAAGTACTTGCAGTAATCATAAAGACAAATATAATAAACATTTATAAAGAGCAGTGTAAGTAAAGAGCAGAATGTAAAAGACTGAATATAACTTAACTTATCAAAATGCTAGTACAAGTTTATATGTTAAGAATCTTGTGTAAAAGTACAAAAGTAACTCATCATATAAAAGTGTTCATACAAATTTATATGATGAGGATTTGTTTATGCAGTGCAATGCAATGTATGTATGAATGAATGCTAACACACCCATGACTTACTCACACACTCAACACTCCAACTCTATGTCGACATAGAACATTGTTCCCACTTTTTGAGGGTAGCTAATCTCTCAGGCACCTCCCGTCATGGACAGACGGTGGCAGTGGAACGAGCTTCTCCACTGCTAGGTGGGTATCAATGCTACCATACCTAGGCCTTATGTACGGCTCGACGCTAAAACTAGTAGAGAATTCACATACTCTTTGCTCGGCTAAACCAACTGTGTCTTAATAGCTAATGGAAGGGTCAATGGGAAAACATCACCAAGACACCAGCTAAGATGTGCCAGAAGACCACAACCCAAATATCCCTCAGCGTCCATTAGTGTGATGATCGGTCAAGCTTGTAGACTCACCACAAGCAATCCTATCACCCGGGATCTATGTAACAATGTAATACAACACTTACCAGTGTACTCATGTTTAATTTCCATGCTAACTTGCACTCCAGGACTACCAACAAGTCTTTAATATAATAAGTTTAGGATATAATCATATCCTTCACACTAAATCAACAACCACTACCACTATTGCTGAGTTGTCATTACCCTAAAACCCTAGGGTCTAACTCTAACATAGTTGTTTGATGAGTTCAATTTATATATATATATGTGGACTCATTTGGGCTGTTATTCTAGTGTTTGCACAACATTTTAGGCACGTTTCCATTCATATGTGTTATTCCATGCTAGGTGCACTTTTAAGCCCATTTCGGTGTGCAATTGCATTCCTTGGTGTTGTGGGTAAGCGCATCGTGCTCCCCTTCCTTTCTTTTATGTATTTTGTGATGGACGTGTATTCCCAGCTGATATACCATGTTTGCAGGTGACCCGATCGCCCCGTTTTCCCCATAAGTAATTTTTGTGCATATCGCACGGTCGTGCGTTTCCTTAACGCACGGACTGTGCGGTCGTTCGTTTGTGTATGGGAAGAAAATGGATCGTCGGAGTTTACTCGTGCATTTTAACGCACGGGCGGATTCGCCTGTGAGTGAACAAAACGCACGGTCGACCTGTGTCTTCTTGATTTCAATGCGTCGGAGTTTACCCGTGCGTTTGAACGCACGGGCGGCATTGGTCGTGCGTGAACAAATCGCACGGGCGGCGCAGCGTCTTCTCCGAGCCATATTTTATCCGTTAATATTGCACGGTCTGCGCACGATCGTGCGTTCGACCGTGCGTGACCAATTTTCAGCCTGTTTCCTATAAAAGCTGCAGTTTCGAGGCAGTCAGGAGGACGACCAGGGGACGAGCAGGAGCGATTCAGAGGGTGGGAAAACTCTTTCTTCCCGCTGCTCTTGAGGGTTGAAGGCTTCTCCTTCATCTCCTCCATCATCAAGACCATTTCCGGTGACTTTCCACCTCCACCCTTCCATCCGGGAGCATTAGGAAGCTTCATCCACCATTTGCTCAAGCATACCTCACCCAGGAGACCAAGGAAGTGCTGAAGATCGTAGGAGCGGTGACAGCCTCCTTCGAGCCAAGATCACCATCTGAGGGCCGAGTCCGGAGAGAGCCCGACAACCTCTCATTCCGGCCGTGAACCCAAGACGTGATTTCTTCGTTGTGGTCCTCTCTAAACTTTGATGCTTGAACTTGTTTGTAGTTGTTTTATGAATGCTTGTTAAGTAGATCTTATGGATTACTACTTGTTTTCATATGCAATGTTATTCTGGTGGCATGAATAGCCCCTTTGTTCCTAGCTATTTTCTGTATTACGTTGTGATTGAAGCCGCTAGCAATTGCTAGCGATGATGTTTTGAGAAGAGGTGTGTGCGACCCTCAACCGTCATAGTGCAATTTCGTCCACACGCCTTCCAAAGCACGACATCGCGGCCGTTGCACCCATCTCGCCGTGCGAAGCGGAGTTTTGACCCGCATCTTTCTTCAAGTTGCAATAGCGTAGGAAAACAAATCAAAACCCCCCGTTGTTACTATTTAACCCTTTGAACTAATTTCCTGTTTAGAGCAAGTCGTACTACCCAACTTGCGGTCCTTTGAGAACGATATTCGGGGAGTTCCTCCCTATTTTATCACTTGACAACGACCGGTGCACTGGCGTCGTATTGCATTTCGTGCCTGCTAATTAGCAGTGCCGAAATTGCGCATCAAGTTTTTGGCGCCGTTGCCGGGGACTGCAAGCGTGTGTGATTTGTTTTTATTTGGAAATTCGTTTTAAGGTATTGTGTTTTTCTTCAGCATGTTATTTTCTTCTTCTATATCATGTGGGCACATTTGAACATCCGATGTCGTTTGTGTGGGGACACATCCCACGCTAGTGATAGGTGTCCCAAAGAGTATGGTGTTGTTCAGAAACCGTACGGAGCCCATAAGTCTTTTGGCTACTCTACTGCACCTTCGTTATCGCACCTTTACACGGTTGTCGCACCTTTTGTGCCGGCAAAGCCGGCAAAGTAGTGCCTATTTTGCAAAAGTAGAGAGCACGCCTTGAAGGACTGTGCCGCTTATCTTCGCGAATTGGCGGATGACGATGAGCCGGATATCCGGATCGTCCCATGTTCAAATTCTGCGAGCACAGCTTCTTCCTCTGATTACGTGTCACTTCCACCTTCACCTTTTGAAGGCTTTTGAATAGACACGTACGTCAGTGTCCCTCATGACTCCATTTCTGATGCGACCTCCCATACTTCTTCGGTTCAAGTACCACTTTGCGTGGATTTGTGCCCTTGCGTGGAGAGTGAGCCCGAACTCTTACGAAGCACGTCCTCTCCCGCCACGCACGAAATTACATCTGTTGTTGATATCTTTATTGAGGTCACTTTGCAGGATGTTGCAAACCTGCGCAATGTTGTGCCCACTCTCATGGAGGAGGACAGCCTTGATTGTGCTGAAGCAACCGCTTCGGTCCAGTGCGAGGAAGTCCAAGTTATAGAGGAGGCTATTGCGTGCGCTGTGGATTCTAGTGAAATCCTCGATGATATCATTAGTTTGTCATTGCCGCACCCCATGGGGGATGAAGCCGGGATTATCCCCTCAGATGAGATTTCTTTTAGTTTTTCTTCCAATTTATTTCCTGACCCCCTTTCTTTATGTACAAGGATGCAAGATGCCCCTCCTCCAGTTGATCAGACCTTATGCATGGAGGAGCTGAAAGCCTGGCGGGATGAGGAAGGTACAGTGAAGGAACATCTTGTTTCCTCATCATCGTTGGTGCTTCCCCTTGAGGATTGGTTACAAGGGGGCAAGCGGTTTTTCTTTGAAGACATAATACTGGAGGAGAAGAAGAGAGCGAAAAAGGAGGAGATTTGGGGTTGGAGGCTGAGCATCTTACTTGTTTTCCACCCCTACTACAGAGTCTTCGGACCTTTTTCTTCTATCTGCAGTTACTATTTTAAATCAACGTATAGTTGATTTCTCTATATGGTTGTGTAATAATAATTAGGATTTATCAACTTTTGCTTATTTCTAGACTTAATAAACTGCTTTAATACAGGTATTTGGTCCACCTTTAAGGACGTTAAACAAAAGGGCTTCTTGGGAGACAACCCATGGGGAACCGCCTGGTTCCGTCTATCTTTTTAATCCTTTTTGCGTATTGTTATTTCAGTTTGCTAACATTGTTGGATCGGTCGGCGCCCTTAGAGGGGGGGTGAATAAGGGTTTTCAAAAAGTTTATATTTTAATTAGAAAACTTAGAAATATTGCAAGATTAAAATCAAGACAAAAACAAGTAAAACAAAAAAAGAGACTGACTTTATTAATATTTAAATGAGTTTTACAAAACTTGATCTCTATGACGCTAGAGATCGGAGGCGAAGAATAATAAAAGCTCTTTTCGTTTTCTATCCCGACTCGCTTCCCACAAACCGGTGGCCCTAGCCTTATCCTCCCTAGATTCGAACTCAATCCGCTCTAGCCTATCCTTCCCCGGATGTGGCCTCGAGCACCCCCTAGACCTAGCCTAGATCTAGTCGCCAACACGGGGCGAATTTCAGCCCTAAGTCTACCCCAAGACCTAGTCGCCAACACAAGGCGATTACACTACCGTTTACAAAGGAAAAAAGGAATAAAATAAATTAACAACTCCCTTAGGATGATCTTCTGAATGAGGAGGCGAAGATCCGCTGGAGAATCAGCGCTTGTCGAAGCGGACTTCGTTTGGATTCAGCGTGATGGAATCCTCCTTCAGAAATCGGCAGAGCTTCACTAGAACTTCAGAATTCGGCCAAGGAAAGTCTCTGCAACTCGAGCAATCTCTCTCTCTGAGGTGTATGCAATAGGTGTATCAAATCACGAGGAGAGGGGGTCCTTTTATAGCCCAAGTGCTACCGTCGGCGCTAGCGCTACCGCCGGCGCTAGCCCGGATTAAGAAACGTTTTGCGCGGCAGAATCTCCAATCCGCGGCAACCTCTTGCTCTATTACTTCGGTGCACTCCGCTACCGCCGGCGCTATCTGCTATCGCCGGGCGCTAGCACCTTCTAAACATGCCGCCGGAATTGCGTTAATCAACTCTATCGCCGGGCGCAATCGCTACCGCCCACGATAGTGGCCATGATGGAATTTTTGCCTCAAATTTGGGGGCAGTCTTCATGTATCCTCCTTGAGTCATGTGGACCTAGATAACCTGCACACTTGAACACACAAGATCAAATACACAGGATTTGTTATTCTCAAACCTAGGAGATGCGGAAGACCATGTTCCAACAAACTCCCCCTTTTGATAATAACAAATACATTAATGATAAATCAGAGCATTAATAGATAAGCATGGTGAAATCCTATTTGTGTGTGTGTGAGAGTGATGACTTAGGATAAATATAGATGATTAGCATTTTTAGAATTGCTCCCCCTAAATACGTGCTCCCCCTATGTGAATGCTCCCCTAATATGTAAGCTATCAATTTAATTAATCATGTGAGTTTTTATTTTGATAGCGGATTTTATCCATTATGTGAATTTTATTTATCATGTTAGTTAGTTCTCCCCCTTTTGTTATTAGCAAAAGTGGGTTAGGAGGCACCACATAAGCGATAATAAGATAGCAGCATGATCGAGCTTTGGAGTTTAAAAAGTAAATGATAAGGAGGTTGTAGCTTAATTTCAAGTTTAATTTATCCCTTTTATAGAAATATCAGAGTTTGAGCACAAATAATTATGTTAATAGTAACCAATATGTAACGACCCAGCTTTGGCGTTCGAGCGGGACCCAGTCCACGATCTGTCCTCAGCTGGCATCGCTACCGGGCTGCAGCCCAAGCACCCCAACCCTTCTCCGCCCACTGGCGGGTTGTTGGTGGCCACAGCCTCCCTTTGATGAGCTAAACTCGATAGTCAAGCATGCACCACGGGGACTTCCCAGGAGGTCACCCATCCCAGTACTACTCCAACCCGAGCACGCTTAACTATGGAGTTCTTTCACTTCTCATCACCAATTGAGCTGCAGCTCAATTGGTGATGAGAAGTGAAAGAACTCCATAGTTAAGCGTGCTCGGGTTGGAGTAGTACTGGGATGGGTGACCTCCTGGGAAGTCCCCGTGGTGCATGCTTGACTATCGAGTTTAGCTCATCAAAGGGAGGCTGTGGCCACCAACAACCCGCCAGTGGGCGGAGAAGGGTTGGGGTGCTTGGGCTGCAGCCCGGTAGCGATGCCAGCTGAGGACAGATCGTGGATTGGGTCCCGATCGAACGCCAAAGCTGGGTCGTTACATAAAAAGTGCACTTTTTACTTTTTATGTAACGACCCAGCTTTGGCGTTCGAGCGGGACCCAGTCCACGATCTGTCCTCAGCTGGCATCGCTACCGGGCTGCAGCCTAAGCACCCCAACCCCTCTCCAGCCCTGTTGGCGGGTTGTTGGTGACCACAGCCCCCCTTTGATGAGTGAAAGCTCCAGTTAAGCTGCAGCGCATGGACTTCCCAGGAGGTCACCCATCCCAGTACTATTCCAGCCCAAGCACGCTTAACTATGGAGTTCTTTCAACTCTCATCACCAATTGACGAGGGTGGTGGTGGAAGGCGGAGTACACCAAAGAGTGCCTGAGAGCACGAGACGTGGAGGCCATTCCCACGTTTGTGTTGATTGCATATGTATGTTCTGTTGTGGACTTTGCTAGTCGCACTCTTATATATATATATATATATATATATATATATATATATATGCTGCTGAGTTGTCTTGCAGGGATGCTTAGAACCGCCACCCCCTCGAAGGGGTGGGGTCGTTATAATTGGTCAGCTTTAGCTGACCGTTGCCTGTTTTGCCACCGTTTTTGGTGGGCTTGATGTACAGGTGCTGGACCGAGCGGAGCATAGCGGGCTATTAGCGGGCTGAAGCCCTGGTGCTGCTGCGGCCCTCGAAGGCCTTTTTGTGTTTCCTTTTTGCTGTTCATGTATGGCCGGCCTGCGCGCCGATGTTGGTAAACTGTAAGGCCGTCGTGCCTCATTTTGAGTTGTAAACATTTTATTCCAAATTAATATAAGTGGACATACCCGGGTTCGGGTTTTGGGGTTTCATATTGTCTCTTTTGCTTCCGCATAGAATGCTCTGAGTTAGGCTTCGTTGTATAGTGTTGTTCGATTTCAATTAAGTGGCGTTCCCGTTCGTTTAGTAGTATATGGCGTGGGGCCCGGCCGGACCTTCTGCTATATGTTCCTGAACGGATGGGGGTGTTACAAATTGGTATCAGCTTCTAGGGTTCCGTATCCTTCTAATGAATTCGCGGGCGAATTCTTTTAAGGGGTGGTGAGCACGTGTGTGCGTCACCGTTGAGACGTACTATAAACCCAAAAATGTCCACTTAGGAATAAAATGTAACAACAAACCAACAAAAATTGCATGATTTTGGAACCTGAATGTTCCTTTTGTTGTTAGTTGCGACTGTGCTGTCGCCTAACTGTGTGATGCACTTGTGCAGGGCACTCGAAGTGCTGCGGGACCGTCGCGTCCCCGTGACGTGTTTGAGAGTAGTGGGTCTGCTGAGGCTCCTACACCTCCGTCTGCTGAGTTGGTTTGGCAAGTCACAGAGGCCGTCCTAGCTGCGTTAAATGCCCAGCCTGGAAGGCAAGGCCAACAGCCGGTGCAGGAAGTGGCCCCAGAGCCACTAAGAGTGGAGCAAGTCCTCGTGAGGCGTGCTCCTGAGCAGCAGCTGAAGCATTTCATGGGATTCCGACCTCCTCCGTTTACCGGGGTTGAATCCCCAGCTGAGGCAGAGGACTGGTTGTCGCATATCGAGCGAATTCTGACAGCGACACTGTCGGATGAGGCACAGAAGGTGACATTTGCTACGTTCATGTTGGCGAATGAAGCCAGGCGATGGTGGGATCAGGTTGAGAAGCGCCAGTTCGCGGGAAGGCGGCTGGTTGATGTGCCGATGGAAGAGTTCTCAGGAATCTTCCTGGCAAGGTATGTGCCCCAGGCGCAGCAGATCGCAATGGAGAACCAGTTTCTGGCTCTTACGCAGGGAGATAGACTGGTTGATGACTATCTATATGAGTTCACCCGCCTCGGGCGTTATGCTGGAAGCTCTTTCGATGATGAGGCGAGGAGGGTGAACAGGTTTTACGGGGGCTTGCGTGCTGAGTTGCGGCACCTTCTGACAGGGCCGCTGACGCAGGGTTTCATGACCCTTGTTGGTTCAGCCCGAGCGCTTGAGCGGGACATGCTCAGCGAGAAGGGCAAAGCGGTTGTGGTCGAGGCAGTGCCGGAGGGCAAGTCGCCGAGTGGGACAAAGCTGCGGAAGTGGAGTCGTTGGAAGAAGGCTCGGTTGTCTGGGCCAGCTCCTTCTGCTTCGGGCGCGTCGTCTGGACGTGGCCCTCTTAATTGCTTCACATGTGGCAAGCCTGGCCATTACTCTCGGGAATGCCGCAGCGGGCTTCCAAGGCCAGAGAAGAAGCCTGGGCCATCTTATTCTGAAAAGGGGAAGGCAGCTGAGTCTACTGCCTCCCGTATGGCTCCCCCGCAGCCCAGGGTCTTCAACCTTGGACAGCAAGAGGCTATCAAAGCCAAGGACGTTGTGACAGGTACATTTAAGATTCAGTTCTTACTGTTTTATATACCTGTTTTACTATTCATGCTAATCATGTTTGGCGGCGCAGGGCTACGTGCGTCCGAGTTCTTCACCTTGGAGTGCACCGGTCCTCTTTGTCAAAAAGAAGGACGGTAGCCTGCGGCTTTGTATCGACTATCGGGAGCTGAACAAGCTGACAGAGAAGAACAAGTATCCTCTTCCGAGGATAGATGACTTGTTCGACCAGCTCGTTGGTTCGACAGTGTACTCGAAGCTGGACTTGAAGTCCGGCTATTATCAGGTGCGGATCAGGGAGTGTGATATCCCGAAGACTGCCTTTAGTACCAGGTACGGGCAGTATGAGTTCACCGTGATGCCGTTTGGGCTGTCCAATGCGCCTTCGGTGTTTATGGACTTGATGCACCGGACTTTCCGAGAGTACCTCGACCGGTTCGTAGTCGTCTTCCTTGATGACATACTAGTCTACTCTCAGTCCGAGGAGGAGCACGGTGATCACCTGCGAGTAGTCCTGGAGGTTCTGAGGAGGAACCAGCTGTATGCCAAGTTCTCGAAGTGCGAGTTCTGGCTACCTTCCGTGGCATTCTTGGGCCATGTGGTCAGCGGAGAGGGTGTGGCGGTTGATCCGGTGAAGGTTGCGGCTATCAGGGAGTGGCCTGTTCTTTCTTCAGTAGCGGAGGTCCGTAGCTTCCTCGGGCTGGCCGGCTACTACAGGCGCTTCGTGGAGAACTTCTCACGGATCGCGCTGCCTCTTACGACACTGACACGGAAGATGCAGGAGTTTATCTGGACGCCTGCGTGTGCGCAGGCTTTCGAGGAGTTGAAGCGGCGGCTTACCATGGCTCCGATCTTATGTTTGCCTTCCGGCACGGAGGGTTACGAGATCTACACCGACGCTTCAGGGAGCGGCCTTGGCTGCGTTCTGCAGCAGCATGGCCAGGTGATAGCGTATGGCTCTCGCCAACTGAAGGTGCACGAGCGGAATTATCCGGTCCACGACTTGGAGTTGGCGGCCGTGATTTTTGCCCTGAAGCTTTGGCGGCATTACGTGTATGGCCTGAAGATCGACATCTTCACGGACCATAAGAGCTTGAAGTACCTCATGTCACAGAAGGAGCTAAATATGCGGCAGCAGCGGTGGATGGAGTTCCTGGGGGACTACACATTTGAGATCCACTACACCCCTGGGAAGGGGAATGTTGTCGCAGACGCACTCAGTCGCAGGGCCCCAGCGCAGGCCAACTGGATTCAGATGCATGACGAGCACCTGATACGTGACCTGGAGGCCTTGGATATTTCTTGCTGGGAGAAGCGGGGCAGTGCCGATGCTTGTTTGAGCTGGACTGAGGTGCAGTACGACCTTGCAGATAGAGTCCGCCAGGCTTTAGAACTCGATCCGAGTTTAAAGCGCTACGCGGAGGATGCTGGGGCTGGGCCGGATGCCCAGTTTCAGATGCTTGACGGGATGCCCAGTTTCAGATGCTTGACGGGTTGCTGTGGAGGGGCGACCGGTTGTGCGTCCCCAAGGCGGGTGAGCTGCGCGATGAGTTGATGTACGAGGCGCATCGTACCAGATATTCAGTTCATCCGGGGAGCACGAAGATGTATAAGGACATGAAGATCCTTTTCTGGTGGCCGGGTATGAAGAGAGACATCGCTCACTACGTGGCCAAGTGCCACACTTGTGCCCTCGTGAAGGCGGAATGTCAGAAGCCCGGTGGGTTTTTGAAGTCTTTACCGGTTCCGGAGTGGAAATTCGACGACATTTCCATGGATTTCGTGCATGGGCTGCCGAGATCGCAGCGCGGGAACGATGCCATCTGGGTAGTTGTAGACCGGCTGACGAAAGTGGCGCACTTTATCCCCAACCGGAGGGATGACTCGGTGGAGAAGTTGGCAAAGTTGTACGTTGATACTATAGTACGATTGCACGGTGTGCCCCGTAGCATCGTCAGTGATCGTGATGGGCGCTTTACTTCGAGCGAATGGAGGCTAGTCAACCGTCTATTGGGTACGAAGCTGCAGTTTAGCACGGCCTTTCATCCTCAGACGGATGGCCAAACTGAGCGTACCAACAGGACGATGGAAGACATGCTTCGGATGTGCGTCCTGGATTTTGGCAAGGGGTGGGAAGATCACCTCTTCCTTGTTGAGTTCGCGTACAACAACAGCTTTCAGGCGAGTATTCAGATGGCGCCTTTCGAGGCCCTCTATGGCAGGAAGTGCCGCACTCCCTTGGCTTGGGCGGAAACGGGCGAGACGAAGCTCTTCAAGAGGAAAGACGTCGAAGAGGCGACTTCGACGGTACGTATGATCCGGGAGAGGCTATTGGTTGCGCAGGATAGGCAGGCGAAGTACTATAATGCGAAGCACCGCGACGTCCAGTTCGCCGTTGGCGATTGGGTCTACTTGAAGATCAGGCCGTTCAAGGGTGTGTCCAGGATTCGGCGCTTGAAAAAGCTGAGTCCGCGATACCTTGGACCGTTTGAGATCATCGAGCGCGTCGGCGAGGCGGCTTATAGGCTTGCATTATCGGCGGAACTGAGCGGGCTACACGATGTATTCCACATCTCCGTACTGCGGAAGGCAGTGCAAGAGCCTACGCAGGTGGTCGCGGTGGATCAGGTGCCCGTGGATAGTGGGCTTAAGACGGCGGTCAGGCCCGTTAGCATCGAGGATGCTGAGGTACGTCAGTTGCGGAACAGGGCGATCCGTATGGTAAAGGTCCGTTGGGACAACTGCGGTCGCGAGGAGCTCTCTTGGGAGCGCGAGCAGACCATGATGGAGGAGTTCCCCGAGCTGTTTCGGTGACGTTTACCTCTTTATCTTCCCCCCCCCCCCCCCCCCCTTGTGTAAAGACATTTTGTGGATATATATATATATGTGCATGTTGTTACAAATTTCGGGTCGAAATTTTTATAAGAGGGGAGGGTTGTAAGACCCCAAATCAGAAAATCGCATTTCTGGAAACTTGTGCTGTCGCCGGCGACAGTGACTGTCGCCCAGGCGACAGCGTCCTGTTGAGAAGGTTCTGCCGTGAGCTGTCGGACGGCGTTGACTGGTCAATGTCGGTTCATTGTTGCTGTCGCTGGGCGACAGCCGCTGTCGCCGGGCGACAGCTCCAACTTGGACTTTGTGCCCGAAATGCTGGGCATTAATTGCCCATGGACTTTGGGGGCTGGATTTGGACAGGGGAGCTCAGTGGCTGCATTGAAAGGCCGAAATCCCTCTCTTTTCATTTATCCTTTAAGGCTTTACTTGGAGAGAGAGAGAGAGGAGCTTGGAGAAGAAGGGGGAATAGGAAACCCTAGCTTGGAGCTTGGGTTTGGTGGAGCTACACTCCTCGGATCCCTTCAACGTTCGTGGCTACGCGTAGAGGAGGGCAAGGCGCTCCTTTCCATCCGTACCAAAATTCAAGCCATTGTCCAGAAGCGACGCCGTAGGGTAACGATCTTCCCTAACCCTAATCGGACACGTTCTTGTCCATCCTTTGCATTCTTGAGGCCCCTACCCAAAAGGGTGAGGTCGTGGCCTCCGACGGGTCGATTCGTGCTATCCCCGTCAAAACTTGCATTCATATAGAGTCCGTGCGTGGAATGGACGTAGGCGCGCTGTGTGAAGCCCATCCGAGACGGTTCGTCCGGATTGGTGTTGCTTTTTGATGTTGTGCGTGCCGGGGAAAGACCCCGTGTTGATATCCTGCTACGTAGGACTAGAGAGTGCTACTGCATGCGCAGCAACGCCCGGGGGTGTGCCCCGGGGAGCACCCGAAGTTAGAGGCAGAAGAGGAATCCTGTCCACTGTCGCCAGGCGATATTGGATATCGCCGGGCGACAGCTCCCAGACTTGGGTCTGGTGATTTTGTGCGTCCTGAGGCAGTGGGAGTGATACTGCATGTGCAGCAATGCCTGGGGGTGTGCCCCGGGAAGCACCCACAGCTGGAAGCCAAGATGGGAATTTATGTGCACTGTCGCTGGCGACACTGACTGTCGCCAGGCGACAGCTTCCCAGACTGAGTTCTGGTGAATTGTGAGCCCACCTGTTGAGAGGACCTGAGGCTTGTATGCCCGACCCGTAAGGGTGTCCTGGTGGATGACTTAGCGGCCTGTGGAGCCGGCTGATTGAGAATGCCTGGGCTGAGGGAACGCCATACCCGCTCTTCGGGTTGTACCACGAGAGTGTGAACACCGGGCATTGGCGAACCTGAAACCGCACCATCGCAACACCCGAACAGTAAGTCTCTGGGAGTTGTAGGGAGGCGTTGGGAGAGAGTCTTCGGACTACGCTTTGTTCACAATTTAAAGCACGGGGGCGCCCTGGTATTCGGGCCACCGACTTTAGCCTCGAAGGGCAAAACCATCCGGGGAGGGTGGTGGTGGAAGGCGGAGTACACCAAAGAGTGCCTGAGAGCACGAGACGTGGAGGTCATTCCCACGTTTGTGTTGATTGCATATGTATGTTCTGTTGTGGACTTTGCTAGTCGCACTCTTATATATATATATATATATATGCTGCTGAGTTGTCTTGCAGGGATGCTTAGAACCGCCACCCCCTCGAAGGGGTGGGGTCGTTATAATTGGTCAGCTTTAGCTGACCGTTGCCTGTTTTGCCACCGTTTTTGGTGGGCTTGATGTACAGGTGCTGGACCGAGCGGAGCATAGCGGGCTATTAGCGGGCTGAAGCCCTGGTGCTGCTGCGGCCCTCGAAGGCCTTTTTGTGTTTCCTTTTTGCTGTTCATGTATGGCCGGCCTGCGCGCCGATGTTGGTAAACTGTAAGGCCGTCGTGCCTCATTTTGAGTTGTAAACATTTTATTCCAAATTAATATAAGTGGACATACCCGGGTTCGGGTTTTGGGGTTTCATATTGTCTCTTTTGCTTCCGCATAGAATGCTCTGAGTTAGGCTTCGTTGTATAGTGTTGTTCGATTTCAATTAAGTGACGTTCCCGTTCGTTTAGTAGTATATGGCGTGGGGCCCGGCCGGACCTTCTGCTATATGTTCCTGAACGGATGGGGGTGTTACACAATATAAGGTTTACCAAGCAAGTCAAATATTTGATGAAAAAATAAAGGATTGTTAAAAAAACAAGACTTTTAAGTGAGCATGAGAGTGCAAGGTAAAGCCATTATATGAGAATGATGCGGAAGACTTGTAGAAATACAAAAACATCATATTATAAGCAAGATGATCCATAAAAAGAGATATGAGTTATATTTCAAAAAGATGTTTTTGTAATTCATTTTCAATGAAAGTTGACAATAAGAGTAACCAAGCATGAAATAATGTTATTCAAAAAGAAAGTACTACAATGTTATTTCAATTCATAATTTCAAAATATACCAAACATTATAAAAAACATGCTAGGTTATCTAGTGCATTTCATAAGTAAAAAAAATTGTATAGAATTAGCAATACTTATGAGAAAAAGTGTTATGGAAGATAATGATGTGCATATAAGTGTATTTTTGAGTAGAGTATACAAGTGTTTTAATCAAAAATACAAGTACTATGTAAAGTAAAAAGCACAATAAAACACAAATATTTGTACTTCCACACACTTTAATGCACAAAAAAATTGTACAACTACCAAGGTGCTTTGCACACACAATGCTCATTAAGACTTATCAGGGTGCAAAGTAGTGCTTGGGGGATCACATATTTTATTTTAATGTTTTGAGACTAGTGATCTGGTGTACTTTAAGAATAAGTGGTTTTTATTTTGAAAGTAATATTTGATTTGCACAAGACACTTTACTATTCTTTCCAAGGTGCTCAACCTCACAATGCTTATTAAGGCTTATCAGGAGGTTCAAGTAGTGCTTGGTGGAGTTATCTTTGTTATTTATTTTATAATTTTGGTTTGTACAAAGTTTTCCGAATACACTTGATTTGCAAATCAATAGAATTTATGAAAAAACATAACCACTTTTCTTAACTGTTTAAAACTTGCAAATAAAGCAGTGTAGGTAATATACTTGTGCAATTTTAATTCATTGTACTAATACAAAACATACACAAGCATTCTTAGATTAAACCAAAAGTAGACAATGCCACAAAGTGAGTGAATCCATATCATTATCTAACATAAACCATTTACTCATACTTAGAGGCATGCTAAGCGTGATTCTACACAACCTTTACAATATAATTGATGCACATAGTA
Organism: Dactylorhiza incarnata; assembly: GCA_033032865.1. Classification (NCBI taxonomy): domain Eukaryota; kingdom Viridiplantae; phylum Streptophyta; class Magnoliopsida; order Asparagales; family Orchidaceae; genus Dactylorhiza; species Dactylorhiza incarnata. The sequence continues at coordinate 548,761 of JAWHQI010000124.1, read as the reverse complement.
ATAGATAAATCAAAGCATGATAAAGACAATGTTCAAAGTAATTTTGAAAAAAATAAATTACAACATTATACAAATTCGAAATAATAGACTAAATCATGCTTGATTATCACTAAAAAGATTTATACAATTTTTGCTTAGTTTTTATAGTTTTATATTGTTGTTTTTTATTTTTGAAAAAAATAAACTTTAAACAAAACATATTTTTGGTAATTTAAATTTTCTATTTTTGTATTTGATTTTTCAAAAATAAAAGAAAAACAGAGGTGCAAAGGTAAATTGTACAGATAGATTGAAATATTTTTAGTATTTTTTAGAAAATTTAAAATCACAGAAATTCGAAACTCGACGCTAGCGTCGGCGCTAGCGCTAGCGCGGGAAACAGTAAGTGATTTTTTAGGGTTTTGAAAATTTTGATGCTTGATCTTGATTAGGTGTCCCATTAGTAGTTCCAAGCTGAATTTTCAGAATTTTTGGAAATGTTTTTGATGGTTAAAAATGAAGAAAATTGCAATTTTGAATTTGTTTTAATTTGAAAGATCTAGGACACCTAATACAAGTCAGAATATACGAAATCTTGCATCACCAAGTAGTACATATAGTAGATAATAATTTTAGGTATTTAATAAAATTTTATTTTATTACAAAATCATATGGGCCCGATACCGCCGGCGCTAGCGCTAGCGCTGTCGCTATCGAGGCTTTTGTTAAATCCCCCTAATCTTTTCAGAACCGCCGTTTGCTGCCATTTTCACCCGAAAAACCCTCGAAGATACGCCGTTCTACACCCAGATCTGAGGTATTTCTTCATTGTTGCTTATGATTTTTGTTTTAAAGCTTCATTGTGATGTTAGAGATGACGAAATATGACGTTTTTAGGTAGATTTAGAAACTAGATCTACTCCGATAGCTTTTCTCCAAGATTTGTGGTTTTGATGAGGTTTTTGGTTTTGAATATGTGAATTTTTTGGTTTTAATGAACGTATTTTAATTTTTTTTGGGAGATCCTTGAATTTTTCATGAAAGGATTTCTTGAATCTTAGTTGTTTGAGCATATGAAAATATCAATTAGATTTGTAGATCTTGATTTTGTGGATATTATTTCTTAGATCTAATCTTGATTTTTGATGTTTAATTTCTTAGATCTAGCAATTTTATAAAATATTGAGAACATTATGCTTGATTTTGATTTTTAGATCTAGGAATTGTTTTTTATTTTGATTATTTTGATGATGTTAAATTCTTAGATCCAATTTGTTTTTTTTTTATTGGAGAAAATATTTTACTAGATGAAAGTTTTGATTTATAGTTTTTGTGTTAATTTCATAGATCTACTAATTTTTTTAAAAATTGTAGTTTTTATTTGATAGAAATATTTTATCAATTTTTTGTTGTAATAAATTTTTGTGTTGTGGCAGATGGCATCCAAGGGAAAGAAAAACACAGAGTTGGCAGTGAAGGCGGCTGTGGTGGGAGTGCCGAGTGTCGTGGAGTTCGACTTGCCACGACACCGACACATCATGGAGCTGTTTGCCGCTGCAGAGGTGCTGTGCTTATTTCTTCCTGACGGATTTTCGTCAGAGTTGGTACGGGAGTTTTACATCAACTTGGAGGACCCATCAAAGATGCAACTAGATGGAGGGGTACAGTCACGAGTGCAGGAGCAGACGGTGATTATCACCCATGAACAGTTAAGGATGGTGTTTGGATTGTCTCAGCATTCACACCGGCTGGAGATTGTCGAGAAGTTCAGGGTAGATAGAGATTGGACTTTTGTGAACCAGGTGCTGCATAACAAGGAATGCAGGACACTGATTTCAACTGTTTCGACTCTCACAGTGGACGCCTTGACCATTCAGGATGTGTTGCGTCATACGATCCTACTGAAACTGGGTGATACATCAAAGATTACTGCTCAGCTTAGTTTTGTTACTTATTGTATTTTAGGTGGGAGAGGTTTGATGTGGCGGATTTGTTACTCTCCCTGATCCGATATACCTACAGGTTGTGTCAACCATCCCGTCAGAGATACAACAACCTGCCTCTGGGTGGCATCATTCAGCGAGTGATTCAGGTTTTGTATCCCACTATCGACATAGGCTTCTTTTTGATTGATAGTTTTCCTCCTATCTATAATACCTCGCATTTGCGAGCATCCTTTATTTCGGATGAGCCATCGACATCAGCTCAGCCTCCACTCCAGCGAGGATCGTCTTCTCGAGGGGCTCGAGATGCTCCATATGGGTCCGATCGAGAGGAGATAGGTGAGCAGTTGACACAGGTGGAGGAGGACGTTTCAGTGATCAGGAAGGATGTCTCAGGGATGAAGAAAATGATGAAGTTCATGATGAAGGCTTTAAATTTGAAGCCATCAACGCCAGAGCGGAGGGAGTGGGAGAGCCCAGTTATGGATCCGCCCCGACACTCGATCCTGAGGTGCAGGAGACACTCACCAAGTCCTAGTGTGGAGGACATAAATGAGGAGTAGTAGTGTGAGAGGAAATCTATTTCAGTTATGTAGTAATTCAGGGATTTTAACCTATGTCTTGGATGTTGTTGATCTTTGAATGTTTGACTAGTTTTATTTTATCTTTCTTTGGTAGTCTTTGAATGTTTTATTTATAATATTTGGGGTTATGGAGTAAAAAAAACATGTAGCAAATTTTATGTGAAATAATTTTTTTTGAAATCCTATGGATACATATTTTATTATCACAAAAAAGCTTGAATTTAATTGTTGATACATGATATATATGAATAAATGAGTAATAAGTAGGCCATCTAAATAAGATTTTGAATTTTGATTAATCTTATAGGCTCATTAAATTTTTGATCATGTTTCTTCTTTAAGATGACCATAACATGATAATTTCAAAGAAATAAGAAAACACAAGGAATTAAAAGACATTAAAGCACATCATGAAGTAGAAAAAAAATTTGCATATTTCCCTTTTGAAAATATTCTACTTCATGCATTTGGTGACACCTATTGAATGAGATATTTGGGTATCCAAAGAGGACCGGGAGTGACGGTTCCTTTGGGTACCCAAATATAGCGTGTTTGTTTTTGGGGAGATGAAAATGAATGGTCCATTTTGAGTGGAGTTAATGTTTCCTTTTTAGTTTTGGGCCTCCATTCAAACTGTGGTCTACTATTATTATTATGAGTCAAATTTCCATTGTGATAATTTTTAGGATTGTAGTGATTATAGAAAGTATTGTTAAACGGAAATTTGTGAAATTTTATGTTTGGAGAAGTTTGATGTTGTACATAATAATAATGATTGTTCTTTGGAAGTTCATTTTTAAAATAATGATGTCTTTTATATCCATTGTTTAATTGATTAATGTTTTGAGAATTTATATTTATCTTGCTTTTGGATATATCTTGATATTGTGAATGAATGTTTTGATTGTTTTTCTTTATGATTTCCTTAAGCAAGATGATTTTAGCATTTAATTCATCATTCTTAGTTTTTAGATTATGTCTAGCTTTATTATAGGCGATTGTGCTGTTTTTAAGAGTAGTAGCAATTGATTCAATATGTTTTTCATATTCATCCCTATATTCATCAAATGTTTCGTCCATCTCTTTTATTTCAGTTTTATATTCTTTACACTTAGCACAATCTTTTATCAAAGATGAATTTTCTAAACATAATTTTTCATTATGTTCTTTTATAAAAATAATTTCTTTTTCAAATTCCTTAAATTTATCTTTAATATCACAAGGTATAATGTTTTCCACTAATGAGCTATGTGTAGAACTAGATAAATTAGAATTTGATTCTTCATTAATTTTTGCTTTTAAATTTTTATTTTCTATGCGCAAATATTTATTAGCCTTTTTTAATTTCTTAATTTTGCGATTTGTAGTTTGATGTAATTGTAATGAAGAGATAGAAGTACAAAAGATGGGATTAGATTTCTTTACATTGCTTTTGGCAGAGGCACGACTTGAACACATAGTTTCTTTGAAATCTTTTTTGGCACTCCTCTTCCGAATATAATACTTCTTCTCTTTCAGTTGATGTGCACTTCATGGATTCATCATGAGAGGGGCTTTCTTGAAAATTGGTGCAAGCTTGTATGTTTTCCAATTCTTGTGTTTGTTCCATACCTGTAAGAGGAAAATCATACATTTCTTCAAGAAATTTCCATACTTTATATGCACTAGAAAAACAATATATTAATTTAAAGATATCTTGAGATAAAGCACAGAAAATATAGTAGCTTTTGCATTTAAGTGACGCTCTTGTTTATTTGATTCATTTGCTGGTCTTGCTATTGTTGTATCCCAAGCGTTGATATCTAATTTTTTAATAAAAGTTTCCATTAATGATTCCCACCCTTTATAATTTCTTCCTTCGAATAAAGGTGGCGCAGGAGATTTTTCTTCTTCATAAAAGTTACCCCCACTAATAGAAGCAAGATCATGAGACGCCATTATTCCCGGTTGTTATGCCGATTAGAATAACACCGCTCTGATACCACTTGTTGGATCGGTCGGCGCCCTTAGAGGGGGGGTGAATAAGGGTTTTCAAAAAGTTTATATTTTAATTAAAAAACTTAGAAATATTGCAAGATTAAAATCAAGACAAAAACAAGTAAAACAAAAAGAGAGACAGGCTTTATTAATATTTAAATGAGTTTTACAAAACTTGATCTCTATGACGCTAGAGATCGGAGGCGAAGAATAATAAAAGCTCTTTTCGTTTTCTATCCCGACTCGCTTCCCACGAACCGGTGGCCCTAGCCTTATCCTCCCTGGATTCGGCCTCAAGCCGCTCTAGCCTGTCCTTCCCCGGATGTGGCCTCGAGCACCCCCTAGACCTAGCCTAGATCTAGTCGCCAACACGAGGTGAATTTCAGCCCTAAGTCTACCCCAAGACCTAGTCGCCAACACAAGGCGAATACACTACCGTTTACAAAGGAAAATGGAATAAAATAAATTAACAACTCCCTTAGGATGATCTTCTGAACGAGGAGGCGAAGATCCGCTGGAGAATCAGCGTTTGTCGAAGCGGACTTCGTTTGGATTCAGCGTGATAGAATCCTCCTTCAGAAATTGGCAGAGCTTCACTAGAACTTCAGAATTCGGCCAAGGAAAGTCTCTCCAACTCGAGCAATCTCTCTCTCTGAGGTGTATGCAATAGGTGTATCAAATCACGAGGAGAGGGGGTCCTTTTATAGCCCAAGTGCTACCGTCGGCGCTAGCACTACCGCTAGCGCTAGCCCGGATTAAGAAACATTTTTCTCGGCAGAATCTTCAATCTGCGGCAACCTCTTGCTCTATTCCTTCTGTGCGCTCCGCTACCGCCGGCGCTATCTGCTATAGTCGGGCGCTAGCACCTTCTAAACATACCGCCGTAATTGCGTTAATCAACGCTATCGCCGGGCGCTATCGCTACCGCCGGCGATAGTGGTCATGATGGAATTTTTGCCTCAAATTTGGGGGCAGTCTTCATGTATCCTCCTTGAGTCATGTGGACCTAGATAACCTGCACACTTGAACACACAAGACCAAATACATAGGATTTGTTATTCTCAAACCTAGGAGATGCGGAAGACCATGTTCCAACAAACATTGTAGGTGAAGCTTTGCTCTCGCGTGGAAGGAGATTTATTTTTGAAGAAATTTGGATTACTGCACTTCTGGCATGCTCCTTTGTAAGCATAGGTCAACTCTACCCCTCTCTTATTTATGATTGAATCGTTTATTCTAGTAGTTTTAATCAAGTCTGGGGGAGAGAGTGAGTTGTGCACGTGCACACACGTTGCATAACATGCTAGATTGTGCTGAGTTAGGATTTTTATTTTGTTGCATACACGTGCACCTAGTTCACGCGCACTTGATCACGCGTGCTTATTGGGTATCGTTGCGAGGTTTTCTCGCTCGTAAGGATTGAATTGTTAGCATGTGAGTGAGGAGTGGAGAATAATGTTGACTCGAGTAGTGCTCTAGTCAAGGGCTCCCGTCACGCCTAGAAATTCGATTAAAGTAGAATTAAATTCAGATTTGTAATGTTATTATTTCTGTTACAGTAGGTGAAATTTAATTTACTTTAGTGGTGAATCCGGTGAATCCAACGGTAGCAATAGGTCGAGTGTAGCAGACTAGTAGTAGCTTATTACTAGGGTCGAAAGGAAGGACAACCTTTCTCGGTGGCTAGAACTTGCACTAGGCGACTCTCGACACAATTGTGTTGAAATACTCGTCATGAAATGTGATATAGGCCATCTCTTGATCCGTTTGTGCTTTTGAAATCCTAACCTATGTAATCACCATTGCAAGCCCATGTGATCCTACCTCTCCTCTTTGTTTAGCTCCACTATTTAATGTAACCAGAGCCATACAGCCGAACCTATGTTCGCACCAACTGTTGTGCTGAAAGAACTTTCTTTCTCGATCGCATTTGGTGTCTTCTATGTGTGTATGGAAGCGTTGAGTTAGCTAAAGGAGTCATTTTATTGCGCGTAAAAATGTTCTTTTGCCGAAAAGAGAAAAGAAAAGAAAAGAAAGAAAAGAAAAGAAAAGAAAATATATAAAGGAGTTGTGCAATAATAATTTTCTCTCGGCAAAATCTTTGTTTATTTGGCTCAACACGCACCTAATGTTCAGTTGAAGTCTGGGGGTGTAGTGTAAGTTCTGAAAATGTTGTAGTGGTGAGTGTCATTCTCTTGAGTGCGACGATTGTGTTGAGTGCGATTCCCATCGTTCTTCTACTTACCTAGCCTATACTCAACCTAAGCCAAATAATTGCCTATAAGTCCTATTGATTTTAGACACGAGTCGTCTCATGCAGTAGAGAGAGTGCGGACGTGCAAGCCAATGGACACCGACTTTGATGGATTTCTTAGGAGATTGTCCCTAGCTTCGATTCAAGTAATACTCTACTCATTAGTCACACAATTTTCCCTTTTTGCGCAACCGAAAGATTCACTAGGATTCACCATCCAAGTAAGTTAAATTTCAATTTACTGTCTTAGAAATAATTAGATACCACCTTGAGTTTAATTCTGTTCTAATGTATTTCTACGCACGAAGTATGCAAATTCGCATAATTCTCTACCGCTCAAACTCATGCCAACATTCAATTGTTCCGACTGGAAAGCTGAGTAGTTTGCCCGAGACGTGCAAATGGTTAATTCTGGGGGTGTGATGAGTCCCATTTATATATATATTTCTGGACTCATTTGGGTTGTTATTCTAGTGTTTGCAACACATTTTAGGCACGTTTCCATTCATATGTGTTATTCCATGCTAGGTGCACTTTTAAGCCCATTTCGGTGTGCAATTGCATTCCTTGGTGTTGGGGGTAAGCACATCGTGCTCCCCTTCCTTTCTTTTATGTATTTCTGTGCTGGACGTGTATTCCCAGCTGATATACCATGTTTGCAGGTGACCCGATCGCCCCATTTTCCCCATAAGTAATTTCTGTGCATATCGCACGGTCGTGCGTTTCCTTGACGCACGGACTGTGCGGTCGTGCGTTTGTGTCTGGGAAGAAAATGGAGCGTCGGAGTTTACTCGTGCGTTTTAACGCACGGGCGGATTCGCCCGTGCGTGAACAAAACGCACGGTCAACCTGTGTCTTCTTGATTTCAATGCGTCGGAGTTTACCCGTGCGTTTGAACGTACGGGCGGCATTGGTCGTGCGTGAACAAATCGCACGGGCCGCGCAGCGTCTTCTCCAAGCCATATTTTATCCGTTAATATCGCACGGTCTGCGCACGATCGTGCGTTCGACCGTGCGTGACCAATTTTCAGCCTGTTTCCTATAAAAGCTGTAGTTTCGAGGCAGTCGGGAGGACGACCAGGGGACGAGCAGGAGCGATTCAGAGGGCGGGAAAACTCTTCCTTCCCGCTGCTCTTGATGGTTGAAGGCTTCTCCTTCATATCCTCCATCATCAAGACCATTTTCGGTGACTTTCCACCTCCACCCTTTCATCCGGGAGCATTAGGAAGCTTCATCCGCCATTTGCTCAAGCATACCTTACCAAGGAGACTAAGGAAGTGTTGAAGATCGCAGGAGAGGTGACAGCCTCCTTCGAGCCAAGCTCACCATCTGAGGGCCGAGTCCGGAGAGAGCCCGACAACCTCTCATTCCAGCTGTGAACCCAAGACGTGATTTCTTCGTTGTGGTCCTCTCTAAACTTTGATGCTTGAACTTGTTTGTAGTTGTTTTATGAATACTTGTTAAGTAGATCTTATGGATTACTACTTGTTTTCATATGCAATGTTATTTTGGTGGCATGAATTGCCCCTTTGTTCCTAGCTATTTTCTATGTTACGTTGTGATTGAAGCCGCTAGCAATTGCTAGCGGTGATGTTTTGAGAAGAGGTGTGTGCGACCCTCAACCGTCATAGTGTTATTCCGTCCACGCGCCTTCCGAAGCACTGCATCGCGGCCGTTACACCCATCTCGCCGTGCGAAGCAGAGTTTTGACCCGCATCTTTCTTCAAGTTGCAATAGCGTAGGAAAACAAATCAAAACCCCCCGTTGTTACTATTTAACCCTTTGAACTGATTTCCTGTTTAGAGCAAGTCGTACTACCCAACTTGCGGTCCTTTGAGAACGATATTCGGGGAGTTCCTCCCTATTTTATTACTTGACAACGGCCGGTGCACTGCCGTCGTATCGCATTTCGTGCCTGCTAATTAGCAGTGCCGAAATTGCGCATCATTGTTATATATGGAACAATCACCTAGAGGGGGGGGGGGGGGGGGGGGGGGGGGGAATATGTGATATGACTATTTTAAACTTTAAACACAATAACCACAAGAACAGATCACAGCACATCAAATAAAAACATAAGCACAACACACAAGGACACCAGATGTATAGTGGTTCCTCAAGACAGTGTTTCTTGAGTAGTCCATTGTCCCTCTGCACCTATCTAACAGTGTGCTAGAGTTGGCAAACTCCACCAAAACTCAGATCTACATCACAGATTTTACAGCTCCGGCCCTCAAGCCCTACAATCTCAGACCCTCAAGCCCTATAGCTCAAGACCTCAAGCCCGATAAACTCAAGCCCTCAAGCCCTACAAACTCAGGCCCCCAAGCCCTACAAACTCAAGCCCTCAAGCCCTACAAACTCAAGACCTCAATCCCTACAACTCAGATCTATTTAAGATCTATTTCAGATCTATTTCGGATCCTACAACTCAGGCTTGTAAAATCCTACAGAGAAAGAAAGAAATACAGTATTGAAGAACTCTATACAAAATAAAGAGAATATTGTAAAGTTCTTCTGAAGCTTGATGAAGATAGCTTCTGGACTTAAAGAGACTGCAATAGATCTCGTCTTGCAAGGCACAGGCTTTTCTTCAATCTATTCTTCTATCTGGAACACAACTTATTAGTCAATGTTGTTGCACTGAAACTTTGAGAACAAAGAGTAAGAGTTTCATTCTCGAGTATTTGTTCCTTCTTCACACAGCCGCTTTACTGTTCAATTGATTTGCGTATTTTCTCTGTGTTGAAATTAGGGCAGACACTTATCCTTTTTATATGTTTGAGGGACCATCTAATGGTCTACTCAAATATCCTTTAAGTGTTAGAGGCCCATTCCTTAATGACATGAACTTATTAGACCATCAGGCGGCGGTAATAAATGCAGACATCACATTTTAAAATGTCTTGGTCTGTCTCGACAATATTGGCAACATCTTGACGAAATTGGCAACATATCGACGATACATCTTGCTGTCACGCCGATCCATCTTGGACTTAGACAATTATTCAAGTCTTCTTAAATCTTCTTCAGAGAAGGATATCTCGACGACACGAAATATCTCAGCTACACTTGCACTCATGACGACATGAAGTCATACTAATGATGTCGTCGTGAACATCTTATTGACTTGAGGTCTTCTCGATGATGTCATTGAAATCATCCTATCTTATCGACGATATCGTCTTCATCACTTTGAATTCTCGTCGATATCGTCTTGTTCATCCCGACGATATGGAACACTTCTTCCACAAACTGTCTCCATGAGTTCTGCCTTAGTCTTCTCGACGACAAATCTTCTTTACAACAATGTCATCGACTTAGTCGAATAGTTTAACTTAAGTCTTCTTGAGAGATTCATCTTCACAACGATATTGTCGTGTGATTCTTGTTGACACGATGATATTCTGACTTGATTAATTTTTTTTGTTCTCACGAAGATATCATCATGTGCACTTTGTTGTCACAACGATATCTTCAAATTGTTTATATTATCTCTATGATAACTGTCATAAACCTTCTGTTGATCTCTGAGAGTAATCTCAACGATATATTCATACTTATTCGGCGATATGTCCAGTACTTCTTGACGATTTTGGACTTAGAAATATTAGAGAAGTACTGGACATATAGCCTACACTCTGCAATAATAAATAAAGCATACCATCAAATACAAATAGCTTTTATCATTGACCTGAGCACTTCATCAAATCAGGAACATTGCTGGGTACTGTCCCCAACAATCTCCCCCTATTTGAAGATGTCATAACTCACCTCAATGATAAATGCTAAACACAGAAAGAATCAAAATTAACAAAACACAGGCAATACAATGTGATTCAACTGCCAACATTGTATAAATAGATACGATGTTTTTAAAACAAAACTTTCAATCATTTCCCATATCATTTTCAAAAATAAACATCTGTGTTTCTTAGGTTTTGTTGTTGCTTCCTTTGACATTCCTTCATTACCTATTATAGAAGCTGATTGGCTTGGGTATCTTCTTTGGAGAAGGAAGAGGACCATGAGGGAATGCTAGCTTGTAATTCCTCCTTTTCTTCATTTGATTGAGATGAAGATTCTAGTCAATAGAATAATACACTCTCTCTGAGCCATCTTCGGGATATCCATATTCTATCCAAGATTCTGAGATAAGGTTCCTGGAGGTAGGACTCCATTTGCCTGAATGTGGATCCTGCTCAATTTGCCTTAATCTTTTCAGCATGTTCTTCTTGCTCTGAACTCTCTTCCTTTTCCTTGATTTGGCTGATTCTCCAATTTCAACACCATATTCTTCTAAATCAGTGCTTTCAGATGGTTCTGCTAACTCATAAACAGAGGGAGGCTTCTGTAAGGCTTGATTGGCTTGATTTACAGTCCACATGGCTTGATTTGAGACTGCATTTATTATTTCCTTCTCCCCCTTTAGGATTTCTTCAACTATGTGATCATCAAGGGCTACTTGTACCAAATTTATCCTTTCATGTAGGTGTTGTTCAGCCTCATCCAAGTTATTTCTTACTTCTAGCAGATGAACATCTAGGTTCTGAGTATTCAAGTTTACTCTATTCAGAATTTTCTCTCTATCTTCATTCATGAAACCGACCACTTATTGAAAGGCATGCTCCATATTCCCTGAAATGGTGGACTGATTCTTGATGAATTGGTGAGTTTGATGCCCAACCTTGTTGATCTCCTCACCAACATGCTTCATGGCTGGAGCTTCCATGTGAAGGAAATGAGTATGTTGAGTGTTGAGATGATGCATGTCATCCTTCACACTTTGCATCTTAGCCATTATCTCCTGCCTTAGGCCATCCACTGTCTGTAGAATGAGCCTTTCCATCTTCGGTCTTTAAACTTCCAGCAATTCTGAGATCATGTGGAATAGGGAGCCTGATTGATCAGAAGATGGTCCAGCAACAAGCACTTCTGGAGCAATGTTCTCTTCTAGAGCAACATTCTCTTCTAGAACTATAGTCTCTTCTAGAGCAATTTCAGGAACACTATCATTACCCTGAAAGTCAGGAAAGTCTACTTGCATCTGATCTTCTTCCATCAGCTCTTCCTTGCCCATGAAAAGAACTAGGTCAAGCGCACTGTTGGGTCCTTCACCTACAATAACCTCTAGCTCCTTTCCTACTTCCTTCTATGGTTCTTTGTCTAGATGTTGCTCAGCTTCTGGGACAACTATCTCCTCGACTATTTAACCCAGATTTCCTAAGGTAGAGCACCCCAAATGGGTCTCCCCCTCAACACCTTTAGTATCTTGGGCTGAGCTCCCAATTTGAGACTCCACCTCAACTGGATCACCTCCCTGAATAGGGATTCTTCTTTCTTCAACTACCTCTGTGTGAGCAGGTTCATTCAACTTTTTTGGGATTACTTGTCTAAGAGATACCTCCCCCTCTATCAGAGTAGGGTTTGGTAGGGATGGGGCTCCTTCTCCCTCAGAGCTACTTGAGGTCTGCTCCTCCTTTGAGTCAGCAACTTGTACATCTTTCTTCTTCTTCTACTTCTCTTTCTGAACTGAAGGAACATCTTTGTTGGAATACAGTTTTTCGCATCCCTTTGATTTGAGAATAACAAATCCTACTTATATTTGATCTTGTTTGCCATTATGTTTTTAGCATACAGGATTGAACAAATATGACACTAGGATGCTGCTATTGTTCTGGACTTGATCTCAAGCTGAAAAGAAAGGAAGAGAGCTAATGCCCAGTGTTAACTCTTAACATCGACGTTGACTTTCATTCCCTCCAAGAGGCAAAAAAGAATGGAGGGAAGCTGTCGTGATTGCAGGAGCATTTTGGGAATGATTTGGCTTAATGCCAGGCGTTAGAATCAACGCCAGCGTTAAAATGAATATTTCCAAAGTTGCAGAATCTCCTTCCTATTTTGAAGATCTGAGCCATCAAAACATTTCTATACTGGGACAATGTCAGGCGTTAGCCTTAACGCCGACGTTAGCGTCCATTCCTATAAATAGGTGAATTTCGTCTTCTTCAAGGGTGGATGCCAAGAGCCTTATTCCAGCACTTCAGAAACTCTGAGAGGGCCGTATTTTCCAGACCACCATCTCCCACACAAATTCAAGAGGAGAATTCAAGGAGGATCGGATCAACACTTACTCAACATAAAGAACGCATGCTTCGACTTCGAGAATATTCAGCGAGCCTTTGCCATCTACAGAATTCTCCATAGGGAGTTTTTATTTATGTTTTGTATTTTATTTGTAACTTTTTATTATAATCGTGGAGTAAACTTGCCTCGTGTTGGCGATTAGGTTTGGGTAGGACTTAGGGCAGGAATTCATCTCGTGTTGGTGACTAGGTCTAGGCTGTAGATCTAAGGGTTGCTTGAGTCCATATCCGGGGAAGGATTGGCTAGAGGAGCTTGTGGCCGTATCTGGGAAAGATCAGCTAAAGCCAACTGGTTCGTGGGGATACGAGTCGGTATAGAAAGCAAAAAGAGATTTAACTTTATCGCCTACGATTTCTAGCGTCATAAGAAATCAAGTTTTTTAATCTTATATCTCACGTTAATAAAATCATGTCTCTCATTTATATTACTTAATTTCTTCTTTTTGTGTGGTTTATCACTAAATTAATCTCTTATCATTTCTAATATTTCAAAATATAACATAAGTTTTTAAAACCCTTATTCACCCCCACCCCCCTCTAAGGGCGCCTCTAGATCCAAAAATCTTTAGGTGTTTTGGATATGGATCTCTCCGACCTATCCAACATCTTGGAGTCCAGCCTCTTAGAGTAGTGTAGAGGCACACCCATCCTCCTAGATAGTACCTCCCCAAGGGAATTTAGAAGATCATACACATTTAGACGTATTGACTTACTATAAATACTTAGGTAATTTCTTAGATCACTTATGTAATATGCTATACAAAATTATGAGAGATTTTTCCAACAATCTCCTCCTATTTGATATAGCAGATTTTACAAGAAATAAGATATTTTACAAAGAAAATAAATGAGGTCCAAGATAGACACAAGAATAAACACAGAGACAAATATACAATTATCTATTCAAAATTCCAATTCATTCATTTACATACTATGTCATTCTGAACCTTCCCAATAGAAAGAAATTGAAATACAACAAGAAAAGAAAATTCTTCAATGTTTGTCAAGAAAGAGATGAGAGCATAAATCAACTTATCTTGAGTCTCTTTCACAAACTCAATGTATGTTCTATGAACCTTGCAAGGATGCTCTTCAATATTTCATGATACTTGGAAGAGGCCCTTGCTTATAATTCTTGCAACCAATTCATTAATTGCTTCATTAACTTTGCCTGGTGATATGATTCTAGAATCAGAGGCTCAGAAGCTTGAGAAACTAAAGGCACAATAGGTCGATCATGCACAATAGGAGAGGAAGAGGATTTAATAACTTAATTGGCTCAAACTTAGCAAGTTGGCCTTCTTTTTTGCTTTCTTACTTTTTCTTAACATATGGAATATGAACATCAGTAGAGAATCCTAACCCTCTTTTGCCTATACTCTCAAAGTCTTTTACAACAAAAGCACTAGGATTTTTAGATTTATAAGCTTCAGCATCAAACATGTGCTTTTTTGGGAGAACAATTTCACCTTCCTTAAGAATGTCTTTCTTTGTCATTCCAGCTTTAAGTTTAGAGATGAATGGTTCCATTTTATCAATAGTATTCTTTTGAGCAGCCTCATATTCTGCATTATTCCATGTCACAATCTCCTCTTGAATTTTGATAGATTCTGGATCATTGACTGGAGGTGGAAAAGTGTCAATGGGACTTTACTCAATAGGAATGTGTGTGTCGGAGCATTGTAAGATTTCATCTGGTTATAGAGTTTTCTCTCAGACTTAGTATATTTTTCCCAGATGGGTTTGTTGTCAAAATGACCTCTCCCCCTACTTCCTCTACCACAAGGATCTCTTGGATGGGAAGAGATTTGTTTGGCTGGAGAAATAGCCTTTGGAGGAATATCTTGAGAAGGAATTAGTGAAGGTATGTCGGTGGAGATTTCTAGATAAAGCACCTCTTATGGAATAACATCAGTATACATATCATCATCTATATGAGTATAAGAGAGAGGAGATTCTACTCAGCCAAAATGAGGAAAAGCTTCCCCAGAAGTATTGTAAACTGGAGACACATGCTTCTCCTGAATGTTTGACTCGGCCCCCCTCCCCTGAATAATTGTAACATGACCCCCCTGAGTGATTGACTCAGAATCCCCCGAAATGTTTGACTCCCCCTGAGAGAGAGAGGATCCAAAGATTTGTTAGGTTCAACAAGAGTCAGAGCAATCCCAATAGCATGCCTAGAAACTCATCTATATCAAGAACATTCTCAGTAACTACAAGATCAACCTCAACTGCTACCAACACATTTCCAGCAATCCTGTCTTGTTCAATGCCATTATGAGATTCAGAAGAAGCAGGCTCAGTTACCATACTGGGAGAATTATCCATTGACATTAAATCTTCAGGCAGATTATCAACGCCATGCTCAAACTCAATAAAATTATCATCCAAATTAACACCATGCTCAACCAAACTATCAATAGCAAAATCAAAATCATTCTTAGCCAAATTATCATGCTCATGCTCAATAATGATATTGTTGGATCATGAGGCACCCTTATAGGTTGGGTGAATAAGGGTTTAATAAAAATCTTTTCAACTAAATTTGTTTTCCAAATCTTTTAATTAATTTATTTAATCAATCAGAACTGAAATCTTCATATAATAAAAAGAGAAATACATGATTTTATTTACATCAAAAAGAATTACAAAATTTTATTTCAGTAATGCTAGAAATCAAGGCAATAAATATAAAATCACTTTTTATTTTCTATCCTGACTCTCTCCTAGAACCAGTTGACCTTAGGCTACCTCTCCCTAGATAGGTCTCAAGTCGTCCCCCTAGACCTATACCCAGTCAGGTCACCAACACAAGAGACAAATTTCCCCCTAAGCTACGCATAGACCTAGTCGCCAGCACACGGGCGAATTCCTTTATGCACAAAGTGATGGTGAACAAAAATGAAAGAGATTACAAGAGGATAAAATAAAAGTTTCTATAATTAAAATATTACTTATTGGAACTCTGAAGGTGAAGACAAAGGAACGAGAGAGATCTTCATAGTTGTG
Organism: Dactylorhiza incarnata; assembly: GCA_033032865.1. NCBI lineage: Eukaryota > Viridiplantae > Streptophyta > Magnoliopsida > Asparagales > Orchidaceae > Dactylorhiza > Dactylorhiza incarnata. The sequence goes on along the minus strand of JAWHQI010000124.1, from coordinate 532,866 downwards.
ACGTTCGTTCTTCGTATTGAATAGTCTTTAATTTGAATTGACTTCAAGTTCTCCTTTGAATGCTCAAGATAGTTTTAGGGACTCCTCTGGATTCCTGGGATGATACTCTTCAAAAGAATATTCATAGTTGCACACAATGAGAAGAGATGAATCACTCTTTAATAGATTATATCAGCTACCGCCAGCGTTAGCTCCTATTACACGGCGGTATCCATTAGGAAACTTTTTTCCCAATCCAGTCAACCTGTAATGGAAACTCAGAATCATATTTTTAGGTAATTATCTTATCGCGGAGCGGTACCTATTATCGTTGTGCGGTAGCATTATTTTGTCCCGCCAAAATACGATCCCCTTATTAATTTAGAGCTTAATCTGCGTGTGATTTCGAAGGTTGCCTAACCATTATGGTCGTGCGATGACATCTACATGGCGTGGTAGGTCATTCCATAATAGGCTTTCTTCTCCGCCATGCTCCTTTGAAATGTCCCTTGCCAGCTATCCATCTACAACGACTCTTACCACCAGCAGTGCTATTACTACGGTGCAGTAGTAACCATTACAGTGCTTGTTCCCATGTACTCGTTCTAGTTAAATGTATTTGTACTTGTTTCTAATTTACTTGTATAACTTGCACACTATAAACAGTAGCAAAGTGGATCAAATACAAGTTAAGATTTATTATTTTCAAACCAAGAGATGCGGAACGCATGTTTTAACAAACTCCCCTCTTTTGATAATAACAAATCCCATAATGAAAAATCAATCATTAATTCTAGTATTTTGTTTATTGTAGTGTGCGGTGAGTGATAATCGTCAAAATAGGTTTGCAGAGTGATTACATTTGTACCAAAGTGTATGATCCCCCAACATATTTGCTTCCCCTATACATTGTAGTTTTATAATTCTACTCCCCTAGATTTGATAATTCTACTTCCCTTAGATTTCTCAATTTATTCTCCCCATTTTGGTATTATCAAAAGAGGGTTTATGTTTAGTTTTTTAGGATGAAAAGAGTCACTTGGAAAAGGCATAATCATGATCGAGCAAAGAGTGTAGATAGCGGGAAAAAATAGTCGTGAAAATAGTTCATGAGAGGTGAAACATACATAAGTGGTCATGAAAACATAAGAGAGCAGCATAATGAAAGATAAGCATACAAGATAGATCAATAGTTGTCATTATAGATCAAGTTCATGATTAGCATTATAAACCAAGAGATCTTGTCATTTAAGTATTTTGATGTTTGTAGAAATAACATCATTATTGTATACTATTGATTTAGCCAAGCATAAAATATATATAAATAGAAAGATTTTAGACTATAATGTAAAATGATTTGCAATTAAAGCTTTAACAAAAATTGTAGCAATCATGCTTAGCTATCTCTACATTTATTTATGTTTGTAAAAATAATGCACTTGTACTTAAGTGTCCAATTCTCGTGAGTAGAAGTTTTATGCAAGATAATAATGTGTACAATATGTGATTTGATAAAGTATACATAGGAAATAATCAAGATACATGCAAATCATTGTTGAATGTACACAACATCATCAAGATGCAACCCCCAACCACTCTCCACTTAATAGACGGGTTGTTGGGGCCGGGATTCGATCCCGCACGACCTTGATGAGGAAAGCTCCAGTTAAGCTGCAGCGCATGGACTTCCCAGGAGGTCACCCATCCCGGACTACTCCAGCCCGAGCACGCTTTACTATGGAGTACTTTCACTTCTCATCACCAATTCCCCAAGCTCCTCTCTGAGCTGGGGAGTAACTCCTCAACAAGTTTGAGGCTGAATGGGGTTGTCATTGGCTGGATTTGGAGGTGCCCAAAGCTGGTCGAGAACCCCAATGATGGCATTAAGCCATATACCCCCTCTCCTTCTTTCCTCCATTCCATCACCTTCAGAGCTTCCCAAAGAGACGAACCCCCCTTCCAGAGAGTGAATTCAAGCTCTGCAAGCCTAGATCAGCAATGGCACCAAGGAACTTGAGGTCGGCAATGTCAACCAGTGCAACCACTAGTAATCCAGCTCAAAATGAGGCAAGATCCTTCTCTCCTCCTCTTGTGCTATAGATCCTCATCTCCCGTTTTCAAAAACAACTGTGTAATGGTGATTTCACCATTCGATTTTCATGTTCCCTAGTCGGAAAAACGAAAGGTGTCGGAGGGTTACTCCAGCCACCTCAGGCCAAACGACCACCGCCAATCGAAAGCCCTATGTCGACTGGTGGTGGTGGCAGAAGTTTTTTGCCGGAAACCACCGGGAGTCGCCGGAAATCGGGGCCAAAGATGGCCTTGGGAGAGCGAATCGCGACCCTTGATCCATCTGGGACGATGACGGGGAGCCGTCTGATCACGCGCAAACCGATAGTCGCATCCCAATATCTATTAATAAAGATTTATTTAATTTCTGTCACACTTTGGCAAAGTTATGTAACTCAATATTTGACCACCAAAAAGACTAAATCAGGAAAAGTGTCCAACACCAAATATGTAGCCTTAGGTCTTACCTTCATATAAGCACTGATTTCACCCGATTTGGTGCACCACAGCCCCTTGAGCACCTGTTTTGGTGCAAAGTGTACTATGAGCACTTGCAAGTGTATTTTGTGAATTTAATTAAAACTACTTCATAGATGGGCTTGAAATTTTAACCATAGCTGAGGTAGGACCAATTACATGGTCTGCCCAAAATGAGAATTTTTGAAGAACATTTTTCTAAGGTTTTATAATTAATTTAATTGATCATGCATGTCACAATTATTGGGTTATATGAACCCAGATCCACCCAAACCTTTTGTGGAAGGTTCATTAGGTCATGTTAGGTCACTGGATAAAGTTTGGGGTCATTTGGACCCATGCATGTGGAGTTATCCACATGCAAATCAAAATCTAGTATTGTTAAACTTTAATATGTGACCTAGGGAGGATTTTGTGAAAATTCTCCCAAACCCCTTGGGCAATAGGTCTCTATTTTATGCAGAGGTAGGTTATACCTGATTCCACACTCTAACCAAATTTGGTTATTTTTGGATGTCCTTTTACCATAGTTTTATTTATTATTTAATAAAGTATGAATATGCATTATTCATGGCTTATTAACAAATAGTGACCCAAAAATGTGTTAGATGATACTAAGGGTCAAAATACATCTCTGGTAGAGATTTGAAGTCAATTGACTTAGTGCATGTAGGGGAAATTCACATGCAAGTTCATGTAGAATGGGAAGGGTGCTAATAGCACAAAAGATTTTTTCTTGAGTATTTAACTCAATCTGGTTATTGCATGCAAGAGATAATTTGTATATGCATAGGATATATGAGGGAATGCAATTCCTCTGGGAAATTGGGAATTTTTTTGGAATAAAAAAATTCCCTATGTTTTTCTTTACTTAAGGTATAAATGTCACAAATATTAGTTAATGAAATCTGATGGAGTAAGCCTTAGTGAAAAATCTGAAATTTTAACATATGATCATGTGTGATGAAAATACACCCTGGAGAATTATATTATAATTTTTGCAACGATTTAAACCCTTCAATCACTAACAAATAGATTTTCCTCTTTTACCTTATCTCAAAATCACTTGATCAAACATTTAAAGAACTGCATGAAAAAATTGTACATAGACTTTTGAGATCAAAATCAGTCCTGAAGATTTTATTTGGCATTTATGGATGGTTAATTTCTATACTTCCTTCACAATGTAGAACTCGGAGTTATAACTTGAGAAATTTATATTTTGAATTATTGACACTGGAATGCCATATAAATTTGTACATAAACTTTTGATAACAATATGAGCCTCTGGAAATTTTGTTAGATTTATTTTTTAGAAGACATCATACTTCCTTCACAATGTAGAACTTGGAGTTATAACATGAGAAATTTATATCTTGAATTATTGACACTGGAATGTCATAGAGATTTGTACATAAACTTTTGATAGCAATATGAACCTCTGGAAATGTTGTTTTATTTATTTATTGAGAATACATCATACTTCCTTCACAATGTAGAACTTGGAGTTATAACTTGAGAAATTTATATCTTGAATTATTGACACTGGAATGTCATAGAAATTTGTACATAAACTTTTGATAGCAATATGAACCTCTGGAAATTTTGTTAGACTTATTTATTGAGAAATTATACTTCCTTCACAATGTAGAACTCGGAGTCATAACTTGAGAAATTTATATCTTGAATTATTAACACTGGAATGCCATAGAAATTGGTACATAGACTTTTGATAGTAATAAGATCCTCTGGAGAATTTTGTTAGATTTATTTATTGAGAAGACATCATACTTCCTTCACAATGTAGAACTTGGAGTTATAACTTGAGAAATTTATATCTTGAATTATTGACGCTGGAATGCCATAGAAATTTGTACATAAACTTTTGATAGCATATGAACTGGAAATTTTGTTAGATTTATTTATTGAGAAGACATCATACTTCCTTCACAATGTAGAACTCGGAGTGATAACTTGAGAAATTTATATCTTGAATTATTGACATTGGAATGCTATAGAAATTTGTACATAAACTTTTGATAGCAATATGACCTCTGAAAATTTTGTTAGATTTATGTACTGAGAAGACATCATACTTCCTTCACAATGTGGAACCTTGGATTATAACTTGGAAAATTGATATCCTGAAATATTGTTGCTGGAATGTTATGGAAACTTGTATATAGACTTTTGATATCACTATGAACATTTGGAAAAAAAATTGGAATTATTTGACAAAAACTACCTCATGTTCAAACCTAGTCTCACCAGGTTTATAAGAATTGATTATATAGGCCCGAATACGTTTGCTCGGTGAAATAAAATTAGGAATCTGAATATGGGTAACCCTACAACTCCTGGAACTAGAATCGACTCATTCTTAATTAGGATGCATATAGTCACCCTTTTAGGACATGTGGGTTTGATTGAAGGTCGCCAGACTGCGAATAATAAAAACTGAAATGATAGATTTAGACCCCTACCTTATGGTCACCACCCCTGGAGGTGCTAACCCTTTGGTATTTACATGTGCATAGTTGATCGATGTGTTAACCAGTAGTGGAATACACTAGGAGTGGAGGTTGGGGTTTGATTAGTAAAAATTATCAAATTGGGATTTTGATAATTCAAGCTATGTTTTAAGGGGTGGGGGGGTATACAGTAACTAGAACCCCAGTCAATATTGGGTCATGAAACTTATAGATCATGTTAAGAGAGGCCGGAGAGACAGACCACTACTAAGGCAAGGCAAGGACCGAGTTCAATTGAACACCGTCGCTTCCCTGTCCGTGTAATTGAAAGCATCTTGATAAAGACATCATAACATGAGAGGTATTACGGTAAAAGAATGGGTAGTCACCAATAAGAGTAAATGCCTTGAGAAAGGAAAGTTTGGGATGTCACCCAATCATACTTCCTAGTACCGTTGCGAGCCCTTCACCGGGTAGACCTCGAGAAGTCCAAGGTTCACCATAAACCATTAAGTACAATTAAACGATAGACAAGAACAGATAACTAAGGGAATTATAGTAGATGACCTTCGTCTCAAGCATGAGACGGAGTAGTATACGAGCCGGTTGGCCCTGCGAGCGGTAGGCTCGATGTTTTCCATAGGACTGGACAGTCTGATGAGCGGAGGCTCCGTGAAATATAAAGTTAAGAGGTGGCTACTTATTACATAGTACGTGGATACCCTGTGTGTTCTTAGGGGCATACGTAAGGTCTAGTCCGGGAGGTGTTGATTGAAGCCTAGAAGTGGACATGCCTGATCCACTGCCCATGTTTGCCTCAACGGGGTACCTGAGTTGACATACTCGAATAGAGGGAACTTCCAAGGTCTGTACATACAGAGTCGAGTGAGTGAGTTGCATCATTGCATTGCACAACATATCATAGCATCATTGCATAAACAAGACTTCATCGTATAAATTAGTATGAGCTTTTTTATGCGATGAGTTTACCTTAGTGCCAGATCTCTTAACTTATATGTTTGTATGAGCATCCATATAAGTTAATCTTACTTTTGTATCTGTTCTCCTTATATAAAATTATGTATTCAGATATTTCTTGTTATGATTACTATGGTTTGGTGTTTCATTATATTGTTGCTTAGAACCTTTTGAATTGTTATATTGTATATATGGCTTACTTATAGAAACTACTAGAGATAGTCTATACTTTATTCATAACTATGCAAATAAGCTTGTCACCTGCTTGATATATTACCCCTTGATGTCCTCCGCTTCCTCCTCCCGCACGGTGCCTAGGATTCGCGGGTGGAGAGGGTGAGGAACCTGCTGAGTCTTGCAGACTGACGGTCGGTTGTGGCTTAACAAACAGGAGCACCAGGAGGAGCAGACCTGCAACTGGAGGGAGGAACATGACACGATGGCTAGGCCTGGACTTGGACTCTCAGCAGCTGCGGGGAGAGCACCGGTGAGCGACCTTCTACCGAAAGTCGTCCTTCATATCTACCCTGGTCAGAGTAGAGAGTTACTCATTTGCGAAGGCACCGTCGAGTGTCAGTGCTTACAACGCTTTATTTTTGCCATGAGAGAGGCCAAAAATAATTGATGTATCGGGCTTAAGCCCCTTTTCATTTCTAGTATTCTTGTTTAGTACTTTATCTATTCTATTATGTGATTTTTGTGGACATGTATTTCTTTATCACTTTATGATGTGTGGTTGGCCTGGATGAATGATTAGCCGACAGAATCAGTGTCTTGGGTGGAGTCCTCCCCGAGTGGAGGTATCACCGCAAGACGGCGGTTCTGGGCGGTAAGACCTGGAGATAGAAGCAAAAAAAAAAGTTTGCTGAAGGGGAGTAACTCCTCGGGGACCAATTGAGGACCAATTGAACCATTTAAGGCAAAATTGTAACTTGGGGCAATTTAGTAATTTTCCCTAATTTCCCAAAATTGGTTTATCCCAATGGTCCAATGTGGACCCTTTAGACCCCCTTAGTGAACTTGGACTGTTAGGGGTGATCAACTTGATCATATATGACCAATTAGAGGTCATTTGCAAGGATTAGGTTATTTAGGCAAATTGAGGCTTTTTGGTAATTTGCACAATTTCCCCCAAAATTGACCCACCCAATGGGTCAATTTTGTCTCATCAGTCTACCCTGGTGTTTAGGAAGGGTGTTGTGTGGTCAATTTCATCATACTCAGGCTAATTGACCCATATTAAGGTGAACTATGCCAAATTGGGCCTCCATTGGGCTTGAACCCTGTCGCCCTATTTGGTTCACCGAAGGTGATGTTTATAGTCTACTAAGGACACCCTAGGGTTTTTGATGCAAGGGTGAGGCCAATTTGACTAGGTGAGTTAGTATTGGGCCCTAAATATGTAACTTGACCTGGCCAGGTCAAACACTCTATAGTGATTAAGGGACACCATCTTGGTTCAAGGAACCATCTATGCCATCTAGCATGCTCTAATTCAGCCTAGGTGTTTTCCCCATGGTTATAGGTGATGCATAAGGTGCTTTAGCCCTCTTGAGTTACCCTTGAATTCTTCTTAAATTGGGATGACCCATGGTGGCTAAGTGCACACCATGGTGTTCTCCACTCATTCAACTTGTCACCAAGATACCCTAGGTCACTTAACCGATTTTTGTCATGACCTGGTCATGACAAAAATTTGCTAGGGGTCTAGTAGTTTGGGGGATGTTACACCATATACTCCGTCTTTGCCCTGCTCAACCTAAAACCCTTCTTTTCTAAAGTGTCTCGCCAAGATTCAAGTTTTGCGTTTACACCCTCACGTGTCTCATCGGCCAAAATGATATCATCCACAAACAATAAACACCAATGTATTGCTTGTTGGATATGTCTGGTGAGCTCATCTAAGATATGGGTAAAGAGATAAGGGCTTAAAGCTGAACATTGATGTAAGCCAACAGTGATAGGGAATTCCTGTGTTAATCCTCTAAATTTCCTCACCCTTGTCGCTGAATTTGTATGCATATCTTTGATTATGTCAATGTATGATACATTTACACCTTTCTTTCCTAAGACTCTCCATAAGATCTCTCTTGGAACTCTATATTAAGCCTTCTCAAGATCGATAAACAACATATGCAAATCTTGTTTTCTTTCTCGATAGTTGTCAATGAGTCTCCTCAAGAGATGTATAGCTTCCATGGCCGATCGCCCTGACATGAATCCAAATTGATTCTCTGAGATGTTAGTCTCTCGTCTTACTCTTCTTTCTATTACTCGTTCTCATAGTTTTATGGTATGACTCATTAATTTAATTCCTCTATAATTAACACAATTTTGTATATCTCATTTGTTCTTATACAAAGGTATCAAGATACTTTCTCTCCATTGGTCTGACATCCTCTTTAACTTCAGTATCTTATTGAAAAAATATGTAAGCCACAAAATTCCTTCATTCCCTAGACATTTCTATACTTCGATGAGTATATCGTCTTACCCAACCGTCTTTCCTTTTTCATCTTCTTTAGAGTATCATTTACCCCGATACTTGAATTTTACGATAAAACGTTATGTTTCTATACTCATCTGATTTACTTAACTCTTTCAAATTTAATTAATTGTCTTTTGTTTCATTATAGAGTTGATAAAAGTATCCACATCATCCGTCAAATTGTATCTTGCGAAATAATAAGAAATAAATGCATACAAGTTAATATCAAATGAATAAAAGAAATATTTTTGTGTGGTAGGTGTTTGGGTAGGTGTCATCATGAATACAATTTTTTTTAAACATTATTTTAAGCCAAAACATTACCACAATCGTATATGTGGTTAAACGTTAGCATCGTCAACGCTCAAATCACCAAAAACATGATATTTTTGCCTGTCACTAAAGATTCAAATGTAGACAATTTACTATTGCTAGTTTACACCGTCACCTCTTAAATTTCAGATTTGTCACAAGCATATTAGTAAATATAGATGAAGATTTAAAAATTGATAGGTACCTCGAATATTTATAATTGGAGGCGTGCTGCAAGTAGCGCAAGTCCCACTAAAATAAGGCTGTGGATAGTCATGCAACCTCCATTATAAGAAGTGCTCATAATGGAGAAGTGGGCAACCTCCGATGACCGCGAAAAACCACCCACTATCGCCGGAAGCCCACGCGAACAGACGCACGCCCCCGGTCGCACCTCGTCCAAACCAACAACCGTCCCGCTCCTTGCCGGCGCATGGCCGCCCACTGGCAGCCAGCCGGCCAAGGCCTCACGGCCTATTCCGCCGGCCAAGACCGCCCGGCGGCCCAATGCCGACCGCGCAGCCACGGTCGCGCGGTGGCCCCTTGACCAAGACCTCACGGCCAGGGTCGCGGGCCTGCTTCCGCGCGGCGAAGGTCGTGCGGCCCCTGTCGCGCGACCGAAGCCGCGCACCCCTTGGCGCGCGCGTCGACCGCAATGTGCACCTTGGCGCACGGTCTCTGCCGCACGCCTCCATGTGCGCGGCCCCAGCGCCCACGGCTCTGGTTGCTCTGCGCCGCACCCTTCCTCTTCGCGCCTCCCCGAATGCACCGCCGACACCTCCTAGGCCGCATGACCCCGGGGGAGCCTGAAAGTGCACAGTTTACCTTACTAGAATTCTCTAGAGGGGGGGTGAATAGAGATTTAAAATTATTTTGTGCAAAGTTAATATATATATATATATGTGTATGATCACAGATTATAGCTTCCCACACACCAATAAGAATTGAACAAGTAAAGAAAGTAATGAAAGAAAAGAAATCTCAGCACAACACAAAAAAATATAGTGGTTCCCCAAACTTTGGGTAGTCCACTCTTCTACCCCCTTGGTAGGAATTCACTATCTTGCACTGAGTCTTTTGACAAGGAGACTCTTAGAACCAACTGAGTCTTTTGACAAGGAGACTCTTAGAACCAGTACACTGAATTTTTTGAAGAGAGATTCTAAAAACTCTTTTACAATGTTAAAATAAGAAAGATAGAAAGAAAGAAACAATAATGAATCTTCTTCCTAGCAAGAAGATTGGAAGCACAAGAAGTAAATTAAATCTTTCTTCTATAGAGAGAAGAAGATTTGTAGCCTTTCTCTCTTTTAGTGAGAGCAATCAGAGTTTGCAGCAGTGAGATTTCAGAAGCAGAAGAAGAAGTGGTTGAATGTTGCTGCAGAGCTTTTTCTCAATTTCTCTCTTTTCTCTTGGGAGCTTTTCCTCTATTTCAAATGTATGTGGTTGATCACACTTCTCTCTTATTTTCTGCCGACCTCCTCTTTATTTATAGCTCTGTGTATTCAAAATAGTGTTATAGGAGGATAATTAATTAGCAGTCAGAGAATAGAAATATTTCCATAATTAGTATACCAATAGAAGGAAAGAATTCATTCCAAATTCAAATAATATCCATAATGAGTTGTATCAGATTAGCCAAGAATCAAATAGAAGGAAAGAATGATTCAGAACGGCTATAAAATATTAACATTATTCCATATAAATCAGATCTACTAAAACAAGGAGAGAGATCTGGCGTATATTTAAATCTGTCATATAAACCGACGTGCGTCGATTACCATTCGACGTAAGCGTCGAATTCATTTTACCCAGACGTCGAGAAAGAAATAAGGAATGTGCGTCGACTAAGGTGCGTCGACTTCTCTATATGCGTCGACTAGAAATCAGATTAGCGTCGACACCACATACGTCGAAATCTTCCTAAAGTTACTTCGACATAAACTGAAGAGAACGTCGACTACATTTCGACGTTGCGTCGAATACCATTCGACGCATATTTACTTAGTTTTGTTTTTCATTCATAAAACTCTTTCTTTAACTCATTTCTAGGGGTTAAGAGAAATTATTTCCCCAACAATCTCCCCCTATTTGTCTTAACCCTTCTTGGAGAGAAGTTGTATTGGCATAAAATCAATTCAGTTCATCATTTGTAAAATAAGAAATATATTGAGGAGAAGAAAACACATGTCAAGTATTTGTCTTTCACAAGAATTAAACTAGAAACTTCTTTTTGTACATGAAGTTGACAAAAGCAGAATAAAGCTTCCTAGATAAGTCATGAATGGCATCAAAAATGTATCCCCTGGCTCTATCAGGTCTTTCCTGAACATTCCTGATGATTGTATGCAGTTTTTCCAAGAGTTTATCACCATCAGGGATAGTGTCATTTATGGAGTAGCCTTTGCTGATGATGATTGTTGCCTTTTCATCAATCATCTCAATGGTAATGCTGTGAGATTCTTTTTGTGCAGGCTTGGGCTCAGGAGGTCTTTTGTTATCAACTTTTGGCCTAAACTTTATTTTCTTCTCTGATTCCTGTTTCATAGGACTCTCAGTCATTTTTCCTTTCCCTTTCCAGGAATCTAATTTTGCAGGTCTTGATGGCTTTTTATAGGGAATGTATGTATCTTCTGTACATCCTATACCTTTCTTGCTCTTTTGACCCTTATCTAGGATAATCCCTGCCTGAGGATTTTTCTTTTGATAAGCTTTAATATCAAACAACTTATTTGGGATTTTGATAGAAGTTTCATCAAGGATTTGTTCCTTAGTCATTCCCTTGTTAATCTTTTCCATCCAAGCTTTCCTTTTATCTTCCACTTCTTTTATAGCTGCTTCATATTCATACAGTTCTCTTTCTCTTATCTCTTCATGCCTCTTTTCCATGTCAGGATCATGGTACTCCTTGACAGGACTGTTGGGACAGATACTAGGTATCTTTTCAAATCTTTTTATTTGTTCACATGCTTTTCTATACTTCTTTTCTTTTGCAAACTCCTTCCTTTCTTCTTTAGAAAATTTCTGCCAGTGGGGAGTGACTTCCCTTTTTCTCTTTATCTGTCCTCCTGGACTTTGCCTATGTATGATCTGTTTATGGAGTCTTGCTGCATGTGGGTGTAGAGGTAGCAGAGGAGGTAGAGAGGAAGGTAGAGGAGGAAGTTGAGGAGGAGTTTTCTCTTTGGGTGGAGAGGGAGTTATTTCAAGAAGAGTTCTTAGATCTGGTAGGGTGATCTCTGCTGAGGGATGATTGTCTTCTCCAAGCTCTGTTGCAGGAATGTCCTCAAGCAGAGGTGTCTTTAGCTTGAAGTAACTGGCAGAGAAGCCAGGAGAATGTTGCTGCTGTTCCTCATTACAGGGGAGTGTATTAATCCATACCTGGCCATTCCAATCATCTGAGGTGGCTGCTTCTTCCTCCCCCTGGATTACTGGGTCCTTTACTACAGGAATCTCCCCCTGGTTACAAGGATCGTCAGTTCTGAATGCTGAATCCACAGCATGCTCCCCTTCAGTGTTGAAAGAGGATTCACCAAAATGTTTGATGAAAGTGTAGTCAGAGTGATTTGAGAGGAGTGGAACCTATAATGAAAGAAGTTGGTGCACTCTATTATTTGTAGAATAAAGAAAAATTGAATCTTGAGCTTTTTAAGAGAGATAGATGACCTGATAAGAGGGGTTTTTGGAGCAACTCTCCCCCTGGTTTACATCCTTCATGAAGGATTTAAACCGTTCTGGCGACAGAGGTCGTTCTAGAATGAGAGCATGTAGTTCAGGAAGAGAAGAAGAAAGGTTTTCGAGTTTGACTGCACAGGTGTTGATCATGGCAGCGCATTCATTGGCGAAGTTATTCAGGCGAGTCTGGAAATCACTAACTAATTGTTCAAGAGCCTCATTCATCTGTTTGATGAGGGTCGAGTGATCAGAAGTTGGTGCCATTGTTGCAGAGAAAGATAGACAGATGGAGAAGACGAAGTATTGGCGGGTTTTTAGGAGAGTATGTGTTATGAAATAAGTAGCATTATTTAAAAGGAGATGAAACCTCCCTCTGATACCAATTGAAAGTAATGTCCTTCCTGATTCTATTAATGTTCTATTCTTTCTTTCAGCCACTCCATTTTGCTGAGGAGTTCTAGGGGCTGAAAAACTTTGTTTGATACCTAATTCTTCACAGAAACTACTCATAAACTGATTTTCAAATTCAGTCCCATGATCACTTCTGATTATGGATACCTGGCTGTTAAGTTCAGATTGAATTTGTTTTATAAATTTTGAGAGAGTCTGATGGGTTTCAGACTTAGCCCTTAGAAAGAATACCCAGCTGAATCTAGAGTAGTCATCTACAATGACTAAGGTATAGGATTTTCCACCTAAGCTCTGAGTGGATATGGGACCAAAAAGTTCCATGTGTAGTAAGTATAAAGACCTGGGAGAGTCATCCTTACCAATAGGTTTGAAGGATGATTTGGTTTGCTTTCCTAGTTGGCAAGGTCTACATGGAGAATCCTTAGAGTACCTACCCTTTGGTAGGCCTCTGACTAGGTTATTTTTAGCTAGTTTACTGATTGCTTTGTAGTTTAGATGACCTAGTCTCCTATGCCATAATTCATTTTTATCAATAATATTGTTGAATAAGCAAACTTCTGTGGGTGAAGAGCTAAAGTCCACTACATATACTTTCCCTTTTCTAATTCCATTTAGTACTGTAGCACCAGTCTTGATATCTATAATGTGGCAGAATAGTGTAGTAAATTTTACCTCATACTTACCATTCTCACATATCTGACTTATACTGATCAGATTGTGTTTTAGTCCTTTGACTACTGCCACATTCTTGAAGGTGACTTTCCCTTCTTTGAAATCTCCAAATCCCTTGGTTTGGCCACAGCTAGAGTCTCCAAAGGTTACTGATGGTCCAAGTCTATCCTCAAAGTTGATTAAAAGATTTTTGTGACCTGTCATGTGCATAGAGCATCCACTGTCCAAGTACCACACCATCCTGGAGATGTGATACATCTGCACAAAAAAGTTTAAACATTGGTTTAGACCCTGCCGAGCTGGGGTCCCTCTCTTTTATTAGTAAAAGATTTAATAAAGGAATAAGTGGGTTTTTCAGGATATCCTTCCTCCTTATGGGGTACTGGCTTGTCATACCAATCTTCTTGGATGATATCACAGAAGTAATGTTCATAATAGAAAGACATGGATTGAGCAATCTGTTTGGAAACAGAAGATTTTCTGTCTGATTTATTGCGTCGATAGGGATTCGACGTATACTTATGGTTGCGTCGATATAAATTCGACGTAGGTTTCTGGTTGCGTCGATAGGAAGTCGACGCTTTCTTCATTCTGAGTCTATTCTCAGTCAAAGTATGAGAAGGATTGCGTTGAGTAGAAGTCGACGCATTTTGGTGTAAGCGTCGATTATAAATCGACGTACGTTGATAGGAGTTCGACGCATGTTCAAAATTTTTGTGAGGCTTCTTTCCTAAGATTCCTTTATTTGTGATGGGATTAGGTTGATTGAAAATGGTGGTTATTTCTTGACTTACTTGTGATCTTGCTTCTGCTAGATGATTCTCCCTAGTGAAGTGAATGGGATGTTTCCAGACAGGTTTGCTAGATGATTGAGATTTGGATGCTTCATTAGTTTTCAGTTTTAGTTGACTAAATCTATTGGTGAGATTCTCAGAAATATTTTTGATCTTCTGTCCTCTTCCATTTAGAGAGTCCTCAAGGGCTTTAGCCTTTGCTAGCTCTTCTCTTAGTGTTAGATTTTCTAAATAGATTTTGTTTAGATTTTCCTCTGAGAGTTCTAGATTGAGTTTATAGTTTTTATGGTGTGTAATTACTTGGTTTAGATTTTTTAATTCCATCCTTAATTCTCTTACTTCTTTTTCAGATTTGATTAGATCTAAGCAGAATTCTTTGAAGTCTTATTTGAAATCAGTAGAGGAGAAATCTATATTATCAAGTATATTTACCATAGATGTATCATAAAGCTTCACAGTGGCCATCAGACATGTTTCTTCTTGTTTGACCTCTTCTTGATCAACATCTGATGAGGTACTCTCTTCAGATTCTGAATCACACCAGGATTGAGCAATGAATCCTCTTTCTTTCTTTTTCTTCTTTGGATCTGTTCTTTTCAGATCTTTCTTGCTGCTGTTCTCCTTGGGACATTCAGGGGCAATGTGTCCAGGTTTCCTGCAAGTGTAACAGATAATCTCTTTAGTGGGTGTTTTGTTATACCTGGTTTTTGAGTCTCTTCTTCTGGATCCTTCTGATTTGATCCACTTTTTGAACTTTCTGGCCAGCAAGCTGATGAGCTCCTCATCATTAGTAGATGATTCACCTTCAATAGCCTTCAATGCTATACTCTTTTCTTTTGAGAGTGAAGGTGTCTTTTCTTTCTCAGCTCTAGTTTTCAACAATTGTTCATAGGATTTTAATTTACCCAGGAGAACATCTGTTGATATTTCTTTTTGGCTTCTAGAGTCTTTGATTGGCCAGATTCTTGAATCCCAAGAGCTGGGAAAGCAAGTCAGCAATTTATCATTTATCTCAGTGAGAGATATGTCCTTCTCAAGTGTTCTCAATTCATTGACTATGAGGCTGAATCTTGAATACATGTCAGCAACACTTTCACTTTCTTTCTTTTGGAAGTTTTCATATTGGGAGATCAGTAGTGCCTTTCTATCCTTTTTCTCATCAGCACTTCCCTCTACCATTTTGGTGAGAGCTTCCCATACTTCCTTAGCTGACTCACACTCAGCAATCTTTTGGAAAATTTCATCTGAGAGGGTTGAGACTAGGATATTCATAGCCTTGGCATCATATCCTTGGGCTTTCTTTTCATCTTCAGTCCATTCAGCTCTTGGAACAAGTGTTTCAGTCACTTTTCCATTTGAATCCTTCCTGAATGGCTTGGGGGGACCTGTCAAGATCACATTAAACAATTCATTATCAATAGAGTTCAAATAAATTCTAATTCTTGTTTTCCAAAGTGCAAACTTTTCTAGGTTGCAGATTGGTGGTCTAGTGGAAGCATACTCTTTGATTTGTGCCATAAAAGGTTTTGAAAAATATATATATATATGAGAGGTAAGATCTTTTTGATCAAGGAGTTATCCTTTTTAGATCAACCTCCCTCTGATACCAATTGAAAGTGCACAGTTTACCTTACTAGAATTCTCTAGAGGGGGGTGAATAGAGATTTAAAATTATTTTGTGCAAAGTTAATATATATATATGTGTATGATCACAGATTATAGCTTCCACACACCAACAAGAATTGAACAAGTAAAGAAAGTAATGCAAGAAAAGAAATCTCAGCACAACACAAGAAAATATAGTGGTTCCCCAAACTTTGGGTAGTCCACTCTTCTACCCCCTTGGTAGGAATTCACTATCTTGCACTGAGTCTTTTGACAAGGAGACTCTTAGAACCAACTGAGTCTTTTGACAAGGAGACTCTTAGAACCAGTACACTGAATTTTTTGAAGAGAGATTCTAAAAACTCTTTTACAATGTTAAAATAAGAAAGATAGAAAGAAAGAAACAATAATGAATCTTCTTCCTAGCAAGAAGATTGGAAGCACAAGAAGTAAATTAAATCTTTCTTCTATAGAGAGAAGAAGATTTGTAGCCTTTCTCTCTTTTAGTGAGAGCAATCAGAGTTTGCAGCAGTGAGATTTCAGAAGCAGAAGAAGAAGTGGTTGAATGTTGCTGCAGAGCTTTTTCTCAATTTCTCTCTTTTCTCTTGGGAGCTTTTCCTCTATTTCAAATGTATGTGGTTGATCACACTTCTCTCTTGTTTTCTGCCGACCTCCTCTTTATTTATAGCTCTGTATATTCAAAATAGTGCTATAGGAGGATAATTAATTAGCAGTCAGAGAATAGAAATATTTCCATAATTAGTATACCAATAGAAGGAAAGAATTCATTCCAAATTCAAATAATATCCATAATGAGTTGTATCAGATTAGCCAAGAATCAAATAGAAGGAAAGAATGATTCAGAACGGCTATAAAATATTAACATTATTCCATATAAATCAGATCTACTAAAAGAAGGAGAGAGATCTGGCGTATATTTAAATCTGTCATATAAATCGACGTGCGTCGATTACCATTCGACGTAAGCGTCGAATTCATTTTACCCAGACGTCGAGAAAGAAATAAGGAATGTGCGTCGACTAAGGTGCGTCGACTTCTCTATATGCGTCGACTAGAAATCAGAGTAGCGTCGACACCATATACGTCGAAATCTTCCTAAAGTTACTTCGACATAAACTGAAGAGAACGTCGACTACATTTCGACGTTGCGTCGAATACCATTCGACGCATATTTACTTAGTTTTGTTTTTCATTCATAAAACTCTTTCTTTAACTCATTTCTAGGGGTTAAGAGAAATCATTTCCCCAACAGAGCCCTTCACGTATATTGCGCGTGCTAAATCTCAATGCTAACACGAGAATATGGAACTCTTCCATGTTCACATGAGAGCGCGAAACTCTTCCTCGTTCATGTGAGAGCGTCGATTTCCTTATGAGCACGCACTGCACTTTACCTCTCTTGTCCACAAAGATTGCAGGTTTCACCACGTTCAACGTTGTCGCTTTCTCCGCTGCCCGAACTGCCCAGTGGGCAAAACAATGATATCTGAAAAATAGCTATCTGTGTGCTCCAGATCTACAAATGTGATTCGCCCGTCAGGTGGTTGCGTTGGTTACAATGACAGAATTACCGGACTACCCATGTCCAAGACTATAAAAGGAGCTTTGAGCCTTCATTTGAAAGGATCTGGTCTTCAACACCCGAGAGAGCCTCTTCAGATAAATCCTTCAGAGTTCTCCTTCGGCGTTGAAGATCTCCTTCGAGACTCGAAGATCTCCTTCGAGACTTAGAGATCTCCTTCGCCTTTGAAAATCTCCTTGGAAGGCAACTTGAAGGTCTCACTTTCCCCGAGAGCCGACTCGAGCGTCTCACTTCTTCCTCCACCCAATAATTAGCTTTTTGAGCGGTGACATGTCACCCTCGAGCACTCTTCTACTTAGCTTCACGAGTGGTGGCATGTTACCCTCTCGTTCTTCTACAACTGTAACGAGAGGCGGCATGTCTCCCTCGCGTTCTCTGCTCTTACTTGTAACGCACCAAGATATAGTGAAATTTGGCCGGCACCGATCCGGTCACGTGTTTTTTTACCCTTTTTCGGGGTTTCCAGGTCAAAAATTCTTCTTGTCAGTTGTCAGTTCTCAACTTTGACTGTGCGGCGTCTGGCTCGATCTAGAGCTAAGACGGTCCAATCTCGGCCGGTCCAAGAAACGTCGGGCGACCCGCAATAAAAATGATTTTTTTTATGCTCCATTTTGCATGGCAGTGGTGGTCATGAACACGGTGATTATGAACAGTCGTCAGTGAACGCCCGACCTTACCTAAGGAGCTTCATCTACTTTCATGTTCAAAACTAGTTTTCTTGGCGGCCGTCGTGAACGTTGTCACGTCAAACATACATTCTATGATAGTGACGTTTTCGTCCAAACTCACCTGAGCAAAAACACCGCGCCAAAAGGAGCCTCAACGGTGACGATGGATGATGGGTTTGAGTGTGTATTGGGTTGACCTAACTACATAATGGCTTAGTAATTTTGAAGGCGATGCTTGCACCTTTTTTTCCAAGCAATGGTGATATATCATTGTAGTTGTATAATGGTCTTGATGCTCAATGTTTTCATATTTACTTACCAATAAGATCAACTTTTCTATAACAGTGCCCACACAGATCATTTCATATAGTTTAAACAGATAAATTGATACAAGCCCGGTAGACAGTGGCGGAACTAGGATTTTTGCTCAGCCAGGACACCTAATTTTTAAAATTAAAAAATAATTGTGAACTCCTAAATTTCTCAGATTTTATGCCTCCATCCAAGGAAAAAAACGTAATCATTCATTCATTTCAATTTCCAAATGCAAGTAGTAACTTCAAAAATAGATACAAAACAAATATTGTGAATTGGTAGTCTAAATTCAGTAAACAAATTCACAAATCAATGAACAATCGTACTAGACTGAACATGACTACCAACATAGATGAAACAGTGAAATAACTAAAATTGAGCCAATAATAGCACAATTTGATGCTATCTAGATTAACTCAATCTTCATGGATTAAGAGGGAAGAAAAAAAAAGGGTCATAATTACGGTGACTTGTTTTAAATAGGCATTCATAAAATTGGATAAACAAAGACACAAAAACAATGGTTGAAGGCATATCGGAAGGTGAATGGTGGAGTTTATTTGTATGTATATTGTGCTATAAATTTGGGGAACTATAAGTTTTAAAGATGATTATAATTTATTTATTTTGTGGAATTAAAAAAGGTATTAAACAAAAATTGAACATCATACCAATATACCATCGTGACCATTGAACAAAACATAGAGCAAATTTTTTGCAATCTTGTCAAACTTTTCAAAAAGCCTCACTTTATCTTAGGAAAACCTGTAGCATGATTACTACTTTACCTAAATACAATGCCAAAATTGAAACGGTGAAACAACCATTATACCTAAGCCAAACTTGAAACAGTGAATGAGAGAAATTGGCCTTATAAGCAAAACTGGAAAAAAAAACTTAAAATGGATTAAATATATAATAATAGCTTCTAACCTCGATTCCTGCTACTTTCAGCATTCCTCACAGGATTGAAATCAGGATGAGCCTGCTCATTGCCCGAAACTCCCCTGTAAGCCACATTCAAGGAAGAAGAAAGTGCAGGCTGCAAGAAAAATACAGAAAGAACACCAAGGGAAAAAATGGTCGCTCCGCTGCCAGGGAGAAATGAGATCAAAAGGGGCTAGAAAATCACTTACCAGGGAGAAACGAGACCAATGTCTACTCCTCTGCTCGGGCACCGCTGGTCGCCGGAGACGGAATAATTAGTTTATGTAACCGCTGGTTCAGAACTTCAGATCGCCATCGTCCAGGCAGTGAGGCAGGGCAGCCTGTGGAGGAGCCGAGTAGGAGACGCCGAGACTGCTTCTTTGCGAGTAGAACTACGAGGAGTCGAGGAGGAAAAGACACTGGGACGGCGGAAGCGGTGTGATTTTAGGTCTAGCGGAAATGCAGAATAACCCGGTACCCCCTTAAATTTTATTGTGATTTCACGCCCGGGCACGTGCCCGGGCACATGCCCGGGCGTGTCTCTTATTGAGTCCGGCCATGCCGGTAGTATATATAGAATGCAAACAATTAGGGGTTTGTGTGTTATGAAATCGAATCCGAGTGCAGATGAAAAATTCTGTTCCAAAATATTTTTCTAACGGCCAAAATTACGAAAAGTGATAAGCACAAAAATTAGAAAAAAAAATAAAAGCAAGCACCACAATCAAGAACACCAGATGTAAAGTGGTTCTCCGAAATTGGGTGCGTCCACTCTGTAGGAAGAGATAAATTTACTATTAATTTCTCAAACATACAATACGACTAAAATGGAGGAGAAGAATTGATCGAGAATATAATGGAAAATCTCGAGTCCTCCAAGGTCCGGTCGTACACGTTGCGACGAGAAAACAGTTTCGACGGCGAGAGAAGAAGCCGACTGGAAGAAGAACTCCGAAGAGGAAGCCGGCTAGGCCATGACCATTCTGTAGGCCGAAATCCGCTGAACCACCGAAGAAAATCGGTTGCTCTGCATTCTTCTAAGGGTGGCTAGCCACAGCTATTTAAGGAGGAGGAAACTCTAAGAGGGTAAGGAGTATAGGCCAGCTCAATAAGGGAAGGAGATCAATCCCTTCCTCAAAAAATCTTCCATGAAACACCGAAATAAAGGGGATGCCAAATTTGGAGCGATCTTTAAATAATAGTGGGGCCGACCAGGAGGAAAATTAGGCAGAATATAGGAATTCCAAAAGATGAGAGGGGGCCAGCTGCACTCGTGGAAAGAGATCAAATTTCATCTAAGAACTCACCTCCATCAGTGGAAGGAAATATATTCTGCCACCAATGACCCTCCATAATTGCTGGGATTTGGGGAATTCCAAAAGAAGGAGCCACGAATTGAGCGGTCTCCAAAAAAGACGCCGTCCAAGAAAGAGAAAATGCGTCATTACCGCAACAATCTTCACCTTGACACCTCTTCCATGATATGCTCCACCTGGCTGAGATAACTCCAAGATGCCCTAACGGTCACTAAGATCCAAAGCCAAAGGAACTGACTGAATGAACTTCGGCCGAGAACGGATCATAAGAAAACTCCTCCAATTCTGAGTAGCACACAAACTGGACTGTTGTGACTGTCTCAGAAACACTCCACCTTGAAGCTAAATTTCAACTGCTCCACCTCCAGCGGTGGTCTCCCATAGCAAAATAATTGAACCTGTCAAGGCTTCTGGCGTTTGATGTGCGCGCGGGAGAGAAATTAACAAATACAGACACATCAACAATGAATGCAAACAAACTGACCTCGGCATGAGAAAAATGAACCCCTATGAGAACTAATCAGAAAAGTTTGATTAAACACTCTAAGCTCATGAATGAGGAGTAACAATGAAAGAGCTTAGGTAATAGAGGGTGATCAAACTGCATTCAAAAATGAAGTTCTTGACCAGAAAAGATAACTCAAAATAAAAGTTATACAAAAACAAACATAGAAATAACATGACCTAAAAAAAAGGAAAAAAAATTGATCAAACTGCATTCAAGAAAAATTAATAGCATGACCCAAATTGTGCTTCATGAGAAATAACATGACCGAAATTGTGCTTCCCATCGAACTTCGTCACTTCAAACTTCGCACTGGGCGTGAAAGATGTCATAGAAAATCAAACAAAGGAAATCTGAACTGAGACCGAGGCGACCAGATAAATTCACGGATCAAGATTGGGAAGATAGGGAGCGGACCGATGTCGTCACCTATCGTTGACCCAACTCGAAACGGAACGTTCAAATAGTCGTCGATCAAACCTCGCTCTGATACCAGTTGTTGAAAACCGGATCCGAATGCAAATGAAAAATCTTGTTCCAAAATATTTTTCTAACGACCAAAATAACGAAGAGCGATAAACACAAAAAATAGAGAAAAAATAAAAGCAAGCACCACAATCAAGAACACCAGATATAAAGTGGTTCCCCGAAATTGGGTATGTCCACAGTGTTGGGAGAGATAAATTTACTATTAATATCTCAAACATACAATACAACTAAAATGGAGGAGAAGAATAGATCGAGAATATGATGAAAATCTCGAGTCCTCAGAGGTCCGGTCGTACATGTTGCGATGAGAAAACAGTTTCGGCGGCGAGAGAAGAAGCCGACTGGAAGAAGAACTCCGAAGAGAAAGCCGGCTAGGCGATGGCCAAATGTCGGCCGAAATCCGCCGAACCACCGAAGAAAATCTGTTGCTCTGCATTTTCCTAAGGGTGGCCGGCCACACCTATTTAAGGAGGAGGAAACCCGAAGAGGGTAAGGAGGATGAGACGGCTCAATAATGGAAGGAGACAATCCATTCCCAAAAAAAATCTCCATCAAACACGGGAATAAAAGGGATACCAAATTTGGAGCGATCTCCGAATAATAGTGGGGTCGGCCAGAAGGAAAATTAGGCGGAATATAGTAATTCCAAAAGATGAGAGGGGCCAACTGCACCCATGGAAAGAAATCAAATTTCATCTAAGAAGTTACCTCCATCAGTGGAAGAAAATATATTTTGTCACCAATGACCCTCCATAATTGCTAGAATTTGAAGAATTCCAAAATGAGCCACGAATTGAGCGGTCTCCAAAAAATACGTCGGCCAAGAAACGGAATATGCGTCATTACCGCAACATTTGTGTGGTGTGGTGTGGTATGGGCACAAATAGCAATCTCACCGTAAGGGTGTAGTTTTGCTCGGGCAAAGCTGCATAGTGCCGAAAATTTACTGTGTAGTTTTGATGTGGTGCGATTTTTTACGGTGTGGTGTGGTTTTTACGGTGCAATTGTTTTCATGCTAATTATTGGATGACTTGAGGAAAGACTTATTTGGCAAATCTCCAATTATTAAAAAAAAAAATATCAAATTTTTCGAAGCCTTAAGCTCAAGTTTACATATAAGATATATAGATCTTGCTTTTTATGAAATTATTTTTAAAATTTAGAATAAGCTCAAGTTATAAGAACCTACTCTGGAAGACAAACAATGAATGCCTTGAGAGATCGCAAATCTTAGTTAACAAGTGTAGCTGAACATGAGGAAAAATAAGTTGAGATATGAGATCCAAGAATAAAAAAAGGGATTTTGGTTGCACTAACAAGCGGAAAATCGAGAAAGAAATTTTGATAACTACAAGGCATCTAAAAAAGGAACTTTAAGTAACTTAAAAATTTTACTTATTTCTTCGTAAATACTTTTTGAAAATATTTTTTTTTAAACGGTGCTCATATTTTTTTTAAACGGCGCGGAGCAGTTTTTGTAGTTTCCAAAATCTGAAAGCCGCACTGCACTACACCGCGCTAGGTTTACAAAAGTTTTAAACCACACTGAATCAAAACTATATAGTTCCATTTAAATATCAATGTGGTTTGTATGGTTCGGTGATTTTTGTGATTAGTGTTTTTTTAATGCTCACCCCTAAGAACAAATCATGACCACAATATTTTTGCTAGTGGCATGTTGTTCGCAAGTATAGCGTTCTGCAACCGAAGTGTCATGGGTTGTTTCACAATGTCACACTGTGTCATCCCCCTCACCCCACCCTTAACTCGTGTATTGTGCGGCATTACTTTACACAGCATGCTAAATATTTTAGCAATAAGAATGTATTAAATAATAAATTATATATATATATATATTACTATCTTCGAACGGGCTACGCTCATTCTCGATGCGTCGCTGCGGGCTTCGCCCGTAACCAAGCGGGCTTCGCCCGCTTGGCATTCAAGGCGGGCTTCGCCCGCCCCCACCCCCTTGGCGAACCCGCTGAGGGTTGTCCGGTCGCGAGCAATGCACACCAATATTTTTATTATTATTTATAACGGCGGGCTTCGCCCGCCCCCACCACCTCGGCGAACCCGCTGGGGGTTGTCCGGTCGCGAGCAATGCACACCAATTTTTTTATTATTATTTATAATTAAGTAAATAAAATTTGTAATAAAATTTAATTTTTGAAACCTTTAAAATTTTAGGGTTTTCTAAATTTAATTATTTTGCCCGTTCTCGATGCGTGCGTCGCCCGCTTGGCATTCAAGTGGGCTTCGTCTGCCCCCGGCGGGCTTCGACGGCCCCGGCAATTATTTATAATTTTAAAATTTAAAATTATTTAAAATTTTAGTTATTACATTTTTTTTAACAATTATTTAATTACAAATGTAAAAAAAATTTAAATTTTTTAAAATTTAATATTTTACTTTGTGTACTATAAAATTCAAGAGCATGTTTTCTTTACAACAACATAGACATAGTGAGATTATAATTTATCAATAACATCATAAGCTTTATATGAGGAGAATTGTTCCAGCAAAAGGTGAAAAATTAACCTAATTGCTCAAAATGGCCATGGTATCCCAAACAAAACAAGATTTCCTCCAAATTATTGTGAGGCTAAATCCTTGAAATAAAGTATTTAACCACTTAAATAAAGATTAAGAATGTGCTTTTCAATTAAAAAAAATCTAACCTTGCCTGATTGATGATAATAGTGATGTGCCAAAGTTGGGTTTATTTGTTGTTGAAGGGTTAAACTGCTTTGTATTTAAATTGTTCCCAAAAAATTCAAACGTCTTCTCCTTTTTATTTACTACATATGAAAAATAAATATTAATCATAACTTTTCAATAGTAAGGAGATTATTATTTATTAGTGCTCACAACTTTCCAATAGTAATAAATTACCTCTAAAGTAGACTCATCAAGCTTGTCATCACAACCTTCATCAATATTATAAGCATCAAAATGTATATCTTCACAATACAAAAAATTAGAAAGTAAGTAGATGCAAAATTTTAATATAATAATCTAAGTAAATTTAAATCAAATTATGTATTTTACAGTTTGACATTGATGGAACTGAAAATTTCTCTCTTAGCCAATCTTGTAAGCAAATCAGTGCTTGGATTGTATAAGGCTTTAGACACGTACGTTTCTTTTGAATTACTCTAGAGCCCGTGCTAAATGCAGACTCTGAAGCCACGGTTGAAACAGGAATAGCCAAAATATCACTTGTCATTGCAGCTAATATTGGATATTTGCTCTCATTAACTTCCCACCACTTCAGAATATCAAATGTTGCATCATCCGGAGAAAACTAAAAGAATGCAAATGCATTAAGTACACAAAGTAAAACAATACTCTATAAAAAGAAAAAAAAGCTTAAATTAAATATATACCGGTTCTTGTAAATATATCTCCAACTCGTTTTTCAATTCTTCTTCCTTTCTTGTTTTTGCTTTAAACTTTAAGAAAGCATCCATACTTAAATCTTCATCACAACCCACCAACGAAGACGACTCATCGTGAAAATCACTTGCAACACTATGATTTCTTACAGAATTCCTCTTTTCTTTATACCAATCAAATAAATTTGAAAGCTCTTCGAACACATCTTTGAAATATGTTTTACTAGAATCATCATATACTTTAGTATAGCAAAACAACACAAAATCCAATTTTCTCCGTGGATCGAGTATAACAGCAATGGCTAACACCATAGAATAATCCTTCCAATATTGTGTAAATTTTTCCAACATAGCCACTTGCATTTTTGAGATAAGTAAAGAATTCCAATTCTTTCTTAAATGCAGTTGAATCATGCAGACTTGAAAAAAATACAAATTAGCTGTTGGAGTTTTGGTGGCCGAGAAAATATTGGTTGAATCATCAAAAACTTTAAGAAAATTGCATAATTCCTGAGCTATTGACCAATCATTTTCTGTAGGTGGATGCTTGAAACTCTCAACCAAATTGAATCTATAAAAAATATCTTTATGTTCTAAAGCCCTTTTTAACATATGATATGTGGAATTCCACCTCGTCACACAATCCAGAAGTAGCCCTCGATCACCCAACTTCAATTCAGTAAATACTTTTAGACGCTGTGGAGATGAAAGAACAAATTTAACTGCATCACGAATTCGAACTATATTGGCATCTAGCTCCTTGAGGCCTTCTTTGACGATTAAATTTAAAATGTGTGTGCAGAACATCTAATATGAAAAAACTTTCCAGCAAGTGGAAGAGATAATCGATAACGCCCTTTCAGTGTAGATGCAACAATATTATTTGTTGACACATTATCTAAGACAAGAGCGCATAATCTATCTTCAATTCTCCATTCAGTTAAGCACTTCTCAATTGTCAATCTTAATATGATGCCAGTATGACGCTCATCAAGGTGCCAATTAGATTTTTTAATAGATTTTTTGAACTATTGTTTCAAAAAATTCTGTTAAAACCAAACAAAAAAATCCAGTTAAAACCAAACAAAAAGGAAATGGGCAGAAGCAGACCTCATCAGAAGGAAGAAGAAGAAGAGAGACCTTAATTACCTGAGCAGAAATGATCGGCGGTGGAGTTCAAAGAAACCAGCTGGAATCCGGGAACCCCGCAGAGAGATAAGAGAAAAAATGGCGGATGGGGGAACCTGAGCACCGCTGCACCAGGTCTAGAGAGCGGGAGAGGAGAGAAAAATGGCAGAGGGGAGAGAAAAATGGCATAGGGGGGAACCTGAGCACCGCTGTGCAGAGAGCGGGAGAGGAGAGAAAAAATGGCGGAGGGGGAAATGTTGCTGCCGTGCGGACCGTCGGGACTCGGGAGAGAAGCTGCGGACCGTGCCTTTTACTGGTGTTGTCGAAACAAGAGCCAAAAAGCAGGATTCATTATGATATGCAGACATCAAATACGGCTGACAATTGACAAGTTGGCAGATAAATAAATTTTTTTTTAGTAAATAATTTATACCGAGTAACTTAAAATAAAAAAATTTAAGTTCTTTTTTAGATAAAAACTCTTTTTTTATTAAATAATTTAAAACAAAGAACTTGTCCACGTCTACCAGATCTATTGGGTATAAAATTAATATTCCAAAGAACTTAAATTAAATATTCTTTTTTTAGATAAAATTTTTTAGAATAAAATAATAAAAATAAACGGGTTACGGTTTGGTTCTGTGACGGTTCGGTCCGGTTCGGGTCTAGAAATTTTGAAACCGCTCGAGACTTTTTTGTTGCGGTTCCGGTTCCGGTCCGGATAATAAAATGAAGGAACCGCACCCATACAATTGTTGTTTCCGGTTCCAAAATTCAAACTGGAACCCAACTAATTCGTGAACGGTTCGGTCCGATTATTTGCGGTTCCGGTTCGGTTCTGGTTCGGCTTACGATTTTCGGTTTTAAGTGACAACTTTATATATATATATATATATATATATATATATATATATATATATATATACTAGCATCTTTGAACGGGCTACACCCGTTCTCGATGCGTCGTTGCGGGCTTCGCCCGTAACCAAGCGGGCTTCGCCCGCTTGGCATTCAAGCGGGCTGCGCCCGCATCTGTCGTGGCCGGTGTCATTTGTCGTGGGGGTTGATATTGGTCGTGGGTGCGACATTCGTCGTGGGTGCGACATTCGTCGTGGGGGCGTCATTCATCGTGGGGGCGACCCTCATCGTGGGAGCGACCTCGTCGTGGGGGCGACCTTCGTCGTGGGGGCGACCTTCGTCGTGGGGGCGACATTTATCATGGAGGGCGACATTTATCGTGGAGGGCAACATTTGTAATGTGAGCGATGGGCCGAGGTCAAGCCCAAGAAGCCGACTGCTTGAATCTCGAGACATTCGTCGTGGGGGCGTCATTTTTCCCAAAAAAAGCTCACCTGAGGATCAACTTCAATGTGTAGATGCAGACATTCACTGTGATATTAAATGCTATAACAAAAAATGGGATTGTGAATGATATGTAGATGTGCGAAAAGTTGGTGTGATATTCAATTCGATAACTGAATGAACTAAGAAGCGCACCATACGGCAATAGATCTCAATCCTGGCGTATCATAGTGGGGAAGGGCAAAATGCATATCGCAAGTTCAGCACGTCAGTCATCCACGCAAAACATCTCAACTTCAAAGCTTCTTCTCCATAAACATCTCAACTTTGATATGATGAGCATGTAAAGGTGAATTTCTGTTTCATTGAACCATGCCATGGATAGAGAACCTTTGGAGGGAAAAACTATTAGCAAAAATGATGACACTCTTATAAATCTATTTCCCTGTATATGACTATGAAAATAGAGGGCAGTATATGTTCATCAGGTTCTAGAGATTGCTAAAGAACATTTAAACATATGCAATTTAATATGTACAAAAACAATGCAATTTTTTAAAATCTGCATCGTTGTCGATTGATAGGAAATTGTTAGCCGCGGCCTGCCCGGTGCCCACTGGGGGTTCGCCGTCCTCCGGTGAACCCGCCGGGGGTTTGTCCGGCGGTGAGCGGGCAGGGCCACCGTCGGCGGTGGCCCTGCCCGTGAGACCCAGATCTATAGCACGAAAATGAGATCGAACGGACTCATGCAATTCTTCTATGACATGGTCAACTTCAATTGTACTTAACTTCGTGTAAGTAGAATCATTACAAAAAATAGTAAGTTACGGAATGCGTTTAAATAATTAATTATTGAGAAATTGATATGCAAAGTTCTCGCGTAAGTAAAGCAAGCGCATTATTTAGAGTGATGGGAAAACCAAAATAACATCGCATTATTCTAATATTTGAGTACTCTTTCTTGAATGTACAAAATCTGCTTATAATTATGCCCGAAGGACAAAGGAGTATCCCTGTCCATGCTTGACATTGTCGGGTAGGCTCGCCTTATTTAGGCCACAATTCAAACATTCTCAACTTCAAATATGTTTAGATACGAATTAAAATAGATATGCAAATTTCTCATGTACGTAAAGCACGTGCATTATTTAAATTGATGGCAAAACAAAAAGAATATCACACTATTCTTCTTGACCGTAAAAAATCTCCTTATAATTATGCGTGAAGGACAAAAGAGTACAATGAGGCGTACATGCGTTGCTAAGCGGTGGCAGTGGTGTGATTTTGGAAATGCTGGTTCAGCTGCAAAGAAGAATGGAGAGGTTATTGTCAGTGCAATTTTGGAGATAAGGAGGAAAGCACAATAGTAATATATAAAAAGTAGCAGAACATTAATGATGAGCATAATGAAAGTGGAGTTTGCGTACATGTGTTGTGAAGGTGTGGAAGTGATGTGATTTTGGAAATGATGCTCAGCTGCAAAGAGGAATGAAGAGTTTATTGTTAGTGCGGTTTTGGCGATAAAGAAGGAAGCGTAGTAGCAATATAAATAATGTAGCAGGGCAATAAATAATGGGGAGCATAATGAAAGTGGTATTTATTAGGTTAAATATATTACTTAGTGTCAATGAATGTGTTTATGTAATGATGAGCTCCCCTATTTTATTAAGAAATTAAATAATGTAGCTGGAATCGAACCTTAATTAAGGACCGCATGGTCAAGTGGTTACGACCGCATGAATCGAACCTTAATTAAGGACCGGTTCATGCGGTCGTAACCACTTTCAATCTCTTCTGTGAAATTGGGAAGCCGAGCCAATGGGCATTACTTAGCCTAATATATTATTTGCATTTAATCAGCACATAACTTGTAATTGGCAAAACTGGAAAAAAAAAATCTCAGCCGAAAAAAAAACCAAACCAAAGAGTCAAACAAAAAATTAAAAGAACTTCATAGTGTGCACACCACATTACAATAAGAATGCATCAAGTGGCTAGAATCGCCTCCAAATGGTGAACTCGAAATGATCACTTACCTCACACAACCATACAAATGATTCTTATGTATACTAATGAATATTAGGCAACAGAATTTTATATCAAGCAATTAGTCAAACACCTTGAGTGCAAATCCTATGCAATTTTAAACTGTACAGTTCAAGCTTAATTCAGACTTCCAAGCATCCTAAATCAAGAGTAATGGAGAGCAAGGATATCATAAATCAACAGAATTGCAATTAGTCAAACATGAAGAGCAGACCAAGCATCATAAATCAAATGCAGATAAAACATGAAAAACAGACCAAGCATCATAAATAATGAGTAATGGAGATATAGCAATTAGTCAAACACCTTGTGTGCAAATCCAATGCAATTTTCAAATGTACAGTTCAAGCCTAATTTAGACTTCCAAGCATCATAAATCAAGAGTAATGGAGAGCAAGGATATCATAAATCAACAGAATTGCAATTAGTCAAACATGAAGAGCAGACCAAGCATGAAAAACAAACCAAGAATCATAAATAATGAGTAATGTAGATAAAACATGAAGAGCAGGGGCTTGAAGTGGAACATACCAGGTAAGGAGAATGTTCCTGAATCTGATTTCAGCTTAAGGAGAAGAAGAGCAGGCTTTGAGGAGATCTGGGCAAAGGGAAAGAACATTCGCGTGCACTAAAAAAACATAAGAAATCCATGCCTGCAGTGGGCCGAAGAAGCACAGAGACTGGAGAACATCTCGGTGGAGGGTGACTGGAGAACATGTCGGTGTTGCCCAAGAAGCACAGAATGCAGAAGAAAACTTCGCCGGCTCACCGCCGATCTTGAGTTGCGAAGATGACAGAAATGCGTGAAGCTGCGGCGTGGATTACGCAAGGATCGGGAGGACCAAACACCACCTCCCGCCTCTGGACTCCTGCCTCTCGCGATATCCAGGGAGAAATTTAGGGCACGGGCACAGGAGGAATGGAAATTATAACGTTGAAGGCACCGACGATGGAAGGATGGACAGGCGGAACTGCGATGCACATGGATTAGGAGAAAATCCAAAGGAATACGACAGAGATAAAACTGCAATGCTTACCAGTGAACGGAGAGGAAGAGGGATTAGAGGCACTGACGATGGCTTTGGACGGACAGGCCGAAGTGCGATGGAAAGAAGGATTAGCGGTCTGAACGAAGTGGAAGAGGAGAAGCGGCGCAGGCGAGCGAGGTGGAGCAATATCGCTGGACGCCGTCGATGCAGCGAGGGAAACAGAGCCAAAAACGCGGTAGGGCAGCGAAGGGGGAGGGATCGCGTCTGCTTGCGAGGTCAGCCCCGTCGTCGTCGGAGATGCACCCTGGAGGTTTTACACGGGGGAGGACTGAGGAGAAATGACGAACCGTAGTTCCGCAGGAGCAGCCGTCGTGGGAGGTGTTTAGGGCTTGAAAATAGAGTATCGGGATTTTGAGGAGGAGCGCAAGAGGGAGGAGCAGGGATATAACGGAGAGGATGAGATCATACGGCTGATATTAGCTACAACAATTTATTCAACGGTCCAGATCGAATCTACGGTGTGACTTTGAAGATATGTATATTGTTTTATATAATAAAGATATATATATATATATATATATAGACACACACACACATGTACATAGATATATACATATATACACATGTACATATGTACATGTACATAGATATATACATATATACATGAATGCACATGTACATATGTACATATGTACATGTACATATATATATACACATATATACACACGAGTCGAATGGCACGGGCCTCCGGCCCTACGTGAGGGCAATGGTACGAGCCTCCGACCCTATGTGAGTGCAATCGGCGGGCCTCGCCCGCCCCAATCCCCGGCGGGCTTCACCCGCCCCCGGCTGTTTGATCTCCAACATAGCACCCGGCCGGCGACGGCGGGATTCCCCCTCAACTTATACATATGAGTACTTAAAATGACCGAAAAAAAATATAAATCAATATTTTATAATTATTTTTTTCAAAAACATTAATATTTTAACAAAAAATCATTTTAAAGTGAACCATTATATTTCGAAATTAATTTTTTGAGGCATAATGATTACCTATCATAGTAGGTGTAGGAGGTCTACTAAATTTTTTTTGGATTTTATGAATTTCCATCATTATTTTATTATAGGGATATTGTGTAATTAATAATGTATATTTAATTTTATATCTATACTATTATAAAAAGAAGTACGAGTGGCTTTTTAAAGCCATGCATTTAAAAGCCATAGATTAAATCCTGACCGTCCATTATCTAATCCGTGGTTCCTACTTAAAAAAACTTCTCTCACGGCTTTACAAATCCACGACACCCTAAACTGTTCGCAACCCCCCTCTCCCCGAGCTCTCCTAAAGAGCGGCGCTCATGTGCTCGCCGACTGGCTGCTACTCTGCGACTACCCCAACAACTGCAGATCCGGCGACTTCAACTAGCCCTTCCGCACCAAGAAACGCAATTTCATCTCCTCCTAGGGCATCGAATCTCCAGTCGCCTGACATCGACTCTACAACCAAGCTCGAGCATCCCCGCCATCGACGACTCCCCGCCATCGACGACTCGCCGCCATCACTTTTCTTCAACATAATCTGCTACTCAACACTGACGACGACTCCCCTCCATCGACGACTCACCGCCATCGACGTTCACTGCTACACTACCCGCCATCGACGTTCACTGTCTTTGCATAGGTATGAAATTCATTTTCTTATTTTCTATTTCTGAGACCCAACCATGTCCGCTTCAACTAAGTGCATCCTCTTTGCAATGCCTCATCTCTGAATAGGTCTCCCACTGCAGTTCCTCTCAATCTTTCCGATTCAGAACTTACCGATTCAAATCTACACAGGTATACATGTTCCTGTCATCTCTCCGTTCCAGAACTCGCCGTCTCATACAAACACTATGATATGGTTTCTGCATTTTGTTTCCATGACTGAAAATGGTTTCTGCATATGGTTTCTGCTTTATGACAATCCAAAAGATAGAATTAGGTCAATACGGCAAGTGCTGGACTATACATGCATTGCATTCTTATTTGAGTTGCTATGGTATTGAGTTAACCTGCTATTTAAAAGGATTACTGAACTGTTCTTTGAGGTATAACTATTTAACTTCATGTTTTTAGTGGTCTTTTAGGGGTTCTTTATACCAAACTTATGCTAAATTCATAAGTTGTTCTTTATATGTTAATTCATTTCTTGGGATTGTCGGGATTTTGGAGATTACTGAGAATTACCATATGTTGCTTCTTTTTCCTGACGTGTTATTATCTTGATGTTTTTTTTCGAAAACCGCATTTTGTTCTAAATTTTACGTTTAAGGTGCTGTTACTCCTCTTCATTTTCTTTGCTATACCTCATTTGTTTAGCATGACCATAAACAAGACAAACTACTCAACACAAATATTTGTCAATATTTGTCAATATTAGTGAGTAGGATATAAAATTTGGTTTGCAATAAGGAACTTCATTTAAATATTGCTTCAAAATTGGTGAGTATGCCTCAATTTATCAAAAATTTCACATGACAGTAGAGATCCCGAAGGTGCATACAATCTTGGGAGGGAAGTACTGCAGTTCACTGAGCAGGGCGTATGTCGATGAGGTATTGGGGAGTGCCTTCACCTCTTACTTCAGTTCTTCCCTCCCTAGATTTATACACAGTTTTGGGTGACTGTTTTCCCCTCACACTTCAGTTCTTCTCAGCATATTGCTTAGATCTATATCATGCCAGCTCTTTTTTAACAAATTTTTATTATATCATGCCAGCATATTGCTTAGATCTATATTCATACTTCTACTCAGCAATTGATGTTTTATTACCAATCCATGGTTGTACAGGAAACAATTTTTATAAAGTTTACAATATTGTCATTTTCTTACGACTTCTCACCTTGCTTGCTGTTTTGATTTGAGGAGAAGTGCTAAACTTCTAATTTGATCTTATCCCATTGCAATATTGTGATAAGGTACCGACAATTTTGTCTTTGACCAACTAAACCATCACACTGCAGAATTTGGAAGGGATCGAAAACTGCAGTGAAATCTGACAGTTTGGAGATTCTTGAGGACTAAGGATCTGTTTTCTTAGAAATCGAACTCCAACAAAGAAATTAAGCGGCTCAAAATTGCGGCGTGGTCCAAATGCTCAAACACAAAACCTAAAAAGCCCCACAAACTAAATGCCCTATTTTAGATGACTTCTTTATTTGCATTGTAGATTTTTGCATTCACGCTAGGAAGTTGATACTAAATTCTTTTCTTTCGGTTTAGCTGACTTCCTTATTTGCATTGTGATGAGTTATTTCTCTGGTGGTGTCTGGATGCAATATAATTTCTTGCTTTCCAATTGTCTCTTTAACTAAGTTTGCAACTGATTGCATGCACTCTAACTATCTGAAATGTAATGCTTTCAGATGAAATCATCACATATTCCATCTGCATCTCTAGGTCCTGATGAGTGAGGAATTAGTTATAGAATTCAATCATATTGTAAACCTGATGCAGGTGTTTTGTACAAACAGGAAGATGAATTGCAATGCTTGCCCAATACGAGGAGAGTGTAAACACTTTGACAGTTCCTTTGCTAGGTATATGCAACATAACAACCTCATTCCATTATACATTACCTGTTGATAGAAGGTTGCCATTGAAGGAACCTAACTTCAATTATTGAATGTTTTTCATAGAAATGGGTTATGGGAAGCAGGATCATGTGGTATCCAATGCTTTGCAGTTATCATGAATGACATCCTCGTTTAGGTGAAATTACTGCATAACAAATTTATTAATTTAATTGCATTAAATGTGTTTGATGCAGATGGGTCTTACTTCAAGTCGTTTTCATGGAGTCTTCGGATGAAGGTTGATCTAGGTGCTGCAAAAGTGCTGGCCTTTCTGCACAGCGCTGAAGGTTGATCTAGGTGCTGCAAAAGTGCTGGCCTTTCTGCACAGCGCTGAGTCAAAAGTCATTAATCATTATTTCAAGTCTTCAATTGTTCTTCTTGATGCGGTATGTTGATCAGTGATGCATTATTATTTTTGTTCTGCTCTCTGATTTTGGTTTAACACAAGATGGTCCAACAGGTGATAAAAGTCATGTTTCAGCTGAGTCAAAAGTCCTTAATACATAGTGTTTTGTTTTTAATTGTTTGTATGCATTTCTTACATCTTTTTTCCACTGTTTGGTTTGGACTAAATAAAGCAATTAGTTTTTCTCCGTGATTTTTAAAGGAACTTCACTATTAATATCCATACTTACAAATATAATCATTACAGTGGAAGAAATGTTTTGTTTATATTTTTTGGCTTCAAGCAAATAAGATAATGTTTAGGCTTCAATTCATGGTCGAAATCAGGGATAGGGGTGGAGCCCCGTCACTGTCATAATTAGGGATAGAGGTTGGCAGTGCACCGTCACCGTCGCAGTTAGGACAGGGGCCTAGCCCCGTAACCATCGCAGATAGGATAGGGATGTTTCCCTGTCACCGGCAAAGAGGAGATGCATTTGTCGCCGCCCACAACTGGAGTCAGTGGTGTGTACTACAAGAACCGGATGTCGCCGCCCACGACAAATGTCGCATCCCCGACACATGTCGCATCCCACGACACATATCGCCGCCCACGACACATGTCGCCGCTCACGACACACGTCGTCGCCCACTACATATGTCGCCCACCCCGGCAAATGTCGCCGCCCACGACACATCTCACCACCCACGACACATGTCGCTCCCCATGACACATGTCACCCCCCACGACACAAAGCGCCTCCCACGACACATGACTCCCCCCACGACAAATGTCGTCTTGGATAGGGGCGGAGCCCCGTGCCTGTCACTCGTATATATATATATATATATGTATATATATATATGTGTATATATATATATATATGTGTATGTATATATATATATATATGTATGTATATATATATATATATGTGTATGTATGTATATATATGTGTATGTATATATATATATATGTGTATGTATGTATATATATATGTGTATGTATGTATATATATATGTGTATGTATGTATATATATATATGTATGTATATATATGTATGTATGTATATATATGTATGTATATATGTATATATGTATATATATATATATATATATACGGAGGCACTGGATATACGCGTCAGGCGTTAAATAGGGATGTGCGCGCTTTTTTTTCATATTCCCTCATTTACATACGGGCTCATTTATATACATTCATTTTACTCCTGGGCTTTTTAAAATTGCATTCCTGCAGGCCCATATATTATTCCAGGCGGCAATAATTATACATACATTTAGTAATAGCAATATCATTGCAATTATTATAAAGTAATTCCAGTGCATTCCTGCAGGCAATTTAATGGTTATAAATGTCAATATGTATAGCACGAAGAATGGAATTTCCGTAGTCATATAGTCCCGGCAGCCACTACTCGTCAATTTTCTCCTATAAAAAATAAATAAGGCCCATATTAGATAGATAATTGTAAGTAAAAAAATTGAATTACAAACTATAGAGTGTACCTTTAATTTTTTGGGACAAGTTGTTGAATAGTGACCCTTTCCTCCACATGCACCACATGTTCTTTTTTTGCTTTTCTCTAATGATATTTCAAATCCTGATTGTATCCGAGACGAGAATTTTGGCCGTCCTTTTGTTCGAACGGTTATTGGATCATGTATTACTAATCCGCTTGGCTCTTTATCAAGTCTATGACTTGTCCAAATTTCCGATACATTTTGAGTTGTATTCAAATCAAAATCTCTAATTTTTTGGTTAACATATTCAAACAACTCATTGAAAGTTTTTTCCGATGCTGAACTTTTTTCCACTAGCTTGTTGAACAGACAAGTTATATTCCACTTCATAATCTGTGTAACTGTGCTCGTAGTAGACCTTTCTGATAATCCATAAGTTGATATATGTCTTGCTTCTATAGTCCATCTTCTTAGAATATATCTTTCTGGAATTTTTGTGATTTTATTTTTGAATAAAATGTGAAGACAATGCTTGCACAAAATACCATTTGTTTCAAATAAAGAGCCTTCACAGCTTACATTGATAGGGTCTGAACCAACATATTCAACGGTATACCATTTCTCTCTTGACTCAAAAGATAATCCCACTATATATTTTTTAATCAAACCAAATGAATCAATTTTTTGGTGCCAACAATCTAAGATTTCCTTAAACTCACGTTGAAAAGTTGAAACATAGGTTTTGTGTAGCATTTACTTGCTTGTTCTTCAATACTAGTTTTGCCAATTAATGGTGCTACTGAATTCATTGTTCTGAAATCTTCGACTTCTTCAGCTTGCCGGCGAACTTTGAGTGCATTCTCATATTGTTTAACGAACTCTAATAAATGAGTGTTTGCATTAACAAATCCGTCAAAATATGAATTAATACTCTCACTTCTACCAGTCGATGTCATACCCGCAGCAAAAAAACATTTTAGATAAGCCGGAACCCAATGCAATCTGCGCTCCCACATTCTGCAAAGCCATTTGTTATTCTCAAGAGAATATTTGGTAATCAAATCCTTCCATGCCCTCTCACTAGCTTCAATACTTCTGCTCTTATATCATTGTTTATAATCTTTTGAAAAATCACTACTAAAATCTCTCATTTCATAAACATTCTCTACAAGATGTTTATGTATGTGCCATGAACAAAATCGATGATGACTTTTTGGGAAAACTGTTTTTATTGCCTTGAACATTGCTTGATCCATATCAGTTATGATTAGAAGAGGTTCTTTGTTAAACATGCATTTTAACCATTGCTGGAAAAGCCAAGTAAATGTCTCCTCTTTTTCGTCAGCCAAAAGCGCACATCCAAATAGAATTGATTGCCTATGATGGTTTACACCAGTAAATGGTGCAAAGGGCATCATAAGATTATTAGTTTTGTAAGTGACATCAAAGACAATTACATCACAAAAAGTCAGATGATCGTTTCTCGATCTTGAATCGGCCCAAAATATAGATCTCAAAAAACCTTCTTCATCCAACTCTACAGAATAAAAAAATTGTGAATCTAGACTCTGTTGTAATTGTAGATATTGGAACACTAAGACTCCTTCCCTGCCAACATGATTTTTTCTCTGTTTCCGCAAATGATCTATAACGTTTTGAGAGCTTATACTTGTACCTACTCCCCCGGCGTTTAATGCTTTTGCTATGTTTGAAGGCCCAATTCCAGACTTATGTAAATCTTCAATCACTGTTGTTGCTAGTACACCCTTATGTGATGTTTGATGAGATCTATGTTTCATTGTTTTTCTTGGTGTGTCCAATTCATGGTTGTGCTCCATAACAAAAGCAGAAACAAACCATTTACCGTATTTATTTCTGCGCACATCTAACTTAGCACCACATGCGATCCTTGTATCACGTCGCCTTGTATTTGAAGTTGAATCATTTATATCCCTAATTCTTTTTTTGCCGGACTTATCACAAACATAGTTTTTCCATATCAAATCTCCTGTTTTTCTAGATTTACTACTCGAATTTCTCCTAATTCCAAACCCTGATTTCTTGGCAAAACAATTGTAAAAGTGGTATATTTCATCCAAATCATCAAACTCAAGACCAACGTAAGGGACATCGGTCTGAACATTACTAAAATTTGAACCACTATCTTGAGAATGACTATGAATAGAATCAATATCCACATGTGAACCTAAATCATATGCTGGTTGTTTTTCATTTGATGTCTCCTGGGTTTCTTCACTCATCCTGTTTGATTAAACCTAGAAGGAAATAGAAGATGAAGTAGAAAATGAAGAGAAAAATGAAGAGAAAAATGATACTCTAACATTTTCACCCTAAAACTCACCAGTCAAGCAAGTAACAGGAACTCACCAGATACTTGCTTGCCGTCTGAGAAAACATCTGTCGGAGAAGAACCGCTCGTAATAGGAGAGAAATCCGTCGGAATAGGAGCCCCGCTTAGGGCGTTGTCGGAGAAGAACCTTAGGTTTCCGGTGTAAGGCACGGCAGCGGCGCAGATTTTGTCGCGCGATATCGGGTTTCGCCAGCGGCACGGCAGCGCGCAGAAGGTCTCGCGCGAGGAAATTAGGGAAGTGCGTGGATATATGTATATACACGTTAAGCGTGTATATATATATATATACGAGCAGCTCCGCACGGGCTTCGCCCGTGCTCACTGACTCTTAGCGGGCTGCGCCCGCATTCGACATTACCCGGCCGGCGACGGCAAGCTTCCCCCGCAACTTATACATATGAGTACTTAAAATGACTATAAAAAAATATATATCAATATTTTATAATTATTCTTTTCAAAAACATTAATATTTTAACAAAAAATCATTTTAAAGTGAACATTTATAATTCGAAATTAATTTTTTGAGAAATAATGATTACCTTCCATAGTAGGTGTAGGAGGTCTACTAAAAAGTTTTTGAATTTTATGAATTTCCATCGTTATTTTATTATAGGGATATTGTGTAATTACACAGATAGCCATTATATTTTATGAATTTTCATTTTTTTCATAATATTTGTTAAGTCATTGGAGTAAAAGAATGAGGCTATATTCGACACTTTTGAATGTTGCACCAAAGGCAACTTCTTGTATATAGTAGTTAATTATTTTATTATAGGGATATTGTGTAATTAGTAATGTATATTTAATTTTATATATATATATATATATATACACACGAGCAGTTCCGCACTGGCTTCGCCCGTGCTCACTGACTCTTAGCGGGCTGCGCCCGCATTCGACAGTACCCGGCCGGCGTCGGCGGGCTTCCCCCGCAACTTATACATATGAGTACTTAAAATGACTGTAAAAAAATATATATCAATATTTTATAATTATTTTTTCAAAAACATTAATATTTTAACAAAAAATCATTTTAAAGTGAACCTTTATATTTCAAAATTAATTTTTTGAGGCATAATGATTACCTACCATAGTAGGTGTACGAGGTCTACTAAAAAGTTTTTGGATTTTATAAATTTCCATCATTATTTTATTATAAGGATATTGTGTAATTACACAAATAGTCATTATATTTTATGAATTTCCATTTTTTTCATAATATTTGTTAAGTCATTGGAGTAAAAGAATGAGGCTATATTTGACACTTTTGAATGTTGCACCAAAGGCAACTTCTTGTATATAGTATTTTATTATAGGGATATTGTGTAATTACACAAATAGCCATTATATTTTATGAATTTCCATTTTTTCATAATATTTGTTAAGTCATTGGAGTAAAAGAATGAGGCTATATTTGACACTATTGAATGTTGCACCAAAGGCAACTTCTTGTATATAGTAGTTAATTATTTTATTATAGGGATATTGTGTAATTAATAATGTATATTTATATATATATATATACGAGCAGCTCCGCACGGGCTTCGCCCGTGCTCACTGACTCTTAGCGGGCTGCGCACGCATTCGACAGTACCCGGCCGGCGTCGGCGGGCTTCCCCCGCAACTTATACATATGAGTACTTAAAATGACTGTAAAAAATATATATCAATATTTTATAATTATTTTTTCAAAAACATTAATATTTTAACAAAAAATCATTTTGAAGTGAACCTTTATATTTCGAAATTAATTTTTGAGGCATAATGATCAATGGCGGATCCAGGAATTTTGACTAGAGGGGGCCCAGTAATAAAAGGAAGCAAAGAAATAAAAATAAATAAAATTGATAAAATTTTAAATATAAAAATAATAAAGATAAACTTTGGACAAAATATATCATCTATCTTAATAAGTAAA
The DNA here is from genome assembly GCA_033032865.1 of Dactylorhiza incarnata. NCBI lineage: Eukaryota > Viridiplantae > Streptophyta > Magnoliopsida > Asparagales > Orchidaceae > Dactylorhiza > Dactylorhiza incarnata. The sequence continues at coordinate 492,478 of JAWHQI010000124.1, read as the reverse complement.
AAAGACAAACAATCACATACATATTACTTCAATTGTTCACGAAAATTTTTCAATTCATACAATTCATTTATAATATATTTTTGTCAATTTTATTCTCTATTTCTTGCTTAATGTATAAAGTAATGCCAACTATAAGAAATTTGCCCTACATCTTATTATGAAGTCCCGTTTTAACAAGTTTTATAGCAAACAATGATTTTCCTGTAGTTAGAATAAAAAACCGCAAACAACAAAAACATGTAAAAATATATTTAATTTTAATAGAAATTTTGCATTCGAATAGAAATATGTATTTGAATAGATATTACTTTGCTTACAAATACACTTGATTTATTAACTTACAGAAAAAAAACATATGCAAACCACAGAGTATCAACTAAAGATCTGATGACGTATCTTTTATCTCCTACAATTTGACGATGGTGATGGAAATGAACTTGAATGTGAAGCCGAAACAAAACTGCACCACACACACCAATAAGACCTAACCAATATGACATCAGTCGTGCACCCTCATCCGCACGACCTCGCACATGCGATCTCGCTCGCACAACCTTGCACGTGCGATCTTGCTCGCACGACCTCGTCCACACGACCTCGCTAACATTACCCGTGAGACCTCACATGCAGTTCCCGCGAATCCTTGCTCTCTGGAGCTCGCCAACACTTTGTTCTTGATCTCGCGACTTCCTGACTTTAAACGACCATAACTTTTGATCCGACCGTCAGATTTGGGCTCATAATATCTTTTCGGAAAGAACACAAAATGTTTTATCCACCTATATACTTTTTAAAATCTTGGGGGGGCTCGGGCCCCCACGGGCGAAGCCGCCGACATGCCCGGAGCCACCACCCCCCCTTAAATCCGACGGTGCTCCGGCAGAGCCACCACCGGCAAAATCCCGTGCCCCTCCCCTCTTTCTTCTCGCCGCCCCATTTGGGATGCCGCCGCCGGCGGAGCCGTCGGCTGGCTGGCGTGAGGCCACCGGCAGGTTCACCAGTCTCCGGCGAACCTGCCGGAGGTAGTACGACGGGGCTCCGGCAGGGCCACCGCCGGCGGTGGCCCTGCCCGTGAGGCCCTCACGTCGGCCAGCCGGCGGCTCCGCCGCCAGCGGCAGCCCAAATGGGGCGGCAGGAAGAAGGAGGGGAGGGGGGCACGAGAAATGGCTGGGAAGGAGCTTTTAGATTTTTAAGAAAATGGATATTCGCAGGCCCTTTTGATTATTTAATTTGAGATCAAACGATGGAGATTTGCCCCTTGTCTCAATTTCCGTGTCTAATTACATTGCTATCCATATTTCTTTTTAGTAGTATATATATATGTATATATATATATATATATATACGAGTGACAGGCACGGGGCTCCGCCCCTATCCAAGGCGACATTTGTCGTGGGGGCGACATTTGTCGTGGGGGAGACATTTGTCGTGGGGGGTGATATTTGTCGTGGGGGTGACATTTTTCGTGGGGGCGACATCGGTCGTGTGGGGCGACATCGGTCGTGGGGGGCGACATTGGTTGTGGGTGGCGACATTGATCGTGGGGGGCGACATTGATCGTGGGGGGCGACATTGGTCGTGGGCGGCGACATTGGTCGTGGGCGGCGACATTAGTCGTGGGCGTATGTGTCATGGGGGATATTGTGAAGTCATAGGGCACCCGATAGGGGTTTGAGGAGGCATTGGTTAAGATCTGACTGTTATGATCAATGAGGATATTGTGAAGTCATGGTGCAAACAAATTGCTGCTAACAACAATTGTTTTTATTGAGGCATACATTGCATTTCTAAGTTAGAAGAACGAAGATCAGAAAAGAAATGAAATATAAATAATTGCTAAATTAGAATTTTTGACTTCAAAGCAAACAAAATCAGATCCATCCCAAGTATGAACTTAATAGCAGATGTTGATTGAAAAAATACATGAATTAACCACATGAAAGAATTATTTTCGAAAACCATGCAAATTTCGGGAACATGTACCTGAGAAAAGATATGCCACATGGCTCTTGAATGATTTCAAAATGTACCCACCCTTGAACGTGTACCAGGATCTCCCTTGAAAGTTTGTCGATGAAGGAGAATCCGAAGGAGGAAAATGTGAGTCCTAGTTTAAGAAAACCATGTTTATGACCACAGGGTATGAGATAACAGAGATGGATTGCTATATGACCACATGAGATGAGATAAAAGAGATGGATTGCTCTCATGTTTATGGATTTGGACTTTAGATAAATATAAATAGGAATCTCCATCACAAACAATACAAAATTGACCACCAAACAGTTTGTAAGTGCACCTGTTAATTACGTTCATGTCACATATGGACCATCAAATAAGGCAAAAACATTTGTTGAAACATCAAATCAAGTTCTAAATGTAGAGTAATATACTAAAACAATGTTGAAAATGCAATACAGCAAGTATATCAAATGATCTATTCAGGTATGATGATTTAGCTTCAATTTTAGGGATTGCAAAAAAAAATCCATAACTTTTATGAATTGCAAAAAAAAAATTTACCAGTTTTCCTCTTCCAATTTTTAACTAAATGAAGAATGCATCGTTAGAGCAATGAAACAACCTGCATCATTAGAGCAATGAACACACGTTAGAACCTAAACATTAACATATACATCCACACATCCATTCACATGTTTTTAGTTTTCCTTGGGTGTGCACGTGCATCTAATTCATTAAAAACATCAAGATAATAAAAAATTTCTGAATCACACATGAGCACTATGTTAGCACCTAAACATTAAAACATCTATCCATACATCCATTCACACATCATTTCACACCCTTAATCAAATTTGGGTGGAATGGAGCGAGAGAACCCACAACAAACTACACATTTTGAACGAAAAATTGCCAAAAGGGTTGAAGTTGAATTTTAGCTAATCATTTATTCTAAATGATTGAGGTACTAATGCTATAGTAAAATTAGTATAAAGGAGCAGAAGCTCATTGTCACAAACTCCCACTTGGAAATCATTTAGAAAAGCTAGTGATACTTTGTGAAGTGCATCAGCTTCCTCACAGGAAGTAACATCACCTCTTTGCAAATCTTGGGGCAATGTTAAGGAATCACTGGCAAGAAGCGTAAGCAAAGAGAGGTCAATACATGTGAATGTTGGAAGCAGCAGAAACTATGGAAGCAGAAGGAAGAGCGATCTGTCGCGTCGCTGCTGTGCGGAAAAGCGTAGGGATGCGCGGAGGAGAACCTAGCAGCGAGACTAAAACCAAGAAGCGAAACCTAGCAGCGAGACTAAAACCAAGAAGCGAGTTTGGGGATGGAGAATGAGGAGAAGAGAAGACAAACCTGACAGGCGATTTTTGGAGTTCTGCGGGTGTGCGGCGCGCTAGAGTGAAGGAATGTTGGAACGGGGGACCGCGATCGCGTCTTGAGGGAGACGGGGATGAAGGTATTGGGTCGGCAGGGAGTGTGAGGGCTTGAGGGAGTGATTTTGAGGGAGTGTGAGGGCATGCATTTGAGCGGAAGATCGTCGGGGAGGGCGTCGTATGGCTGCACAGCGGTGTTCTTTGCGGTGACCTCTGTAGCAGCGGAAGAAGATGGCGGCGTGAGGGAATGGAAGAATAAGATGGCGTAAGGCAGGCAGCGGAAGAGGATGATGGCGCGGGGTAGCGGTGATCTGAAATGGCGAGCGGCTGGGTATCGGGGAGGGGGAGTTAGGTTCTCATGGGATTGAAAAGGATTGAGGGGGGAGGGTGTTTAATAAGGTGGGATTTTAAGTAAATGAAGGCCCACGATTTCTTTGATGGCATTTTAATTCATGGTTTTTTAAAGTCATCGATACTTCTTTTTAGAATAGTATATATATATATATATATATATATATAAAGTTGTGCACAATGTTACTTTTGTACACGACTGATCTACGTTACGAACGCGTTCCACTCTTACGTAGAAGCTTTGAGTGCGCACTGGTGGAGGCCCATGGACTCCGGCCGTGAGCAATATAAGGCTCCCCTCGTGCAATTGATTTGAATATGAAGCAAAAAAAATGTTGTAACATTATTTTAGGGATCCTGGGCCTGACTTGTATAAAACCTAGGCCTAGGCTGGGGCTGCCGGGCCTTTTGAATACGGCTGAAAACTCTTTTAACCTCATCCACTCAATATAAATCTTGAGTCTCTCCACTTACAACTAGTTTCTTTTAAGCTTGAATGCATGTGTTCTAATATAGTATTAAAGAAGTCTAGGCTCAACTGCCCACTCCCACCCAAGTAAAAAAGTAGTTCATTTGATAGACGCTAAATACCCTACACCTAAGGAAGCATGTTGAGCATATAATCTCACATCGATAAATTCATGTAATCCAGTGCACTTAATATAAATCCTCAGTCCACGCTTACAACCAATCGATTTTAAGCTGGATATATAGATTCTAGTAGATCCAAAGTGTATACTTGATAGAGAAGCAGCCATTTACAAACATATACACCAGAAACAAAACTCGTATACGATCGAACTATATCCGACTATCAGTTCCATAACCAAAAGAAGGCAAGAATGATAGAATCAGTAACAGAGCAGACAAAAGAACCGGATGGCGGCTCAAACCTGTGGTCAAATGCTGCACGCAGATTGGAATAGGCAAAGTAAACCGAACCGGCCACTACAGTGGGCTGAAGGGTTCAGGCGGCGGCTCAAACCGGTGGTCAAATACTGGGCTCTGATCAGACCTGTCCTCCAGGCTGTGCAGCCAATTGGTGTTCCTCAAATCCTCTTTCAAAAGCATTGTGTCGTATCGGGAGCTTCCATAAAGATCGGAGCTGCCGTCTTTGATGACCAGAGCATCCTTATTAATGAGTTTTGCCGCCATGTGTTGATTCTCCAGGATGGTTCCATTGCATCTTCCGGCCTCCGTCAGAAGTCTGCCGTCGTTTGTCACAGGAAATATGGGTTCTGCGCCGCGAGCTGAGATGGATTTTGAAGCATTTCCATGGCGAATGCTACGGGGGAAAATTGTGTTGGCTCGAATTCCTCCCATGCTTTGCCTAATATCCTGCAGTTGAATTCAAGGAAAACTCAGATTGGTCATCACATTAATAAATAAATACACAACGCATGCACACACACTAACTGCAACTTAATGTTCGGTGCCGAGAGAATCCGACCCCTGTTGGATTCCCCTGCAAAATCATTTTTCACGGCATAACAGGGGATATTGAGCAACGACCGAGTATTGTAGTCATCGTATCCTGCTCACAGGAAACCCATGCACGACCACTAATTTATAAAATAATATATCAATTATATTAACCTAATATTAAGATTTATTTGATACAATATATTCATTGAGATATTGTATTTCTCTCTAATTACACATAAGAATGGCTATGTAGTACTTGAATTTTTTGTTTATCGGTTCCCGATACAAACCAGGGTCTCAGACTCTAGAAATTGTCGCATGTCCAACAAAATAATGCCCAAAGATCAAAATGATCTCTAAGATCTATCAGAAAGATCAAAATGATTCATCTCTTCGGGAGAGTTTCTGAGATTGTTTGAATCCACCGAAAAGATCACTTTATTCTCGAAGAAATACTTTGATCTCCATGAGAAAATATTAAAATGATTTTGCTCTTACATTTTTACGCAAATCTCCAAACCATGAAGTCATATACAAAAATTTCCTAACTAGATTCCTTTCCATTTTGCTCAAACAGAGAGATTCATTTCACTTCCCATTTGACCCAAACAAAAGGATTCATTTCAGGGTCCGAATCAATTTATTTTTATCTGAAATATTAAATAATCATATCCTTTTAATTATCCAACAGACAAAATTACTACTAGATAAACGAGAACTGATCCCAATTATAAAATAGATCCCTCTATTTTGGATAAAATGAAGAGATCTCATTCTCCCTCCAAAATTTCCATTAGAATACTTGAACGATATTCTGTAAATGTATCACCTGCAGAAGAAGAATTAAGTTTAGGGCGTACCATGTGTTTAAGAGCCACGTCTATAGACATTTTCGATATCGTTCTCCCAAAACCAGTGCTCTCAGTCATGCCTGCTTTGGAAGAAGCCCTGCGGACCCCTGGTTCCGAAACCATCGACTTCTGGATTTCGAGAAGGACAGTGCCATGCTCACTTTTACTCAACTGAACCGTCGCCGATTTGTCCGGCAACTTACTTCGAGCGATAGTGGCAATTCCCGGCCTCATCCTGCCGGCTGAAGCCGGCTTTTCCGGCAGTCTCGTTCGAAGATTTGGAGGAGCATCATGTGAGAAAAGGGTGGGATCAAGTGAAGTCACAGGAGCTCGAGTGCGCGGTCCAGGGGAGCCTGGACGCGAGCAAGGGCCGCTGTTTCTGCTCACCGGAAGCCTTCCGGCCGACGGGGATCGCGCTGCCGTAGTTGCTGGCGACGATGAAATCCCCGGGATGTTCTGTCGGTGCATCGGAGTTGATGATCGGGAATTGGATCGAACAGCTGGCGATGTTATATTTGTAGAAGGAAGTTGGGGCCGAGCGGTAGGTGTTGAGGGCCCTGAGCTTTGTGAAGGTCGTGACTTATCGCCGGCGTAAGAGAGGTTAGGCCGGGTTTTTGCGGGGTTGGCGGAGCGCGCCTGAATAGGACGAGAAACTGTAGATCCTGAGCGGTTTCCGGGAGTCGATGGTCTCGACGGAGTCGTGGGTCTGGATGTGACGGAGGCGGTGCTGGTCGTGAGAGATGAGATTCTGTTAGAGGAGTTTGAATGGGTGCTGGAGATGGACGGACGATTCACCGAGCTACTTCTCACGGGTCTTGTAGAATGGCCCTTCTCCGATTGGTAGACGGATAGCTACAGTAAACAGGAGTAGACGCCATTAGCCATACGATGATGATGGTGATGATGATGATGATGCAAAAAGCTTGTTAAATCTTCCTTGAGTTCATATGCCATGGTGTTGATGCTTAAATCTCAGTGTACTTTACCAACTAGAAAGCAAATTATTGTCTCCATAATATAGACTGGATTACTAGATAAATTTTGAGTAATTCTGTTAAAGCAGTTTCATGATTAAGCAAATTTATTTACAAATGGAGTAAATCTGGATAACAATACCGCGCTTCAATCCACCCTAATACGGTATGTAACAAGATTCTTTTCATTTGGGACTAAATGGATAGTATCTATTTGATGGTCAAGATTCTTTCTCAGAGAATTCAACGGGTTTAACTAATCTCATTCTTTTATATTTTTTTTATATATAAAAAATTACTCTTAAATAAGTAAAAAGAGGATTTTGACCATCAAATGAATACTATCTATTTAGTCCAAATGGAGAGGATCTCACTCCATATGGTATGAGGTGTTAAAACAATATTCAAACCCACATATCACCCTGCCTTGTAGTTTCTCCCACGTGAAAAAGCGAAGGTGTATTTATAACGTTCGATTGCTAACTTCCGTTTGAGCGTTTAACAACTACTGATTGTAAGTGTTGGAGAGTGAGTTTAGTGTCATTGAGTCTGAACAATTTCTCCCAAAATGGCTAACAAACACCTTATCTTGGTCATAAACACCATCTCAGATACACTGCGGAGGTGAAAATCTGCAACAAAAAAAATGTCATGCTTTGGAGAAGTGATCCACCACGAAAAATAAAATGACTTTCCTTAAATTTGGTAGTCCTTCCACAGTTCATAATTATATTTTCTCATATTTATGTTGGAACGGGGAGGGGTTGGAGTAACCAGACAGGATGGAGATAACAACAACAACACTCAAGCCTTTATCCCACCATAGTGGGGTCGGCTATATGGATCCTTTGTCGCCATTGCGCCCTATCTTTAATCATTGCCTCACTAATGCCTAAATACATCATATCTCTCCTTATAGTTTCATTCCAAGTCTTTTTTGGTCTACCCCTCCCCCGTTTAACATGTCTAGTGACTAAACTCTCACAACGCCTAACAGGTGCCTCTAATGCTCTCATATCATGTCTGAACCATCTTAAACGAGCTTCTCGCATATTCTCTACAATTGGCGTCACTCATGTTTTATCCCTGATACATTCATTCCTAATTTTATCCAGTCTCGTGTGACCACACATCCACCTAAGCATTCTCATCCCCGCAACTCCCATTTTTTGCTCATGTACATCATTCACTGCCCAACACTCAGAACCGTAGAGCATTGCTGGCCTAATTGCAGCACGATAAAACTTGCCTTTAAGTTTTAATGGTACTTTACGATCACATAAGATCCCAGACACGCCTCTCCACTTCAACCAACCTGCTTGGATTCTATGTATCACATCTTTATCTACACCTCCATCTTTTTGAATTATCGATCCCAGATATTTAAAACACTCACTGCGGGAAATATCTTGGTCACCCAATTTAATGACGGAGTCATCCGACCTTCTTGCACTACTAAATTTAAGCTCTATATACTCCGTCTTTGTCCTGCTCAACCTAAAAAAACCCTTCTTTTCTAGAGTCTCTCGCCAAGATTCAAGTTTCACGTTTACACCCTCGCGCGTCTCATCGACCAAAACAATATCATCTGCAAATAATAAACACCAAGGCATTTCTTGTTGGATATGTCCGGTAAGCTCATCTAAGATAAGGGTAAAGAGATAAGGGCTTAAAAATGACCCTTGATGTAAGCCAACAACGATAGGGAAATCCTGTGTTAATCCTCCAGATGTCCTCACCCTGGTCACTGAATTTGTATACATATCATTGATTACGTCAATGTATGATACATTTACGTCTTTCTTTTCTAAGACTCTCCACAAGACCTCTCTTGGAACCCTATCATAAGCCTTCTCCAGATCGATAAACAACATATGCAAATATTTGTCTTTCCCGATGGTTGTCAACGAGTCTCCTCAAGAAATGTATAGCTTCCATGGTTGACCTCCTTGGCATGAATCCAAATTGATTCTCTGAGATGCTAGTCTCTCCTCTAACTCTTCTCTCTATTACTCGTTCCCATAGTTTTATAGTATAACTCATTAATTTAATTCTCTGTAATTGACACAATTTTGTATATCTCCTTTGTTATTATACAAAGGTACCAAAATACTTTCTCTCTATTAGTCTGACATCCTCTTTGTCTTCGGTATCTTATTGAAAAAATTTGTAAGTCATAAAATTCCTTCCCTCCCAAAGCATTTTCATACTTAAATAGGTATATCGTCTGGCCCAACCGTCTTTCCATTTTTCATCTTCTTCAGAGCGTCATCTATCTCTGATTCTTGAATTTTACGATAAAAAGTTATGTTTCTATACTCCTCTGATTTACTTAACTCTTTCAAGTTCAGTTCATTGTCTTTTCCTTCATTGAATAGTTGATAAAAATATCTTTTTCATCGCTCTTTAATAGCCACATCATCCGTCAAAATCGTATCTGATTAATCTTTTATGCATTTAATTTGGCTTAAATCTCTTGTCTTCCTCTCTCTAGATCGAGCAATTTTATATATATCACGCTCTCCATCTTTGGTATCTAGTTGTTTGTAAAATTCTTCATAAGCCGGACATGATGGAGATGAATTGTATTATTTGTTGACAAATGAGGCGATTGACAATGAAGCAATTGTGAAAAATAGGGTTTGTTATTCACCTCAATACCTCATACAACTATATATACCCTTCTTTACAAAAACACTCCTAGTTTACTATCTACACACCAATACACATATTCTGCTAAATGCACACCAACAACACTCCTCCTCAAGGTGGGTGAAATATGTCTATTAAACCCAGCTTGTTCACGTTCCTACTCATGTCCTTCAAGCTCAGCCCCTTTGTCAAACAATCCGCGGCTTGATCCTTACTGGCAACATAACTAAGTTCCAGTAGCCCACTATCCAGTTTCTCCTTTATGAAGAATTTGTCAATTTCAATGTGCTTAGTTCTCTCATGTTGAACTGGATTATTTGCAATACTGATCGCTGGCTGGCTGTCACACAACAGCTTCATCTTGCCCCCTTGATCAAGACTTAGCTCCGTCAGCATACTTTTCAGCCACAAAAGTTCAGCCACTCCCGACGCCATGGCTCTGTATTCTGCCTCCGCAGTCGATCGTGCCACCACTGATTGCTTTTTGCTCCTCCAGGAGACCAAATTCCCTCCAACAAATATGCAATAGCCTGACGTGGATCTCCTGTCATCTATGCAGCTTGCCCAATCAGAATCGCAGTAGCCTTCGATCTTCATGTGCCCATTTCTTTGGAAGAGCAATCCCTTCCCCGGGGAAGCCTTCAAATACCGTAGTATATGGTACACAGTATCCATATGCCCCTTTCTAGGATCATGCATATAACGACTCACTACACTAACCGCATAGGAGATGTCTGGGCGGGTGTGGCTCAGGTAAATCAACTTTCCAACCAACTTCTGGTACCTTTCTCGATCAACCGTGTCACCTGCCTCAGCACCCAGTTTACACTTCTGATCGATCGGTGTTGCGGCTGGTTTACAACCCAACATTCCTGTCTCTGTGAGGAGATCCAAGGCATACCTCCTCTGTGATAGGACAATACCTCTTCTTCCGTAGGCGATCTCAATTCCAAGGAAGTAACGTAGTATTCCCAAATCTTTTACTTCGAACTCCTTGCCCAACGCTGTCTTGAGCCGGACGATTTCCTGTTCATCATCCCCTGTGATGATCATGTCATCCACATACACTGCAAGGATGGTAACATGATGACCTTCACTTTCCCTGAAGAATAATGTGTGATCAGCGTTGGTCTGTCGGTATCCCATCCCAATCAAGGTCTTCCTGAATCGATCAAACCACGAGCGGGGTGACTGCTTTAGGCCATAGAGTGACTTCTTCAGTCTACATACTTTGCCTTTGGTCTCAGCGGTCTCGAACCCCGGTGGTATTTCCATGTACACTTCTTCAGTTAGCTCTCCATGGAGGAAGGCGTTCTTCACATCTAGTTGATGCATTCTCCATCCGCCATTTGCTGCCAAGCTTATCAGAGTTCTGACCGTGCTCATCTTGGCCACGGGTGCAAATGTCTCGTCGTAATCTATGCCATAGGTCTGACAGTATCCCTTTGCAACTAGTCGAGCCTTGTAGCGTTCGATAAGTCCATCCGGGTTCTGTTTCAAGGAGAAGATCCACCTGCATCCGACGGCCCTCTTGTTGTCAGGTAGATATGTCAGCTCCCAGGTTTTGTTCTTCTCAAGGGCTCTCATCTCCTCCTTCATCGCTGCTTTCCATTTCGGATCAGTCTTGGCAACCTGCCAATTGTTAGGTACAGTAACACTATCTAACGAGGCGATGAATGCTCCATGAGAAGGGGAAATATTATTATAAGAGACAAATGACGCAAGGTCCCAGCCGTATCTGTCCGGAGGATTGCCCGCATTGCTGCGTATACTCCGTCGGACAGTGACGGTAGGGGAAGGGGGTGTAAGAGAAACGATCTCACCGGAACAGGACTGTGGAGGTGGAGGTGCTTCGGAGTGAGAGACTGGCGTATACAAAGGATTGGGCACTGGCATTCTGGGCATCGGTACTGATTCCGCAGTCTGTTTCTCCCTCCTATGGTAGGTAAGCAGTTCCCCTTGAGCCGTAGGACGCACGTTGCTCACTTCCTCCTCCTGCGTCCCATCGCTCTCAGATTCCTCCGCTGATTCCTCATCACATACCTCCAGTTCGGTCACCAGACATTCTCTCTCTCTCCTAATCCATTCGGAGTTCGTCGGTTCTAGTGCGCGTGAAGTTTCTTCATGACGGTGGTACTGTTCCAATTCACGAAAGTGAACATCCATGCTCACAAAACTTCTCTTTTCGACTGGACTCCAGCAAACATACCCTTTCTGGGTCCCAGAGTAGCCTACGAAGATGCATCTCAGTGCCTTTGCATCGAGTTTTCCGACACCCGGTCTGTTGTCCTTTACATAGCACGTACAGCCAAACACCTTTAATGGAAGCATCCCGCCATTATTTCCTTGCAGCTTCTGACATGGAGATTTCCATCCGAGAATACGTGATGGCATTCTGTTTATCAATTGGGTTGCGGTTAGAACAGCGTATCCCCACAGACTTTGCGGAACGTTCATGTGCAGCATCATGCTCCTAGCCACCTCCATTAGATGTCTGTTTTTCCTTTCCGCAACACCATTCTGTGCAGGGGTGTACGGACACGACGTCTGATGCAGTATCCCATGGGCAGATAGGTATTCTCCCAGAGCTCGGTTAGTGTATTCCGTCCCATTGTCCGACCTTAACACTTTTATCATCTTGCCGTACTGCGTTTGAACATATTTGTGAAAGTCTCGAAAGCAGGTGGAGACTTCACTCTTATTCCTCATTAAATACAGCCAGGTAACGCGCGATGCACAATCAATAAATGTTACAAAGTATTTGTAGTCATTCAAAAAATTCACCGCACATGGTCCCCACACATCAGAATGCACCACATCAAAAACGACAGAGCTTAAATGTCCAGTACTAACATAAGAACTCCTAGTGAGTTTTCCCAAATCACATGCATCACAGGTAAGATTACTTCGATTCGAATGTTTATACAGCACAGGATAAATTCTAGCTAAAGTATCAAAAAATAAATGGCCCAGCCGCTGGTGATGTAGGAGAAGAGTGTCCTCTGAACTCATCTTCGCTCCTCCTTCACCTGACTCCCTTGACTTGGAGGCGAGGGCTACATCGAGTTCCCCCCGGTCCAAGTACCATAGCCCATCATGCCAGGTCCCAGTCCCAAGTATCCTGCCCGTCTCTTTCTCCCGGAAGGTTACCTTGGGAATGTCAAAACAAACAATACATTTGAGTTGAAGGATTATGGAACTTATAGAGAGAAGACTAACTGGAAAGGATGGAGCATGCAAGACGTTAGAGAGTTTTACCGAACCTGTGCAATTGACAGTGCCCTTACCGATCACGGATTGGAAAGTCCCGTCTGCTGTCTGTATGTTATCAGTCTTACCAAGGCGAGTGTAGGACGAGAACTCACCAGCATCTCCTGTCACATGCTGAGAGGCGCCCGAGTCAGCAATCCAATCCGACGTCTTGGAAGGGTGAGCATACGACGCCAAGGCAGATGCCCCGCTTGTTCCACTCTTGCTGCCCTCTCCAATCTTTCTTCCCTTGAGTCCTTCCATCATACTCATCATACTGAGTAGAGTCTGCTCCTCCTCAGTGCTGATACCGCTACGATTGTCATCACCTCTACCAATGCCCAGATTGGCACGATGATTGCTTCTGCCACTGCGACCCTGGCCACGCCCACGACCAGGTCCACGACCACGGGGACCCCTCTCCTTGGGTGTCCTAGAACACACAGCCGCTATATGTCCAATTTCCCCGCAGTTGTAGCACTGGCGAGTGTCTTCTTGAGTTCTGTGGAAGGGCAAGCCAGTTGCCGCCAAAGCCGACTTTGCCACAGCAGCATCCCCTGGTCCCGCCTGGAGTTTGAATCGAGTCTCTTCCTGAATCATGGCCGAGATGGCCTCTGACAAAGTGGGAATCTTCGTGCTTGACAGAAGTAATGCCCTCCTTTGATCAAACCGTTCATGTAGCCCTTTAAGGAATCTCATAGTCCTTTCTTCTACAATCAGTTTGGATGCCTTGCATTCAGGGTCCTTGCAACTCACCCCACCAGACGCGTGGTCATAGTCCACCCATAGTCGTTCTAACTCCGAGGCGTACTCCTGCACGGTCTTCTCGCCTTGGATAGTATCGTCCACTTCTCCCTTCACCTGGAAGACTCTGAGAGTGTTCCCCACTCCATCATAAGTACATCTCAGTCGGTCCCACACCTCTGCAACTGTCTCCAGACCATCCACCGTGGCAGCGATCGATGGGACAACCGAGCTGAGAAGCCACATGAACACCGTCATGTGGGTTGATTCCCACTCATCTCCTCCAGTCGGGTTCTCTGGTTTCTTCAACTCCCCTGTTAAGAGACCTCCAACCTTCCGCGCTGTAAGTGTTTTCTTCACGCGGCGCGACCAACCTAGATAGGTGGTCGGTCCATCAAGTTTCAGGTCAACCGGAGGAAGGTCCAACTTCACCGGTCGGGATGATGAACCCAACAACTTCAACAAAGTGACCACCTCTGCCGGATCCAGCTTCTCGAAGATGGCCTCCATCCGTTCCTCGTCGACCCAGCACCTTCAACCACAGTCCACACCAATAGCCGAATCGGGTAAGCAATAGTCGAACCTCCAAGCGTCTGAGCAATAGCCGAATCGGGAATCGGCAGCAGCAATCGTCGAAGATGAAGCGGTTCGGCTAAAGCAGGTTTCGAACCGGTTCGGCTATAGAAGGTAGCGAATTGGTTTCGACGGATTCGGCAATAGCAGGTTTCGAATCGACGGATTCGGCTATACCAGGTTCCGAATCGGTTCTGAATTGGTTCGGCGATATCGGGAATCGACGGCAGCTACTCTTCCTCTCCAGCGACGACAGCTTGCCTCCTCTCCAGCAACGACAGCAGCCGCTCTAAGAAGGAGGGGAATCGACAACAAGACAGCAACGACGGCCTCTTCCTCTCCAGCGAAGACAGCGACGGCGGCTGCTTCGACGGCGGCTGCTTCCTCTCCAGGCGACGACGACTGCTTGCGACGACGGCCTCTTCCTCTCCAGCGAAGACAGCGACGGCCTCTTCCTCTCCAGCGAAGCCAGCGACTGTGGCTGCTTCCTCTCCAGGCGACGATTGTGGCCCCTTCCTCTTCGATTGCGGCCTCTTCCTCTGATCGATACAACGGGTTTCCCGCTTTCGTCGCACTCGATGGACGCCGCCCCCCCCCCCCCCCCCCCTTGCTCTGATACCAAATTGTGAAAAATAGGGTTTGTTATTCACCTCAATACCTCATACAACTATATATACCCTTCTTTACAAAAACACTCCTAGTTTACTATCTACACACCAATACACATATTCTACTAAATGCACACCAACAACAGAAGCAATAAATGTCTCCCTTGAGAACCTTCTAGGAGAAATCAGCTAGAAGAAGTTGAATGGTCTTTTGGATTACTTCTTGAGCGAGGTCCTACATGGTCAAAATCATGGTGATAGTCAAGGACGAAGTTACTGAGATATAAACCATCCTTTTGTAGTATATCAACTCCTGATCAATGGTATGCTCCTCGGTTGCTTGTCCTTTCGTAATCCGACACTTCAATGTTGTGAGAGTTGTGGAATTTAATTTCGTCCCTTATGCCCACAAAGAGAGCAACAATAGAGCAGTAAATAATGTTAGGGTTTGCTCTAGCTCAAAGTATTTTTCTAAGGACCATCAAGTTTGAAATGGTCTTATATAGTACCTCCAGCGTAGAGCCTTGCCCTAGGACGACACAAAACCCATTAGGCACTACCGAGTCGGTCTCGACACGCGCGGACATACTAAATTATTCAACAATCTCCTCCTATGTCCTCCGCAAACCCGAAGTGGTTCGTGTCTCATACCTGTAAATCAAGTAAAGCAAGCAATGCAGAAGCCACCTTCTGTGTTTGATTTGGAAGAACCTTCACAAACTCAGCCTCAGAAGATTATGGTATTGTAGCTGGAGAATCTTCAACTTCAAGGAAAAGGAAAAGAACTCAGAACAATAAGTACAGACAAAAGAGGCTGAAGGAAGTTGAGCAAGGCCCCCAATCAGGCAGATGGAGCCCCTGATGAATTAAATTTGGATTTTTGCAAAAGCTTTATGTTACGAGATTAGAATTAGGCGGGTGTTTTCAAAGAGTTTCGCAAGTACTCATACTTTGAGAAATTAACCGTTATCCTATCAGGAAATAGAAGTAACAGTCTTTTTCTTCTTTCGAAATATTGACGATTAGACCCTGACTACAACGCCGAATTTTTTTTTTTTTAAATAAAAAAGGAGAGTTTTGCACTAAATGGGTTTGAAAAGCTTTATATTATATTTTAATTCAAACTTAATCATATGATAAAGGCAAGTATACCTTATCGCGAGTAATACAAGATATTTTGTTTTAGAAAATATCGGGGTCGTATATTTCCACGGGTCGTGTTGATTATACCTACTTTGAGGAACAAACTATTATTTTATCGGAATAAGTTTTTAGTGTGGGTTTTTAAAAGCGAACGATAATAAGCGAATAACTAGAGTTCTAAAATAATAATAATAAACGTATAACTAGAGTTCTAAATGATGACAATAATAACGCCCGATGTCGAATTACCTTGAGATGAAAATAGTCTTTTTTAGAAATAAAAGAAATGACTTTTCAAAATATTAAAACGGCTTGGCCGTGGAGGTTCCATAATTATGAACGCTCCTCTCGAGGGTACGCCAACCTGAGATTACGAATATTCGATCGAACTCTCGTTCTTTAATCGAATTTCCTTAATACTTGCTTTATGTTGTGAACCCCGCTATTGGGTTTTTACTTCCAATTCGGGAGACTTACCTCATCCTCTCTCGAGGGTAGAGCGCACTTCTCTTTACCCGTGAGCGATCAGTCCGTACGCACGAGCATGAAAGTCTTTAGTTAAGGGTAGCTAATCACCTAGAGGGGGGGGTGAATAGGTTATTTTAAATTCTCTTGTTTTTCTTTAACAAATCCTAGGTGTATGTGAGAAATGATCAGAGCTTTTAAGAAATAAACACAAACACACAGAATTTTATAGTGGTTCCCCTATCTAGGGTACATCCACTTTCCCCCTTCTCCCCTCTAGCAGTGTGCCAGATATGGCTTATATCTTCTCCAGATCTCAGACCACAAAAGGTCTTACAGCTCAAATCTCAACAGATCTTACAGTCTCAGATCTCTATAGATCCTACAAGCTCAGACTTAACAAAGTCCTACCTCAGCCTTTATAACAATAGGCCTACACTCAGATTCACCCCTGAATCTTACAACTCAGATTACACCTGATCCTACAACTCAGATCCTTGAAAGATCCTACACTCAGATCTGACAACTCAGATCCTACAGGAATTAAAAAGGATAGTAATATCACCAGACTCAGATTCTTCAATGTCTTGAGTCTTCTTGATCTATCTGAACAATCAGACAGAAACCTTCAACAGATCAGCAACAGCAAAATGAACTTCTTGAATTGCACAAGCTGTGATGATTGTTCTTCTTTAGGAAGACAGATTCTTCCTCCTTGATCTTCTCTCTTCAGAAAAAGTATCAGCACCAGATTGCTGAAAGGATTTCTTCAAGTTAGAACAATTCTGAAAGAGAAGATGGCTTCTTCAGATTCTTCCACTGAGAACTTTTGATTTGCACAATGAAAAACTGTATCTCATCGAAGGGAATCCTTCTTTTATCTCCTTGACAGCATCGGCAAGATCTCCAGAATTGGAAATAAATGATGACTGCAAATCTTGATCAAATCCCGGATCTTCTTCCTTTGATGCTTCCTCTGATTTCGCCTTGAACAACGAAGAAAATAAGGGCTTCGATTAGGAATATAGAGCTACTCTGAATCACGATCCATCCCTTCTATTTATAACCCACAAGCAGCGCCTTCTGAGACGCTCCGTGACGTCAGATCCTTAATGGTCTTTAGCGGCTTCAGAATTGACGAGGTGTTGAGACATGGTCGTCGTCTCGACCTAGCTCAACTTGCTGTAGATGCCTTGTTGCACAATTCTTAACTCTGAGCTATTCAGGAAGAGGGCGTTGAGCAATGTGTATCTCTGTCAACGCTTTCTCTATAAGGCGTCGAGTGTTGTGTAGAAGCTCGACACTTTCTACTTAGACTGAAACTCTCAAAGCCTCCTTCTTAGGCGACGAGCGATCTTTAGTCGTTCAGCGCTTCTTTATCTGTAGGCGTCGAGCGATGTATAGGAGCTCGACGCTTTTTATCTTTGCCTTCTCCTCTAAACTCTTTTTGCTGATGTTGAGCTAACTTAGGTTGGTCGACGCTTCTTATTCCAAAGCGTCGAGCGACATTCCTTGGCTCGACGCTTCTCGACTTGGCCTCAGATCTTCAGTCGGTGACCTTGTCTTTGAGACAGCAGACATGGGTCAACGCTACTGAGTCACAGGCGTCGAGCGATGTGTGGTGTCTCGACGCTTGTGAACTTAGATGAATTTCTTGAGCACCTAGCTTGACCTGATCTCCTGCACAGTGATTCTAGATAACATATCAAATACATTGTGAGGTATATCTTTGACTCAGAAATGGACCTCTCCAAATCTAGGACATTGTGGGCAATGGTCCCAACAATCTCCCCCTATTTGAAGAAGTCATAACCTTAGTCAATGATATACCCCTCTTTAGAAAAATAACCACTATTTTCTACACAGGTAATCACAACATGATGAATATAGTACTTTATAAAATCAGATTACCATAACATTCTAACAAAAAGAAAATATCTCAGGCAAGATTTATAATGTGAGTACTGAATCACAAATTTCATGATCCACATCACAAGCAGTTCAGAATGAATCATGTAAATAAAATAAGTATCACATCACAGGTATATATATATATATGATGATAATAAAAGTTAATTTGTTCTGAGAGATCATCAAGATTGTCCAAAATTATACAACAAATTGTTTGAAAAGAAAAAAATTTCTATGGTTGCACAGGCTCCTTAATCTTTATTCCCTTCTTAGCTTTCTTGACTTGAGCTTCATCAACCTCTAGCCTTCTTTGAAAGTAGCCAAATGACTTAGGGAAATATCTGATTGGCTCCTTGGTAGTTGCTTGAACTCTCCCAGCTGCCTTATCAGCTTTGAATTTCAGCTTCAGCTCTTCCTGCTTCCTGTGCTTTGTCCACTCAACTTCAGAATACCATTTCCCCCTTTCTTCAGGATTTGCTTTGACTGCTTCCCAGGCTGCCAGGATTATTTCCCTTGAGGAGGGAGACCAGTGTTCATAGTCATCCCTTGCCTCAAGTTCTTCTCTGAACTTTCTCTTGCTATACTCAACTTGTTCATCAACAATATTCTTGCTTTTGTTCTTGTCTGCAGGACTGTACATCTTGATAATTTGTTTTTGAACTTGAGTAGGAGAAGCAGGCTTACACTCAGAAACTTGATCATTATAGTTAATTGGAGGATGGCCTAAAGTTTCTCTGATGCAATTGGATGTCCAGATAGCATGATCAGAGCTAGCTTGAATCATTGACCTCTCCCCCTTTATGACTTCTTCCACTATGTGATCTCTGAGTACATTCTTTTGAAACCTAATCTGACCCTCCAGATGATTAATTCCACTCTCAATGGTTTTCTTGACCCTAAGAATATGGTCATCAATAGTATCTGTAGTCAACTTTACTTGATTTTTTATAGTGGAGGAGCTTTCCTCAATCTTGGCTAGCATGTCAGTATCATGTTGTTGCAGCTTAGCTTCTAACTTGGTTGTGCCTGTGAGTATCTGTGCTTCTTGTTCTTTGTATAGCACTTGCATATTGTTGCTGAGAATTCCTTGATTCTTCTGAACATCATCTGCAGTCTTTTCAACACCTGCCAGTGTTGTTTTAATTTCCTTTGAAGTCTTTTGAATGGAATTTAGCTGATCAGCTGTATAATCTACTGATGCACCAGCTCTTTTGAAGAACTTTACCATTTCTTCCCTCAACTCACCCATCTGGTGATTGACTTCAAATCTCACCATTTTCATTTGAAAATTCACATCATTCTTCAATTTTGTGTTGTTTTCTTCTATGTACTGTTCTAATGATCTTCTTTGATTATTGAGCAAGCTCTCTAGCTGAGGTAGTATTGGACTTAAGTCCACATTATATACTATTTCTACACCACCACTTCTACTACTCTCTTCTCTGAACAAAGAGTCTTCTCTATAGCTCTTATGTGAGCTGGAGGATTCTATTTTGATCACCTTCTCAGCCTCTTTCCTTGTGGCTTCAGGCTCCCCTTCCACATTCATAGCCTCAACTGCAGGATTCTCTGGAGCAAAACTCTCAGGGGCAGGAATCTCAGGAGCAGGGATCTCATTCTGAGACTCCCCCTCAAATTCTGTATTGTCAATATTAATGTTGTCCTGAGCAGGGATCTCATTCTGAGGCTCCCCCTCAACTACTGCATTGTCAGCATCAGCATTGTATTGAGCAGGGATCTCATCCTGAGCCTCCCCCTCAACTATAACCTCCCCCTCAGCTTTTGCAGGGGATCCAGGAGGAACTTCTTTCTCTACTTCTTCTGGCTCTTTCTCTCTTTGATTTCTGTTGATCTCATCCACAACTTCCATTATTTGATCAGTGTCTATTTGGATGTCAGGAATGCTATTCCTAGGCTGTGCCACTTCTTCTTCAGAGGTTGTGAGGTCAGGGTTGTGGACAGGGGTGGTTCATGATCTCCTTATCAAAAGATCAGTGATTCTAAGAGTCTCCTTATCAAAAGACTCAGGCACTGCTGGTGCATTCCTACCAGGTGGTAGAAGAGAGGAGTACCCATATTTTGGGGAACCTCTATAAAATTTCTTGTGTTTGTGTTGTGCTTTTCTGTGCTATCCAATTTACTTATTCTGCATTTTATTTCCTGCACAGTTATTTATTCTGCCTGAGTTGTTGAGAATAAATCCTTAGTTTATTTTATTGATTACACGGTTAGGATAAAAATAATTTTAAAATTCTATTCACTCCCCTCTAGAGAAATCTCAGAGGCACACTGTTCACTTTCATATATTATTCTGCTGATTGAAATCTGCACTTGAGAAATGAGAAGAAAAGAAGGAATCACAAGTTGGCTTTCCCTCATGGTCCTACTCCTTCTCCAAAGAAGATACCCAAGCCAATCAGTTTCTATGAAAGGCAGAAAAGGAAAGGAAAAAGGAGCAGCAGCAGGAAATGAAGGTCACTTCTCTAGAATGTGTTTCTAGAAAATGACTTGGGCAAATGACCGTGAAAACTTTTGTATAAGACATTTTATTCTATTTATACATTGCTGGTAGTTGAATCATTTTATATTGCCTGAGTATCTTTAATTATGATTCTATTTATTGTCTGACATTTATCATTGAGGTGAGTTATGACTTCTTCAAATATGGGGAGATTGTTGGGAATAGTGCCCAGCAATGTTCCTGATTTGAAGAAGTGCTCAGGTCAATGATAAAAGTACTATGTATTTGATGGTATGTCTTATCTATGACTGCAGAGAATAGACTGTATATCCAGTACCTCTCTAATCCCTCTAAATCTAAAATCGTTGAGAAGGACTGGACATATCGTTGAAATGTTACTCGTATCGTTGAATCGGTATAAAACTCTTTGTGGAGAAAGTTTAGTTTTATCGCTGAAAGAATCTAGGCTTATCGTCGAGAAAGAAAGACTGTCGTTGGAAAGACTGCCTTGCAGAAGTTCTTCAGGAATCATAAAGTAAAATGTCCGGCTAAGTCGACGACATCATCGTAAAGGAGCTTTGTCGTCGAGAAGACTAAGTCAGAATTCGTAGGGATAGTTTGCAGCTGAAGTGTTCCTTATCGTCAAGATGATCTCGACGATATCGACGAGAGGTCGGGATGATCTCGACGATATTGACGAGAAGGCCTTTTGTCAGTAGGATGTTCACGATGACATCGTTGAGATGACTTCATGTCGCCGTAATTGCTAGTGTAGCTGAGATATCTCATATCGTCGAGATATCCTTCCAGGAGAAGATTTAAGAAGACTTGAAGAATTGTTTAAGTCCAAGATGGATCGCCGAGACGACAAGCTCTGTCGTCGAGATGTTGCTCATATCGTCGAGACAGACCGAGATCTTTTGAATTGCACTGTCTGCATTTAATGTCGACGCCTGATGGTTCAATCAGCGCATGTCTTTAAGGAATGAGCTTCTGACACTTAAGAGACCTATGAATAGACCGTTAGAAGGTCTCCCCCCAGTCATATAAATAGGAATGATGTCTTCCCTAAAAATTACAGAAAACAATCGAATCAATCGAACAGTAAAATCGGTTGTGTGAAGAAGGAACAATCTCTCGAGAACAATACGCACTTGCTCTCTGTTCTCCAAGTCTCAGTCAAACAACATCGATTGTCAAGCTGTGTTCCAGATTGAAGAAAAGATAAAAGAGAAGCTTGGGTTCATCAAGAAAAGATCTTTATAACTTTCTCTTCAAGTTCAGAGGCCGTCAACATCTGGCTTCAGAAGAACTCTCCAGTATTTTCTTTACTGTGTAAAGTGTTCTTCATTCTTGTATTTTATACATTCTCTGTAGGACTTTTATGAGTCTGATCTGTAGGGTTTTGTGAGAACCTGAGGTAGGATCTGAGATAGATCTGAGTTGTAAGGCCTGGTGTGCCTTAGTTGTAGGGTTTCTGGAACTAGAGGTAGGATCCTAGAAGGATCTGAGTTGTCGGGCTTGCAGTGCCTGAGTTGTAAGATCTGTGGAGTAGATTTGAGATTTGGTGGAGTTTGCTGACTCTAGAACACTGCTAGATAGGCGCAGAAGGACAGTGGACTACTCAAGACACATTGTCTTGAGGAACCACAATAAATCTGGCGTCCTTGTGTGTTGTGCTTTTGTGATTGTCTGTTGTGCTGTGATTTGTTCTACTTATTTTTCTGCATAAATTTCAGAACAGTCATATCACCTATCCCCCCCCCCCCCCCCCCCCCCCCTCTAAGTGATAGTCCCATATATAACAGCTGTAGAAAGCATGGACATCTGGTAACAGAAGCTAACGTCGGGTGTTAGTGCTAACGTTGGGCGTTAGTGCAATCGACTGAAAGAAATTGGCTAGATGTCAAGGTGATCGGCTAAATCAATTCGACTAGTTATCAAGCCGAATACTAGCACTAGGCGATAGTGCTAACGCTGACGTTATCTATTCGACAAGAAGCTTTACCTTGTTGTCATGAAGGTCCTCTGTCGTCGAGAGGTCTCGACGATTCGACTAGATGGCTAACACCTGGCGTTAGTGCTAATGTCTGGCATTAGCTATTTAAACAGATTCATCAAATTGAATAGTGGTTGTTCATTCCTTATTGAATTTTGGATCTAATGGCTGGGATTTATCCCGACTCAGCTAAGACAGCAGGAGCAACATTCTTTTTCTCCCATTGTTATGTCACTTTCTCGCTCTCTCTCTCTCTCTCCAAAGGAAAGGAAGAAGAGGGTTAAGGAAGAAGAAGGCTTCATCCAGCCATTAGAAGAGCTTCCAAGCTCCGATTCACGCGTCGAGTTCAAATCCGTAGAGGGGAACGTGATGTTGATGCGTTCCCAACAAGAACAGGAACAGCCAGCAGGAAACAGGGGACAATAACCCAAAAATAGAGAATAAAAACAGCAGATTTCACTTACAATATTGGATAACCAGCAATATGATAGCTCAAATAACCAACAGCACACACAGATATTGGAGATAGCAGTCACTCCTAGAGGCAAGCCTCTTACAGTGCTCAAAAGATTGTTGTTCTGCTTTAACCCGTCGAAGACAGCCAGCCGCAACAATTCATTTACCAAAAAACATGACCTAAAACCTAATACAGAAACATATAAATAAGACTGGAAATAAGACCAAAATACCCCGCCCTTTAACAAAATTTACGCTCCTGCTTTCTGCCAGAAATCATCCGCCCTGTCCGCCTCTTGTCCGCATCACTATACCCCCCATTAAGAATGCCTTGTCCTCAAGGCATGAAGTGGGGATATTGTTGCTGAATGAACCACAAGTCTTCCCATGTCGCATCGTCTGGGGCCCCGTTCGCCCATTGTATCAACAACTGGGTCACTACCCGTCCTTGTCGTGGAATAATTCGCCTTTCTAAAACCTTCGCCGGTTCAATAAGGATGTTTCCCTCCGCATTCACTGTTGATGGCAGCTCTATCCTTTGCGCCGGTGTGGGACTGTCGCCCCTATGTTCTCGGAGTTGAGATACATGAAAGGTGTGATGAATTTTTGCCGTGTCCGGTAAATCCAAGCGGTAGGCTACCTCTCCAACCTTCTCCACTACTCTGAAGGGACCAAAAAATCTGGGAGAAAGCTTGTGTAACTTATGGCTTCGCAAACTTGTTTGTTTATATGGTTGAAGGCGTATGTAGGCCCAAGCCCCCACCTCTAACACCCTTTCTCGACGCTTCTTGTTGGCCAATACCCGCATTCTGTTTTGAGCTTGCAATAAGTTGAACTTCAATATTGAAATGACCCGCTCTCGAGCCGCCAACGAACGGTCCACTTCCTCCACCATGGCCGTGCCCTCAATATAAGGACAATGCAGTGTAGGTTCTTGACCGTAGACCACCTCAAAAGGTGTCATCTTGATCGCACTTTGGAAGGTGGTGTTGTACCACCACTCCGCAAGGGGCAGCCATGCAGCCCATTTCTTCGGTCGCTCGAAGCACATGCAACGAAGGTAGCTCTCGAGGCAACGGTTTACCACCTCGGTCTGACCGTCCGTTTGGGGGTGGTAGGCGGTCGACATCTTGAGTTGTACCTGCAATAGACGGAAAAGTTCTTGCCAAAATCGACTAAGGAAGGTGGTATCGCGATCACTCACAATGGAGTTTGGAAGGCCATGTAGCCGAAAGATGCAATCCAAGAATTTTTGGGCGACGCCCTCCGCCGTGTATGGGTGTGAGAGAGCTATAAAATGAGCTTGCTTGCTTAAACGATCCACAACCACCAGCACCGTTGATTTACCTTGGCTCGGGGGCAACCCTTCAATGAAATCCAACGAGATATCTTGCCAAATACGGTCCGGAATCGGTAAAGGCTGGAGCAGTCCTTGGGGTTTTTGATTGTCAGCTTTGCACCTCTGGCAAACTGTACACTTCCGGATGTATTCATACACCTCCGCTTTCATATTTTTCCAAAAGAACAGTGTCTTCACCCTCCTATAAGTCGCGGTAACTCCCGAATGTCCGCCAATTGGACCATCATGATAGAGTTTGAGAATGGCTGTTTTCACGGCAGCCACCTTGCCCACCACTAGCTTCCCCTTGCGCTTCAAAATTCCATGTGTCCATGTGTACTTTGGCTTGTTTGCTTGATTCTCCTCCTTGGCTGAAATTATTCCTTGTATGTTGTCATCTTGTGCCCATGATTCCTTGATTTGTTGTAGAATATCCGATTCCACCACCACCCTAATATTTAATTCTCCTTCCCCCTCTTCGAATTGCCTTGATAATGCGTCTGCACAAACATTTTCCTTCCCCTTCCGGTACTGGATCTCGTAATCATATCCCATGAGCTTTGACATATATCTTTGTTTGTTGGGTGTGGCAAGTTTTTGTTCCAACAAAAATTTTAAGCTTTGGTGATCCGTCTTGATAATAAAATGGCATCCCAACAAATAATGTCGCCACTTTTGAAGCGCCATTACGATTGCTAATAGCTCCTTCTCGTAAGTGGACAGTGCTGCATTCTTTCTTCCTAACGCCTTGCTAAAGAATGCTACCGGCCGACCTTCCTGCATCAATACAGCTCCAACTCCCCCATCCGCCACATCGGTTTCCACTATGAAAGGTTTATGGAAATCCGGCAAACGCAACACTGGCGGCCGAGCGATGCCCTCCTTGAGTTGCACAAATGACTTCTCTGCTTCAGTTGACCACAAAAACTGTTTCCGCTTGAGTAGGTCCGTAAGTGGTCGCGCCATTAGACCGTAACCTTGTAAGAACCGCCGGTAATACCCTGTTAGCCCAAGGAATCCCCTCAGCTGCTTCAAGGACTTGGGCGTCGGCCACCTCATCATTGCCTCAATTTTAGACGGGTCTGTCGCTACACCTTGCTCCGAGATAATATGACCCAAGTACACCACTTGTCGGACGCCGAAACTACACTTGCTTCGTTTGAGGACAAGTTGATTTGCTTCCAATGTGCTGAATGTAAATCTCAAATGCTCCATGTGTTCTTGCCATGATTTGCTAAAGACGAGAATGTCGTCGAAAAACACCAAAATGAATCTTCGGAGTTGTTCGTGAAAAATCTTGTTCATTAAACTTTGGAACGTCGATGGCGCATTGGTCAAGCCGAACGGCATTACCAAAAACTCATAGTGACCTTGATGGGTCCGGAACGCTGTCTTGTGAACATCCTCGGTGGCCATTCGGACTTGATGGTACCCCGCCCGGAGATCAAGTTTTGAGAAGACAACCGCACCGTGTAGCTCGTCAATGAGCTCCTCGATCATTGGAATTGGAAACTTATCTTTGACCGTGTACTTGTTGAGTTGCCGATAGTCGATACAAAGCCTCCATGTGCCGTCATGCTTCTTCACAAGCACCACCGACGACGCATAAGGGCTGCAGCTATGTCGTATCACTCCGGTGTCCAACATTTCCTTGATTAGTTTTTCAATTTCAGCTTTTTGTAGTGGCGGGTAACAGTATGGCCGTAGGTTGATTTCTATATTCTCCTCCTTCAACTTGATGTGATGCTCATGATTACGCTCAGGTGGCAGCCCTTCGGGTTCCTTGAATAATGTCGGGAACTCTCCAAGCAGCCCTTGTAGTTGGTGTGCTTCCTCCTCCGATAGCTGATCCCTCCCGTTCAATTCAGCCCGGTCTTCCTCCGCCGCTTGGTTCCCCGCATCCGACCCTTCCTGGATGCTACATAAGGCCATCATGTTAATTTGGCCTTCTTTAAGCATCAATTTTTCCATTCTCTTTGGTTTGGTCCAGCTCCCGGCCCCACTTCGTGACCCTCGCAACGAGATTTGCTTCCCCTGGTTCGTAAATTCCATTGTGAGATTACTAAAATCCCATTGCACCACTCCGAGTGTAGTCAACCATTGAACTCCCAAGACCACTTCGCAGCCCCCTAACGGCAATATCAACATTTCTGAAGCAAAAAGCACCCCTTGCATTTTCCAATGAAATTCCTCAACCTTGTAAGAGCTAGTTATTCTCTTCCCATCGGCGACCGCCACAGTGAAGGTGGGAATTGGCACTAGTTTACACTCCAATCTTCGCGCCGCATTTTCATCCAAAAAATTGTGGGTGCTGCCGGAGTCGATGAGCACGCTAATCGGATGGCCATGGTATGAGGCCGTCACCTTCATTGTATGAAAATGGGTGAGGCCCGACAAGGCGTGGACGGAAACTTGTGGTTCAACCGGATCACCCTCTTGCCCTTCCACCATCACGGAAACCTCCTCCAGATCTTCATGTTGCTCCCCTTCCTCCTCATACTCAGCCACGACTTCGATAGCATAGGATTGTCGCCTTCCCGCACAATGGTGCCCCGCCGTGTATTTTTCATTGCACCAAAAACAAAGTCCCTTGCTCCGTTTATCGTCCATCTCCGCAGACGTGAGACGGCGGCCGATTCTTGGTGGGGCGGATGTGATGCCCGTACGATTCACGGTGGGCGCTATTTGAGGTGTTACTTGTGGCGCCTTGCTAGGTGGAGTCCATCTCCCCCCTTTGCTCGTAAGCTCCGTTCCCACCGCGTATGTTTTGCCCCGAGTCAAACTCAGTTGATGCTCTTGCATTCTAGCCAAGTGGAATACTTCTTGTAGTGTTTTAGGTTGGAACATCTGGATGGCATATTCAATCTCATCCTTGAGACCGGCCAGACAACAACTGATGGCATGTGCCTCCGGTAAGTGCACTCGGTGGAGTAACATGTCGAACTCCTCGATGTAAGCTTGTACGGTGGTCCTTTGCTTCAGCTTGGTGAGTTCGCTCATCGGGTCATCAAAAAGCACGGACCCGAAGCGATTTTCTATCGCCTGACCATACTCATCCCAACTCGGTCCTTGGCGTGCTAGTCGGGCCTTCATATAAGCTTGATGCCAAAATAACGCCTTGCCTTCCATGTGCATCGAGGCCACTCACACCCGCATCTCCTCCGGGGTTCCATCGATCTCAAAAAACTGCTCGCATCGGTATAGCCATTCAAACACTTCATCGCCATTGAATCGTGGAAATTCGATCTGGGAGAACCTAGTGGGCGGCTGGTAGTGCTGCGGTTGTGGCGTGCGCCATTCCGGTGAGGAGTTCACCCCTTCCATCTCCGCCCCTCTGACTGGCGGAAGGCCCGCCGGCGTATGCTGCGAGTGAGGGCCGGTGCCCGGTGAATGACCTGCCCCTGGTTGCAGCCCGGCCAGAGCTTGCCGCATCTCCTCAATCGCCCGGCTTTGCTTGTCGCTCAACGCCTGAACCGAGCGCGCCATTTCTTCCTGGTTGAGCTTCAGCGCCTCCAACTCGGACATTTGTTCCTTGGATCTGGTAGAGTCCGCCACCGGCATGATCACCGCCCAGGAGTTGCTCTGATACCAGTTGATGCGTTCCCAACAAGAACAGGAACAGCCAGCAGGAAACAGGGGACAATAACCCAAAAATAGAGAATAAAAACAGCAGATTTCACTTACAATATTGGATAACCAGCAATATGATAGCTCAAATAACCAACAGCACACACAGATATTGGAGATAGCAGTCACTCCTAGAGGCAAGCCTCTTACAGTGCTCAAAAGATTGCTGTTCTGCTTCAACCCGTCGAAGACAGCCAGCCGCAACAATTCATTTACCAAAAAACATGACCTAAAACCTAATACAGAAACATATAAATAAGACTGGAAATAAGACCAAAATACCCCGCCCTTTAACAAAATTTACGCTCCTGCTTCCTGCCAGAAATCATCCGCCCTGTCCGCCTCTTGTCCGCATCAGCTGCGAACCTTTCAATCCAGATCGATTGCGGATTCATCGAGCCAAAGCGATCGTCAAGGGTAACGATCCTTCTTCTTGGTGATAGGACATGCTAGGGAGCAACCGTAAGTTCTTTCGTACATCCAAGATCGCTTAACACAAACCATTCCCCCTTATATAGATAAGGGAGGGCAACCAAATAAGGAAATACAAAATAATTTACTTAATTAATTAATTAATTAATATTAATTAATATTCAGTAATTAATATCACTAAATTAATTCATACAATTTAAATACAAGAAAATTAATAACGTCGGCTTCCAATTGCGTGCTTTGGTGGTTCCGTCGAGGAGTGGCCGCCCCGGTGAATGTGATAGACTGATAGGGTAACATCATAGTTCGTCAATTAATCATTTCATAGTTCGTCAATTAATCATTTTAGCATAGACGATCCTTATGAAATAAGGGGTTGTCAAGTCCAGTTTGGGTTTATTCCCATCGCTAGAATGCAAGGATGGTGATGTGGTCATGAAGTTGCCTCTATATCTTGGCCATGACCTTTTGCATTTGGTATCTCTATCCATCAACATGCGCTCTCAAATTTGGGTGAAGTTCATAGTCGTGCTGAGGACTGAATGGTACTCAAACGCAATGTTGACTTGGTGATGCTCATGAAGGTTGACAGTAAAGTGCAACATTAGTTGTTCTTAGGAGACCGAGGAAGCACCGTTCACATGAGAAGGTTTTAGAATTCTAGTAAGAATCAATATAATTGAACTCGTTTCTTTCAACGATACAAGCTCCTCAAAAGGACTGCTTCTTAAGGGTGGACAGAATCATGTGTTACAAAAGTTTTTGAACTCCTTACAAGTCAGGGGCGACTTCTCCTATCACGACACCCACCTTGGTTATTTGGCAAATGTCTAATGGAGCTCACAATAGGGCACCCATAGCCAGTGTATAATAGTTGTGAATACCCATTCCATCGAGAAGTGTCGCTAAGAACTCAAAGGCGTCGACATTGGCAAAATATGCAAAATTTTGCTCCATGTTAGCTGCTTATTGCTGGGATGTGTTGTTAGCAAGAGGACAGTTGCATTGCATTAACGTAGGAAATAAAGATACAATCGAGACGAATCTCGCCAAGCATCCGGAGGCTGGGTCCTCCTTGATACTCCACTCTCCAAGAGAGCCAAAACCCTAGAAGATGATCAAGACTCCCCCCCAAGGCTCCTTATATAGATGGAGCCCCGGACTACTGGACAAACATTAAAATAATACAGTAACGAAATAGACGATAATGCCCGTGGGCTACATAACTCATAACGATTGCAGGGCCGCCGGTCGCTTCGTAACATCTGGTCCCGCCGGAAAAAAACGACCTTGTCCTCAAGGTCGAGGGCCATACGGGTCGTCAGAAAGCGTCAGTGGATCCAGCTCCCCAAAGTCAGGATCAGCATCTTCAGCTCCCAGTAAAATGCATAGGTTCCGTTGAGGGCAGACGTGGGTGGGTGAGTACGGTTGCTGGCAGCGGAAGCAGAGGCCCTTGCGGCGAAGCTCTTCGTGTTGTTGATAAGACAAGTGATGGGGCCGTCGCGGGGGCGGTGGCCGTGGAGCTGGCGGTTGCGGGGGCGGAGTCAGAAGCTGGGGCCCAGGTGGGGGCAGAGGGTCCATCGGCGGCCAAGGTGGCAGTGGTGGCCGCGGCGGTGGGGCCGGCCATGTCGAGGGGGTGGTGTAGCTGGGTTAAGTTCCTCGTCCAGATATCTAGCCTGCTCCATTGCGCGGGCAAGAGTAGTCGGATTATGGACCCGAAGGCGCGCGCGGAGGTGGGGTTACAGACCCGCCAGAAAATAGCCCAAGTAGTGGTCGGGTGCCAGATCGGGAACATGTGTAGCGACCGCGATGAAATCGTCAATGTAGGTTGCAACAGAGTCGGACTGACGAACGGAGCTGAGGCGCTCAAAGGCATTGCCCGCCCGGCGGCTATCGTAGTGGCGGAGGAGTTCCTCCTTCAAGGTGGGCCAGGTAATGTCCGGTTCCTGCTGGCGCAACCAACGCACCCAATGGAGCGTCGAGCCTTCCATATAGATTGTGGCGAGGGGGACCTTCTGGTCGGCGGGGGTGGTATGCAAGTCGAAGAACTGCTCTGTGTGGGCAATCCACCCGAGAGGGTCTGTGCCATCGAACACCGGAATTTCAATCCGGCGGAGGTGGGCCGGGACACCATCGGCCGTGGGGTGCAAAACCCCCATGGGGTCGAGAACCACGGGAATTGGTGGCGGAGGAGTGGTTGGAGGGCGAGTAACTGCCGCGGTAAGTCCTCGGAGGAGGAGCGTGAGGTCCGCCAGTTGGGCTTCAATGCCATCCAGGCGCTGCGAGTCGGAGTGTGCAGGGGTGGAGGTGTTCTCATCGGCGTGGAGGGCCATGGACCGAGTCACGGGCATGAACTGTGGCGCGGAGGAGCGGCTAGGGCAGCCGGAGCGCAACAAGTGCTGTAGGAGGAGGCCGGCACGGCGGTAGGCGGCGAGACTGGGAGTCGAGGCAGGAAGAGGGCCCCGGCAGGTGGCGAGGAGGAGAAGCAGCCGGCGGGAGGCCGCTGGAAGGCCGTAGTGGGCGGCTCTGGACTCCACGCAATAGGCGCTGGAGGGAGGAAGAGCTGCGGCAGACGAATCTCGGTAGCCGAAGGAGCAGGCGGAGCGATGTGGTCGGCGTTCGCGGAGAAGGAGAAGGCGTCGCGGAAACTGGTAGCGCAGTCGCAGGAGAAGGCGTGCGAGGTGGTCGGCGTTCTCGCAGGAGTAGGCGTGCGATGTGGTCGGCGGAAGTAGCAGGCGGAGCGAGGATCTGGATCGGTAGCCGAGGGGCGTTCGTTTCTGGGTTGCGGGTCAGCAACGGAGCGCGGATCGTCAGGAACGGAAACGTCGTCCGCAGGCGGGGAGTTAGGGCTCGTTGGAACCCTAATTTAGGGCAGGTCGGACCAATTGTTAGCAAGAGGACAGTTGCATTGCATTAACGTAGGAAATAAAGATACAATCGAGACGAATCTCGCCAAGCATCCGGAGGCTGGGTCCTCCTTGATACTCCACTCTCCAAGAGAGCCAAAACCCTAGACTTCCAAGATGATCAAGACTCACCCCCAAGGCTCCTTATATAGATGGAGCCCCGGACTACAGGACAAACATTAAAATAATACAGTAACGAAATAGACGATAATGCCCGTGGGCTACATAACTCATAACGATTGCAGGGCCGCCGGTCGCTTCGTAACATGTGTTAGCCGTTTGGTATGCAATTTGTATAAGTTCCATGGTTTGTCACAGAGGCCATCTTCATCCATCAAAGAAGGTGTCGGAGGAGGTGAAGTCGACCGTAAGTTCAGAGGGAACTTGTGCATCAACTGACGATTCATCATAGCGAAAGGTCTGAGAGGAGACAATGGCTCCCATATCAAGTTGTTATGAGCTAGGGTATAAACTTAAGTCCGCGGACATTGAAGAACTGTATAAAAATGGATTCGGTGGATAACTTCTTCTTCCCATTTGCTCCTTTAGGGCTCCCAATTTTGAGAGAATGATAGGAGGAAGACCACAACAAGGGAGGTATAACTGAGCTCTCACCGTAACAAGAGTGATGTCGAAGCAGAATGGAAGGGGCCGTTAGTGAGGATCAATGATAGGTGGTGGCGGCATCGACGTGCACTAGTATGGGATCATTGGACAAAGACCAAGAATTAAAGACGAAAATACTTGTTGCGGGTCGCTCGGGCGCTCCCGTGGACCGGTCGAAACGAACCGTCTTAGCTCGAGAGCGGGCTGAGCGCGCAAAACTCAATGTAAATACTAACAACGTGGAAGGAGACTTTTTAACGTGGAAAACCCGAAAAGGGAGAAAAACCATGGGGTCGGATCGGTGCCGACCAAGATGCATTTTTTCTCTGAGTGTTACAGGTAATGGAATTCTCGAGGGTGGCAAGTCATCGCTCGTTACATTGAGAGTTTAGTAGAACGCGGAGGCAAAATCTGCAAGTCGTCTTTGAAGGAAGTCTTCGAAGGAGAGGGAGATCTTCAAGGGCCGAAGTGAGATCTTCGAGTCGCCTTCGAAGGAGATCTTCGAAGGGGAAGGAGATCTTCAAGGGCCGAGGGAGATCTTCGAGGGAGTCTTCAAAGATCTCCTTCGAAGAAGACTCGAAGATTTCACTTCGTCCGCCCTTGAAGATCTCCTTCTCCTTCGAAGACTTCCTTCGAAGGCGACTTGAAGATTTTTACTTCTGCGTTCTATTAAACTCTCATTGTAACGAGCGGTGGCTTGTCACCATCGAGAATTCCATTACTTGTAACAATGAGAGAAATAGTGCATCTTGATCGGCACCGATCCGGCCCAGTGGTTTTCACATTTTTCGGGTTTTCCACGTTAAAAAATCTCCTTGCATGTTGTTAGTCTTTACATTGACTGTTTGCGCACTCGGCCCGCTCTCGAGCTAGGACGATTTGTTTCGATCGGTCAGCGGGAGCGCCCGAGAATGCGCTAGCTTGCTTCACCAAACAATACAAGTACACCCCGATCAAAGAAGAGGTCCTACATAACAAAATTTTACAACTCGAAAACAGGTTTGAATGTCCAATAGAGATATCAAGCTTCGTTAGTGACAAAGAACTTTACATATATTCAAAATTAATCTATCCGGCTCCGGATAGGATATTATCCGCCCCTCAATCGAGACATAGAACTCAAGGCTAGAACGAGTATTTCTTATTGTGTGCTTGATAGATCTATCGACCGCCCGGTAGAATTGGTATCTCTAATATCATGGCTTGTTTTCCTCTTATATATGCTCTCCTAGATAAGATCCTAACAACTCGCTTTTGCAAACTTCTTGCCTCAAATTCATTGAATGATAGAAGTAGTATACGCTTTTTCCATTCTTTGAAAGAAGAATCTTTCAAGGGTATTAAGTATATGGTTTCTTATCTCACAACAGCGAGGCATGAATCACTCAGTGATTATAGCACTCCTAAACGGAGAAACCAACAGAAACAAATTCGGGTAATGAGTTTTCATTTATTTGTAGCTAATTGAATTCAAGAATCAATCCTACATGACTGTTATGAAGCTAGATGTTTGTTGAATAGAGGCTGAAATTTTTGATATAGGAATGAATCATGATTTCCCAACATGCCAGTGTAATAAATAATAAGCTAAGCTATTTCCGGTGAGCTTCTATTCCGATGGATGAGATTAAAAAAACATGTTAAATACACTGGAAACAAATGTGAAGAAATTATCATACCCTCGAAGCTCTGGCAGTCGACGATGATTTAACCGTAGATCCATTCTTTGTGGCTATTGAGGTTAGTTGGTTCTCAGTAGTGTCCGAGGAAGGTAACATAGGAGTTCCAGGGGGAGTAAGAAGCCTGCAAAAAGAACACTGAACCATCAGAAGTACAAGCCATAAAATGGGCAAAGAAGTAGAGGTAAACTTGCCCAATTTCAACTAGAGATATAGCTAGTTATCCCATTTCATCTTTTTCTTTACTTTGGGAGGTATTTAAATTCCTAAATTATTCAGGATAAGTTATTTGATTTCAGGTAATTATGAACGCAATGAGAAAGGAAATGTCCTTATCCATTAGCCAATCTTGGATGATGGTCTAGAGACTGTTCTTGGTTGAATTAAGTAAATCGTTAGGAAGTTATTTGGCTAAAAAAATTATAAACAAATTAAATTCTGGATAAAATATTATTGCAAAAATAGCTAAAGTCAAATGCTCAACGGTTGTCATTCTAGTCTTCTTTAATGGTATCACAAGAAAATTAAATATGATACAATGTAGAGATACTCCGCAAATAAAATGATTAGTAAATAAAAATGATGCTGACTGCAATCGGTCAGACGCACCACCAATGAGAAAATGACCGCTGACAAAAGCGATCACTAGTGACGCACGACAATTCAGCACACAAACCATCACCACAACGAACACCAACACGAGAACGAGAAGCATAAATCATTCGAACTCTGACCGCAATGAGCACCAAATATTGCATTCAGTCTTCCACTTTCCTCTTGTAGAACAGAACAAGAGAGGGGCAACAAATAAAAAAAAAACAGCGACACATGAATAGGAGAAAAGACTCGTCTACCTTGGGCCTAGCAACACCACCGCCAATGGAGTGCACCACCATCGACAAGCTTCTCCGACTAGCTCCTCCTTGCTGCGATCATGAGAGTGCAAAGGATTTCTCTTTAATGGAGAACAGGAGGAGCTGCTGCTGCCTAGGTTGGCTTGGGATTTCATTCACCGGGCTGCTATTTAACAGACGCTATCAATTTTATAAAAAAAAATAGTTCACTAAATAAACCGTGAACCCAACGGCCTACATATTGTTGGCTGAGGGTAAAGAATTGCTGGGAGAATAACTCAAGGTTGCTTGCTTCAGTGCCAGATTTAGCATTACATCTCTGGAAAATAAATAATGATCTCCTCTCCCTCAATTTAACTCGACAACAATACTTGGAATGTCCTAGAGCATGCAAAGTTTATCCAAATGTGAATAGAGAACGCATAAACCTGATTTTCGGCTATTAATATTCAAAGGTTTAATGCAGATATATTGATGGGGGCTCATAACAGAGGCTTGTATTTATAAGATAACCTGACAAGAATTATTTCCAAAGACAACAAATATTTTCAAAGGCGGAGTTTATTTCCAAAATCACTCCCCCGATTCGGCGGGAAAAATGGACGCACGAAACCGCGACAAGCGCAAAGGCGGCGCCCCCTCCCCTCGCGGGAGCGATCCCTGCAACCGCGCCCCGCAAGGGGCGCAACCGAGCCGCAAGGGGCGCGCCCGAGCGGGGTGTGGCCGCCTCCCCCTCTTTCTTTCTCGGCAGGGGGGCTTGCGAGGAGCCCCTCTAGGCGTGCTTTTCGTCTGGAGCATCAGGTCCCGTTTTCTCCTTAAGGCGCAGCTTCCCGTTCCGCCATTCACCCGGAGCGCTTCGCAACACGACCGGGACGCCTCCGCAATTCGTTGCGCGCTCGGAGCACTTCAACGCTCGCGCGCGCTCAGAACGCTTCTGAGCGCGTTCGGAAGCACTTTTTTCTTTCCAGCTTCTCACTTTTTGTCTTTCTAGTTTCTCACTTTTTGTCTTTCTAGCTTGCTCACTTTTTGTCTTCCCAGTTTCTCAGATTTCAGGAACAACCTGTCGCCTTTTTCGCCTCCGACAGAACTGCCCGAACTGCCCGAGCCGCACGAACTGCACGAAGGGCAAGGTGGCAATTTACAAAAAATGGCGATCTGTGTGCCCCGAACCGGAAAATATGATTCGTCCGCCGAGCATTTATGGAAACTGCAAACGACGAAATTACCGGACTGCCCTCGGACAAAGCTATAAAAGGAGCCTCAAGGCTTCATTTGAAAGGACCTTAACTTCGGAACCCGGGAGAGCTCCTTGCAGACTTTTGCGGAATTCTCCTTCGGCGCTTGAAGATCTCCTTCGGGGACTTGAAGATTTTCTTCATCCCGAAAGGCGACACGACTTCTCGCTTTTGTTCCCCGGAGGCTTCTCACTTTTGTTCTCCGGGCCTTCTCACTTTCGTTCTCCGGGCCTTCTCACTTTTGTTCCCCAGAATTCTCAGAAGGAAAAAAGACTTAGTTTTTCGAGAGGTGGCTTGTCACCCTCGGAGTTCTCTCTCTCTCTCTCTATTATTGTAACGAGCAGCGGCCTGTCGCGCTCAAGTTCTAATTACCGAATTGTAACACCCAGAAGATAGTGAAGTTTGGTCGGCACAGCTCCGGCCGCGTGGTTTTTTACCCTTTCCGGGTTTTCCACGTTAAAAAGTCTCAGTGCACTCAACGAATCTCAAATTGACTGTTTGCGCGCTTGGTTCGCTCACGAGCTAAGGTGGTTCAATCGGGCCGGTCTACCAAGAGCCCTAAGCGTTCCGCAACATATATATTCTATGGTTCCTCCTATTTTCACAAGAGTATTCAGAATTATTTGATATCTAATAGCCTTAAATCTAAGGGGGTGTTGAATCAATTCAAGAACATAATGTGAAACAAAAACAGCAATCTCATAAGTCCGGGGCATCTCCCGTCCATGAGCGCTTCAACACAGCCAATCACTCCCCTTCAAAAGAAATGCTCAAAAATTAAGTTTCATGCTCTAAGAGCCTACTCAACCGTGTGAAACATTTGTAGAAGTCAAATGTTCTTAAACAATGCTCTAAGTACTGAAGGAATTAACAGTCATAGGTGCCACAGATCTTATAACCACTTGGTCAGAGCCTGTTGTAAAATCAGGTGAAAAACGCAGGGCACCGCTATAAAATTGCATGGAAACAAGAACACAAATAAAATAGTCAAATCTGTGCCCGGCAAATTCCGCCGGCGCACGAACACAATTATATATTAAATCAAACAATATATAAATGATATTACAAGAAAATAATAGGAGAAGAAAAGACCGTCCGGTGAAATACCGCAGATGCGTCGGACGCGCACGATCCACGGGCGAGTAGATGATCTGGACTGCAATCCGCCTAGCGGACGCACAAGGTTCACCGAACCTTCAACGTCGTAGTCCGACGTTCAACCGCAACCACCACCGGAGACTAACGCCGCCACCGGAGACAAACGTCACCACCGAGACCAAACGCGTCAAGGCTAACTGCACACACACAAGCCTTCAACGTCTACGGCGATCTCCACCAAGCCCGACGATGACTCCCTCTCCAACGCCGACGGCTCACCTCCAAGACCGGCAACACCACCCTCTCCAACGGCGAAACACCACGAGGCCGGCGGCCTCCTCGTTGAACGAGAGAGAGAGAAAGAGAACGGGAGAGAGAGAGGAGGTGGACGGGAGAGATCAAAAGGCTACAGACGGTTAATCCTTAATTTCTCCCAGGCGTGGAATTCCCAAGGCATGCGGCTATTGTATTCACATGAACAGAAAAGCCAGCATACATATATATATAAGAGGCAGGTTTTAGCAAACCTAAAACCTAAATTCCTTTCTATATATATATATATATATATATATATATATATATATATATATATACGAGTGACAGGGCACGGGGGCCCCCCGTGCGGGCGGCGACATTCGGCGCGAGCGACATTCGGTATGAGCGGCGACATTCGGCGCGGGTGACATTCGGCAGGGGCGGCGACATTCGGCAGGGGTGGTGACTTTCTGCGGGGGCGATCTATATTTATATCAGTATATATAAAACTTAACTTAAATTTGTTCAACAAAAACCATATGGCATGATGGTTGTTATCTTTGGTTGACATAGTGGAGACCTGGGTTCAAATCTCACCATTGACAAATTTTGTGAAATTAAATAATGGGTCATATGACACTCATTTTTCAATAAATTTAGGGGTAAAATCGTAATTTCATGTTGTAGGGTACTCTACACCTTCATAGTTTTAGGTCACCTCTTAGTAGGTTTAGGAGACCTATAAAAAAGTGGAGAGAGAAGGAGTGATTTGATCCGACGGCTGATGAAATATCATGCCATATTCGACGGCCGTAATCATTTCAACGGCTTTAAAATTCATGGGTTTGATACTTCTTTATATACGGTAAAGATATATATATATATAATCTTAATATATATATAGATATAAACTAATGGAAGGATCCGAACCAAATATTTCAACAATCCACCACCTTGGTTCGGGATCCGAAACCACCACATGCACGAAGCATCCTCTGTACGAAGCACCACCTCAAAGTCCTGAGGCGTCAGCCGACCTGCTCCAGTCGACTCATCCCTGCTCGGGCTCAACCCCTGAATGTCGACGCAACCGTATCACTGAATCTAACTCGCCAAGTCAGACTACCAGAAGGGCGATCCTCTGCACCACCTCGACCATCCACCCAGTCGGCCGCAGAAAACATGAGCACACCACCTCGCATCGTGGTCCCCATCAGCCGGTACAAACTACCGCGCTGCTCAGCTTGCATGAGCACGGTGCGCCCTCGTGTCACCGTCAGAACTCCACCTCTCGCCACAAAACTGCATCCTCTGAAGTCCAATCTGCCCAGCGATATCAAATTCCTGCGCAGCTTGGGTACCAGGCGTACCCGCTCAAGTCTACGCACTGCTCCGTCATGCATCCTGATGTCCACCGTTCCTGTCCCCGTGACCTCACATGCTGAGCCGTCACCCAGAAAGACGGACCCAGTCGTCACCTCCAGTGAACTGAACATCGCCGCATCTAAGCAAATGTGTTGCGAAGCACCAGAATCCAATATCCAGTTATCAGAGTCACTCTGACTCTCAGTGATGGTGAGAACGTCATCACTCTCCTCTGCCAGGTCTAGCACCGCCTTGTCCGCACTCTGGACCTCTCCAGAACTCTGCGCACGCTGCGGACAATTCCTCCTGATGTGGCTGCTCTATCTGCAGTGGTAACACGTCACTGCCTTCCTCGAAGCAGATCTGGACCGTGCACTCCCTGATCCCTTCCTAAACTGCCTCCCTCGTCCTTCTACTGCCAAAGCATGCTCACCCCCAGGAGCGGGGTCCGACAGCATCTGTCTGGACAGTAATGCAGATGTAATCTGCTCCACATCTACTGTGTCCTTCCCATACAATAACGTGGTATGCATGTGCACGTACGACGACGGGAGCGAGATAAGAAGTAATAAGGCTTTGTCTTCTTCCTCCACCTTCACACCAACCACGTGCAGTTGGTTGAGAAGACCATTGAACACATTGAAGTGTTCCTGCAGGTTACCACCCTCCTGCATCTTCAGGCCGTACAAACGTTGTTTCAACAACAGCCTCGTGGTCAACGACTTGCTCATATACAGTCCCACAAGCTTCTCCCACAACTTGACAGCGGACTCTTCAACCCCGATGTTGAACAACACTTTATCGTCGACGCACATACTAATAGCACTGGTGGCGTGCTCATCCATCTCAGTCCACTCAGAATCCTTCGCCGGAGTGGGCAAAACATCACGC
Source organism: Dactylorhiza incarnata (assembly GCA_033032865.1). Taxonomy (NCBI): domain Eukaryota; kingdom Viridiplantae; phylum Streptophyta; class Magnoliopsida; order Asparagales; family Orchidaceae; genus Dactylorhiza; species Dactylorhiza incarnata. Next base: position 452,984 of record JAWHQI010000124.1, on the reverse strand, counting down.
CCCCGCAGCACTCGCATCAAACCCTGCTCGACCAGCATATCCTTGACCCGAATCTGCCAAAGGCGGAAATTCACACTGCCGTCAGACTTCTCCACTGAGTACCTGGCCAACGCTGGATTCTTCCCTGTCATAGCTTCCCTCAGCACCTCTAGGCGATCCTGATTAATTCACGGATCATATTTGGGAAGATAGGGAGCGGACCGATGTCGTCACCTACCGTTGACCCAAACCTAAAAACGGAACGTCCAATCATTCACCTACTCGGAACCTGCCTCTGATACCACTTGTTGTAAAATCAGGTGCAAAACGCAGGGCACCGCTATAAAATTGCAGGGAAACAAGAACACAAATAAAATAACCAAATCTGCGCCCGGCAAATTCCGCCGGCGCACGAACACAATTATATATTAAATCAAACAATATATAAATGATATTACAAGAAAATAACAGGAGAAGAAAAGGCCGTCCGGTCAAATACCGCAGATGCGCCGGACGCGCACGATCCGCGGGCGAGTAGAAGATCTGGACTGCAATCCGCCTAGCGGACGCACAAGGTTCACCGAACCTTCAACGTTGTAGTCCTACGTTCAACCATAACCACCACGGGAGACCAACGCCGCCACCGGAGACAAACGCCACCACCGAGACCAAACGCCGTCAAGGCTAACTGCACCCACACAAGCCTTCAACGTCTACGGCGATCTCCACCAAGCCCGACGACGACTCCCTCTCCAACGGCGGCGGCTCACCTCCAAGACCGGCGACACCACCCTCTCCAACGGCGAAACACCATGAGGCCGGCGGCCTCCTCGTCGCACGAGAGAGAGAGAAAGAGAACGGGAGAGAGAGAGAGAGGAGGTGGACGGGAGAGATCAAAAGGCTACAGGCCCGTTAATCCTTAATTTCTCCCAGGTGTGGAATTCCCAAGGCATGGGGCTATTGTATTCACGTGAACAGAAAAGCCAGCATACATATATATATAAAAGGCAGGTTTTAGCAAACCTAAAACCTAAATTCCTTTCTAAATATATATATATATATATGACATATATAACTCTTTATATACATATATATATATATATAATATAATCTTAATATATATATATAGATAAAAACTAATGGCAGGATCCGAACCAAATATTTCAACAAGAGCCAAACTAGTTGGAATAGGTGATCTAGAAGTGATCGACAAATTATTCTTACTGCAGCATAATATGAACTTATGAGGGTCGCATATTAAAAATGAACGGAAAATGGATAAATGATCGTGTTAGTTTTATTTATATTAGATATAAATGAAAACCAAATCCCAAAATGTGTATTTATGGTATTTCATTAATTGAGAATTGATTGAATATGGATCAGAGCTTGTTGCTTATCGAATTGGATTCGAATCAAAGCAAAACGTTGAGTGAAACTCGACGCACATCAACTTGAAATCAATGCACGTCGACTTGAAATCGACGCACGTTGACTTGGAGAACTCGACGCACGCCGACTTGGAGAACTCGACGCACGTCGACTTGGAGAAATTGACGCACACCGACTTGGAGAAATCGACGCACACCGACTTGGAGAAATCGACGCACGCCGACTTTGAGAAATCGACGCAAGCCGATGTGGAGAATCAACGATCGTCGACTTGGAGAAATTGACGCACGTCGATTTGGCTTGCGGCTACTAACTGTAGTTAAACGTCCAATAGAATTCGACGCACGTCGACTTGAGAAATAGATGTACGTCGACTTTGGCCAAATTCAGAAATTTTATGGATTCCTCCCATTTGGCAGTTTTGAACCTGAAATGATTTTCTAGTACCATAACTTCCACTTCTCAGGAATTTTCGAAATCTCTTTTATTCTCTCTGATATAACAATAGCAATTAGAGAAACTGTGTCTGTGTGAGATTATTCGGCTGACAGAAAATGTTCTGTGAAGATTGGAATTGAAAATAATCTTTGCATGGAAACGAAACTAATATTTCAATGCGGAGAAGGGCGATCATCTTCCAACCTTGAGATTGTTGGACGGCCTACGTGGTGTTTTTGGCGTTCGTGTGGATATTAATAGAGACGTGGACTTCGTTCTGTGTTTGGTTCTCAAATCTTGCATAATCTTCACGAAATTTGATTTCGTCGCAGGTAAAAACTCATTTTATTGGTTTACTGGTCTTGCATGGTTCCTCGGTATGAGTTTTCGTATTCCGATGGGCATTTGATGTTCAACGAAACCCAACAAAACTATTAGCTATGATGCCGCTTTTGGGGGTTTATGGATAAAGATGTGACTAAAGTTGAGTGTACAATCTATGGATGAGGACCAATCATTATGCCTTTTTGAACACAAAAAAAAACCCAATCTGAGACTAACTTTGATGGTCTAATCTACCGTAACACTGCTGCAAAGTACATATCAAATACATGACAGGCAAATAAGAATGAATTTTGAGCATACATAAGAAAAACAGATCATTGTTCCACCGCATAAGATCTGTATTCTAGGAAGAATGATCAATTCATGCTCCTTTTAATTAGATTGAACGTTTGGCATAAAATACGAATCACCATGCTTCATTCAAAATTTGTGATAGAAAATCAATGTTGATTAAATTAGAAAAAAAAGAACATAAAGTATGAGTTTTAAAGCAATATTAGATATAGAATGCGATTTACCAATCATAATCATGCTTTCCTATTTCTGCATCTAGAAAATCATCCGCTCTAGTCCTGCCGGTTACTGCTGATCCGACTGATGTATTCTTGATCAATCCTGAATCAACAGCAAATGAACATCAACTACTAAACTAATAGACAATTCCCTGGCATTTCAAAAAGGGATGCATCAGGCCCTCCAAAATTAGCTCAATCCCGAAAAGTTCATCAAATTCAAACTAAATCACTCGAAGCAATCAGAACAAACTACATAAACGAGCTTGCAATTTCCTTGAGGATGCAAAACATTGAAACAAGAGTCCCAAAGTTTCATTAAATGATTCAAACACACGAAGATCTATTGTAATTCCAGACAAATTTATAAGAATCGACGAATAACAATCCAAATCAAATCAAACACCGAAAAGGAAGGACACAAAAAAACTACTCACAATCCCTACAGTACTTCAAACTATAAAAAATATAGAAGCAAAGGTTCAAACCATTCTGCCTGCCACTTTCTCCGAGCGAACCGATTAGAGCGGCGCCGCGCCTCCTGATGAACAGATCAAGGCCCTCCTCGCCCTCTCCGGGAACGGAACCAGTGCCACTCCTCGGCGCGGCGGCCGGTTCGACGACGATGCCGCGCACACCCATCTCTCCAGATTGTCGGAGCTCCAAACTGATGCTATAGCAAGCGTCCGAGTACTGCCGGTGTGGGAGAACGAGAGGGAATAAATGGAGGGAGACGTCTTAGATCTGTAGGAGATGGAGGGAAACTAGTCTCATTTGGTAAATTATTTATATATATATATAATCACGTTTACTTAGAAGAAGTCTTTTTAACTGCAGTATTTCGGTGGTTGCACCCACGAAGCTACTCCCCTGATCGGACGGTTAAGATTTATGTAGTGATATTTTCACTCCCACGTATGGCTATATCCACAATTCCACCTAGCTTATTTTATTGACCACGTGGATGAATTGACAAGAATAATACTCTTTCAAGCCGCATTGCAAGTGTGCAATGAAGAATATTTGGTCGATTCAAAGAAGAAAAACATTCTGGATCAGCTGATCCTCCCATTTTTAAATGCAAGTAGCCAGACATCAAAAAATATTTTTATGTGAATATTCCGATATTACAATTTAATTAAGTTTATAATCATAACTTAAATTCATATTCAGTTTTTTTCTAAATTAAAAAAAGGCAATAAAGTAGTGGACATGTGCACTATTTACTAGTCTATTCTGCCCAATTACAATGGTATACACAGAGTCGAGGTTTATCCAAGGGCAAATATCTTTGGAGTACTTGATCAAAGTATTGCCTCATGTATTATAGTATTATTTTCAAATGATTTAGTTAACACCATTAAATCATTAATGGATGCATATGCCCTCTTGGTAAGTGTTGTCCAAAAGGACTCTCTTCATACAGAGAGATATGCTAGTGTGGGGATGACTTAAAACTATTCTAAGGTCCATGAAAGAAAGGGTCATATGATGGAAGGAGGTTTTTTGGAGCTAGGATGAAGTAGACTAATTAATTTAAAGTTCTATAGGAGTCTCTGGACAAGTGTAAGAGAGCTTTCAAATTTATCTCTTCTCATGTTGTCTTGCAAAGAGTAAAATAAATTAGAAAGTAGAAAGAACTAGCAATTTCTTTCAATAAGGTTAATTATAGAGTTAATTTTTAGAGTTATAGTCTCTTTTGAAGGTTTCTTTCATCTTCATTTTACCGTCTATGGATTACAATAATATTCTAATCGGAAAGGTAGGAGGCAACTAATCATCAAATTTTTTTGGCTTTAAGCTTCATGGAATAATTGAAATCAGGTTCATGGTTGATGTGATGATAATTTGGAAGTTGTAGAGCTCGTACATACTTATTCCACTTAAGTAAAGATATTGTTGCTCTAATAATTCTTAATATAAATGCATCCATAATATGTAAAAAAATATTGGGTCAAATGCTTTCTTAGTCAATAATCTAGGAGATATTATACGTAGAGATCAACACACTCATGAGTTCCTCTTAAAATATCTAAGCATTTATGTTAGGAAAAATCCTTGATTTAACTTAACAAATTAACTAAAAGTGATTTTATTCTATAGGAGTAAATTATCAATTGTATAGTGAGGGTAATCTGGTCATTAGATATCTTAGGATGTCACACTCAACCTAGAGTGTCAAGACCATCTCAAGGGCTGCAAATTTGGGCAGAAGTTAATAATTGCGTCGAATGGAATTCGACTCAACATCGAGTTGATATCGACGCTACTCCGACTAGAAGTCCAAATGGTTTAACCTTTCTGTCTAAGTAACTCAAGCCGACGCTACGTCGAATAGATATCGACGTAGAGACCAGGGTCTTGTCAGAGTAACTTAAGAAGTCGACGCAGCTTCTACTTCAACTCGACGCAGAAGGTGATATCTGTCGAAGACATCTAAAGTCGACGCAACGTCGACTTTATCTCGACACAGATAATGAAAGTCAGAGCCATAGTGTTCAACTCGACGGGTGCGTCGATAAGATATCGACGCAACGTCGACTAGCAGAGTTCAGTGAGAGCACAGATGAAATTGAAGCAGCTCCTAGAAGAACTCGAAGCTGCGTCGATAAAGGAGGAAGTTAATTCGACGCTACGTCGAATACAGTCTGCAAAAGTTCAACTTTTGCAGCTGTCATTCTGATGCTTCTATCATGGCCCATATCTTTCAAGACCGTTCTCCAACGGCCTAATTATTACCAGAAGAAGAAGGGGGCATTAAAGAAGATGAAAAAAGCTTTCTTGGAAATATACACCTTCAGGGTGGACGGGTCGAGAAGTAATAAAGGAATGAAAGAGAATGTCCATCAAAGATTCCTTTTCAGGTCTTACCTAACAAGGAAAGAAATTCAAAATAGAGACGGGGTATATAAGGATAGAGAAGGAATAGAAGAAGATGGGATTAATCACAATCAACCATCTCTTCTCATCTTAGGGTTTCCTGTCTTCTTCTCCCTCTCTCTCAGGAACCCTAATACAGCGCATTGAAAGAGAAAAGAAGGCTATGGTGTTCTTCATCTGATAGAACAAAGAACAGCTGCTCTTCATCACCATCTTATTGGCAGCCAAATCTCAATCAGAAGAAGAAGAAAGAATCTGACAATACAAAGCTCCTGCAAACCATCACCATCAAAAGCAGGGGCTAATCAAGAGCAGATTCCTTGGAACAACTCATAGGTTGATCTTCATTCAGCCTACACAAGAATTCTGAGAACAAAATTCCTTTAACCTTCCTCCTTCTCTTTGTTCTCTATTTTTGTAAAAGAGTTTTATTAATCATTCTTCAAAGGATTCAGTGGTTCAAGATCTCCTTATCAAAAGATCTGGTGGTTCATGATCTCCTTATCAAAAGATCAATGATTCTAAGAGTCTCCTGATCAAAAGACTCAGGCACAGGTGGTGCATTCCTACCAGGTGGTAGAAGAGAGGAGTACCCAGGGTTTGGGGAACCTCTATAAATTCATTGTGTCTGTGCTGTGATTTTCTGTGCTGTCCCAGTCTTTATTCTGCACTTTATTTCCTGCACTTTACATTCTGCATAAACTGTTAAGCATAATTCTTTAGAACAAGTTATTGTTAAACACAGTTAGGATAGAAACATTTTAAATCTCTATTCACCCCCCCCCCCCTCTAGAGAATTCTCAGAGGCACACTGTGCACTTTCAAATTGGTATCAGGGGGAGGTTGATCAATAACAGGCCAACACCTTGATCAAAAGACCTCCTACTCTCAATTATTTTAATTAAAACGATCTTATAAGAACATGAGTTCTAAGGATTATGCTTCAACAATACCTCCAGTGTGTAACTTAAATAAGTGTTGGGAATCGTGCCCACATGATTCCTGATTTGAAGAAGTCATCTTATCAAGAATACTTCACTATGTAATTGATCACATTTCTAGTTTATAATCTCAGGAAAACATAAGTATATGTCGTCGAGAAGGGATGGTTGGCAAAGTATGCTTGTCATTGTAATGATGAGCAAAGCAAGGGCAGAGCAACTGTCAAAGAACAGCATGTCGTCGAGAAGATTGAGTATCGTCGACATCAAAGCAGTGGGCACTTCGACAAAAGGATCCTGTGATTACGACGACAGAAGAAAGATGGAGGTTCACAGCGGCACGGTCAAGAACAACATATTGTCGTATATGCAGGAAGGCCTGCATGCCTCGTATCGTCGAAATACGAGCATCAGAAGCAAAAGAAAGAAGAGTTGCAGGCTTACCAAAGCACAAGAGGCAGACAAAGACATGTCGTCGAGATATATTCCATGTCGTCGTAACGATGGAAATATCGTTGAGACAGAATCAAAAGCTGCAGACGCGTCGTCAGCATTTATTTTCGCCGCCTGATTGTCTAATCAGCGCGTGCTGTTAAGGGATGCTGGTCTGACATCTAAAAGAACTTTTTCAGAAGACCATTGGGAATCTCGCAGTCTTATAAAAGGGAACGAGGATGCCCTAGAAATTGCTCTCGGTTATCTTCCTTGTGAAAAAGAATCCCGCTGCTGCTACAAAAGAAAAAGAGATATCATTCTTCAGCGGTGAAGTCGAAGATCAAGTAGAGAACAACCTGCGTTATTCTTTGAAGAATCTGTCATCTGATAGACAGATAAGAAGCCAATCCTCATCAGGCTAAAGAAAGGATTGAAGAAGAACCGTGCTCTAAAGATCTGATCCAGAACCATCTTCTTCAATCTCAAGAAGCCGATCTTCATTAGGCTAAGGTTGCCGATCAACATCAGGCAGAAGAAACAGTCTCATTTCTGTAGTTACTTGTAAGGCTTGCGGGCCATATTGTCTAGCTTGAGGGCTGGAGAACTGTGAGGCTTGAGGGTCAGGGCAGTGCACTTGAGGGTGCGACTTGTCGAGCTTGAGGGCTCGGGCGCAGTAGGGGCTTGCTGGCTTAGGCTGTGGGCACAAGACTTGCGGGTCTGTGTAGTGTAGGGCTTTAGGGCCTGAGTGTCGAGCTTGCGGGCTCGGGGAAGTAGGGGCTTGAGGGCCTAGGCTGTTGGGACTTGCGGGTCCGTGTTGTAAGGCTTGAGGGCCTGAAGATTTTGGCGGAGTTTGCCGAGCCTAGCGGATCACTGGGTAGGCGCAGAGGGACAGAGGACTACTCAAGACACCCGGTCTTGAGGAACCTCTATAGATCTTGTGTCATCTGGTGAAATTTGTTTGTGTGTTTACTTTTGTGCATTACTTAGTTTCTGATAACCTACTCTTGTAAATAAAAAAGTATCAAGATCACCTAACCCCCCCCCCCCTATAGGTGAACGTTCCATATCCTACAACCGGTATCAAAGCAAGGTTGATCGAAAGAAGACCTAACCGTCTGATCTAGATCGTGGAACATCTCTCAATGGCCGAAGGAGATCAAAATAGAGAAATGAGGAGCATGAAACTTCCATTCTGTTCGAAGGAGAACTTTCCTATTTGGAAGGAAAGAGTAAGACTCTTCATGGAGGCAGCCGATCCAAGGATCTATTTGACAGTCCAACGGGGTCCCTTCACCCCTACAACTGCCTCCACCATTGATCCAACTCAGAAGGTGGCGAAGAAATACGAGGACATGACCAAGGAAGAGCTGGCCTTGGCAGGTCTAGACAAGAGGGCACAAAACGTCATGTTTAGTGCCATAGATGACTCTACCCTCCAGAATCTGATTCACTACAGAACGGCCAAGGAGATGTGGGACTCCCTGATCGTATATATGGAGGGTACGGAAGAGGTAAGGGATGATAGGAAATCCCTCCTCAACCAGGAGTATGAGGCCTTGAAGCAAGGCAAGAATAAAACAATCTCCAACTGCTATGAGAGATTTTTTAAGATTGTGAATGGACTGAAGAACTACGAAAGAGTTTTCACCAACTCTGACCTAAATGACAAGTTCCTCAGATCACTCACTAAGGAATGAGATATCAAGATTTGCGCCATCAGAGAAATGGGTCACCTGGGCATCATGGAGCCCAAGAACCTATATGGAAAGCTTATGTCCCATGAACTTCAGCTCAACACCAGAAAGGCTGAAGAAGAAAGCTCCAAGGGGAGCTCCAAAGACAGGTCCATGGCTCTTAAAGCCGAAAGCTCGAGGAAATCCAAGAGCAAGATCTCTGCATCTCAGGACAGATCTGAGATCAGTGATGAATCTGAAGTCAGCTCCTCAAATTCAGATGACACTGACAGAGAGGTGGCCCTCCTCTCAAAACAGTTCAAGAAGTTGATCCACAGGAGGAGAAGAGACAACCACAGAGGCTTCTCCTCAAGCTCCAGAAGATCCGACAATCGTGACAGATCCAGACCTCCCAGGGAGGACAGGTATAAATCTAACTCCAGTAAATATGATTTAAATAATACTGTGTGCTATTCCTGCAGCAAGACAGGTCATATGGCTGCCGACTGCCCCTCTAAGAAAAAGGAGTCGAGACGCCATGAAGATAGAAGGAGCTCGAGGAGCAAAAGGAACCCTGAGAAGGGGTTCGTGGCAAAGAAGAGCAGAATATTGAGTGATTCTGACTCAAACTCCTCTGGGACTGAGGAAGATGCGCCCATTGGTCTGATGGCCATCAGTGAAGGTAACCGAGATGATAACTCTCCTGGAAAGGTAAATCACAGAACTTCTCTATCTGCATCTGATTCTAAATCAGTAGCAGATTCTTTGCATGATGATGAGGGCATGTCTGCCGCCAGCAGCACATCCTCAAAATCCAAATATGATGTTGAATCTGAACTAATAAAGCAATATCAAGCATTGTGGGATGCCTTTTTAGGCAGTAAGAAACTCCTTAAGGTCCAGACCAAGGAACTGGAGACCTTGAAGCCTGTCCAATCTAAGCTCCAGGAGACAACTGAAAGGCTGTCTGCCATGAGCAAAGAAGTGGACAAACTCAAGGAAGCAATAAAGCTTAAAAATGCTGAATTGGGACAGAGGAACAAGATCATTAAGGATCTTGAAGAAATGTTGTTGGCTGAGAAGAAGCTTGCTTCCAGCTTCTCTATGCCCAAAACTATTCTGCCGATAATTGACACCTTCTCTGGACAGTTCAGAGCTGGTGTTGGTTTCAAGTGGGAGACAGTTGTGGACAAGGATTCTGAAGCTGGGTGTTCCTTTAAGAAGGATCGGGGGTCAAGTTTTTCAGCCCACAGACCTGCAGCAACAGCAGTTAAAAGAATGGGAGAGGCTATTCCTACAAGCCTGCTCCCAAGAAGGTGAACCAAAAAGTGGTGAAGCCAATTCCTCCCCCGGCTCACACACATGAGGTTCACCATAGATCTGTTAGATCAGAGGTCGTCTCTCCTGCTCGTCAGTATTGTAATGCTACACCGATGATGAAGCAGAAGAGACGATATAACAGGTATGAATGCTGGTGCTGTGGGAAGGTAGGCCACTTTGCACCGTACTGTTGGTTCAACCCAACAGGACTCAATGCAAGGAAAGTGCAGAGCCCTCTGAGGTTTGCGATCCCGCTCTATCATCCTAACAGAAACCAAGGACCCAATCCTTATTGGGTACCTAAGGGAAAGTAATTTGTTTTGCAGGTAGGTCCAACTACCAACCAATCTCCGATTTGGTATTTGGACAGTGGCTGCTCCAGGCACATGACTGGAGTCAGAAAGTATTTAAGAGAGTTCACCCCTGTGGATAATGGACCAACCGTTATCTTTGGAGGTTCAGAAAAGGGTGTGACAAGAGGCTACAGCAGCATCTCAAATGGGTTAGTCACCATCACAAAGGTGGCTTATGTGGAAGGATTGAAACACAATCTCATAAGCATAAGTCAACTTTGTGATTTAGGCTTTATTATTACTTTCCACAAGGATAAGTGCCTGATTAAGAAGTCCTTAGATTCTGAGGCTACCTTAACTGGCACTAGGAGTGGTAACATTTATTACTTAAATTTTCTTAACACAAATTCTTCCATTCCTATTTGTCTAGTGGCTGATGATAAAGAGGATCTTTGTGTACAATGGCGCAAGAGACTTGCTCACATCAACTATAAGTCAATAAGCAAGCTTTTCTCACAAGACTTAGTTAGGAATGGGCCTAACATTAAGTGCATCAAAGACAGTCCCTGTCAGGCTTGCCAACTTGGGAAGCAAACTAGGACCAGCTTTAAAAGCATTTCTAACAAAGAATCCTCTAGATGTTTGTTTTTACTGCACATGGATTTGTTTGGTCCTATGTCAGTTCTTAGCTTAGGAGGGAAGGCCTACACCCTTGTAGTTATTGATGATCACTCAAGGTTCACTTGGGTGTTCTTCCTCAAAAGGAAATCAGATACTCTAGATATCTTGAAAATTTTTGTCAGGCAGATACAGAATGAGATGGACTGTACTATGGTCAAATTCAGAAGTGATCATGGGACAGAATTTCAGTCTGGAGCCATGACAGAATTTTGCCAAGAATCAGGTATCTCCCAAGAATTCTCCTCTCCTAGAACTCCACAACAGAATGGAGTTGCAGAAAGGAAGAACAGAACCTTGATAGAGGCAAGTCAGACAATGCTAAGTGACTCCTCCTTGCCAGAATACTTCTGGGCATAGGCTGTCAACACGGCTTGTCATGTGATAAACAGGGCCTCAATCATCAAAAATCACAAGAAAACTCCCTATGAGCTAATGAAAGGCAGAAAACCAACCTTATCCTACTTTAGGATATTTGGCAGCAAATGCTATGTTCTTAATAATGGGAAATCCAAACTAACCAAGTTTGCTGAGAAAAGCAGTGAGGGTATTTTTGTTGGATACAACTCTTCTAGCAAGGCTTACAGGGTATACAACCTAAATACCCAAGCAGTGGAAGAATCTGTGCATGTCGTATTTGATGAGACCAGCCTCATTCACAGAGGCTGGTCTAGTTCTTTAGTAAATGCAGGCACTGAAGAGAAGATGGAAATACTGTGCATCTGTGACCAAGCAGCACCATCAGCCAAGAATAAAGCTCAGTCAGTAGAAGTGGAGCTTGAAGTCGACACTGTAGAAGACATAGAAACAGCAGAAGAGGTGCAACCTGAATCACCTGCACCTGAAGAAATCCCCAGGACTCTGCCAGCTACATTGAGACAAGTAAGGGACCATCCTCAGGAGCAAATAATAGGAGCAGTCAATCAAGGAGTGTTGACAAGAAGCAAAGTTCTGCATGAAGCTCTATATCTGAGCTTCCTCTCTCTAATTGAACCTAAGAAATTTGAAGAGGCAAATCAAGACCCATTCTGGATTCACGCAATGCAGGAAGAGCTGAACCAGTTCAAGAGGTGTAAAGTATGGAAATTGGTTCCTAAACCCCAAGGACAAAACATTATAGGAACCAAATGGGTTTATAGGAATAAACTGGATGAGAATGGGGTAATTACCAAAAACAAAGCAAGGCTGGTAGCTAAGGGCTACAAACAGGAGGAGGGGATAGATTTTGATCAGACATTTGCTCTAGTAGCCAGATTGGAAGCAATAAGACTGTTTCTAGCTTATGCAGCCTACCAAGGGTTCAAAGTCTACCAGATGGATGTGAAGTCGGTCTTCCTAAATGGGGACCTCAAAGAGGAAGTATATGTAGAGCAGCCTTCAGGTTTTGTAGACTCTACTCATCCTGATCATGTTTACTTTCTTAGAAAAGCACTGTATGGTTTAAAACAGGCACCTAGAGCCTGGTATGAGACCCTGTCAAGATTTCTAATTGAGAATAAGTTCTCAAGGGGAAAGATTGATAAAACATTGTTCCTAAGGGAAGTAAAGGGCAAGATCCTGCTCGTGCAGATCTATGTTGATGACATTATCTTTGGCTCTACAGACAACAATCTCTGCAAAAAGTTTGCCAACTTAATGTAGAGAAAATTTTAGATGAGTAGTATGGGTGAGCTCAAATACTTCCTAGGTCTTCAAGTGAAACAATCTGAAGATGGTATCTTCATCTCACAGAGCAAATTCACTAGAGAGATAGTCAAGAAATTTGGATTGGAGAGTGCTTCTTCAATGAAGACTCCAATGGGAACCAATGTGTCTCTAGACAAGGATGAGAAGGGCATTCCCTTTGATGAAACCAAGTACAGATGCATAATTGGTTCTCTGTTGTACCTTACTGCCAGTAGGCCTGACATAATGTTTGCTACATGTGTCTGTGCTCGATATCAGGTGAACCCTAAGGAATCTCATCATGTCTCTGTCAAGAGAATCTTAAGATACCTAAAGAGTACATCTAATCTTGGCCTATGGTACCCTAGGAACAATGAATGTGAACTGACGGGCTATTCAGATGCAGATTATGCAGGTTGCAAGGAAGATAGAAAGAGCACCTCCGGAACATGTCAATTCCTTGGAGGGAGACTAATTTCCTGGAGCAGTAAGAAGCAGACGAGTGTGGCAATCTCAACAGCAGAATCAGAGTACATCTCTACTGGCAGCTGCTGTGCCCAACTGTTATGGATCCAACATCAACTTGAAGACAACAATCTAAAGATGACCAAAACACCCTTGTTTTGTGACTCTTCCAGTGCTATCTCAATTTCTAAGAACCCTGTATCTCACAGCAGGACTAAGCATATTGATATCAGGTATCACTTCATCAGGGAACATGTGGAGAATAAAGATATCACACTTGAATTTGTCCCAACAGACAAACAAGTGGCTGATATATTTACCAAGCCCCTAGATGAAGCTAAGTTTAACTTCTTCAAATTCCAATTGAGGATGTTAAACTTAGAGTAACCCTTAACTCCATGATCTACTAATGCCTTTCTAGATGAGTGGATATAAAACCTCACAGGACTTCAGTGAACTACGACTAAGCAAGGGGGCGTACATGCTACTCCTTACATGGAAAAGCAGAAGGCAAGAAGTCAGAAAGGGGGAGAAATGGTGTTCAAAGAAGAGACATCAAATCAAGGGGGAGCTAAGCATGATGTACTCAAAGATACCCTAAAGACAGGAGGAGCAAAGAAGAGACATCTAATCAAGGGGGAGCTAAGCTAAGTTATATTCTCATATTTCCTTTAAAGATTATGATGTTAATTATCAAGTGAAGTAGTCTTGTATTGAGATTGTGACTTCTTTAAATAAGGGGGAGATTGTTGGGAATCGTGCCCACATGATTCCTGATTTGAAGAAGTCATCTTATCAAGAATACTTCACTATGTATTTGATCACATTTCTAGTTTATAATTCAGGAAAACATAAGTATATGTCGTCGAGAAGGGATGGTTGGCAAAGTATGCTTGTCATTGTAATGATAAGCAAAGCAAGGGCAGAGCAACTGTCAAAGAACAACATGTCGTCGAGAAGATTGAGTATCGTCGACATCAAAGCAGTGGGCATTTCGACAAAAGGATCCTGCGATTACGACGACAGAAGAAAGAAGGAGGGTCACAGCGACACGGTCAAGAACAACATATCGTCGTATATGCAGGAAGGCCTGTATGCCTCATATCGTCGAAATACGAGCATCAGAAGCAGAAGCAAGAAGAGTTGAAGGCTTACCAAAGCACAAGGGGCCGACAAAGACATGTCGTCGAGATATATTCCATGTCGTCGTAATGATGGAAATATCTTTGAGACAGAATCAAAAGCTGCAGACGCGCCGTCAGCATTTATTTCCGCCTGATTGTCTAATCAGCGCGTGCTCACAATTAATGGACATATCAGCTCGTGCTGTTAAGGGATGCTGGTCTGACATCTATTAGAACTTTTTCAGAAGACCGTTGGGGATCTCACAGTCTTATAAAAGGGAACGAGGATGCCCTAGAAATTGCTCTCGGTTATCTTCCTTGTGAAAAAGAATCCCGCTGCTGCTACAAAAGAAAAAGAGATATCATACTTCAGCGGTGAAGTCGAAGATCAAGTAGAGAACAACCTGCGTTATTCTCTGAAGAATCTGTCATCTGATAGACAGATAAGAAGCCAATCCTCATCAGGCTAAAGAAAGGATTGAAGAAGAACCGTGCTCTAAAGATCTGATCCAGAACCATCTTCTTCAATCTCAAGAAGTCGATCTTCATTAGGCTAAGGTTGCTGATCAACATCAGGCAGAAGAAACAGTCTCATTTCTGTAGTTACTTGTAAGGCTTGCGGGCCATATTGTCTAGCTTGAGGGCTGGAGAACTGTGAGGCTGGAGGGCCAGGGCAGTGCACTTGATGGTGCGACTTGTCGAGCTTGAGGGCTCGGGCGCAGTACGGGCTTGCGGGCTTAGGCTGTGGGCACAGGACTTGCGGGTCTGTGTAGTGTAGGGCTTGAGGGCCTGAGTGTCGAGCTTGCGGGCTCGGAGGCAGTAGGGGCTTGAGGTCCTAGGATGTTGGGACTTGCGGGTCCGTGTTGTAAGGCTTGAGGGCCTGAAGATTTTGGCGGAGTTTGCCGAGCCTAGCGGATCGCTGGGTAGGCGCAGAGGGACAGAGGACTACTCAAGACACCCGTTCTTGAGGAACCTCTATAGATCTTGTGTCGTCTGGTGAAATTTGTTTGTGTGTTTACTTTTGTGCATTACTTAGTTTCTGATAACCTACGCTCGTAAATCAAAAAGCATCAAGATCACCTAACCCCCTCCTATAGGTGAACGTTCCATATCCTTCAATAAGTTCGCACTCTAGAAGGCTAGAATCAGACTTTACATGAACTTCATTGATGAAGATATCTATGATGTTCTTCTCACGAGTCCTCCAGCTCCAGTCAGACATAAGGAAGGAGAATCATCAACAACAGAGGCTGTTCCAAGAAAAGAATGGACAGAGGCTGAGAAGAAGGTCAAGGCATGTGATGCCAAGGCCATGAACATTCTGGTGTCAACAATGTCAGATGACATTTTCCAGAAAGTTGCTGAGTGCCAATCAGCAAAGGAAATCTGGGATTCACTCACCATCATGGTGGAAGGAAGTTCTGATGAAAGAAAGGACAAAAAGTCCCTTCTCATATCCCAGTATGAGAACTTTCAAAAGAAAGCTGAAGAATCTGTTGCCAATATGTATGACAGATTCAGTCTGATCATTAATGAGCTTAAAGGCTTAGACAAGGAGATATTCTTAACTGAAATTAATGATGAGATCCTCTTGTGCTTCCCTAGCTCATGGGATTCCAGAATCTGGGCAATCAGAGAATCTAGATGCCATAGAGACTCTACTGAAGCTTTGCTAGGAAAGCTTAAATCATATGAGATGCTCCTAAAGAACATGGCAGAATCAGAATAAGAGGAGAAGACCCCAGCTCCCATCCAAAGAAGTCTTGCCCTGAAAGTTTCTGAAGGGGAGCCTTCTACCCCAGAAGATGAGATGTTCAATCTCCTAGCTAGGAGATTCAAGAAATGGGTCAAGAAGGAAGATTCAAGGAGAAAAAGGGACTGGAGCTCAAAGCCCAAGTATGACAAGACTCCGAAGAAGGAGGTCACCTGCTTCTCCTGCAACAAACCAGGGCACTTTGCTTCTGAGTGCCCAGAAGAGCAAAGGGAGAGGAGAAGTAGCAACAGAGAGGAAAAGAAGAAAAAGAAGTCCTTTAGAGGAAAGGACAAGAGGAAAGGCAAGGGTTTCATTGCTGAAACCTGGAGTGACTCTGAAGCAGAGTTGAGCTCATCCTCATCTGAAAGTGATGAAGAAGAAGAAGCAGTAGCAGCTTGCATGATGGCTCTTGGAATGTCATCAGATGATGAAGAAGAAGAACAGGTATCAGTTTTTGATGAATTTGATTGAATCAGAAGATTTTAAAACTAGTTTTAGAGAATTCTGTATTGATCACCTTAGGGTAGAAAAGGAACTAGACACAATTAGGTTAGAACTAGGAAAGCTTAAGAAAGATGATGTATATGTAAGAAATCAAGGCCTAATAGAAGAGATTAACAATAAAGAATTAGAACTAGTAGAAATTATAAAAGAAAATTTAAAACTGAAAGAAGAGCTAGCAGAGGCAAAGGACTTTGAGGACTCACTCAATGGGAGGAGTCAAAAGCTCAAGGATATTACTGAAAATCTCTCTATGAGATTTAATCACCTAGGGTTAGGAGCAGAGCCCTCCATAAGCACAGAACCATCTAGGAAGCCTGCCTAGAAAAATCCAGTGTCTTTTGTTAGACCTAATGATCATCTACCCAGTGAGAAGAATCCTCCATCTAAGAGTAAGGATCATAATCATTCAGATAGAGTAGGTAAAACTAATAAAACTAAACCATTTAATAAGAACATGATAGGAAAATTAAATTACAAAGAACAACAGGGCAAAGTAAAACCTAGGTTAATAAGACACTCTGCTGATTTGTTATATCTTGATACATTCTATAGTCACTTTAACATCAAAATAATAGGATTGGGAGACCCATTCCTTATCATCCCAAAGGCTATCATAAAAGACCCTTCTATTCTTTCATTGAACCCTATAATGGTAAATGCAAAGGACCTAAGGTAACCTGGGTTCCCTCTAATGTTTGAATTACATGTGCAGGGGTAGGTAGGACCTCACTCAAGAGAGAATTGAGTGGGAAGGGAGATGTAGGACAAAGATAAGGAACAAACTTCATCCAAGGGAGTGAACTTTACCTTAATTTGTCTTCATAGCTTATTACATTAATAGTATAATCTATTCTCAGTAAATATGATTGCTGGGAAAAACAGCAAGAATTTTCTAAAGAAATAGCTCTGTTCATTCAGAGGTGCGTCGAATTGAAGTCGACACACCATCGACTTCTAATCGTCGCTAGTGTCGAAAAGCGCTTAGAGTAAATAATTTGAATTGATCTCGATGTAACGTCGACTTCGTATCGACGCATGCATCATAATGATTGGATGCTCATTAAAGTCGAAGCTGCATCAATATCAAATCGACGCAACATCGACTAGTCTACGTCGAATTAAAGATTGCTAAGCAATCTTCAATAAGCGATTGCGTCGACTGGATTACGTCGAATATAATTCGACGCAACGTCGAATATAATTCGACGCAACGTCGAATTGTCTGCGCGCTAAGAAATGTCTTATAGAAGCATTCTCTACTTATTTTTGCGCGCCAAACATTGATACACATCGACGGTGCGTCGACTTAAACCTTAAGCAACGATGAATCGTCTTCTTTTAAGCTACACCAGCGTCGAAATCATTACGCTTTCGAATTTTCTTCCTCTTGCTCTCCTCCTCTCCAGCTTTCTTGCGCTCGTGTCCCTCGTGCTCTCTTTCTCTTATTTTCTTTCTACTTGCAGGTACATTAACTTAATGGCTCCATGCAAAGTAAACTCCAGATTCGATGTTGATATGGAATCATTCAGTGCTGCTGCAGACAGCTTCAAGGCCATCCTTGGTCTGTTCCAAGATGCTGGCTTAACCAAGCTAATATCCACCAGGAGCAAGATACTTGATATAGAGCTGACAGAGTTCAAGGAATCAATACAGATATGAGATGATGGCTCCCTTAGTGGGAAGGTTCATGAGACATATATTCTCATCTCAGAGGAGCTTCTAAGACAGACCATTGATCTTCCAACAGGGGAAGATTCAGATGAGCTGACAGGGGAAGAGGCCAAGAGAGTCCTAAAGATAATGCAGTTCAGGAAGGAGAAGCCAATTAACCTCAAAAAGGTTGACCTGACAGAGGAGTACAGATTCCTAGCTGACATTGTAGGAAAAGTGCTGCTCTGCAAAGTCTCTGCTCATGATGCAATACCAAAGCAGCAGTTGCAAGTAATGGGAATTCTGGTACTCAAGAAGAAGGTGAACTGGGGAAGACTACTCCTAAAGATGATTGGGCACAAGTATGACCATAAAGAAAATGCCTATATGAGAATAATGAGTCAAGTGCTCCTCAAACATTATCCAAATATCTGCAAGTCAAAAGGAGTGCCCATTCCTCCTGGTAAAAGAATAAATATAGGGATATTCTCCAAGTGAACCAGGCAAATAGTGAAGCCTAGTCAAGCTGCAGTTTCACCTCCTCCATCTCCTCCTCCACTAGACTCAGAAAGGGTTGTTACAACTCACCCATAGGAAGATACATCACTTCAACAACAACAACAACAAGAGCTTCTATCCACCTCTGTTCCTGAACCATCTTCACAATCATCCCAACAACCACCATTCATCCACTTTCCTGAACATCAACTTGCTCCACCTCCACCAACATCAATTCACATCTCACCTGATATCTACCACTCACTCTCCCCCATCCCTGAGGATTATCCTCCATCACCTCCACCTCCTCCAGCTCAAATTACCCCCATTGATCTTGATCAGGTCATCTCTAAGGCTGTGACCCTGGCCTCCTCTACCTTTGCTGATCTAGTGGCCACCCAGGCAAGGAAGTTCGACAGGAAATACTCCCAGATAGAGGCTGAGCTGCTGGAGTCAAAGAGATCCCTTCAGGGCATGAAAGAATTTGTCTCTTCCTCTATGGTTACAAGAGAATTCTTAACCTCACTGGCCAGCAAGGTCAAGAAGAGGGAGAATATCTTAGAGGAAGAGGGTCCTATCATGGGGGAAGATGTTCAAGAAGTAGAAAATGAAGAGCCTTCCCCTGACAAGGTCACTACCTTTCAGGGAGCACAAATCCAGGGGGAGCCAGCAGATCAAGTGGGGCTTCCAAGTATTCTGGGTCAGGAGGCTGAGCAGGAGCCATCTCAAGATATTCAAAGAAATCTGAATATGGAACTGGATGTTGTGGGCACAGCAAGGGATCAGAGGGAGCTCCAATTTGAAAATCCACTGGATGATGTAGCCAGAATTGCTGTGGAAGCTGCCCAAGAAGCTGAAGAGAATGCACAAACTCAGGGGGAGCTTCCCAAGGAGATAGAAGGTGCCGCTGAAGAAGATGATGACAATGAACCTCTAAAGATAGCTCAAAGAAAAATCCATAAGGTGTTTTCAAGGAAAAGGAAACTCCTGAGAAAGAAAAGTAAGGCTCAGGTATTTTGCAAAGAATAACAGTCTATTTTTAAACAGTTGGGATTACTTATATATCTCTTTGTTGTTTATGGGTGTTCTACTTTATCACCTAGAGGGGGGTGATTAGGTTTTTCAATTTATTTTCTTCCCCTCTAGATGTTCTTGTTTTTCTGGTTAACTGAGTTAGAAAGTTAAAAGCACATCACAGAAAACACACTAGAATTTATAGAGGTTCCTCAAGACCGGGTGTCTCGAGTAGTCCTCTGTCCCTCTGCGCCTACCCAGCAGTCTGTTAGGCTCGGCAAACTCCGCCAAAGCTTCAGGCCCGCAATCCTTACAACACGGACCCATAAGTCTAACAGCCTAGGCCCGCAAGCCCCTACTGCCCTCGAACCCTCAAGCTCGACACTCAGGCCCTCAAGCCCTACACAGCACAGACCCGCAAGTACTTCGCCTACAGCCTAGGCCCGCAAGCCCCTACTGCACCTAAGCCCTCAAGCTCGACAATGTCAGAACAACAAGTTCACTGCCCTGGCCCTCAAGCCTCACAGCTCTCCAGCCCTCAAGCTAGACAATCAGATCTGAAAATAGATCTTACAGATTTGGCCCGCAAGCCTTACAACAATAAAGATTGAAGTACACACTCTGCCTGATGAAGATCGACAACTTAGCCTGATGGAGATCGGCTTCTTGAGTTGAAGAGGACGCTTCAGATATGATCTTGATAGCACAGCTCCTTCTTCAATCTTCTCCCTTAGCCTGATGAGGAATGACTTCTTCTCAGTCGATGTGGATGACTGCAACTTCTGAGAACGCTTGATTATTATTCTCTTATACTTCTTCTTCTCCACCGCAGAATATACTGTTCTATTGAAAAGTAACGGAGGGATTCTTTTTCAATTTTCTTGCTCTCGTTCTCATGCTTTTCTAGGGCATCATTGTTCCCTTTTATAGGAGAGCCGCATAACGGTCACATATGATCTCCTTTACTATTTGACCCCCATCCTTCAAGAGCATGCGTTAATTGGACAATCAGGCGGTGACATTGATTGCTGACAGCACGTCCGGCTACTTTTGAAATTGTCTCGACGATATTTCCATTGTTGTGACGACTTGGATAGTATCTCGACGACAGGACTTTGTCGATGCCTTGAACTAGTCTCTTCTTCAATTCTTCATCAGATAGTAATGTCTTCGACGATACTGGACATCTCTTCTGTACTTGATCTTATGATGACACGAGGTCATCTGACTGATGTCGTTGAGATCTTCGTGTCTGCTCAATATCGTCGTGATCACCTTATCTTATCGACGACATCATGTTGACAGACTATACTTCAGTAATTTCCTGTCTTCATGTGTCCTCCTCCAGTCTTCTCGACGACACGTCATCTTTATGCCGATTTCAATCGCCATCAGTCTCACTTAGCATTTCCGACGGCAAGGCTTCTTGTCGACGATATTGTCAACATCTTTGAATCTTCTTCTTCACGACGACTTGTTGATATCGTCGTGTGGATGTCACAATGATGTGTGCATCACGACGATAAGTTCCATTGTCCTTCATCTTTGCTTTGCTCATCATTATGACGACAAGTATACTTTGTCGACGACATGTCCAGTCCTTCTCGACGATATAGTACTTGGTGAAATAACTAAAGTACTTGACATATATTCTGATCTCTGCAAGCATGAACTAGATATGACATTAAATACACCTTGCACTTATCATTAAGCTGAGCACTTCTTCAAATCAAGAACATTGCTGGGAACTATTCCCAACAATCTCCCCATATTTGAAGAAGTCCAAACTTACCTCAATGATAAATGCCATATATATAAAGATTTAACATTTCAGACAATATCATCACATTAAGCAGCAATCACAAAAATAGAATAAATGTTCTTGAAACAAAGCACCAGACACATAAATAGAATAAATGTTCATGAATGAAGGTTAGCATTCATTTGCCACATTCTAATTTAGGTTTTAATTAGGTGCCCTTCAGTGTCTGCTGCTGCTCGCCCCTTTGGCATTCTGCTTTTACTTCTGATAGTAGTTGATGGGCAGGGGAATCTTCTTAGGAGAGGGAGGGGGACCTTGTGGGAATGCTAGCTTGTGATTCTTCCTTCTTTCCAGCTGCTTCAGATGTTTCTCCCATTCAACTGACTGGTATACCCTATGATGGTTCTCCTGAGGGTATCCAAACTGTATCCATGATTCTGTTATTATTTCTCTTGAGATAGGACTCCACCTTCCTGACTGTGGGTCTAGCTCAACTTCCCTCAGTCTCTTTTGCCGGTACTGGCTGCTCTGAATTCTCTTTCTTTTTCTGGAGGTTGCTGAATCTCCGAATTCAACACCATACTCCGCTGAGTCAGTGCTTACTGACGGGTTGGCAACTTCATATACTGACAGGGTTTTTTGCATTGACTGCTTTACTTGATTTGTAATCCACATCGCTTGATGGGATCCGACATTTATTATCTCATTCTCCCCCTTTTGGACTTGTTCAATTACCCGTTCTTCAAGGCTTTCTCTGACCAGATTCAATTGTTCATGTAGGTGTTGTTCAGTCACATCCAGATTATTCCTTACTTCGAGTAGATGGGCATCTACTGTGTGAGCATTCTCATTGAGCCTATTCAGAACTTGATTCTTATTGTTATTGGCGGCTGTGTGTACTTGCTCAAAGGCATGATCCACGTTTTCAGAGAATGTGACTTGATTTGTCAGTATTGTGTGGGTTTGATGAACCACTTTGTTGATTTCCTCACCCATCTTATCTATTGCCGGAGCTGCTAGAGTGTAGAAGTGAGCGCATTGGGTGTTGAGGTGGAGTATGTCGCTATTTACTTTCTTGATCTCGCCCTTCACCTCTTTCCTTAGATTATCCACAGTCTTTACTATAAATTGTTCTAGTTGTTTTCGCTGAGTAGTTAGTAGAGCTGTCATCATATGAAAGAGAGAACCTGACTGAGTCGAAGATGGTTCAGCAACTTGTTCGTCTTCATCTTCTCTGAAAGTGAGGTTAGATCTTAAATTAACTCTAGAGGGGGTGAATAGAGTTTAAAACTTTTTATTAATTTTTATAGCGGAATTAAAAATACTGATATATGTATATGTGTAAAGCAAAGTGAATATAATAAAGACTGAAAATAAAATCAGCACATCACAAACACAAAGAAAATAAACAAATCACAGAGGACACAAGGAACTATAGTGGTTCCCCTCTCAATAAGGTACATCCACTCTTCTACCACCCTTGGTAGGAATCCACTAGGATTTTTGATCAGGTGCCCTAACACCAATGGGGTTTTGATAAGGTTCCCAAAAACCAAACTAGATTTTTTTGATAAGGTGTCTTGCCACCAACAGGTAAACTTTTGAAGGGAGTTTTAACCCTTTACAAGATGGGGTAAGGAAAGGTTAGAGTGTTCTTCTCTGTCAAGAATCTGAGAGAAGACAAATGATATTGATGTTGAAAGCTCCCTCTGTCTGATGTAGTTTTGTTGACAGTTGAGGAGGGAAGCTTCCTTTTGAAAGTATGATCTTCCTGTAGCTGAATAAACTGAGAGAATGATTTCTTCAGTTTGTTGTTGCTCTTTTGAAGATCTGAACTTGCAGCTGTTAACTGAGAGAGTAGAGTTGATGTTCTCAGTGGATGAGTGTTGCTTGAGGAAGATGATGAAGATGATCTGTATAAACTTTTTCTGTTCTTCTTTCTTCTTCCTCTCGACTGTTCCTTCTTCCTCTTTTTTTTCTGTGCAGATGTTCTGTATTATGTTCTGTATATACCTATTTTTTGAAAAATTGTTGTATATTAATATATATCTTCTTTCCTTTCCCTTTAGAAAGTCTCTAACAGATTTGAAATTCAAATCCCTTAATTTTTAAAGAATAAAATATGTTGAAGATATATGTACTGTACAGCAAATCTGATATGCCGCTTACCTTTTTCCTTTTTCATAAAAGATGCCTTTTGCATTAAATGTCAATGACTATTTTCGAAAAGGAGAATAATAAAATATAATATCCTGACTTATCTGGAAGAATAGAGCCGCTGCTGAGACGATCTGAGTTCAGAGGATGAATAATATAATCTGTCTGAAATAAATCTACTGTAGAGAAATTTTCGTCTATCTCAACAAATTTCGTCGAACACAAAATTAAGTTCGTCGACCTCAACTGAATCTTGCTGTAAGAATTAAATTAGTTGAGCTGAGAAGATATTTCGTCGATCTGAAGGTATTCGTCGAATGCAGACTGAGTTTGTTGAACTGAGGAATTCGTCGACCACTGAACTGAGCAAATTCGTCGACCACTGAGACTGAATAATTTCGTCGACCGCTGAGCCTGGAAAATTTTGTCGACCGCAGAAGCTAGCCGTTCGTCGAACGCTGTTCGACTTTCGTCGAACCCAGTTTAGTTGAGCAGACAGTTAGCTTGAATACCGATCTCAGGAAATTTCGTCGACCTCCACTCAGATTTCGTCGACCGACATTCGACTTTCGTCGAACCCAGATTAGTTGAGCAGAATGTATTGAACTGGGAATTCTTTCTCTGAACAGCTTTCTCTGAACTCCTTTTCTCTGAACTCTGAACATATTTAGTTGATCTCTTAGCCAACTATATTGTTCTCTGAGCTTGATATAATCTATTCTTATAATTGAAATTATAACCCCCAAAACTATACACTTGGGTTATATTGAAACCTAGGCACAATATAGTGATCCTAGCCCAAATTACACTTAAGGTTCCAACATTCTCTTTCATGTGGAGCTTCTTCAGAGATGTCTTCGGATGATTCTTCACTAATGTGGACTGTAACCTTAGCCTTCCCCTTGGAGACTTCTGGCAGTGTCTCACTTGAAGCTATGAGTACAATCTTACTTGCTACTATTAACTCTTTGCCGTCTGAGAGAGTGAGGTCTTCCATGGGCTCAAGTATGGTGCCTCAATCTTCTGAGATAAATGGCTCATTCCCTTGATATTCTAGGGCAGAGTACCCTAGACGGGTCTCCCCCTCAACTTGAGCATCCTCTTGGCGTGAGCCTCCATCTGGGAGCTCCCCATGGATTACTTCATCATCTCAGGCCGAGCCCCCGAATTGGGACTCCCCCTCAACAGGCTCACTCCCCATGTTGGGGTCTCTTTGTTCTTCAACAACCTCTTTGGGAGTAGGTTCAGGGGTTGATGCAGGAGCGTTTCCTCGAGCAGATGTCTCACCTTCGGATGGAGCAGGATGGTGTGGGGGTGGTGGTATGTCATCAGGGCTGCTTGATCACCCTTCATCTTCGGAGGAGTCTATTGGGGCTGCTTGTTTCTTTTGTTTCTTTGGAGCTGGCTGGACATCAGATGATGGTTTAGGAATAGACCTATCTCATCGATCTAGCATCTTTGCATCCAATCTCTTGGAGTAGTGTAGGGGGACTCCCATTCTCTTATGCAGTATTTCACCCTGGGTGTTTAGAAGGAAGAGGGACAGTATTCTTCCGTAGGAAGGGCACTTCAGGGTGTTCTTCATTTTCTAGAAGAGGAACTCACTCCAGTTAGTCTTCTTGGAATGGATTATCCGGGCCATGACAACGAACATGTCTTTAGAGATTCGGTCATGGGACCCAGGTTTGCACAACAGAACTTTGCCAATAATGTCGGCCATCAGCTTCCCCATTTGATTAAATTCAGCTCTCTTAATAGACCCGTAGGTCTTCCCTGTGTGGCCGCACCAGGTGTAACTCGCGGACATATCCTTTGAGGTCAGCTCTTCTTCTTCCTCTCCTCCTTGGATTCTTGGCAGATGCAGCACTTTTCCTAGGCTTTTCGCATATATTTTAACCTTCTTACCTCCCACCTTGGACTTTATCTGTGATTCGGTGTGGTTGATTCTTGCTTCGACAAAGAACTCTGCTAGTTTTCAGTGGAAAAGAACCGAGGGTTCGCATAGAAGATATTACAGTACCGATGACTCCAATAACCCTATCACTGACCTTATTTCATCAGAGCAGGCATTGAAACCACCTCGCTGGAGTTCACATCCAGAGATCACTTCTTCTTTCTTGGGAGCCATTGAGACACAGAGCGAGACGAAGCAGTACGTCAGAGACGAAGCGTTGGTTTGTCGAAGGAGTAGCTTAGGGCAAATGAAAGCGTAATTTTCATCCTAGGCATTCACTCTATTTATAATGGGAGTAGGTGAAGGGATGCGTACCTTTTTGATTTTATCGAGGAATCGATGACTGCCACATCTATCGAACCAGTAAGATTTAAACTATCCGGATGTTGTTTCGACGATATTGCTTTTGTCATTGAAACTCGTCTAGGATATGCATCTATCTTGCCTAGTCCCTTTGTCGCCGTGACATCTATTATGTCGTCAAGATGTTTTATTGTATCGACGATACAATTTTTCCTTATATGTCTGCCTAAGGCATTCTTCCGCCCTGCTTGGGAGTTATCGTTTGGCACCACCCCTGCACTAAGATTGTTAATGAGCTAATTTTGCTGTTCCAGCCTATGGGCCAGAACAACTATCTTGTCCAATGCCCAGATTTGCTTCTGGTGGGCTCTTGGACTAACTGAAAAATGAGATTATAGCCCCTTAGGTACCCAATAGCTTTGGGTCCTGGGAAATTGTTAGCTTTAAAGAGCATACTGGATCTAACTGCTCCAGGATATGTATAGTGATTACAAAAGAGATTATTTGCAAGTTTAGCATTTGTTACCCTTGGAGCAGTTGGATTGTACCAACAATCATTTGCAAAGTGCCCAGCCTTTCCACAGCACCAACAATTAAACTTGTTGTATCTCCTTTTCTTGCTAACTCTGTGAGCATGTGTCCTCTGAGTATGAGCATAAGGATATTTGAAGGATATTGATCTGTACTGATTGTGAGTGTGATGTTGACAATCATCATCCATAGCTTTCCATCTGGAGTCAGTCTTCTTTAGTGATTTCTTTGTTTTTGTAAACCCAGTTACTTCAAGCCTCCTTGAGATCATCCTTTCATGAGGTTCCCTTGAGGTTTTTGGCATGTTCTTTGCTCCACTTGCGGAGCCCCCATTTTTGAGATACCCAAGATGGGATTGCCCATCATTCTTGTCGGAGGGTGAGATTACCTTCCGCAAACTAGCCTTCCTCCCACAGGGTCTGCCTGATCTATTTTCCTTGAAGCATCCCTGCTCCCTTCTTTGTGTGAAGCAGCCACCATTTACCGGTGGAGGAGAGGTCTCTGGTGTGGAGTAGCTTGCTACTGGATTTCTTTTGATAGAGGATTTGTCCTCCACACCTCTGACTTTATTGACCCTGGACTTCAGGAGACCAACCTGAGTTCTATCCTTCTTTAGAAGCACAATCTCTTTGGTTAGAGAGTAGCACGACTCCCTGCTGTCAATCAGAGCCTTCAAAGTTTTCCCAAACTTGCTTATTAGGTCAATATTTGAGCTTGCATTGAAGTCCTTTTTGAGTTGGCAAAACTCTGCATTCTATAGAGTAAGCTTTTCTACCTTTTCCGAGAGATCAGAGTTTCTGGCTTGAAGAATAGAGATCTCTTCAGCTTGCTCCTTGCAGAGTATCTTGAATTTTTTGAGTTCTTCTAAATGGATATTATATGGCCCGGATGAGTCATCATTTTCTGATGAGCTAATCTTAGATTCTAAATCTGATATGGATAGAGGGGCTCTTATACGTACCTGTTCAGGAGAGACTTCATCCTGAATTTCTTCCTCTGGCTCAGATAGGACAGTCAGTCCGAAATGAATCCTCTCTTCTGCATCTGACCAATTTGAGTCACTATCACTCAGGGTTCTGATCTTCGTCTCACCTGGAGTGCTTCTAGCTTCTGATGATCCTTCCATGAGGACTGTTAGAGAGCTCCACATCTCCTTGGCTGTAGTGCAGTGAGCAATTTGTTGGAGTGTAGAGGTATCAACTGCATTGGTTAGAATGCTCCTAGCTTCCTTGTCCAGGTTGACTAGGATGATCTCATCCTTAGTCATTTCAGATGATTTCTTGTCCATGGCATATGCACCTTCGTGGATAGTCAGAAACATTCTGGGATCTATGACATCCATGAGCTTCTCTGCCCTTACTTTCCATAAGGTGATGTTCATCCTGGAGCAGATGGTTAATCTTGATTCCATAGCTGCAATAAGTAGACAAACCTCAAGAAGATCTGTTCAAGTTGTTAGGCTTTATTTGAACAACCTCGCTTTGATACCACTTGTTGTTTATGGGTTGTCTACTTTATCACCTAGAGGGGGTTGGGGGGGGGGGGGGGGGGGGGGGGGGAATAGGTTTTTCAATTTGTTTTCTTCCCCTTTAGATGTTCTTGTTTTTCTGGTTAACTGAGTTAGAAAGTTAAAAGCACAGCACAGAAAACACACTAGAATTTATGGAGGTTCCTCAAGACCGGGTGTCATGAGTAGTCCTTTGTCCCTCTGCGCCTACCCAGCATTCTGTTAGGCTTGGCACACTCCGCCAAAGCTTCAAGCCCGCAAGCCTTACAACACGGACCCACAAGTCCAACAGCCTAGGCCCGCAAGCCCCAATTGCCCCCGAGCCCTCAAGCTCAACACTCAGGCCCTCAAGCTCAACACTCAGGCCCTCAATCCATACACAACACAGACCCGCAAGTCCTGCGCCTACAGCCTATGCCTACAAGCCCCTACTGCACCCAAGCCCTCAAGCTCGACAATGTCGGATCCGCAAGTCCACTGCCCTGGCCCTCAAGCCTCACAACTCTCTATCCCTCAAGCTAGACAATCAGATTTTAAAACAGATCTTAAAGATTTGGCCAGCAAGCCTTACAACAATAAAGATTGAAGTACACACTGTGCCTGATGAAGATCGACAACTTAGCCTGATGTAGACCGGCTTCTTGAGTTGAAGAGGATGCTTCAGATATGATCTTGATATCACAGCTCCTTCTTCAATCTTCTCCCTTAGCCTGATGAGGAACTGCTTCTTCTCAGTTGATGTGGATGACTGCAACTTCTGAGAACGCTTGATTAATGCTCTCTTCTACTTCTTATTCTCCACCGCAGAATATACTATTCTATTGAAAAGTAACGACGGGATTCTTTTTCAATTTTCTTGCTCTCGTTCTCATGCTTTTCTAGGGCATCACTGTTGGGGAAATGATTTATCTTAACCCCTAGAAATGAGTTGAAAATGAATTCTCAGAGTGAAAAATTAGTTTAAGTAAATATGCGTCGAATAGTAATCGACGCAACGTCGAAGTGTAGTCAACGTACCGCTCAAAATGAGTCGAAGTAACTCTAAACAGAATTCGACGTAACCATAATCGACGTAACTCTGATTTCTAGTCGACGCACCTAGTAAAGTCGACGCAACTCAGTCGACGCACCTTCCATATTCTCTTCTCGACGACTAGCCAGGCTGAAATCGACGCTTACGTCGAATAGTAATCGACGCACGTCGATTTCTATGACATTAAAAAATGCGCCAGATCTCTTTCCTTTCTTTCTGTAGATCTGAATTTATGGAATTGTATTATTCTCTTATAGCCGTTCAGAATTAAATCTTTCCTTCTAATTGATTCTTGGCTAATTTGATTAAGATTATTATGGATGTTATTTGAAAATTGAATGACTTATTTGCTTCTACAGAAATATTAATTATGGAAGATTTCTCTCTTACCATTTCTCTGTGTGCTAATTGATTATTCTCCTATAACAATATTTTTGAAAAAAAAAACAGAGCTATAAATACACAAGGAGGTCGGCAAAGAACAAGAACAAGTGATCCACTCCATCTATTTGAAAAAGAGGAAAAGCTCCCAAGAGAAAAGAAAGAGAAAATTGAGAAAAGTGAAAGAGTGCTGCAGCAAGAAAGAGCCTTCTTCTTCTTCTCCTCCTTCTGAAGTCATACTGCCGCAAATTTCTGAAAGCTCTCACTGAAAGAGAGAAAAGCTTACAATCTCCTTCTCACTATAGAATAGAGATTACATTCACTATACTTGTGCTTCTAATCTTCTTGCTAGAAAGAAGATTCCTTCCTGCATAAATTGTTTCTTATTCTTCTTCTTCTTATTCTTATTTCAATTTCAATAGTGTAAAAGAGTTTTAAGAATCTCTCTTCAAAAGATTCAGTTGTAGTGGTTCTAAGAGTCTCCTTATCAAAAGACTCAGGTTGGTTCTAAGAGTCTCCTTATCAAAAGACTCAGACTGGTTCTAAGAGTCTCATTATCAAAAGACTCAGTACAAGATAGTGAATTCCTACCAATGGGGTAGAAGAGTGGACTACCCAAAGTTTGGGGAACCACTATATTTCTTTGTGTTGTGCTGTGATTTTCTTTTTGCTATTTCTTTCTTTATTTGTTTAATTTTTTCTGGTGTGTGGGAAGCTTAAAACTTCCCAGTACAAGATAGTGATTTTCTTTTTGCTATATATATTCACAGTTTTAAGCTTCCCACACACCAGCAAAAATTAAACAAATAAAGAAAGAAATAGCAAAAAGAAAATCACAACACAACACAAAGAAATATAGTGGTTCCCCAAACTTTGGGTAGTCCACTCTTCTACCCCATTGGTAGGAATTCACTATCTTGTACTGAGTCTTTTGATAAGGAGACTCTTAGAACCAGTCTGAGTCTTT
The DNA here is from genome assembly GCA_033032865.1 of Dactylorhiza incarnata. NCBI lineage: Eukaryota > Viridiplantae > Streptophyta > Magnoliopsida > Asparagales > Orchidaceae > Dactylorhiza > Dactylorhiza incarnata. The sequence continues at coordinate 422,830 of JAWHQI010000124.1, read as the reverse complement.
TGATAAGGAGACTCTTAGAACCAACCTGAGTCTTTTGACAAGGAGACACTTAGAACCACTACAACTGAATCTTTTGAAGAGAGATTCTTATAACTCTTTTACACTATTGAAATTGAAATAAGAATAAGAAGAAGAAGAATAAGAAACAATTTATGCATGAAGGAATCTTCTTTCTAGCAAGAAGATTAGAAGCACAAGTATAGTGAATGTAATCTCTCTTCTATAGTGAGAAGGAGATTGTAAGCCTTTCTCTCTTTCAGTGAGAGCTTTCAGAAATTTGCGGCAGTATGACTTCAGAAGGAGGAGAAGAAGAAGAAGGCTCTTTCTTGCTGCAACACTCTTTCACTTTTCTCAATTTTCTCTTTCTTTTCTCTTGGGAGCTTTTCCTCTTTTTCAAATAGATGGAGTGGATCACTTGTTCTTGTTCTTTGCCGACCTCCTTGTGTATTTATAGCTCTGTTTTTTTTTTCAAAAATATTGTTATAGGAGAATAATCAATTAGCACACAGAGAAATGGTAAGAGAGAAATCTTCCATAATTAATATTTCTGTAGAAGCAAATAAGTCATTCAATTTTCAAATAACATCCATAATAATCTTAATCAAATTAGCCAAGAATCAATTAGAAGGAAAGATTTAATTCTGAACGGCTATAAGAGAATAATACAATTCCATAAATTCAGATCTACAGAAAGAAAGGAAAGAGATCTGGCGCGTTTTTTAATGTCATAGAAATCGACGTGCGTCGATTACTATTCGACGTAAGCGTCGATTTCAGCCTGGCTAGTCGTCGAGAAGAGAATATGGAAGGTGCGTCGACTGAGTTGCGTCGACTTTACTAGGTGCGTCGACTAGAAATCAGAGTTACGTCGATTATGGTTACGTCGAATTCTGTTTAGAGTTACTTCGACTCATTTTGAGAGGTACGTTGACTACACTTCGACGTTGCGTCGATTACTATTCGACGCATATTTACTTAAACTAATTTTCACTCTGAGAATTCATTTTCAACTCATTTCTAGGGGTTAAGATAAATCATTTCCCCAACAGTGATGCCCTAGAAAAGCATGAGAACGAGAGCAAGAAAATTGAAAAAGAGTCCCGTCGTTACTTTTCAATAGAATAGTATATTCTGCGGTGGAGAATAAGAAGTAGAAGAGAGCAATAATCAAGCGTTCTCAGAAGTTGCAGTCATCCACATCAACTGAGAAGAAGCAGTTCCTCATCAGGCTAAGGGAGAAGATTGAAGAAGGAGCTGTGCTATCAAGATCATATCTGAAGCATCCTCTTCAACTCAAGAAGCAGGTCTCCATCAGGCTAAGTTGTCGATCTTCATCAGGCACAGTGTGTACTTCAATCTTTATTGTTGTAAGGCTTGCTGGCCAAATCTTTAAGATCTGTTTTAAAATCTGATTGTCTAGCTTGAGGGATAGAGAGCTGTGAGGCTTGAGGGCCAGGGCAGTGGACTTGCTGGTCCGACATTGTCGAGCTTGAGGGCTTGGGTGCAGTAGGGGCTTGTGGGCATAGGCTGTAGGCGCAGGACTTGCGGGTCTGTGTTGTGTATGGATTGAGGGCCTGAGTGTTGAGCTTGAGGGCCTGAGTGTTGAGCTTGAGGGCTCGGGGGCAGTTGGGGCTTGCGGGCCTAGGCTGTTGGACTTGTGGGTCCGTGTTGTAAGGCTTGCGGGCCTGAAGCTTTGGCGGAGTGTGCCGAGCCTAACAGACTGCTGGGTAGGCGCAGAGGGACAAAGGACTACTCATGACACCCGGTCTTGAGGAACCTCCATAAATTCTAGTGTGTTTTCTGTGCTGTGCTTTTAACTTTCTAACTCAGTTAACCAGAAAAACAAGAACATCTAAAGGGGAAGAAAACAAATTGAAAAACCTATTCCCCCCAACCCCCTCTAGGTGATAAAGTAGACAACCCATAAACAACAAGTGGTATCAAAGCGAGGTTGTTCAAATAAAGCCTAACAACTTGAACAGATCTTCTTGAGGTTTGTCTACTTATTGCAGCTATGGAATCTAGATTAACCATCTGCTCCAGGATGAACATCACCTTATGGAAAGTAAGGGCAGAGAAGCTCATGGATGTCATAGATCCCAGAATGTTTCTGACTATCCACGAAGGTGCATATGCCATGGACAAGAAATCATCTGAAATGACTAAGGATGAGATCATCCTAGTCAACCTAGACAAGGAAGCTAGGAGCATTCTAACCAATGCAGTTGATACCTCTACACTCCAACAAATTGCTCACTGCACTACAGCCAAGGAGATGTGGAACTCTCTAACAGTCCTCATGGAAGGATCATCAGAAGCTAGAAGCACTCCAGGTGAGACGAAGATCAGAACCCTGAGTGATAGTGACTCAAATTGGTCAGATGCAGAATAGAGTATTCATTTCGGACTGACTGTCCTATCTGAGCCATAGGAAGAAATTCAGGATGAAGTCTCTCCTGAACAGGTACGTATAAGAGCCCCTCTATCCATATCAGATTTAGAATCTAAGATTAGCTCATCAGAAAATGATGACTCATCCGGGCCATATAATATCCATTTAGAAGAACTCAAAAATTCAAGATACTCTGCAAGGAGCAAGCTGAAGAGATCTCTATTCTTCAAGCCAGAAACTCTGATCTCTCGGAAAAGGTAGAAAAGCTTACTCTATAGAATGCAGAGTTTTGCCAACTCAAAAAGGACTTCAATGCAAGCTCAAATATTGACCTAATAAGCAAGTTTGGGAAAACTTTGAAGGCTCTGATTGACAGCAGGGAGTCGTGCTACTCTCTAACCAAAGAGATTGTGCTTCTAAAGAAGGATAGAACTCAGGTTGGTCTCCTGAAGTCCAGGGTCAATAAAGTCAGAGGTGTGGAGGACATCCTCTATCAAAAGAAATCCAGTAGCAAGCTACTCCACACCAGAGACCTCTCCTCCACCGGTAAATGGTGGTTGCTTCACACAAAGAAGGGAGCAGGGATGCTTCAAGGAAAATAGATCAGGCAGACCCTGTGGGAGGAAGGCTAGTGTGTGGAAGGTAATCTCACCCTCCGACAAGAATGATGGGCAATCCCATCTTGGGTATCTCAAAAATGGGGGCTCCGCAAGTGGAGCAAAGAACATGCCAAAAACCTCAAGGGAACCTCATGAAAGGATGATCTCAAGGAGGCCTTATTCTCATAGAGGAATCTGAGGATAAGGGTGAGGTAAACATTTTTGATGAAATAGATTTTCTATGTGATGATTTCAAAAATGATTTTAAAGGATTCTGTTTAGATCAACTAAAAGCTAAACAAGAAATTACGAATCTAAAAGAACAAATTAATATGATTAAAAACCAGAGAAATATAGAGGATACATGTTCTAAAAATTATGAACTAAGGACTAAAATCAGTAAAACAGAAAATCTTAGGGACACCTTTGACCTACCATCAGGTATATACCAACACTATCCTTGTTCAAATCCAAAAAGGAAAAAGCAAACTAACTAAATCTCCATCATCATTCCTTTATCAGGTGGTGAACCTGTGGAACTCACCCCTGAAGAAACTAGAAATTTGTTAACCACCTTGAGATTCTCCAGAGATAGAGCAATCAACTTGAAGAAAATAGATTTCTCTGATGAATACAGGCTCCTGGCAGACATAGTAGGAAAAATACTACTATGCAAAATCTCTGCCCATGATGCAGTGCCCAAGCAGCAACTGAACATTATGGGGGCCCTTGTGCTGAAAAAGAAGATTGACTGGGCCAATTGCTTGCTAAAGATGATAGGCTACAAATATTCTCATAAGGAGAATGCCTTTATGAGGATAATGAGCCAAGTACTAAGACACTCCTATCCTGACCTATGTAGGTCAAAAGATATTCCTATTCCCCCTCGCAAAAGAATATCCATAGCACTCTTCTCCAAATGGGACAGGCAGATCCCAAAGCCTGGATCCCAACCTGAAAGATCCTCTTCACCACCTGCTTCTCCTCCTCCATCAAACACACCTCTTCTCCCAACTACTAGTACACCACCTGCCTCAACTACTCAAGCCAACTCACCAGCTCCCTCACCACCTCACCTTCTTACCACAACCACTCATCTCAGTGATACAGTCATCTCTCCACCTTCATCCCCTCCACCATTATCTCCTCCACCAACACAACCTGAACCATCCTCATCCACACAAGCACTCCTTCTCCAGTGCATTCAACAAGCAACCCATAAATTTCAGGCCATGCTTGATGGGCACTGCTCCCAACTTCACTCCTCCATCATGCACATGCAAACCCAAATAGATGGGGTCAATGCCTCTGTGCAAAGCTTGAAGTCCTCTATCTCTTCATCTAGGGTCACTAAGTCTTTCTTAACCTCCTTGGCTAAGAACGTCAAGAAGGGGGAGAAGTTAGATGAAGCAGCTCTCCAGTCACAAATTTCACTCACACAAATCCCCTACAACATCAAAATCTGATAGTCTTTCTCTGCTTAAGACCATTGGGAATGAAAAAGTACCTGAGCTACATACTAATGAACAGATAACATATGTACTTATTATAGCAAGAGAAGCTGAACAACAAGTAGTTGTATTTCAAAGGGAGGCAAGTAGAGTAGAAAAAGAAGTTGAAAAGGAAGCTGTTGAAACAGAAAAAGAACTGAAGGAACCTTCAACTTAGGGGGAGCCAGATGCTGATATGGCTGAATCTAATACTGAAACTGAAAAAGAAACTGAGAAGGAACCATCATAACTAATGTAGAAGTTGAAAAAGAAAAAGAATTGAAGGAACCTTCAACTCAGGGGGAGCAGACTGCTTTGAATCAGGGGGAGCTGAATGAACATCTTGCTACTGAAGATCATGAAGAGGAAGGGCAACTCACCCCTATAAGAAGACCTGATCTCCCTTTAGTATTCTCTAGGAAGAGAAAAACTCCTCATACTCCTCCTAAGTAACTTTTTGCAAACATCATAAGTAGTTTACAATTCTGATTCTGGACATACTTTATCCTTATTCTCTGGAAATGATTTTTTTATGTGAATATACATCTGTCTTTCCTTTCTTCTGATTACCTAATATATCTCTTTCCTATAAATATGCTTTGATGTGTTGATTAAAGCTGATAAAATTTCTCTCTGATCAGGGTTAAGACAAATAGGGGGAGATTGTTGGGGAAATGATTTATCTTAACCCCTAGAAATGAGTAGAAAATGAATTCTCAGAGTGAAAAATTAGTTTAAGTAAATATGCGTCGAATAGTAATCGACGCAACGTCGAAGTGTAGTCGACGTACCTCTCAAAATGAGTCGAAGTAACTCTAAACAGAATTCGACGTAACCATAATCGACGTAACTCAGATTTCTAGTCGACGCACCTAGTAAAGTCGACACACCTCAGGCGACACACCTTCCATATTCTCTTCTCGACGACTAGCTAGGCTGAAATCGACGCTTACGTCGAATAGTAATCGACGCACGTCGATTTCTATGACATTCAAAAACGCGCCAGATCTCTTTCCTTTCTTTCTGTAGATCTGAATTTATGGAATTGTATTATTCTCTTATAGCCGTTCAGAATTAAATCTTTCCTTCTAATTGATTCTTGGCTAATTTGATTAAGATTATTATGGATGTTATTTGAAAAATTAATGACTTCTTTCCTTCTACAGAAATATTAATTATGGAAGATTTCTCTCTTACCATTTCTCTGTGTGCTAATTGATTATTCTCCTATAGCAATATTTTTGAAAAAAAAAACAGAGCTATAAATACACAAGGAGGTCGACAAAGAGCAAGAACAAGTGATCCACTCCATCTATTTGAAAAAGAGGAAAAGCTCTCAAGAGAAAAGAAAGAGAAAATTGAGAAAAGTGAAAGAATGCTGCAGCAAGAAAAAACCTTCTTCTTCTTCGACTCCTTCTGAAGTCATACTGCCGCAAATTTATGAAAGCTCTCACTGAAAGAGAGAAAGACTTACAATCTCCTTCTCACTATAGAAGAGAGATTACATTCACTATACTTGTGCTTCTAATCTTCTTGCTAGAAAGAAGATTCCTTCCTGCATAAATTGTTTCTTATTCTTCTTCTTCTTCTTCTTATTTCAATTTCAATAGTGTAAAAGAGTTTTAAGAATCTCTCTTCAAAAGATTCAGTTGTAGTGGTTCTAAGAGTCTCCTTATCAAAAGACTCAGGTTGGTTCTAAGAGTCTCCTTATCAAAAGACTCAGACTGGTTCTAAGAGTCTCCTTATCAAAAGACTCAGTACAAGATAGTGAATTCCTACCAAGGGGGTAGAAGAGTGGACTACCCAAAGTTTGGGGAACCACTATATTTCTTTGTGTTGTGCTGTGATTTTCTTTTTGCTATTTCTTTCTTTATTTGCTTAATTCTTGCTGGTGTGTGGGAAGCTTAAAACTGTGAATATTATATATATATATATATATTTGTTAACTATGCACAAAATATTTTTAAATCTCTATTCACCCCCCCCCCCCCTCTAGAGAATTCTAGTGAGGTTAACTGTGCACTTTCAATACTGTTCCCTTTTATAGGAGAGCGGCATAACAGTCACATATGATGTGAACTTTCTCTAAGGACCTTGTGAGAGCAAGCAGGAATCGATTATGCAACTTAGAGGTACAAGCCAAACAACCAGAAACAATCTTCAGGCAAACAATTTGTCTTTATTGATAGCATAAAACTTCATTACAAGACGAGGCATGCTTGGCGAGACATGATTTCGCCAGCACAAAAAACCAACAAAGGAAATACAAGAAGATGAAGATAAATGAGACCGCGCGGTCTCCCTGCGACTTCAGCTACTCGCCAGACCGCAACCCGCTGCCGATCCTGTTGATTCTCCCGCGCCCTTCTTCCGACCGCGCCCTTCTTCCGACCTGTTGATTCTCCCGAACTCCAGCACCACAACTCCAAGCCGCAGACCGCCCGAACACTTTCAGAGGAAGAGGTGAACGCTGCTGCCCGCACTATCCGCAGAAGCTGCACAAGAGGAATTCAATCAGCAGACCGCACGGTCAGAATAAAACAGACCGCAAGAAACGAGCAAACTCAGCTTACACTTGGTGTGTGATAATGATGCTGCTACAGTGGCTCCTATTTATAGGCGCGGGACCTGGTCCAGTCACCACCCTATGAGATAGGATCACCACCCTCCAGACCGTGCGACCTGATCGGTCAACCCGCGCGATCAGCAACATTGCTCCTGCTTCATTTTGGTGAATTGATGCGCGTCGGCAAGTGCACCGGTCGCTGTCAAGTAATAATTGTGGAGAATAAATTCCCCGGATGTCGGTCTCTTGAGGAATGCAGGATGGGTGATCGAATCGCGCAGTGAATATTGTTACACAAGCGTTTCACAAACACAAAGAGGGGTTTTTGGTTGGTTTTCCTAATTTTAACAACAATAAAAGAGATGCGGGTCGAGAACACCGCTTCGCAACGTGAGGTGGATGCAACGGCCGCGATGCCGTGCTTCGTGAGGCGAATGAAGTGGACTCAGGCGCGAGAGAGTGAGGGTCGCAAACACCTCTTCACAACCGTCGTTAGCTCTTGCCAACACGGAGCAAACACCTTGCGTGCGTGTGTGAGTGAGTGCGCTTGAACGTGGTGAATCACAACCAACCCATGAATAAGAACACAGAAACATTCATTCTCATCAAGTAAATATCACAATATTCATTTAGTAAAAGATTCAAAGGGGTACAATCAAGGAAAGAGGAAGGAGATAACCGGTGGTGAAGACTAGCGGCCGTTCACGGCCGGAATGGTAGGTTGTCGGGCTACCTCCGGACTCGGGCGGACGATGCTTCCGGCGTAGAGGGCTGTCACAATCTCCCTACGTGCTCCGTCGTCTTCGACTCAAGGTCTCTTCTTCTTCTCACCGGGCGGAAAGCGAAAATGATTGCTTGGAGGCTTGCGGATGATGGAGAACACTCACGGACGATGGAGGATGTCTAGGAATGGACCGAGGAAGCTTCCCCTTGCGTAGGAGATGAAGTAGGGGCGATCCAAGGGGGCGGTCGGCGGCGTACGGAACAGAAATCCCGCCCCCGGAATGAATAATCCGCCCTAAAATCGCAACAGGCGCTTAAATAGGCGCTGGATTAAACACTGCGCACGATCATTGGCGCACGACCAGTGGTCGTGCGCACTGGAATCCTGCGATCGTGCGCACTGCCTGGACAGAACCTGCAAGAGATGAAATTATAAAATAAAATGTTCGCACGACCAGTGGCGCACGACCGTTGATCGTGCGCACTAGCGTCGGTGGTCGTGCGCAATAGGTGAGACAGAACTCATAAAATTACTATTAAGTGCGCACGGACAGTGGCGCACGACCGGTGGTCGTGCGCACTGGAGTTGATGGTCGTGCGCACTGCACCAGACAGAACTCGTAAAAAGGGGTTAAGTGCGCACGATCAGTGGCGCACGACCGGTGGTCGTGCGCACTAGAACAAGTGATCGTGCGCAGTGTTCCTGTGCAGAATTGCACCGGAAACACTTGCACGCCTCCTATTCCAGCACAAACACAGATCTAGCCACCGAAAGTGGCACTTAACAACATATGAGTACTATGAAAGGAAATAAACACGAAAACACACCAAAGTGGGCCAAAATGTGCACCTAGCATGGGTTATCAATTATAAACTATAATAAGGCTAAAGTGCGTGATATTGACTAAATAATGGCCCGGATGAGTCCATGAAGGTGTATATAATCAGGACTCATCACACCCCCAGACTTAACTGTTTGCGCGTCCCGAGCAAACGAATCCGGCGGAAGTTGAAAAAGATAATTAAAATAGCGAATTACGCAGGGGAGTACAGTGCGAAGTAACATACGCATGCGAGTAGGAATTCTAGTAGAAGAAGATTCTAGCTATGCTAACTAATTTATGTAAGTACTAAAGCGTAATCAAAGATTTAATTGTACTCAGTGGGTGAATTATGAAGAATTTGACGATCATGCCCGGTATGAAAGTGACGAGACGCTGAGGCGGGTGTTGCAAAAGATCGGGGCTTAGGAATAACTCCGCTGAAATCCATCAACGTCGTGAACCATACGCTTGCCCGGTCACACTCTCTCCACGGCGCTAGCAAACTCGCAAGTCAAATCAGTAGGACTTATAGGATTAAAACGGGGCTTAGGTTACGGAATGATATGCAAAGATAAACATGACGGCTACGCAACCCAAATGAGCCAACGGCACACTGCACCTTACAAAACCAAACAACTATGCTCGTGTGACACACCCCCAGACTTATCATGAAAACCAGGTGTGCACACAGCCTACTTTACAAATACCAACAGATTTTTCTCTTTAGCTTGGGAGGATTATTTTCAGGATACTCTTCTTTTTTTTTCTTTTATAAATTTTTCTTCTTTCAAGCAACCTCCAGTTGGTTCAAAATCAGCGGATAGACATTATTTTCTCTTCAAAACACAATGATACCACACACCACACAAGTTGGAAATTATGAGCACAGTTAAAACATTTTTTTTTGTTGCGGGCGTAGGAAAGGCTTCAGGCTTTGGTGGATGAGGAGGAGCTGAACATAAAAATGGTAGGCACAAATTTGGCTTGCAAAGGTGAATGAAAGGGGCATGGAATAACAAAGCTCAAACTAGCCAAATGGTGGCCTACATCATGCTTGACTCAACAAGTAGCTCTCACCCATGCTTCAAGAGTCGCTTGGGGCAAGTTCTTAGCCCACGAGAAAGATAAACCTTCCTCCCGACTCGAGCAACACACGTTTAGCGACCGCACACACACAACACCGGGTTATCATCAATTTCATTCGAATTCACCACTTGAGTACATTAAATCTAAATTTACGCAGAGATACTACACATAAATTAAATGCATAAAGAAAATCTAATTCTACTCAGGTTCTACTATAGCATGCGAAGCGACTAGAACACTACATGAGTCGACACCGCGCTCCAAATAATAATTCCTGTGTTAATAGCCTATTTCACATTCCAACCAAACTAGTTTAAACGGAACAACACAAAAGAAAGCACGCACTCAAGTGGGTGAAGTGGTGTGTGAAGATGAACGATACTAAATAACTGAAATTAAAATACTTCTAGTATGCAAATGAGATGAGCATGTGCAGTGGGTGACAAAGAAACGGCTCTCCCCCAGGCTTAATCAAAACCATACAACATAATGATATGACAGTGAAAATCAAAATTGAAAGCTAGGGAAGAAGTTACCCAATGCTCAACACGTGAGCATACCAGAAGAATGGCGTTTAAAATCAAGACAATCCGCAGCATCCACCATCGAACACAAAACCTGCAAGCAAAACTCAAAACAACAAAAGCAAAAACAAAAACTGAACTAGGAAAGGTTAGATAAAAGGAAATATAAAAAAAAAACCGGAAATCTGGGTTGTCTCCCAGTAGCGCTTTCATTTAACGTCCTTAAGCTGGACCAAATACCTGTATTAGCATTGTTTATAAAGAGTGCAGGAATTTAAAAAGAAAAAGTTCAGAACTAGAGTTTCACACAAAAGATAAGAGACAAGAATAGGAAATCAGCTGCCGGTGCTTGTATGAAGTCCATCTCCCAATGTCAACAACTGACACTCCTTGTTAATAGTGGCGCCATCATAAAACTTCAGCCGATGTCCATTGACCTTAAACTTGTCCCCCTTATCTCCAGATATTTCAATGGCACCAAAAGGCGAGACATCGGTCACGGAGAAAGGACCACTCCACCTCGATTTAAGCTTCCCTGGGAAGAGGCGGAGACGGGAGTTGTAGAGCAGCACCTGGTCCCCAATTTTGAACTCCTTAGGAATTATATGCTGATCATGCCATTTTTTCGTTTTCTCCTTATAGATGCGAGCGTTTTCATAAGCAAAATGACGGAGCTCCTCTAACTCGTTGAGTTGGGACCGACGCACTTCGGCCGCGGCTCCAATGTCCATGTTCAACAGTTTGGTAGCCCATAATGCTTTATGCTCCAGCTCTACAGGGAGGTGACATGCCTTGCCATAGACTAATTGAAACGGAGTCATTCCAATGGGTGTTTTGAACGCAGTCCGGTAGGCCCATAATGCGTCATCGACCTTCTTAGCCCACTCCTTCCTATTTGAATGTATTGATTTCTCAATTATTCGCTTGAGCTCGCGGTTGGAGACTTCGACTTGCCCGCATGTTTGGGGGTGGTAAGCCAAAGAAATTTTATGATGGACCCCAAACTTTTTCATGAGCTGCACAAACTGTCTATTGCAAAAATGACTCCCGCCGTCGCTGATGATAGTTCTCGGCGTCCCAAACCTGGAGAAGATGTTCTTGTGGATAAAGTGCAGCACAGTGTTGGCATCATTCGTGGCAACCGCCTCAGCTTCCACCCACTTTGAGACATAATCAACTGCCACAATAATGTAATGCTTACCATGAGACATTGGGAAAGGGCCCATGAAGTCTATTCCCCAGACGTCAAAGGGTTCGCAAACCAGCATGTTATTAAGGGGCATCTCATCACGCCGGGAAATATTCCCAGTCCTTTGACATTCGTCGCACTTGGTGACATAGGCATGGGCATCCCGGAAGAGGGTCGGCCAGAACAATCCACATTGCAGGATTTTTCGTGCTGTTCGAACGGCCCCGAAGTGCCCGCCGGCCTCTCTGTCATGGCAATGCTGTAATACAGACTGAAACTCAGCTTCCGGAATGCAACGCCTAATAATCCCGTCGCTGCATGTGTGGAACAAGAGCGGATCTTCCCAAAAATAGTATTTTGCGTCGGAGACAAGCTTCCGTCTTTGCTGAGGGGACAAACTCGGGGAGAGTGTTCTACAAGCCAAGTAATTAGCAATATCTGCATACCAAGGTGCGGTCGGGGAGGATGTAGTGATTGCAAATAACTTTTCATCCGGGAAATAGTCGTCAGTTTCCTCCACAACGCAATTAGGAGTGTCGTACTCCAAACGTGAGAGATGATCAACAATCACGTTCTCCACCCCTTTCTTATCTTTGATTTCCAGATTGTATTCCTGCAAGAGTAAAATCCAACGAATCAGACGCGATTTGGATTCTTTCTTACTGAAAAGATACCTGAGAGCGGCGTGGTCCGTATACACGATCACTTCGGAGAGTACCAAGTATGAGTGAAACTTTTCAAAAGCGAAGACCACAGCTAGCATTTCTTTCTCCGTGGTGGTATAATTGGCTTGTGCACTGTTGAGAGTTCGACTGGCATACGCGATAGTGTGAAAAGTCTTGTCTTTCTTTTGACCGAGAACAGCACCTACGGCCACATCACTTGCGTCGCACATGATAATGAAAGGTAGAGTCCAGTCGGGTGCCACCAGAATTGGGGCTGAGATGAGTTGTCCCCGTAAAGTTTCGAAGGCGTGCATGCATGCTTCATCGAAATGGAATGGGACGTCCTTAACCAGCAGGCGAGATAAAGGCTTTGAGATGGAGGAGAAGTCCTTGATGAACCTTCGATAGAAGCCCACATGGCCAAGAAAACTTCGAATGCCCTTCACTGACATGGGTGGAGGGAGGTTTCTGATGACACTAACTTTCGCTTGATCCACTTCAAGCCCTTCGCAGGAAACTTTATGCCCCAAGACGATTCCTTCGCGCACCATGAAGTGGCATTTCTCCCAGTTTAAGATAAGATTGGTGTCTTCACACCGCTTCAATGTCTTGGCCAAATTTGCGAGGCAACTGTCAAAACTACTGCCAAATAGAGTGAAATCGTCCATAAAGACTTCGAGGAAATCCCCTACCATGTCAGCAAAAATGGCGAGCATACAACGTTGGAAAGTTGCGGGGGCATTACACAGTCCGAATGGCATTCTTTTGAACGCGAAGGTACCGGATGGACATGTGAATGTAGTCTTGTCTTGATCAGAAGGGTCAATTAAAATCTGATTGTACCCTGAGTACCCATCCAAGAAACAGTAGTAATCCTGCCCTGCTAACTTTTCTAGCATCTGATCAATGAAGGGGAGTGGGAAATGGTCCTTGCGCGTCGCATCGTTCAGCTTGCGGTAGTCAATGCAGACTCTCAATCAGTGATCATTCGGGTCGGTAGCAGCTCATTCTTCTCGTTGGCAACGACAGTGATCCCTCCCTTCTTTGGGACCACGTGGACTGGACTGACCCATTTGCTATCGCTGATTGGGTAAATGATGCCAGCATCTAAAAGCTTTATCACTTCAGCCTTCACAACCTCTTGCATTTTCGGGTTCAGCCGCCTTTGGGGTTGTGCTGTCGGTTTGTACTGATCTTCAAGGAGGATCTTATGCATGCAGACCGTGGGGCTGATTCCCTTGATGTCAGCTAGAGAACGTCCGAAGACCTTGTGGTACCTTCTCAGCATGCCCACTAGTGCAGTTTCGTTGGCAGCGGAGAGGGCTGCCGAGATAATCACCGGATGCGTGTTTGTTTCTCCAAGAAAGACATACTTGAGAGAGTCCGGAAGTTGTTTGAGAGCCGAACAAGGGTCTGGATCAGCAGAAACGTTGGAGGGCTCTCCAATTGAATGTGCCAAATCGGGCTGGTTTGAGTGAACACCCTCCTCCTCCTTGTCTTTGTGCTGCCAACACACCTCGCGGTCATCCAACTCCACATCGTTCTGACCATCGAATTCTTCAAGTGCCTCTGCTGGCTCACACTCCGTTATTTCAAAGAGTTGCGAAGGGCTATGGACATTGAACGATATAGCATCCTCCCCCAGTCTTAGAGTGAGCTCCCCCTGCTCCACATTAATAATAGCACGAGCAGTAGCCAGAAAGGGCCGCCCCAAGATAATGGGTACATTTGTATCGACCTTCATGTCGAGAATGATAAAATCAGCTGGGAAAGCGAGACCGTTTACAATGATTGTGAGGTCCTCGACAATTCCTGATGGCTTCTTGATCGACCGATCAGCGAGTTGCAGCATTACCTGTGTTGGCTTCAAGATACCAGCACCAAGTTCACGAAAGATAGAGAGTGGCATCAAGTTGATTGATGCCCCCAAGTCACAGAGTGCCTGGCTGAAACGGTGCTGGCCAATCCTGCAAGGGATCGTGAAGCTGCCTGGATCCTTGCACTTTGTGGGTAAATTGGAAACAATGGCGGAGCACTCCTCGGTGAGGTCGATAGTTTTGAGACCCTCCAACTGCTTCCGCTTCGAGATCAAGTCTTTCAAAAACTTGGAGTAGCCCGGCATTTGAGAGATAGCTTCAATGAGTGGTATGCTCACTTGCACTCCTTTCATTACTTCCAAGAATCTGTGGAATTGCTTCTCGGATTTCTCGTTGCGCAGCCTGTGGGGAAATGGGGGGTGAGCAGCGCTTTTCGAGGGTTGTGCCTCACTCACGGGATGTGGCTCGAAATGAATCTGAGTCGGCTTCTCGTGGATGTCTTCATTAGGCTTGTCAGTGGAAACCGCAAGCGGTTCCGGTCGAGGGGGATTGTCTACACTTCTCCCACTTCTCAATCGCATGGTATTTACTGACTCAGGATGCTGAATTGCAAGTCCAGAAACAACATCAGAAAGAGTCCCAATAGTGGAGCGAAGCTGTTGGATTGCGACTGATTGGTCATTCATTTTGTTCAATACCCCAACCACCAAGGTTGCTAACTGTTCTGGTTGATCAGGCGGCACCAAATCCGCTGCTCCCTTGAGCGTCACGGCATTAACTGCAGCAGTACTCGTGGAGCAAATGACATGACTCCAATGCTGACTGGTGTGAACAATATTCACGACCACTTCCCATGCGTCCTTCCCCGATTTATTAAACAGGGCCCCACCGGCTGCCACATCAAATAGAAGACGGAATTTCTCCCGCACTCCAAAATAAAAAATCTGAATTAAGAAAGCTTCCGAGAGATCACCACGGTAACAACCCCTATGCAGGGACTGGAAACGTTCCCAAGCATTGTCTAACGTCTCCTCCTTCCCTTGTTCAAAGGTCATGAGTTCCCTGTACTTATCCAAGGCTTGAGTACGATGTTGAAACTCTTGTAAAAATCTCCCTTCGAGTTGTTTCCATGTGATCACCTCTCGTTTCCGGGTATCCCAATACCAGCTTTTGGCTTTTTTGTGCAGGGAGAATGAAAATGCCAGAATCTTCTGTGGGTCATTTTCAACTCCACTGAAAATACAAGTGTAGTAGATGTCTAAGAAATCCCGCATGTGTTGCCCCGCATCTTCATGCTCATCTCCGCTGAACTTGCAGTTCCCATACATGTACTCAATGACGTCGGCGGAGATCCCAAAGTCATGATTGTTCCTTTTTGCTTGATCCCTTAAATCGTTTAAGCTTCCATGGTAGATGCATTCCTGAATGGAGGTCATGCTGCGAATACAGAGGTGAACAAAAGAGGTGAAAGAAAGGGAAATTCTTGTGCAACAAAGCTTCACACAGACGAATTCATCATGTCTGCATTCCCCGGCAACGGCGCCAAAAACTTGATGCGCGTCGGCAAGTGCACCGGTCGCTGTCAAGTAATAATTGTGGAGAATAAATTCCCCGAATGTCGGTCTCTTGAGGAATGCAGGATGGGTGATCGAATCGCACAGTGAATATTGTTACACAAGCGTTTCACAAACACAAAGAGGGGTTTTTGGTTGGTTTTCCTAATTTTAACAACAATAAAAGAGATGCGGGTCGAGAACACCGCTTCGCAACGTGAGGTGGATGCAACGGCCGCGATGCCGTGCTTCGTGAGGCGAATGAAGTGGACTCAGGCGCGAGAGAGTGAGGGTCGCAAACACCTCTTCACAACCGTCGTTAGCTCTTGCCAACACGGAGCAAACACCTTGCGTGCGTGTGTGAGTGAGTGCGCTTGAACGTGGTGAATCACAACCAACCCATGAATAAGAACACAAAAACATTCATTCTCATCAAGTAAATATCACAATATTCATTTAGTAAAAGATTCAAAGGGGTACAATCAAGGAAAGAGGAAGGAGATAACCGGTGGTGAAGACTAGCGGCCGTTCACGGCCGGAATGGTAGGTTGTCGGGCTACCTCCGGACTCGGGCGGACGATGCTTCCGGCGTAGAGGGCTGTCACAATCTCCCTACGTGCTCCGTCGTCTTCGACTCAAGGTCTCTTCTTCTTCTCACCGGGCGGAAAGCGAAAATGATTGCTTGGAGGCTTGCGGATGATGGAGAACACTCACGGACGATGGAGGATGTCTAGGAATGGACCGAGGAAGCTTCCCCTTGCGTAGGAGATGAAGTAGGGGCGATCCAAGGGGGCGGTCGGCGGCGTACGGAACAGAAATCCCGCCCCCGGAATGAATAATCCGCCCTAAAATCGCAACAGGCGCTTAAATAGGCGCTGGATTAAACACTGCGCACGATCATTGGCGCACGACCAGTGGTCGTGCGCACTGGAATCCTGCGATCGTGCGCACTGCCTGGACAGAACCTGCAAGAGATGAAATTATAAAATAAAATGTTCGCACGACCAGTGGCGCACGACCGTTGATCGTGCGCACTAGCGTCGGTGGTCGTGCGCAATAGGTGAGACAGAACTCATAAAATTACTATTAAGTGCGCACGGACAGTGGCGCACGACCGGTGGTCGTGCGCACTGGAGTTGATGGTCGTGCGCACAGCACCAGACAGAACTCGTAAAAAGGGGTTAAGTGCGCACGATCAGTGGCGCACGACCGGTGGTCGTGCGCACTAGAACAAGTGATCGTGCGCAGTGTTCCTGTGCAGAATTGCACTGGAAACACTTGCACGCCTCCTATTCCAGCACAAACACAGATCTAGCCACCGAAAGTGGCACTTAACAACATATGAGTACTATGAAAGGAAATAAACACGAAAACACACCAAAGTGGGCCAAAATGTGCACCTAGCATGGGTTATCAATTATAAACTATAATAAGGCTAAAGTGCGTGATATTGACTAAATAATGACCCGGATGAGTCCATGAAGGTGTATATAATCAGGACTCATCATGAATCCGCCAGCTTCAACATCGGCCATGAGAGACCGCCGCTCTCACAGCAGACCGCGACTCCCAAAGAGTTTGCCAGACCGCCCGAAGCTATTCACCACCTGTGTTCGCCCGAGACCGCGAACAGCGACCAGCTCGCATACCAGTCTCCTCCTGAGACCGCGAACTGAGACTGCGCGACTAACTTCCTTAGTCCGCAAATGCTACCAGAGAACCTGGACCACCCTATGTGGTCACACCAGACCGCCACAGCCTTTGAAGAGGACAACCCGCCACGCGGTCAGAGACAGACCGCGCGGCCTTGGACCAGATACCAGCGGTCATGCCGGGAGACCGCATCTAGGCTAATACTAGCCAGACTGCAGAGACAGGCCGCCAGGCCGTGCGATCACACCAGACCGCCCGACCTCCTCCCAGACCGCCCAGGTCCAAAATGCCTCCAACTTCCACTTCAACAATTTCAACACTCCCCCTTGAAGTGGGAAGTTGAAACTAGTCCAAGTAACCCCCTTAGCCGTGTGAACAGCCCCTTCGCCAGCGCCTTTGTGAAGATGTCTGCGACATTGTCCGCACTCCGCACATGCTCGACCGAAAGAGATCCCTCCAGCACCTTCTCCCGTATGAAGTGATGCTCGATCTCAATATGCTTGGTCCTCGCGTGACAAACTGGATTGGTCACCAGTTTGTGAGCACTCTCATTGTCACCGCGTAGCAGAGTCGGCTCCCGAACCTCCTTGTGGACGTCTCCAACCAACCTCCTAAGCCATATGGCTTCCTGAGCTGCCAAGGCCGAAGCCTTGTATTCCGCTTCCGTGGTTGAGACCGATACGGAATCCTGCTTCTTGCTGCACCATGATATAGCCGTAGGGCCCGCCATGAAGACGAATCCAGATGTCGACTTCCGATCATCCGAATCTCCCCCGTAATCGGCATCCATGTATCCATGCACCTTGAAGCCCGCATCCCTCTTGTATAGGAGACCCATGTCTGAGGTCGCCTTAACATACTTCAGAATGTTCTTGGCCGCTAGTAGATGAGGTACCCGTGGCTCCGCCATAAACCGACTCACTCTGCCAACTGCATATGCAATATCCGGCCTTGTGATCGTCAGATAGATCAAGCTCCCAACCAGAGCTCGGAACACCAACGGATCTTGCGTGATCCTCCCCTCATCCTTCCGAAGCTTCATAGCCTTCTCTAGAGGTGTGGAAGTGCACTTCCCTTCTTTCATGCCGAACCGCTCCACGATCCGCTCCGCATATCCGGCTTGGGTTACCAGCACTCCACCTTCCTTCCTCTGCACCTCGAGTCCAAGGAAATGGTGAAGCTCACCTAAGTCCTTCATCTCGAACCTGATAGACAGCTCAGCCCGAAGCTGTGCTACTTCCTCCTTCGAGTTCCCCGTCACGATCATATCGTCGACGTATAGCAGCACGATGACTTGAAGCTCCCCGTTCTTCTTGACGAACAAGCTTGAGTCCGAGTCTGAAGCAACAAATTCGCAGAATAAGAGATATTCCGCGATCTTCCCGTACCACGCCCTCGGCGCTTGCTTCAACCCATACAAGGCCTTCTTCAGTTTACAAACATACTCCGGAAAATCTTCAGACACAAAACCTGGTGGCTGAATCATGAAGATGTCCTTGTCAATCTCGCCGTACAAGAAAGCGTTCTTGACGTCGAGCTGCCAAATCTCCCATCCACTGAACGCCGCCAAGGCAATGATGAAACGAACTGAAGTCATTTTTGCCACCGGACTGAATGTCTCATCGTAGTCTTCACCGTATTGCTGCGAGAACCCCCGAGCTACAAGACGAGCCTTGTACCGCTCGATACTGCCGTCAGCTTTCTTCTTGAGCTTGTAGACCCACTTGCATGTTACAGGAGTGGTGCCCTTGGGCTTGGGCACTAGAGACCAGGTCTCATTCTTCTCGAGAGCTGCTATCTCTTCTCGCATCGCAACGTCCCACTCCTTCACGCCTTTGTCCTTCTCAAAGCTCGACGGCTCCCTCTCATCCAAGGGACCAGCAAAGAAACAAGAGACAAAGCTCACTGCGTTTCCTCCTGTATAGCGATCAGGGGCAACGATCGATCGCTTCGACCTCCTCAGCTCCTTCCCCTGAACCGCATTGTCTCCAGCTGCTTCTTCCCTAGCTCCCCTTCCAGACATGCTAGGAGCATTGCTCCCCCTGCTCCCTGAACCAGAAGCCCCCGTCTCGGAACTAGAAGGAGATGGACCACCTGGTGATACAGGTAGCTCCACCTGAAGATCTTCCACAGCTTGCTCCGGCTCCTCCACCCTGCTCTCTGGTAGCTCCACTCCAGAAGACCCTTTGTAAGATGTCACCTCATCAAATACAACGTCGCGAGATACAACAAATCTCCGCGTCTCCGGGTCCATGCACTTCCATCCTTTCTTCCGCTCATCGTATCCCACAAAGACTAGCTTCCTTGCATTCGCATCTAGCTTCGTCCGAAGAGCATCTGGAACATGCACGTAGCAGGTGGAACCAAACACCCTAAGGTGTGCCACGCTTGGCTTCTCCTTGAACATCAACTCATGCGGAGTTAACATGTTGATGGGACTAAGAGGCATCCTGTTGATGACGTAGGCATCACAAGACATTCCCTCCGCCCAGAAGGACTTTGGGATACTCTTGGCATGCAGCCAACACTTGCAGGTCTCCGTCAGATGACGGATCTTACGCTCTGCAACTGTCACAACCCGCATTTTCTCCGAATTTAAGAATATCAGAGTAAGAGAAAATACACGTCATGATGCCACGTCATACAGGAGACAACTGTAGACGCTCAGGCGGGAACCTATCACTTAACTAAACAAACATGATTATATGATAAGTCATCATTTGAAATCATTTATTAGGGGTTTTGAGATAAGAACTGTGTCTCTCAGTTCGTGGATCAACTAGTCCACTGAGAAAGTATATATAATTGCAGCGGAAAGTACTTGATTTAGTTAACTTACAGTCCTACATGTATGCAAACGACGGAGCATGAAGTAAATGATATGCACATAACTAGGCGTACTGTAAGAGTAGAAAATACCTTTAGGCGACTTTAAAGTTAAAGGTTTCAGTTGGAAAGAAATGCAATGAGGATGAAGAAAAACCATTTTTTATAACTATAGTGCACTTAACATAAAACATTCCCAGGGAGTAAGATACACAAGATCTAGAAGTAGTACCATTAAACTGGCAAATAGACTGTAAAGTACAAAAAGGGCACAATGGGCGTCAACAACATGACACTAACCCATTGGCACCAACTAGTATGTCTGAGCACAAGAAGTAACTAAAAACAACTACCTCGCGGCGGCGGGGAGAACAACTACTAAAACTCTGAACTTCGGGCTACACCACTAGCCGCTAAGGCTCTGAACCTGAGGCATTCAATAAAACAAAGAACGCCTCAGCAAGGAATTACAAGTGGCAGAAAACTAACAGAAAAACAAGCAAGGCACAAGGGGTACCAACCCAAGCCAAATTTACCGAAAGAGAGCTCTAAACAAAGATTCAACAAGCATCAAGAGCACTAAATACCAAAAGAGGAACAACACGTTCATTTATTTAGTTTCATCAATTAAAGAGACTGATCAGCTCATATTATACGGGAGCGGTTAACTACCTCCGCTACCCAAAGCCCAAAACCAGGTGGGGGTACCACTAGACCCAACCACCCAAACACGACTACCGTGCAAGGCTATAACATTTTCCCCCACTGTCCCCCAAACACAACTACCGTGTAAGGCTAAAGACAGTAGTTCTTATTACTTAAATTTTAATTAAACACGAGACGCTGCCCGAAAGGATAATCACTGGAAGGCCCTAAGAAATAGGGTCAAGACGAAGTACACATCGATCAATATGAATCATAAGAGTAACTCAAATGTCAACAGACCACAACGAGTAGAAAGAAGTTCAAACGAGAGGGATTCGAGATCAGGAGCACCGAAGGGTCATTGGCCATCATCCAAGTGCACCCGAGGGGACACGAGATTCAAACATAAAAACTCAACGAAATCACATGCGTTCTGGGTGGGGTTCCAAGGGGCCGCGTCCCTGGCGGGGTCTTAGGGGCAGAGCCCCTAACGGGGTGCGGGGCAGAGCCCCGTCCAAAATTTTGAAATCCCACCACCAGAAACCACACAAAAAAATCACATCAAAATTTAGGACTTCTCTAAACTACAAGGAACTTCTCGAGAGATGGAATTTGATTTCTCGAGAGGAAGGCAGGGATTTCTCGAGAGAGGACAAGGGATTTCTCGAGAGGGATCAGGGGATTTCTCGAGAGCTCAAGGGATTTCTCGAAAGGTCGAGGGGGGTTTCTCGAGAGGGGAATTTCTCGAGAGGGGCAAGGATTTCTCGAGAGGAGAATTTCTCGAGAGGGGCACGAATATCTCGAGAGCTGGGCTAAAACAACTTCTCGAGAACGATGAAGACTTCTCGAGAAGGACCAGGGATCTCTCGAAAACTTGACTACACAACTTCTCGAGACTCTCAAAGACTTCTCGAGAAGGACCAATCAGCGGCTAAAATTCAGGGAACGACGGTGTCTTCCGGGAGAAATGCCCTGACACTACACGGGGAAGAAAATTTAGGGTTTCTAACTATCACACAAGACACTCGAAACACGAGCCCACAGTTCATCAAGCATCTATCGGGAGAAAGACAAACCACGACTTAACCAAACAAAGAGGAGGAGGAAGCCACTTGCCATAAACCTTGCAAACTCGAAGATCTCCGCTCCGAAAGCTATGGATCGGCTAGGGAAACACACGAGCACAGATTCCTGAAACTTTTCGGGTCGAAAGAAGGGGTTAGGTCACTACCCTAACTCCAAAAATTCCATAAAACGGGAAAAGCTTACCGCTAGAACGAAGATCTCGCCGAGAGCTTTCCAAATCTACTCTCCAAACGCGATTCCGACTACTACAGCCCTAGAAATCGCCGATCGAACGCTCCTCGAAGCTCCGCACTCGCCCTTTCGCTCGGCGGCTGATTTGATCGAGGGAGGAAGAAGATGAATAGGGGAAGAAGGTTTTAGGCTTTATATAAAAACCCTAATTTAATTAAGTCCCCCATTTACTTAAAACCGCGAGGGAAACTAGATCACCTCAGATTTCTACGAAATTCGCACCTTAACTGAAACACGGCGCTACAAATCCAACGGCGAAGTCAGAATTCAATTCCGACGGGCCAAACTCGTGCTAAATCCTCCCGAAGCTAAAATCTTGATATCCACCCAAAATCTTTACCTTAACTCGAAACGATGCGAAATCTCGCACGCTCGATCTACAAGACATACTTTAACTAAGCTAAGGCTCAACACACTACTAGACGAGCTGACGTAATGCCCTTACGCCAAAATTACGTCACAGCGGGCACGTAAAATAATTAACGAAAATCAGGGGCGTTACAGCAACTTCGTTCTGTTGTGGAGTATGTGCACAAGTGAGCTCTCTCCGGATGCCTGCCTTTCTGCAAAAAGTAGAGAACTCACTGGAGGTGAACTCCCCTCCGTTGTCAGTCCTCAGCTTCTTCACCTGCAGTCCCAGCCGACCTTCCACGAGCTCCTTGAACTCCACAAACTTGGCAAACGCCTCCGCCTTCTCCTTCAGGAAATAAACCCAGACATATCCGTTGTAATCATCGATCAACACCAGCATATACCTACTGCCTCCGAGGCTTGGGGTAGCAGTTGGTTCCATCAAGTCACCGTGGATGCACTCCAACGGCACACTACCCCTTGTCTGCAACTTGTCAAACGGTAGTCGATGAGACTTGCCGAACTAACATCCCGCACACACATGACCTTCTCCGTAGGAAGATAGACTTGGCAGGCCTTTGACCAGACCTCTCACCGCCATTGCTTTCAGCTTATCCATTCCTACATGCCCCAACCTCTCATGCCATATAACGGCACCATCATTCGTCTTCATCTTATCAACGTAGGAACTCGTCGATAAAACGAACAAGTCCTTTGCCCGTCTCCCGACATGGACGACTTCGGCCTTCACGGCCTCAACATTTCGCAGAAACTTCACTTCTGTTGGGCCGAACAGGACGTGATACCCAGCGTCTACAGCGTTGGTCACGGAGAAGAGGTTTTTCCTCATTCTGGGCACATGATAGACACTCTTCAAGGTAAGTGGCCCTCTATCACTGCCCAAGGAAACAACCCCCACCTTCTCTACTGGATGCACAGTATTATCAGCAGCAATAATTGCGTTGTTACCTGTGTAGGGCTGTGCAGAAGAAAGCTTGGTCCCGTCTCCGGTGAGGTGATGACCACACCCCGAGTCCACGATCCAGTCCTCTTGATAGTTGATAGAAGCCGAGGCTTCAACAAAAGCCGAGAAGGCTCCTCCCCATCCTCCATCAGTCTGCCTGGTCTCCACTTCCTCCTTCCCAGCAGCATGCCCTGGTTGAGTAACCATTCGGCAATCCTTCCTGATATGGCCGAACTTCCCACACTTGTAGCACTTGGGACCTTCCCCCTTCTTCTTCCCGTCAGCCTTGGGAGCATACCCCCTTTCCTGCTGCCCAGAAGTTGAAGGCCCATAGCCTTCCGTGGTCTTCTTCTTCTTATCCCACTTCTTCTTCTTCCCTGAGAAGAGCACCTCGCCATCTCCCCCAGCCACTGACACCCCCGCCATCTGTCTTGCCAAGCTTTCTTGCGAAGCAAGCAAGTTCTCCAGCTCCAACAGTGACGGCTGATTTGCCCATCCCTGCACCGACGTCACAAAGGCAACATATTCCTTCCGCAAGCCGCGGATGATGTGCCTCTTCAGCTTCGCCTCAGAAATAGGTTCATCAGGATCCAGTGCTGAAATTTCAGCGCACAAGTTCTTCATCTTTAGAAAGAAGTTTGAGATAGAAAGATCACCCTGAGCCGACCTTGCCAGCTCATTCTCCAAGAACTGCAGCCTTGCCACATTTTTCTTGTTAAACAGCCCATCCAGGGCTCTCCAAATCTCTGCGGCCGATCCACACCCCAAGATGTGATCAAAGAGATCAGGTGAAATAGCACGCTTCAAAGTGAACTCGGCCTTGGCATTGGTCTTCCTCCATGCCCTCACGGCCGGACCGTTATCACCAGCTTCCGTTGCCTTCACCTCTTCTGTCTCATCTCCTCCAACAACTTCCCATAGGTCCTCACCCAGAAGATAGCTCTGCATACACGACTTCCACTTCTTGAAGTTAGTCGACGTAAGCATCTCAATCCCAAGACCTCTTGCAAATCCACCTTCCATTGTTCTACCTCTGGTTCCTTCTTCACAAAGGCGATGGCTACTCTAAGTTGCAACCTGCTCTATCCACTCCAACCTGGCTCTGATACCATGTGAACTTTCTCTAAGTACCTTGTGAGAGCAAGCAGGAATCGATTATGCAACTTAGAGGTACAAGCCAAACAACCAGAAACAATCTTCAGGCAAACAATTTGTCTTTATTGATTGCATAAAACTTCATTACAAGACAAGGCATGCTTGGCGAGACATGATTTTGCCAGCACAAAAAACCAACAAAGGAAATACAAGAAGATGAAGATAAATGAGACCGCGCGGTCTCCCTGCGACTTCAGCTACTCGCCAGACCGCAACCCGCTGTCGATCCTGTTGATTCTCTCGCGCCCTTCTTTCGACCGCGCCCTTCTTCCGACCTGTTGATTCTCCCGAACTCCAGCACCACAACTCCAAGCCACAGACCGCCCGAACACTTTCAGAGGAAGAGGTGAACGCTGCTGCCCGCACTATCCGCAGAAGCTGCACAAGAGGAATTCAATCAGCAGACCGCACGGTCAGAATAAAACAGACCGCAGGAAACGAGCAAACTCAGCTTACACTTGGTGTGTGATAATGATGCTGCTACAGTGGCTCCTATTTATAGGCGCGGGACCTGATCCAGTCACCACCCTATGAGATAGGATAACCAACCTCCAGACCGTGCGACCTGATCGGTCAACCCGCGCGATCAACAACATTGCTCCTGCTTCATTTTGGTGAATCCGCCAGCTTCAACATCGGCCATGAGAGACCGTCGCTCTCACAGCAGACCGCGACTCCCAAAGAGCTTGCCAGATCGCCCGAAGCTATTCACCACCTGTGTTCGCCCGAGACCGCGAACAGCGACCAACTCGCATACCAGTCTCCTCCTGAGACCGCGAACTGAGACTGCGCGACTAACTTCCTTAGTCCGCAAATGCTACCAGACAACCTGGACCACCCTGTGTGGTCACACCAGACCTCCACAGCCTTTGAAGAGGACAACCCCCACACGGTTAGAGACAGACCGCGCGGCCTTGGACCAGATACCAGCGGTCATGCCAGGAGACCACATCTAGGCTAATACTAGCCAGACCGCAGAGACAGGCCGCCAGGCCGTGCGATCACACCAGACCGCCCGACCTCCTCCCAGACCGCCCAGGTCCAAAACGCCTCCAACTTCCACTTCAACAATTTCAACATATGATCTCCTTTACTGTTTGACCCCCATCCTTCAAGAGCATGCGCTGATTGGACAATCTGGCGGCGACATTAATTGCTGACAGCGCGTCCAGCTACTTTTGAAATTGTCTCGACGATATTTCCATTGTTGTGACGACATGGATAATATCTCGACGACAGGACTTTGTCGATGCCTTGAACTAGTCTCGTCTTCAATTCTTCATCAGATAGTAATGTCTTCGACGATACTAAACATCTCTTCTGTACTTTAGCTTATGACGACACGAGGTCATCTGACTGATGTCGTCGAGATCTCCGTGTCTGCTCAATATCGTCGTGATCACCTTATCTTATCGACGACATCAAGTTGACAGATTATACTTAAGTAATTGCCTGTATTCATGTGACCTCCTCCAGTCTTCTCAACGACACGTCATCTTTACGCCGATCTCAATCGCCATCAGTCTCACTTAGCCTTTCCGACGACAGGGCTTCTTGTCGACGATATTGTAAACATCTTTGAATCTTCCTCTTCACGACGACTTGCTGATATCGTCGTGTGGATGTCACAACGATGTGTGCATCACGACGATAAGTTCCATTGTCCTTCAGCTTTGCTTTGCTCATCATTATGACGACAAGTATACTTTGTCGACGACATGTCCAGTCCTTCTCGACGATATAGTACTTGGTGAAATAACTAAAGTACTTGACATATATTCTGATCTCTGCAAGCATGAACTAGATAGGACATTAAATACACCTTGCACTTATCATTGAGCTGATCACTTCTTCAAATCAGGAACATTGCAGGGCACTGTTCCCAACACTCTTGATTATTGAATCAAATGATTTGAGAAAACAACTTGTCATCTTATCATGTTTACACTGTTTTGTATGAAATGAATTGTTGATTATAAAACATTGTATAAAATCACTCAGAACAAAATGTAAAATTTGTTAAGATAAATAAGGGGATATTGTTGGGAAAAACACTTAATTTAACTTTACAAATTAACTAAAAGTGATTTTATTCTCTAGGAGTAAATTACCCATTTTATTGTGAGGGTAATGATGCGCAATTTCGGCACTGCTAATTAGCAGACACAAAATGCGATGCGACGGCAGTGCACCGGTCGTTGTCAAGTAATAAAATAGGGAGGAACTCCCCGAATATCGTTCTCAAAGGACCGCAAGTATGGTAGTACGACTTGCTCTAAACAGGAAATCAGTTCAAAGGGTTAAATAGTAACAACGGGGGGTTTTGATTTGTTTTCCTACGCTATTGGAACTTGAAGAAAGATGCGGGTCAAAACTCCGCTTCGCACGGCGAGATGGGTGCAACGGCCGCAATGCCGTGCTTCGGAAGGCGCGTGGACGGAATAGCACTATGACGGTTGAGGGTCGCACACACCTCTTCTCAAAACATCACCGCTAGCAATTGCTAGCGGCTTCAATCACAACGTAACACAAAAAATAACTAGGAACAAAGGGGCTATTCATGCCACCACAATAACATTGCATATGAAAACAAGTAGCAATCCATAAGATCTACTTAACAAGCATTCGTAAAATATCTACAAATAAGTTCAAGCATCAAAGTTTAGAGAGGACCACAACGAAGAAATCACGTCTTGGGTTCACGGCCGGAATGAGAGGTTGTCGGGCTCTCTCCAGACTCGGCCCTCAGATGGTGAGCTTGGATCGAAGGAGGCTGTCACCGCTCCTACGATCTTCAGCGCTTCCTTGATCTCCTTGGTGAGGTATGCTTGAGCAAATGGCGGATGAAGCTTCCTAATGCTCCCGGATGGAAGGGTGGAGGTGGAAAGTCACCGGAAATGGTCTTGATGATGGAGGAGATGAAGGAGAAGCCTTCAACCCTCAAGAGCAGTGGGAAGGAAGAGTTTTCCCGCCCTCTGAATCGCCCCCACTCGTCCCCTGGTTGTCCTCCCTTGACTGCCTCGAAACTGCAGCTTTTATACAAAACAGGCTGAAAATTGGTCACACACGGTCGAACGCACGATCGTGCGCAGACCGTGCAATATTAACGGATAAAATATGGCTTGGAGAAGATGCTGCGCCGCCCGTGCGATTTGTTCACACACGACCAACGCCGCCCGTGCTTTCAAACGCACGAGTAAACTCCGACGCATTGAAATCAAGAAGACACAGGTCAACCGTGCATTTTGTTCACGCACGGGCGAATCCGCCCGTGCGTTAAAACGCACGAGTAAACTCCGACGCTCCATTTTCTTCCCAGACACAAACGCACGACCGCACAGTCCGTGCGTCAAGGAAACGCACGACCGTGCGATATGCACAGAAATTACTTATGGGGAAAACGGCGCGATCGGGTCACCTGCAAACATGGTATATCAGCTGGGAAGACACGTCCAACACAGAAATACTTAAAAGAGAGGAAGGGGAGCACAATGTGCTTACCCCCAACACCAAGGAATTCAATTGCACATCGAAATGGGCTTAAAAGTGCACCTAACATGGAATAGCACATATGAATGGAAACGTGCCTAAAATGTGGTGCAAACACTAGAATAACAGCCCAAATGAGTCCAGAAATATATATATATATATAAATGGGACTCATCACACCCCCAGACTTAACCATTTGCACGTCTCGGGCAAACTACTCAGCTCTCCAGTCGGAACAATTGAATGTTGGCATGAGTTTGAGCGGTAGAGAATTATGTGAAGTCGCATGCTCTCGTGCGTAGAAATACATTAGAACAGAATTAAACTCAAGTTTGTATCTAATTATTTCTAAGACAGTAAATTGAAATTTAACTTACTTGGATGGTGAATCCTGGTGAATCTTTCGGTTGCGCAAAAAGGGAAAATAGAGTGACTAATGAGTAGAGTATTACTTGAATCGAAGCTAGGGACAATCTCCTAAGAAATCCATCAAAGTCGGTGTATATAGGCTTGCACGTCCGCACTCTCTCTACTGCATGAGACGACTCGTGTCTAAAATCAATAGGACTTATAGGCAATTATTTGGCTTAGGTTGAGTATAGGCTAGGTAAGTAGAAGAACGATGGGAATCGCACTCAACACAACCGTCGCACTCAAGAGAATGACACTCACCACTACAACATTTTCAGAACTTACACGACACCCCCAGACTTCAACTGAACATTAGGTGCTTGTTGAGCCAAATAAACAAAAATTTTGCCGAGAGAAAATTATTATTGCACAACTCCTTTATATTTTTTTTCTTTTTTTTTTCTTTTCTTTTCTCTTTTCGGCAAAAGAACATTTTTACGCGCAATAAAACGACTCCTTTAGCTAAATCAACGCTGCCATACACACATAGAAGACACCAAATGCGATCGAGAAAGAAAGTTCTTTTAGCACAACGGTTGGTGCGAACATAGGTTCGGTTGTATGGCTCTGGTTACATTAAATAGTGGAGCTAAACAAAGAGGAGAGGTAGGCTCACATGGGCTTGCAATGGTGATTACATAGGTTAGGAATTCAAAAGCACAAACGGATCAAGAGATGGCCTATATCACATTTCATGACGAGTATTTCAACACAATTGTGTCGAGAGTCGCCTAGTGCAAGTTCTAGCCACCGAGAAAGGTTGTCCTTCCTTTCAACCCTAATAATAAGCTACTACTAGTCTGCTACACTCGACCTATTGCTACCATTGGATTCACCGGATTCACCACTAAAGTAAAATAAATTTCATCTACTATAACAGAAATAATTACATTACAAATCTGAATTTAATTCTACTCTAATCGAATTTCTAGGCGTGACGGGAGCCCTTGACTAGAGCACTACTCGAGTCAACATTATTCTCCACTCCTCACTCGCATGCTAACAATTCAATTCTTACGAGCGAGAAAACCTCGCAACGATACCCAATAAGCACGCGTGATCAAGTGCGCGTGAACTAGGTGCACGTGTATGCACAAAATAAAAATCCTAACTCAGCACAATCTAGCATGTTATGCAACGTGTATGCACGTGCATATCTCGCTCTCTCCCCCAGACTTGATTAAAACTACTAGGATAAACGATTCAAACATAAATAAGAGAGGGGTAGAGTTGACCTATGCCCACAAAGGAGCATGCCAGAAGTGCGGTAATCCAAATTTCTTCAAAAATAAATCTCCTTCCACGCGAGAGCAATGCTTCACCATCAATGCTAGCAAACTGAAATAACAATACGCGAAAAGCATTAAAAAGATAGACGGAACCGGGCGGTTCCCCATGGGTTGTCTCCCAAGAAGCCCTTTTGTTTAACGTCCTTTAAGGTGGACCAAATACTTGTATTAATCATTGTTTAAGGGGCAGCAACAAAAGAAATTGTTCCAAACTAAAATAAAAACAAAACAACACAGCAAAGAAGCAAAATAAAGCACAGAATCAGACCAAGGAAACATCGTAATCACGACCCCGAGACCCTCTCACGCATCAGCTGTATGCTGATTTGTGGTGGTTCTCCCCCGCTGCGCGAGATGGGAAAGAGGTGAAGGCTTTAAAGCCCAAGGAGGATGTCTCCACCTTGCCCCTAGCCTCTTCCTTCTCGCGCCGGAGGGCAGCATAGCGTGATTCACGCAACAATTTTTCTTTCCTCAGCTTCTCCACAGTTGGAGAGCGCCAACGTTGATAACTGGCGGAATTTCCCGCCTTGGTAGGGGGTGGCTTCATTTCTGTTACCGTCGTGGCAACCGGATCAGCCCAATGAACCTGCTTAAATTGTTCACAATTGTTACTTTGACTCGGAAAAATTTTCACAAGGCATTTCATTCCGCCTTCTCCCTCGTCATTCAATATTCTTGTATGAGTGCCGTCTCTTGCCTCCTTCCTCTCTTCCGTCACGGCTTGAAACTTCACTTCATTCTTTGCTCCTTCCGGCGATTCTGTTCCTTTCTCGGCTTCTGCATCACTAGATAGTTTATCAGGAAAACAAGGGGGGAGTAAATTACCGCTTCAGATACAATCCTGGGGCAAGTGGAGGGCGTCACCTTACAGGGTAAGATGACACTCCCCTTAGAAAAATCTAAAGTGGCACCGCTCTCTTTTAAGAACGGTACTCCCAAGATTGGAATGGATTGATTCAGACTTGGCCCCAAAACTTGGAAGTCGGCAACTACTACCGTCCCTTCAATTTTAACTTCTACATTCCTAACTTCTCCCTCAGCTTTAACTATGGTCCCATTAGCAAGCACCAGTGACTTCCGTTCATCCGTATCCATATTAAGTTGCAGTTTAGCAACATCCTGCAAGGCGAACCCTGGAGGGGAGGGTATTAAGACAAGGATACTTTTGGCCTACTCTCAGCAAGGATGCGGCGGAGTTCGCAAGGAAGTGTCCGAAGTGCCAACTCTATTGTCCACTCCAACTCCTCCCCGCCCAGAGGCTCAGAACCATCACGGCCCCGTGGCCTTTTGCTATATGGGGATTGGACCTGGTCGGCCCTTTTCACCAAGCTAGTGGCCAGCGGAGATTCCTACTGGTGATGATCGACTATTTCACCAAGTGGATTGAGGTAAAAGCGCTACCGAAGGTAACGTCTCAGGTGGTAAGAAATTTCGTATGTGGAGAAATCATTTGCAGGCATGGGCTCCCGCTCGCTATAGTAACGGACAACGGACCTCAGTTTGCCAGTGAAGAGTTTGTTAGCTTCTGTACCCAGCTCGGCATCGATCTCAGGTTCGCATCGGTCCACCACCCGAGGAGCAACGGCCAGGTGGAAGCGGCGAATAAGATCATCGTCAACCTACTCAAGAAAAAGGTAGAAAATCTTTGGGGGAACTGGGCAGAGCAGTTGCCCTCAGTCCTATGGGCCATTAGAACCACCCCGAATACTGCTACGGGGGAGACTCCATTCAAGCTCTCCCATGGCTCCGAGGCGGTGATCCCGATAGAGTTCGAGGTAAAGACTCCCAGGGTGGCCGCTGCGGGTGAAGGAGATGAAGAATGGTTGACGGAGAACGGGGCCGAACAGAGGTTGTCCCTAGACCTGGTCGAGGAACTCCGCGATCTAGCGGCTATTCGACAGGAGGAAACCAAGAGAAGAATGGCCAAGTACTTTGATCACCATGTCAGGGTGAAGTAGTTTCGAGAAGGGTGACTTGGTTTTAAAGAAGGTGGACGCAGCTGGAAGGGGAGCCGCTCTTGGTAAGCTTGAACCTAACTGGGAAGGTCCATACATTGTAAGTGAGGCGCTCAGGTCCGGGGGATATCATCTCCAGGATGTGGAAGGGGTACCACTCGGCCGGGCTAGAAGTGGAGATGATTTAAAAAGGTTTTATCCTTGAAGTTTCTTTCTTTTCTTCACATATATATAGTTGTTACATTCTTCGATTGTCATTTCATGCGAGGGCTAAGTGCCTAAGAGGTTGGATATGTTGGTGCTGGAGTGCCCCAGATCGATTCCGCTCCCGGGCTCTCATCTAGACGGGGGGTTCAGGTTGATCTCTGGAGAGGCTGGCAAGGTTGGATATGTTGGTGCTGGAGTGCCCCAGATCAATTCCGCTCCCGGGCTCTCATCTAGACGGGGGGTTCAGGTTGATCTCTGTAGAGGCTGGCAAGGTTGGATATGTTGGTGCTGGAGTGCCCCAGATAGATTCCGCTCCCGGGCTCTCATCTAGACGGGGGGTTCAGGTTGATCTCTGGAGAGGCTGGCAAGGTTGGATATGTTGGTGCTGGAGTGCCCCAGATCGATTCCGCTCCTGGGCTCTCACCTAGACGGGGGGTTCAGGTTGATCTCTGGAGAGGCTGGCAAGGTTGGATATGTTGGCGCTGGAGTGCCCCAGATCGATTTCGCTCCCGGGCTCTCATCTAGACGGGGGGTTCAGGTTGATCTCTGGAGAGGCTAGCAAGGTTGGATATGTTGGTGCTGGAGTGCCCCAGATCGATTCCGCTCCCGGGCTCTCACCTAGACGGGGGGTTCAGGTTGATCTCTGGAGAGGCTGGCAAGGTTGGATATGTTGGTGCTGGAGTGCCCCAGATCGATTCCGCTCCCGGGCTCTCACCTAGACGGGGGGTTCAGGTTGATCTCTGGAGAGGCTGGCAAGGTTGGATATGTTGGTGCTGAAGTGCCCCAGATCGATTCCGCTCCCGGGCTCTCATCTAGACGGGGGGTTCAGGTTGATCTCTGGAGAGGCTGGCAAGGTTGGATATGTTGGTGCTGGAGTGCCCCAGATCGATTTCGCTCCCGGGCTCTCATCTAGACGCGGGGTTCAGGTTGATCTCTGGAGAGGCTGGCAAAGTCATACTCTGAAGGTAACCGGGTAATGGTACGCGTTAAGGTCAGCAGAGCTTGGATCGACAAGTTGATATGTATTCAAAGTGGAAGGTTGGTCGATAAGGTAGCAAAGGTTAAGGCTGGAAGGGCCTAGGGTAACAAGTCGACGTATTAAAGATGGTAAGGTTTGGTTCACGAGTTGGTATTGGAAGCCGGCGAGCCCGGGTTCGCGAGTCTGTGGATAGTGGGACTGGCAATCCTAGTTTGAAAGAGCTCACGTGAGGGAATGCCAGGCTGGGCGAACCCCAGGCTGGGCGAACCCCGAGTGTTCATTCCCGCGAGGCTGGTGCGCGAGGAAGGGGTTTGGCAAGGAATGAGGTCACCCGGACGAGCCCTGGTTCACGAGTACGTCCAGAGCATTCAGTTAATTCGCAGTCAACAAGGCATAATATACAAGATCGTAAGCGGAGGCGAGGAAGAAAATTACAAAAATCCATCCATTTTAATAATATTCCTGTTACGTGCAGCGGCGACATCGCCAGCGCAAAAAGAATAGTCTACAGTCCAAAAAATAAAATAAAAGGGTCCTGGGGGAGGGGTTCACTCCGGAGGCTTCTCACCGTCCTTGCGATCTCCCAGCCAGGGGGCCACTTCGAAGAGATCCGGGACGACATCCCGGGTAGTGAACTCCATGGCCTCCGCCGCGAGCAGATCCGCTGCCTTGAGGGTGGTGAAGACGAAGTCGGCGACTTCTTGCGCGTCTCGCCGCCGCCGATCTTCGCTCTCGCGGGTTTTTTGAGAAGGTCGGGCTCGCCCGGGAGATGGAGGCAACACGGCGCGAGTCAGCTCCTCCACTTGACCCCTCAGCAACCTGTTCTCCAGTTCTAAATCCTTGAGCAATTTATTTTCTAGCTCTAGCTCCTTGTTGCGAGCCAGGAATGCGGTGGCGGTATCGGCATCATGAGAGATACAAGGAATGTGAATTAGATAAGCGTCAGATATGGCGAGCGACAAGGGGTAGGGGGATGAGAGGGCTCTAACCATCTTGCCCTGGGTACCCGCGAGGAGGCTCGCGGATAGCTCCTCTTTATCTTGAAGAATTTTGATCTGATCGCGAGCCTTTCGCAGCTCCTCCTTGTAGGCGCGGAGGTCGCGGTCCGATTGCAGGTATCGGCGGCTCGCCATATGAGCGAGCTCGGTTGAGCGGAACTGGGCTCGCATGGCCTCGTTGATCAAGCGCCTTGCCCCCATTCCCTTAAAGGCGGCTGCGTCCTCGCGGCCGCACAAGCCGAAGCCCATCGCGAACGCCTCTCCTCCCGCTTCACCAAGCTCCACCCAGGTGGGGTGGAGGGTCGAGTAGGAAACCCGGTTGAGCGCGGGGTCCCAGGCGATCACGGGCTCGCCAAGGAGATCGGAGACTCTCTCTCCCTGAAGAAAATTTTTGTGATCCTTGGGCAGAGGTCCCGAGGAGCTCCCAACCTCCTGGTCCCGCAAGAGGAGCTTCTTGTTTCATCGGGAAAGGGGGCGAATCGTCGGACTCGCCCAAGATGACCACGGCCTCCGGAATGGAGCCGAGAGACTTCCCCTTGGCCTTCTTGGAAGACCCCCGTGAACCGGATGGGTTCGTAGAGGCATTCCGTTTCCTACTAGATCCAGAGGAGGGGAGGTCGCGGTACGCCGCCGCCGCCACATTGACCAGGGTGTCCGCAGTAAGTAGAGCGCCCTGCGCGTGCGGGGGGTGGACAGGAACATCGCGCTCCCCTGAGAGGAAAAAGGTGTCAGAAAAGAACAAACGGAAAGGCAGGAATAGGAAGCGAAGGCGAGCCAAACCTTCTCCCTGCGGGACCGGGAGTAGGGTGTCAACGTGGCGTCTGAGGTGGATGACCTCGAAGTTCTTCCCGGCGAGGTACTGTAAGAGTTTGAGGTCGCCTCCGCCGAGCGAGCCAGGGGGACGGTAGGTGGCTTCATCTCGCGAGAGGGGGGTGTAGTGAAGGTTGCGGAAAGGCCCTTTGACCAGAAGGAATTTCTGGGTCCAATAATGACTTTTGTTCACCGTCTCAAGGACGGTGACGTGCTGGCTCGCAAAGTAAGCCGTCCCGTCTTTGTAAGCACGGAAAGAGATTACCTTGCGGAAGATGGATAAGCTGAACTCAATCCGCTCCTCTCGCAGGTAACAAGCGAACCCGATCACGTCGGCGATCACATTCGGGGTTAACTGACTCAGCAGCACCCCGTAGTACCGAAGTACCTGCGAATGGCAACTAGGGTCAGCAAGGACTCGCGAGAGCGAGCAAAATGTAACAAAGAAGAGTTAAGAAGGATACCTGGCGAACTTCCGGCCACAGCGGAAGCCGCAGCCCATTCTCGAAGTGAGCAATGGGGATCGCAAGCTCGTCAGCTTCGGTCTCAGTCAGGGTGTTTTTATCGCTCGGACAGCGAACTGAATAACCGTCTGGGATGAAGTGGTCCACGGAGTACTTGTACTCCTCCGCGGTGATATTCGAGCAATAAAAATCATGCTCCTTGAACATCGCAGCACAGCAGGATCGCCCTTCACCTTCCGCATCAGCCCCCATTGTGGATGTCGCAGCGAACGCGAGCACGGATTGCGAGAGCGGGAAATCCGGAGAGGCGAGGGAACAAGAGAAGTAAATGCGGTAGTTGAAAGTAAAAAGTCACTACTATTTATAGGGAAACTGAGATGGGCGCGGGTTTCGAAGCGTCGGGGGTGCGGATAGCAGGAAAGAGGCGGTATCGTGTTCAACAAGCCACAAGATTCGCGAGCCCCGGTTCGCCACTATGCATCATCTAGTGACTCGCAAATCCGTAGTGGGGATGATTCCTAACACAAGCATGACACATTTCACAAAGCGCATCCTAGAGAAACGAA
The DNA here is from genome assembly GCA_033032865.1 of Dactylorhiza incarnata. Lineage (NCBI taxonomy): Eukaryota > Viridiplantae > Streptophyta > Magnoliopsida > Asparagales > Orchidaceae > Dactylorhiza > Dactylorhiza incarnata. Next base: position 387,323 of record JAWHQI010000124.1, on the reverse strand, counting down.
TGGCGAAGAATAAAAATAACGCGACAAATGCGAATAGAAGGATAGAATGCAGTAAAAGAGCGAGTCAACAAGGACTCATAAGTATTGTCATAAACAACACCAACTGTTCAGAAACAAGGTAATACATAACTAGAAAAAGATTGCGAGTGCGAGAAGAAGGTGTCAACGGGCTCGGAGCGAGGAGTGCAGCTCAATAGCGCTCCCACAACCAGCGACCGCGACCTCGCTTCCCCGCGCGCGCGGGTTTCTTTGGATAATGGTATTCGCGGAGAGCCTTCAGCTCGCGTAGCATTAAATGAGCCTGATCCTCGGCGCGCGAGATGTGCCTATCAGGCGAGGTGGCACCTATGCGAGGCAACGATCTCGCCTCCGCAAGGAAACTCTTGTTCGCCTCCTCCATGGCCTCGAACCTGTCGTCATATATGACGCGGTCTGACTCGTAGCGCTCATCCAGCGTGCGCGTCGTCATCGTGAGTTTCTGAAGCACCTCCGACACCCGCCTCTTCATCTGTGCGGGGTCGTTATGGTCACCCAGGAAGTCGTCCATCTCGCTCGGCGAGGGAAGCGGCGACATCTCCTCTCTCCCGGGTGGAGACATGTGAGTATCTTCAGACACTTCTGCGAAAGGGAGAGTTTAGTCGGATCGCTAAAAGACGCGAGAAGAGTAACTCAATAATCTACTAACCTGGCGAGACCGAGGGCTCACGTGGTTGATGGCGAGAGGTGCTGGGTCGGCCTTTGAAGTTCTCGCGAAACCCGCGAACGTGGGGTTTCCCTAAGCCGGGCGCATACCTAACCTTGACCACCGGGATGGTCTCCCGCAGCGAGCCGCCCGGACTCCGCCGACCCGCCACCCCGAAGCCAGGGGTGTCCACGGTCACCTTGGCTTTAGCGGGTGAGCTCGCCGGAGTAGGAATCTTCTTTGTAGGGCTCGGCGCCGGGGTTGCTACACGAGTAATGAGGTTAGCTCTGCGAGAGAGGGTCCTGTAAAGAGGTGGGAGAAAAAATGGATTTACTTACCGGGCCGCGAGGTTGGCCGTTGCGAGGCCGAGGTTCCCTCTCCAATGATGGGCGCGTTTGACTTCTCCGGGGAGGGTACGCGGGAGGCGGTCAAAGTAAGGTTCGCCATGCTCTCTTCGGGGGGATTCTGCGAACCAAAGGCGCGAGTTAGATAGATAATCTCAACATGAAGACAGAAGGACTGGAATACCTGTTGTGCGAGCTCAGTATCAGGCGGCGGGGGCGAGGCAGGAGGAGACGACAGGTCCTCGTCATGCGACCTCCTGATCGTTTTCGCCTTCTTTGAGGGAGGAGAGCGGGGAACAGGCGGTATAAACATCCAGGGGGAGGTCTCCGCAGCCTTGGCCCTCGCGGCCTCCCTACCTGCTTTCAGGCGAGCGAGAGCGCTTTCTTTAGTAGACATTCCTAAGCTCGGGATGTTCTTGGCGAGGGAAAGAGAGAGAAAAAGGTCTCAACTGTGAGCTAGGCGGAGCGGTATTTATAGTTTGACCGTGGGACCCACCAAAGATTCCTGCCACGTCAGCATAGTTGGCGAACACCAAGGGTTGGATGGTTCTTCGCGAGCTTAGGGCAACCTCGCGAAGAGCGAGGATTGTGTACAACCCTGATGTTCGCCGGGTAAACTCCGAGGCCAGGAGTGGGGTGCAAATAGGCATTTTGGGGGTGCAGTTTGGCAGCGAGCGAGCCAAACAGGTTGGGGTGCAAATAGCAATTCTGGGGCTCGGCGCAGGTCGCGAGCGAGCCAGAAGAAGTGGGGTGCGAATAGCAATCCGTCGGGCTCGGCGTAGGCAGCGAGCGAGTCAGAGGAAGTGGGGTGCAAATAGGCATTTTGGGGGTGCAGTTTGGTAGCGAGCGAGCCAAACAGGTTGGGGTGCAAATAGCAATTCTGGGGCTCGGCGCAGGTCGCGAGCGAGCCAGAAGAAGTGATGTGTGGATAGCATCCAGGGGGCTCGGTCTAGGTCGCGGGCGAGCCAGATGGTCGGAGGTGCCTTCAGCTATATTCGGCGAGCCCCGTACTCGCCGACCGGATCCGGAGTCGCCGGACCGTCGGCATTGGAGGTGGTCTTTTACCAAAAAACTCCCGGTGGTCTGCAGTTAGCCCCTCAGAACAGCGGGATTTAGCTGTTGGCAGACCAAACTGGGGTGCGGATAGTAAAAATGTACAGCGAGATTTGGCTATTGGCAGACCACAAAACCAAAATCTATAAATAGACCTAAAGGGCACCTTGGGAGAGCATTCCGGTTCAGAATCTTTGAGCCCTCTCTCTCCCTAGGTTGTCTTGGTTGGGCTCTCTAGCTCTCCAAGGTGCCCGAGTCTTGGCTTTGGCTTGGGAGGGGAAGCGCTCAACGATCTTCCGGGTTAGTGGAGGGACCTCCTTGCCGAGACTAAGGTCTTAGTCTACTGTTCTGAATCTTCGGTCCTTTCCTTCCGAGGGACAAGTAAGGGCTAGGCGCCCCTCAACCTCAGTTGGGGGACCCGAGCTCCTTAGGAACCGAGAAATCGGTTTCAACAAACACGAAGAACACACGCGTGGACTTCATCGATCTTTAGCGATTCTTCGTCGTCTCCTTCAGATTACCTCATATGGAGTTTTACATTTTGTATTTATATTTTCATTTTATCTTTGTAATTGGTTCGTTAATTCGCCTCATGTTGGCGACTAGGTCTGGGTAGGACTTAGGGCTGAAATTCGCCTCGTGTTGGTGACTAGGTCTAGGGAGTAGATCTAGGGGGTGCTCGAGGCCTTTATAGGGATAGATTGGATAGAGCGGCTTGAGGCCGTATCTGGGGAGAGATCGGCTAAAGCCAACCGGTTCGTGGGGATACGAGTCGGTATAGAAAATGAAAAGAGTCTTTAATATTTCGCCTCGATTTCTAGCGTCATAGAAATCAAATTTGGTAATCAATTTTATAAATGATAATCATGTCTTTTCTTGTTCAAATAAAATTGATTTCATTATTTCTATCTCTTTACTTTTGATTTAACTAACTTCTAACAAAATATCAAAAGTTTTCTATTAAATATTAAAGTTTTCTAAAACCCTTATTCATCCCCCCCTCTAAGGGCGCCTACAGATCCAACAAGTGGTATCAGAGAAGGTTATTCCAAATCGGTTTAACAACCGGGAATAATGGCGTCTCATGATCTCGATTCTATTAGTGGGGAAAATTTTTGTGAAGAAGAAAAATCTCTTGCACCACCTTTATTCGAATGAACAAATTATAAAGGATGGAAAATCTTAATTGAAAAATTTATTTAAACTTTAGATATCGAAGTACGGAATTTAGCAATAGCAAGAACTGCAGATGAATCAAATAAAAAAGGACTTCAGTTAAATGCAAAGGCAAAACATTATTTATTTTGTGGTCTATCAAATGAAGTTTTCAAATTAATATATTGCTTTTCTAGCTGATAAGTAGAAATTATGCCTATTTTTAGTATATAATTTAGTTTAATATTTAATATAAATTAATTATATATTATGTATTTTTATTTATAAATTGTTTCTTTTTATATTATTGTACTAATTTAAGTTTTGTTTGTTTTTGTAGGTTTAATGTTGTTGTCGCGCTCCCGGTGTTGAAGAATAACATATTACTGAAGTTGTCGTATTGACCGAGCTCGAGATTTCAAGTTGCACCCGTCCAAAGCAAGAAAGCCAAAGTCTCGCCGCGACGCCATCGCCGCCGCGCCATCGCCGCGACGCCATCGCCGCCGCACCATTGCTACCGACCATGTCATCATTTGATCATAAGCTCCACATAAATTCCCATGCAAAGCCATGCATGTGAACCCGCATTGCAATATTATTCCATTACATTTTCATAACCGGCCACCTCTTCATTATCTCCACAATAATACAAACAGCCCACTTGATTTTAATTTCCACAATAATACAAACACCAAATTTATGAATTAAATTTAGCCGGTTCATTTCATCTTCATGTGGCCACCTTAACGTGTAATCCTTTTCTCTCTCCTCAATTCAACCCCATGCACCCGTCCATCTCCCTCAAACAGCCGTTCAACTCCATTTGTTTAATATAGCTGCTATTTAAATTCATCCCATATTTATGTGCCGCCACTTCATCCATTTATTAAAACAACCATTATCATTAATTCTCTCCTAGTGCGCCACCTATTATTAAATCTCATGCAATAGCCTTTTCACCCGATCCACATTTACAAATATAAAACAGTCCGTTCAACTTCTTCCACCCATGTTTTCCATGCGGCTATTATTATAATTTCATTCCTCCAATTAAATTTCGGCCACCCCATGTGCCTCCTCCCCTTCATCTATGGCCGAACCCATCCCATTCCACTTTCATTTTTTTTTTATTTAAATATTAACTCATTCATCTCCCTCTATTGAATGCCTTCAAACCTTCCAACCCTTCACATTTCTCCTCATTCATCATCTCATTCCTCTATAAATAGAGGCCTAAGCTCTTCATATATGGCTCTCTCTCCCCGCTTGGGCAGAGCATGTTTTCTTTTCCTTATAATTTTCTCTTTATTTTAGTTAGATTTATTTCATGTACCTCTTTTATTTTATGCAATGATAATTTAGTTTATTTTCCAGCAATGTCTCGTTCTTATTTCTTTTTATTTCTCATGTCCTTTTTATTTCATAGCAAGTAGTTATAATATTAACTTAGTCTTGATTATTGCAAACTTTGGAATGAAATCAATATTTCTTTTTATAATCGTTCTTTTCAACCTTCGATTTATTCGTGATTTATATCGGGTTCATATGTCGATGTGTGAACTTTCGTATTTGATTTCGTATTCTAGTTAGCCGAGAGACTCATGCGTATGAATTGATCGCTCACGAATAAAAAGAGTTGCTTGCAACCCTCGAGAGAGGATGACGAAAATCTTCTGGATAGGAGTCAAATCCTATAGCGGGATTCACCTCGTTAAAGCGAGTTTTAGGGGTTTCGATTAGAATGAGAGTTCGGTCGATCAACCTAATCTCAGGTGGGCGTATTCCTCGAGAGAGGTGCGTTCATAAATCGGGAATCTCCACGGTCAAGGATCGGATTAGACGTTTATAAACTATCATTATTATTTCATTTCGAAGTTTGTTTTATTCAAGTTTAGATTTCTTATTTCGCATTTTTCATTTTAATCATAAAATTATCGTAAATCTTTCATCGATAAAATAATAGTTAGTTTTCTCGAAGTAGGAGTACTCGACAGACCCGTGTTTTAATACGACCTTGATATATTTTATATCCTATGCTATATTTCGATAGGTACACTTGCCTTAATCGTGAAGATATATTCTGTTGGCTGTTTATTATTTATTCATATGATGAATTGTGTACCAATTATTTCCTTTTACAATCAATGGCAAGTTCTTTTATTATGATATACTGTTTCTATATGATAGAATAAAATTCGTGATAAATACCCTTAGAATGCTCGCTTCCATAGGACATCAAGTACGTGACTTGAATGTGAGAGCCTATGATTTCGAAGCTTCATTCTTAAAAGGTCCCTGGTCGAGGTATCATCGTAGAAGCTGAGGGTGATGATGATACATCAAGACTAGCATGTGTGTTGACTGATGACCGGTTCTCACAGGTCATGATATTGTGATATCAAGTCATCACATGGGTACTTGTTAGTGAACAAGTTGTACTGGACAGACCCACCTTGAGACTACTTTGTGGATTGTTATATGAACGTGTCACAAGTAGGTCTCAACTGACAATGGTGTTTGTGGTCCTTTGACCTGAAGTCACAGCATTCATCAAATGAGGACGAGCGTACTTTGATGCCATCTAAAGTCTTCTCTTGAGAAAGGTTGATGATAAGGGTGGTAATTGGGTATGCTACGAGTCATTTGGATGTTTGCGTGTGAGCAGAAATGGAATTTGTCCTCCTTTATGACAGGAGTTACATCCATGGGACCCTTGATGGAATAAGACTGAGAAATGCATGGCCATGCTTGGTAGAGTCAATATGTGATATTGAGCTCACCAATTTTCAGACAGTCTATTCTAGATCAGGAAACTGGGATTGAACGATTATGAGGGTGACACGGTCTATGCCTCTAGTTCTATCCGGATGTAAGGGACAAAGGGACATGACAACACTGAAACATTGGTTAAGACAGGCTTATTGAGTTATGAACTCTTATTGCTTGGGTAGCAATGATGTATTGCTAGATGCCGCTCATTGTTTGTGAGACTTCTGTTGATACTTTGTGATCAAGTGGGAGACTGTTGGAGTTTCTGAGGTGATCTCAAAGCAATCAATAGTTGGTCTTGCTGCCAACGCAATATGAGCCTATAGGGTCGCACATAAAAGCGTTTGGAGAAATTGGAGAATGGATTGTGTTGGCCTCACTTATATTGGATATGGGTGGATGACCAATCCTGTGACTGTATAGAGTTAAGTTGAGAATGTCTCAACGGGAAAATCGTTTAAAGGGTTTAAACGGATGGATTTGAATAGTCGAATTCGGTTATTATGAATAACCGAATTCGGTTATTGGTGAATTCGGTTATAGTGTATAACCGAATTCGGTTATTGGAATTCGGTTATAGTGTATAGTCGAATTCGGTTATTGGAAAATTCGGTTATTGTGAATAGCCGAATTCGGTTATAGTGTATAACCGAATTCGGCTATTCTGTATAGTCGAATTTGAATAACCGAATCCGTCGAAATGGTTTCGCCGAATATGATCCGAATTCGGTTATTCAGAATAGTCGAATTCGGTTAATCAAATTCTGGACAGAAATGTTCTGTATTTCCCTGTGGTCTGCGGATAGCCATTTTTTAAGCCTTGCCTATAAAAGAGATGCGATTAGGTCTTCATCACTTACGATTTTATCAGAAGCCTTTCGCGATTTCTGAAGAGGCGAAGACGGAAGAGTTCCGCTCGTAGCCTGTCCGCAGCTCCTCTTCCGCCGCCGCTAGTCGCCGCCGCCGGTCGCCGCCTCCTCTGGATCGGGCCTAGCAGCCCGTGAGGACGTAGAGAGCATCCTTCTCCAACCTAGTTCTTGTGCGACAAGAAGCTAGGGTTCTTCATCGCTTGTGTGGACTTCTGTAGAGGGATCGATCTATTTCGATCCTTGAAGAACTCAAGGCAGATCTCGGATTTCTCTTGGAGCATCTTGGTTGAGTATTGACTCAACCCCGCAAAGGTATATCGTATTTAGATTTCCTTTTATCTCTTGAATCATGTAAGATCGCAAGATCCTTAACCTCTTTTGGGTTGTTCTTGTTATTTCCGCTGCGCACATTTGATGTGTCATCCCTAATGTAGGGATATAGAAAACCCAACAAATTCAACGTGACGTCGATTTGTATTCGACGCAGCTTTGATTACACATGTATGATTTTCTTTAAGATTCTTGCTGTTTTTACCAGCAATAATTTCTATAGAAAATAGTTGTGTATACATAATAAAGGGGACCTACAAAGCTCCATCAAACATCCCCAGTGCATTGATGAAGAACTTGTGCTTACTTTCATCAAGAGGCTTAGTGAAGATGTCAGCCCTTTGAGTGTTAGTAGAAATGCATTGAAGGTTGATCTTATCCTTCTCTACATTGTCTCTGAGAAAGTGGTGCCTTATCTCTATGTGCTTAGTTCTGCTGTGGAGAACAAGATTGGAAGCAATTGAAATAGCACTAGAGCTATCACAATAGATTGTGGAATTGGCAAGTGAAAAGTTGTAATTCAACAACTAATTTTGCATCCACAAGATTTGTGAGCAGCAACTTCCTGCAGCTACATACTCAGCTTCAGCTGTAGAAGTGGAGACCGTGGTTGCTTCTTGCTAAACCATGAGATCAATCAAGCACCCAGAAACTGACATGTCCCTGAGGTGCTTTTTCTATCCAGCCTGCATCCAGCATAGTCTGCATCTAAATATCCAATCTATTCAAACCAAGATTCAGGTCGATACTGAGAGGACCCAGTGCTACCAACTTGACCAAAAGACCGGTCTGTTGGTGAAGGCGCATACCACTCTTTATATCAACTTGGTACTCGGGCGGATCCACGGGGCAGTCAGTTAGACCCACGGGGGACACGCCCTTCCTCTTCGAATAACGCCGCAATGCCGGGGGCAATTCTGGCCGCACCGATAACTGGCCGCACCAACAATCCCCCCCCATAAACGACCCTGGGGTTTCGAACCCGCGACCCCCTCTGATACCAATTGAGAGCACCCAGCGCTACCAACTCGACCAAAAGACCGGTCTGTTGGTGAAGGCGCATAACGCTCTTTATATCAACTTGGTCCTCGGGCGGATCCACGGGGCAGTCAGTTAGACCCGCGGGGGACACGCTCTTCCGCTTCAAATAGCGCCGCAACGCTGGGGGCAATTCTGTCCGCACCGATAACTGGCCGCACCAACAGATACCATAAGCAAACTCAGGAGTACCCTTTAGATATCTAAGATTTCTTTTGACAGAACACATATGGGATTCCTTTGGGTCAACCTAAAATCTTGCACAAATACAGGTAGCAAACATTATATCAGGTCTGCTAGCTGTTAGGTAGAGAAGAGAGCTAATGGATGCCCTGTAAGTCTTCTGATCAAATGACTTACCTTGTTCATCTCTATCTAAGACAACATTAGTTGTCATGGGGGTTTTCATAATAGAGGCATTCTCCATCCCAAACCTCTTAATGAGTTCTCTAGTATATTTGGATTGGGATATGAAAATGCCATCTGGATTTTGTTTAATCTGAAGTTCAAGGAAATAGGATAATTCCCCCATGCTACTCATTTCAAATCTTGACTGCATTAGGTAAGCAAACCTTTTGCATAAAGATTGATCTGTGGACCCAAATATGATATCATCCACATATATTTGTACAAGAAGTAGCTAATTCTTGTGTGCTCTTGTGAAAAGGGTTTTATCCACTTTCCCCTTTTCAAATTTGTGTTCCAGGAGAAAAGTGGATAAGGTCTCATACCAAGCTCTTGGAGCTTGCTTGAGACCATGTAGTGCTTTATCTAGTCTATATACAAAAGATGGAAAGGTTGGATTGACAAAACCTAGTGGTTGTTCCACATACACCTCTTTTTGTAGTTTTCCATTGAGGAAGGCACTCTTGACATCCATCTGGTATACTTTTATTTTCATGTCGGCAGCATATGCCAGGAACATTCTAATTGCCTCCAGCCTTGCTACATGGCTAAATGTATTGTTGAAGTCAATGCCTTCCTCTTGCCTGTACCCTTGTGCCACAAGTCTAACCTTGTTTCTGATAATGACCCATGTTGAGTCTATTTTATTCTTGAACACCCACTTAATGCCAATAACTGAATAGTTCTTTGGTCTTTCAACCAATGTCCACACTTGTTTCTCTCAAACTGGGTCAGTTCCTCTTGCATAACAGATATCCAGGTAGGTTCACTGTCTGCTTCTTCAAACTTCTTGGGTTCATATTGTGATAGAAAACACTACAGCGTAGTCTCACTTATGAGTTGGTTCCTTGTCTTGAGTCCTGCTGTCAAGTTTCCTATCAATTGAGTTGAAGGATGATCTTTTCGAGTCATCTTGGATCTTGTTGAGTGATCTAGGATCTGCACCTCTTCCTGAGCTGTCACTTGCTCAATGATAGTTGGAACTTCAGCCTCATGTACTGGAACAATATTTGTGGCTGTTATCCCAGGTGCTGTTGTTTCCTCTTCATCTACTGCAAAATCCTCACTAGAGTCAGTTTCAATCTCCTGTTGTTCTTTTTCTTGACATACTGATGGATGATCTACTATGCTCATCCTTTCAACTTATCTGCAAGCTGGTCTTCTTCCTGTAGAATTGGACTGGTGGAAGTTTCCTTCCCCTTGTAAACCATGTTATTTTCATCAAAAACTACATGCATGGACTCCTCAATTTTGAGAGAGCTTTTATTGAAGTACTTATAGGCCTTGCTTGTTGAAGAATATCCCATCATCAACCTTCTTGTCGAATTTGGCAAGATAGTTTTTCCCATTGTTAAGGATAAAACAAGTACACCCAACAATTCTAATGTAGGTGACTATAGGTGCCTTTCCCTTCAACAACTCATAGGGAGTCTTCAACTTAGTCTTGTGGATGAGACTTCTATTCAGAATATAATTTGCAGTATTTACTGCCTCAGCCCAGAAGGACTTTGGCAAGTTAGATTCATTTAATAATGTTATTCCTGATTCAATTAGGGTTCTATTTTTCCATTCAGCCACCCCATTTTGTTGGGGGGTTCTAGGAGCAGAAAAGATTTGCCTAATACCTTCATCCTCACAGAATCTACACATTAACTGATTCTCAAACTCAGTGCCATGATCACTTTTGATCACAGCTACCTGTGTATTGAGTTCAAATTGAATATGTCTAATGAATCTTGAGAGGATCTTGAAAGTGTCTGACTTAACTTTTAGAAAGAACACCCAGCTGAATCAAGAAAAGTAATCAACAATGACTAATCTGTAGGACTTTCCTGCTGTAACACCCTGCCAGTACGAATAATATAACAGTAGTTCCATCCGAGACCCCACGCCATACTAACCACACTAGCTAGGCGTTAAAAAGAGATATACAGAAAGAACTACACCAGAGTATAATAAACATTAGCGGAAGCATAAGGATTTAACATTTCTTTAGAACTGTCCACTATCCCAGGAATGAAATCATAGAGTTACGACCTTAAGGCCTTACATTTACCAAATGTTCCAAACTCAAAACATACATCGGCGCGCAGGCCGGAAATACATGAAAAGAAAAAAAGAGGCTGGCCTTCGAGGGCCAACTCAGCAAAAGGGCCACCACCCGCAATTTCCCGCTAGGCTCACCTGCACCTGCATAAGAACATTCCACCAAGCGGTGTCAAATAAAGCAACGGTCAGCACAACTGACCAAATTATAACGACCCCACCCCTTTCTCGGGGTGGCGGAGCTTCTTCCCTGCAAGCAAGCCATACTAGTAACATGCACTAATATAAGGAAAGTGCAAACTACACAAGGTGAGGTTTCAAGCACAATCAATCTTCTAGGTTGAGCATCAATGAAAAGGGAACCTAGGTATGCACATGATGTTGGTTGGGTTCACCCGAAGGTTCGCCACAACCGCCTAAGAAATCGCATGAGGCTATCATAACATCAATTCATCTAAACACTCGACCCTAAGGAACATAGCCTTAGGTGGGAAAAAGAGCTTTTGGTCGGTCTAGGTAAGCCACCTTCCACGACCTCTCCCATGATCACACGACTTTCAATAGGTAGGTACCTCTTACCGATCTGTATGGAAACGGGTTCGGTTCATCTTTGCCAGTGCTCTAATCGTCGCGATCTATCGCACGATGCAGGTACAACTTCACCTCGGCCCGTAAGGGTTTAGCACTTGCAAGTGCTACACAAAATATAAGTTACGCACCTAACCCATTCACGAGAGCCTAGGATTCACAAATACTTAACGAAGGAGGTACAAGACACTCCACTTCAAATCGCGTGGTGAAGATTTGCATTCAACCACTCTCAAGCATGGGGCTTCCGTTAGGCTCTCCGAAAGACACCTAAAACTCAAGTCCCGTAACACGATAACAAATATCACGAAGTCATTCTCCGGCACGCATTCTAGGTTAACCTAAATGCAACGCCGCAATCCAAGCATCACCGATCTGGGCTCACGGCCACGAATATGCTTCACACAAAATGCCTAAATCTGCACGACTACCGGATTTCTAAATGCAATATGCCGTGGACGGACACAATCGACGCGGAGTTCCGAAGAACTAGAGGAAATCCTACACTTCACCCATTTGGTGAAAGGGATTCCTCATGCAAGGATAGAAAATGGAATGAGAGGACAAAAACATGTCCTAAGACCGGGAGGAAGAATCATTACCCTAGGAGCTTTCTTCTTTGCCATAGATCTGAGATTTCACTTGGAGGGAAAGGACCGCACCGGGCTGCACTTTCCAGATCTGGGAACGCCTCGCGAATCGGAGGTCCGGAGCTCCGTCAATGGCGGAATCTCCTTCTTCTTCCTCCTTGTCCCCTTCTTCTTTCTCAAGCTTAGGAGAGAAAAAGGCCTTGAAGTTATGAGGGATTAACCGATCTCCAAAGCCCTAAAACCCTCCAGCAACCCCTCTCAGTCGTTGGATCAAACGACAAAGGATTTGACCACTCCGATCGGCGATTCCGTATTTCAATACGGAGCAGAATAAACAGGGCGCACGAGCAGCGGCGCACGACAGGTGGTCGTGCGCAAAGAACTTCCCCTGATCGTGCGAGCCATTCAGTAGCAGATCCGACAAGCCAGAGAAACGCACGAGCAGTGGCGCACGATCAGTGGTCGTGCGCAAAGATGGTCTATGGTCATGCACAGTGCCCTGTTAGAACTGGATATACCGCACGACCAGTGGTTGTGCGCCTGATCGTGCGAGAAAGATTTCGCATGACCAATGGCCTTTCAGGCTCAAAACCAGCCCAGCTCCGAGTGCAACACTCCCACACGTGTTGCATCGCCGAATAGTGATTTTTGGGGTGTTACAACTCCACCTCCCTTAAAAGAATTTCGTCCCGAAATTACGAAAACAGTAGCAGCAAATTTAAAGATAAATTACCTGAGAGAAATAGCTCGGGGTACTCCGCAAGTATTGATTGCTCTCTTTCCCAAGAGAGATCCTCTCGCCCGCAATTATTCCAATGGACTTTCACCATCCGAATGGACTTGTTCCGCAACTGCTTCACTTCAGTGTCTTCAATGCAAATGGGCTAGAATTTCATCGCTAGCCCACCATCTACAGACACTTCGCTGACCGCACCAACAAGATTTGGCTCTTTGACAGCCTTCCGCAACACGGAGATATGAAATACATCATGCAGCCCGCTCAGCTCCGATGATAGAGCAAGCCGGTAGGCAGCTTCACCGATGCGCTCCAAGATCTCGAATGGTCCTAAGTACCTCAGACTTAGCTTTTTCAAGCTTCGGATCCTCGATACTCCTTTGAACGGTTTGATCTTTAAGTAAACCCAGTCGCCAACGGCGAACTCGACATTTCGGTGATTTGCATTGTAATATTTTGCCTGCCGATCTTGGGCAATGAGCAATCGCTCCCGAATAGCCCGAATTGACGTATTTGCTTCATCCACGTCCCTGCGTTTTAACAACTTAGTGTCACCCGTTTCAACCCAAGATAACAGTGTGCGACATTTCCAACGATAAAGAGCCTCGGAAGGGGCCATCTTTATACTTGCTTGGTAGCTGTTGTTGTAGGCAAATTCAATCATATAGAGATGGTCTTCCCATCTCTTTCCGAAATCCAAGGCGCACATCCTCAACATGTCCTCCATCGTCCTATTGGTCCTTTCGGTCTGTCCATCCGTTTGCGGGTGGAAGGCCGTGCTAAACTTTTGCTTTGTACCCAATAATTGATGAATCAGCCTCCAATCGTTTGATGTGAACCGCCCATCGCGATCACTGACGATGCTACGGGGAATCCCGTGCAACCGTACGATGTTATCGACGTACAACTTTGCCAGCTTTTCTACAGAATCATCCTTTCGATTCGGAATGAAGTGTGATACCTTCGTCAATCGGTCCACGATCACCCAGATGGCGTCGTTTCCATGTTGCGATCTCGGCAATCCGTGCACGAAATCCATCGAAATTTTATCGAACTTCCATTCCGGAATCGACAAGGACTTCAGAAACCCACCAGGACGTTGACATTCCGCCTTCACTAACGCGCAAGTATGACACTTGGACACGTAGAGGGAAATGTCTTTCTTCATACCCGGCCACCAGAAGAGTTTCTTCATATCCATGTACATTTTTGTGCTCCCTGGGTGGATCGAGTACTTGGTATGATGAGCCTCGTATATCAATTCCGCCCGTAATGTACCAACATTTGGGACGCACAATCTGCCATTCTTCGACATATGATCATCTTCGAAGGAGAAATCAGCATTTGACCCATCGATGGTCTCCGCTTTAAAGCATTTCATGCTCTCATCCAGCTCCAATGCCTGTCGAACTCTGTCGGCAAGGTCGTATTGAACCTCCGTCCAGTTCAAGAATGCTGAAGGAGACGCTCTCCTATCGACAGAAATGATCTCCATGGCTTCTAGCTCGCGGATTAGACGCCCATCATGCATCAGAATATAATTTGCTTGAGCAGGAGCCCGACGAATCGACGCGTCCGTGACTACATTTCCTTTCCTAGGAGTGTATCGAATGTCGAAGGTGTAGTCCCCAAGGAACTCCATCCACCTCCTTTGTCGCATATTCAACTCCTTCTGATCTAGCAGATACTTGAGGCTTTTGTGGTCGGTATAGATGTCAATTTTCACGCCATATAAGTAGTGCCTCCATAGCTTAAGAGCATATACCACGGCCGCTAACTCCAAGTCATGGACCAGGTAGTTCCTCTCATGTACCTTCAGTTGTCGGGAGCCATAAGAAATCACCTGACCAAACTGCACCAAAACGCAACCTAAGCCGCTCCCGGAGGCGTCGCTATATATTTCATAACCCTCTGATCCACATGGAGAGCATAGAATGGGCGCCGTGGTCAGACGGCTCTTCATCTCCTCAAAAGCTCTTGCGCACTCGGGCGACCAAACGAACTTCTGATCTTTCCTAGTCAGTTTAGTGAGAGGAAGTGCGACCCTTGAGAAGTTCTCCAGAAAGCGCCTATAATAGCCGGCAAGTCCTAAGAAACTCCGGACTTCCGCTACATTTTTCAACACAGGCCACGCTCAGATTGCTTCTATCTTTGACGGATCAACCGCAATTCCATCCCCACTAATAACATGACCCAGGAATGCTACTGACGATAGCCAAAACTCGCACTTGGAGAACTTTGCATATAGTTGACTCCTCCTCAGGGTGCTCAAAACTACGTGCAGATGCTCTGCATGCTCCTCCTCCGATTGAGAGTATACCAAAATGTCGTCAATGAAGATGATCACAAATTGATCCAAATACTCTCGGAACGTCCTATTCATTAAGTTCATGAATACCGACGGTGCATTAGACAGACCGAACGACATAACCGTGAACTCATAGTGCCCAGAGCGGGTACTGAACGTTGTCTTTGGAATGTCACATTCCCGAATACGAAGCTGATAGTAGCCGGATCTTAGATCTAGCTTAGAGTATACCGTCAACCCAACCAGTTGGTCGAATAAGTCATCGATTCTCGAAATCGGATAACGGTTCTTCTCGGTTAGCTTATTCAGCTCTCGATAATCAATACATAGACGCAAGCTCCCGTCCTTCTTTTTCACAAAGAGGACCGGTGCACTCCAAGGTGAAGAACTTGGACGTACATAGCCTTGCTCTAGTAGCTCTTACAACTGAACCTTCAGTTCTGCCAATTCCTTTGGCGCTACTCGGTACGGTGAGCGTGCTACGGGCTTGGCACATGGCACCAGCTCAATACAGAAATCAATCTCTCGCTGAGGCGGAGCCCCAGGGAGTTCATTAGGAAACACATCAACATACTCCGCTACAACTGGGACATCACTTAAACTGCGCTTTGGCTCCAAAAACTTCAGCAAAGTGAAGAACAACTCCGCGCCCTTTCTCACCGCCTTGACCACTTGGAGAGCAGACATTAGCGTCTTGCTCGCTCCTCACATACCCGCGAATGTGGTTTCGTCTTCGGTGTTCTTTCTCAGAGTGATCTCCTTTGAATTGTAATCAATGCATGCTCGCTGCTCTGAGAGCCAGTCCATGCCGAAGATTACGTCAAATTCAGCTAACGGCAATAACGATGCTTCCAAGTTGAAGTCTAGATTTCCAATCCGCACCTTTACACGACTATTCCTATCCACACTCATGCGAGATCCATTGGGTAGCACTACTTCTAATCTATCCTCTACAAAGGTAGACGACACTCTAATTCGCATCATGAAGTCCTCAGACAAAAAAGAGTGTGATGCACCCATATCGAATAGAACTCTCGCCGGATAGTTGAAAATTAGGACGAAACCTAATTGTACACAAGTAAAGTATATAGTCGCACAACAGTATGAATTATATATATAGCTATAAAAGCTAGCTTCTAATTCGTACCTGTGATGACATCAGTTTGTCGTATGTCTTCTTGGTTGCCAAGTGAGTAAACTCTCGGCTGGGTCGGAATGTGCTGGGAAGCAGAGGACTCCGCAGCTTTACCCTTCTCCGCAAGACTCGAAGCACGAGCATAGTCCACCGCTCGATTTCCTGCCTTCGGGGTACCACTTCGACATACCGCGGCTTTGTGTCCCACCTTCCCGCAGGTGAAACACGTGATAGGACCCCACACAGTCGTTGCTCCCGAAACATTAGAAGGAGCTGGTTCCGCGAACCTAGACTTCCTCTTATTTTTCCTGAACTCAGATTTGGATTGAGAGGCTGCCGCATGAAATTCAGGTTTCTTTGCAACACCCCTTGCTTGCACTCTCTTCATGTCCAACTCCAGAGATCTGGCAGTTTGCACCATCACCTGGAAGCCAAACGTCACTGGGCCTGCAAGGAGCAGCCTCAACACATCCCGAAGACCTTCGTAAAACTTGTTCATTTTCGTGTCCTCGTCTTCCACCAAAGACCCCGCATAGCGACCCAGTCTAGTAAACTCATGCAAGTAATCGTCTACAGAGCGATCAACTTGTGTTAACCTCAAGAACTGGTTTTGCAATGCAATGCGCAGGGCAGAGGGAATAAACCTCTGGAGAAACGACTTTGAAAACTCTGTCATTGTGATTTCGGTAACATCTCTACCGCAAAACTTATGCAACTCCTGTTCTTCACACCACAGCACTGCCTCTCCATCAAGAAGGAAAGTGGCTAGGGTGACCATCATGGCTTCGTCAGTCGCTGTCGCCTTTAGAGTTCTTCTAATTCTTGACAGCCAGTCTTCTGCCTCGGTTGGGGACTCAGATCCCAAGAAGTTAGGAGGGTTAAAGCTCAGGAAGTGCTTTAATTGCTGGTCACGCGCTCATCCCGCAACTACATGCACTACTCGACGTTCCACCCTTGGCTCTGCCGCAGGTTCCACTGCAGCCAATGGCACAGTGGTCTCCACCCTCGGTTCCACCGCAGGTTCCACTGCAGCCATAGCCTCCGGGGGCACATCCAGAGTAGGCAAAGCAGGCTGGGCAAGCCTTTGAGGATGAGTGTTGATCATCGCAAAGACAGCTTCTGCGACTAATCTGATCATCTCAGCAGAATGAGTGGTCGCTGGTACCTCAACAGATGCACTACTTTCAGAAGTGATACGGGGTTGAGACTGCACCGCACCACTCCTAGTCACCTATAATTGTGTAAGACACAATTTAGTGACTGAAAACAAGGCAAACATCAATCATGGAATGCTCAGGTTCCCCAAACAAGTTTGTTTTTCCATTCCTAAGTGGACATTCTTATTTGTTTTTTATCGTTTTAGGTGAACGCACAACCCGTGCACACCATCCCTTAAAAGGAATTCATCCCAAATTCGCAAAACTATGGATCGACGCCCTAAGTACGATACCAAATTGTAACACCCTACCAGTACGAATAATATAATAGTAGGTCCGTCCGGGACCCCACGCCATACTAACCACACTAGCTAGGCGTTAAAAGGAGATATACAGAAAGAACTACACCAGAGTATAATAAACATAAGTGGAAGCATAAGGATTTAACATTTCTTTAGAACTGTCGACTATCCCAGGAATGAAATCATAGAGTTACGGCCTTAAGGCCTTACATTTACCAAATGTTCCAAACTCAAAACACACATCGGCGCGCAGGCCGGCAATACATGAAAAGCAGAAAAGAGGCTGGCCTTCGAGGGCCAACTCAGCAAAAGGGCCATCACCCTCTATTTCCCTCTAGGCTCGCCTGCACCTGCATAAGAACATTCCACCAAGCGGTGGAAAATAAAGTAACGGTCAGCACAGCTGACCAAATTATAACGACCCCACCCCTTTCTCGGGGTGGTGGAGCTTCTTCCCTGCAAGCAAGCCATACTAGCAACATGTACTAACATAAGGAAAGTGCAAACCACACAAGGTGAGGTTTCAAGCACAATCAATCTTCTTGGTTGAGCATCAAAGCAAAGGGAACCTAGGTATGCACATGATTGTGGTTGGGTTCACCCGAAGGTTCCTCACAACCGCCTAAGCAATCGCATGAGGCTATCATAACATCAATTCATCTAAACACTCCACCCTAAGGAACATAGCCTTAGGTGGGAAAAGAGCTTTTGGTCGCTCTAGGTAAGCCACCTTCCACGACCTCTCCCATGATCACACGGCTTTCAAGAGGTAGGGAACTCTTACCGATCTGCATGGAAACGGGTTCGGTTCAGCTTTGCCCGTGCTCTAATCATCGCGATCTATCGCACGACGCGGGTACGGCTTCACCTCGACCCGTATGGGTTTAGCACTTTCAAGTGCTACACAAAATATAAGTTACGCACGACTACCAGATTTCTAAATGCAATATGCCGGAGATGGACACAATCGACCCAGAGTTCCGAAGAACTAGAGGAAATCCTACACTTCACCCATTTGGGGAAAGGGATTCCTCATGCAAGGATAGAAAATGGAATGAGAGGACAAAAACATGTCCTAAGACCAGGAGGAAGAATCGTTAACCTAAGAGCTTTCTTCTTCGTCATAGATCTGAGATTTCACTCAGAGGGAAAGGACCGCACCGGGCTGCACTTTCCAGATCTGGGAACGCCTCGCGAATCGGAGCTCCGGAGCTCCGTCAATGGCAGAATCTCCTATTTCTTCCTCCTTGCCCCCTTCTTCTTTCTCAAGCTTAGAAGAGAGAAAGGACTTGAAGTTATGAGGGATTAACCCCTCTCCAAAGCCCTAAAACCCTCCATCAACCCCTCTCAGCCGTTGGATCAAACGTCAAAGGATTTGACCGCTCTGATCGGCGATTCCGTATTTCAATACGGAGCAGAATAAACAGGGCGCACGAGCAGCGGCGCACGACCGGTGGTCGTGCACGAAGAATTTCCCCTGATTGTGCGAGCCGTTCTGTAGCATATTCGACAAGCCAGAGAAACGCACGAGCAGTGGCGCACGATCAGTGGTCGTGCGCAAAGAAGGTCTGTGGTTGTGCACAGTGCTCTGTTAGGAACTGGATATACCGCACGACCAGTGGTCGTGCGCCTGATTGTGCGAGAAGGATTTCGCACGACCAGTGGCCTTTCAGGCTCAAAACCAGCCCAACTCCGAGCGCAGCACTCCCACACGCGTTGTATCGCCGAATAGTGATTTTTGGGGTGTTACACCTGCTAAGCTTTGAGTGGATATAGGACCAAACAGGTCCATGTGCAACATAAATAGGATTCTAGGAGAATTAGTCTTACCAATTAGTTTGAATGAAGCTTTGATCTGCTTTCCTAGTTGGCAGGCTCTACATGGGTGGCCTTTGTTGAATTTACCAGTTGGTATACCCCTGACTAGGTTGAGTTTGGAAAGTTTAGCTATAGTCTTAAAGTTAAGGTGACTAAGTCTCCTATGCCACAACTCACTGTTTTCTAATTGGGAGTTAAACAAGCAGATCTCAGACTTTGTATACTGAAAGTCTACAACATATACCTTACCTTTTTTGAGACCAGTCAAAACTGTTTGATCAGTCTTATAGCTAACTATATGACACAAAGACTTAGTGAATACAAATTTGTATTCACCATCACACAACTGACTGATACTAATCAGATTATGTTGAAGCACTTCAACATAAGCTACTTTAGAAAACGAGATTTCTCCAATCCTGAGCAACCCATATCCTTTGGTTTGGACAGAGTGGGAGTTCCCAAAAATTACCTTGGGCCCTTCCTTGGCCTTGAAAATTTCCAGCAAATATTTTGCTCCAGTCAAATGCATGGAGCACCCACTGTCCAGATACCACTATTGGTTTGTAGTAGAATAGCCTTCCCTCTGCACATTAGATTAAACATTAGTACAGACCCTCTCATGTTGTGGTCTCTTTCTTCTATCATCATATGAGGTTATGAAAGAATGAGATGGTCTTCCATTATACCCCCTTAGGTGAAGAAGTGATGCATTATTATGCCAGCAATATCTTGCAATATGTCCTATTTTAGCACAGCAAAAGCATCTAGGGATAGATAAGAAAGAAGGTTTAGATGATTGAAAATTTTGTGTAGAGGACATGCGTCAAGAAGAATTCGATGCAGGCATAGAATCGTGTCGAATGTAATTTGACGTGCTTGCATAGTTCCGTCGATTGCAATTCGATGCAGAATATTGGTTGCGTCGAATAAAATTCGACGCATCCTCATGTTTGCTTCGAATGGATGTTGACGCATATGCTGAGCTCCGTCGAATTGTAGTCGACGTATCTTTAAAATTGCGTCGAGTTCTATTCGACGTATTTTTCTTTTTATTAAGAATTGTATTATTTAAGTTTGATTTTTCTAGGGGGTGTTTTCCTAATATCCCTGGTTGATTATTAATGTTTCTCTTATTAAATATGGTGAGTTTATGAGGATTATTATTACTAAGAACTTCACATGTTCAGGCCTAAATGATGCTACATGTCTTTCCCAAGCATGTTTGCTAGGGATTTGTGTGCTGGTGGATTGTTGTGATCCTTGATCAAGATGATCAAATCTCTTGGAGAGATTCTGTGACATATTTTTAATCTTTTGACTCCTTCCATTTAAAGAGTCCACAAAGGCTTTTGCCTTTGTGATTTCTTTCTCTAAGTTTGAATTATTAATATCTAACAAATATTCTTCCTTTTCTTTTCTAAACAACTCACCTCTCATATTGTAGTTAATTGAGTACATGTGTTCCTTTTTAAGTTCTTCTAGTTCTGATTTGATTTTTTCAAGTTCCTTTTGTTTGTTAATAAAATCTTGGCAAAATTCCTTGAAACATTCTTTAAAATCTTTTGAGGGGAAGTCAAAGTCTTCAAAGATGCTTACCTCAGCATCATCAGTAGAATTTTCTAGAGCCATCAGGCAGGCTTCTCCTGGTCCACCTTCTTCTTCATCATCAGATGAGGAGGATCTTGATTCAGAGTCTGAATCACTCCAGGTCTCAGCTATGAAACCTTTCCCTCCTTTCTTTTCCTTTCTCATGAAAGATTTCTTCTTGTGCTCATTCCTCTGATTGTTCTTCTTGTTATTTTCATACTCAGGACATTCAGTAGAAATGTGTCCTGGCTTCCTGCATGAAAAATAGATAACCTCCTATTTAGGAGTTTTATCATACCTTGGATTGCTTGAACCCTTCTCTCTCCTCCTGGAATCTTCTATTCTGACCCACTTTTTGAATCTCTTAGCCAATAGATTAAACATTTCCTCTTCAGTGGTGGAGGACTCTGCTTCTTCAGTCTTAAATGCAAGAGTACTCCCTTTAGGAGTTGGTGTCATTTCATGGACTTCTGACTCAGCCCTGCTTTTCAGTAAAAGCTCATTGGATTTGAGCTTTCCCAGGAGAGCATCAGTTGATATCTATCTGAGGCATCTAGAATCTCTGATGGCCCAGATTCTAGAGTCCCATGTGCTTGGGAAGCACATGAGAAGCTTGTCATTGATTTTTGTCAGAGAAATCTCTTTGTCAAGTCCTCTCAGCTCATTTATGATGAGGCTAAATCTGTCAAACATTTCTGTAATGCTTTCATCAGCCTTTTTCTTGAAATTCTCATATTGAGATATGAGGAGAGCCTTTTTATCTTTCCTCTCATCAGAACTTCCTTCAACTAGTCTGGAGAGAGATTCCCAAATCTCTTTTGCAGAGTTGCAATCAACAACTTTCTGGAATATTTCATCAGACATAGTTGAGACCAGTATGCTCATGGCCTTGGCATCCATGCCTTGACCTTCTTTTCATCATCAGTCCATTCTGCTCTGGGAACTGAAGTTTGTATGACCTTTCCACTGATGTCTTTCCTTATTGGGACTGGGGGACCTGTGAGGATGATATTGAAAATCTCCTCATCAATAGAATTCATGTAAAGTTTTACTCTGGCCTTTCAGAGTGTAAACTTGTTCAGATTAAACACTGGAGGTCTTATTGAGGCATAATCCATAGAACTCATTTTTCTTTATGTAATATATTTGTATAAAATAAATAAGAGTAGGAGGTCTTTCTGATATTGATCAACCTCCCTCTGATACCAATTGAAAGTGCATAGTGTGCCTCTAAGAATCCTCTAGAGGGGGGGGGGGGTGAATAGAGATTTAAATTATTTTTATCATAACTGTGTAAACAATAAACTAAACCAAGGATTTATGCTCAACAATACATAGGCAGAATAATAAAAGTGCAGGAAATAAAATGCTGAATAAAGAAATGGGACAACACAGAAAAGCACAACACAAACACTAAAGATTTTATAGAGGTTCCCCCAAAATGTGGTTACTCCTCTCTTCTACCACCAGGTAGGAATGCACCAATAGTGCCTGAGTCTTTTGACAAGGAGACTCTTAGAACCACTGATCTTTTGACAAGGAGATCATGAACCACCAGATCTTTTGATAAGGATATCTTGAACAACCAGATCTTTTGATAAGGAGATCTTTAACCACTGAATCCTTTGAAGAGGGATTAATAAAACTCTCTTTAAGAAATGGAGTGAGAAAGAGAAAGAAGAAGAGTGTATGAATTCTGTTTTCAGAATTCTTAAAAAGGCTGTATGAAAAACAGCCTATTGGATGTTTCATTGGATCTGCTCTTGATTAACCCCTGCTTATGATAGTGATGAATTGCAGGAGATTTTTATGTCAGATCTCTTCTATTTCTGCTGATTTAGATCTGTCTGTTATGAGATTGTGATGAAGAGCAGCTTTCAGATCCTCTGTTCTATCAGATGGAGAACAACAATATATGCTTTCTTCTCTTTTCAGTTCTGTGTTAGGGTTCCTGAGGGAGGAAGAAGAAGAGGAAAACCCTAAGCAGAAGGAGATGGCTAATTGTGATGAAAAAAACCTATATTCTCTTTTATTTTCTCTGCCCTTTTATTGTCTATCTTCATTTGAATTTGATACCCTTTTTGGTAAGACCTGAAAAGGCATCTTTTCCTAGACAATCTCTTTCTTTCCTTCTTTAATTCTCCACCCGTCCACCAATAAGGAGTCTATTTCCAAGAAACCTTTTTGCCTCCTTTAATGTTTCCTTCTATTTCAAGCAATTATTAAGCCGTTGGAGAATGATCTTGAAAGATGTGGGCCATGAGAGAGGGATCAAAAAGACAGCTGAAAAGTTATACTCTTACAGACTGAATTCGACGTAGCATCGAATTCTCTTCCTCTCTTATCAACGCAACTTCGAGTTCATGTAGGAGCAGCTTCGATTTCATATGTGCTTTGATTGAACTCTGCTAGTCGACGTTGCGTCGATATCTTATCGACATAACCATTGAGTTGAATGGCTTGACTCTGAACTTTATTATCTGCGTTGAGATGAAGTCAACGTTGTGTTGACTTTAGATGGCTTTGATGTTGGAACATGGTATTCCGCATCTCCTAGGTTTGAGAATAACAAATCCTATGTATTTGATCTTGTGTGTTCAAGTGTGTAGGTTATCTAGGTCCACATGACTCAAGGAGGACACATGAAGACTGCCCCCGAATTTGAGGCAAAAATTCCATCTTGGCCACTAGCGCCGGCGGTAGTGATAGCGCCGGGCGCTAGCGTTGAATAGCGCAATTTCGGCGGAGTTTATAGAATGCGCTACCGCCGGGCGATAGCTGATAGCGTCGGCGGTAGTGGAGCGCACATAAGGCATAGAGCAGCGTGTTGCCGCGGATGGGAGATTCTGCCGCGCAAAACGTTTCTTAATCCGGGCTAGCGTCGGCGGTAGCGCTAGCGCCGGCGGTAGCACTTGGGCTATAAAAGGACCCCCTCTCCTCGTGATTTGATACACCTATGATATACATCTCAGAGAGAGAGTGCTAGAATTCCAGAGGCCTTTCCTTGGCCGAAATATGACGGGCTAACGAAGTGCTGCCAACTTCTGAAGGAGAAACTCCATCACGCCGGATCCAAACTAAGTCCGCTTCAACAACCCTGATTCTACAGCGGATCTTCGTCTCCAACTTCAGAAGTTCATCTATAGGGAGTTTTTATTATTGTTATCTTTTTATTTCCCTTCTTTCCTTGTAAATGATTAGTGAAATCGCCTCGTGTTGGCGACTAGGTCTTGGGGTAGACTTAGGGCTGAAATTTGCCTCGTGTTGGCGACTAGATCTAGGATAGGTCTAGGGGGTGCTCGAGGCCACATCCGGGGAAGGATAGGCTAGAGCGGCTTGAGGCCAAATCCAGGGAGGATAAGGCTAGGGAAACCGGTTCGTGGGGATACGAGTCGGTATAGAAAACGAAAAAGAACTATTATTATTCGCCTCGATTTCTAGCGTCATAGAAATCCATTTTTGTAATCAATTTTCTTAATAGTAATCATGTCTCTACTTTTGTAATAAAATTGATTTTGTTCTTCATTCATCTAAATTGTTTATTATCCTCTTTTCATCATAAATCAATTTAGATCGCTATTCAAAATTATTACTTTAATGTTGCAATAATTCTAAGTTTTCTAATTATAATCTTAAATTTTTGAAAACCCTTATTCACACCCCCGCCCTCTAAGGGCGCCTACCGAACCAACAAGTGGTATCAGAGGGAGGTTTTATTCCAATCGGCTTAACAACCTGGAATAATGGCGTCTCATGATCTCGCTTCTACTAGTGGGGGAAATTTTTGTGAAGAGGAAAAATCACTTGCACCACCTTTATTTGAAGGGACAAATTATAAAGGATGGAAAATTTTAATTGAAAAATTTATTAAAACTGTAGACATCGAAGTTTGGAATTTTGCCATAGCGAGACCTGCAAATGAATCAAATAAAAAAGAAATTCAATTAAATGCAAAAGCTAAACATTATTTATTTTGCGGTCTATCTAATGAAGTTTTCAAATTAATATATTTCTTTTCAAGTGCATATAAAGTATGGCATTTTCTTGAAGAAATGTATGATTCTCCATCTACAGATACGGAACAATCACAGGAACCGGAGAATACGCAAGCGTGCACAAATCTTCAAGAATGCCCTTCTCATGACGGATCAATGGAGCACATATCAAATGGAAGAAAAGAAGAAGTATTATCTTTGGAAGGAGGACTAGAAGGCGATAAAGAAACTTCACATCTTACCCCTTCCGATAGCGTTGTAAAAATGTCTAACCCCACTTTTTATTTCCATATAATAAAAATTGCAAAAAGAAAAATGAAGAAATTAAATATTGAAAATAAGAATTTACGTTTAGAAAATAAAAGATTAAAAGCTAACTCAAAACCAAAAAGTGATGTGGCTTCTCCATCTTGCTCTCAAATTGAAATCTCAAAACCTTGTTTTGATTGTAATGATATCAAAGTAAAATACAAGGAACCTCAAAAAGAATTTATTTTTGTAAAAGAACATAATGAAAATTTATCTTTAGAAAATTCATCTTTAAAAGGTAATTATGCTACATGCCAAAGTTATAAAACTGAAATCAAAGAAATGGATGAAACTTTTGAAGAATACAGAAATGAATACCAAGAACATATTGATTCAATTGTTTCTACTCTTAAAAATAGCACAATAGCCTATAACAAAGGAAGACATAATCTTAAGATTAAGAATTATGAATTGGAAACTAAAGTCAACTTGCTTAAGGAAATAATAAAGAAAAATTCTCAACACATAAATCAACAATCTCAAACAAATTCCAAAAGCAAGTTAAATATGAATTTTCATAATTTGTCTAAAGCCAACAAAGGAAATGAAAAATATCAAATGTTTGAAAATAAAATTCCAAATCATTATCATTTACAAAATAACCACTCTCCCAACATAAACTTAAGGATAAACAAATTTCCTATAAAAAATGATTTGCAAAACCATCATGGAAATTTGATAAATAAGAATAATATTAAACCAATGTTTGAATGGCAGCCAAAAGTTAAAGATGAAACACAAACTCAAAACAAAAGGGCCCACTCAATCATATCTCCCCAAAAGAAAACACGATATATTTGGGTACCCAAAGGAACCGTCACTACCGGTCCTCTTTGGATACCTAAATCTCTTATTCATTAGTATCCCATCATTTGCATGAAGTAGAAAACAATTAAAAATGAAATATCATTTCTCTACTTCATGATATGCTTAAACCTTCTTTTAATTTATTTTATTTTGTCTTTCTTTTAAACTATCATGCCATGGTCATCTTATATAGTATTGGAAATAAGATTTTATCTCATAAAACTTATGAGTTTATAAATCATTTTTTATCAAAATTAAAAGTCATATTTTATTGATGACCTATCTATCTCTCTTATATTCATTATCTATAAATATCTTATATTATCTATATAAATAAAATTCTAAATTTGTTATGAGATATTTATCTATATTAATAAGAAAAACACATAAGACATATTGAAAGATTAATTGTCATAAATATTAATGCCACACACACCACCATGATCTATTGATATCGTTTGCTAAAATTCTCTAAAATCATAATTCATATCAAGAATCATCTATAAACAACTATCACATTTTATATAATGACAATTGGTATTATAATTGCTTACTATGGTTGTTATATTGTGTGTAGTATGATTTATTTCAAGTTTAGACCTTAGAATCATCTAAATATCAATAAGATGAAATCAAATAAAATCTTCACTTCATACTAGGTCTATAAATTGAAACACTATCGAACTGTGGTATAACATTAAATACTAACATTGTCACCTAAAGAATACTTGTGTCTATGTTAGGCTTTATATGTTTACCAAGGTATTCATGCTGAGTTTTGTCTTATCTAGGGCTTATCCGTGACATTTTTTGCATAAAACATCATATTTAAATCATACTTATTTGGCTTATTCGATCATGATATCTTGTTATTACAATCTCTCAACTTATATCATATTGATAAATATAAACCTTAGAAAGATGAAAATGAAAATATAATAGTTTATATCTCATGGAAATTTATTTGGTAAAAGTATATACAAAATCGCTATTGTTTCATGCAATTTAGACATCTCCTAAAACTTTGCAATTTCTGCATGAAACTACTATTGGGACACTTAATCAAGACCACCAATCAAAATTTTCAAAATCCTGAAAAATCACTTACTGTTTCCCGCGCTAGCGCTAGCGCAGACGCTAGCGTCGATGTTCGAATTTCTGTGATTTTAAAATTTTTAAAAATTTCTAAAAATATGTTGATCTATATGTACTATTTAGTTTTGCACATCTGATTTTTTTTTTTGAAAAATCAAATACAAAAATAGAAAATTCAAATTACACAAAATTATATGTTTTGTCTTAGTGTTTTTGTCATTTACTTAAAGTCTATTTTTCAAAAACAAATACAAAAATACAAAACTTTAAAACAATCAAAAACACTGTATGGATTTTTTCTGTGAAAATCAAGCATGATTTGATATATTATTTAGAACTTCTACAATATTACAATTTATCTTTTCAAACTACTTTAAACATTGTTTTCATCATGCTTTGATATATCTATGAATATGTGCATCAATTATATTTTAAAAGGGTGTGTAGAATCTTGCTTAGCATGCCTCTAAGTATGAGTAAATGTTTTATGTTTGATAATGATATTTATTCACTCACCTTTTTGGCATTGTCTACATATATACTTAATCTAAGAATGCTTGTGTATGTTCTGTATTAGTACAATAAATTAAAATTGCACAAGTATCTTACCTACACTCCTTTATTTGCACTTTTAAAAGTTAAGAAAAGTGGTTATCTTTTTCATAAATTATATTGGTTTGCAAAACAAGTGTATTCGGAGAACTTTGTACAAAACAAAAATCATAAAATAAATGACAAAGATAACTCCACCAAGCACTACATGAACCTCCTGATAAGTCTTAATAAGCGTTGTGAGGTTGAGCACCTTGGAAAGAATAGTAAAGTGACTTGTGCAAACCATCTCTTTTTCAAATAAAGAAAAACCACTTACTCTTAAGGTACACCGGATCACTAGTCTCAAAACATTCAAAGTAAAATCTGTGATCCCCCAAGCACTACTTTGCACCCTGATAAGTCTTAATGAGCATTGTGTGTGCAAAGCACCTTGGTAGTTGTACATTTTTTGTTTGTGCATTAAAGTGTGTGGAAGTAAAATTATTTGTGTTTTATTGTGTTCTTACTTGACATATCTCTTGTATTTTTGATTAAAACACTTGTATACTCTACTCAAAAATACACTTTTGTGCACATCATTATCTTCCATAACACTTCTTCTCAAGAGTATTGGATCCTAATGCTAATTCTATACTACTCCTTACTTATGAAATGCACTAGATAACCTAGCATGCTTTCTACGATGTTTGGTATGATTTGAAATTGTGAATTAAAATAACATTGTATTAATCTCTTTGTGATAATATTATTTGATGCTTGGCTATTTTTTGTCAACCATAAAAGGTTTTCATTGAAACATGATTTACATAAACATCTTCTTTTTTAAATTAAACTCATATATCTTTTTATGGATTATCCTTGATTACTATAAGATGTTTCTTGTATTTCTACAAGTCTTCCGCATCATCACCATATAACTTTTACCTTGCGTTTTCATGCTTATTTCAAGTCTTAAATCTCAATTTTTCTTAAAAACAAAGTGGTAGACTTGCTTGGTAGAATTTATATTGGTTGTTCTAACATGCATATCTTATTCATACTAAAAACTCTGATTTATAAACTTTTATGTTAAACACTCCTCCAACAAATGAAATATTGCTTATAAAAACATCTTCTTATTATTGAATTTCAAATCAAATTTCACTTTTGAGGATGTTGTTTCTTGATTCCAAAATGCTTTAACTCTTATGTTTATAAAGTTAGTTTTTGAAACTCAAAAACATCTCCTGTTTAAACTTAAACTCTTATTTAGTATTATGATGTTTCTTTTTCGAAATCTTCCGCAATGCTCAAACTCTAATTCATTCAAGATTTTCATTATAGCTATGTGAGTGTCTTTCATAAATAAAAATATAAATCCATATTCTATAAAACTTCCCATTAGATTTAAATGATTAATGTTTCCAATAATTGTTATCCATGACTTCATTTCTCACCATAGCGGGGGCGTAGGGTTGTAGACATTAGATAACCTTATCTCTAGTCATGTCTTGTCCTTAACCGGGGAGGGTTCCAGTGGGGCCTTGCGAGGCACTGGGGGGAAAGAGTGTTAGGTTAAGTGTTTGTCTAGTGTTTGCATATGGGACTAACACCCCAACCTACGGCATATTTGCAGCTCCTCATGCCCATCCGTCACTTAGTACGGGGCTAAGGTGTAGTCATATTGTCTGGGTAGATCGATTATTTGGAAATCATTACCTTTTATGCTTAAAACTCTTATATAAAGGGGAAATCATCACTTTTGTTCAAACTAAAAACTCTGATATATTTTATACAAAAATTATTCTAACAAGTGGCTCTAAAACTCCTTATCTTTTTTCTTCACCAAGAAGCTCGATCATGCTATATCTTATTATCGCTCTGTTCTATGGTGCCTCCTAACCCACTTTTGCTAATAACAAAGGGGGAGAACTAACATCATAAAAATGCAAAAGGGGGAGAGCTAAATATAATCCGCTATCAAAACCCAACATGATTAATTAAGATGATAGCTTACATATTAGGAGAGCATTCACTTAAGGGGAGCATTCACATAGGGGGAGCACGTATTTAGGTGGAGCTATTCTAAAAATGCTAATCATCTATATTTATCCTAAGTCATCACTCTCACACACACACAAATAGGATTTCACCATGCTTATCTTTTAATGCTCTGATTTATCATTAATGGATTTGTTATTATCAAAAGGGGGAGTTTGTTGGAACATGGTCTTCCGCATCTCCTAGGTTTGAGAATAACAAATCCTATGTATTTGATCGTGCGTGTTCAAGTGTGCAGGTTATCTAGGTCCACATGACTCAAGGAGGACACATGAAGACTGCCCCCGAATTTGAGGCAAAAATTCCATCTTGGTCACTAGCGCCGGCGGTAGTGATAGCGTCAGGCGCTAGCGTTGAATAGCGCAATTCCGGCGGCGTTTATAGAAGGCGCTAACGCCGGGCGGTAGCTGATAGTGCTGACGGTAGCGGAGCGCACATAAGGCATAGAGCAGCGTGTTGCCGCGGATGGGAGATTCTGCCGCGCAAAATGTTTCTTAATCCGGGCTAGCGCCGGCGGTAGCGCTAGCACCGGCGGTAGCGCTTGGGCTATAAAAGGACCCCCTCTCCTCGTGATTTGATACACCTATGATATAAATCTCAGAGAGAGAGTGCTAGAATTCAAGAGGCCTTTCCTTGGCCGAAATATGACGGGCTAACGAAGTGCTGCCAACTTCTGAAGGAGAAACTCCATCACGCCGGATCCAAACGAAGTCCGCTTCAACAACGCTGATTCTACAGCGGATCTTCGTCTCCAACTTCAGAAGATCATCTATAGGGAGTTTTTATTATTGTTATCTTTTTATTTCCCTTCTTTCCTTGTAAACGATTAGTGAAATCGCCTCGTGTTGGAGACTAGGTCTTGGGGTAGACTTAGGGCTGAAATTCGCCTCGTGTTGGCGACTAGATCTAGGCTAGGTCTAGGGGGTGCTCAAGGCCACATCCGGGGAAGGATAGGCTAGAGCGGCATGAGGCCAAATCCAGGGAGGATAAGGCTAGGGCAACCGGTTCGTGGGGATACGAGTCGGTATAGAAAATGAAAAAGAACTATTATTATTTGCCTCGATTTCTAGCGTCATAGAAATCCATTTTTGTAATCAATTTTATTAATTGTAATCATGTCTCTACTTTTGTAATAAAATTGATTTTGTTCTTCATTCATCTAAATTGTTTATTATCCTCTTTTCATCATAAATCAATTTAGATCGCTATTCAAAATTATTACTTTAATCTTGCAATAATTCTAAGTTTTCTAATTATAATCTTAAATTTTTGAAAACCCTTATTCACCCCCCCCTCTAAGGGCGCCTACCGATCCAACATTTGATAGATATTCCCTTCTGCGTCGAGTTGAAGTAGAAGTTGCATCGACTTCTCAAGTTACTTCTACAAGTCCCTGCCCTCTACACCGATATCTATTCGACATAATGTCGTCTTGAGTTACTTTGATAGCAGGGTTGAACAACTTGGACTTCTAGTCACAGTAGCGTCGATATGGACTCGATGTTGCGTCGAATTCTATTCGACGCAAATATTAACTTTGTCCAAATTTTGCTTCTCTTGATCTGGTCTTGACACCCTAAGCGTAGTGTGACATCCTAAGACCTCTAATGAATAAATTACCCTCACTATTCAATGGGTAATTTAATCCTAGGGGATAAAATCACTTTTTATATAATTTGTTAAGTTAAATCAAAGGGTTTTTCCCAATAATCTCCCCCTATTTATCTTAACAAATTTTACAGATTGAATAAAGTGAGTTTACACATTCCTTTCATATAAACACAAATATATACAAAATAGCACACACATTAAATGAATAAACCGGATGAACTGATAACAGAAAAGGTACCATATTAATGATATCCAGAAGTTTATCATAGTTTACTCAAAGTGAGTATTACTTCTTTTCTCTGAGAAATAAGGATAAGTCTTCATATACTCTCCTATATTTTCTCTCCACATATCTGAAATTTGCTGGAGTGGCTTTTTCTGGATTCCTCTGTATCTTTCCATGGCCTTTGAAGAGTTTTTCCAGGTCCACTTCTGTGTTAGGGTGAACATCCTTGAGTGTAAAACCCAGCCCAAAAACCTTGGCTGCCATTAGATTTATAACTTCTAAGTATAGATCAGCTGATTCAGGATCTCCCTCTAACCTTGATTCAGCAACCAATACTTGGGTTCCACCAACTGTTGCTTGTTTCTTCCCAGAGGTTGAGGCTTTTGTGAACATGATCTTCTTTATTTTCTCCTTCTCTTTAGGTGACTTTTCACCTTTCTTTCTTTTCTGAGTAAACTGTACTGCTTCTTTAGGATTGCACCCAATGCCTACTTTGTGGAGTTGTCCAACTCCTTCTAGCATTTTATCCTGAGGGTTCTTTGCAGTGTACTTTGTATAATCAAACCAAGTAGGCTTAATAGGGATTGCCTTGGCCAGTTCTTCCTTTTCAACCACCTCTATCCCTCTTTTCAGAATATCCAAGAATCTGTTTTTCTTTTCTTGGAGCTTCTTTTGAGATGCCTCATATTCATACCTTTCTTTTTCATCAAGTCCTGGATCAGTTGTGGTCTTCATTGTGTTCTCTGGAATTTCAACCTTTTCATACTTCTTATAGTAATATTTATCCTTTTTGTAATCTTTCCTTTGCTCCTTTGTGTATTTTCCCCAGATGGGTATTCTTCCCCTGCCCCTTCTCCCTCTTCCTCTACCTTGATAAGGAGGCCTTCCTCTGAAGACAGGTGTTGGAAGGATAGGAGCAGTTGTGTGTCTTGGAGCAGGTGGTAGAGAATGAGGATGAGCTGGTGTTGATAGTAGATCTGTGACAGGATAATCTGGAGCACACTCAATTGAATCAAATTCTTGATCAGCTACCTTGGCAGGAGAAGGTGATGTAGTAGAATCACCAGAGGACACCCTGAATTGAAGAGGATCAGGAATGGATATCTCAGTATTAGCAATGTATCATTGAGTGCGCATGACATAGATTTGATCATCTAAACATACAGGACTCTCCACGTATCTTGAATACTCCCCCAACATTAAGGGCAGGATTCTTGGGGGTGAAAATTCCCCCTGAATGTCTGCATCTGTGCGCTGTAATTTAGACAAAACAGCAGGTTCTCCTTCAGAGATTAAGGAGAGGGATTGCAGTTGTATAGACCGAGTCTTGTGGAACCTTGGGCCTGCTGATACAAGTCTCCCCTGGCCTGCTTTATATCATTGAAAAATGATATAAATATAGCAGCAGGCACAGCTGCCAATCTCACTTCATCATCGAAGGCCTTTATTTCTGAGGTGAGGTCTTGCAACCTTCTGTGTTGGCGACATAATTTACGATAACCTTGGCAGTGAATAGGTGGATTCTATGGCTTTTTGCGGAATTAAAAATTATATGAACAAAAGCACACATAATCAGAAACGCAGCATAACACAAGGATTTTTATAGAGGTTCCTCGACGTGGGTAGTTCTCTTTCCCGCCTCGCCTATCTAGCACTTCGAGGCTAGATTAGGCTACTTCACCAATCTCAGATTTAAACAAATCTTACACCTTGGAGTTTCAACTCCTACAACTCGGATCACAATGACTCCTACAAAAGCTCGGAGAACAAACTCTCATACAACTCGATCCTTTGAACTAGGATCTACAAAAACTCAAAAGCACGCTTCCTATAAGAGAATCTAAAAGAAAATTCACAGCACACTAAGGATTGAGTAGCAATCTTCTAAAACTCTAGAGAGAGTTTCTTCTTCAGATCTGAAAAGTATGATCTTCTTCCTTGCTTGAGTGATGATTAGTATTTTTAGAAAGAGGTAAGAGGGAATCTTTATCACTTGAGTACTATATCTGAATCTTGAGAGTCAACTGAATCAGTAAAGATGTTTGAGAGGTTCTGAATCAGTAGATCTTGTCATATCTAAACTTTGAAGAACAATCGTGAGAGAACTCCTTTGTCGGCGACGAAAAACTTTCTTGCGAGAACGAGAGCGGCCGACAAAAACAATGTGCGATCTTTTTCTTGATTCACGATTAGGATTTAATGAAATAACCCTTTAGATATAAATAGATTCTTCTCCAACTGCTAGAAGCGTGATTTAAGGAACGAGCTCCACGTGCACTGAACATGGAGGAAGCCCTAAATGGCGAGCCATCACTTACTTGAACCGGAAACAGAGTATTGCTGATTCGTCGATATTATCCAGAAACAATCGACGAAAGGATTAAAATAGTTCGACAATTTCGTCATAAATATTTTGACAAAAACTCCTTCAGCAAATTCGTCTAAAGGAAATTGACTAACATTCGATAGATTTAGCTTAAGGATGCCTTTTAGACATTTCGAATGATATCGACAAATTTGTCTATATTCTTTCAAACGATATCGACGAATGATTCAATATGTTTCAAGGAATATCGACGAATTTGACTTAGACAAATATCTTTTCATCTTGAAAATAGCTACTCCTTTTATCCTAGTTTTCGAGCACTTTGTATATGAGGTACACCCCAATAGAGAGATTTCACATGAGTCAACACCTTGGTCTACACAATGAGGAATTACATTGCATGGGCGTGTTTAGTGACTCATTGAAACCTAACATTGGTTTGTACTTATAAAGCAATAACCTGCAACAATATAGCTAAAGTGCATAATCAAATACAAACTCAATTCATTTTAGTTTGAAGAGAACTTCTTCAAATCAAGGCTATTATGGCTATAATACCCAACAATCTCGCCCTATTTGAAGAAGTCAAAACTCTATCAACTAAGGTGAATTGCACATATAATAATAAATATAAATACAGAACTTTAAAAATGATATAGAGAAATAATAAGCAAGAACTTAGTCAACAAAACATTAATAAATATATAAATGTTTTAAGAGCGAATCAACTATTGTTGGTCATGTTACATTTAGGTTCAAGGTTTCATCCACATGCAATGTGTATTTTGAGAAAAATACACAAAATACACATGCATGCACATAAAATATACCCCCACTAAAATGAGGATTATGGGCGCTAAACTCAACCTCTTAGTGAGTTTAACCGCTATCTAGAAAGGTATCTTCAAGACCTACAATATTGATGTTCAACACATAACCTAGAAATGCCCCTAAGTGGGTCAAAAATGGGCTTGAAGGTACTGCCCTAAATGTGACATTTAAATGTTTATTAAATAAAACCATAGAGTTTAAAATCTATAACAACACACATCTTAAAGTAAATCAAGTGGCTCCTGTATTTCTTCCTCCTCCAGACGATGGTTGAAAACAGCCCGACCTGGGCCATCTTTCAACATGATTTCCCATCCACTCCTCCACCTCCATGGCCGGCCACCACCACCACCTCCGTCGAGGTGGTGGCTGTCGATTGGCGGCGGTTTGTCGGCCAAAAATAACTTGTACGTTCAATGCCAACTAGGCTATTTTGGCCAAAAATCTCCATTAAAGAACATGGATCCAAGATCCCAAGAGCTTGGATTCTTTCCTAGATGAACTAATAAGCTAGCACAAGGGGAGGAGAGGAGGAAACTCACAGAAATTGGGGGTTGGGATCGAGTTGCTCTCTTGGGTGCCATGAACAATCCTTTCTTGGATCTTCTTGCTGGAATCCTTCACCAATACACGATTCTCCCTTCTAGGTGGGGGCTTCTTCTTCTCTCAGCTCTCTAAAGGTGACGGTGTGCTCAATTGAGAGAGGGGAGGTATTTGATGGGTTGC
This sequence comes from Dactylorhiza incarnata, assembly GCA_033032865.1. Classification (NCBI taxonomy): domain Eukaryota; kingdom Viridiplantae; phylum Streptophyta; class Magnoliopsida; order Asparagales; family Orchidaceae; genus Dactylorhiza; species Dactylorhiza incarnata. The sequence goes on along the minus strand of JAWHQI010000124.1, from coordinate 351,887 downwards.
CATTAATGAGAGTGGCCGGACATGGTTAATTCCCCTGAATTCCCTTCCACTTGGCATGGGGCTAGTTGGATTTTGGCTGGGGACTTCATGGGGAGTTAAGAGGAAGGCAATGGGAGAAGAATTGGAAGCCAAGGGGAGCTCATTCTATGAATTCTTCTTTTGTCACATTACAAAATTAGGGAAAATCGCAAATTGCCATAGAGCATGCTATTGCATGCCAAATTCTGAGGTCATGGTTGGTCTTTAGGCTAGTGGGCTGCAGGATTGGCTGGTCTTGAGGGCTTTAGCCTTGGGAATTAAGTTTAGATTTCAAAATTCCCATTTAGGTCACATTTTGACCAAGGTTGACACCTCTGGTTGACTTCGTCAACTAAGGGTGGGGTTGACCCCTTTTGATGGTCATGGCTGTTGGGAATATTACCCTCAATATTCCCTTGATTTGAAGAAGCATAACACTTAATGCAAAGTACAAGTTGTATTTGATGAACCCTACTTCCATCCCATAATCATGCAGGGTTAGATTAGTCAAGGTGTGAAGCAAGTTCAGTTGAGTTACTGACTCAACTGCTGAGACGGGCTCATTGTCTCAGCTGAGCCGCTGAGACAAAGCCAGGAGCCGCTGAGAAGGAGTCCGGGCCAGCTGAGCTGCTGATAGTCAAAAACCGCTTAGACAACTATCTGTCTCAGCAGATCCGCTGAGACGGGACACTTGAAGCCGCTGAGACTGGCAGATGTCTTAGCCTAACCACTGAGACAGATTAAAAAGTGCTGGCGAGTCCTGCTTTTGGCGCAAGTGGATGAAAAACAAGATATGATTCTCAAATCTTCTCCATGCTGTGTTAGGAGGCTTCTGATAGCCGTTGAAGACTGGAGGAGTATAAAAGAATAACTTAGGGCATTGTCCAGACTCACTCACTGGAACTAACACAAAAGATTGAGACATTTTACTGTTCTATTGACGAATGCTCTTGTAACATCCCATTTCACGCTAGACCCCTCGGAGATGTTTTGACTCGCCTTGGGTCAGTTTTGGGTGAGGGAGGTGTGGCCCTTAGGAGAGAAGAGAACACTCGAGAAGGTAATTCCTTTCTCGTCGAAAACTACTTAGGCAGAAAATGTTGAGAATAAGGGAGCTGCGTTCGACGGAATTGAAGGGGAGCTATGTTCGATGAAATTGAAGGGGAGGTGCGTTCGACGAAAATGAAGGGGAGCTGCGTTCGACGAAAATGAAGGGGAGCTGTGTTCGACGAAAATGAAGGGGAGCGGCGTTCGACGAAAATGAAGGGGAGCGGCGTTCGACGAAATATAGGCATTCTGCGTTCGACAATCTTTTGCAGTCTCAGCGGTCGACGAATTTGCAATGTCTCAGCGGCCGATGATCCAGCCCGTCTAAGATTTGCGAGCCTTCTTCTTATTAGCTCCCAGCTTATCCTCAGCGATCAACAAAGTTTTACTCCCGTTCGACGAACGCGCCGTCCGTTCGACGAAAGTAGTAGCCGTTCGACGAATGTTGTAGCCGTTCGCGAACGTTGTAGCCGTTCGACGAAGTTGTTCTCCCGTTCGATGAACACGCCATCCATTCGACGAAAGTTGTAGCCGTTCGACGAATGTTGTATCCATTTGACGAACATTGTAGCCGTTCGACGAAGTTGTTTTCCGTTCGATGAACGCGTCGTTCGTTCGACGAAAAGTGTTGTCCGTTCGACGAAAGTTTTGAGTGCGGGTATTTTACTGCTGCCTTCCAGCTTAATTGTATGGGAAGGGTTATATGTTAGTAGGTATATATAATTATATGTATATATGTATGTGTAAAAAGGATATAATAAAGTTCATATATATATATATATATATATATATGCAGAGAGGATAGCAGAGCCTTCGAAATTTCCTTTTTCTATTCCCCGGATGGTTCTAGTTCCTTTCTCGAGCAAGAAGGTTTGGCGAGCTTAGGGTTTTCGTCGGTAGCGCAGGGCGTCGAAAGTGAAGGCCATCAGTGGAGCTTTGGTGGTGTAGCCGGATCCGAGGAAGGAGGCCGACCACTACGATCTTGCTATGGAGAATGAGATCCACGGCCATTGAGGTGACTTCCTTCCCCCTCCTTTGGTGCTAGCATCTTAGATCGCAATAGGAGAGATGAAGGCTCAAGATAGCTTCTCGTGTGAGCTTTAATGGAGTTTCCTTAGGAAGACCAAGTCGGAACCTCAAATTTAGGGCACGGTTCGCCGCGCGGTTCTTGGAATCATTTCTTCTCTTCAAGAGGAATAGATGGGATTTGATTTGGTGCAAACCCATGTTCATTGAGGGAGAATGAGGGGAATGATTATTTAGGGATTTTAAAGGTCTAATGACCTAACTTTTGTTCGGGGAAGATGTCGAATAGTCCCCTGTTAAGTAGTGTTAAAATTATATCTTTTGTGATAAAATGATGAATAACCCCATGTTAATTATGGTTTTTAATTATATATCTTGAGATAAGGATGATAATAGACCCTTGCTAAAGAAGGTTTCAAGTTATAACATTGCACTTGGTTATTAAGGGAAAAATTGTGTGCAGCTGGGTTCAAGCCAATTTTTAGGGTTGATCCCACTGGTATTAGACTTCGGGTTCAACATGAAAGTTGTAGCCCTCGAAAAGAGATTTCCGACGATAGGTTATGCGTTTTCTGAAGTGACCTATAGCTTCCTACAAGTCCAGTCGAGTGTACTGTCCAGAAAGCTGGAATGGGTTAAGTGTGTGCTGTTTTGCTGTCCAAATTGTTGTGGTTTACTTCAGAGTAGATTTTAGGGAGGACCCACTTGGATCTGGGTTTAGGAATCAACATGAATGTTGTATCCCTTGATGAGAGATTTCCAAAATGGGGTGGCACATAATTTGGGGTGGAGTAGAACTCCCAGAATTTCAGTTTTGTTAATCAGCGTCATTGTAGTTTGAATTGCGATAATTCTGGGATATTTTTTATAATACTTGTCTGATGCTCTTAAAAATTGGTAGAAATCAACCTGTTAATATTGTGCTGACCCCTGTTGAATTTCATGAGTTTTGGGAGGATGCTTGTTGTGATTTTGCCAATCGTAGTTCATTCTCGCATTGCTCCGTAAATAATAGTTGGGAATGCCGATGGGGCTAATACTTGGTGAGAATGGCCAGAACAAGCTAGTGGAACTACGGTAGAAGTTTTAGCAAGGCTCGATTTGATATTGGTTCTTAATTAAACATTTTATTGTAAAATATTATGCTGCTGAACTCAGTTAGAGACTGAAAATGAATAACCAAGTAGTCCGGTGGGGTCAAGGGTGTGAATTCCCTAGTTCATGAGCATCGTATAGAATGATTGTCATAATATTTGCACACCACCGCACGAAAGTTGTGACAACTCGGGATGGGTAGCATCGGCTAAGCGTGCAAGATGTGAAATGTAATAAGACTCTGCTTGGGGGTCCTTGGGTGCTTATGAGCACGGGTGTGCATGGGTTGCATAGCTTACACATGGTGGTGCATGGATCTTGGTTGGAGGTTTTCTTGTGGCTGGTCTATGGGCTTGCTAGTCGTGACACCGACAGAAGCCGACAGTTAGACTCTAGACCGATTGGGTTGGACTCTTGGTGTTCACCTACCCAAGTCCCCTTCTGTGTCCTTGAAGGCTCAGCATGATGCGAGTAGTATGCAGGGACTCCGCTGTGTGTTCTTAGCGTCGAGGCGTACAGAGGCCTAGGACTGGTAGTGTTCATACCCTCCTAGTAGTGGATGAGCTCGGCCAACTGTCTCCGTTTGGCCACGACGGGAGATGCTTGAGCGGTTAGCTACCCCTCAAAAAGCGAGAACTAAAGGTCTGTACGTACAGAGTCAGAGTGCATGAGTTTGCATGGGTGAGTCATCATATCATAATCATTGCATTGCATTCATCCTTCATCATGGCATTCATCCTTCATAATCATAGCATTGCACCGCATCGGGTCCATCATATAAATTAGTTTGGGCTCTTTTATATGATGGGTCCCAAATTGGAAACCTTAACTTATAAGTTTGTATGGGCATTCATATAAGTTAAGGTACGATATGAACTGCTTACTTCTATGATGTTTCACTACTTGCTTACACTTTGTCATTGCCATATTACTTGTTAGTTGTGCTTCTTATACATTTGATACGCTGCTATGTTTACACCTTTACCTGTCACCTGTTTTTGCTACTACTGATTATTCTGCAGCTCTCCTTTCTACCCTTCCGCCTGGTGCCTTAGAGTCATCGGGGGAGAGGATGTGAAGACACTTAGTATTTATGACGAACGGTTGTTGCACCCCTCTTTTTAGGAGCTCTCCCTGGTGCAGCAGCGCGCGGTGCTGGAGGAGGATAGTAAGGACAGGACGACAGGGCCGGATACCTCGATACCCTCTCTACCATCGGTGACCAATGTGAGCGCAGTTTGAGATGTAGCCCTTGGGGCATTTAGCTTGATACTCTGATACTTTTGTAGGAGCTCTCGGAGCTTCTTCTCTTTTGTACTTATGTGAATTTATGGCTTCTTGCTTTTAAGTTTATTGATGGGTTGGCGCCGTTTAGTTGGTTTGGCTGGCAGGATATGCATCTTGTGGGGGAGGCTAGCTCATGTACTGGCACTTCCGCAAGGCAGCTGTCCTGGGCATAAGACTCCCCTCGGCTGTGTCTTGTGTTCCGGGGGGAGTCTTACAAATGGTATCAGCTTGCAACGATCCTGAGATAAAGAAGTCCATTAGACCACTAGGCTACCCCTGCTAGCTAGATCAGTTTGAGGACAAACTGACGCAGCGGAAGCGGTGGTGTGCCCATGTGTAAATTCACAATAAGTATGTCCATTTTTCTTATAGAAACTGCCAACCAAACTAGGATACCATTTTGGTCGACTTAGCAGGATAGGTCGTGACGTATCCTAGCCTTATACTTATCTTGGGGATGATTGGGCCAATGTGCCAAGCAATAAGTGACCTTGAGTGACTAAGGGAAGAGTTTAACGTGAGTGTAAATTCTAGAGACTCACATCCTGAGATTTCTATCCCAGATATGGAGTAATATTATCACCTTACCCAAAATATTAGGGCAATCTCAATGAGATTGGTGCCTGTAGTCTATTATCAGCTTAGTAAGAGACCACCAAGCATATATTTTATACTGTATGTGGATACCTCTCACTTCTATTTATGTAGAAGGTTTCATATGGAGGAGATATGATAAGAATTCGGATCCAGAGAAGGCTCATTTTGGGACGAATGTTTTATTGGTGGTAGAAGAAACTCAGTCGAAGAGATACGGGGGCTTATCTCTTCGTTTATTGGGCTAGATATGTACCGTATTGGGTTCCATGAGGGTTAAAATCGTTGTAATTTTTGACATTGGAAGTGGAGACCCTTGAAGAGTTAATTCACCTTAAGCAAGGCAGACTGCTAAGGCCATATTTGGGTCGATAGGAATTTTATTATCGGAATAAGAGAGGAAAGCATTTTGAAGTTGATAATTTTCTCTATATTGTTCTTTGATTATGTGGATAAGTAACGAGGAGAGTAGTAAATTAACACTTTAGGGTTATGCAGCTATGTTGTAATAACATTATCGTTGGGAAGTTAATGAACCTTTGGGCATGCATTGCTGGTATGAGGATAAACTACCCCTGAGTTTGGAAATTCGTTGTGAACATTCCCTTAGTGTTGTAATTACTTGGCATTGGGAAATTAATAAGTGTTCGGCGGTGGAGCCAACAAGATTAATATGACTTGATTGATGATCTAAAATCCGAAAAGTTTTTATAAAATAAACATGCATGCCATGGATGACCGTTGGCAGGGATGGTAGGACGCTTGTAATGGATTTGATTTAGTTTATCATATCGTGAAGTTTGCCCTACTTTTGGTAGTCTGCATAACTCGTGTCGAAGGGAAATTCATCCCGAGCCTTGCACCTTGGTTCATGTTAAGTTCAAACATATATAAATGTACCAGGTGATTGGATGTTATTTGTGCATGCTCTCATTACAATGAGATGCAGCTTGGTCGTCGCCGTAAAATTTGAATTTCTACTTCACGGCTAATATATAAGTGCATCTATACGGGGATCTATAAGGTAAGAACTCTAAGTCGAGGAAGATTTGCCCCAAAGGTTTGTGCCCATACGTGAGATGAATGTACCATATGGGTGGTGGAAGAAATTTAGTCCAAAAACGTACGGGGGTTTGGCCCTTTGTTTATTGGCCTAGCTGATGGGCCAATTGGGATTCTACCAGGAGTCAAAAATCTTTGTGGCCTACTTCACTTAGCCTTGCTACAATGAGTTTTTTCATTTTAAGTCGTTACAAGCCGTTGATATTGTATTTTGTTACTCCTTGTTGAATGTGTTCATCTTAAGCAATGAGTATGATTGAACACCAAGTTTTAGGTTGCGATGAGTTCACTCCCAGAGTATTAGAGGTGAGTACCGTAAGGATGAGCATGTATTCACTCTAATCAAAGACTATGCAGAGAAGTAAACTGTAACGTAGCGTTGTAGTGTCTCTCAAGGATCAAAGGTCGATCTGACGACCGCATGACAAATTTTGGGGGACGCCTTAAAGTTTGTTAAGTGGGAATTGTATCGATTTCTGATCCGAGAGGCGGGTTTACAAGCGTCCAATTAAAGATAAAGAATACGAAATTGTAGCACCCGTGGTGCTAAGGAATTGTTACGTGATTTTTTAAGTTGACAAATTCATACAATTGCATTATAAATACGTGTAGTAATTTTCGGATCATGTGAAATCACGAGACGTATGCTGAACCTTGTGAGGTGTGAACAAGTGGCGAGTGATTGTACTCAGTATTATACATATATACACTAAACCCATGTAGAAGCCTTGTTGGCTTATCCACCTCGTCCAACGTGTTGTCTGGGAGACAAATGTGATTACCCTCAACTTGACCTTTGATTCTCAGGAATTCAGAGTAGTTGTGTCGATGCACTGGACGACGTATATGATTTATGGATATAGTAAGCCAAGTAAGAGTACCGAGGAAGTGTGTTGAAGACTCATGACAGGCAGGAAAGTCGATTCTTAGCAATTTCCTTATGTTCGCTGTTATGGTGGCTGTTGGAGTTTTAGTGGTTGTTCGAAAGTATATTTACAAGAAAACTTTTCACCTTCTTCTCCTTCATCTGTTTCCCTTTTTGCTTATCCGAATTTGGCAAACTATGGGGTTATGGAGGCTTTCCCTGCTATCTATGCTAGAAATTGCTCTAGGTTATTATGCTATACCTTGGCCAATTGTGGGTTTGCTCTTCAGGCTTCTTCCAGGTTATATTATTAGAAAATTTAGGGGAAATAAGGGCTATTGGCTGCTTGGTTTTATGCTAGAGATTTCCTTGGGTCATATGCTATAAGTGGCATAGATTTTATGTTAGAAATTTGTCCCTTTTGTTCTTATGCTAGCTTTCTGGAGATTGTCGTTGCTAAACTTCTGATCCTGGACACATTTCATTGGCTAATCCTGATAGTTTTGGTTGGCTGAATTTTGATTGTTTTGCTCGGGTGGGGTGGCTGCTTGCTTTGTTCTTTCTTTTGGGTTGAGGGGAAACATTTAAGGCAGCCGTGGATTTACTTTCTCATATTTTCATAAGGTCAAGCTTTTCTCATTAATCATTAATGGCTAGATTAATCTAACTTGGCCAACTGCTACTGTTATTTTGCAATCCCGTTTCCATGAATATTGGAAGATTTCATTTTTGATGTATGTGGCATGTTGTTGTTGTTCCTCTTTCTAGTTATGGTTGTTGTTAGGAGATTTGAGCTTGGTTTTATTCTTTTATTATTTTGGGGCTGCTATTATATATTTTAATTTGGAGCTGCTGCATATAGTTCTGTCAAAATTTTGTTTGGGGCTGCTATACTTGGTCCTAGGCTGGATTTAATTTGGGTGGCGATATATCGTTCCAGTTTGGATTATTATGTTTGGGACGGCTATGTGTAGTTTCTTTTAGGTATTGTTGAAATAGTGTGAGTCACGATTAATTCGTATGACTGTACAAGACAAGAGCGCTCACACAATCTAGACCCAATGTATAAATGAGCTTGATATTGTTAAGGGTGAATCATCCGTAGCAGCATACGGTGAGTATGTTTCAATCCCATTCGGAAGACCCTCGTAACCCCAACCTAAATTTTGGGGATGAATTGTTTCTTCGTTTATTGGATTTGTAACATCCCATTTCACACTAGACCCCTCGGAGATGTTTTGACTCGCCTTGGGTTGGTTTTGGGCGAGGGAGGTGTGGCCCTTAGGTAGAAGAGAACACTCGAGAAGGAAATTTCTTTCTCGTCGAAAACTACTTAGGCAGAAAACGTTGAGAAGAAGGGAGCTGCGTTCGACGGAATTGAAGGGGAGCTGCGTTCGACAAAATTGAAGGGGAGTTGCTTTTGATGAAAATGAAGGGGAGCTGCATTCGACGAAAATGAAGGGGAGCTGCGTTCGACGAAAATGAAGGGGAGCGGCGTTCGACGAAAATGAAGGGGAGCAGAGTTCGACGAAATATAGGCATTCTGCGTTCGACGATCTTTTGCAGTCTCAGCGGTCGACGAATTTGCAAAGTCTCAGCGGTCGACGATCCAGCCCGTCTCAGCGGTCGACGAAGTTTTACTCCCGTTCGACGAACGCGCCGTTCGTTCGACAAAAGTTGTAGTCGTTCGTCGAACGTTGTAGCCGTTCGACGAACGTTGTAGCCATTCGACGAAGTTGTTCTCCCATTCGACGAACGCGCCGTCCGTTCGACGAAAGTTGTAGGCGTTCGACGAACGTTGTAGCCGTTCGACGAAGTTGTTTTCCGTTCGACAAATGCGCCGTTCGTTCGACAAAAAGTGTTGTCCGTTCGACGAAAGTGTTGAGTGCAGCTATTTTTCTGCTGCCTTCCAGCTAGATTTTATGGGAAGGTTTATATGTTAGTAGGTATATATATAATTATATGTATATATGTATGTGTAAAAAGGATATATTAAAGTTCATATATATATATATATATATCTATGCAGAGAGGATAGCAGAGCCTTCAGAATTTCCTTTTTCTTTTCCCGCGATGGTTCCAGTTCCTTTCTCGAGCAAGAGGGTTGGCGAGCTTAGGGTTTTCGCCGGTAGCGCCGGGCGTCGGAAGCGAAGGCCGTCCGTGGAGCTTTGGTGGTGTAGCCGGAGCCGAGGAAGGAGGCCGACTACTACGATGTCGCGACGGAGAATGAGATCCACGGCCATTGAGGTGACTTCCTTTCCCCTCCTTTGGTTCTAGCATCTTAGATCACAATAGGAGAGATAAAGGCTCAAGAGAGCTTCTCGTGTGAGCTTTAATGGAGTTTCCTTAGGAAGACCAAGTAGGAACCTCAAATTTAGGGCACCGTTCGCCGCGAGGTTCTTGGAATCATTTCTTCTCTTCAAGAGGAAGAGATGGGATTTGATTTGGTGCAAACCCATGGTTGTTGAGGGAGAGTGAGGGGAATGATTATTTAGGGAATTTAAAGGTGTAATGACCTAACTTTTGTTTGGGGAAGATGATGAATAGTCCCATGTTAAGTAATGTTTAAATTATATCTTTTGTGATAAAAATGATAAATAACCCCATGCTAATTATGGTTTTTAATTATATATCTTGAGATAAGGATTATAATAGCCCCTTGCTAAAGAAGGTTTCAAGTTATAACATTGCACTTGGTTATTAAGGGAAAATTGTGTGCAGCTGGATTCAAGATAATTTTTAGGCTTGATCCCACTGGTATTAGACTCCGAGGTTCAACATGAAAATTGTAGCCCTCGAAAAGAGCTTTCCGACGATAGGTTACACATTTTCTGAAGTGACCTGTAGCTTCCTACAAGTCCAGTCGAGTGGACTGTGCAGAAAGCTGGAATGGGTTAAGTGTGTGTTGTTTTGCTGTCTAGATTGTTGTGCTTGACTTCAGAGTAGATTTTAGGGAGGACCCACTTGGATCTGGGTTTAGGACTCAACATAAATGTTGTAGCCCTTGATGATAGCTTTCCAAAATGGGGTGGCACGTAATTTGGGGTAGAGTAGAACTCCCAGAATTTCAGTTTTGTTAATCAGCATCATTGTAGTTTGAATTTCGATAATTCTGGGATATCTTTTATAATACTTATCTGATGCTCTTAAAAATTGGTAAAATCAACCTGATGATATTGTGCTGACCCCTGTTGAATTTCATGAGTTTTGGGAGGATGCTTGTTGTGATTTTTCCAATCGTAGTTCATTCTCGTATTGCTCCGTAAATAATAGTTGGGAATGCCGATGGGGCTAATACTTGGTGAGAATGGTCATAACAAGCTAGCGGAACTACGGTAGATGTTTTAGCAAGGCTCGATTTGATATGAGTTCTTAATTAAATATATTGTCGTAATATTTTATGTTGCTGAACTCAGGTTGGTGATCATATTTTTCATTTCAGCGCCTGTGGAGCGCATGTGGAAGGGGCCTCCCTCCCCCCCTCTTCTTGCTATGCGAGAACACCCCTTCTCACCGAGCGAGAAGACTTACAGTTCCAGCTTTGCCAGCCTCTCCAGAGATCAACCTGACCCACCGTCTATGAGAGCCCGGCAGCGGAATCGATCTGGGGCACTCCAGCACCAACACTTGTCACCTTGCCAGCCTCTTCAGAGATCAACCTGACCAACCGACTATGAGAGCCCGGCAGCGGAATCGATATGGGGCACTCCAGCACCAATACTTGTCACCTTGCCAGCCTCTCCAGAGATCAACCTGACCCACCGTCTACGCGAGCCCGACAGCGGAATCGATCTGCGGTACTCCAGCACCAATACTTGTCGCATTTCCAGCCTCTCTAGAGATCAACCTAACCCACCGTCTATGAGAGGCCGGCAGCGAAATCGATCTGGGGCACTCCAGCACCAATACTTATCACCTTGCCAGCCTCTCCAGAGATCAACCTGACCCACCGCCTATGCGAGCCCAGCAGCGGAATCGACCTGGTGAACTCCAGCACCAATACTGGTCACCTTGCCAGCCTCTCTAGAGATAGACCAGACCCACCGTCTATGAGAGCCCGGCAGCGGAATCGATCTGGGGCACTCCAGCACCAATACTTGTCACCTTGCCAGCCTCTCTAGAGATCAACCTGACCCACCGTCTACGTGAGCTTGGCAGCGGAATCGATCTGGGGCACTTCAACACCAATACTTGTCACCTTGCCAGCCTCTCCAAAGATCAACCTGACCCACCGTCTATGTGAGCCCGACAACGGAATCGATCTGGGGCACTCCAGCACCAATACTTGTCACCTTGCCAGCCTCTCTAGAGATCAACCTGACCCACCGTCTATGAGAGCCCGGCAGCGGAATTGATCTGGGGCACTCCAGCACCAACCTTTGTTACCTTTGCATAGTAGTTACAACTATCACACAGAGAAGCAAGATATTCAACAAATGACATAATTAAAACTTTCAAGGATAGAATCGTTTCAAGTCGTGTCCACTTTTGGCTCGGCCGAGGGGTACCCCTTCCACATCACGGAGGTGATACCCCCCGACTTGAGCACTTCACATACAATGTATGGACCCTCCCAGTTGAGGTTAAGCTTACCCACTGTGGCTCCTCTTCCGGCCGCATCGACCTTCTTCAGGACCAAATCTCCTTTCTGAAAGTGCTTTATTTGGATGTGCTTGTCAAAGTATCGAGCCATTCGCCGCTTGATTTCTTCCTTCCTGATGGTGGCCAGGTCCCGAAGCTCCTCTACTATATCCAAGGACAACCTCTGCTCCGCTTCATTTGCCACTAGCCATTCTTCATCTCCCTCTCCCGCAGCGATTACGCTGGGGGCCTTTACCTCGAACTCTATTAGAAGGACGGCCTCGGACCCATGGGAGAGCTTGAACGGAGTCTCTCCAGTGGCGGTGTTCGGAGTAGTCCTCAAGGCCCAAAGGATGGATGATAGCTGCTCCACCCAGTTCCCCCAGAGATTCTCCACTTTCTTCTTGAGCAGGTTGACGATTATCTTGTTTGCTGCCTCCACCTGTCCGTTGCTTCTCGGGTGGTGAACCGACGTGAACCTGAGGTCGATGTCAAGTTGGGTTCAGAAACTAACAAACTCCTCGCTAGCAAATTGTGGCCCATTGTCTGTCACTATAGCCAGCGGGAGCCCATGCCTGCAAATTATCTCCCCCCACACAAAATTTCTTAGAACTTGGGACGTTACCTTGGCCAGCGCCTTTACTTCTATCCACTTGGAGAAGTAATCGATCATCACCAATAGGAACTTCCTCTAGCTACTAGCTTGCAGGAAAGGGCCAATGAGGTCCAACCCCCATATAGCGAAAGGCCATGGAGCTGTGATGGTCTGTAGCCTCTCAGCTGGGAGGAGTTGGAGCGGAGCATAGAGCTGACACTTTGAACATTTTCTTGCAAACTCCGCCGCATCCTTGATGAGGGTAGGCAAAAAGTAGCCTTGCCTCAACACTCTTCCTTCCAAGTTTCGGCTCCCGGAGTGACTGCCGCATTCCCCGGAGTGAATTTCTTCTAGGACTCTCGGGACCTCCTCCTCGGAAACAAAACGGGCCAGGAGTGTCACAACCAGCATTTTTCTCCGAATTTAAGAATATCAGAGTAAGAGAAAATACGCGTCATGATGCCACGTCATGCAGGAGACAACTGCAGACGCTCAGGCGGAAACTTCTTACTTATTAATTCAAAACATGATCACATGGAAATTTATCATTTGGGAACCATTTATTAGAGTTTTAGGGGAAGAACTGTGTCTCTCAGCTCGTGGATCAACTAGTCCACCCAAAAAAAAATATATTATATTTGCAGCGGAAAATACTTGATTTGACTCATTTTAAGGTCCTATATGCACGTGATGATAGGACATAAGGTAAATGATATGCTCATGTCTAGGCGTAGTATAAGTGTAGAAAATACCTTTAGGTTACTTTAAATATAAGGGTTTTGTAGTTAAAATGATGTGATATGGAGATGAAGAAAGTCATTTTATAACTATAATGCACCTAGACATAAATCATCCCCAGAAATTAATATGTATCAGATCATAAAGTAGTGGCATAAAACTGGCAAATAAACTAGAAAGTACCAAAGAGGCACAATGGGCGCCAACAATTTGACACTAACCCATTGGCCTAAACTAGTATGTCTGAACAAGAAGAGAGCTGACTACAGCAACTACCTCGCAGCAGCGGGGTGGACAACTACCAAAAACTCTGAACTTCCGGCTACACCACTAGCCGTTACGGCTCTGAACCTGAGGCATTCAATAAAACAAAGAACGCCTCAGCAAGGAATTACAAGTGGCAGAAAACTAGCAGAAAAACAAGCAAGGCTTAAGGGGTACCAACCCAAGCCAAATTTACCGAAAGAGAGCTCCAACAAAGAACCAACAAGCATCCGGTGCACTATATACCAAAAGAGGAACAAACATGTCCATTTATTTAGTTTCATCGATTAAAGAGACTGATCAGCTCAAATTATACGGGAGCGGTTAACTACCTCCGCTACCCCAAGCCCAAAAGCAGGTGGGGGTACCACTAGACCCAACCACCCAAACACGACTACCGTGCAAGGCTATAACAGTTCCCCCCACTGTCCCCCAAACACAACTACTGTGAAGGGCTAAAGACAGTAGTTCTTATTACTTAAATTTTATTTAAACACGGGACGCAGCCCGAAAGGATAATCACTGGAAGGCCCTAAGAAAAAATAGGGTCAAGGCAAAGTACGCCTCGATCAATAAGAACTATAAGAGTAACTCAAAAGTTAACAGACCACAACGAGTAAAAGAATACCACCAAGAGGGATTCAAGATCAGGAGCACCGAAGGGACACTGACAATCATCTAGGTGCACTAGAGAGGACAAAAGATTAAAACGTGGGAATCGCAACGAAATCACATGCGCACCTGGCGGGGTTCCAAGGGGCCGCGCCCCTGGCGGGGTCTTAGGGGCAGAGCCCCTAACGGGGTCCAAGGGGCAGCGCCCCTGGCGGTGGTCCAAGGGGCAGCGCCCCTGACTCATTTTTGAAATCCCACCACCAGAAACCACACAAAAACACAGCAGAATTTAGGACGTCTTGAAAACTACAAGGAACTTCTCGAGAGATAAAAGGGTTTCTCGAGAGAAGGGCAATTTCTCGAGAGAAGGGCAAATTTCTCGAGAGAAGAGCAATTTCTCGAGAGAAGGGCAATTTCTCGAGAGAAGAGCAATTTCTCGAGAGAAGGGCAATTTCTCGAGAGAAGAGTAGGATCTTTTCTTTTCGAAAACTACAGGGAACTTCTCGAGAGATAAAGGATTTCTCGAGAGATGGATTTCTTGGGTTCTCGAGAGGTAGGCAGGGATTTCTCGAGAGAGGACAAGGGATTTCTCGAGAGGGATCAGGGGATTTCTCGAGAAATCAAGCATTTCTCGAGAGGGATCAGGGGATTTCTCGAGAGGGATCAGGGGATTTCTCGAGAAATCAAGCATTTCTCGAGAGGGATCAGGGGATTTCTCGAGAGGGATCAGGGGATTTCTCGAGAGGGATCAGGGGATTTCTCGAGAAATCAAGCATTTCTCGAGAGGTAAAGGGGTCTTCTCGAAAACTTGGCTAAAACAACTGCTCGAGACTCTCAAAGACTTCTCGAGAAGGGCCAAACAGCGGCTAAAATTCAGGGAACGACGGTGTCTTCCAGGAGAAATGCCCTGACTCTACGCGGGGAAGAAAATTTAGGGTTTCTAACTATCATACAAGACGCTCAAAACACGAGCCCACAGTTTATCAAGCATCTAACAGGAGAAAGACAAACCACGACTTAACCAAACAAAGAGGAGGAGGAAGCCACTTGCCTTAAACCTCGCAAACTCGAAGATCTCCGCTCCGAAAGCTATGGATCGGCTAGGGAAACACACGAGCATAGATTCCTGAAACTTTTTGGATCAAAAGGAGGGGTTAGGTCACCACCAAAGCTCCCAAAACTCCACGAAACGAGAAAGGCTTACCGCTAGAACGAAGATCTCGCCGAGAGCTTTCCAAATCTTCAAACCAAACTCGATTCCGACTACTACAGCCCTAGGAATCGCCGGTTGAAGGCTCCACGAAGCTCCGCTCTCGCCCTAACCCACGGCGGCTGCTTTTGATCGAGGAAGAGGATGAATAGGGAAAGGGGAAGGCTTTAGGCTTATATATAAACCTAAATTTGTTATTTAAGTAATTAATTAATTCCCCAATTTACTTAAACTGCGAGGGCGACCAAAACACCTCGGATTTCTATGAAATTCGCACCCTAGCTGAAAAACGGCGCTACGAATCCAACGGCGAAGTCAGAATTCCATTCCGACGAGCCAAACTCCGGATAAAGCCTCCCAAAGCTAAAATCTTGATATCCACTCAAAATCTTCACTTTAACTCGAAACGACGCGAAATCTCGCACGCTTGACCTAAATCACAAGCTTTAACTAAGCTAAAACTCGAAACACTACCAGACGAGCTGACATAACGCCCTTACGCCAAAATTATGACATAGAGGGTACGTAAAAATAATTAACGAAAAATCAGGGGCGTTACAAGGAGCCCCGAGAGTGTCTTCTTGTATAGTCTCCCTGCATGCAAGGAATAATAAGCCGACTTATACCTGAAGCACCATTTATCTACGTCCCCTTCAGGGAACTTCCCTGATGATAGGAAGGCGATGAACGGATCCATCCACGATGCCCGCTGATCTACCTCCATCAGTTCTCCTTCCTCGATGGTGGGTCCGAAGAGTTCCGAAACCGTCCCCCCCCCCCCCCCCCACGCTCGGGGAACAAACCTTGCTAGGAGGTCCGCCGGGGTGCTCTCCTCTCTTGGCACATGCTTGATGGAGAAAGTGAAAAAATGTCCGATAACACCCTTGACCTTCTCCAGGTAGCGTTGGAGGGTCGGGTCCTTGGCTTCAAACTCTCCCCTAATTTGGCATGGCACCACCATGCAGTCTGTCAAGACCTCCACATCTTGCACTCCCAGCTCCCGGTCCAGCCGCAGGCTCGCTATCACTGCCTCGTACTCGGCCTGATTGTTGGTAATTGGAAAATGGATACTCAAGGCTTGTTCGATCTTTGTCCGTTGGGGGCTCATCAGGATGATTCCCCCTTCATAAGAGTGCATCCCTGACGCTCCATCCACCAACATCTTCCATGCCATCGGGGGAGGTGATTCATGTTCCCCCACTTCGGTTGCGTAGTCGGCCATGAAGTCTGTCACTGCTTGCGCCTTGATCGACATCCGGGGCACGGACATGATATCGAACTCACTCAGCTCCACGGACCACTTTGCTAACCTTCCCGAGTGTTCCACCCCTTCCATGACTCTGCGAAGCGGGTGGTCAGTCACTACTTTGATTGAATGTGCCTGAAAGTAAGGCCGGAGCCTCTGGGCCGCTACTACCAATGCGAAGGCCAACTTTTCCAAAATTGGGCATCGGAGCTCCGCCTTCCTCAGCTCTCGGCTGACATAGTAGATGGGGAATTGTTTCCTCCCCTCTTCCTGGACCAACACTGAACTTACTGCTTCAGACCCTACTCCCAAGTATAGGGATAGATCCTCTCCCTGTCTTGGACCTTGGAGTAGAGGAGTCTGGGTGAGTTTCTCTTTCAAAGCCTGGAAGGCTCTCTCACACTCTGAGGTCCATTCAAATTTTTGGTTCCCCTTAGCACCTTGAAGAAAGGTACACACTTCTCCCCCGCCTTAGAGAGGAACTTGCTGAGTCCGGCCAGCTTTCCTGTGAGGCTCTGGACCTCCTTCGAGTTTCTTGGTGACCCCAACTCCATGATTGCTTTGACCTTATCCGGGTTAGGCTCCACCCCCGCCGGGGTGAGCAAGTGACCTAGGAATTTTCCTCGTCTAGCACCGAAGAAACACTTCAGGGAGTTGAGCTTCATCTTATACTTCCGCAAGGTCCCAAAGGTCTCTTCAAGGTCTCGGAGGTGAGACTCGAGGTCCCGACTCTTTATCATGAGATCAACAACGTAGACTTCCAAGTTTCTTCCCTTCTGCTCTCGAAAGACCCTGTCCATCCTTCGCTGGTACGTGACCCCTGCATTCTTGATCCCAAAGGGCATCATCTTATAACAATAACATCCATCCCCCGTGATGAAGGAGACATCCTTGATGTCGGGGGAGGGGGGGGGGGGGGGGGGTGCATGCGGATCTGATGATAACCTGAAAAAGCATCTAAAAAAGACATTATAGGGAAACCGATGGCTGAGTCAACCAGCGCGTCGATTCTAGGAAATGGGTAGCAATCTTTTGGGCACGATTTATTAAGTAGGGAAAAATCGATACACATTCTCCACTTACCTCCCCCCTTCTTCACCATGACCACGTTGGAGACCCAGCCTGGATACTGGATCTCCGACACAAAACCCGCCTATAGGAGCTTACCCACCTCCTCTCGGATGGGTCCTTCCTGCTTGTCTTCTATGGCCCTAATCTTTTGACGGATTGGGCGGGTGCCGGGGTCGAGATTGAGGAGGTCGCAAGCCACATCTGCATCGATCCCCGGAATCTCCACGTCACTCCAAGCGAAGACATCCACATTTTTCTAGACGCAGGCCAGGATTTGCTTCTGCTCCTCTAGGCTGAGCTCCCCGCTGATTTGGACTTTCTCCACCACACCGGCCCAGGTGGTGACCCCGAGCTCCATGACCTCCTCCAGGGCCTCCAGTCGAGACTGCTCTACCCAATCCCCTACTTTCCATTCACCACTAGCAAAAGCTTCGACCTCCTTCTCCCTCCCTTTGTCTCCGATCACCATCAGCTCTTCTGCCCCTCCTCCTTGGGCCCGAAGCTCTACCTCTTCTCCCTCCTCCATTCTCTCCTCCGTTTCCTCTCTGAGGCCCACCGGCTCTCCCACATCCTGATCCCACTTCTCGGCTTCAGCTACCCAGGAGATAGTGTTCACTGTGTTAGAACCTAGTCTTAATTTAGATTAGGATCCCAACTCAAATAGGGGGAGATTGTTGGAACCTTAGTTTTGATTTGAGTTAGGAACCATGTTTAATGTCTAAGTTTCTATCATAACATATCTTGTATAAATTACATTAAATCCCATTAAGATAATAGGCTGAGAAAATAAGAGAAATAATAAAAATTATATATGTTCTCTGCGTTCGATGAATGGCTACCGGCTTCGTCGAACAACGCTCTACGAATTATATTATATGGCGCTCGACAAATTATGTTAAATCAGCGGTCGACGAACAGCTATTCAGCGGCGACGAACAACATTATCTCAGCGGTCGAAGAAAGCCAGCCCGTCGTAGCGGTCGACGAATCATTCTCTGAACAATGCTCGATGAAAAGAGGAGATCGACGAACCTTCAGTGAGGCGCACGACGAATTATTATAAGAAGTTCAGATTGATTATTTAATCATTCTGTTCGAAGAAAGAAATATTTAGGTCGACGAATCAAGATGAGATCGACGAAGATATTGTCAGCTATTATATTATTCCTTACACAGCTCGACTAATATTATTATATATACTTTTCTGATATAGCCGTTGCCGCATTAAATGTTATAGCCATTGCAGAAGAGACAAAGGCGACAACTTATCTTCTCGAGGAAATTAAAGAGATATTATCTCTTTCCTTGTCGGCAAGAATTCAAATCAGCCGAACAAGTTCACCAGATTATATATACTAAGAGAAGAGCAGAGAAGCAAAGAAGAAGCACTGTAGGAAAATAGGCAGAACAAGAACAGGAAGAGAAATACAGAGGCAAAAAGAAGAAGTAGATCTAATATTAATTATCTTCTTTTTTCTAACTCCTTGTAGATCACATTCATCCCAAGACACCAATCATTATCAATTGCTCAGGATCAAACTGCATAAAGAAGAAAAGGAGTATTTTGAATCAGAAGAAGAATCCTCCACAAACTGTCAACAATTATATCAGACAGGGGGAGCTCTTCAACATCATCATCAAGATCCATTCAACTTCAAATCAGGATCTCAAGAGTCTTCTCACACAGAGAAGAACAACATATTCCTTTCTCCTTCCCATCTTGTAAAGGGTTATAACTCCCTTCAAAAGTTAATAGTGTGGTGGCATGGCACCTTATCAAAAACCTGTGTGTTGGTTTTTAAGCACCTGGTCAAAAGCTTATTGGTGATTTGGGCACCTGATCAAACCTCCATTGGTGTTAGGGCACCTGATCAAAAACCCCTAGTGGATTCCTACCAAGTGTGGTAGAAGAGTAGATGTGCCCTATTGAGAGGGGATCCACTATATTTCTCTCTGTCATCAGGTTGATTTGTTTTTATGCTTTATTTCCTTTATTTCATAATATGTGATAACAATCCTAAAAATAATTATTCACTCTGTTTTACACTTATATATATATCACTATTTTGAAATAAACTTAACAAGAGCTTTAAACAGGAAAAGGTTTTATAATTTAAGAACTTAAAATCTCCTTTCAATTGGTATCAGAGGTTGGTTGATTTTTCATCTACAGCTGATACTTTCAATTGAACACTTTCAATTGGTATCAGAGGGTAGTTGATTCTTTACAGGTAACACCTGAATCACAAAGATCAATTAGTTCTTAATTTGTTTTTCTAAAATCTAATGGCACAAGAAGATTATCCACCAATCTGTAATTTGGATAGATTTTATTTATGGCAAGTTAGAATTAGATTATTTATGAATGCCATAGATGAAGATATTTACAATTCTGTTTTGACAGGACCTTCTCCATCTTCAACTTCTTCAACAGATGATCAAAAGAAGCTGAAAAGTGCTGATGCAAAGGCTATGGACATATTAGCCCAATCAATGTCAAATGACATTCATCAAAAAGTTGCTGACTACACTTCAGCAAGGGACATCTAGAACTCCCTCAAAAGGATGGTAAATGAATCTTCTTCCATTTCTTCTACTAACTATATTTATGATGCAGAACCATCAACAAGTCTAAATGAAGAAGAAGAAGAAGAACAAAAGGCCAGAAGATTCTGCATGATGGCCATATATGGCTCATATCACAACACTGATTCAGAAGCTGAATCAGAAAAGGTAAATGAGGTAACTTCAAATCCCATTTCTACCTCTGAAAATTTCAAATCGGATTTTAAAATAACATTTACAGATTTAATAAAATCAGACAAAGAAATAAAAGATTTAACAGAAATAAACTATTTAACTCCTGAAAATAATAAACTTCAAGAAAATTTGAAAAACTTAGAAGAACAAAATATTTCTGTGAAAAATAAGTTAATTAGAGTTAAAGAAAAAGGAATTATTTATGTTCAACAAAATCAGAAAAAGTTTTCAAATTTATATTTTAATGAAGTAAAAAGGCCAATATATCTAATTATAAGGCAAATGTTTAATGTTTTTATTTTTAACTCAAATTATAATTAAACAGCAAATATAAGATTTATTTGAATTTTCTATCTTAAAAAACAAAGTCAGATAACTTCATGTTCTTATAGACTTTCTCCTAAAGCATGTTGAGCATTCTACAGTACTTGCATTGATCAAAAGTGATCATGGCACAGAGTGTGAGTCTCTTCTGATTAAGAGGATTCTATAGAAAGAAGGTATCAGGCAATTTTTTTCTGAATTTAAAATTCCTTTGAATCTAATAACAGCTGTAGCAATTCATAATATTAAAATCCTATTAAATCAAAATCTAGGAATCAGAATTGCTTAAATATATTTTAAAAGAAGTAGAAAACAATATAATGATTTAAATGTTTTCACATAGAACAATAAATGATCTCTGACCCTTAAGCCTTAAGTTATTCAAGACTTTTTATGCTTAGGTATCCTAAACAAAATAGGGGGAGATTGTTAGAACCTATTCTTAATTTGGATTAGGATCCCAACTCAAATAGGGGGAGATTGTTGGAACCTTAGTTTTGATTTGAGATAGGATCCATCTTTAATGTCTAAGTTTCTATCATAACATATCTTGTATAACTTAGATCAAATCCCATTAAAATAATATGTTGAGGAAATAAGAGAAATAATAAAAATTATATATGTTCTCTGCGTTCGGCGAACAGCTACCGGCTTCGTCGAATGGCGCTCTGCGAATTATATTATATGGTGCTCGACGAATTATGTTAAATCAGCGGTCGACGAACAACTATTCAGCGGTCGACGAACAACATTGTCTCAGCGGTCGAAGAAAGCCAGCCCATCGCAGTGGTCGACGAATCATTCTCTAAACGACGCTCGACGAAAAGAGGAGATCGACGAACCTTCAGTGAGGCGCTCGACGAGTTATTATAAGAAATTCAGATTGATTATTTAATCATTCTGTTCGAAGAAAGAAATATTTAGGTCGACGAATCAAGATGAGATTGACGAAAATATTGTCAGCTATTATATTATTCCTTACACAGCTCGACTAATATTATTATATATACTTTTCTGATATAGCTTAGGAGTCCCAATTATATACACTTTTATGGACTCATCTGGGCCAATTATTTAGTCTATGCACCAAACTGTAGACACGTTTTCATTTATATTTAATTGTCGTCTATTATTCCATGCTAAGTGCACTTCTAGGCCCGTTCTTGGTGTATTCTCTTATTTATCGTCTTTACTATCTTTCATGCGGTGTTTTGTGCCACTTTCAGTGGTGTTGATTAGTGTTTATGCTGAAACAGGTGTCGTGCAGGTGTTCCCGGTACAAATCCATACAGGAACACTGCGCACGATCACTGGTTTTAGTGCGCACGACCAGCAATCGTGCGCCAGCGCTCGTGCGCGTTCATTTGTAGCCCAAAGTTGCCGTCGGAGTTTGCCCGTGCGTTTTTACGCACGGTCGTGCGTTCGGTGGTGCGCTTTATTATTTTCTGTAGTTTTGTTTTGCAGGTTTTCGGGCACAGCGCGCGCGATCACCAACTTTCAGCGCGCACGACCACTGGTCGTGCGCCACAGATCGTGCGCCCTATTTTCTATAAATATACAGCCCGCAAAATTAGGTCGGAGATCATTACAGTTCCGCGATTTCTTCCGCCGTCAGGGCGGAAAGCTCCGTTTTTGAAGGTTTCTTCCTCCCCCTTTTACCCGAGGCCACCTCGCATCATCCAAGCACTTCAAGGGAGAGATCCTAGCCTACTCTCATCAACCGAGGAAGGAGTACACAGCTTTTGTGGCGGCCAGATTGTGACACGGAGAAGACAGGTATATTGGAGGGAAGGTGACAGCTCCTCTGGACCCCGGACGTAGTTGCGGACCGAGCTAGGAAACAGATTGACAACCCGACGATTCCTACCGTGAATCCCAACAAGTCTCTGGATGTGGTTGTATTTCTAGCTCTTCTTCCTTTCCTCCTTATGATTGTAGTTAGTTTCTCTTATATCTTGATGATGTTGCACTCAATATTTGTTGAACTTCATGTTATATATTATGAAATGTTTTCATGCTTTATGAGTGCTTGAGGTGTGCTTTCGTGGTGATTGTGGTGTGAGTGTTTGGTGTTGCCGCACTAGCAATTGCTAGTGGCGTGCTTATTGACGAGGTGCTTGCGAGCCTCATTCCGCAGGTGCGACCCACTCCATTCGCTTGCCTTCTCGTCCATCCGCCTAGTGAAGCGTGGCATAGCGGCCCGTGTGATCCATTCGCCTAACGAAGCAATGCGCTTAAGGACTGCACAGTTCGATTCCGCTTGCCTACTCGTCCACCCGCCCATGCGACGCAGTGCGCTCAAGGCCTGCCTAGTGACGCGCTATTTCCACACTGCTAATTAGCGGGCACGAAATGCGGTACGACGGCAATGCACCGGTCGTTGTCAAGTAATAAAAGTAGGGAGTAGCTCCCCGAATATCGTTCTCAAAGGAACGCAAGTTGGGTAGTACGTTTTGCTTGTTAGGAGATTAATTATGAAGGTTTCTAAGTTTAACAAAAACAGGGGGATTTTGATTGGTTTTATAGAACAGGAATGAGAAAACTAAACAAACTATGCGGGTCGCAATCACCGCGTCGCTAGGTGGATGGATTTACTGCAGGCCGCGATGCCGTGCTTCGCTTAGCGGATGGCCGGTGAGCAAATGGATGAGGTTAGTGCAAATGCGAGAGTTGAGGGTCGAAGGCACCTCTTCGCTATCGCTTCCAGCTTTTGCTAGGGCGAGTGCTAGAACGTGTGTGTGTAAGTGGAGCGGAGGCGGAGAGCATCACAACATAGCATCAAGTAAAGAACAAGATCATAAACAAACTCCCATTCATAGACAAATAGAGGTTCACTTAGTTCATTACAACAATGAAGAGTACATATCAAAAAAGGAGAAGGGGTAGAAGGAACCACGAGATGAGAAGCCTCGCCGTGGATCTTGGTCGGAATGGGGGGTCATCACGCCTCCTCCGAGCTCAGTCCTTGGTTGCTTCCGGGGTTTAGAGGCTGTCACTACCTCCAACCGTTGCCCGTCTTCTTCTCAGAGCTGGGTCACTTCTGCTTCGCCCAATGGAGATGTCCTCCTCATGGAATGCTGGCTGTAGATGGCGGAGAATGCTTCCGGGATCCTAAATGGACCTTAGGATCAATGGATGAAGCCTTCCCCAAGGGGGAAATGGATGGGAGGTACTTGGAGAGGTGAAACGGCGGACTGGCGCGGAGAAATCGCGCCCAAAAACAGTGCTGAATGCCCTAATTTCGCGGAGCAGCGGTTTAAATAAGGAGCAGAATAAACACTGTGCACGGTCAGTGGCGCACGACCAATGGTCGTGCGCGAAGGAATGCCTGTGATCGTGCGCTGTCAACCTGTAGCAAAGAAAAAGATGGAAAATAACGCACGGTCAGGGGCGCACAACCAGTGGTCATGCGCGAAGAAATGCCTGTGATCGTGCGCCGACGCTCTGTCTGGGATGGGAATTAACGCACGACCAATGGTCGTGCGCCTGATAGTGCACGAAGGAATGCACACGATCAGAGGCTTTTTAGGCCAAAAATTGCCCCGCACCATCCTGAACGTGCACGCGATCCCAGGACCTGCAGGAAAAATACAAATGACCCTGATTCGTGCACACCACCGGATCCATAACACAGGCATACAGTAATATATAAGAAAGCATGCCACAAAGGGGGATGGATTGCACAAAAGGCGCAGATACGCCATGCTATCAATATAAGCATATATGAACAGCAATTGAAGTGCAATGACACTAAAACAAACCCAAATGAGGCCGGAAATCACTGTATAAACCAGACTCATCACACCCCCAGACTTACCTGTTTGCGCGTCCCGAGCAAACAAATCCGGCGGAGTGAGAAAAGACATAGCTGGGTTAGAAATTGCAAGGACGGAGTAATATGCGAAGTCTCATACACATGTGCATAGAAATCTAGTAAAAAGAATTTTTAGTTATGCAAAATAGTTTACATAATTCTAACAACGTAACTATATATTATTTCTACTCAAAAGTTGAATCATAGGGAATCACTCGGTCATGCGTAGGAAGAAAGTAGAAAGGCTGCTGAGGCGAACATTACTCAACACCGGAGTTCGGAACAACCTCCACTGAAATCCATCAGTGTCGATGACCATAAGCTCACCCGTTCGCACTCTCTCCACGGCATTCGTACGATTCGATGCGCAAATCAGTAGGACTTTAGGTTATGATTTAGGCTTAGGCTACGGTGCGGTAAACAATGATAAATGCGGGGGCTTAGCACACATAACCCAAATGAGCTTGCAAATGGAACACCATCCCAGCAATGATAAAAAATGTGTACACCACGTATTCCCAAATGTATTTCTTTATACATTTTTTTCTTCCTCCTTTTTTTTACTTTCTTTTCTTTTTCTCATTTTTTTCAAATTTCATAACTTTGCACAATTAGATACAAAACAACTATATCTTCAATAACGCATTTCCACCACAATCACAAATATACACCGCATCAACACCCAATTTTTTTTATGCACAGATTGCTTGAGCTCAGAATTTGGTGTGCGATTAGGATAGTCATTTTGGCTTTGGTGAATTGAAGGTGGAGCTGAATCAACGGGATCGGGTAGGCACAAGGGGCTAGCAAGGATAAGATGTTAGGACCAGAATACAAAGCTCAAACTGGCCAACATGATGGCCTACGTCACGCTCACGCACTAAACTAACTCATACCCATGCTTCGAGAGTCGCTTGGGGCAAGTTCTTAGCCACCGAGAAAGATGATTCTTCCTCCCGACTCGAGCAATACGAGCCTAGCACCCATCTACACACATCCCTACATTACCGATTGATTTGCACCGGATTCACCGCTTTTGAGTAGAATAAACTAGAATTACGCTGACAGAATAAAATGTACAACTAAAAGCATAAAGGAAAGTTTAATCTACACAAATTTCTATGCGAGACATGAATAAATGACTAGAGCACTCCACGAGTCAACAAAGTACTTCGTCTCGCAATCCTAACCCAGCACCGTGATTTCCCATTCACACAATCGAGATGAGTTAGACTCGTTGCGCGCCTACAGTTAAGTGCACTCACGTGGGTGTCGTGGTGTGCCATGAGATGAACAATGCTACAATATAACACAGATTGTAAATCCTAGTATGCTCTGCACTTTGCATGTGGTAACGATAACTCTCACTCCCCCAGACTTACACTAAGCAAAAAGCATGTTTGATAGCGGCATAAGCTTAAGAAGGCTAGGATGAGAGATTACCCCGTGCTCAGAAATGAGCATACCAGAAGATATGGCGTTTTGTTCAGAATGCGGTGAACCCGCCGTGCTCCAATAGATGCGGACCTGCGATTAAAGAGATCCCACGCACAACAAAAATATAGCAAAGAAGATAACAAGAAAGAACGGAACCAAATGGTCCCAAATGGGTTGTCTCCCAAGAGCCCTTTTGTTTAACGTCCTTAAAGGTGGACCAAATAGCTGTATTAAAGTTTGATAGCAATAGTCTAAGCATAGAGCAAAAGATAGTAAATCCTAAATATTACATTCCTCAAAATGATCAACTATATGTTGATTTAAAATAGTAACTAGAAATAAAAGAAATGGGTCCGAAGATCCAACAACAGCAGTCAAGAGGATCAGGAGCTTTCCATCTCCATATTTTGTCTTTATTCATCCTCTTCCTCTCCTCCAATCGGCGGTCATGGATGAAGTAGCGCTTTCCACCCTGCACCCAGTCTTTCAAGGAAAAAGCAGGCAATGATGATGAAGTGGAATAGACGATTGAATTTATCATTGCCATTTGCTCTTCCTTCAAAGACTGCCTCTCAAAATTACCCAAGAATGAGTCTATAAATTCAAGCGCCTGCAGAGGGATAAATGAAATATCAGGCATTAATGCAAGAGGGGAAGCAGGAAGGATGAACTTATCAGCATAATCACTAAAAGAAAGAGGATTAGGAAATAAACTAGATGAAGAACTAAAAGAATCAAACAAAGGAGGAGTGATCCCGGTTTCACTCCTGATGGGTTGAGGTGGTAAGGAATTGTCGGCATCATCAAATACGCTGCAAGATCTAGCAGAATCGTCAGCGGCCACTTCCACGACTTGGACCTCCTCAAATGATGCTGAAGTCTCCACCTCTGCACCTTGAAGAACATCCTCCTCTCTCGGAGTGGGCACAACGCTGCAACTCGCTGCCTCTTCCTGCAAGACATTCTCATCGATACTGTCAAAAACAATTGTAGTAGCACGCACAAGACTAGAAGAATTAGTGCTTGAAGAGAAATCAAGCACCGCATCCTCAGAAAGAATTGAATCAACATGTGGTGATAAATGAACGGGAGAGACATGCACAACCATGTCGGGGCATAGATCACCAATAACTTTGATCTGCGCATCCGCATCAAACCCTTCAAAACATGAAGGTGATATGGATACGAAACCAGAGGATGGGAGGGTGCTACCAGAGATAGGAATTGGGACAATCCGGATGTCCGGCTCGTCGTCCTCGTCCAATTCGCGCAGATACTCAGCACAATCCCTTAAAGCATGATCCGTGCTTTGACAAAACAAGCACTGTTTTGTATTCGTCTTTGGTCCAAGTGGGGCCGGAGATGAATTCAAAAACGGTACATGCGGTGCGGCAAAGTAGCCATAAGCCTTAGGCACAGTGCATGTGGTACCGTATGATGTCAATGCCTGATACCATGGGCCTTGGGGACTAGAGCTACTCTCTCCCGATGGGCATCTATCACTAGCATGGGATGTATCCCCACACCAACGACAACGAATATTAAATCCATCCCACATTGCATGAAGATAACCAGATTCAACAGAAAAACACCCTTGTGCGCGACACTACGCTTGACAATGAGTGAATAAAACAACCCATCATTTAGACAAGAGAAAGGATGAAGGAACAAACTAGGAAACTAAAAATCCTCACAATTAATTTTCCTAACAATAATTTCATATAACGCTTGCAATCACCGGCAACGGCGCCAAAAACTTGACGCGCTATTTCCACACCGCTAATTAGCGGGCACGAAATGCGGTACGACGGCAGTGCACCGGTCGTTGTCAAGTAATAAAAGTAGGGAGTAGCTCCCCGAATATCGTTCTCAAAGGACCGCAACTTGGGTAGTACGATTTGCTTATTAGGAGATTAATTATGAGGGTTTCTATGTTTAACAAAAATAGGGGGATTTTGATTGGTTTTATAGAACAGGAATGAGAAAACTAAACAAACTATGCAGGTCGCAATCACCGCATCGCTAGGTGGATGGATTTAGTGCAGGCCGCGATGCCGTGCTTCGCTTAGCGGATGGCCGGTGAGCAAATGGATGAGGTGAGTGCAAATGCGAGAGTTGAGGGATGAAGGCACCTCTTCGCTATCGCTTCCAGCTTTTGCTAGGGCGAGTGCTAGAACGTGTGTGTGTAAGTGGAGCGGGGGCAGAGCGCATCACAACACAACATCAAGTAAAGAACAAGATCATAAACAAACTCCCATTCATAGACAAATAGAGGTTCACTTAGTTCATTACAACAATGAAGAGTACATATCAAAAAAGGAGAAGGGGTAGAAGGAACCACGAGATGAGAAGCCTCGCCGTGGATCTTGGTCGGATTGGGGGGTCGTCACGCCTCCTTCGAGCTCAGTCCTTGGTTGCTTCCGGTGTTTAGAGGCTGTCACTACCTCCAACCGTTGCCCGTCTTCTTCTCAGAGCTGGGTCACTTCTGCTTCGCCCAATGGAGATGTCCTCCTCATGGAATGCTGGCTGTAGATGGCGGAGAATGCTTCCGGGATCCTAGATGGACCTTAGGATCAATGGATGAAGCCTTCCCCAAGGGGGAAATGGATGGGAGATACTTGGAGAGGTGAAACGGCGGACTGGCGCGGAGAAATCGCGCCCAAAAACAGTGCTGAATGCCCTAATTTCGCGGAGCGACGGTTTAAATAAGGAGCAGAATAAACACTGCGCACGGTCAGTGGCGCACGACCAATGGTCGTGCGCGAAGGAATGCCTGTGATCGTGCGCAGTCAACCTGTAGCAAAGAAAAAGATGGAAAATAACGCACGGTCAGGGGCGCACGACCAGTGGTCGTGCGCGAAGAAATGCCTGTGATCGTGCATCGACGCTCTGTCTGGGACGGGAATTAACGCACGACCAATGGTCATGCGCCCGATCGTGCGCAAGGGAATGCGCACGATCAGAGGCTTTTTAGGCCAAAAATTGCCCCACACCATCCCGAACGTGCACGCGATCCCAGGACCTGCAGGAAAAATACAAATGACCCCGATCCGTGCACACCACCGGATCCATAACACAGGCATACAGTAATATATCAGAAAACATGCCACAAAGGGGGAAGGATTGCACAAAAGGCGCAGATACGCCATGCAATCAATATTAGCATATATGAACAGCAATTGAAGTGCAACGACACTAAAACAAACCCAAATGATGTCGGAAATCACTGTATAAACCAGACTCATCACCTAGTCTCCATCCCGTCAAGCGAAGCATTGCATAGCGGCATTGCATAGGAGTAGTTGTAGTTGTTTTCTTTTATTTTCCAAAAGCCAAACCAACTCTCCCGCATTCCATCCGACCTTTAGGACTTCGATCTCAAGTCCTTCCTCGAACGTTAACTCCACCTTACTGTGTTCCTTTGAGATTTGATACTCGGGGATTACTCCTCGTTTTATATTACTTGAACGATCGGTACACTGCCGTTTCGTGCCGCAGTCTAGCTACCGCCTATAGTGGTGTGCGAGATTTGCACATCAAGTTTTTGGCGTCGTTGCCAGGGAACACAAACGTGTGAGTTTTCTGGAGAGGGAGAATCTGAGTGAGAAGCCCTTCCATTTGTAAATTGCATCCTTTTGTTTTATTTCCTCGTATTCTGTTTTCTTGTTTGATATTAGGTTGCTTTAGTAAGTATTGTTAGGTGTAGTATTCTGCACAATAGTTTTTTTTTTCTGAATCATTTTATATTCATACTATGTGGGCGTCCTTTAATATTCGTTGCCGTTGGTGTGGAGATATCTCTCACGCTAGTGATAGATGTCTAAAGGGAGATAGTAGCCCTAGCACTCCTGGCCCAGCATATGGAGCACCGACTTCGTTTGGTGCTCCATATGCTGCACGGAAGTCTTATGGCTATTCTGCTGCGCCTTTACCGTCATACTTCTTTTCGGCTTCAGCACCCGCTGAGCCAAAGAAGTCCGCAAGGCAGTGCTTGTTTTGTCGGAGCACGGATCACGCCTTGAAGGACTGTGTCGAGTATCTTCACCAATTGGACGAGGATGACAAGCCGGATATCCGGATCGTCCCGACTCCTACTTCCGGCAGCACACCTTCAACATCCGGTTATGTGTCTATGTCACCTTCACATTATGAAGGGTATGGCGTGGACACGGTCACCGGATGTGTGGCTGATCTGGGCACTGACATGACTGAGCCCATCTCCCCTGTACATCCATCTCCTAGCGTAGATTTGATTCTTTGTGAGGAATCGGTGCTTGACATTTATCCAAGCACTATTCCTCCCCCTATTGTGCATACTACAGTCGTCTCTAGCGACATTGTTGATGATGTGTTGCAGAATGAGGCTGGTGATCTTAGTATTATGCCTGTTCCTATGGAGGAAGACAACCTTCTAGGTGAGGAGGAGTTTTCCTCAGCACCCGTGGAGGAAGTCCAAATCCTTAGCCTGGACACTATTGATCCCGCCGAACCCTGCGGCATTGATGACAATGCCAACATTATTTTACTTCCCCAACCTGATGGGAGTGAGACCGGGATCACTCCCCCGATTGATTTCCATTTATGTTCTTCTTCTTCTTTATTTCTTGATCCCCTTTCTCTATCTGAGCCTGTGCAGGTTGAGTCTTCACAGGTACCCCAGGAGGACTTGGAGCTTGATTCTCAAGCCAATGATGAGAGCATCCTCCTATGTGAGGAGGTTAATCCCCCCTCCGTAGAGGAAGCACCACTCATTGCCTTCTCCTCCTGCCGCCTCCCTGAAGACGACACCTTGCTGGGCAAGGATTTATTTTGTGGTGAGATGAGTGAGGACCAGCCTTCCTCCTCTTCTTACTTCCTATTTCCTCTACCTGTGTTAAGCAGGTATTTTTATTTAGGTAGAGGGGTAACTGTTCTATCTCCGTATCGGTACCCTCTACTGACAAGCATATTAGAACAGTTACCTATTCATTTCCTTTTTCATACGCCCATTAGTGATGAGTCCCAATTATATACATATTTTCGGACTCATTTGGGCTGATTTTCTAGTATTTGCACCACACTTTAGGCTTATTTTCATTTATATTTAGAGCCGTCTATTATTCCACTCTTAGTGCACATGTATGCCCATTCTTGCTGTGATCCCTTGTTTTCCTGTAGTCCTGGAAGTTTTCATGCAAGTTCATGGGTCGTGCGACGTTCGGAGTTTGTTTGGGGGCAATTTCTGCCTGAAATGCCACTGATCGTGCGTTTCCTTCACGTATGATCAGTTTCTCGTGCGCCTCTGATTGTGCGCGTTCATTTGCTTCCCAAAAACATCTTCGGATTTTGGTCGTGCGCGTGCTACGCACGATCGTGCGCTCGGTCGTGCGCTTTATATTTTTCTGCAGTTTTGTTTTTCAGGATTTCAGGCACAGTGCGCCCGATTACCATCTTTCAGTGCGCACGATCACTTGATCGTGCACCCTGTTTTCTATAAATATCCAGCCCACAAAATTAGGTCGGACGACCATTCTGCTCCGCCGTTTTCGAGCCCTGTTCGCCTCTTCCGCCCCCTGCATCATCTTCCACCACCAGGAGGTGCTCCGGGCTTGTTCTTCACGCCAATCTTGAGCCGGAGCTTCCTCTCGGCCTCCTCCTTCATCCTAGAGCTTCAAGGGAGATCTAGCCGCCATTACTTTCAAGCAAGAGGAAATTTGCAACCTTTACCGGATCGTGAGACGAAGAAGACGGGTTCATTGGAGAGTCGTGACAGCTCTCTCTACCCCGGACGTAGTTGCGGACCGATCTTGGACGCGGATTGACAACCCGGCGATTCCAGCCTTGAATCTACAACGAGCCTTCGGATTTGGTCGATTTCTTACCTTGTTCTCCTCTTATTGATATGTATATGTTGTAGATCTTTATTATTATGATGAAGTTGCACTTAAACTAGTTTGTATTTCTATATATTTCATGTCTATGTGAAATGCTTTATTGTTTGATTTGCTTGAGGTGCGCCCCATTCCATCCTCCATCCCGCCGTTGCGTTCGTTTGCCGCACTAGCAATTGCTAGTGGCGTGCTTGTCGAAGAGGTGCTTACGACCCTCATTCCGCTTGCCTACTCGTACAACCTCCCTTACGAAGTAGCGCGCTCAAGGCCTGCGTAGATTCCATCCCGCCAAGCGAAGCTTTGCATAGCGGCATTGCATAGGAGTAGGTATTGTATTTTCTCTTTAATTTCCACAATCCAAAACCCCCATTTCCGCATCCATCTAACTAAAGGACTTCGATCTCAAGTCCTGCCTCAATAGTGAACTCCATCTTACTGTGTTCCTTCGAGATTCGATACTCGGGGATTACTCCTCGTTTTGTATTACTTGAACGATTGGTACACTGCCTTTTCGTGCCGCGGTCTTGCTACCGCCTATAACGGTGTGCTGAGATTTGCGCATCAAGTTTTTGGCGCCATTGCCGGGGAACACAGACGTGTGAGTTTTCTGGAGAGGGAGAATCTGAGATTTTAGCCCTTTTCATTTGTTTATCGCATTTTTTTTGTCTTATTTCTTCTTAATCTATTTTACTATTTATATTAGGTTGTTGAGTAAATTTTTGTTGGGTGTATTATTTTGCACAATAGTATTTTCTGTTTGAATCATTTTATCTTCACACTATGTGGTCTTCATTTAATATTCGTTGTCGTTTTTGTGGAGATATCTCTCACGCTAGTGATAGATGTCCAAAGGAAGATAGTAGCCCTAGCACTCCCAGCCCAGCATATGGAGCACCAACTTCATCTGGTACTCCATATGGTGCGCGGAAGTCTTATGGCTATTCTGCCGAGCCTTTACCTTCATACCTCTTTTTGGCTTCAGCACCTGCTGTGCCAAAGAAGCTCGTTAGGCAGTGCTTATTTTGTCAGAGCATGGATCATGCCCTGAAGGATTGTGCCGAGTATCTTCGCCAATTGGACGAGTATGATGAGCCGGATATCCGGATCGTCCTGACTCCTCACTCTGGCGGCACACCTTCAACATCTGGTTATGTATCTTTGTCACCTTCACATTTTGAAGGGAATGGCGTGGACACGGTCACCAGATGTGTGGTTGATCTGGGAACTGACACGACTGAGCCCATCCCCCTTGTACATCCATCACCTAGCATAGATTTGATTCTTAGTGAGGAACCAGTGCTTGACTTTTATCCAAGCACCATTCCTCCCCCTGTTGTGCATTCTACTACATTTGTCTCTGACGACATTATTGAGGATGTTTCGCAGGATAAGGCAGGTGATTTATGTGTTGTGCCTTTTCCTATGGAGGAGGATATTTTCCAAGGTGACGAGAATTCTACCTCAGCACCGGTGGAGGAAGTCCAAATCGTGGAGGAGGTCACTGATGATCCTACTGAGCCCTGCAACATTGTTGATGATGCCGACAATATCTTATTTCTCCAACCTCTTGGGAGTGAGACCAGGACTACTCCCCCGATAGATGTTTATTTATGTCATTCTTCTTGTTTATTTCTTGATCCCCTTTCTCCATCTGAGCTTGTGCAGGTTGAGTCTTCACAGGTACCCCAGGAGGACTTGGAGCATTCTGCTCAAGTCAATGATGAGTTTATTCTTACATGTGAGGAGGTTGATCCCTCCTCCATAAAGGAAGCCTCATTCATTGTCGTCTCCTCCTTCTGCCGCCCTGAAGACGATACCTTGCTAGGCAAGGATGTTTTTGGTGAGATTTGTGAGGAGTACTCCTCCTCCTTTTCTTACATTCTCTACCCTCTACCTGTGACGAGCAGGTATTATCTATATTTAGGTAGAGGGGTTACTGTTCTATCGCCGTATCGGTATCCGCTACCGAAACGGATAATGGAACAGTTGCCTGTGCATTTTCTATTTCATAAGCCCATTAGCTAGAACTGTACAAATGCCAAATAAGTCGTGCTGGGAAGACAATAACCCAAGTAGTTATCTTACTATTATTGCATTTTCATTTTCCTAGTTAGAGTAGTTAGTTGATTTCTGTTCAGTTTTAGCATTCCTACTTTCTTTTGTTTTTGTGGAGCTCACCTCTGTAGGTACTCATTGCAAATTCTGAATAGCGGGTTTGTTTCAGATTTTCATGCATCTTCTGGTATGCTTACTTGCTGAGCATTGGGTAACTTCTTCCCTAGCTTTCGATTTTGATTTTCACTGTCATATCATTATGTTGTATTGTTTAGATTAAGTCTGGGGGAGAGCCGTTATATGTTACCCACTCATGTGCACCTTTTAGTTTCATACTAGAAGCATTTAGTTTTATATTTAGTTATGTTCAATTGCATTGCACACCACTACACCCACTTTAGCGCGCACTCGCTTGTTTGCATGCTCCCGTATATTCAATTCTTGGTTGTGTTGTAGGAATTGTTGTATTAGCCAAAATAATTGCAAGATGGAGTGGCATGTTGACTCTTGTAGTGCTCTAGTTGAGTACTCGTGTTTGTATAGGGATTTGAGTAGAATTAGTTTTTATTCATGCTTCTAATTTATAATTAGTAGATTTGCGTAGATTTTAGTTTATTTTACTCAAAATGGTGAATGTGGTTGAATCTAGCGGTAGCATGGTATTGTGTGTAGGCGAACGTGAGGTTCGTGTTTCCTGAGTCGGGAGGAAGGATTACTTTCTCGAGGGCTAAGAACTTGCCCCAAGCGACTCTCAAAGCATGGGTGCGAACGATTTGCAAGTTGAGCGTGACGTAGGCCATCTTTTTGGCATGCTTGAGCCTTGTTTTACCATTCATATACGCTAACCGTTGCTAGCCTATTTTGTGCCTACCCGATCTTTTGATTCAGCTCCACCATACTTCACCAAATCCTAAAAGCTAATCCTATTATCGCAACCAAAAATTAAGCTAAAAGCATTTATGAATTGTAATTTTCCAATGCGGTGCGGTGATGCAAAACTTCAGTGTTGATGTAGAAGTTTTAAAAATGTCTATGTGCTGAGAATTGTGCTAATTAAAAAGGGATAAAAAGAAAAGAAAAAGAAAAAGAAAAAGAAAAAAAATATATATGTATATATCCCTAGCGCTTTAATTGAAGCATATTTTGGTATTGATTGTTGTAGGCCGTGTGCACACCCGGTTTGAAAGTCAAGTCTGGGGGTGTGTTACACGTGTATTATTGGGGCTGCTATGATTTAGCACTTTTGTGTGCTCATTTGGGTTGCGATTAGCCTTCACGTTTATCTTTGCATTCCAAACCGTAACCCAAGCCTCATTTAAACCCAAAGTCCTATCGATTCGTCTTGTGAGTTCACTAGCGCCGTGGAGAGAGTGTGACCGGTCGAGCATATGGTTCTCGACGTTGATGGATTTCAACGGAGATAATTCCGAGTTCCGGTCTTGGGTAACATTCACCTGCGCGTCTAGCTTACTTTCGTACTACGCGAGACCACGAGATTCACCAACATTCCATTTTTGAGTAAAAATAAATTCCTTTTTACGCATTTACACTTTTATAAAGTAGCCAGCATATGTAAAAACTTCTTCTAATGAACTTCTATACACACTAGTAGGGAACTTTGCATTCTATTCCATGTTTGAAATTTTTTTGGTTAGCTATGTTTTTCCTACTCCGCCGGATATGTTTGCTCGGGACGCGCAAATAGGTAAGTCTGGGGGTGTGATGAGTCCCAATTATATACATATTTTCGGACTCATTTAGGCCGATATTCTAGTATTTGCACCACACTTTAGGCTTGTTTTCATTTATATTTAGAGTCGTCTATTATTCTACTCATAGTGCACATGTATGCCCATTCTTGGTGTGATCCCTTGTTTTCCTGTTGTCCTGGAAGTTTTCATGCAAGTTCTTGGGTCGTTGGACGTTCGGAGTATGTTTGGGGGCAATTTCTGCCTGAAATGCCACTGATCGTGCATTTCCTTCACGCACGATCAGTTGCTCGTGCGCCTCTGATCGTGCGCGTTCATTTGCTGCCCAAAAACAGCTTCGGATTTTGGTCGTGCGTGTGTTATGCACGATCGTGCGCTCGGTCGTGCGCTTTATATTTTTATGTAGTTTTGTTTTGCAAGATTTCGGGCACAGTGCGCACGATCACCAGCTTTCAGTGCGCACGATCACTTGATCGTGCGCCACTGCTCGTGCGCCCTGTTTTCTATAAATATCCAGCCCGCGAAATTAGGTCGGACGACCATTCTGCTCCGCCGTTTTCGAGTCCTGTTCGCCTCTTCCACCCCCTGCATCATCTTCCACCACCAGGAGGTGCTCCGGGCTTGTTCTTCACGCCAATCTTGAGCCGGAGCTTCCTCTCGGACTCCTCCTTCATCCTAGAGCTTCAAGGGAGATCTAGCCACCATTACTTTCAAGAAAGAGGAAGTTTGCAACCTTTACCAGATCGTGAGACGAAGAAGACGGGTTCATTGGAGAGTCGTGACAGCTCTCTCTACCCCGGACGTAGTTGCGGATCGAGCTTGGACGCGGATTGACAACTCGGCGATTCCAACCGTGAATCTACAACGAGCCTTCGGATTCGGTCGATTTCTTGCCTTGTTCTCCTCTTATTGATGTGTATATGTTGTAGATCCTTATTATTATGATGAAGTTGCACTTAAACTATTTTGTATTTCTATATATTTCATGTCAATGTGAAATGCTTTATTGTTTGAGTTACTTGAGGTGCGCCCCATTCCATCCTCAATCCCGCCGTTGCGTTCGTTTGCCGCACTAGCAATTGCTAGTGGCGTGCTTGTCTAAGAGGTGCTACGACCCTCATTCCGCTTGCCTACTCGTCCATCCGCCCTTACAAAGTAGTGCACATAAGGCCTACGTAGATTCCATCCCGCCAAGCGAAACTTTGCATAGCGGCATTGCATAGGAGTAGCTATAGTATTTTCTCTTTAGTTTCCACAATCCAAAACCCCTCTTTTCCGCATCCATCCGACTAAAGGACTTCGATCTCAAGTCCTGCCTCAATAGTGAACTCTACCTTACTGTGTTACTTCGAGATTCGATACTCGGGGATTACTCCTCGTTTTATACTACTTGAACGATCGGTACACTGCCGTTTCGTGTCGCAGTCTTGCTATAACCTATAGCAGTGTGCTGAGATTTGCGCATCAATTAGCTAGAACAATTATGTTTTTAAATAAGTCATGCTGGGAAGACAATAACCCCAGTAGTTATCTTGCTTTTCTTGCAATTTCAGTTTATCTAGTTTGTTTAGTTAGTTGTACTTTAGTCTAGTCTGTTTATTTTCTTTTGTTTTTACGGAGCTCACCCCCCTGCAGGTTTTTCGTCTGGACGGCGGATTCTGCAACTTTTTCTTAGTTTACACGCGCCTTCTGGTATGCTCACTTGCTGAGCATTGGGTACTCTCTTCCCTGAGCTTTATTTTGAATTTCATAGCCATATATTGTGTTGGATTGTTTAGTTTAAGTCTGGGGGAGAGTAGTTCTGTGTGCCCACTCGCGTGCACCACTGCATAGCATGCTAGAAGCTTTTATTTAAGTTGTTTTGTTCATCTTCACCGCACACCACTACACCCACTTTAGCGCGTACTCGCTTGTTTGTATGCTCCTGTATATTCAATTATTGGTTGTGATGTAGATATTGTTGTATTAGTCTAAAAATTGCAAGATGGAGTGGCATGTTGACTCTTGTAGTGCTCTAGTTGAGTACTCATGTTTTACATAAGGATTTGAGTAGAATTAGTTTTTATTTATGCTTCTAATTTATAATTAGTAGATTTGCGTAGATTTTAATTTATTTTACTCAAAATGGTGAATGTGGTTGAATCTAGTGGTAGCGGTGTATTGTGTGTAGGCGAGCGCGAGGTTCGTGTTGTTCGAGTCGGGAGGAAGGATTACCTTTCTCGGGGGCTAAGAACTTTCCCCAAGCGACTTTCGAAGCATGGGTGCGAACGATTTGCAAGTTGAGCGTGACTTAGGCCATCTGTTTGGCAAGATTGAGCTTTGTTATACCATTCCTATACGCTAACCGTTGCTAGCCCATTTTGTGCCTACCCGATCTTCTGGTTCAGCTCCACCATACTTCACCAAGGACTAAAAGCTAATCTCATTATCGCAACCAAAATTAAGCTAAAAGCATTTATGAATTGTAATTTTCCAATGTGGTGCGGTGATGCGAAACTTCAGTGTTGATGTGGAAGTTTTAAAAAAATGTCTATGTGCTGAAAATTGTGCTATTAGATTTGGGGATGAAAAGAAAAGAAAAAGAAAAGCAAAGAAAAAAATAGATGTATATCCCCAGCGTTTTAATTGAAACATCTAAATAGTATTGATTGTTGTAGGTCGTGTGCACACCCGGTCTCAAAGTCAAGTCCGGGGGTGTGTTACACGTGTTTTATTGGGGGCTGCTATGATTTAGCACATTTGTGTGCTCATTTGGGTTGCGATTTGCCATCATTTTATCTTTTCATTCCAAACCGTAACCTAAGCCTCGTGTATACCTAAAGTCCTATCGATTCGTCTTGTGAGTTCACTAGCGCTGTGGAGAGAGTGTGACCGGGCGAGCTTATGGTTCTCAACGTTGATGGATTTCAATGGAGATAATTCCGAGTTCCGGTCTTGGGTAACATTCACCTACGCGACTTTCTTACTTTCGTACTGCGCGTGACCACGAGATTCACCAACATTCCATTTTTGAGTATAAATAAATTTCTTTTTACGCATTTACACTTTTATAAATTAGCTAGCATATGCAGAAACTTCTTCTAATGAACTTCTATGCACACAAGTATGCAACTTCGCAATCTATTCCATGTTTGCAATTTTTTGGCTAGTTATGCTTTCCTACTCCGTCAGATTTGTTTGCTCGGGACGCGCAAACAGGTAAGTCTGGGGGTGTGATGAGTCCCAATTATATACACTTTTATGGACTCATCTGGGCCGATTATTTAGTCTATGCACCACACTTTAGACATGTTTTCAGTTTATATTTAATAGCCGTCTATTATTCCACGCTAAGTGCACTTCTAGGCCCATTCTTAGTGTATTCTCTTGTTTATCGTCTTTACTATCTTTCATACGGTGTTTTGTGCCACTTTTAGTGGTGTTGATTAGTGTTTAGGCTGGAACAGGGGTCGTGCAGGTGTTCCCGGTACAAATCCGTACAGGAACACTGCGCACGATTACTGGTTTTATTGCGCACGACCAGCGATCGTGCGCCAGCGCTCGTGCGCGTTCATTTGCAGCCCAAAGTTGCCGTCGGAGTTTGCCCGTGTGTTTTTACGCACGGTCGTGCGTTCGGTCGTGCGCTTTATTATTTTCTGTAGTTTTGTTTTGCAGGTTTTCGGGCACAGCGCGCACGATCACCAACTTTCAGCGCGCACGACCACTGGTCATGCGCCACTGATCGTGCGCCCTTTTTTCTATAAATATACAGCCTGCGAAATTAGGTCGGAGATCATTACAGTTCCGCGATTTCTTCCACCGTCAGGGCGGAAAGCTCCGTTTTTGAAGGTTTCTTCCTACCCCTTTCACCCGAGGCCACATCGCATCATCCAAGCACTTCAAGGGAGAGTTCCTAGCCTACTCTCATCAACCGAGGAAGGAGTACACAGCTTTTTTGGTGGACAGATCGTGACACAGAGAAGACGAGTATATTGGAGGGAAGGTGACAGCTCCTCTGGACCCCGGACGCAGTTGCGGACCGAGCTAGGACGCGGATTAACAACCCGACGATTCCTACCGTGAATCCCAACAAGTCTCTTGATGTGGTTGTATTTCTAGCTCTTCTTCCTTTCCTCCTTATGATTGTAGTTAGTTTCTCTTATATCTTGATGATGTTGCACTCTATATTTGTTGAACTTCAAGTTATATATTATGAAATGTTTTCATGCTTTATGAGTGCTTGAGGTGTGCTTTCGTGGTGATTGTGGTGTGAGTGTTTGGTGTTGCCGCACTAGAAATTGCTAGTGGCATGCTTGTTGACTAGGTGCTTGCGACCCTCATTCTGCCGGTGCGACCCACTCCATCCGCTTGCCTTCTCGTCCATCCGCCTAGTGAAGCGTGGCATAGCGGCCCGTGTGATCCATTCGCCTAACGAAGCAGTGCGCTCAAGGCCTGCACAGTTCGATTCCACTTGCCTACTTGTCCACCCGCCCATGCGACGCAGTGCGCTTAAGGCCTGCCTAGTCTCCATACCGCCAAGCGAAGCATTGCATAGCGGCATTGCATAGGAGTAGTTGTAGTTGTTTTCTTTTATTTTCCAAAAGCCAAACCAACTCTCCCGCATTCCATCCGACCTTTAGGACTTCGATCTCAAGTCCTTCCTCAAACGTTAACTCCACCTTACTGTGTTCCTTCGAGATTCGATACTCAGGGATTACTCCTCGTTTTATATTACTTGAACGATCGGTACACTGCCATTTCGTGCCGCAGTCTAGCTACCGCCTATAGCGGTGTGCGACATTTGCGCATCAGTAGCCGTTGCAGCATTAAATGTTATAGCCGTTGCAGAAGAGACAAAGAAAGCAACTTATCTTCTCGAGGAAATTAAAGAGATATTATCTCTTTCCTTGTCGGAAAGAATTCAAATCAGTTGAACAAGTTCTCCAGATTATATATGCTAAGAGAAGAGCAGAGAAGTAAAGAAGAAGCACTGTAGGAAAATAGGCAGAACAAGAACATGAAGAGAAATACAGAGGTAAAAAGAAGAAGCAGATTAATATTAATTATCTTCTTTTTGCTAACTCCTTCTTGCAGATCACATTCATCCTGAGACACCAATCACTATCAATTGCTCAGGATCAAACTGCATAAAGAAGAAAAGGAGTATTTTGAATCAGAAGAAGAAGCCTCCATAAACTGTTAACAATTATATCAGACAGGGGGAGCTCTTCAACATCATCATCAAGATCCATTCAACTTCAAATCAGGATCTCAAGAGTCTTCTCACACAGAGAAGAACAACATATTCCTTTCTCCTTCCCATCTTGTAAAGGGTTATAACTTCCTTCAAAAGTTAACAGTGTGGTGGCAGGGCACCTTATCAAAAGCCTGTGTGTTGGTTTTTAAGCACCTGATCAAAAGCTTACTTGTGATTTGGGAACCTGATCAAACCTCCATTGGTGTTAGGGCACCTGATCAAAAACCCCTAGTGGATTCCTACCAAGTGTGGTAGAAGAGTGGATGCACCCTATTGAGAGGGGAACCACTATATTTCTCTGTGTCATCTGGTTGATTTGTTTTTATGCTTTATTTCCTTTATGTCATAATCTGTGATAATAATCCTAAAAATAATTATTCACTCTGTTTTACACTTATATATATATATATCACTATTTTGAAATAAACTTAACAAGAGCTTTAAACAGAAAAAGGTTTTATAATTTTTGAAATTAAAACCTCCTTTCACAGTGCTGTCACGTAGCACTGCCGTGCTATCTTCGGGTCCCCTCTTACTCGAACCTGAACTCCTCCCAAGTTGAACTTGAGGCACTGGTGGAAGGTGGAGGGGACGCAACGGAAGGCACTGATGAGCGGTCGTCCGAAGATGGCGCTATATCTGCTGGGGGCATCCACTATGACGAAGCGGCAATTCCGAGATTGCCCTCCCAGGACTATGTGGAGCCCCACTCCCCACTCAACCTCCTTCCTTTCTCCAGAGAATCCGAACAACGGGCCATCAGAGGCTAGCACCCTCTTGTTCTCCACCTTCATTTCATCGAACGCCTTCTTAAACATGACGTTGACAGAGCTTCCATTATCCACAAGAATCTGAGACACTGTGAAATTCTCAATGGCGGTCTGGATGACCAACACATCGCAGAAGGGGTCTTCATGACCCGGCATGTCCCTCTGAGAGAAAGTAATTTTTTCTGCTGGGGGTGGGGCTGTGGACGTTGAAGCCACGCTCCGACGATAGATGGTATGGAGGCTCTCCTTGCGGGGTGCCTCAACCCCTACACCCCCGTGGATCACTCCGATCACTCCTCTGGACCCCACATCGACCTTGTCCTCGCATCTTTCCTCCTCATCCTCCCGAGGCATGACCTCCTCAATTCTCACAAGTTGTTGTTGTCGCGTCGCGGGCACCCTAGCCTTTTTTGTTTCCAAGAACTCCGGGCAAGTGGCCGTCGCGTGACCTTACTCATCGTGGAAGTCACAGTATGGCAACGTCACCTCTCCCCTTTCGGCCTCTGCCGCCCTATTCCCCCTTCTCCTTCCTTCTCTCGCTTCTTCTCCTGTCCCTTCTCTCCATCCTCTTCCTTCCCTCTCCCGCCTGATTGTCATGGCCTGTTGAGGTTGGGGAGGCATCTGCCTTGGACCTTGCCTCCATCCCAACTGATGGGTCCTTCCTTGGCCTCCATAGAAGTTACCCCATCCCGGGGCGTAACCTCTTTCGTGGCCTTGCATTCCTCCGCCGTGTTGCCTCCATCCCCACTCCGGGTCCCTGGGCTCTTCCCTTCTCCTTGCCTCCTGCTGCTTGACCTCTGGCTCACTGAGTTTTGCTAGCCTCCTGGTGAGTTCTGGGTTGGCCTCCTCGCTCTCAATTTCCTCCGCCACCCTCTCCATCAGCTCCTCGTAGGAGACGGGGGCCTTCCTCTTCAAAGCCATTTTGAATAAACTCTTCCCTCAGCCCGACCGTGAAGGCGAGCTGGAGGGCAAACCCAGGCATCTCCTGAGTGAGCAGTACTTCCTCTTGGAATCGATCTGCATATTGAGCCAACGACTCCCTAAGCTCCTGCTTCACCTTGAAGAGGGACTCAACATCCTTCTTCCTCTTCTTTGAAGTTGAGAACCGTAATAGGAAACTTCGGCGCAAGTCCTCAAAAGCGTAGATCGATCCCGCAGGGAGCTGATGGAAGCAGTCCCCGGCCTTCTCTTTAAGGGTGATGGCATAGGGCTGACACTTGAAGGCATCCGACATCGTCCTGATAGAGACCGAGTCCTCGAAAGACTGGAGGTGCTGGACGGGGTCATCCCTGCCGTGATAGTACACCCTATCCCACTCCCAGAACCCTTCCGGGACGAGTGCCGAAAACACCAACTCGCAAAAGGGTCTCCCCCCACCTGCCACCCTTTCCTGCTCCACGCGCCACCCGAGATCCCTCTCCAGGCTTGAGCTCATGGGGACCGTGCTCGCGAGAGCGACACTCGCTTGAATCGCTCCTACGGTCGCTGCGCCCCCCCGAGTGCGCACTCTCCTGCGCCGCGCTTGCCGGCAATGAGCTCACCGGGCTAGCAAATAGCTCTCGCCCCTCCAGGTCTTGCACCGATCCTCCGACTACTTC
Source organism: Dactylorhiza incarnata (assembly GCA_033032865.1). Lineage (NCBI taxonomy): Eukaryota > Viridiplantae > Streptophyta > Magnoliopsida > Asparagales > Orchidaceae > Dactylorhiza > Dactylorhiza incarnata. The sequence continues at coordinate 309,003 of JAWHQI010000124.1, read as the reverse complement.
CTTTCTAGTCCTTCCACCTGGGGCATTCTCGCCAGCCGCTGCTGAGGGGGGCGGGGGGGGCGGATCGCCTGAGGCACCGGTGTCGCGAACTCACTTTGCAGCACTGCGACGGTGAGCCTGAAGGTGTCGAGGACCTCCATCCTGAAGTCCGCAAACATCCTCGGCGTCACCACCCGGGGTGACTGATGCGTGTATAACAAGTGCACCGGTTGCTGTCAAGTAATAAATATGGGAATAGTTTCCTCGAATGTCGATCTCTTGAGGAATACAGGGTATGAGGACAAATTGCGTCGTGCGACAATTGTTACACGAGCAAACACAAACATGAAAAGGGATTTGATTTGGGTTTCCTAATTCTAACAACAAAGAAGTAAAGGTGCGGGTCATAATCACCTCTTCACAAGGCGAGATGGATTGCGTCGGCCGCTATGCCGAGCTTCGTGAGGCAGGTGGACGGTGCGCAATGCGAATGGAATGTTCTTGAGTGAGTGAGTGAGTGAGTGAGAGGGTGAAGGCAAAACGCATCACAAACGAGCATTGTAGTTGAACATGAAGAAAACAACACTTTCAATCAAAGAAAATATAACAATATTCATCTTCAAATGGTTCACAAAGTAGCAACAAGGTAAAGGAGAGAGTAAACCAATAGACGAAGACTAGCGGCCGTTCTCGGCCGAAATAGTAGGTTGTCAAGCTACTTCCAGGCTCGGGCGGTCTGTGCTTCTAGAGTCAAGAGACTGTCATGACCTCCGACCTTCTTTCGTCGTCTTCTACGTTCAGGTTTCCTCTTCTTCTCACTAAATGGGAATGCGTATTCTTGGTTTGCATGCTTGTGAATGGCAGAGAAGGCCTCCGGACTTTTGGATATTGCTTCGGATCGCCGGAGAGGACTTCTCCCACGAAGGAGATGGAGTGGAGGTGGCTGGAGATGAAAAATGGTGCGGGAAAGACATGATTTCGCGCGCCCGGCGGAGCTCGATCCCTAATTTCGCGGAATAGGGCTTTAAATAGGCGCTAGCAAAAATAGTGTGCACGATCATTGGTGCACAACCAGTGGTCGTGCGCGCTGGCATTCTGCGGTCGTGCGTGCTGGCTGGGCTGAGCAAACAAAGCAAAGATTAATAAAATAAAATGTTCGCACGATCATTGACGCACAACCGGTGGTCGTGCGCACTGTCGAAAGGGGTCATGCGTTTTCAAGACAGAACTCAGATTTGAGGGGTTAAGTGTGCACGATCAGTGGCGCACGACCAGTGGTCATGCGCAAAAGAACCAGCGATCGTGCGTAGTGTACCTGTACAAAATTATACCGGGAACACCTGCACGAATCTTGTTCCAGCATAAACACCAATCAAACCACTGAAAGCGGCACTTAACAACACATGAAAGCTAATAAAGAAGAAAGACAAGAAAATACACCAAGACGGGCCTAGAAGTGCACATAGCATGGAATATCAAATATGAACGAAAACATGCCTAAAGTGTAGTGCATAGACTAGATAATCGGCCTAGTTGAGTCCATAAATGTGTATATAATAGGGACTCATCACACCCCCGGACTTACCTGTTCGCGCGTCCCGAGCAAACAAATCCGGCGGAGTATGAAAATGGTAGTTAGTGAAGAGAATTGCAAATAGGAGTATGGTGCGAAATATCATACGCATGTAAATGGAAATTCTGTAAAAAGAGATTCTAACTATGCTAACCAATTTACAAAAGTATTAAAGTGTAAATAAAGATTTATTAATACTTAGCTGGTGAATCATGAAGAACTTGTGCGGTCATGCCCGGTGTGAAAGTACACAAGCCACTCAGGAGGGTGTTGCTAAAGACCGGAATTCGGGGATAACTCCACTGAAATCCATCAACGACGAGAACCATAAGCTTGCCCGGTTACACTCTCTCCACGACTGCTAGCAAACTCACAAGTTAAATCAATAGGACTTTTGAGTTATAATGGGGCTTAGGTTACGGTATGATATTCAATGATAAACGAGGCGACTACGCAACCCGATTGAGTCAAAAGATAATGTTGTGCCAAAACATGACCAAGAACAATGCTAGTGTGACACACCCCAAGACTTAGCTTGAAAACTGGGTGTGCAGACAGCCTACTCCAACAAATACCAACTGAATTTTTTATTACGCTCAAAGGGATTTCTTTTCATTCCAATTCTTTTCAGAATTTTCTTTTAGCTTTATTTTTTTTTCTTTTATCCCCCGGTTGGTTCACAAAAATGAATTCAGCAAATAATACAGATTTTTCTTTCACATCACAAAGGTTCCATACATCGCACCAAATCAAGAAATATGATTTCAGTTAACTCACTAATTGGTTGCGATACTAGGATAGGCTTCAGGTTTTGGTGATTGAAGGAGGAGCTGAAATAAAAGAAGGGGTAGGCACAAATTTGGCTCGGAATGGTAAACGAATGGATCAAGGAAAACAAGGCTCAAACTAGCCAAAAAGATGTCATACATCACGTTTAACAATATGAGTTGCTCTCACCCATGCTTTAAGAGTCGCTTGGGGCAAGTTCTTAGCCCACGAGAAAGGTAAACCTTCCTTCCGACTCGAGCAACACACAACTAGTGTTTGCCTACACACAACACCGTGCTGCAGCCAATTTCATTCACATTCACCAATTGAGTATAATAAATCTAAAACTACGCAAAAACACTATTTGTAAATTAAATGCATAGAAATAATCTAGTTTTACTCAAATTTCCACAGGAGCATGCAGATGCGACTAAAGCAGTACACGAGTCAACATCGCACTTCGAATCACAATTCCTAAACTAACATCCTATTTCACAAACCAAACCAAGATAGCGTGTTTGGAAACACAAAAATAAGCGAGTGCTCGCTCATGTGGGTGAAATGGTGTATGATGCATGCGAACAAGATTACTATAATAGTAAAATAAAAATAACTTCTAGCATGCAGTGCAACTCGTGCGCAAAGTGGGCAACAAACCGGCTCTCCCCCAGACTTAGTCTAAGCATTCTATCACAGAAAATAAAATCTAGGGGAAGGATGTTACCCAATGCTCAGAATTGAGCATACCAGAAGATCGGCATGAGTTATGATGAAAAAAATGCTAAATACCTGCAAGCAAGAAGACTACAAGAAAACAAAATACAGAAAAACTGAACTAAAAGCATGTTAGAGAAATAAAAATAAAAAAGATTTGGGTTGTCTCCCAGCAGCGCTTTTGTTTAATGTCCTTAAGCTGGACCAAATACTTGTATTATCATAGTTCATAAAGTGCAGAAATTTTAAAGAAAAGTTCACACAGACGGTTCACAGAACACGAAAATAAAATCAACTATAAGTACTTTTGTAGTGCACATCTCCAAGTGTTAACAACTGACACTCCTTGTTTATAGCAGCGCCATCGTATAACTTCAATCAATGCCCGTTGACCTTGAACCTGTATCCATTGTCCCCTGATATTTTGATGGCGCCAAAGGGAGAAACGTCAGTCACTGAGAAAGGGCGGATCCACCTAGACTTTAACTTCCCTGGAAAGAGGCGGAGATGGGAGTTGTAAAGCAGCACTTGATCCCCAATCTTGAACTCCTTAGGAATGATGTGCCGATCATGCCATTTTTTAGTTTTCTCTTTATAGATGTGGGCATTCTCTTAGGCAAAGTTGTTGGGAATTTGCCCTAAAAATTCCCTTGATTTGAAGAGGGGTCATCATGCAATGCTAAGTATAAGATGTATTTGATTAAGCCTTGTTTGTGTAAGTTGAACAGACTTAGGTGACTCAAGAGAGAAGGTCATTCATGACCTAAGTATAGGATAATTCATCCCCTGAGAAGATGAAGATTTGTCTCAGCTGAACCGCTGAGACAAAAGGTCGGAACCGCTGAGACGAGGAGTCGTCTCAGTGGATCCGCTGAGAAGAAGGCTTCTAAGATGGCAATTGGTCGACCGCTGAGAATCAGCGTTTTAGTCAAACGGAGTTGATAGTTAGTCGAACACTGAGAATCAGCGTTAGTCGAACGCAGAAGGAATTTCGTCGATCGGCCTTCTAAGAAGGCAATGCTGGGGTGCAGATAGAAGAATACAACGCGTTAGTCGAACGAAGATTCAAATCAGTTAGTCGAACACAGAATGAAGCAAGTTCGTCGAACGATGAAAGGAGTTCATTGAACGCAGTTCTTCCCTGTAAATCGACAGAGTGGCGGGACTACTTTCGACACAAGTTGCAGAAAAGCTACAGGGGACCACCAATCTCTCCCGTACCTCTCGGGAGATCAAATTAGAGTCGTTGGAGATAGAAGATGTATAAAAGAAAGAGTTAGGGCACTCTCAAAGCTCTCGGTTGCTTGTTGAATGGTTCTTCTCCATTGACGGCTGCTCTCAACCTTCTTGCTCACTGAAAAAGAAGAAGAAGAAGAGAGAAGAAGATAGCTCCCTCACCAAAAGGAGCAAGGTGATCTTCCATCCTTCATCTAAAGAGGAAGACAAGTTAGTAGCTGTTATCAACATCTTCAGCTACAGGAAAGCACAAGCTGTGCAGGAACTACAGGAGACTTCCATCAACTGCTGTATACTGTAGTAAGAATTAAACTCATCTTTCTGTAGGGCATTTTGCCTGAGCTGTAGTACCTTTTGGTCTGAGTTTGTAGGATCTATATGATCTGAGTTGTAGGGCTTTATTGCCCGAGCTGTAGGAGGAGGATTCCTCAAAGTTGTAGGACCTGGAAGGGTCTGATCTGTAGGATCAGGAGCTGATCTGAGGTAGGGCTGATTAGCCTGAGGTAGGGTTTGGGAAAACCTGAGAGATCCTGAGGGATCTGTGTTGTAAGCTCTTGGAGCTGAGTTTTGGAGGAGTTGGCCCTATCTAACACACTGTTAGAAGGGTGAAGGGGGAAAGTGGACTACCCATAGACACACTGTCTTGGGGAACCACTATAGATGCTTGTGTGCTTTCTGTGTGTTTGATCATTTGCTTGCTCTAAACTAGAAAACAGATAGTCTAAGTAAAAGAAATCAAAAGAAACCTATTCACCCCCCCCCCCCTCTAGGTGAATTAGTTAGCATACTTGATGAGTCTCCATTATATACATGTTTTAGGACTCATTTAGACTCATTATCATTCATAGGTACTGCATTATAGGTTGATTATCGTTCATATTGGATTAGTAGTTCATTTGCGTAGATAGTACCTTCCATAGCCTTATTCTGTGTGTTATCTTGGATGTTTCCCTTTTTGTCTTTTTGGTGCATATTTTATGCCGCTGGGGAGCTTTGTTTCTATGTCCCAGCGGGTATGTTTGAGTTTGCTGCAGGTACTAGGATCATGTGAACGCTCAGAATGGTTTGGGGCGAGTTTTGGCCTAAAAAGCCACTGATCGTGCGTTTTCCTTCGCGCACGATCAGGCGCACGACCATTGGTCGTGCATCAATTAACCTTACCAAATAGAGCGGTTTGCACGACCACATGCCTTCTTCGTGCACGAGCACTGGTTATGCGCCTCTGACCGTGCGTTATTTTCCCTACCTTTTCCTCTGCTGCAGGTTGACCGCGCATGATCACAAGCATTCCTTCACGCACGACCACTGGTCGTGCGCCACTGATCAAGCGCAGTATTTTCTCTGCTCCGTATTTAAAGACCGGCTCCGCGATTTTAGGTCATTCAGCACAGTTTGGGCCCGGATTCTTCCGCAAGCTTCCGCCTTGTTCCCTCTCCAAGCTCCATCCATCCATCCCCTTCCTTGGGAAAGCTTCATCCATCAATCCTAAGCTCCTTCAAGGGTCCTAGAAGCATTCCCCGCCATCTACAACAAGTATTTCAATGTGTGGCATCTCCATTGAGCTAAGTGGAAGAGACCTAGCTCTAAGAAGAAGACGGATGATGTTTAGAGGTAGTGACAGCCTCTGAACTCCGAAAGCAACCAAGGACTGAGCTCGGAGGAGGCGTGACGACCCCCCATTCCGACCAAGATCTACGACGAGACTTCTCATCTCGTGGTTTCCTCTATCCTCTTTCTTTTTGGAAATGCACTTTTAATTGTTGTAATGAACATGATTAATTTCTATTTGTCTATGAATGGAAGCTTTTTCTTGTTTCATTCTTTATTTTATGCTTTGCTGTGAAGCGCTCCACCTCCACTCCACTTCAACACACACATTCTAGCTAGGTCACTCTACCAAAATCTAGAGGTGAGAGTGAAGAGGTGCCTTCGACCCTCACAAAACCCCGCCCTGTGGCCATTTCACCCGCATACCGATGCACGGCATCGCGGCCGCTGCACTCACCCCCACTTTGCGAAGAGGTGTGTGCGACCCTCACCCTTCACAGTTACTTTCCGTCCAGGCCCGTACCGAAGCATGGCATCGCGGCCTATTGCATCCATCCCGCCTTGCGAAGCGGAGTTTTGACCCGCATCTCTTTCTTTTCCGCACTAGCTTTGGAAACCAAATCACAATGCCCTTGTTTTTACTGTATTCGCTCGTATAACGATCGATTCACCACGCGTTTTGTTCACCAGAAACTGCATTCCTTGAGAGACGATATTCAGGGAAGTTATTCCCAATTTTTTTACTTGACAGCGACCAATGCACTTGCCGTTTGCGCATCAATACTTATATTCTTTCAAGTGGTATCAAAGCAAGGTTGGTCAAAAAGGACTTAACAGTCTGACCAGTTCCTAAATAGGTATTGCTGATTCAAAATCAAATGGCCTCCAGTGGAATGAAGAAGGAGTTGGGGTCAATAAAATTGCCCATATGCTCAAAAGAAAACTTTGGCATATGGAATCAAAGGGTGAGGCTGTTCATGGAAGCCTCAGACCCAAGGATCTATGTAACAGTAAAAAAAATGGACCTTACACATTTGAGAAAGTCTCCACTATTGACCCCACTAGGAAAGTGCTGAAGGCACTTACTGAGCTGACCAATGATGAAATAACACTATACACTATAGATAAAAGGGCTCAGAACAAAATTGTTAATGCAATTGATGACACCACATTTCAGAACTTGGTACACTGCACAACTGCCAAGGAAATGTGGGACACATTGATTGAATATATGGAATTGGAACTGCTGAAGTAAGGGATGATAGAAAGTCACTCCTCAATCAGGAGTATGAAGCCTTCAGGAAGCTGAGCCAGGAGAACATCTCCTTGTGCTATGAAAGGTTCTTTAGGATTGTAAATGAATTAAGAACCTATAAGAGAGTGTTCACTGATTATGACCTGAATAACAAGTTCCTTAGATCCCTAACTAGGGATTGGGACACAAAAATTGTGAAATTTTTCTAAGACCTTGTGAGAGCAAGCAGGAATCGATTATGCAACTTAGAGATACTAGCCAAACAACCAGAAACAATCTTCAGGCAAACAAGTGATCTTTATTGATAGCATAAAACTTCATTACAGGACAAGGCATGCTTTGCGAGACATGATTTCGCCAGCACAAACAACCAAAGGAAATACAGAAGATGAAAAACTTGAGACCGCTCAAACCGCGCGACCTCCCTGCAACCTGTGCAAGTTGCCAGACCGCAACTTCCTGCCGATCACACAACACCACCAAACCGCTGATCAGACAGCACCCTTCTTCCGACCTGTTGATTCTCCCAAACTCCAGCAATACAACTCCAAGCCGCAAACCGCCCGAACACTTTCAGAGGAAGAGGTGATCGCTGCTGTCTACACTATCCGCAGAAGCTGCACAAGAAGAATTCAATCAGCAGACCGCACGGTCAGAATAATACAGACCGTAGGAAACAACTCGCACTCAGCTTACACTTGGTGTCGTTAATAATGCTGCTACAGTGGCTCCTATTTATAGGCGTGGGACCTGATCCAGTCACCACCCTATGAGATAGGGTCACCACCCTCCAAACCGCGCGACCTTACCGGTCAACCCGCGCGATCAGCAACAGTACTCCTGCTTCATTTTGATGAGCCCGCCGGCTTCAACCAAACTGTGAGAGATCGCCACTCTCACAGTGAGATCGCGACTCCCTAGGGAGTTCGCCAGACCGCCACGAAGCCGCTCACCACTTGTGTTCGGCAGAGACTGCGAACACAGACAGTCCGCTAACAACCCACGAACTCTTGTCCGCATGCTGGTCTCCTTCTGAGACCGCGAACAGCGTCCAGCTCGCATACCAGTCTCCTCCTGAGACCGCGAACTGAGACCGCGCGACTAAAAACCTTAGTCCGTGAATACCACCAGAGAACCTGGACCAACCTGTGCGGTCACACCAGACCAGCACAGCCTTGAAGAGGACAACCTGCCACGCAGTCAGAGACAGACTGCGCGGCCTTCACCTCCAGCCGCCTTGGACCAGATACCTGCAGTCATGCCAAGAGGCCGCAGTTAGGCTTAGACAAGCCAGACCACAGAGGCAGACCGCCACGCCGCGCGGTCACATTAGACCGCCCGACCTCCTCCCAGACCGCCCAGGTCCAAAAGCTCCACTAACTTCCACTTCAACATTTTCAACAAAAATTTGTGCAATCAGGGAAGGGTCTAGGCTAGGAGAAACCCCTACCCATACATTGTTTGGCAAACTTCTCTCATATGAGATGCAGCTTACTGCAAGAAAGGAGGAGGACACTTCCTCCGAGGCTCACTCAAAGGAGAGATCAATAGCTCTCAAAGCTGATAGCTCAAAGAAGAGCAAGAGCAGGTTGCAGTCACCTCCAATAAGGATGGAGGAGTCTGAGAAATCTGAGTGCTGCTCTCCAGAATGCTCTTCTTCTTATGAAGAGTTTGCTGCCTTCTCAAGGCAGTTCAAGAAGATGATGAGGAGGAATAAATGGAAGAGCAAGCCCTCCTCCTCATCACACTCCAAGAAGGATCACTACAGATCTGAGAAGCAGCATCCCAAAGGGGACATGTATGATTCCAAAACTAGTAAACATACTTCAGCTAACATTGTTTGCTACTGCTGCAGCAAGCCTGGGCATGTAATTGCTGACTGCCCAGTCAAAAGGAAATAAAGAGGTGAAAAGAAGCCTCATCATAAGAAGGAGAGGTAGGGAGAAAAATCCCTTATAGCCAAGAAAAGCAAGAGCCGGAGTGAATCTGAATCATCATCTTCAGATTCAAATGAAGAAGAGAAAGCCTACATTGGGCTATTTGCTGCACAGGAAGAAGAAGACTATCCTACTGCCAGGAGAGGAATTCGGGCCCCTCTATCACACTCAGACAATGATTCAGAGGAGGATAAAGAAGACAGTGTTCAGCTTGGCCTCATGGCCATCACTGATGAAGAGGACAGTCAGCATGATTCAGAACATGTCGAGATATTAAATCTTACCTTATCCTCTACTGATTATGAGACTAGTCCAGATTTTGATGCACCTTCATCAATTGATGAAAGTGAATCTAAATCTAAGGTTGATGTCAATCAATTGATTGACAAATATGATGCCTTGGTTGTTGCTCTGAAAGAGAGCAAGAAGCTTGCCAAGAGGCAAGCCCAGGAAATTGCTTCCCTTAAAATTACTGAAAAAGACTGCACTGAATCACACACCCTAGTGGATCAGATGAGTAGGCATATAAGTCATTTAAAGGGTGTGACAATTGTACATTTAAGCTCTATTTCCTTGAAGAACAAGGTCATCAAGGACCTTGAGTAGAAGCTGGAAAAAGAGAAGAGCCTGGTGGCTCAATTCTCCAAGCCCAAATCAGTGCTTCCCATTATTGACACATTATCCTATCAAACCAATAGGAGAGGGCTAGGATTCAATAAGATGGAAGTAGGAGAAGGGAGTGGAGTAAAGAGCAAGGAGAAGGCTAAGCCTCATATACCACCTTTCAGAAGGTGGTACTTCCTTCCAACAGGTATGACCATGAAAGCATTTATGGTCACTGGAAGAATGGAAGCTCCTATAGGAAGGAAAATACTCCTTCCCATAGTGAAGAAAGGGCATGGGAATGAGTGCTAAGAAAGCTCCCCGTGAGGAAATCCAAATGGCCCAATCTGGACCATTTGTGTTTGGTGCTTTTGCACCTTCAATCAAGAATAAGGAAGCAAGTTCTTCCAATTCTGCTTCAGCAAAAGTCAAGTCTACTGTAAAATCAGTTGACAAGCCATGTTGCTCAGTGTCTGATTCTATCAGATCTTGTATGGCTGCCAAGTCACTGCAAGCTAATGCCATCAGGACACATAACAACAAGACTGTCCACAGATTGTCCTTCAGTCAGATTATTGCTGAAAGAAATAGGAAGAATGTTGTTGTATCTCTTGCTGAACATGTACACAGTGCTGTACCAATTCAGAAAAATGTTCAAAAGAGAAGATACAACATTCATGATTGCTGGTGATGTGGCAAGGTGGGACATTTTGCCATAGACTGTTGGTACAATCCCAATGTACCTAATGCAAAGAAGAGCTTTCCTGCTAAGAGTGAAGCAAGTGTGAGATTTTCTCATCAAACTAACAGGCACCTAGGACCTAAAGCTTCTTGGGCTCCTAAGGATAACTAAATCTCTTTTTGCAGGTTAGTTCAAGTACCAGCCTCAATCAAATATGGTACTTGGACAGTGGGTGCTCAAGGCACATGACAGGAACTAGGAGTCTTCTACAGAATTACAAATCTGTGAAGAATGGACCCAAAGTGATATTTGGGGGGGGGGGGGGGGGGGGGCGGCTGAAAAATGAGTCACCAGAGGCTATGGCTATGCAGGAAGAGCTTTTGAAGTTCAAAAGATGCAAAGTTTGGAAGTTGGTGCCAAGACCAGAAGGACACAACATCATTGGCACCAAATGGATCTTCAGGAATAAGTTGGATGAAAATGGGACAATCATCAAGAATAAAGCAAGGCTGGTTGCTAAAGTGTATAGGCAAGAGGAAGGAATAGACTTTGACCAAACATTTGCCCCAGTTGCAAGGTTGGAGGCCATAAGACTATTCCTTGCATATGCTGCTCACAAGGGCTTCAAAGTCTACCAGATGGATGTTAAATCAGCATTCCTGAATGGAAATTTGAAAGAGGAAGTATATGTAGAGCAGCCATCAGGTTTTGTTCATCCTACCCTCAAATCTCATGTTTATTTTCTTAGGAAAGCCCTCTGTGGTCTCAAGCAAGCTCCAAGAGCTTGGTATGAGACTTTGTCCAGCTTTCTCCTCAAGAACAAGTTCATGAGGGGAAAGATTGATAGCACATTGTTTCTTAAGTAAACAAGGGGCAAGTGTATCTTAGTCCAAATCTATGTTGATGACATAATTTTTGGGTCTACTGATGACAACCTCTGTAAGAGATTTGTTAATCTAATGCAGGGGGAGTTTGAGATGAGCAGTATGGGTGAGCTCAAATATTTCCTTGGGCTCCAAGTGAAACAGTCTGATGATGGAATTTTCATCTCCCAGACTAAGTACACCAAGGAGCTCATCAATAAATTTGGGATGGAGTCAGCCTCCACCATGAGAACACCCATGGGATCTAATATATCATTAGACAAGGATGAAAAGGGGAAGGCCTTTGATGAATCCATGTACAGATGTATCATTATTGTATTTAACTGCTAGTAGGACAGACATTATGCATTCTACATGTGTCTGTGCTAGGTATCAGGCCTGTCCTAAGGAATCTCACTACACCTCTGTGAAGAGGATCTTGAGATATCTCAAGGGCAGCCTAAATCTTGGCCTTTGGTACCCTAGGAACAATGATTTTGAACTAATAGGCTATTCAGATGCAGATTTTGCAGGATGCAAAGAGGACAGGAAAAGCACTAGTGGCACCAGTCATTTCCTAGGGAAGAGGCTGGTCTCATGGAGCAGCAAAAAGCAAACCAGTGTGGCAATATCCACAGCTGAGTCAGAATACATTGCAGCAGGTAGCTGTTGTGCTCAACTTCTGTGGATCCAACATCAGTTGGAAGATTACAACATCAAGGTAAGACAGTCTCCCTTGCTATGTGATTCATCCAGTGCAATTTCTATTGCCAAAAATCCTGTTTCCCATAGCAGGACCAAGCATATTGAAATTAGGTATCATTTTATTAGAGAGCATGTAGAGTGTGAAGATATCAAACTTGAATATATCAAGTAGCTGATATCTTCACTAAGCCACTGGATGAAGCCAAGTTTAATTATTTTAAAATTGACTTAGGCATGTTAAATTTAGAATGAGCTCTCTATTATCTTGTTTATGCTGTCATCTGTTCAAGTTATAATAAACTAAAATGTTATAATTGAATTGAATCTGATTCAACTGATAGGGTATGGTATTATGTACCTAGATTGTTAAATGAAGAATAAGTTTATAATGATAAGCAGAATCAGAAACCTCAGGTTCAGCTAATCTTATTATTTTCTTCAAATCAGCAGAACAAATCTGGGTTCGACGAACTCTGTCCTGATTTCGACGAACGTCGAACTTTGAGTTCAACTAACTCTGCTTTGAGTTCGATGAACTCTGCCCTAGGTTGAAATTTTAGATGAACTCTCTCAGTCGACCCACTGACACGTCTAGGTTAACAGTTAGACCCACTATATAAATAGTCGTTTGTGTTAGATGACTCTTCACATTCTCTTACGCCGCTACAACCAACTGTTCGACTCAACAAACTCTTCATCCCAGCGGTCTTCTCTTCGACAAAATGGCGCCCAAAGTAGTCAAGGAGTTTCTAGAGGGTTGTGAGTTGGTGAGGGATCGCTTTCTCCATGCCTCACCAGAGATTTTAAGTGCTATCTCCATAATTTCTGAAGCCGGTCTAGACTTCTTGCTATCTGAACCCTCTCAGATATTCAAGCATGAAGTGCTAGAGTTCTACGCAAATGTCAGGCAGTCATCTTCTAAGGATGGCTTAACATCTAAGGTTGGAGAGATAAGGGTGAAGATATCCCCTAAAAGATAAGAAAAGATACTGCACCTGCCCAGAGTGGAAGAAGAGGAGTCAGATTCTGACAAAGAGCTAGCCCTAAAATGGTGTGAGTACAGTGATTCCCAGACTACATCTTTAAAGAAGAAATTCTTCAACCAAAAGGGGAAGTTGTTATGTGACATTGTGGGGAAAACACTTCTTTGTAAACCAGGCTCTCATGACTCCATTTCCCAACCAATGTTTGAGCTGGTTACCAGGATCATAATGAAGAAAAGCACTAGGTGGGGAGATGATCTCTATCAGAGATAAAAGGAATGTCTACAAGCCCCCAACTTTGGAAGGATCCTATAAATCTTCCTACTGAAGGCATATCCAGACCACTTCTCCTCCATCAAAGGTGCTAATATCCACTACCTGAAGAGGCTGGATATAAAGACATTGGACAGGTCAATAAGGGTCCTACCCATGAGCCAACCTTCCATGGTGGATGAGCTGATGAAGAAGAAGAAAGCTAAGAAGAGTGAAGAAGTAGGTACTGAAACCTCCAGAAAGAATGATGATCCTCCAATACACAAGGATGGTGTGGAAGGAGAAGATGTCCCCAGGACAAGGGGGGATGAGGAACCCCAAGGAAGAGTTGAACCTAATCCTGAACCAACTAAGATGAATACTGATCCAGCTGTTCCTCAAGCTAAAGATGAACTACCCAATTCACCTATCCATGGTAAATTAGGATCTCAGTTAGTCTTCTCCCCTCTACCATTAGTATAGTCTAGGTGTCTAACTCATTAATCATGATTCAGGTGCCCCTAGATAGAATTCTCCACATGAGGATGCCCTAAGTGAGGGGGAGCATAACCCAACCCCTGAAGGAAGTGGTGGGTATGCAAGTGAGGGGGGCATCAACAGGAACCTTTACCCCCAAATCTGCCAGGTGTACTTCATGCCCCATCTGAGGGGGAGGACATCCCAGATAATGAAAGAGCCAATGCTCTCAGTGGAGAAGAAGTGGTGGAGAAATATTTGGCCCAGGAAAGGCCAGTTGCTGTGCTGGACACATCTGACCTGCTGAACTCAATACAAACCATAATTGAGGGTCAGATGTTGTCTATGAAAGATCTTGTAGCTGAAAGGGTCCAAGGTGAAACTGCTCAAATTAGGGATGATCTGAATGCTACAAGAGCAACATTATCTCAAGAGATTCAAGCCAGTGAGAAGAGACTGGAGACAAGGGTAGCTGCAGTAAGGACTGAGCTAAATACCCAGATCAATTCTGTCACTGCTGATTCAAATCATATACTCCAGCAAATGACTAGGTGGTTTGAAATGGCAGAAAGAACTGTTGCTGCTCAGTACACTATTCTGATGAATATTGCAGACCATCAAGGGGACTCCACAAAGGATATAACATATGTAAAGAATCATCTGCACAAGAATCAGAATGTCTGGGAAAAGGCAATTGACAGGATGGCCCAAGTGGTTACCACATCTAGCAGCCAAGTCAAGTCCCACATTGATAAGGGTCAGGAAAACATTCTGGATGATGTGGATGGCACCTTTCAAACACTCTCCCAATCAATTGTGGCTCAGCACTCTGAAATTGAGCAAAAGATATTTGAAGAAGGCAAAAAGGGGAAGGAAAAGGTTGCCATGCTAAGTGCTAAACTTAAAGCAGCCCACATAAAGCTAAACACCAATATGGACAATGCCCACCAACTGCTACTCTCCAAGCAGGAAGCAACCCACAAGCAAGTGGTGGAAGAGGTCAAGAATGCATCAAATGCATTTCAAGAAAACCTTCTAACTGTGGTTAAAAAGGTGAATGATGATCATAGGGCCACAAGTCTGAAGGTGCTTCAAGGAACAAGGATTGCCCTAAACCTTGCTATATTGAATCCAAGCAGACCTGAAGATTTTGACTTTCAAAGTCAATCTAATCTGATTCAAGATGAGGAAGAAGCATAGAGGAGAAGGAGAGAGGGCATTCAAACTGCTGAAGAATATATGGCCCAGAAGAGGATGGAAAGATTAGATGATCCTCTCCATGAGGATGATAATCTAGAACTGGACACAATTGTTGTCAACACCTGGGTCATCCATGGCAATCCACTCAAGGATATTGATCATGTCTACTCATCTGTTGAATGGATCAAACACCTAGAGAGGGAATCTCTAAGGGAAAGGATTCTCAAAGAAAACTTGGTAAGAAGGGAAACTCCTATAAGGATTCCCCCAAGATATCTACCCAAGCCTTTTCTGTACTTCAAAGTGAAGGAAACGATGAAGGCTGCTGCTGAAGCTAGGAAGAGAAAATCTGAAGAAGAAGGAGAAAGCTCCTCCCAGGGACCATCCATGAAGACTTTTCATTTAGATGCTCCTTAAATGAATTAATGTATAAATGAGACTTGAACTGATCATAAATGTCTGTCTTGAACATTTAAATGAAATGATATTTCATCTTCTGGAAATCATATTGTGTCATTTACTGTTTATATATGAATGTTGCACTTGAATATCTGTGTTATGAAATGCCATAATTCTTTTTATTTATTAAATTTCAGTGATATGACTTATTTTTAATAAAGATGCTACTTAGCATTGGCAGGTATTTTGCCCTCTTCAAATAGGGGGAGATTGTTGGGAATTTGCCCTCAAAATTCCCTTGATTTGAAGAGGGGTCATCATGCAATGCTAATTACAAGATGTATTTGATAAAGCCTTGTTTGTGTAAGTTGAACATGCTTAGGTGAGTCAAGAGAGAAGGCCATTCATGACCTAAGTACATGAGAATTCATCCCCTGAGAAGTTGAAGATTTGTCTCAGCTGAACCGCAGAGACGAAAGGCCGGAACCGCTGAGACGAGGAGCCGTCTCAGCGGATTCGCTGAGAAGAAGGCTTCTAAGCTGGCAGTTGGTCGTCCACTGAGAATCAGCGTGTTAGTCGAACGGAGATGATAGTTTGTCGAACGCTGAGAATCAGTGTTAGTCGAACGCAGAAGGAATTTCGTCGATCGGCCTTCTAAGAATGCAATGCTGGGGTGTAGATAGAAGAATACAGCACGTTAGTCGAACGAGGTTTCAAATCAGTTAGTCGAACGCAGAATTTAGCAAGTTCGTCGAACGATGAAATGAGTTCGTCGAACGCTGTTCTTCCCTGTAAATCGACAGAGTGGCGGGACTACTTTCGGCGCAAGTTGCAGAAAAGCTACAGGGGACCACCAATCTCTCCCATACCTCTCGGGATATCAAATTAGAGACATTGGAGATAGAAGATGTATAAGAGAAAGAGTTAGGGCACTCTTAAAGCTCTCGGTTGCTTGCTGAATCATTCTTCTCCATTGACGGCTTCTCTCAACCTTCTTGCTCACTGAACAAGAAGAAGAAGAAGAGAGAAGAAGATAGCTCCCCGCCAAAAGGAGCAAGGTGATCTTCCATCCTTCATCTGAAGATGAAGACAAGTTAGTAGCTGTTATCAACATCTTCAGCTACAGGAAAGCACAAGCTGTGCAGGAACTACAGGAGACTTCCTTCAACTGCTGTCTGTTGTAGTTAGAATTAAACTCATCTTTCTGTAGGTCATTTTGCCTAAGTTGTAGGACCTTATGGTCTGTGTTTGTAGGATCTGTGTGATCTGAGTTGTAGAGCTTTATTGCCTGAGCTGTAGGAGGAGGATTCCTTTAAGTTGTAAGACCTGGAAGGGGTCTGAGCTGTAGGATCAGGAGCTAATCTGAGCTAGGGCTGATTAGCCTTATGTAGGGTTTGGGAAAACCTGAGAGATCCTGAGGGATCTGTGTTGTAAGCTCTTGGAACTGAGGTTTGGAGGAGTTGGCCCTATCTAACACACTATTAGAAGGGTGAAGGGGGAAAGTGGAATACCCATAGACACACTGTCTTGGGGAACCACTATAGTGTTAGAACAGGATCTTCCGCATCTCCTAGGTTTGAGAATAACAAATTCTATGTGTATTTGATCTTGAGTGTTTAAGTGTGCATGATAACAAGTTCATATGACTCAAGGATAACATAAGAAGGCTGCGCCAAAATTTGAAGCCAAAATTCCAACATGCCCTCTAGCACCGGCGCTAGCGCTAGCGCCTGATTGCGCGAAAATGCGATTTTTCTTCGCGGGCGGGAAGATGCATATATAGAAGGAGATAGCGCCTGGCGGTAGCGCTAGCGCAGGCACTATCGCTGAGCACAAGAGGAATCAAAGATTTTTTTCCACAGATTGAGGATTCTACCGCGCAGTATAATGCTTAATCAGGGATAGCGCCGGCGGTAGCGCTAGCGCTAGTGCTATCTCTAAGGCTATAAAAAGGACCCCTTGGATCCGTCTTCTTCATCCTTCCATAACCCTAAACTCCAGAGCTTCGTGCCACATCATATAGAGGAAGGTTCAGAGAGTTACTCCCACCAAAAGCTTAGAGAGAGAATTTCTGAAGGAGGATTTCTTCACGCTTCATCCGACCAGCGACCGCTTCAATAATGCTTATACTACAGCGGTCCAACGTCTCCTACATCAGAAGTTCTTAGAGGGAGTTTTTATTATTGTTGTATTTTTAATTTATTTCTCTTTTTCTTGTAAACGTGTAGTAAATTCGCATCGTGTTGTTGACTAGGTCTAGGTTACACTTAGGGGGTAATTCGCCTCGTGTTGGCGACTAGGTCTAGGGAGTAGATCTAGGGGGTGCTCGAGGCCTTTCTGGGGATAGATTGGCTAGAGCGGCTTGAGGCCGTATCTGGGGAGAGATCGGTTAAAGCCAAACGGTTCGTGGGGATACGAGTCGGTATAAAAAACGAAAAAGGATTTTTATTATTCGCCTCCGATCACTAGCGTCATAGAGATCAAGTTTTGTAAAACTTATTTAATATTAATAAAGCTTGTCTCTATTTTTTGGTTTACTTGGCTTCTTCTTGTTTTTAATCTTGCTATAATTCAAAGTTTTCTAAATATAATCTAAAGTTTTTAAAAACCCTTATTCACCCCCCCTCTAAGGGCGCCTACCGATCCAACAAGTGGTATCAGAGCGGTTTTATTCCAATCGGCTTAACAACCGAGAATAATGGCGTCTCATGATCTTGCTTCTTTTAGTGGGGGAAATTTTTATGAAGAAGGAAAATCACTAGCGCCTCCTTTATTTGAAGGAAGAAATTTCAAAGGATGGAAAATATTAATGGAAAATTTTCTTAAAGCTTTAGATGAAAAAGTTTGGAATATTACTATTAAAAAGCCACCCAGCGTATTAAATAAAAACGAAATGTTTTTAAATGCAAAATCTATGAATAGTCTATTTTGTGCGTTAGATCAAAATATTTCCAAACTCATTCATACTTTTTCTACTGCTTACGAGATGTGGAAGATTCTTGAGATAACTTATGATCTTCCTCTTGCAGGTATGGAACAAACACATGAAGAGAAGGACATACAAGCATCCACTATCATTCAAGAAGATCTCTCTCGTAGCAAATCCATGGAGAACATGGAAATAGAAAAAGAAAGCAATACTGCGAGTGAAAAAGAAGATGAAAATTCATCTATGGAAGGAGGGCTGGAAGACGATAAAGAAACTTCATGCTCTCATCTTACCCCTTCCGATAGCACTGTAAAAATGTCTAACCCTTCTTCTTATTTCCATATACTAAAAATTGCAAAAAGAAAAATGAAGAATTTAAAGATTGAAAATAAGAATTTACATTTAATTTTCCAAATGTAATTTCTAAAGGGCTTAGGCAAAAAATTAAAATGCACAATGTGTTGATTATTATCTATCTTGTGTGTTGAATATGATAGCCCTTATAATAGAGAAAATTTACAATAACTCTCCAAACTAACCAAAAATAGTTTCTCACTATTTTCATATTCACTATTCACCTCACAATCTTTCTTTAAAATATTTTGAAAAATGATGAATATGATTTGTGCTACATGCTTCACCATCATAATTATGTAATATCAAAAGATCTTTAAATTCAAATATTACACATAACTACAAAAGATCCATTTGGTTCTAACATTTGATTGGTGATCATAATAATTACATGAATGAATTAATGTAGTATGACTTGCATGTATCTCATTTGTTTATAAACCATAGAATCAACTTTATATTAATTAGAATAAATCAAATGAAATCATAAATTCATTCTATGTCAAAATATTACACCACTTTCTTGAATACATGCAACATTTTCTCAATTAATCTTGTGGTATAACAATTGCAACCAAACTCATTATTCTAGCATTATCAACTAATAGATATTATTATTCATGCTAGTTATCTCATATTGCTATAATGAATTAATTGTGAAGTAAAATAAAATTAAATTGAACGATCAAATAACTATGTGACTTTAAATTGTTTCCATAGGACTAAAATGCTTATGAATGTCCATGATATTCTTTTGCATGAACATTATTCTCTAAATCACTAAAATCATGTATATTTGTTCATTCATTTCCTATCATTTTCAAACTACATTAGATTGATAAAAGCCTTAGAAAAATTAAAATGGAAATATAATAAATTATATCTCATGCAAATTTATTTTGTCTAGTCATATAAGAAAATCGCTAATGTTTCATGCAATTTGCACTATCTAAACATCTCCAAAAAATCTGAAATTTCTGCATGAAACTACTATTGGGACATTAATCCAAATCAACAATTAAAATTTTCAAGATCACAAAAAATCGTTCACTGTCTCCCGCGCTAGCGCTACCGCAGGCGCTAGCGTCCATATTCATTTTTCTGTAATTTTAAAATTTTGTAAAATTCATAAAAATATATTAATCTATATGTACTATTTAGTTTTGCACTATTATTTTTGAAAAATCAAATACAAAAATAGAAAAACCAAATTACAAAAAAAAATTCATGTTTTGCCTTTGCCATTTGTTTAAAGATTATCTTTTTACAAAAATCAAATACAAAAATATAAAACTTTAAAACTATAAAAAAACTGTATGAATTTTTCTGTGAAAATCAAGCATGATTTAATCTTTTATTTAGAACTTCTATAATGTTGCAATGTATCTTTTCAAACTACTTTGGACATTGTTTTCTTCATGCTTTGATATATCTATCCAAATGTGCATCAATTATATTTTAAAGGGTGTGTAGAATCAAGCTTAGCATGCATCTAAGTATGAGTAAATGTTTTATGTTTGATAATGATATTTATTCACTCACTTATTTTGGCATTGTCTACATATGGTTTAATCTAAGAATGCTTGAGTATGTTATGTATTAGTACAATGAATTAAAATTGCACAAGTGTCTTACCTACACTCCTTTTTTTGCACTTTTAAAAAGTTAAGAAAAGTGGTTATGTTTTCATAAATTATATTGGTTTGCAAAACAAGTGTATTCGGAGAACTTTGTACAAAACAATAATTATAAAATAAATGACAAAGATAACTGCACCAAGCACTACTTGAACCTCCTGATAAGTCTTAATAAGCGTTGTGAGGTTGAGCACCTTGGAAGGAATAGTAAAGTGTCTTGTGCAAACCATATCTTTCTTTCAAAATAAAAATCACTTACTCTTAAATACACCAGATCACTAGTTTCAACATTAAAAATAAAATATGTGATCCCCCAAGCACTACTTTGCACCCTGATAACTCTTAATGAGCATTGTGTGTGCAAAGCACCTTGGTAGTTGTACATTTTTTTTGTGCATTGAAGTGTGTGGAAGTAAAATTATTTGTGTTTTATTGTGCTCTTACTTTACATATCTCTTGTATTTTTGATTAAAACATTTGTTTACTTTACTCAAAAATACACTTATGTGCACATCATTATCTTCCATAACACTTCTTCTCATGAGTATTGGATCTTAATGCTAATTCTATACTACTCTGTATTTATGAAATGCACTAGATAACACTAGCATGCTTTCTACAATGTTTGGTATGTTTTGAATTTGTGAATTAAAGTAACATTGTAGTAATATCTTTTTTAACATTATTTCATGCTTGGTTCCTTTATTGTTTGAATTTAAAGATTTTACTTGAACAATGAATTACAAATAAAACATCTTCTTTTTGAAAATTACCTCATATATCTTTTTATGGATCATCATTGATTACAATAAGATGTTTCTTGTATTTTTATAAGTCTTCCGCATCATCACCATATAACTTTTACCGTGTGCTTTCATGCTTATATCAAGTCCTAAATCTCAATTTTTCTAAAAACAAGTGGTAGACTTGCTTGGTAGAACTTATATTTGTTGTTCTAACACGCATATCATTTTTATGCTAAAAACTCTGATTTATTTCCATGTAAACTTTTATGCTAAACACTCCTCCAACAAGTGAAATATTGCTTATAAATCATCCTCTTATTATTGAATTTCAAATCAAATTTTACTTTTGTGTTTCTAATTGCTAAAAGGATGTTGTTTCTTTATTCCAAAATGCTTTAACTCTTATCTTTATAAAGTTAGTTTTTGAAACTCCAAAACATCTCCTTTTTGAACTTAAAAAGTATTATGATGTTTCTTTTTCGAAATCTTCTGCAATGCTCAAACTCTGATTCATTCATGAATTTCAATATAGCTAAGTGTGTTTTATTTTCAAATAAAAATCCATATGCTATGAAACTTCCCATTAGATTTAAATGCTTAATGTTTCCAATAATTGTTATCCATGACTTCATATCTCACCATAGCGGGGGCGTAGGGTTGTAGACATTAGATAACCTTATCTCTAGTCATGTCGTGTCCTTAACCGGGGAGGGTTCCAGTGGGGCCTTGCGAGGCACTGGAGGGAAAGAATGTTAGGTTAAATGTTTGTCTAGTGTTTACATATGGGACTAACACCCCAACCTACGGCATGTTTGCAGCTCCTCATGCCATTCCGTCACTTAGTACGGGGCTAGGGTGTCGACATATTGTCTGGGTAGATTGGTTACTTGGAAATCATTATTTTTTTATGCTTAAAACTCTTATATAAAGGGGAAATCATTATTTTTTTGGGCTAAGAACTCTGATCTATTTCTCTAAAAATTGTTCTAAAACTCCTTATCATTTCCTTCTCACTAAGAAGCTCGATCATGCCTTTATCTTATTATCAAAACTTTTATGTGGTGCCTCCTAACCCACTTTTGCTAATAACAAAATGGGGAGAGCTAACATGATAAATATAATATGCTATCAAAATAGAAAACTAACATGTTTAATTAAGATGATAGCTTACATATTAAGGGAGCATTCACATAGGGAGAGCATGTATTTAGGGGGAGCAATTCTAAATGATAAAATCGATAATTATCCAAAGTCATCATTTTCACACACACACAAGTATAGTCTCATCATGCTTATTAATGCTCTGATTTATCATTAATGGATTTGTTATTATCAAAAGGGGGAGTTTGTTGGAACAGGATCTTCCGCATCTCCTAGGTTTGAGAATAACAAATCTTATGTGTATTTGATCTTTTGTGTTTAAGTGTGCAGGATAACAAGTTCATATGACTCAAGGATAACATAAGAAGGCTGCGCCAAAATTTGAAGCCAAAATTCCAACATGCCCGCTAGCGCTAGCGCCTGATTGCGCGAAAATGCGATTTTTCTTCGTGGGCGGGAAGATGCATATATAGAAGGAGATAGCGTCTGGCGGTAGCGCTAGCGCAGGCGCTATCGCGGAGCACAAGAGGAATCAAAGATTTTTTGCCACTGATTGAGGATTCTCCCGCGCAGTATAATGCCTAATCAGGGATAGCGCCGGCGGTAGCGATAGCGCTAGCGCTAGCTCTAAGGCTATAAAAAGGACCCCTTGGATCCGTCTTCTTCATCCTTCCACAACCCTAAACTCCAGAGCTTCATGCCACATCATATAGAGGAAGGTTCAGAGAATTACTCCCACCGAAAGCTTAGAGAGAGAATTTCTGAAGGAGGATTTCTTCACGCTTCATCCAACCAGCGACCGCTTCAATAACGCTTATACTACAGCGGTCCAACGTCTCCTACTTCAGAAGTTCTTAAAGGGAGTTTTTATTATTGTTGTATTTTTATTTTATTTCTCTTTTTCTTGTAAACGTGTAGTAAATTCGCCTCGTGTTGGTGACTAGGTCTGGGTTAGACTTAGGGGGTAATTCCCCTCGTGTTGGCGACTAGGTCTAGGGAGTAGATCTAGGGGGTGCTCAAGGCCTTTCTGGGGATAGATTGGCTAGAGCGGCTTGAGGCCGTATCTGGGGAGAGATCGGCTAAAGCCAACCGGTTCGTGGGGATACGAGTCGGTATAAAAAACGAAAAAGGATTTTTATTATTCGCCTCCGATCTCTAGCGTCATAGAGATCAAGTTTTGTAAAACTTATTTAATATTAATAAAGCCTGTCTCTTATTTTGTTTTACTTGGCTTCTTCTTGTTTTTAATCTTGCAATAATTCAAAGTTTTCTAAATATAATCTAAAGTTTTTAAAACCCTTATTCACCCCCCCCCCCCTTTAAGGGCGCCTACCGATCCAGCATATAGATGCTTGTGTGCTTTCTGTGTGTTTGATCATTTGCTTGCTCTAAACTAGAAAACAGATAGTCTAAGTAAAAGAAATCAAAAGAAACCTATTCACCCCCCCCCCCCCCACTCTAGGTGAATTAGTTAGCATACCTATATTCTTTCAAAAGTGTCGGAGCTCTTCTAGTTCGTTAAGATGGGAACGGCGCTTATCTGCTGCAGCTCCAATGTCCATGTTCAACAGTTTAGTCACCCAATGTGCTTTATGATCCAGCTCCACTGGCAAGTGGCATGCTATTCCATAAACCAATTGAAAGGGGGTCATGCCGATAGGTGTTTTGAAGGCGGTCCTGTAAGCCCACAATGCGTCGTCAACCTTTTTGGACCACTCCTTCCTGTTTGAATGTATAGATTTTTCGAGAATTCTTTTGAGCTCGCGGTTGGATACTTCCACTTGTCCGCACATTTGGGGGTGGTAAGCTAATGAGATCTTGTGATGGACCCCAAACTTCTTCATGAGCTGCAAAAACTGCTTGTTGGAGAAATGGCTCCCTCCATCGCTTATAATAGTTCTCGGCGTTCCAAACTTGGAGAAGATATTCTTATGGACAAAATGTAGCACCGTGCTGGCGTCATTTGTGGCAACTGCCTCGGCTTCCACCCATTTTGAGACGTAATCAACCACCACAGTGATGAAGTGCTTACCATGAGACATTGGGAACAGGCCCATAAAGTCTATCCCCTAAACGTCAAATGGTTCGCAAACTAGCATATTATTGATGAGTCCTGATCATATACACTTTTATGGACTCATCTAGGCCTTTATTCAGTCATTTCACCGCACTTTAGCCCTGTTTTAGTTTATATTTGATATTCCATGCTAGGTGCACTTCTAGGCCCACTTTGGTGTGATTTCATGCTTTTCTTCATTAGTAGTTTTCATGGTCCGTTAGGTGCCACTTTCAGTGGCTAGATTCGTGGTTGTGCTGGAATAGGAGTCGTGCAAGTGTTCCCGGTGCAATTCTGCACAGGAACACTGCGCACGATTGCCGGTTCTATTGCGCACGACCATTGGTCGTGCGCCACTGATCGTGTGCACTTAACCTTTTTCACGAGTTCTGTTTGCTGTAGTGCGCACGCTCATCGACTCCATTGCGCACGACCACCGGTCGTGCGCCACTGTCCGTGCGCACTTAACAGTAATTTTATGAGTTCTGTTTCACCTATTGCGCACGACCACCGACGATAGTGCGCACGACCATCGGTCGTGCGCCACTGGTCGTGCGAACATTATATTTTATAAATTGCTTTTCTTGCAGGTTCTGCCCAGGTAGTGCGCACGATCGCAGAATTCCAGTGCGCACGACCAATGGTCGTGCGCCAATGACCGTGCGCACTATTTAAATCAGCACCTATATAATGACCTGTTCGCGAATTAGGTCGGGATTACGTCTTTTGGCTCCGTTCAATTCCGCCGTTTTCGCCATTTTCTGAGGGTTTCCACCCCCTAGGCCTCCTCCATCATCCAAGGACTTAAAGGAAGGGATTCTACACTCATTTTGATCGCTAGGGAAGAAGTTCTTCGCATTAGACGTGGCCGGATGGTAAATCGCTGGAGAAGACGGGTCCATTGGGAGGTGTGACAGCTCTCCTCTACCCCGGACGCAGTTGGGACCGAGCTAGGACGCGGATTGACAACCCGGTGCTTCCTACCGTGAATCTACAACAAGACTCCGGATTCGGTCGTATCTCTTGCCTTTTTCTTCTACTTGTGTGGTTGTATTTGTTGTAATCTCTTTATCTAGATGATGAACGCTATGAACCATGTTTAGTATTGTTTATTTCATGTTTATGGAATTATTTAGTTCATATGTGTTAATGAGGTGCGCCACCATCCCTTTTCCACTCCACCACCGTGTCCGGTGCCGCACTAGCAATTGCTAGTGGCGTGCTTGTCGAAGAGGTGCTTGCGACCCTCATTCCGCTAGCCTTCTCGCCCATCCGCCTACCGAAGCGTGGCATCGTGGCCCGTATTCCATCCCGCCTAGCGAAGCAGCGCGCTCAAGGCCTGCATAGTTCGATCCGCTCGCCTACTCGTCCATCCGCCCTTACGAAGTAGCGCGCTCAAGGCCTACGTAGTTCCCATCCCGCCAAGCGAAGCATTGCATAGCGGCATTGCATAGGAGTAGTTATAGTATTTTCCCTTTATTTTCCACAATCCAAAACCCCGTTTCCGCATCCATCCGACTATAGGACTTCAATCTCAAGTCCTTCCTCAAAACCTAACTCCACCTTACTGTGTTCCTCAAGAGATCGATACTTGGGGATTCATTCCCATTTTATATTACTTGAACGATCGGTACACTGCCGTTTCGTGTCGCAGTCGAGCTACCGCCTATAGCGGTGTGTGAGATTTGAGCCATCAAGTTTTTGGCGCCGTTGCCAGGGAACACAGTCGTGTGAGTTTTCTGGAGAGGGAGAATTTGAGAGGAAAGCCCTTCCATTTGTAAATTGCATCTTTTATTTTACCTCTGATTTTTTTTATTCCTTCTTCTTGTTTTATATTAGGTTGCTTTAGTATTTTCTGTTTGGTGTAGTATTTTGCGCAATAGCATTTTTGTTTTGAATCGTTTTATCTTCGCACTATGTGGGCACATCTTAATTTCCGTTGCCGTTGGTGTGGAGCTACCTCCCACTCTAGTGATGAATGCCCTACAGAGAATAGTAGGCATAATTCTTATAACCCAGCATATGGAGCACCGACTTCGTCTGGTACTCCATATGGTGCGCGTAAGTCTTATGGCTACTCTGCTGAGCCTTTACCGTCATACTTCTTTTCGGCTCCAGCCCCCGCTTTGCCAAAGAAGCCCGCTAGGCAGTGCCAGTTTTGTCGGAGCACAGATCATGCCCTGAAGGATTGTGCTGCTTTTCGTCGCCAATTGGATGAGGATGATGAGCCGGATATCCGGATCGTCCTGATGCGTATCGGCAAGTGCACCGGTCGCTGTCAAGTAATAATTGTGGAGAATAAATTCCCCGGATGTCGGTCTCTTGAGGAATGCAGGATGGGTGATCGAATCGCGCAGTGATTATTGTTACAAAAGCATTCAACAAACATAAAGAGGGGGCTTTTGGTTGGTTTTCCTAATCTTATCAACAACAAAAGAGATGCGGGTCGAAAACACCGCTTCGCAAAGTGAGGTGGATGCAACGGCCGCGATGCCGTGCTTCGTTAGGCGGGTGGAATGAACTCAAGTGCGAGAATATTGAGGGTCGTAAACACCTCTTCACAACTGTCGTTAGCTCTTGCTAACACGGAACAAACACCTTGCGTGCGTATGCGAGTGAGTGAGTGAGAACCGAGTGAAACACTAGCAAACCATGAAGAACAACAAGGAGACATTCATTTCAACAAACATCATCATAATATTCGAGTTTACACGGTTCAACAAGTACAATGGAGGAAAGAGGAAAGAAATAACCGATGGTGAAGACTAGCGGCCGTTCACGGCCGGATTGGTAGGTTGTCAGGCTACCTCCGGACTCGGGCGGACTATGCTTCCGGCGTAGAGAGCTGTCACGATCTCCGTACGTGGCTCCGTCGTCTTCGACTTCAGGTTTCTTCTTCTTCTCACCGAGCGGAACGAGAGAATGCTTGCTTGGAGGCTTGCGGACGATGGAGAACACTCACGGACAATGGAGGAAGACTTGAGATGGATGGAGGAGGCTTCCCTTAGCGTAGGAGATGAAGTGGAGGCGTCCCAAGGTGGTGGTCGGCGACGTACGGAACAGGAACCTCGCTCCCGGAAGTGAACGAATGCCCTAAAATCGCAACAGGCGTTTAAATAGGCGCTGGATTAAATACTGCGCACGGTCATTGGCGCACGACCAGCGGTCGTGCGCACTGGAATTCTGCGATCGTGCGCACTGCCTGGGCGGAGCCTGCAAGAAAACAATTTATGAAATATTATGTTCGCACGACCAGTGGCGCACGACCGGTGGTCGTGCGCGCTATCGTCGGTGGTCGTGCGCAATAGGTGAAACAGAACTCATAAAATTACTATTAAGTGCGCACGGACAGTGGCGCACGACCGGTGGTCGTGCGCACTGGAGTTGATGGTCGTGCGCACTACAGCAAACAGAACTCAGAATTTTAATGGTGAATGCGCACGAGCAGTGGCGCACGACCGGTGGTCGTGCGCAATGGCGTCGATGGTCGTGCGCACTGCACCAAACAGAACTCGTGGAAAAGTGTTAAGTGCACACGATCAGTGGCGCACGACCAGTGGTCGTGCACAATAGAACCGGTGATCGTGCGCAGTGTTCCTGTGCAGAATTGCACCGGGAACACTTGCACGACTCCAATTCCAACACAACCACAGATCTAGCCACTGAAAGTGGCACTTAACGGCACAAGAATACTACTAATGACAATAAGCACGAAAATCACACCAAAATGGGCCAAGACGTGCACCTAGCATGGATTATCAAATATAAGCTATAACAAGGCTAAAGTGCGGAGAAAAGACTAAATAACGGCCCGGATGAGTCCATAAATGTGTATATGATCAGGACTCATCACACCCCCAGACTTAACTGTTTGCGCGTCCCGAGCAAACGAATCCGGCGGAATGTGAAAACGATAGTTAACATAGAGAATTACACAAGGGAGTACGGTGCGAAGTAACAACGCATGCGAGTAGAGATTCTAGTAGAAGGAGAGTTTAACTATGCTAACTAATTTACATAAGTATTAAAGCGTAATTAAAGATTTAGTTATACTCAGTTGGTGAATCATGAAGAATTTGACGATCATGCCCGGTATGAAAGTGACGAGACACTGAAGCGGGTGTTGCAAAAGATCGGGGCTTAGGAATAACTCCGCTGAAATCCATCAACGTCGTGAACCATACGCTCGCCCGGTCACACTCTCTCCACGGCGCTAGCGAACTCAGAAGTCAAATCAATAGGGCTTTTAGGATTAAGTTGGGGCTTAGGTTACGGAATGATATTCAAAGTTAAACACGATGGCTACGCAACCCAAGTGAGCTAACGAAACGCTGCACCACACAAGACCAACAAACTATGCTCGTGTGACACACCCCCAGACTTATCATGAAAACCAGGTGTGCACACAGCCTACTTCATAAATACCAACAGATTTTCTGTTTTTAGCTCGGAAGGATTTCTTTTCAAAATACGCTCTCTTTTTTTTTCTTTTAGATTTTTTTTTCTTTTAACAAACTTTGCTTTTATTATGCATCCTCCGGTTGGTTCAAAAATCAGCAAATAGACTTTATTTTCCTTTCATAACACAAAAATTCCCTACACCACAAGTTGAGAATTATGAGCGCAGTTAAAAACAATTTGGTTGCGGGTATAGGATAAGCTTCGGGCTTTGGTGGATGAAGAGGGACTGAACAAAGGATTGGTAGGCACAAATTTGGCTTGCAAAGGTGAATGAAATGGACATGGAATAACAAAGCTCAAACTAGCCAAAGGGTGGCCTACATCATGCTTGACTCAACGAGTAGCTCACACCCATGCTTCGAGAGTCGCTTGGGGCAAGTTCTTAGCCCACGAGAAAGATAAACCTTCCTCCCGACTCGAGCAACAAACGACTAGCACTCGTACACACACAATACCGGGTTATCGTCAATTTCATTCAACTTCACCACTTGAGTAAAATAAATCTAAATTTACGCAAAAATACTAAACATAAATTAGATGCATAAAGAAAATCTAGTTCTACTCAAATTCTACCATAACATGCGAAGTGACTAGAACACTACATGAGTCGACATCGCACTCCAAATAATAATTCCTACGTTAACAACCTATTTCACGTTCCGACCAAACTAGTCTAAACAGAACAACAACAAAAAGATAAGTGCGCACTCGAGTGGGTGAAGT
Organism: Dactylorhiza incarnata; assembly: GCA_033032865.1. Classification (NCBI taxonomy): domain Eukaryota; kingdom Viridiplantae; phylum Streptophyta; class Magnoliopsida; order Asparagales; family Orchidaceae; genus Dactylorhiza; species Dactylorhiza incarnata. The sequence goes on along the minus strand of JAWHQI010000124.1, from coordinate 279,822 downwards.
GGTGAAGTGGTGTGTGAAAAATGCAACAATGATGATGATAATGATAAATAAAAAGCAACCTTCTAACATGCAATGCAACTCGTGCACAGTGGATAACAACACAGCTCCCCCAGACTTAAGCTAAACGATGTATCTAGAAAATTGAAGCTAAAAGAGGGGAGGAAGTGTTACCCAATGCTCAGAATTGAGCATACCAGATGATTGGCGTTTATGATCAAGGATAGTCCGCAACGTCCACACCATCGAACACAAAACCTGCAAGTACCAACTCGAAACAACAAAGGCAAATACAAAAGCTGAACTAAAAGAAGTTAGATAAACAAAAATATGAAAACAGGAAATCTGGGTTGTCTCCCAGGAGCGCTTTCATTTAACGTCCTTAAGCTGGACCAAATACCTGTATTAGCATTGTTTATAAAGTGCAGGAATTAAAAGAGAGAGATTCAGAAGCAGTTCACCGCAACAGAAGAGACACAAATCAACTAAAAGCGCTCTTATGGTGCGCGTCTCCCGTAGCACGTAGGCGGGAGGTGAAGGCTTTAGGGCCAGCACTGGTATTACCCAACGCTCCCCTAACCTCCGCCACCTTGCCACGTAGAGCGGCAGCACGAGCGTCGCGCAGAAGTTTTTCCTTTTTAAGTTTGGCGACAGTCGGAGACTGCCACCGTTGAGAATTCTCAGATTTCTCCACTTTAGCGGAGGGTGGCGTCACTTCCGATATCTCGGTGACCACCGGATCGGCCCAGGAGATGGAGCGCTTAGATAGTTTATTACAAGATTCACCACAAGAAAATAAATAATCAGCATCCCTAGCTAGATCCAAGTCAACGTTTCCCGAGCTGCAGTCATCCTCCCTCTCGGAGTCGAACTCTTTCCGGAAGTCAACCTCTTCTTCCTCATCCGATTGGGGCTCCTCCTTTCCTTCTTCACTTGTTTCTTGATCATGTATCTTTCCTGCACAGCTTAGAAATTCATCAGAAATAACGAGAGGGGGAGGAGTGGATGTGTCAGCTGTAGTTTCGAGACGAGTGGGCAGCAGCGCCTTGTTAGGCAGGATAACACACCCCGTAGCAAAGTCAAGGGTGGCGCCGCTCTCTTTCAAGAACGGCACGCCCAAGATAGGAATGGATTGATTTTCCTGGGGGCCCAACACCTGAAAGTTCGCGACCACAGTCGTCCCCTCAACTATGACTTCCACATTTCTCACTTCCCCCTCAGATTGGATAATAGTGCCGTTAGCGAGTATCAGCGATTTCCTTTCCTCCGTGTTCATTTCAAGTTGTAATTTCGCAACATCTTGCAGCGCAATAACGTTGCGGGAGGAACCGGAATCGCATAAAGCTTTTGTTTCAACCTTATTGATGGAACAAGAGATTACCAGCTCACTCGGATTGGCATCTACCACATCCCCCAGATTCTTCCCTTGATCAATGGGGTTCTTTTCCGTGTTGCTGGGAAGGGTCCCCTGCGAACGCTCGGTTAGCGCTTGGGCCAATTGACCCAAATGCGTCTCCAAGTTTCGCATAGATGCGGTTTGATTTGCCATATTTGAATTAGCTGCTAGCATGAATTTCTCCATCATCTCTTCTAGATTACTCTTCTTTTTGGGAGGGGGTGCTTGGTTATAATCCGGGTGCGGCGGCCTCGGTTGGCTCCCGGAGGCGCAAGCATCATTTTGATGCTGCCCCGGTGACCATCGTTGGACGGGCGTGTTGGGATTCCAAGAGAAGTTTGGATGACTTCTCGCTCCCGGATTATAAGCATTATTGAAAGGCGCCCCCCTAGGCTGATTTCCTACATAATTAACAGATTCGTTTAAGTTCAAGTGTGCGAAGTCACCTGCCACGTTGTTCCCCGAACATTCATAAGCATGGTGGCCTCCGCCTCCACATCCTTCACAAGTAATGATAGCAGCAGGTGGGGATGGAGAAGGGAGAGAGTCAACCATGAAGAGTCCTCGGACGCTTCTTGGAGCGTTTCTCCCTGCAGTCCACAAGGTACTGTGGGAGGCAGTGTCGCGCAGAATCCGAAGGGCTTCTTCAGGGGTGTGGTTCATCAAGGTGCCACCCGCCGCAGCATCGATCATTGCCCTGTAGTTGGGCTCGATCGCGAAGTAGAACAATTCAACCACACTCCATGGTTGGAGCTCGTTGCCAGGGCAACGGCGAAGGAGATCGTTGAGGCGCTCCCATGCTTCCGCAAGGGTCTCTTGGTCCAGTTGACGAAATGTGGCAATCTCCCGCCGCAAGCTCACGATCTTATCCACAGGATGGAATTTAGCAAGGAACTTGGATGCGAGGGCATCCCAAGTTGCAGCAGTGCCGGGCGGAATGGAGTGGAGCCACACTTTTGCTTTGTCACGGAGAGAGAAGGGGAACAGTCTCAGCTTGACTGTGTCATCAGCAATCCCGGCATAGCGGAAGGTTCCGCAAATATCAGAAAATTCTGCCAGATGCAGATGCGGGTCTTCGCTAGCCAGCCCCGAAAACTGAGCATTGTTTCGAATGATGTTTAAGATCGCTGGTTTGATCTCAAACTGGTTATTCATGATATTGGGCCCAAAACCCGGATACACACTCCCAGCAGTTGGAGTGGTGTAGTCCCTCATTGTATGAGGCCGAGGCCTCACCGCCTCCTGCTCATCACCAGGTAGATGTTGCCCCTCGTTGGGCACTCTCGCATCAGCATCGTTCGGGTGTACCTGATCACCCATAGCCGCTTGTACGGCTGCAGCGCGCCTTCGCGCGCGAGCGGTCCATTCGATTTCTGGATCAAAAGGTGCGAGTTCACCTGCGGTCTGCCTCTGCATGCACTGTCAAAAACAAAAAGAAAACAAAGAAGATCAAAAACAACTGCTCGTGTAACGAGAGTCACAACACAAGACGATACACGCCTGCATTCCCCGGCAACGGCGCCAAAAATTTGATGCGTATCGGCAAGTGCACCGGTCGCTGTCAAGTAATAATTGTGGAGAATAAATTCCCCGGATGTCGGTCTCTTGAGGAATGCAGGATGGGTGATCAAATCGCGCAGTGATTATTGTTACAAAAGCATTCAACAAACATAAAGAGGGGGCTTTTGGTTGGTTTTCCTAATCTTATCAACAACAAAAGAGATGCGGGTCGAAAACACCGCTTCGCAAAGTGAGGTGGATGCAACGGCCGCGATGCCGTGCTTCGTTAGGCGGGTGGAATGAACTCAAGTGCGAGAAGATTGAGGGTCATAAACACCTCTTCACAACTGTCGTTAGCTCTTGCTAACACGGAACAAACACCTTGCGTGCGTATGCGAGTGAGTGAGTGAGAACCGAGTGAAACACTAGCAAACCATGAAGAACAACAAGGAGACATTCATTTCAACAAACATCATCATAATATTCGAGTTTACACGGTTCAACAAGTACAATGGAGGAAAGAGGAAAGAAATAACCGATGGTGAAGACTAGCGGCCGTTCACGGTCGGATTGGTAGATTGTCAGGCTACCTCCGGACTCGGGCGGACTATGCTTCCGGCGTAGAGAGCTGTCACGATCTCCGTACGTGGCTCCGTCGTCTTCGACTTCAGGTTTCTTCTTCTTCTCACCGAGCGGAACGAGAGAATGCTTGCTTGGAGGCTTGCGGACGATGGAGAACACTCACGGACAATGGAGGAAGACTTGAGATGGATGGAGGAGGCTTCCCTTAGCGTAGGAGATGAAGTGGAGGCGTCCCAAGGTGGTGGTCGGCGGCGTACGGAACAGGAACCTCGCTCCCGGAAGTGAACGAATGCCCTAAAATCGCAACAGGCGTTTAAATAGGCACTGGATTAAATACTGTGCACGGTCATTGGCGCACGACCAGCGGTCGTGCGCACTGGAATTCTGCGATCGTGCGCACTGCCTGGGCGGAGCCTGCAAGAAAACAATTTATGAAATATTATGTTCGCACGACCAGTGGCGCACGACCGGTGGTCGTGCGCGCTATCGTCGGTGGTCGTGCGCAATAGGTGAAACAGAACTCATAAAATTACTGTTAAGTGCGCACGGACAGTGGCGCACGACCGGTGGTCGTGCGCACTGGAGTTGATGGTCGTGCGCACTACAACAAACAGAACTCAGAATTTTAATGGTGAATGCGCACGAGCAGTGGCGCACGACCGGTGGTCGTGCGCAATGGCGTCGATGGTCGTGCGCACTGCACCAAACAGAACTCGTGGAAAAGTGTTAAGTGCACACGATCAGTGGCGCACGACCAGTGGTCGTGCGCAATAGAACCGGTGATCGTGCGCAGTGTTCCTGTGCAGAATTGCACCGGGAACACTTGCACGACTCCAATTCCAACACAACCACAGATCTAGCCACTGAAAGTGGCACTTAACGGCACAAGAATACTACTAATGACAATAAGCACGAAAATCACACCAAAATGGGCCAAGACGTGCACCTAGCATGGATTATCAAATATAAGCTATAACAAGGCTAAAGTGCGGAGAAAAGACTAAATAACGGCCCGGATGAGTCCATAAATGTGTATATGATCAGGACTCATCACACCCCCAGACTTAACTATTTGCGCGTCCCGAGCAAACGAATCCGGCGGAATGTGAAAACGATAGTTAACATAGAGAATTACACAAGGGAGTACGGTGCGAAGTAACAACGCATGTGAGTAGAGATTTTAGTAGAAGGAGAGTTTAACTATGCTAACTAATTTACATAAGTATTAAAGCGTAATTAAAGATTTAGTTATACTCAGTTGGTGAATCATGAAGAATTTGACGATCATGCCCGGTATGAAAGTGACGAGACACTGAAGCGGGTGTTGCAAAAGATCGGGGCTTAGGAATAACTCCGCTGAAATCCATCAACGTCGTGAACCATACGCTCGCCCGGTCACACTCTCTCCACGGCGCTAGCGAACTCACAAGTCAAATCAATAGGGCTTTTAGGATTAAGTTGGGGCTTAGGTTACGGAATGATATTCAAAGTTAAACACGATGGCTACGCAACCCAAGTGAGCTAACGAAACGCTGCACCACACAAGACCAACAAACTATGCTCGTGTGACACACCCCCAGACTTATCATGAAAACCAGGTGTGCACACAGCCTACTTCATAAATACCAACAGATTTTCTGTTTTTAGCTCGGAAGGATTTCTTTTCAAAATACGCTCTCTTTTTTTTTCTTTTAGATTTTTTTTCTTTTAACAAACTTTGCTTTTATTATGCATCCTCCGGTTGGTTCAAAAATCAGCAAATAGACTTTATTTTCCTTTCATAACACAAAAATTCCCTACACCACAAGTTGAGAATTATGAGCGCAGTTAAAAACAATTTGGTTGCGGGTATAGGATAAGCTTCGGGCTTTGGTGGATGAAGAGGGACTGAACAAAGGATTGGTAGGCACAAATTTGGCTTGCAAAGGTGAATGAAATGGACATGGAATAACAAAGCTCAAACTAGCCAAAGGGTGGCCTACATCATGCTTGACTCAACGAGTAGCTCACACCCATGCTTCGAGAGTCGCTTGGGGCAAGTTCTTAGCCCACGAGAAAGATAAACCTTCCTCCCGACTCGAGCAACAAACGACTAGCACTCGTACACACACAATATCGGGTTATCGTCAATTTCATTCAACTTCACCACTTGAGTAAAATAAATCTAAATTTACGCAAAAATACTAAACATAAATTAGATGCATAAAGAAAATCTAGTTCTACTCAAATTCTACCATAACATGCGAAGTGACTAGAACACTACATGAGTCGACATCGCACTCCAAATAATAATTCCTACGTTTATGGAATTATTTAGTTCATATGTGTTAATGAGGTGCGCCACCATCCCTTTTCCACTCCACCACCGTGTCCGGTGCCGCACTAGCAATTGCTAGTGGCGTGCTTGTCGAAGAGGTGCTTGCGACCCTCATTCCGCTAGCCTTCTCGCCCATCCGCCTATCGAAGCGTGGCATCGCGGCCCGTATTCCATCCCGCCTAGCGAAGCAGCGCGCTCAAGGCCTGCATAGTTTGATCCGCTCGCCTACTCGTCCATCCGCCCTTACGAAGTAGCGCGCTCAAGGCCTACGTAGTTCCCATCCCGCCAAGCGAAGCATTGCATAGCGACATTGCATAGGAGTAGTTATAGTATTTTCCCTTTATTTTCCACAATCCAAAACCCCGTTTCCGCATCCATCCGACTATAGGACTTCAATCTCAAGTCCTTCCTCAAAACCTAACTCCACCTTACTGTGTTCCTCAAGAGATCGATACTTGGGGATTCATTCCCATTTTATATTACTTGAACGATCGGTACACTGCCGTTTCGTGTCGCAGTCGAGCTACCGCCTATAGCGGTGTGTGAGATTTGCGCCATCAAGTTTTTGGCGCCGTTGCCGGGGAACACAGTCGTGTGAGTTTTCTGGAGAGGGAGAATTTGAGAGGAAAGCCCTTCCATTTGTAAATTGCATCTTTTATTTTATCTCTGATTTTTTTATTCCTTCTTCTTGTTTTATATTAGGTTGCTTTAGTATTTTCTGTTTGGTGTAGTATTTTGCGCAATAGCATTTTTGTTTTGAATCGTTTTATCTTCGCACTATGTGGGCACATCTTAATTTCCGTTGCCGTTGGTGTGGAGCTACCTCCCACTCTAGTGATGAATGCCCTACAGAGAATAGTAGGCATAATTCTTATAACCCAGCATATGGAGCACCGACTTCGTCTGGTACTCCATATGGTGCGCGTAAGTCTTATGGCTACTCTGCTGAGCCTATACCGTCATACTTCTTTTCGGCTCCAGCCCCCGCTTTGCCAAAGAAGCCCGCTAGGCAGTGCCAGTTTTGTCGGAGCACAGATCATGCCCTGAAGGATTGTGCTGCTTTTCGTCGCCAATTGGATGAGGATGATGAGCCGGATATCCGGATCGTCCCAACTCCTAACTCTGGCGGCACACCTTCGACATCTGGTTATGTGTCTTTGTCACCTTCACATTTTGAAGGGTATGGCGTTGACACAGTCACCAGATGTGTGGCTGATCTGGGCACCGATATTGCTGAGCCCATTCTCCCAGTGCATCCACCACTTCTAGTGGATTCGATTCTTTCCCCTGTTGTGCATACTACACTCGTCTCCGACGACATTGTTGATGATGTGTCGCAGGACGAGGTGGGTGATCTGTGTGTTGTGCCTACTCCTATGGAGGAGGACAACCTTCTAGGTGAAGAGGAGTTTTCCTCAGCACCGGTGGAGGAAGTCCAAATCCCTAGCTTGGCCACCGTTGATCCCGCTGAATCTTGCAGCATTGATGACAATGCAAGCATCATTTTACTTCCCCAACCTAATGGGAGTGAGACCGGGACCACTCCCCCGATTTTTGATTATTTATGCCATTCTTCTCTTTTATTTCCTGACCCCCCTTCTTCATCTGAGCCTGTGCAGGTTGAGTCTTCACAGGTACATCAGGAGGACTTGGAGCATGATGCTCAAGTCAATGATGAGAGCATCCTCTCATGTGAGGAGGTTTACCCCCCCTCCGTAGAGGAAGCTCCACTCATTGCCTTCTCCTCCTGCGGACCTGTTGCGGACGATACCTTGCTGGGCAAGGATAGTTTTGGTGAGATGAGTGAGGACCAGGCCTCCTCCTCTTCTTACTTTGTTTTCCCTCTACCTGTGAGGAGCAGGTATTTATATTCGGGTAGAGGCGTGACTGCCTTATCTCCGTATCGGTACCAGCTACCGAAACGGATAATGGAGCAGTTACCTGTTCATCTCCTTTTTCATAGGCCCATTAGCTAGAACCTTCATGTTTTTAGAATAAGTCGTGCTCGGAGGACAATAACCCCAGTAGTTATCTTTCTTTTCCTGCATTCTTATTTCATCTAATCATGTTTAGTTAGTAGTATTTCTTTTCAGCTTTCTATTTTCTTTTGTTTTTGCGGAGCTGACCCCTGCAGGTATCTTTTGCTGGATGGCGGATGCTGCAGCTTTGTCTTAGTTTGCACGCGTCTTCTGGTATGCTCACTTGCTGAGCATTGGGTACTCTCTTTTCCTAGCTCTATTTTGATTTTCCTGTCATATATTATGCGGATTGATTAGTTTAAGTCTGGGGGAGAGTAGTTCTGTTACACTGCACGTGCACATCTCATTTGCATACTAGAAGTATTTTAATTTCAGTTATTTAGTATTGTTCATCTTCATTGCACACCACATCACCCGCATGAGCGCGTGCTTACCTAATTGTTTTAGTTCCGAATAAACTATCTTGGTTGGGAATGTGAATTGGGATGATTGCTTAGGAATTACTATTTGGGGTGCGATGTTGACTCGAGCAGTGTTCTAGTCGCATCTGCATGCTACAATAGAATTTGAGTAAAATTAGATTATTTCTATGCATTTAATTTATGACTAGTATTTTTGCGTAAATTTAGATTTATTATACTCAAGTGATGAATTCGAATGAAATCGACGATAACCCGGTGTTGTGTGTGTGCGGTTTCTAGTCGTGTGTTGCTCGAGTCGGGAGGAAGGTTTATCTTTCTCGTGGGCTAAGAACTTGCCCCAAGCGACTCTCGAAGCATGGGTGAGAGCTACTCGTCGAGTTAAACATGATGTAGGCCACCTTTTGGCTAGTTTGAGCCTTTGCTTTCCATATCCCATTCGCTCACCTTTGCTACCCAACATTTGTGCCTACCACTCCCTTTGTTCAGCTCCTCCTCCATTCACCAAGGCCTAAAGCTTATCCCACTGTCGCAACCAAGTATATGTTATATGCAATTATGTTCTAGATTTGGTGTGATGTTTTGAATTGTCGTGTTGTGAAGGAGAAATAAACTCTATTTGCTGATTTTGAACCAACCGGAGGATAAGAAAGAGAAAAAGAAAAAAATATGGTAGTGAAGTAAAAATCTAAAAAAATTGTGTATTGAAAAGTTATCCTCCCGAGCGTGTTAAAAAAATCTGTTGGTATTTGTGGAGTAGGCCGTGTGCACACCTAGTTTTCATAATAAGTCTGGGGGTGTGTCACACGAGCTTTGTTTTTGGTTTTGCTTGGTGCAGCGTCCCGTTGACTCATGTTGGTTGCGTAGCCTTCGTTTTTACCCTTGATTATCATACCGCAACCTAAGCCCCATCTTAATCCTAAAAGTCCTATTGATTTGTCTCGCTAGTTTGCCAGCGCCGTGGAGAGAGTGTGACCGGTCAAGCGTATGGTTCCCGACGTTGTTGGATTTCAACGGAGTTATTCCCGAACCCCGATCTTTTGCAACACCCTCCTTAGTGGCTTATTACTTTCACACCGGGCATGATCATCAAATTCTTCACAATTCACCAACTGAGTATTGATAAGTCTTTATTTACGCTCTAGTACTTTCATAAATTAGTTAGCATAATTAGAATCTCTTTTTACGAAATCTCTATTTGCATGCTTTTGTTACTTCGCATTGTACTCCCTTGCGTAATTTTCTTTGCTAACTATCGTTTTCACACTCCGCCAAATTTGTTTGCTCGGGACGCGCAAACAGGTAAGTCTGGGGGTGTGATGAGTCCTGATCATATACACTTTTATGGACTCATCTAGGCCTTTATTCAGTCATTTCACCGCACTTTAGCCCTGTTTTAGTTTATATTTGATATTCCATGCTAGGTGCACTTCTAGGCCCACTTTGGTGTGATTTCATGCTTTTCTTCATTAGTAGTTTTCATGCTCCGTTAGGTGCCACTTTCAGTGGCTAGATTCGTGGTTGTGCTGGAATAGGAGTCGTGCAAGTGTTCCCGGTGCAATTCTGCACAGGAACACTGCGCACGATCGCCGGTTCTATTGCGCACGACCATTGGTCGTGCGCCACTGATCGTGTGCACTTAACCCTTTTTCACGAGTTCTGTTTGATGTAGTGCGCACGCTCATCGACTCCATTGCGCACGACCACCGGTCGTGCGCCACTGTCCGTGCGCACTTAACAGTAATTTTATGAGTTCTGTTTCACCTATTGCGCACGACCACCGACGATTGTGCGTATGACCACCGGTCGTGCGCCACTGGTCGTGCGAACATTATATTTTATAAATTGCTTTTCTTGCAGGTTCTGCCCAGGTAGTGCGCACGATCGCAGAATTCCAGTGCGCACGACCAATGGTCGTGCGCCAATGACCGTGCGCACTATTTAAATCAGCGCCTATATAATGACCTGTTCGCGAATTAGGTCGGGATTACGTCTTTTGGCTTCGTTCAGTCCGCCGTTTTCGCCATTTTCTGAGGGTTTCCACCCCCTAGGCCTCCTCCATCATCCAAGGACTTAAAGGAAGGGATTCTACACTCATTTTGATCGCTAGGGAAGAAGTTCTTCGCATTAGACGTGGCCGGATGGTAAATCGCTGGAGGAGACGGGTCCATTGGGAGGTGTGACAGCCCTCCTCTACCCCGGACGCAGTTGGGACCGAGCTACGACGCGGATTGACAACCCGGTGCTTCCTACCGTGAATCTACAACAAGACTCCGGATTCGGTCGTATCTCTTGCCTTTTTCTTCTACTTGTGTGGTTGTATTTGTTGTAATCTCTTTATCTAGATGATGAACGCTATGAACCATGTTTAGTATTGTTTATTTCATGTTTATGGAATTATTTAGTTCATATGTGTTAATGAGGTGCGCCACCATCCCTTTTCCACTCCACCACCGTGTCCGGTGCCGCACTAGCAATTGCTAGTGGCGTGCTTGTCGAAGAGGTGCTTGCGACCCTCATTCCGCTAGCCTTCTCGCCCATCCGCCTACCGAAGCGTGGCATCGCGGCCCGTATTCCATCCCGCCTAGCGAAGCAGCGCGCTCAAGGCTTGCATAGTTCGATCCGCTCGCCTACTCGTCCATCCGCCCTTACGAAGTAGCGCGCTCAAGGCCTACGTAGTTCCCATCCCGCCAAGCGAAGCATTGCATAGCGGCATTGCATAGGAGTAGTTATAGTATTTTCCCATTATTTTCCACAATCCAAAACCCCGTTTCCGCATCCATCCGACTATAGGACTTCAATCTCAAGTCCTTCCTCAAAACCTAACTCCACCTTACTGTGTTCCTCAAGAGATCGATACTTGGGGATTCATTCCCATTTTATATTACTTGAACGATCGGTACACTGCCGTTTCGTGTCGCAGTCGAGCTACCGCCTATAGCGGTGTGTGAGATTTGCGCCATCAATTATTAAGGGGCATCTCATCACGCCGGGAGATGTTTCCAGTACTCTGGCACTCGTCGCACTTGGTGACGTAGATATGAGCATCCCTGAAAAGAGTCGGCCAAAATAATCCGCATTGTAAGACCTTTCGTGCTGTCCTGGCGGCCCTAAAATGCCCACCAGCTTCTCTGAAATGGCAGTGTTGAAGAATAGACTGGAACTCAGCTTCTGGAATGCAGCGCCTGATGATCCCGTCACTGCATATGTTAAATAAGAGCGGATCTTCCCAGAAATAGTATTTCGAGTCAGAGGACAACTTCCGTCTCTGCTGAGGGGACTGATCGGTACAGAAAGTTTTACACGCAAGACAATTTGCGATATGAGCATACCATGGGGTTGTTGGAGGATGCATAGTGATTGCGAATAACTTTTTGTCCGGAAAATAATCGGTCGTTTCCTCCTCTTTGTTGTTGAAAGCATCAACAATCTTGTCGTTCTCCAGACATGACAAATGATCAGCTATTACATTCTCCACCCCTTTCTTATCTTTGATTTCCAGATCGTACTCTTGCAGATGTAGAATCCAGCGGATTAAGCGTGGTTTGGCCTTTTCTTGCTGAATAGGTACCTAAGTGCGGCATGGTATGTGCACACTATTACTTCAGATAGCACCAAGTATGCGTAAAATTTCTCGAAGGCGAAGATCACAGCAAGCATTTCTTTCTCTTTGGTGGTGTAGTTTGCTTGAGCGTTATTGAGAGTTCGACTAGCGTACGCAATGGTGTGAAAGGTTTTGTCTTTATTTTGACCAAGCACTGCCCCCACGGCCATGTCACTTGCATCGCACATGAACACAAATGGCAAACTCCAGTCAGGTGCCACCAAGGTCGGGGCGGAGATAAGTTGCCCCCGTAAGGTTTCAAAGGCTTGCATACAGGCTTTATCGAAAATGAATGGGACATCCATGGCTAGCAGGTGAGAAAGAGGTTTCGAAATGGATGAGAAATCCTTAATAAACCTCCGATAGAATCCCACGTGTCCTAGAAAGCTGCGGACACCCTTCACAGACGATGGCGGAGGAAGGTTTTTGATAACACTAACCTTTGCCTGATCCACCTCAAGCCCCTGGAGGGAAACCTTATGCCCCAACACGATTCCTTCGCGCACCATAAAATGGCATTTTTACCAATTCATGATGAGATTGGTGTCCTCACACTGCTTCAAGGTCTTGGCTAGATTGGCGAGGCACGAATCGAAGCTGCTGCCGAATAAAGTGAAATCATCCATGAAGACTTCAAGAAAATCTCCCACCATGTTGGCGAAGATAGCGAGCATGCATCGTTGAAAAGTTGTAGGAGCATTGCAGAGTCCAAATGGCATTCTCTTAAACGCGAAGGTACCGGAAGGACAAGTAAATGTCATTTTGTCCTGATCAGCAGTATCGATTAGGATTTGATGGTACCCGGAGTACCCATCCAGAAAATAGTAATTGTCTTGCCCTTCCAACTTTTCTAACATCTGATCAATAAAAGGGAGTGGAAAGTGGTCCTTGCGCATAGCGTCATTTAGTTTGCGGTCGTCAATGCAGACCCTCCATCCAGTGATCATACGAGTAGGTAATAACTCATTTTTCTCATTGGCGACGACGGTGATCCCTCCCTTCTTTGGCACCACCTGAACTGGGTTGACCCACTTGCTGTCGCTGATTGGGTAGATAATGCCTGCATCCAAAAGCTTTATCACTTCTGACTTCACTACCTCTTGCATCTTCGGGTTCAGCCGCCTTTGAGGTTGATCCATAGGCTTGTACTGATCTTCAAGAAGGATCTTATGCATGCAGACGGTGGGGCTAATTCACTTAATATCTACAAGGGAACGTCTGAATACTCTTTCGTAACTTCTCAGCACATCCACCAACGCAGCTTCATCGGCCATAGACAAAGTTGCAGAAATTATCACCGGGTGCGTGGTATTTTCGCCTAGGAAGACGTATTTCAGAAGTCAGGTAATTGTTTGAGAGCTGGAGTGGTGCTCGAATCCGATGACACAATAGGTGATTCTCTAATCGGATGTAGGCCCTCGGACTTGTCCAAGGGTGAACCTTCATTGCCCACGCCCTCTTGCTACCAAAAAGTCTCGCAATCCTCCAAACTCATATCAATCTGACTATCAAATTCTTCAGTTGGCTCTGCCGGTTCGCAGTCTGTGATTTCAAACAGTTGTGCCAGATTGTGAACATTTAAAGAGATGGCATCCTGTCCCAATCTGAGAGTGAGCTCCACCTGCTCGACATTAAAGATGGCACGAGCCGTCGTAAGAAAGGGGTGCCCCAAGATAATAGGGACTCTTGCATCAGCCTTCATGTCGAGGATGACAAAATCAGCTGGAAAGGCGAGGTCATTGACTACTATGGTAAGGTCTTCCACTATCCCGGCCGGTTTCTTGATCGATCTGTCAGCTAGCTGTAGCATCACTTGAGTCGGCTTCAAGGTCCCTGCACCTAGCTCTCGATAGATGGAAAGCGACATTAGATTGATTGAGGCTCCCAAATCACAGAGTGCCTAACCGAATCGGTGGTGACCGATTCTGTAAGGAATAGTAAAGCTGCCAGGGTCCTTACACTTTGTAGGGACATCGGTGATTATGGCGGACCTTTCCTCAGTGAGATCAATCATTTTGAGGTCCTCCAGCCCTTTCCACGTCGAAATCGGGTTTCTCAGGAATTTAGAGTAACCCGGTATCTGGGAAATGGCCTCAATCAGCGGTATGCTTGCTTGCACTCCTTTCATCATTTCCAGGAATCTGCGAAATTGCTTCTCGAACTTCTCATTCCATAACCTGTGAGGGAATGCAGGGTTTACAATACTTCTCAAGGGTTGTGCCACGCTCACAGAGTCCGGCATAATAGGAATAGTAGTCGCCTCCCCTGCCGCATCTGCATTAAGCCTGTCCATAGGATTCGAAATTGGTTCCTGTCGTGGAGAATTTTTTACACTCCTGCAACTTCTTAACCTCATGGTGTTCACAGAATCGGGCTGCTGACCCACAATTCCAGAAACAACATCCGCAAGAGTAATCATGGTAGAGTGGAGCTGCTGGATTGCGGCAAACTGGTCATTCATTTTGCGCAGCATATTGACCACGAAAGTTACGAACAGCTCCATCTGCTGTGACGACAGACATTCCACTGCTCCATTGAGTGTTATTGCGTTAACTTCAACAGTGCTAGGAGGGTGAGTAAACCGGCTCCAATGCTGACTAGTCTGCACTATATTCACGACTATTTCCCAGGCATCCTTCCCCGACTTATTAAATACGGCACCTCCAGCTGCGCCATCCAATAGCAAACAGAATCTGTCCAATACGCCAAAATAAAAAATCTGAATTAGAAAGTCTTCTGAAAAGTCTTCTCGGTAACATTCCCTGTGTAGAGATTGAAAATGCTCCCATGCGTCAACTAATGTCTCCTCCTTTTCCTGACATAAGGTAATAAGTTCCTTGAACCTATCCATAACTCGTACGCGGTGTTGATAGTCATACAGGAACCTCCCTTCAAACTGCTTCCAAGAAGTCGTCTCACTCTTCTGGGTATCCCAGTACCAACTTTTAGATTTATCGTGCAGAGAGAATGAAATGCCAAGATCTTTTGTTGGTCGTTTACGACTCCATTGAAAATACACGTGTAATAGATTTCTAAGAATCCCTGCATATGGTGTACCGCATCTTCATGTTCTTCCCCACTGAACTTGCAATTCTCAGATATATACTCAATGACATCAGTGGAAATCTCGGAATCATGATTATTTGTTCGTGCCTGAATCCTGAGATCATTCAAACATCCCTGATACATATGTTGCTGAATAGAAGTCATGATAGACTTGCTTGCAAGACAATGGATTAACGCATAACTAAAAGAATGCAAACAACGCAATGTGAGTATTCGATTTTTTTTGAAAATAACAGAGGCAGGCGAGGGTTGTTACAACAATGCCTCTTGCAACGATTTTTCACAGACACGAATTTATCACGCCTGCATCTCCCCAGCAATGGCGCCAAAAACTTGATGCGTGTACGACAAGTGCACCGGTTGTTGTCAAGTAATAAATATGGGAATAGTTTCCCCGAATGTCGATCTCTTGAGGAATGCAGGGTATGGTGATGAATTGCGTCGTGTGATAATTGTTACACGAGCGAACACAAACACGAAAAGGGCTTTGATTTGGGTTTCCTAATTCTAACAACAAAGAAGTAAAGGTGCGGGTCGCAATCACCGCTTCGCAAGGCGAGATGGAGTGCGTCGGCCGCTATGCCGAGCTTTGTGAGGCGGGTGGACAGTGCACAATGTGAATGGAATGTTCTTGATTGAGTGAGTGAGTGAGAGGGTGAAGGCGAAGCGCATCACAAACGAGCATTGTTGTTGAACAACAAGAAAATGACACTTTCATTCAAAGAAAATATAACAATATTCATCTTCAAATGGTTCACAGAGTAGGAACAAGGTAAAGGAGAGAGTAAACCAATAGACGAAGACTAGCGGCCGTTCTCGGCCGGAATAGTAGGTTATCAAGCTACTTCATGGCTCGGGCAGTCTGTGCTTCCGGAGTCAAGAGACTGTCACGACCTCTGGCCTTCTTCTGCCTTCTTCTACGTTCAGGTTTCCTCTTCTTCTCAGCAAATGGGAATGCGTATTCTTGGTTTGCTTGCTTGCGAATGGCGGAGAAGGCCTCCGGACCTTTGGATATTGCTTCAGATCGCCGGAGAGGACTTCTCCCACAAAGGAGATGGAGTGGAGGTGGCTGGAGATGAAAAACGGCGCGGGAAAGACTTGATTTCGCTTGCCCTGCGGAGCTCAATCCCTAATTTCGCAGAATAGGTCTTTAAATAGGCGCTGGAAAAAATAGTGCGCACGATCATTGGCGCACGACCAGTGCTCGTGCGCGCTGGCATTCTGTGGTCGTGCGCGCTGGATGGGCTGAGCATACATAGCAAAGATTTATAAAATAAAATGTTCGCATGACCATTGACGCACGACCGGTGGTCGTGCACACTGTCGAAAGTGGTCGTGCGTTTTCAAGATAGAACTCAGATTTGAGGGGTTAAGTGCGCACGATCAGTGGCGCACGACCAGTGGTCGTGCTCAAAAGAACCAGCGATCGTGCGCAGTTTACTTGTACAGATTTGTACCGAGAACACCTGCATGAATCCTGTTCCAGCATAAACACTAATCAAACCACTGAAAGTGGCACTTAACAATGCATGAAAGCTAATAAAGAAGAAAGACAAGAAAATACACCAAGACAGGCCTAGAAGTGCACATAGCATGGAATATCAAATATGAATGAAAACATGCCTAAAGTGTAGTGCATAGACTAGATAATCGGCCCAGATGAGTCCATAAATGTGTATATAATAGGAACTCATCAGTGACCCGCTAAATTCCTTGCCTTGATCTTCGTCTCCCGCCATGTCTCCTCCTTGGAACTTTCTTGGACCAGCTACGCTCCACGCTCACCGTACCAAAATGTTGAAACCGATATCTCAGTCTCTTGTGAAGCTCGGGGCCCTCAACAAGTTGAGGGGCAGCTAGCCCTTACTGGTCCCTTGGAAGAGGCAGACCGAAGACTAGGAAAATGACTAAGACCTTAGTCACAGCGAGGAGGTCCCACCACTAACCCGGAAGTTCGTTGAGCGCTTCCCCTCCCAAGCCAAAGTTGAGACTCGGGGACATTGGAGAGCTAGAGAGCTAAACCATAGTTTCCTAGGGAGGAAGAAAGCTCAGAGAACTGAGATCTGGATGCTCTCCCAAGGTGCCCTTAAAGGTCTATTTATAGTTTCTGTTTTGCGGTCTGCTAATAGCGGAAATCCGCCTTTTGATTTTACAAAACGCACCCCAATTTGGTCTGCTAATAGCCGAACTCCGCTGTTTGGAGGGGCTAGTAGCAGACCACCAAGGGTAACAGGGTAACTTCGCCTTATTGTGCTAGGGGTAAGGGGCTTGCGAGAAGACTGCTTACGAGAGTTCCCTGAGCCTCCTCGCGAATTTGGCTCGCACGCCTCTCGACGAGCTTTCCCCCGGCCCCGTGGAAATCCTGGAAGGTTGGGCTCGTCAGGCTAAAAGACAATTTTGGCGAGCACAAAAAAATTCGCCGAACGGAGGACTTCCTTGAACGGAGACTTTGCCGAGCGCAGAGGACTTCATCGAACGCAAGAGATTTCGTCGAACAGAGACTTCGTCGAGCACTGAAGATTTCGTCGAACGGAGGACTTCGAAGAACTTGCCGAGCGCCGAAGACTTTGCCGAACACAGGAGACTTCATCGAACAGAGACTTCGTCGAGCGCTGAAGATTTAGTCGAACGGGGGACTTCCTCGAATGGAGACTTCACCGAGCGCAGAAGACTTCGTCGAACGCAGGAGATTTTGTCAAACAAAGACTTCATCGAGCGCTGAATATTTTATCGAATGGAGGACTTTGGAGAACTTGCCGAGCGCCGAAGACTTCGCCGAACGCAGGAGACTTCGTCGAGCGCCGAAGATTTTGTCGAACTGAGGACTTCGGAGAACTTCCCGAGCGCTGAAGACTTTTCCAAACGCAGGATACTTTGTCAAACTGAGACTTCGTCGAGCGCTTAAGATTTAGTCGAACGGAGGACTTCATCGAAAGGAGAACTTGCCGAGCGCCGAAGACTTCACCGAACGCAGGAGACTTCGTCGAATGGAGACTTTGTCAAGCGCTGAAGACTTCGTCGAACGGGGGACTTCATCGAGCAGAGAACTTGCCGAGCGCCGAAGACTTTGCCGAACCCAGGAGACTTCGTCGAACGGAGACTTCATCGAGCGCTGAAGATTTAGTCGAACGGAGGACTTCATCGAAAGGAGAACTTGCCGAGCGCCGAAGAGTTCGTCGAACGTAGGATACTTCGTCGAGCGCAGAAGATTTATACAGAAAAGCTCTGTAAGCGGCTTGCGAGATGCCGACTCGTCGGTCCTTCTCGCGATTGGTGGGCGAGTTCTCATCTCGCTCGCCTACTTTTGAGGGATCGGCGAGTGCCCGGCTCTCCAGCCTTCTTACTTGAATTTTGACACTGGCTTGACTCCCTTGTTACTTCCTTTGCCTTGTTGACCTCTCAAATTACCCCCAAGTCCTGGCGAACACCAGGTTGTGCAATGAAGATCTTCCTTCGATCTAACCTTCTTCTAGATCCATCATCCAAATCAAAAGATTTCTTAAACAAGTTCATAAATCTCCATCACAAATATCAAAATTAAAATTTTAAAACAAAAATCATAAAAATGATGAAGATTTGTCCTAATTCCTTTCTCTAAAAGCAAAAAAGATACAACAATTTAGATCTATCATC
Source organism: Dactylorhiza incarnata (assembly GCA_033032865.1). Classification (NCBI taxonomy): domain Eukaryota; kingdom Viridiplantae; phylum Streptophyta; class Magnoliopsida; order Asparagales; family Orchidaceae; genus Dactylorhiza; species Dactylorhiza incarnata. Next base: position 261,329 of record JAWHQI010000124.1, on the reverse strand, counting down.
TAAAACCCTTGATAACCTCAAAATTCTTCATCTCTAACATCAAAATCAAAGTTTAAAACAAAAATCAAAAGAAATGATGAAGATTTACCTTAGATCTATCTGTGGGCTGCGCAACCTAATATGGTTTTTCAGGAGAGCTTGAAATGCAAAGGCCAAAACTAGAAGGAAAAGGGGGAGTTATAAAAAGTAGTGATAGCGCCTGCGCTAGCCTTAGCGCGGGTGGTATCGTGTGATTCTAATTTTCTATATTTTTTAAAGTTTTAAATTTCACCAAAAATATGTTCTTTCATATGTACTAGTTATTTTTTTGCATTTGTGCCTTTCACTATTTTTGAAAATTTTAAATACAAAATTACAAAAGCCAAATTACAAAAAATTATTATTTTTCTCTTCTTTTTTGTGTTTATTTGTTTGATTTCCATTTTTAAATGCAAAAAAAAATCAAATACAAAACTATAAAATTATCATTCAAAATATCAAAAAAACTGTATGGACTTTATTGTAAATATCAAGAATGATTTCTTTTATCATTTATACCTTCTACAATGTTGCAATTCATCTTTTCAAAACTACATTGAACATTGTTTTTATCATGCTTTGATACATCTAAACATATGTGCATCAATTATATTGTAAAAGTTGTGTAGAACCAAGCTTAGCATGCCTCTAAGTATGAGTAAATGTTTTATGTTTGATAATGATTTCTTATTCACTCACTTTTTGGCAAAGTCTACATGTGTCTTTAATCTAAGAATACTTGTGTATGTTTTGTAATAGTACAATGAATTAAAATTGCACAAATCTCTTACCTACACTACCTTTATGTGCACTCATACAAATTAAGAAAAGTGGTTGTATTTTCAAAATTAAAGTGGTTTGCAAAACAAGTGTATTCGGGGATCTTTGTACAAAACAAAAATCATGAATTTTTTTGACAAAGACAACTCCACCAAGCACTACTTGAACCTCCTGCTAAGTCTTAATAAGCGTTGTAAGGTTGAGCACCTTGGAAATAATAGTAAAGTGTCTTGTGCAAACTTTAACTTTCTTACAAAAACAACCACTTACACTTAAGTACACTGGATCACAAACATTAATATTGAATAAATTAAAGTATGTGAGCCCCCAAGCACTACTTTGCACCCTGATAAGTCTTAATGAGCATTGTGTGTGCAAAGCACCTTGGTAGTTGTACATTAAAGTGTATGGAAGTAAAATTATTTGTGTTTTATTGTGCACTTTACTCTACATATGTCTTGTATTTTTGATTAAAACATTTGTTTACTCTCTTCAAAATACATTTTGTACACATCATTATCTTCCATAACACTTCTTCTCATGAGTATTGGATCCTGATGCTAACTCTATACTACTCTTTAATATGAAATGCACTAGATAACCTAGCATGCTCTTTACAATGTTTTGTATGACTTCAATTTGTGAATCACAATAACATTGTAGTAATCTCTTTTTGATATATTTCTTTCGTGCTTGGTTACAATATCGTCCACCTTAACGATTTTTAAAGAAAAATGATTTACGAAAACATCTTCTCACTTTTGAATTTAACTCATATCTCTTCTTATGAATATTCATGATTACAAAAAAGATGTTTCTTGTATTTCTATAAGCCTTCCACATCATCACCATATATTTTTACCTTGCGCTTTCATGCTTATATCAAGTCTTAAATCTCAAAAGTTTTGTAAGAAGTGGTAGACTTGCTTGGTAGAATTTATATTTGTTGTTTTAACACGCATATCATTTTTAATGCTAAAACTTCTGATTTAATTTTATGAAAAGTTATATGCTTAAAAATCCTTATCATTTAATTTCCCCTAAAAAGCTCGATCATGCCTTATCTTTCTTTTCCAAAAAAAAACTATATTCATTCTATGTTAATTTGCAACCTTAGCCCGTTTTTGCTAATAACAAAAGGGGGAGAACTAACATGATAAATTATTATGCTATCAAATGGGAAAACTAACATGGTTAAAGATTAAGATGATAACATACATATAAGGGAGCATTCACTTAGGAGTAGCATGTATTTAGGGGGAGCAATTCTAAATACTAAAATCGACAATTATCTGTTGGCACCAAAAATGGTACATCCAAAATTCACACACTAAGGGGGGAAAAGGAGAAGACTGCGAAGTGCAGGTTACTAAGATAGGAGAGGCTGAAGAGAAGGAAAATGATCACAGGATGACGATCACTAAAAATGAGACCGCTTACACAGGTCATAAGCTGGAGCCTCGGGGCAAGAGTCTCTTTCCAGGTACCCCTACCCCTCTATTTATAGACGAGGAGGCTGCCCAAACGGGCAGAACTAAGAACTACGGGCTGCCCGGGGTACAGGAGAGCTGGGGCAGAGACGAGGGGTGCAAATAGCAAAAAAGAAGAAAATGACCAGACCGCTCAGGCTGGCGGTCTCACACTGCCTTGACAGCTTGGGACTTAGAAAACTTAGGCTGAGAAGAGACTTGGCGGTCTGCTCGATCACCAAATATTGAGACCGCTCAGACCGAAAAACTTTGGCCTGCAGGAAGAGGTTGCGGGCTTTCTGGGCAAACATAATCCCCGCACATTTTTAAGTTGCTCCTGAAACTTCGAAAATGTAAGCTTTGACCGCTGAGATCGCGACCGTCATAAATGCAGCTTGGTCTATAAATACCGGCTGATATCTTCAGATTTCAAGACATTGAGAAGTCCCAATCTCCAAGCGGTCTCTGAAACTTAGGTAGACGCGGTCTCTTACGGAGATGACTATTCTCGATTATTTGAAAGCTCTTCCACCGAAAGCGAACTGTCCTGGGAAGAAGGAGGGTGTTAGTTCTAGAAGAGGAAAAAAGGCACCGAAAATATTAACGAAAGCGAGCGCTTCAAAGGAGACCGCCCGATCTCCCAAAAAGAAATCTGAACTAGAAAGTTCAGCTGCGCCGGTCTCTGCTGTTTCTGAACCTTCCAACACCTCTTCAGATCCTGTATTGAAAATGTCTGACTTCTCTATCTATTTTAATTGTCAGAAATCCCTGGAGGTATTGGATCAAAAGACTTCTCAGCCTCCTAAGACTGCCTCAACTGAGACCATTCTGGCTGGGCTACACCAGAAAAAGGCCGAGGCCGAATCTATAAGGCAAAAGATCGCTAATCATGAGACCGCTGCAAAAAATAGGAAAAGGAAAAATTCAAGTCCAACCAGTTTGACTTATAAGAGAAACAAAAGAAATGGAGATGGACAGGATGTGACCGCCCCTGAGACGATCACACTTGATGACGCTGATCCGGAGGATTCCGCTGCGGTTCAAAAGGTGAATATCGGAAGCGATCTCCTTCTTCTTCCTGCGGTCTCAACTTTATTAGGGGAAGATGATTTCGAATTAATCGCTTATCTTGATGAAGTTTCTTCTAACAATTCATCTTTTTCATCGATGCAGGTGCTGGACTCTCTTGAGGCTTCATCTCTTCAAAACGCTGCTGTTGATAGGGAGATCGCAGCCAGAGAGAAGGAGATCGCTGATGCGGCGGTCAAGACGAAGGAGGAGGAAGAGAGAAAGAAAAAGGAGAGGGAGGAAAAGAAAAACAAAGAGGAGGCGATCAAGACCGCTGAGGAGAAGAAAAAGAAGGAAGACGAAGAGAAGAAGAAGAAAGAAGAAGAAGAGAAGAAAAAGAAAGAAGAGGCGATCAAGACCGCTGAGGAGAAGAAAAAGAAGGAAGAGGAAGAGAAGAAGAAGAAAGAAGAAGAGGAGAAGAAGAGGAAGGAAGAAGAGGAGAAGAAGAGGAAAGAAGAGGAGAAGAAGAGGAAAGAAGAAGAGAAGAAGAAAAAGGAAGAAGAGGAGAAGAAGAAGAAGGAGAAGGCGGCCAAGACCGCTGAGGAGAAGAGGAAAAAGGAAGAGGAGGAGAAGAAGAAAAAAGAAGAGGAGGAGAAGAAGAAGAGGGAAGAGGAGGAGAAGAAGAAAAAGGAAGAGGCGGCCAAGACCGCCGAGGAGAGGAAAAAGGCTCTTCTTGATGAAGAGGAGAAAAGGCAGGCGGTCTCACAAACTGCTGAAAAGAGGGCTGCTGAGGAAGAGACCGCCAGGAAGCTTCAGATCGCCACGGAAAAAGCTACACTTTCCAGCGGTCTTCCAGATGACTCTTCTCAAGGAGACCTGGACAAGGCAGCAGCAGATCGCGCAACGGCGAGCTCAGTTTTGCGAGCTCGTAAGGGTAAGATGATCCCCAAAGCGGTCGAGTTCTTTCCATTGCCAATGGTTTGACCTGCTTCTCCAAAAAGAAAACGCGAGGTTATTCTTATCGAGACCGACGACATTCTTCTAAGTAACAAAGAGTTAAAAAGAAGAAGAAAAGAGGGTGATAGATCGCAGAAAAGAGAGTTGGAAAAAATGAATTTAGAGCGTCTAAGGGGATCAGACCGCCTTTTACTGACCGCAGATCCCGCGGTCACTAAAGATGCTGAGAAAGCCTTACGTGATTGCGGTCTTGATTCCTTTCCAAGTACTCTTTTTGCTCAAGAAATTCTATTTGAATATCATTTGTAATTAAAATAACTTATCTCCTGTGACCGCAGATGATGATAATGCTGAGATCGAGGAAGGAGAACTCCCTCAACGCATCGCGATCCCTCCCAAGCTTACCGGCATTCTCAGCCCGATATTTGAGGATGTTTGGTCTATGCTTCTTAGAGAGCGGGCCCAAAACGATCAGATCCGCGGTCTCGAGGAGAAGCTGCGTGCTTTTGAGAAGAGGAGTCGAGAGGAACGCGATCTGAAGATTGAAGAGCTCGCGCAATCTCGCGATCTGAAGGTTGAGGAACTCATGCGATCCCTCAAGAAAGCGGAAAGAGATGCTGAATACTACAAAGGAAAAGCTGCTGCGCTGTCCGTAGAGAATGAGAGGCTGAGAGGCGGTCACTCAAAGATGCTGATGAGACCGGGTACCTCCAGCGATCATCCAGCAGAGAGACCGCAGCCTGAGATTGTGGTTGTCCCCATGGAGCAGGTGGACAGGGAGATGTCTAAAATTCATCGAGCTGCATTGTCAGCTAATCAGAATTTGGCATCTGTCCTGGCTGCTGTTAATGATATGCAGGATATAGCAGCTCATGTAGGGAGAAATAGGCCTAAAAAATGAACATTATATTTGAGACCGAGCGATCTCTCAACAAGAACAATTTGTTGTAATATTTGTGATATTAATGTCCCATATATTTTCTGTTATTTTTTGTGATTTCTTTCAATTTTTGTGCTTTATGCGATCTTGATTGTCATAATTTGCGATCTCTTTTATGTCTGGATTGTGTGTTGCTGATATTTTTATTCATCCGTATACTATTTATTGAAACCGCAGATTAGCTATATAATCTAGCCCAGGTCGAGCGGTCTGGAGATTTTTGCTGGGCGGTCTGCAAAAAGTAATGATTACGAAATTATCCCTCGACTGCTATAAATAGTTGCCTTCCTAACCTTCATTTTATGTTCTCTTGAATGCGCGCTAAACACCGATCTCAGCGACCTCTCAAAATGGTGTCCGCTCGTGCTTCTTCTGCGATCACCTTCTTGGCTGCTAATCAAAAACAGGGACGTCTATCAAAAGATGAATTTATATCTTTTATAAAGAAATATATGATCCAAACTCAGATTGTTGTGAGACCGCCAGCCGAACAGGAAAAGCTGAATTTTGGAGAGGAAAATAAATATATTATCCCTATCGATCACTTCGATCATGGGTTGAGAATTCCCCTCCCTTGGGAATGGATAGAAATTTTGGAGTATTATGGTTTCGTGCTCGCCCAGCTGCCCCCGAACTCAATCGGTCTGATTAATGTATTCATCAATTACTTGAGATCGGAAAGGATAAAGTTTTCAATGAACCTGTTCCGTGGAACTTTTACTGCGAAGGTTCTGAAAGAAGGCCAGAAGAAAGAAGAATTCAAGGGACTAATGTACTTCTCTGCGGAAGGAATAAAGATCTTAAACCTTCCCAACAAGATCTCTTTTTGGACAGAAAGATTTCTTGTTTTTGAGGGCGACCTCGGCGGTCTCAAGAGTTCGCCATCTCCGCGACCTGACAGTACCTTCAAAAAGATAAAGGTGCTTGCTTCTGAGGAGATAAAGATTCTAGCCTTCCTGGCGGGCAAGAGGCTTGACCTTGTCCACTACCTGGCGATCTGGGATGAGATCGCTGAGGTTACTCCTGATGAAAGTAAGCCTTTCCTGCGATCTCCTTTTGTTCATTTTTCATAACCTTTTTCCTAACGTTTTTCTTACCTCAGCGACCTTTAAGGTCCCTGAAAGAGATCCAATCTCTCCGGCAGCTGAAATACTTACTCAGAGGGAGAAGAGGTTGAAGCGGGAGGCCGATTCGTTCGGGACCGCTGCTGAGACCGCAGATCAAGACTTCCCCCTACATGGCTTCTTAAAGAACATGAGGGATATCAAAGGAAAACCCTTACTCAAATGGGCCGCCAAAGGGAAATCTCTAAAAGTTTCCACCGATCTCCCCTCATGGAGTGGAAAGGTGACCCGTCACGCTTATGCGGTCACCTCTAAATTGTATGGGAGAAAGAACGCGGTAGAGGCTTATAATCTTGAGACGGAGGATCTCCCCGATCTCTGTGCTCAGGTGACCGCTAGGAGCACGATTCTAAATCATCATATGTGGCGGTCTCTTCGTAGCGCCTTAAATGAGATCACTGCCCTGCGTGAAGCTCAAAAGGTAAAGGTTTTTCTTGCATTATATGAATGATTACCTGTGACCGCGCGATCTGATTTTTCCCTTTTTCTTTTGATAGCAATCTGAGCGGGTGGCCTATGATCCAGCCAATCCAGCTTTCCAGAAGGCCATGATGCACCATATTAAGGAGACCGCTGACCAGGTCCTGGATGAGGTTCGCGGTCTCGGTGGTTTCACCGAAGAATTCAAAGATATAACATTCTCAAAACTCTTCCCGGATGCGGCTCAAAGAATTGAAGAGCAGTCAGAGACCGCTGAAGAGACCGCGGGCGAAGCCGGCGATCAAGAAGAGAACGTCGAGATCGAGGATGAAGATGAAAGTGGGAGCCGTTATACTCAGGGCCGGGATTCTAGTTCAGGCTCAAGTTCTGGATCTAGAATTCCGGTGAGTAAATCGGAGGAATCCTCAGCAGAGACCGGTTCTTCCCTCTCTGCCGAGCGATCCTCCAAGAGACCGAAAAAAGATTGAGCTGTAACTTTTCTTTAGACCGGGCGATCTCGTTGTAATAGACATTTCAGAGTATATATAAAATTTGATTTTTTTGTTAGATCTATATTTGTTGAATGAATTTGTTTCTGGTGTGTTTATTCTATTTGTTCTCCTGATCTAGAGTTGGCATTCGATCTCAATGCCTTAGGTTTTATCGAACATCTCTCTTTTGAAAAAGTTTCAGGTTATGAACAGAAAAATTAATGTTCAGGTATAAACACAAGGCTCATGTGGTCTTAGTATTACCAAACCGTCATCTGGTTGATATCCGAAACCTTACTGCACGGGCGACTATGATATATATATTTCTGATCAGTTCTGCGATCTCAAGTTGTGGAGACCGCTATTTGGGAAGATACCAAAGATAGTTTTAATCATATATGCATCTAGCATTCGACCTCAGGATAACCAGACCGCATAAAACAGAAAAAACCAATTTTATTTATCAACTTCTGATTACCCTTTTACAGATGGAATTCATGGAAAACCAGCGACCTCAATATATCCAGACCGCTGAGAGCTGAAGATAATCTAGGCTTAGCGGTCTCCTGACAATCTTGAACTGCTTCGGATAAAGAATGCCTGAGTAAATGTCACAGGCCTCAGATGAAGATTATCTGGCGACCTCAAGGAATTAAGACCGATTTTAACCCCCTTCGACAGATTCAATATTGACGATCACCTTTATCCTGATCCTGGAAGAGATTAATCCATTTAATCAGGATCAATATAGAACACCTTCTGAAGGTAAAGGAGAAAATGCGGTCTCAAAAGTTCTGACCGCCCGAGCTTAGTACTTAGGAAATAAAATGGAGCCTTTTGAAAAAGAGAGAAAAAGGAGGAAAGGGAGAATCTAAAAATGATTCACAGGGCAGGTGTGGTTATGCCGATGAGGCTATACCGACATTGCTTTCCCTGATAGATTATTGAATTTTTTCTTTCCTCAATCATTTTTTTTAATGAACATTCGAGAGTTACAGATCAAAATGATCGATAGGGCAGGTGTGGTCATGCCGATGAGGCTTATACCGACATTGCTTTCCCCGAAGATCATTAAGACCGTAACAATGTCCTTTTCAATGCATGATAGAGCTGAGCCAGCCACCCAGCCCTCCTTGCTAAGGTGTGCCAGATGTCAGCTAGGACCCGGCATCCTAAACTTTCACCGCTCGAGCTTGGCGAGCCACTGCTACACAGATTCGAAATCTCCCCGACATCTGTGGTCCTGGCAGGATTACACGTCAAACTAACAAGCCGAGGGGAAAGAAGTAGGATCCGTCGATGTCTTGCTTGACGAGCTTTTGGTTTTACTAATAACTCATATTTGATCTTGCCGTTAATCATGCATGCCATGATCATCTTGGCCATGTCTGCAAAATGCTTAAGAAAAGAGAAGTGAGAAATGGAATGAGAAAACTGAATACGAACTTTTCAAGAAAAGAAGAGTTTGAGATCATCTCCACTCCAAGATTGAGGCAACTCCTCTCCTTCATGGTTTTGGAGATGGTAGGCACCATTTTTGAGCACCTTTTTTATCACGAATGGCCCTGCCCAGTTTGGGTTAAGCTTCCCAACCGAACCGGCTCTTGCCGCGGCATCTACTTTCTTCAAGACCAAGTCCCCAACAACAAATTCATTGGTTCTTACGTTTTTGTCAAATAATTTTGCCATTCTTCTTTTCACCTCCTCTTGTCTAATGGTTGCTGTATCCCTCAATTCTTCAATTAAGTCGAGGCTACATTTTAACTTTTCATCATTCTCTTCCATCCAATCAATTTGGTTCTGCTGTGCTAACAATACCCTCAGACTTTTTACCTCAAATTCTACTGGAATAAGAGCTTCGGAACCATGCGATAATTTGAAAGGAGTCTCTCCAGTGGCTGAATTCGGAGTTGTCCTCAAGGCCCATAAGACCGAAGGTAGTTGTTCTGCCCAGTTGCCTTTAAGATTTTCTACTTTCTTCTTCAAAAGATTTATAATGAGCTTGTTGGCAGCCTCTACTTGCCCGTTGCTTCTAGGATGATGTACAGAGGCGAAGCGTAGCTCGATTCCAATTTGATCACAAAAACTAATGAGAGTTGAATTATTAAATTGAGAGACATTATCGGTAATGATTGCCATTGGAATCCCATGCCGACATACTATCTCCCCCCAAATGAAATTCTTCACAACTTGGGTAGTAATTTTGGCCAATGCCTTTGCTTCTATCCACTTGCTGAAATAGTCAATCATGACTATAATATATCGGCGTTGGCCACTTGCCATAAGAAAAGGCCCAACCAAATCCATCCCCCAAACTGCAAAAGGCCAAGGGGTCGCTATTGATTTGAGCTGCTGAGCTGGCTGGTTCTGGAGAGGAGCAAACTTCTGGCATTTGACACATTTCTTGGCAAATTTCTCTGCATCCTTCCTCATTTGAGGCCAAAAATAACCTTGCCTTAGGATTCTTTTCTCTAAGGTTCTTGCTCCTGAATGACTGCCGCACTCTCCTGCATGAACTTCTTGAAGAATTACTGGAATCTCCTCTTCCGAAACACATCGTGCTAATGGGGAAAGGAAAGTTCTTCTGTAAAGTACTCCTGCAACAAGGTAATAGTTAGCTGCTTTTCGTTTAAATCTTTTCTTATCCTTTACCGTTGAATGGAGTTTTCCAGTCGAGAGGTAAAGAACAAATGGATCCATCCAAGACGGATGCTGATCAATTTCCATGACCTCTCCCTCTTCAATTGCCGGACAGAACAACTCCGAGGTTGTTCCTCCCGATGGAAGGCGAAACTTTGCTAACTCATCCGCCTCCATATTCTCCTCCCTTGGAATATATTCAATAGTAAAGCTCCTAAACTTTCCCACCTCAATTTTTGCCAGGGTTAAGTATCGCTTTAAAATACTATCTCTCGTCTCGAAGGTTCCATTCACTTGGGAAGCCATTACCAAGGAATCCGTGAGCACTTTAACATCATCGATTCCTAATTCTCTAGCAAATCTGAGTCCAGCTATCAAAGCTTCATACTCAGCTTGATTGTTTGTTACTTTGAAAAAGAATTTTAGCGCCTGATCTAATCTTACTCCGTTCGGATTGATTAAGATAATTCCAGCTCCAGAAGAATCTCTTCCCGAGGCTCCATCCACATAGATTGTCCAAGTGAGGGGTGCTTTGCTTCCCTTTTCTGACTCGGCTTCCTTAGCATCTACCATGAAGTCCGCTAGAACTTGAGCTTTGATTGCCAGCCTTGGAACATATGAAATGTCAAACTCACTAAGTTCTATTGCCCACTTGGCTAGCCTTCCTGAATGCTCCGGCTTTTCCAATACACCTTTTAAGGGGAGATCGGTGACAACTAAGATTGAATGTGCTTGAAAATAAGGTCTTAACCTTCTTGCCGAGGTTACGAGCATTAAGGCCAGCTTTTCGAGGATCGGATAGCGAGTCTCCGCATTTTTCATAATTCTACTTACGTAATAGACTGGGAATTGTTTCTTTCTCTGCTCGCGGACCAAGACAGAGCTTATAGCATCGGATCCAACTCCCAAATAAAGAAAAAGATTTTCTCCTTCTCGTGGACTTTGGAGCAAAGGGGTTGAAGTTAACTGCTTTTTAAGTTGATCGAAAGCATCATCACATTCTTTTGTCCACTCGAACCTGCCCCCTCCCCGGAGGGTCTTGAAAAACGGTGCACTCTTATCTCCCGATCGAGAGATAAAACGACTTAAGCCTGCCATCCTTCCCCCGAGCTGCTGAATTTCTTTAGGAGATTTGGGAGGTGGCATTTCTAAGATAGCCTTTACCTTATCAGGATTCGGTTCCAACCCTTCCGGAGTGAGAAGATGGCCAAGAAATTTACCTTTAGTAGCCCCGAACACGCATTTCAAAGGATTTAACCTCATATAAAAATTTCTAAGAGTTGAAAACGTTTCGGTTAAATCGTTAAGATGAGAAGAGAACGATTTGCTTTTCATCAGGAGATCATCAACGTAGACTTCAAGGTTTCTTCCTTTTTGGTTTTTGAAAACCGTATCCATCATTTTCTGATAAGTTGCTCCGGCGTTCTTAAGCCCGAAAGGCATCACTACATAACAAAAACATCCGTCATTTGTGATAAATGAAGTATGAGGGATATCAGGCTTATGCATTTTAATTTGATGATAACCAGAAAATGCATCTAAAAAACTCATAAACGAATATCCAACCGCCGAATCAACTACTGAATCTATCCGAGGCAAGGGGTAGCAATCCTTGGGGCAAGCTTTATTAAGTTTGGTGAAGTCAACACACATCCTCCATTTTCCACCTGACTTTTTGACCATTACAACATTAGAAACCCACGCAGGGTATTGGATTGGTTGAATGAATTTTGCCTTCAGGAGTTTCTCCACTTCCTCGCGGATAGGCTGAGCTAGACGAGTGGCAACGGATCTCTTCCTCTGCTGAATCGGGACAAAGCTGGGATCGATATTGAGGTGGTGACAAGGGACATCAGGATCCACTCCTGGCATGTCATCCGCCGACCAAGCAAAAATATCTAAGTTTTGAAGAAGGCAGGAGATGAGCTGACTCTTGTCAGCTTCAGATAATTCAGCGTTGATAGAGAGACACTTGCTCTCATCTTCCTCGCTGATTTGGACTGCTTGAGTCACTTGGGCAGGTTCCAAGTGAGCTCCATCTCTTGTGTCCTCTTCAGCTTCTTCTGTAGCCTGGATTTGCTCGGGAACTTCAACCGATTCATCCATCATAACTTCCTGAGGAGGAGACGATACGATCATGTTGACCGTCTTTACATAGCATTCTCTAGCTTTCCTCGGGTCACTTCTAATTCGGTGTTGCTTGCCATTCAGAGCAAACTGCACCACTTGATGATAAGTGGAGACGATAGCTTGATACCCATTCAAGAAGGGTCTTCCGAAAATTGCGTTGTAGCTACTGGGAGCATCAACGACTATGAATTTTACCGATTTAGCTATCCCTCCCAAGATCATGGAAAGAGTGACGAGCCCTTCAACTTCCTTCTTCTCTCCTGAAAAACCGTAGAGAGGTCCTTCAGTTGATAGGAGGGGTTTACCTGTCTTCAGCGCCTCGAAAGCTGGTTTGAAGAGCACGTTGACTGAGCTTCCCGTGTCTATCAGAATCTTTTCTACCGTATAATTTTCTATTACGGCCTTGATGACGACTGCGTCGTCGAAGGGATTCGCGGTCTGAGGAAGATCTTGATCTCCGAAAGTGACCGTCCCTCGGACCGGAGCAGAAGAGGTAGTTGCGACCTCTGATTGATAAACTCTCTTCAGACTTGCCTTTCTTGAAGACTCCGGACCTGCACCCCCATGGATGCAAAAGAGGTTGCCTAAGGCACCCTCATCGTTAGCATCTATGCATTCATTTGGGAAGCCGATGTTGCCCAGATGGCCTACATCATCCACTTCCTCGCATTCCCAATGAATCTCTGCTACCTCCTTGGCTTTAGAAGTTGAGGCTTTGGCAGGATCGCTCTTCTGAATGACATCAGAGATCTTACCCTCCTTCAGAAGCCTCTCCAAGAACAAACGAAGGGCTCTGCAGTTCTCTGTCAAGTGACCCCTTTCTCGGTGATATTCGCAGTACAGGGCTGGGTTTCGTGTTTTTGGGTCTGAATTCAGCGGAGCTGGTCTTATGAAGAAAGGTTGCTTCTGAACAGTTTGAAGCACTTCACTCATTGGAACCCCAAAGTCTGTAAAAGACTCTTGGGATTCGTTGTAATGAGACGGGAGGGGCAGAAGAGGAGGTTGGATGTATTGAATCTGGTGGACTGGGGTAGCTTGCGGAGCAGGGGCGACGGGAGTTTGAAAAAATGAACCTTGAAGTGGGAAAGAAGATTGATTACCTCAGTTAGAATTGTGGTTGCGATAATTCTTACCTCTCGGAGCTGGAGGTGGGAGCTCTTGCCGAGGCTTCGAGGAAGGTGGGGCCGGGTAGAATCCCGCGGAACCCTTCTGGACTCCTCTGTTGGTCAGGTTGCTAACATAGGTGGGGTTGTTGATTTCCCCCTCTATGAAGCGATTAGCCACACTAATCAGCTCTTGAGAGGAGCTGGGCTCCTTGGTGGTGACCTAAAATTTCAGAGGGCCCTCCTGCAGGCCGCTGATTAGAGCTACCATGTATAGCTCAGGATCCATATCTCTGATCCCCAAAATCTCCTTCTGGAAGCGATCCACAAAGTGGGCAACAGTCTCGTTGTCCCCTTGCCTAATTTTGAAGAGGGTCGCAGGACCACTCTTCCTCTTCTTTGCGGTGGCAAATCTTAATAGACGCTCTTCCCTTAGAGCAGCAAAACTCGGAATGGACTGACTGGGAAGTTTATAGAACCATTCCCTGGCCGCTCCATCAAAAGAGGTGACCATCAACTTACACCTCACTCCATCCGAAATAGTCCTGAGAGCAACAGCTGACTCAAAGGCCTGGAGATGAGACATTGGGTCACTCTCCCCTGAGAAAATGGGAGGGCGAGGCTCCCTGAACCCATGGGGAATTGGGTCTTGACGAATCTCGTTGGTAAAAGGCGAAGGCTCCCCGAAAACAGAAGGACCTGGAGGAGCAAGAAAGGAAGCAGGAGGAGCTTGCGGATAAGCAAACTCTTCTTCAAAATTCAGAGCTTGAGCCGGAGGCCCCTGGGCTGCGGCTCGGAAAGAATGATGGTGAGCAACGAACTCCTCATGCTGAGATCGCTGAGGAGCTGCAGGCTGGAAACTGGGGTGATCGCATGGGCGACCGCTCGCCACGCGATCTGGGGTGGCGACCTGAGGCGGAGGATGAAGGATTCTCTGAGAGATTGCGGCCAGAACTTGGTTCATGGCCTCAATCTGCTTCGCGGACTCCTGCTGAGTCCGGACGGCCTCTTGCCGGTCTCGAGCGGCCTCTTGCTGAGACCGGGCGATCTCCTGCTGGACAGAAGCTGCATCCTGCCTAGCTCGAGCGGCCTCACGGAGAGCCTGCTCTACGCGGAGTTCGAAACGGCGCTCAAGCGCTTCCAAGGAATTGTGATCGGACGGGTGACCGCTGGGAGACCGCACAGGACGACCTCTGTGGCGCTCAGCCATCTCGAAAGTCTATGAATTTCACCTGACACTTCGGATCTGAAGGTCGCGTGTTCGTTCTGTTGGCACCAAAAATGGTACCTCCAAAATTCACACACTAAGGGGGGAAAAGGAGAAGACTGCGAAGTGCAGGTTACTAAGATAGGAGAGGCTGAAGAGAAGGAAAACGATCACAGGATGACGATCACTAAAAATGAGACCGCTTACACAGGTCGTAAGCTGGAGCCTCGGGGCAAGATTCTCTTTCCAGGTACCCCTACCCCTCTATTTATAGACGAGGAGGCTGCCCAAACGGGCAGAACTAAGAACTACGGGCTGCCCGGGGTACAGGAGAGCCGGGGCAGAGACGAGGGGTGCAAATAGCAAAAAAGAAGAAAATGACCAGACCGCTCAGGCTGGCGGTCTCACACTGCCTTGACCGCTTGGGACTTAGAAAACTTCGGCTGAGAAGAGACTTGGCGGTCTGCTCGATCACCAAATATTGAGACCGCTCAGACCGAAAAACTTTGGCCTGCAGGAAGAGGTCGCGGGCTTTCTGGGCAAACATTATCCTAAGTCATCTGTTACACTCACTCACACAAGTAAGTTTCATCATGTTTATATATTAATGCTCTGAATTATCATTAATGGATTTGTTATTATCAAAAGGGGGAGTTTGTTGAATCATGGTCTTCTGCATCTCCTATGTTTGAGAATAACAAATCCTATGTATTTGATAATGTGTGCTTAAGTGTGCAGGAAATTAAGCCATATGACTCAAGGATAACACATGAAGGTTTCCCCCAACTTTGAAGCCAGAATTCCAATATGTCCACTAGCGCCGGTGGTAGCACCTAGCGCAGGTGCTAGCTCTGATTAGATCAATTCTGGGAGCATCGTTAGAAGGCGCTAGCGCCAGGCGGTAGCCGTTAGCGAAGGCGGTAGCGCGGAGCACAAGTGGCAAGCCCGCAAAGTTTCCCTGGAATGAAATATACGCACATGCAGAATAATGTTATACTGAGATAGCGCCGGCGGTAGCATTAGCACAGGCTCTAGCGGGATCTCCTATAAAAAGACCCCTCTACTCTCATTTTTGGTTACACATGTGAAGAGAGGTTGAGTTCCAATTTTCTAGAGCCCTATTCTGCCGAATCATGATCTCGCACCAAAGCTCCGTGAATTTTTGAAGGAGAATTCCATCACACCGGATCCTACGGACGATCACTTCAACCATGCTTAATTCTACAGCTGTCCTTCATCTGCAACATCAGAAGTTCTCAAGAGAGAGTTTTAATATTGTTGTATTACTTTTATTTCTTTTTTGTGTTGTAAATTCGCCTCGTGTTGGCAACTTGGTCTGGGTAGGACTTAGGGAGAAATTCGCCTCCTGTTGGCGTCTAGGTCTACGGAGTAGATCTAGGTGGTGCTCGAGGAATTTCTGGGGATAGAAAGGCTAGAGCGGCTTGTGGCCATATCCAGGGAAGGATAGGCTAAAGCCAACCGGTTTGTGGGGATACGAGTTGGTATAGAAAACGAAAAAGATTTATAATTACTCGCCTTCGATTTCTAGCGTTATAAGAAATCCAATTTTGTAATCTTACATTTCATATTAATATAATCATGTCCTTATTTGATTTCACTTGTTTTGTTTGAATTCTCTCTATTTTATCCTCTCATTATTTCAAGAATATTAAAATATACTAAAAGTTTTAAAAACCCTTATTCACCCCCCCCCCCCCCCCCCGCCTCTAAGGGCGCCTAGAGATCCAACAGAGCGGAGGTCAAGTTTGAGGGCCTATGCGGAGTGGATTACTCCCTGATTTCTGTCGTGCAACTGATGCGTGCGGTGAATCAAGGAGGTGTGGCGTTTTTAGCTTTGTTGGAGACTCACTCCACGAAGTTGGCAATCAGAGAAGTCCCAGTGGTGCAAGAGATTGAGGATGTGTTCCCCGAGGAGCTTCCGGGAGCACCCCCTCAACTTGAAATTGAATTGTCGATAGAGTTAGTACCGGGTGCGAGACCGGTGTCGTGTACTCCATTTAGGATGGCATAGAAGGAACTGTCTAAGCTTAATGTTTAGTTGCAAGAGTTGTTGGAGCAAGGGTACATTAGGCCCAGTTTTTTGTCGTGGAGCGTGCCAGTGTTGTTTGTAAAGAAAAGGATGGTCGTATGATGTTACGCATAGACTACCGAGAGTTGAATAAGTTGACCATCAAGAATAAATATCTGATTCCGTTAATTGATGATTTGTTCAACCAGCTGGTGGGGTCGGCGGTGTATTCCAAGTTAGACTTGAAGTTGGGATACTACCAATTGAGGATTCGAGAAGAAGATATTCCCAAGACGGCATTTGGGATGAGGTATGGTCATTTTGAGTTCTCGGAGATGTCGTTTTGTTTGACGAACGCGTAGTCAGTGTTCATGAATTTGATTAACAGAGTGTTTCGACAATACCTGGATTCATTTGTGGTGGTGTTCATCGATGACATTTTAGTGTATTCGAAGTCAAAAGCAGAGCATGAATCTCACTTGAGACGGGTATTGCAGATTCTGAGGGAGAACCAGCTTTATGCTAAGTTCTCAAATGTGATTTCTGGATCAGGAAAGTGGCATTCTTGGGTCACGTGATCAATGGATATGGGGTGGCAGTGGATCCATCGAACATTGAAGTGATTAGAGATTGGCCTGTATTGAGAACCATGGTGGAAGTCAGGATTTTCCTTGGACTAGCCAGTTATTACAGGAGGTTCGTTGAGAACTTTTAGCGGATAGCTTTGCCCCTCACCTCCCTTACCCAAAAGGACAAGAAGTTCATATGGACGCTAGAGTGTGCCCATGCATTTGAGACCTTGAACGAGAGATTAATGTCCGCTCCAATCCTAAGTCTTCCTAGTGGGACTGATGGGTTTCGGATTTTCAGCGATGCATCAGGTTGCGGGTTGGGTTGTGTGCTAGTGCAGCATGGCAACGTGATAGATTATGGGTCGAGACGGCTAAAGCCTCATGAGAGGAATTACCCCGTCCAGGACTTGGAGTTGGCGGCAGTGATCTTTGCGTTGAAATTGTGGAGGCACTACGTGTATAGTGCAAAGGTGGAGATCTTCACGGGTCACAAAAGTCTGAGGTATCTCCTGAATCAAAAAAGATTTAAATATGTGACAGCTTAGGTGGGTCGAGTTCCTCTGGGACTACAACGTAGAAATTTAGTATACGCCAGGCAAGACCAATGTAGTGGCTGACGCCTTGAGTAGCAAATATTCTGGTCAAGGTAACTGAATTGAAGCGAATGATGAGCGGTTAGTGCGAGACTTCGAGTCTCTTGATATTGCTTGTGTGGCTAGAGGCGAGTTTAGCGCATCTCGATTAAACTGGATTGAGATGCAGTGTGATATAACTCCTCAAATATGAGAAGTGACTAGTGCCGACGAAGAGTGTCAACGGTTGGTGTTGGAAGCTCAGCAAAGCGAAGGCAGTGCTTTGGAGTTGGTTGGTAGACTTTTGAAGAGAAACTGAAGGGTGTGTGTTTTGCGCTTTGGAAAGCTCCGTGAGGAGTTTATGTTTGAGGCTCAATTCACAAAGTACTCCATTCATCTAGGTAGTACAAAGATGTACTTGTATATGATGAAATCCTTTTGATGGCATGGGAAAAAGCAGGACGTAGCTTCGTATATAAGTCGATGTCAGACGTGTGCCTTGGTGAAGGCTGCGTGCCAAAGGTCGGGTGGGTTCTTGAAGCCTCTTCCTATCCCCGAGTGCAAATTCAACGACATCTCCATGGATTTTGTGCATGGTTTGCCTCGGTCGCAGTAGGGTAATGATGAAATTTGGGTGATTGTGGATCGCCTAACATAGGTGTCTCACTTCTTTCCAAATCAGAAGGGAGACAGTGTGGAGAAGCTCGTGGAGCTTTATTTTCATAATTTTGTGCGGATGCACTGAATTCCAAAGAGCATTGTTAGTGATCGCGATGGAAGGTTCACATCCAAGGACTGGAGGTTAGTGCAGAAAAGTTTGGGCACAAAGCTTATGTTTAGTTCCGTGTTTCATCCGCAGACCGATGGTCAAATGGAGAGAATGAATCGTACTTTGGAGGATATGTTGAGGATGTGATGCCACGAGTAATCGAAAGCCAGACGATCACGCCAACGAATCAAGTAGCGGCGATTGTCACCCCTAGGAGAGGAGAGCAATTCATATTTGAGGATCCTGTCAGGCACAAAAGTGGTTCGGGGGAACCTTGAAAAAGCATTAGGTAAATAAGGAGAAAAGGTTTCACCATCAACATTCGACGTACCTCCAGTGGGGTCCGATGAAGAGAGCGATCCAGGCACAAGCTCACCGCCCAACCCATTAGAAAATGTAGTGGAACCAAATGGACAGTTGGTTAATTCAAGTGGTGGAGAAATATATGGCGTTAAATCCGAAACATTGAAAATTGGGGAGATTCCCCAATCATGGGGTAACTCCAAAAGATAAGCGTTTTCTCCTAATCGCTTTAAAATTCGAAATGGACCCGCTCGCCGATTTGCTAACTTTTTTATGGTGCCCGAAGGCAACCGTTCAGGGATGAGACGCACCATAACCAAATCGCCAACCTTCAAATGAGACGCTCTCTTATGTACATTAGCATGAGATTGATAAGATGTGTATTGTGTTGTTAGTGCATCCTTAATGTGCTTATGTAAATTATGAACATGAGAGGCAAAGTCTTGTGCAAATTGACTTGACTTATATGATGGAGGTAACGGAATCAAGTCAAGTGGCACCGATGCCTTATATCCGTGCACGATTTCATTCGGAGATAACCCAGTGGACCTATTTTTGGAATAATTGTACACTAATTGGGCATGGGGAAGGAGGAGAGCCCACGTACCCTTCTTGTCATCTACCAGACAACGGAGTAAACTACCTAAACTTCTATTGACCACTTCCGTTTGCCCATCCGTCTGTGGATGGTAGGCCGAGGAAAGCAAGAGCTTGGTGCCCATGATCCGCCACAGGGTCTTCCAAAAATAACTAGTGAACTTCACGTCCCGATCAGTGACTATAGTCTTAGGGACGCCCCTATGGCCAACTACTTCCTTAAAGAATAATTTAGCTACGTGCAACACATCATCGATCTTATTACTCGCAATAAAATAAGCCATTTTTGAGAACCGATCGACGACCACCAAAATCGAGTCATGAAGCTAAACGTGACGGGAAGACCAAGAATAAAATCCATACTAATTTATTGCCCTTTGCTAATTGACACGTACGACAAATCCCCACAATTTTATGCACTGTAAACTTAAGATCCAGCCAATAAAACTTATCTTCTACTAACGTGATGGTCTTGTCACGCCCAAAATACCACCTAGTCCGCCACTATGCAACTCCCAAACGATGAAATGGCGAAGGGACGAGCGAGGGAGACATTGGCATGCTTAAATAAGTAGCCGTCACGGATATAATATGCAGAAATGGTAGTAGGTGCGTCGCCTTGCACGGATAGATAGAGATCCTTGAAATCTGGGCAATGAACATACTCATCCTTAATGCGATCAAACCCAATTTCCATCACTTCTAACGTGGATAATAATAAAGAAATATGACTAAGTGCGTCCGCAACACGATTTAGATTTCCCATAAGATGTTTGATGATAAAGGTGTACTCCTGAAGATAGGAGACCCATTTAGCATGTCGCGGGATGACCTTACTTTGGGAGTTGACAAATCTCAACGCCTCCTGATCGGATTGGATAACAAACTCCTTAGGTAGAAGATAGTGCCGCAAATGTTGGAGGCAACGAATAACAGTGTAAAACTCGCGGTCATAATTAGAATAATTCAACTTAGGACCCGCAAGTTTCTCACTAAAGTACCCCACAGGATGACCCTCCTGACTCAACACGCCTCCAATACCGATCTCAGACGCATCACAAGACAATTCAAAAACCTTACTAAAGTCCGGTAACTGCAAAAGAGGAGCTTCTGACATCCAATCCTTTATCACTTGGAATGCCTTAGTGGCCAATTTCGTCCAAGTGAGATCACCCTTTTCATGCACTCTGTGATCGGTGCCATGATACTACTAAAGTCATGAATGAATCAGCGATAAAACGTAGCAAAACCATGGAATCTTCAAACGTCACGAATGTTGGTGGGTTCCGGCCAATCCTTGATGGCTTGGACCTTCTTAGGATCTACATGTATGCATTCCGAGCTCACAATATAGCCAAGGAACTCTACAGACGTAACATAGAAAGTACATTTTTTAATATTGACAAATAATTTTTCCGCACGTAACATTGCTAGGATAGTCCTCAAGTGAGACTATGATCAATGGTAGACGTACTAAAAATGAGAATATCATCAAAATATACCACAATAAATTTTCCCATGTAGGGTTGGAATACATGTGTCAACATCCTAGAAAATGTACTAGGGGCATTGGAAAGCCCTAACGGCATCACTAACCACTCGTAGAGCCCCTCTTTAGATTTAAAGGCTGTCTTCCACTCGTCACCCTCTCTAATTCGAATCTGGTGGTAGCCACTCCTAAGATCTAATTTTGAAATTCTCGTGGCTCTGGCTAGCATATCCAACAAATCGTCCAAACGAGGGATTGCAAACTGATATTTTAGAGTAATTTTATTTATAGCTCGGTAATTGATGCGTTATTTCGGCGCTGCTAATTAGCAGGCACGAAATGCGATACGACGGCAGTGCACCGGTCTCTCAAGTAATAAAATAGGGAGGAACTCCCCGAATATCATTCTCAAAGGACCGCAAGTTGGGTAGTACGATTTGCTCAAATCAGGAAATCAGTTAAAAGGATTAATAAGTACCAACTAGAGGTTTGATTTTGGTTCCTACACTAGTGCAGAATAAAGAGAGATGCGGGTCAAAACTCCGCTTCGCAAGGCGAGATGGGTGCAACGGCCGCGATGTCGTGCTTCGGAAGGCGCGTGGACGGAAGGTAACTATGATGATTGAGGGTCGCACACACCTCTTCTCTAAACATCACCACTAGCAATTGCTAGTGGCTTCACACACAACGAAACTCATAAATCACAAGGAAAATGGGATATTCATGCCACCACAAGTTCATTACACATGAACACAAGCAATAGTTCTTAGCATTAACCTAACTAGTGTTCACAAGCAATAAAAAAGTAGTACAAGCATCAAAGGTTAGAGAAGACCACAAAGAAGAAGTTACAGCGTCTTGGGTTCACGGCCGGAATGAAAGGTTGTCAAGCTCTCTCCGGACTCGGCCCTCAGAAGGTGAGCTTGGCTCGAAGGAGGCTGTCACCGCTCCTACGATCTTCAGCGCTTCTCTGATCTCCCGGCGAGGAATGCTTGAGCTAATGGTGGAGAAAGCTTCCTAGTGCTCCCGGATGGAAGGATGGAGGTGGAAATCCGTTGGAAATGTCCTCTGATGGTGGTGGAGATGAAGGGGAAGCCTTCATCCCTCAAGAGCAGCGGGAAGGAACTGATTTCCCGCTCTTTGAATCGCTCCAATCCGTCTCCCGGTCGTTCCTCGTTGACTGCCTCGATTCCTGCTTTTTATAGCAAACAGGCTGAAAATTGGTCACGCACGGTCGAACGCACGACCGTGCGCAGACCGTGCTTTATTAACTCGTAATATATGGCTTGGAGAAGAAGCTGCGCCGCCCGTGCGATTTGCTTACGCACGACCAATACCGCCCGTGCGTTCAAACGCACGGGTAAACTCTGACGCTCTGAAATCACAAAGATACAGGTCGACCGTGCATTTTACTCACGCACGTGCGAATCCGCCCGTACGTTAAAACACACGAGTAAACTCCGACGCTCCATTTTCTTCCCAGACATAAACGCACGACCGTACCGACCGTGTGTCAAGGAAATGCACGACCGTGCGATATGCAAAGAAATTACTTTTGGCGAAAACGGGACGATCAGGTCACCTGCATACAAGATATAACAGTTGGGAACATACGTCCAGCATCAAAACACATAAGAGAAGGAAAGTGGAGCACAATGTGTTTACCCCAACAACAAGGAATGCAATTGCACACTGAAATGGGCTTAATAGTGCACCTAGCATGGAATAGCACACATGAATGAAAACGTGCCTAAAATTTGGTGCATAGACTAGAATATCAACCCAAATGAGTCCAAAAATATATATATATATATATATATGGGACTCATCACACCCCCAGACATAACCATTTGCACGTCTCGGGCAAACTACTCAGCTCTCCTGTCAGAACAATTGAATGTTAGCATGAGTTTGAGCGGTAGAGAACAATGCGAAGTCGCATGCTCTCGTGCATAGAAATACATTAGAACAGAATTAAGCTCAAAATTATATCTAACTATTTCTAAAATAGTAAATTGAGATTTAATTTACTTGGATGGTGAATCCTGGTGAATCTTTCGGTCGTGCAAAAAGGGAAAATAGTGTGACTAATGAGTAGAGTATTACTCAAATCGAAGCTAGGGACAACCTCCTAAGAAATCCATCAAAGTCGATGTCCATAGGCTTGCACGTCCGCACTCTCTCTACTGCATGAGACGACTCGTATTTAAAATCAATAGGACTTATAGGCAATTATTGGGCTTAGGTTGAGTATAGGCTAGGTAAGTAGAAGGACGATGGGAATCGCACTCAACACAACCTGAGCACTCAAGAGATTAACAATCACCAATACAACATTTTCAGTAATTACACGACACCCCCGGACTTCAACTGAACATTAGGTGCGTGCTGAGCCAGATACAAATATAATTTGCCGAGAGAAAATTAATTTTGCACAACCCTTCTATTTTTCTTTTCTTTCTTTTCTTTTCTTTTCTCTTTTCGACAAAATAACATTTTTAAGCATAATAATACGACTCCTTTAGCTAAATCAAAGCTGCCATACACAACACAGATGACACCAAATGCGATCGAGAAAGAAATTTCTTTTAGCTCAACGGTTCGTGCGAACATAGGTTCGGTCGTATGGCTTTGGTTTAATTTTAGTGGAGCTACACAAGGAGGAAAGGTAGGCTCAAGTGGGCTTGCAATGGTGATTACGTAGGTAAGGATTTCAAAAGCACAACCGGATCAAGAAATGGCCTATATCATATTTCATCACGAGTGCATTAACACAATCGTGTCGAGAGTCGCCTAGTGCAAGTTCTAGCCACCGAGAAAGGTTGTCCTTCCTTCCAACCCTAGTAATAAGCTACTACTAGTCTGCTACACTCGACCTTATGCTACCGTTGGATTCACTGGATTCACCGCTAAAGTAAAGTAAATTGCAGCTACTATAATAGAGATAATTAAATTATAATTCTGAATTTCATTCTACTCTAATTGAATTTCTAGGCGTTACAGGAGCACTTGAATAGAGCACTACTCGAATCAACATTTTTCTCTACTCCTCACTCACATGCTAACAATTCAATTCTTATGAGCAGGGAAAATCTCGCAGCGATACCCAATAAGCACGCGTGATCAAGTGCGCATGAACTAGGTGCAAGTGTATGCAATGTGCGCAACAAAATATAAATCCTAACTCAGCACATTCTAACATGCCATGCAAAGTGTGTGCACGTGCACCGATCACTCTCTCTCCCCCAGACTTGATTAAAACTAACTAGAATAAACAATTCAACTATAAATAAGAGAGGGGTAGAGTTGACCTATGCTCATAAAGGAGCATGCCAGAAGTGTTGTAATCCCATTTTCTTTAAAAATATTTCTCCTTCCACCACGCAAGAGCTTTACCTACGATGTTAGCAAAACTGAAATACAGTACGCAAAAGGATTAAAAAGATAGACGGAACCGGGTGGTTCCCCATGGGTTGTCTCCCAAGAAGCCCTTTTGTTTAACGTCCTTTAAGGTGGACCAAATACCTGTATTAATCATTGTTCAAAGGGCAGTAGTTAAAGAGATTGTTCCAAACTAAAATAAAAACGAAACAACACAGCAAAGAAGCATGATATAACATAAAGACAAGATATCAAAATCACACCCTAGGGGCGATGCCCTAGCCGAATAATGTCAGAACATAATCAAAGCACATCACAAACTAGTTTAACATAAACAAAACTAACTAAGACAATACATCACCAAGGAAGCTGCAATGAAATGATCACGGCGAGATGGGTGCAACGGCCGCGATGCCGTGCTTCGGAAGGCGCGTGGACGGAAGGTAACTATGATGGTTGAGGGTTGCACACACCTCTTCTCTAAACATCACCACTATCAATTGCTAGTGGCTTCACACACAACGAAACTCATAAATCACAAGGAAAATGGGCTATTCATGCCACCACAAGTTCATTACACATGAACACAAGCAATAGTTCTTAGCATTAACCTAACTAGTGTTCACAAGCAATAACAAAGTAGTACAAGCATCAAAGGTTAGAGAGGACCACAAAGAAGAAGTTACAACGTCTTGGGTTCACGGCTGGAATGAGAGGTTGTCAAGCTCTCTCCGGACTCGGCCCTCAGAAGGTGAGCTTGCTCGAAGGAGGCTGTCACCGCTCCTACGATCTTCAGCGCTTCTCTGATCTCTCGGCGAGGAATGCTTGAGCTAATGGTGGAGAAAGCTTCCTAGTGCTCCCGGATGGAAGGATGGAGGTGGAAATCCGTCAAAAATGGCCTCTGATGGTGGTGGAGATAAAGGGGAAGCCTTCATCCCTCAAGAGCAGCGGGAAGGAACTGATTTCCCGTTCTCTGAATCGCTCCAATCCGTCTCCCGGTCGTTCCTCGTTGACTGCCTCGATTCCTGCTTTTTATAGCAAACAGGCTGAAAATTGGTCACGCACGGTCGAACGCACGACCGTGCGCAGACTGTGCGTTATTAACTCGTAAAATATGGCTTGGAGAAGAAGTTGCGCCGCCCGTGCGATTTGCTCACGCACGACCAATACTGCCCGTGCGTTCAAACGCATGGGTAAACTCCGACGCTCTGAAATCACAAAGATACAGGTTGACCGTGCATTTTACTCACGCATCGGCGAATCCGCCCGTGCAGTTAAAAAGCACGAGTAAACTCCGACGCTCCATTTTCTTCCCAGACACAAACGCACGACCGCACCGACCGTGCGTCAAGGAAACGCACGACCGTGTGATATGCACATAAATTACTTTTGGGCAAAACGGGACGATCAGGTCACCTGCATACAAGATATAACAGCTGGGAACATACGTCCAGCATCAAAACACATAAGAGAAGGAAAGGGGAGCACAATGTGCTTACCCCCAACAACAAGGAATGCAATTGCACACCGAAATGGGCTTAATAGTGCACCTAGCATGGAATAGCACATATGAATGAAAACGCGCCTAAAATGTGGTGCATAGACTAGAATATCAACCCAAATGAGTCCAAAAATATATATATATATATGGGACTCATCAGCAATCCACACACATCCTCTAAGAGCCGTCTTTCTTAGGCGCGAACAATGCCGGAATGGCACACGGACTCATATTATGACGGATAAACCCCTTTTGTAATAAATCTGAAATTTGCGTTTGTAACTCTAGGTGTGCGGAAGGGTTTAATCGATAGTGAGGAAGGTTGGGTAACGACGAACCCGGAATGAAATCTATAGCATGTTGTATGTCGCACAAGGGAGGCAACATAGGCGGTAACTCATCCGGATATACATCCTTAAACTCTTCCAACAGATTCCGCAGCGCGTGGTGTAAACTCTCAAACGTAGACACGTCTTCCTTTGCTTGTAAGAAAACTAACGCATAAAGGACACCTTCCAAAAATGTCTGGCGCGCGAACTCCTTCTTACCAATCAAGCTTAAGGTTTTTTTATCTACAAGCACAATTGTGTCTTTACAGGCGACCGAAGGATCCTTAGGTGCAGTAGGGTTTGAAAATAATGGTCTTGCCATTAAACTTGAACTCATACGTGTTGGCACGCCTGAAATGAGTAACATCATGGTCATATAGCCACGGTCGTCCTAATAACACATGACAGGCATCCATGGGGATGACGTCACACCAAACCTTTTCAGAATAAGCCTTGATGGTAAGGGGTACCAAACAACGCTTCGCTACCAGAAGGGATGTCTTATTACCCCAAGCAACCTTATAGGGATGAGGGTGCGGCTCAGTGGCTAAGATCATTCGGGTAACCGCCTTCTCAGAAATCACGTTCATACAATCTACCGCTATCAATGATCAACTTGCACCACTTCTGTCCACTCTTAAAGTTTATCGAAAAAATATTCGTCCTATTACAATCATCCGAAGCACGCGGAGTAGCCAAAATAAATCTCATCACCATCATATTAACATCATCATCTAAGTCGCTCGGCACTCCTTCCGATTCAGTTTCTTCACCGGCCTCATACGTGAGTTCAGTGGAATCAGTCGACATGTCCATCATGGCCAAGGGCTTGGGCTTAGTTGGACATTCACTAGCGTAATGTCCCTGAATACCACAAGTGTACCATGTAGCATTCGTCTTGCTAATCCTACCTACGGGCACTCTCTCGCCGGACAGGTTTTGCATATTCCTAGCGGTAATGACAACCGAGTTCGAGTCAGTGGACCAGAACTTACCCTTATCTTTTAGAGCTAACGGAGGTGGGGTGGGGGGGGGGGGGGGTCTTAAGACGGACTTAATCTTCTGAAATAAATGAGACTTGGACTTATGAGCATGGTGCTTTTCAATATCCAATGCAGTGTTATATGTGGTGCTCAAATCCGTGTGCCCATAATGAAGGAGTTTACCTTGAATGTTGGGATTCAACCCCTTATGAAAACGTGAAAGGGTGACCTCAGGCATCTCCCTAACATCGCACCTAACCATCATGTCCTTCAGGAGGCCCATGTACTCAGTGACCGAACGATTCCCTTGCCTAAGGGAAGCTAATTCATCAAATATTTGCGTACGATGGTATGTAGGAACGTATTGATCAGTCAATATGGCTTTCATGCCTGCCAAACCAACACGGGGTACACCATCTACCGCACCTAAACGTCGTTCCTCATCCAACCAGAATGTCTTAGCCCTACCTAACAACTTCATACGTGCTACACGCACCTTGTCTACATCAGTCAGATTTTTCCACTGAAAGTAGCACTCTATCTCGGCAACCCAATCTAAGAAAACTTGGGGGTCACCCAACCCATCATATGAGGGTGGATCGATCTGTACGGTCTGAATGATATTTAATTCGTACGGAGCTCGCTGGGCATGTTTGGGGTTATTATTATGATTAATATTCCCTTCGTCACAGTTGGCATACTGCAGGATTAGGAGGAGTAGGTTCATGAATGTTATTATTCTTAACATTCCCTTTTACCTGTTGGCGGGCTGCAGGATTTTGTTGTGCCCTTTGGGCTAACCTTATCTCGTGAAGCAACTCCCGAATGTCCACTAACTGATCATTAAACTCCTAACGGAGTTAATCAACAGTTGTTGGACCGTGACTCATGTCCCGTTCGTCCGTCATCTGGGAAGAGGACGTGGGATACTCCATGCCTAGTCTCGTACGCATACAATTTTAGAACAACGATGTATCTGACCAGAAAATTTTATAAAATAATAATTTGTTCCCGCCTAATAATTAGGGTAAGTAAAATATATTTTTTGATTTTCTTGTAGAAATAATACGCAAATTTTCCAGAAATTTGTTTTTTGATTTTCGAAAAGTGACAATTTTAGGCCGCTATTCGCAGACCGATGAAATTTTACTTTTAAAATTTTGAACACAAAATCGTGTGAAGATTGTGACTGCAGACGTTCTAAGAAAACTTTAGGAATGCGTCAATTAATTAATTGACACGAACCTAACTCTGATACCAAATTGATGCAGGCAACGCTCTCCGACACGATCACTACGGAACACGGACGCGTTCCCTCTCAATGTTTTCAATTAATATGAGCGCAAAAAATTATTTGCTGCGTACACGCAATGCAATATTTATCAATTAGATGCTAATGTATGGGTAGTCATGCCGCTAGAGGTTGAATCGTTGGCTATAGGCCATGATTCTCCCCGACTAAAAGGACTCACCCGGTCCGATCGAGCTAGAGTTGTACCAAAAGAGATCCACCGAAAAATTACGATTCAAAAATGGTAGATTTCTCCCAACAAAAAAAGTTGAGGTTCGCCAATCCTCTTCAAAAATTAAAGAGATTAAGTTGAACGCAAAAATCTATTGAAGAAACCACGATTAATCAAGTGATTCGAAGATCACGCCAAAAATTCCACCACAAGAAATTAAAAGAGGGAAATCTCACGAGTAGAAATTTCGTTATCCCGCTTAAGATTGGATTATCCTCAAGCATGAACTCGCCCAAATCACTCTTCACCGATTCCACCAGATTCATGTCGGGTGAAGAGAAACTCGTCCGCCTTCTTCGCTTCACGTCGGAGAAGATGTTGTAGGAAACACGGAGCCATGCCTTTGCCGAAATAATCAAGAGAGGAGAAGGAAGTGGGTGGTTTTTGGAGAGGAGAACAAAGACAAGGATGCTCTTGTTTGGCCGAAATTTTCAAGGAGGAAGAGAGGGAAATCAAAGAAGGAAAGAGGAGAAAATAAGGAGAGAAGGAGAATTCCACTTTAGGAGTTCTAATTCAAATTTCAAATTGTATTTCTTCATGAATGACCAAAATTCTAATACATGAAATCATTTTATAGGCTAGCCAACAAACATGGCTAAATGCAAAACAAAATTAAAATAAAACATGAGCATGGCTATACGCAGTCCAAAATTAAAATAAAATATGGACATAAACAAAATCCAAATAAAAGACAGCATGAATAAAATTTAATTAATAATTAAAAAAAATGATTATAATTATTAATTTGTAATCTTGCGCCGCGGGTAGAGGTTTTAACGGCGATGGCATTCATCATGACGTAGGTCTTTGGTTGGAGAGGCACCGTCATCCATATGCGCGCCGTTACCAACATCTTCATGTTAAGGGCCATCGTCTCCATCAGGATGTGTGCTCTTGATTTTGGTAAGAGTTAGGAAGACCACCTTTTCATCATGGAGTTTTCCAACAATAATAGCTTCCAGGCGAGTATCAAGATGGCTCCATACGAGGCACTATATGAAAGGCGGTGTCAAACGCCTATGTCTTGGGTGGAGGCGGGAGACATCTAGCTCTTAGGAAAGGAAGCGGTGGCAGGCGCTTGTGAGTTCGTGCGAACAATCCAGGAGCGCATGATGGTTTCTTAGGATCGACTGGCAAAGTTTTTCAATGCGCATCATAGACATGTGGAGTTTGTAGTGGGAGACATGGTCTACTTGAAGATCAAGCCATTCAAGGGCATTTCGCGTGTTCGGCGACTCAAGAAGTTGAGTTCGAGATATTTGGGTCTGTTTGAGATTATAGAGCGTATAGGCGAAGCATCCTATCAGTTGGCATTGTCCACAGAGATAAGTGGATTACATGATGTTTTCCATTTCTCTGTGCTAAGGAAAGCTTTGGTGGGTCGAGTATTATGGTTGAATCAGCGGCGGTGCCAGTGGCAGAGGATTTGAGGACGGTTGTTCATCCTGTTTGCTTGGAAGATTCAGAAATGCTGTTGGGACATGGTCTTCCGCATCTCCTAGGTTTGAGAATAACAAATCCTATGTGTATTTGATCTTGTGTGTTTAAGTGTGCAGGATTATAAGTTCATATGACTCAAGGATAACATAAGAATGTTGCGCCCAAGTTTGGAGCCAAAATTCAAAACTGGCCGCTAGAGCTAGCGGTAGCTCAGGCGGTAGCTCCGGCGGTAGCTGCAAGAGCAGGCGGTAGCGCTAGTGCAGGCGCTAGCGCAGGCGCTAGCGCGCAGAAGAAGAGGAATGTTGAAAGTTTCCCTAGAATGAAAGATTCTCACGCGGAGAATATTTCCTAAAATAAGATAGCGTCGGCGGTAGCGCTAGCGCCGGCGGTAGCGCTGAGGCTATAAATTGAACCCCTTAGCTCCGTATTCTTCATCCTTTAGAGATCCTAAACTCCAGAGCTTGGTGCCACAGCAGAGAGAGGAGGTTTCAGAGAGATACTCCCACAAATCCATAAGGCTGAAGGAGATCCGTGGAGAAGATTTCAACACGCATCATCATCTTGATGAAAGACCGCATCGACTACGATCGTACTCTGCGGGCCTTCGTCCACTTCTCCAGGAGATCTACATAGGGAGTTTTATGTTATTGTTATTTCTTTCATCCTTATTCTTGTAAACGGTTCGTTAATTCGCCTCGTGTTGGCGACTAGGTCTGGGTAGGACTTAGGGGGTAATTCGCCTCGTGTTGGCGACTAGGTCTAGGGAGTAGATCTAGGGGGTGCTCGAGGCCTTTCTGGGGATAGATTGGCTAGAGTGGCTTGAGGCCGTATCTGGGGAGAGATCGGCTAAAGCCAACCGGTTCGTGGGGATACGAGTCGGTATAGAAAACGAAAAATAATTTTTATTATTCGCCACCGATTTCTAGCGTCATAAAAATCTAGTTTTGTAATCATTCTTATTAATAGTAAATCATGTCTCTTTTGGTGTAATAAAAATGATTTGTTCTTCACTTCTCTAAAGTGTTTATTATCCTCTCGTTCATTATAAAACAATATAGATCGTTATTCAAAATCACTATTTTAATCTCGCATGTTTTTAAAGATAATCTTAAATTTTTGAAAACCCTTATTCACCCCCCCTCTAAGGGCGCCTACCTATCCAACAAGTGGTATCAGAGCAAGGTTATTCCAATCGGCTTAACAACCGGGAATAATGGCGTCTCATGATCTCGCTTCAACTAGTGGGAGAAATTTTTGTGAAGAGGAAAAATCACTTGCACCACCTTTATTTGAAGGGACAAATTATAAAGGATGGAAAATTTTAATTGAAAAATTTATTAAAACTTTAGACATCGAAGTTTGGAATTTTGCCATAGCGTGACCTGCAAATGAATCAAATAAAAAAGAAATTCAATTAAATGCAAAAGCTAAACATTATTTATTTTGCGGTCTATCTAATGAAGTTTTCAAATTAATATATTGCTTTTCAAGTGCTTATAAAGTATGGCATTTTCTTGAAGAAATGTATGATTCTCCATCTACAGGTACGAAATAATCACAGGAACCGGAGAATACACAAGCGTGCACAAATCTTCAAGAATGCCTTTCTCATGACGGATCAATGGAGCACACATCAAATGGAATAAAAGAAGAAGTACTATCTTTGGAAGGAGGACTAGAAGGCGATAAAGAAACTTCACATCTTACCCCTTCCGATAGCGCTGTAAAAATGTCTAACCCTTCTTCTTATTTCCATATACTAAAAATTGTAAAAAGAAAAATGAAGAAATTAAAGATTGAAAATAAGAATTTACGTTTAGAAAATAAAAGATTAAAAGCTAACTCAAAATCAAAAAGTGATGTGGCTTCTCCATCTTGCTCTCAAATTGAAATCTCAAAACCTTGTTTTGATTCTAATGATATCAAAGTAAAATACATGAAACTTCAAAAAGAATTTATTTTTGTAAAAGAACATAATGAAAATTTATCTTTAGAAAATTCATCTTTAAAAGGTAATTGTGCTACATGCCAAAGTTATAAAACTGAAATCAAAGAAATGGATGAAACATTTGAGGAATACAGAAACAAATACCAAGAACATATTGATTCAATTGTTTCTACTCTTAAAAATAGCTCAATAGCCTATAACAAAGCAAGACATAATCTTAAGGTTAAGAACTATGAATTGGAAACTAAAGTCAACTTGCTTAAGGAAATAATAAAGAAAAATTCTCAACACATAAATCAACAATCTCAAACAAATTCCAAAAGCAAGTTAAATATGAATTTTCATAATTTGTCTAAAGCCAACAAAGGAAATGAAAAATATCAAATGTTTGAAAATAAAATTACAAATCATTATCATTTACAAAATAACCACTCTCCCAACATAAACTTAAGGATAAACAAATTTCCTATAAAAAATGTTTTGCAAAATCATCATGGAAATTTGAATAATATTAAACCAATGTTTGAATGGCGGCCAAAAGTTAAAGATGAAACACAAACTCAAAACAAAAGGGCCCATTCAATCATATCTCCCCAAAAGAAAACACGATATATTTGGGTAGCCAAAGGAACCGTCACTACCGGTCCTCTTTGGATACCTAAATTTCTTATTCATTAGTATCCCATCATTTGCATGAAGTAGAAATCAATTAAAAATGAAATATCATTTCTCTACTTCATGATATGCTTGAACTTTCTTTTATTTTTTTTATTTTGTCTTTCTTTTAAACTATCATGCCATGGTCATCTTATATAGTATTGGAAATATGATTTTATCTCATAAAGCTTAATGAGTTTATAAATCATTTTTGATCAAAATTCAAAGTCATATTTTATTGATGACCTATCTATATCTCTTATATTCATTATCTATAAATATCTTATATTATCTATATAAATAAAATTCTAAATTTGTTATGAGATATTTATCTATATTAAAAAGAAAAACACATAAGTCATATTGATAGATTAATTTTCATAAATATTAATGCCACACACACCACCATGATCTATTGATATCGTTTGCTAAAACTCTCTAAAATCATAATTCATATCAAAAATCATCTATAAACAACTATCACATTTTATATAATGACAATTGGTATTAAAATTGCTTACTATGGTTGGTATATTGTGTGCAGTATGATTTATATCAAATTTAGACCTTAGAATCATCTAAATATCAATAAGATCAAATCAAATAGAATCTTCACTCCATTTTAGGTCTATAAAATTGAAACACTATCAAACTTGGGCATAACATTAATCTCAAACTTATCATACTAACATTGTCACCTAAAAGAATATTTGTGTCTATGTTAGGTTTTGTCAAGACATATTGCCTGGATATTGGTATCTAGGGCATACCTTGTTTACTCTTCGCATATACATTAGTTCATATTAAAAATCATGCTTATTTGGGGATTCAAACAAGATGTCTTGTGTTTACATTCTCTATCTATTTTGAGTTTACATCATTTTGGTAAACACAAGCCTTTAAAAGATCATAATAAAGATATAAGAAAATATGTCTCATGCGATGGTTAGGTAGTCTAGTCATATAAGAAAATCGCTAACGTTTCACGCAATTTGCACTTTCTAAACATCTCCAAAAAATCTGAAATTTCTGCATGAAACTACTAGTGGGACACCTAATCAAGACCACCAAACAAAATTTTCAAAATCCTGAAAAATCACTTACTGTTTCCCGCGCTAGCGCTAGCGCAGGCGTCGATGTTCGAATTTCTGTGATTTTAAAAGTTTTAAAAATTTCTAAAAATATGTTGATCTATATGTACTATTTAGTTTTGCACATGTGATTTTCGTTTATTTTTGAAAAATCAAATACAAAAATAGAAAATTCAAATTACAAAAAAAATTATATGTTCTGCCTTAGTGTTTTTGTCATTTGTTTAAATAAGCAAAAATCAAATACAAAAATATAAAAACAAAATTATCAATATTTGTTATTTGAACTTAACTTTTCTATTTACATGTATCTTGCGAAAGGGTGATTTGGGCTATCATCCCATCATATCACCTAGTACCGGGTGAACCTCTCATAGGGTAGTCCTCGGGAAGTCCAAGATCAATCTTATAAGTTCAAACTTTAAATCAAAATTATTCGTTAAAATATCAAAAATACTGTATGGACTTTCCTGTCAATATCAAGCATGATTTAATCTATTATTTAGAACTTCTATAATGTTGCAATTTTCTTTTTCAAACTACTTTGAACATTATCTTTTTCATGCTTTGATATATCTATTAATTTGTGCATTAATTATAGTTTCAAGATTGTGTAGAATCAAGCTTAGCATGCCTCTAAGTATGAGTAAATGTTTTATGTTTGATAATGATATTTATTCACTCACTTATTTTGGCATTGTCTACATATGGCTTAATTTAAGAATGCTTGTGTATGTTTTGTATTAGTACAATAAATTAAAATTGCACAAGTGTCTTTCTTACACTCCTTTATTTGCACTTTTAAAAGCTAAGATAAGTGGTTGTGTTTTCATAAATTCTATTGGTTTGCAAAACAAGTGTATTCGGAGAACTTTGTACAAAATAAAAATTCTAAAATAAAATGACAAAGATAACTCCACCAAGCACTACTTGAACCTCCTGATAAGTCTTAATAAGCGTTGTGAGGTTGAGCACCTTGGAACAATAGTAAAGTGTCTTGTGCAAACCATATCGTTCTTTCAAAATAAAAACCACTTACTCTTAAGTACACCGGATCACTAGTCTCAATATTTAAAAATAAAATTTGTGATCCCCCAAGCACTACTTTGCACCCTGATAAGTCTTAATGAGCATTGTGTGTGCAAAGCACCTTGGTAGTTGTACATTTTTGTGTGCATTAAAGTGTGTGGAAGTAAAATTATTTGTGTTTTATTGTGCTCTTACTTTACATATTACTTGTATTTTTAATTAAAACACTTGTATACTCTAATCAAAAATACACTTTTGTGCACTTCATTATCTTCCATAACACTTCTTCTCATGAGTATTGGATCCTAATGCTAATTCTATACTACTCTTTATTCATGAAATGCACTAATTAACCTAGCATGCTTTCTACAATGTTTGGTATGTTTTGAAATTGTGAATTAAAATAACATTGTAGTAATCTATTTGTGATAATATTATTTCATGCTTGGTTATTTTTGTCAACCATAAAGATTTTCATTGAAACATGATTTACATAAACATCTTCTTTTTGAAATTAAACTCATATATCTTTTTATGGATTATCCTTGATTAGAATAAGATGTTTCTTGTATTTCTACAAGTCTTCCGCATCATCACCATATAACTTTTACCTTGCGCTTTCATGCTTATATCAAGTCTTAAATCTCAATTTTTTCCTAAAAACAATTGGTAGACTTGCTTGGTAGAATTTATATTGGTTGTTCTAACACGCATATCATTTTTATTGTAACAACTCTGATTTATAAACTTTTCTGTTAAACACTCCTCCAACAAGTGAAATATTGCTTATAAAACATCTACTTATTATTGAAATTCAAATCACATTTTACTTTTTAGGATGTTTTTTCTTTATTCCAAAAATGCTTTAACTCTTTTCATTATAAAGCTTGAAACTCAAAAAACATCTACTTTTTGAACTTAAACTAGAATTATGATGTTTTTTTTTCAAAATCTTCCGCAATGCTCAAACTCTAATTCATTCATGATTTTCAATATAGCTATGGGAGTGTTTTCATAAAGACAAATAAAAATAAAAAACTCATAGGCTATAAATTATCATTAGATTTAAATGCTTAATGTTTCCAATAATTATTATCCATGACTTCATATCTCACCATAGCGGGGGCGTAGGGTTGTAGGCATTAGATAACCTTATCTCTAGTCATGCCTTGTCCTTAATCGGGGAGGGTTCCAGTGGGGCCTTGCGAGGCACTGAGGGGAAAGAGTGTTAGGTTAAGTGTTTGTCTAGTGTTTGCATATGGGACTAACACCCCAACCTACGACATGTTTGTAGCTCCTCATGCCCATCCGTCACTTAGTACGGGGCTAGGGTGTAGACATATTGCCTGGGTAGATTAGTTACTTGGAAATCATAATTTTATGCTAAAACTCTGATATTGTTACAACTCTTATATAAAAGGGAAATCATTATTCTTCTTATGCTAAAACTCTGATATTGTTACAACTCTTATATAAAGGGGAAATCATTATTCTTCTTAGGCTAAAACTCTGATATATTTTCTCTACAAATTGTTCTAAAACTTCTTATCATTTCCTTCTCACTAAGAAGCTCGATCATGCCTTTATTACCCAACTTTTTTGTGGTGCATCCCTACCCACTTTTGCTAATAACAAAAGGGGGAGAACTAACATGATAAAATGAAAAAGGGGGAGAACTAACATGATAAATATAATCTGCTATCAAAATAAAAACCCAACATGATTGTTTAAGTTGATAGCATACATATTAGGGGAGCATTCACATAGGGGAGCATATTTTTAGGGGGAGCAATTCTAATTGCTAAAATCAATAATTATCCTAAGTCATTACTATCACACACACACAAATAGGATTTCATCATGCTTATATATTAATGCTCTATTTTATCATTAATAGATTTGTTATTATCAAAAGGGGGAGTTTGTTGGAACATGGTCTTCCGCATCTCCTAGGTTTGAGAATAACAAATCCTATGTGTATTTGATCTTGTGTGTTTAAGTGTGCAGGATAATAAGTTCATATGACTCAAGGATAACATAAGAATGTTGCGCCCAAGTTTGGAGCCAAAATTCAAAACTGGCCGCTAGAGCTAGCGGTAGCTCCGGCGGTAGCTGCTAGCGCAGGCGGTAGCGCTAGCACAGGCGCTAGCGCAGGCGCTAGCGCGCAGAAGAAGAGGAATGTTGAAAGTTTCCCTAGAATGAAAG
Organism: Dactylorhiza incarnata; assembly: GCA_033032865.1. Taxonomy (NCBI): domain Eukaryota; kingdom Viridiplantae; phylum Streptophyta; class Magnoliopsida; order Asparagales; family Orchidaceae; genus Dactylorhiza; species Dactylorhiza incarnata. Next base: position 224,624 of record JAWHQI010000124.1, on the reverse strand, counting down.
ATTCTCACGCGGAGAATATTTCCTAAAATAAGATAGCGTCGGCGGTAGCGCTAGCGCCGGCGGTAGCGCTGAGGCTATAAATTGGACCCCTTGGCTCCGTATTCTTCATCCTTTAGAGATCCTAAACTCCAGAACTTCGTGCCACAGCAGAGAGAGGTGGTTTCAGAGAGATACTCCCACAAATCCATAAGGCAGGAGATCCGTGGAGAAGATTTCAACACGCGTCATCATCTTGATGAAAGACCGCATCGACTACAATCGTACTCTGCGGGCCTTCGTCCACTTCTCCAGGAGATCTACATAGGGAGTTTTATGTTATTGTTATTTCTTTTATCCTTATTCATGTAAACGGTTCGTTAATTCGCCTCGTGTTGGCGACTAGGTCTGGGTAGGACTTAGGGGGTAATTCGCCTCGTGTTGGCGACTAGGTCTAGGGAGTAGATCTAGGGGGTGCTCGAGGCCTTTCTGAGGATAGATTGGCTAGAGCGGCTAGAGGCCGTATCTGGGGAGAGATCGGCTAGAGCCAACCATTTCGTGGGGATACGAGTCGGTATAGAAAATGAAAAAGAATTTTTATTATTCGCCTCCGATTTCTAGCGTCATAGAAATCTAGTTTTGTAATCATTCTTATTAATAGTAAATCATGTCTCTTTTGGTGTAATAAAAATGATTTGTTCTTCACTTCTCTAAATTGTTTATTATCCTCTCGTTCATTATAAAACAATTTAGATCGTTATTCAAAATCACTATTTTAATCTCGCAGGTTTTTAAAGATAATCTTAAATTTTTGAAAACCCTTATTCACCCCCCCTCTAAGGGCGCCTACCGATCCAACAAATGCGACGGTTGCGGAATAGGAAGTTAGGCTGGTAAAGGTGCGATGGGATAATTGTGGGCGAGAAAAATTCTCTTGGGAGCGCGAGCAAACAATGTTGGATGATTTCCCAGAACTGTTTGCATCAAGTATGCGTGGCATGCTTTGTTTTAGCATTTTTTTTAAATTTCGAGGACGAGATTCTTTTAAGGGGGGTGGAGTTGTAACACCCCAATTTTCATAATGATGAGAAAAGAGGCATTTTGTCTGCTAGCACCGGGTAGTAGGTTATACCGCAGGTGGTAGCTTTGGCTTCGAAATCGCCGAGAAGGCTCGTCGAGCAGTTGTCGTCTAGAGCTAACGCCACGCACTAGCATTACTACTGGCAGTAGCTTAATTAACAGGAAACTCCGCTGAGTCGGCGATATAATGTCATCGAGAAGGATTCGTCGAGACACTGACGCGGCATGGTAGCGCTACCGCCGCGCGGTAACTTACGTGATCAGATTCGTAAGTAGCATTTTCTGGGCATCCGATCTTCTTAGATCTTGATCTAAGGGCTGAGGTTAGTGCGTCTGAAAGCCCTAAGTAGGGAAGAGGAGATCTTTTCCTTCATTTTCCCAAGTCTTTTGTGTTTTGGGGGGCTAAAATAAATGGAGAGATTGGAGGGAGAAGGAAGTCAAAATCCACCATTATTGGGCCTTTTGAACTCCGTTCGTCGATCCAAAACCGGCTTTGCAGAGAGGGTTCGAAGGCGCTCATTTTGATATGTTCTTTTCAACCGATCCATGGCGAGAAAGAGATCACAAAGGGTAACGACATCTCTCTTCTTGATTTTAGGATGCGTGTATGACATCTTTTGGTTTTGCCTTGCTTTCTTTTACATTTTTGGCACCGGGTCTCTCAAATGAGAGGGGTTTGGGTTGCCTTGGTTCAAGAGGAACCATCGGGTTGATTGAGTCCATCCCGACATGATTTTGCATTAGAGATCCTCTCCGTTAGTGGATTAGGCAATGTGGTTGAAGACAAAATCGCGATCGATAGTCCGATTTGGTGGTGTTGCTTAACATGCATTTTAGGGATTTTGCTAGAAATCCATTGGTGGCGAAAACATTGTTGTGATGCCCATGTATCTTTTCATGTGAGAATGAATCTTGGATTGGAGCGGGAAAATCCGTGCGTGATTGATAGCTGGTGATGCATGTTTGTACGAAGGTGTGGAATTGTCTATGTGGTCGGCTGGCTAGCCCATGAATGTTGGGATTCATGTGTGCAGAGTGTCCCGGCAAGACAAGTCCCCTTCTGTGAAAACTGAAGAGAATGTTTGTGATGATGGGCAAGCCCGATGGAATTGTGGGCCATGTGCAGGTGGGGTCTAGGAAAGAGTTCTTAACATCGGTTGTGCTTGGTTTGGTGCTTCTGGAATGGACGTGTGAGTTGATGGACAAGTCCGATGGCATTGTGGGTCTTGTGCGGGTGGGGTCTCAACAAGATTTCTTGGCCTTCGGCTTGAATGCCTTTGGGGGAATTGATGAGTACCCCTGTGATTGCTGATGATGTTTTATGATGTGTTAGAATCATACGCCATAGGGTGCCTAGGGTGAAACCCAGGTTTGCATACATGCTGCATTGATAGACCCCCCTACTTTATTTTCTCAACATAGAAACGTGGATGATGCTTGTGACACTCATACTTATTGTCGCTGTGTTACTTTTGTTTGATTACATTTGCATATAATACTCTAACTTGCAGGGTGATGTAGTTCCCCGGGGTCCGCTAGGACGGCCGGGAGGAGAGGTGTTGATATATTATTGTTGGCCAGCCAAAGCTGACCCTCATTGTACCGCTCTTTGTGTAATGGATGCAGGGCAAGGATCGCAAGCGGGACCCAGCTCACTGGACAAAAAGGCCTAAGCTTCATGAAGTGTTATCTATTCCTTGTCTTCTGCATGGTTATGTTTCATTATTTTGTTTTCGGTTTGCATGTCAAGGTAGCATAGGATTTCTCTTATCTTTTGGATGTTTTGTAGTTTACGGATGATGATTTGAATAATAGTTTTGTAAGGCCTTAAAGTCAGGATACTCCTATGTAGATGTGGACAATTTCTTGGTTTGGTAAATGTTTACGCTGTTTTTATTTTGAGTTTTGAGTTTGGTAGATACTATATCATCTCTTAATACTAATGCTGTGGAGATTATATGTTGTGGGGTCCCGGCCTGACTCATACTATATGGTCATTATAGGGGAGGTGTTACATTAGGAGGCCTAACCTCTTGTATGCTTTACTTTCGTTTGAGAGTTTGTGTTGAATGTTGAGAGAGAGAGAGAGGTTGACCTGAGCATTTGCTAGGTGCAGCATGTGAAGCGGAGGTTTGAAACCCGTGGTCGTGCGAAGCGGAGGTTTGCGACCCGCGGAGGTGCAAAGCGGTGTAGGCGACCCGCATAGTTCTAAGTTTCCTTTTTTACCTCTTTAACCTTTATCCGAAACCAAAAACCCTCGTTAAACCCCGACTTAAGAGACTTCAATCTCAAGTCTCTCCTCAAGCGATAAATCCACCCTGCTATGTTCCACATGAGATTCGATACTCGGGGATCTATTCTCATTTTATTATTACTTAAAAATGACTGATACACTACAGTTCGGACCGCAGTCTCACTCCCGCCTATAGCGGTGCGACGGGATTATGCGTCAAGATGGCAATTGAGTTTTGTTTTCTACTTGACCATGCAACTAGTGAAGGGCCTACAAAATGAGATGAGCCACTAGTGCTTTTTTCTATCTAATGAACACCTCACATAATCAGAATCAGATTATCCATATAAAAGAAAAGAATCATTGTTTGGGTACCATAGACCTAATGTAGATGTTCCGAATAAATATTAAAAATTTGTTTTACCACTTTTAAATTAGATTCTTTTGGATTAGCTTGAAATCTAGCACATAAACAAATGAAAATAGCAATGTCGGGTCTAGAAGCATGCAAATAAAATAATGATCCAATCATTCCTATATACAAAGTTTGATCAATTGAAATTCTGGCTTCATCCTTTCCTAATTTTAGTGATGCGCTTATTGGTGTACTAGCAAGTTTTAAGTTTTCAAATCCAAAATGTTTTAGCATATCATGTACATATTTAGTTTGACAAATAAAGATTCCATCATTTCTTTGTGTGATTTGAAAACCTAAAAAATATGTGAGTTCTCCAACTAAGCTCATCTCAAATTCATTTTGCATCACTTGTACTACTTCCTTACAGAACTCTTCATTTGTGGCTCCAAAGATAATATCATCAACGTAAATTTGTAAAATAATCAAATCATTATTAATATGCTTAATAAAGAGTTTAATATCAGCACTACCCATTTTGTAACCGTGCTTTAATAAAAAAGATGTTAAACATTCATACCATGCACGAGGAGCTTGCTTTAAACCATAAAGAACTTTTTATAATCTATAGACATGATTAGGAAATTTTTCATCTATAAAAGCAGGGAGTTGTTCAGCATAGACATCTTTAATTATCCCATTTAAGAAAACACTTTTGACATCCATTTGAAATAGTTTAAACTTCTTATAACTAGCAAAAGCAAGAAAAATTCTAATAGATTCAAGGCGAGCAACGGGTGCAAATGCTTTATCAAAATCTACCCCCTCAATTTGAGAGTTTCCTTATGCTATTAGTCTAGCTTTGTTCCCAGTGATTCTTGAATCTCCATCTAATTTATTTTTAAATATGTATTTACACAAATAATTAGGTGATTAGATGGTCTTTCTACTAACTTCCAAACCCTATTTCGTTCAAATTTATTTAGTTCTTCATTCATAGCAATAAACCAAAATTCATCATTTAAGCTGCAGCCACTACCAGCGGTAGTGTTATCGCGCCGCGCTAACAGCCGAGCATCATGGTGATAAAGAATCATCATCTCTCTTTTCGTACTCATGGGGGCTTGAGAGATGAAGTTCCTGCACACTATAAACACATGGCACGTATGATCAAATATAATGGGATTTGTTATTCTCAAACCAAGAGATATGGAAAGCATGTTCCAACAGAATAGAAGCTTCTGAAGCTAAAATTCAACAAGACATATTTGAAGAAGCCGGAAAGGGGGAGAATATAGAGGCACAATAAGCAGCATGGCTAAAGAATGAAATTCACACAACCTTGTGTCATCCTCCCTATGTTGCATCTGAAGAGCAGGATCTGGAACATCATTTCCCTACACACTTTCTGAAGCTATAAACACATGGATCTGGAACATCATTTTCCTGCACACTATAAACACATGGCACGTATGATCAAATATAATGGGATTTGTTATTCTCAAACCAAGAGATATGGAAAGCATGTTCCAACAGAATAGAAGCTTCTGAAGCTAAAATTCAACAAGACATATTTGAAGAAGCCAGAAAGGGGGAGAATATAGAGGCACAATAAGCAGCATGGCTAAAGAATGAAATTCACACAACCTTGTGTCATCCTCCCTATGTTGCATCTGAAGAGCAGGATCTCGAACATCATTTCCCTATAGTGCATCATTATCAACTCAGCCCAAGACAACAAGAATCTGAAGGCAATGGAGAAAGAACCCATCATCCACTATGACAAAGGAAATGGGATTGATATTAATGAATATGAAGCTCTAGACAGAAAAAGGAAGTATATAGAAGAAAGGGAGAAAGACCCCAATTTTGAACAATGGAGCCCTTAATCAAGAAACGTCATTCTGTCCACATGGGAAGTTTATAATAAAGGAGGTCTGGATAGGGGCAGATTCTATTATTCAGTGGAATGGAAGAAATATGAAGATTAAAAAAACAGAGAAAGATTCACTTCAAGAACAAGAAGCCTCCTCCAACTCCTCAAAGATACATTCCTAAACAATCATCTATTTTGAGAGACATACAGAAAAAGGAAGAAGTTGAAGCTAAAGCTGCAAAAGGATCAAGAGGGACAGGGGGTGTGATCATTAGGGAGAGGGAATGATGTAGCCTAAACCTAATCAGTAACATTGTCAATCTATTTATATATAAAATTTGAAGGATGTTCTCATAACTATGTAATATCATTTTTAATGTCAATATGAATTAATCTATATTTGAGGTTCTGGCTTCTTCAAATAGGGGGAGATTATTGGAAACAGTGCCCACAAAGTTCCTAATTTAAAGAAGCCCTCACAATATAGAAGAACACATCTGTATTTGATGCATTTGCTTTCTTGTCAAGATGATTTTAGGTACTTGATAGTGCAAGTCTAACATTGGGCTAGACTTAGAGTCATCAGATATACTTTTGTCAATGTAATCCCTCATTGTGCAAAACACCATGCTGACCTATGATCTAGACTATATTATACTTGTCACTAATTGTTAATCATCAAGTGTATAAGTCTATCAAGTGAGCCGAAGCAAAGGATTTGAGTTGAGAAGATCAGAATTTGACTAAGGAAATTATCATCTGGGTAGGCTTCAATATCGTCGAGTGAAGGTCTTGATACCACCTTGAAGACTCAAAGCTCCAAGATGACATCGTCTTGTAAACTCATAGATTTGCTCTTATAGTCTTTTCTAAAAAGAAGAAGAATATCCAAATATTGTCTTAGTAAAATGCTTTCAAAGACGATATCATCTTGACAAGGTTCTTATACTGTAACACCCCACTTTTCCAAAAATAAGGGCTGAAAGGAAGTACTGCTAGGATTCGTCAAGAGGTCATGAGTTGTCTAGACGAACAGTACTTATTCGGCGAGTGTTACTGAATGCTCTCGATGAATCGTCGAATGATCTCAACGAATAGTCAAATGTTCTCAACGAATCTCGACGAACGCAATTTATGGCCTTAATCTCGACAAAGCGTCAAAAGGTCTCTAGTGGTCTCAATGAATATAACGGTCTCGAAAAATTGTCAAAAGTACTCGACGAATGTAGATAGAGCGCCTATTTTACCTGCTTCAATTTTGACGGGTGTCGACGTCAAATCTGAAATCCGAAATGCTTCTGATCCTTTTGAAAAGTGAATTCGACGGCTAGGATCTTGTCGAAATACCTTAAAGGATGTGTGGGAGATAACTTTAGGTCAATTATTGCCTTTACACTCTCTCTCCAACCTTGAGAAATCTGAGTGCAAAGGAAGAAGAAGAAGAAGACACTTTCCGCCATTAATGAAGCTCTGAAGCTCTGAATCGCGAGACATTTCTAGATCCTCGGAGAGCATCCCAATGAAATTTTTTCCTGTTGGACATGCTTTCCGCATCTCTTGGTTTGACAATTACAAATCCAATTCTATTTGATCATACTTGCATTTTGTTTATTGATGAATATATTTTCTATGCTTCGCAAAATTGATGTGTTATCCACGTATAATTCGATACGACAAGTGCACCTATCTCTTTATAGTATAGGATTTAGAAAATCAAGTGTCGTATTTTTCCGGGCTTGTTGAGTACTTCTACTCACAAAGAAGAGATATTATTTTATCGATCAAAAGCTGGGTTTAAATCGGAAGAAAAACGATTTGGAGAAAATTAACTATGAAGAAAGATTATGATTAAAAGGTTAGCACTTGATCTAGAAGCCTTTTGGAATAAAATAAAATTTTATAAAAGATAAATCCGCAAACTCTTATTGTATTAACTTCGACCGTGGAGGTTCCCAAAATATGATAGAACCTCTCTTGAGGAATACTACCAACTAACCTTAGGTTGATCGATTAAGACCCCTCGGCCAGTCGAAACCCCTAAGCTTGCTTTAAGCGGTGAACCCCACTATTGGATTTTACTCCAATCTGAAAGATTTATGTCATCCTCTCTCGAGGAGTGCATGCAACTCCTTTTATCTTTGAGTGATCTCCTCGTACGCACAGATCTCTCGATCAACTAGAATACCGATCTTAGATTGAAAAACATATTCGCGACATATGAATTCGACGTAATTAAATTCAAAGATAAATTGAAGATAAACAAGACGAGAGTTTGTCGATTAGAAACAAAATCAAAACATATTTTATTTCATTCCAAAATTCATCATGACCAAGTGCTAGAGGAAAATTAGCTACTCATCATAATGTTGGGAACACAAGTAGAAGATGAAAAAGACATGATAAAAAAAACTACAATACTTGAATTAAAATTGCAATAATATAAAAACTTACAACTTGTAGAAAAGACTAGCTAGAACAACAAAAATAGTAAACTAAAGTTGGAAATGAACTCCAAAATTGAACTCCCAAAGCTTTGGAGATTGCTGCCTTTTATTGGTAAAAAATCGGGGAGTCACGCCCTTGGTCACACCCGTGACCAAGGGCGTGTAAGCTGCGCAATTGCTGTCATGAAAGCCCGGGAACGTTGGGGAAGAGAAACCGCCAGAAATCAATTGCATGGCGGGTCATGGCCTCGGTCACGCCCGTGATCGAGGGCGTGTATTAACTGGGTCTGGAAACGACGAGAAACACCGCGATCTGGAGTTCATCTAGCGGTTGCAGAAGAGTCACGGCCTCGGTCACGCCTGTGACCGAGGGCATGTAAGCTAGAAACGATGGGAATTGATTTCTAGCTGAATTGAATTCATTCCGGCAGAGTCACTCCCGTGACATTGAGGTCACGCCCTCTATCACGCCCGTGACAGAGGGCGCATAATTTTAATCTGACGTGGTGGCTGACTTCTTCAACTGGAATACGGGGGGGGGGGGGGGGGGGGGGCTGGTTCACGACCGTAATTTCGGCTGAACTACTCCAAATATTCTCTTGATTACACTTATGAGCTTGAAATTGCTATTGACAGCCCAAATTACCTAAAAATACCAAAAGAAGGTAAATTAGTGATAAATTAACTAAAACTAAATAAAATAAAATTAATTATTAATAAAATATTATATAAAAATAACTATAAATAATGCATTATCAAATACCCCCACACTTAAGCTTTTGCTATTCGAGAGCAAAACCATTATAAGTATGAGAAATTTTTATATGATATTTCAAAAAGAAAAAAAATTTACTCCTAATTATGCATTTTAAAATTATACATGACTCATGCACAATAAGTTTTGAAATAAAAATTAGGTTCATAAGAAATAAGTCATGATTCATAAATTGGCATGCGTAGAATAAAAATTAGTTTCAAAATTCTCTAGTCAAATTTTCATAAATAATATTGTATTGAATTGAGCAAAATAATCTAAGATTAGAATTATATAAACTTTTGACCTCACTCGAAACTTTATAGAAAACCTTAAATATTAATTAAGCTCTCTCATAAATATCTTGAATATGTAATGATATTGGTTAAGTTTGGGTAAAATTGGCATAGAAGAGATTTTAATTGGGAAATGATGAATTTTATCCTCTCATTTCCATTTTTTTTGATACTCTTCTTTTTTTAATATCCCAAATGTATATGTTTAGGAGTGATGAATTTTATCCTCTCAGCTCCATGACATATAATCTTTTACAAATTTGGGTGCATATGTTTAGGAATGATGAATTTTATCCTCTCATTCCATGACATATGATCTTTTATACATGTTTTTTTTTAATTTGCCAATCAAAAGGGTAGAGTAAAAGTAGAGGCTAGGGTTTAAAGGCTATAAAATTTTCAAGATAACTATTTTGAGAGCATAGTTAATAAATTAAGAAATCTTAAGAATCTATGAGTTAAAGTTAATATAAGTAAAATCTAAGGATCTTAAGCACAATTGCTACAAAATTAATTCATGATATTTTAAGGAGAGAAAGCAAAACTAAGGAATATTCTAAATACACCAAAATGATGAAAAATTCATTAGTTCAAATTTATCTAAAAATTAAATCTAACAAATTATGATGAGAGACATACAATTAAAAAAATACATAAAAAGAAAACTTTTTGTTTTTAAAAGGCATATAAAAAAGCTCATAGTTAAAAATGGTTGAACTCAAATAAAAAGTAAGGAAGCATCTAATATTACAAAATTTATAAAAACATTGTTTTTGATTTTTCAAAGATTTGTTTTTTTAATTTTTTTTGTATATTTTGCTTGGAAAATAAAATAAATAGAAATAAAATATATTTTTTTGTTCTTGGACTTCCCAAGGGTTACCGAATGACGGACTCGCAAGGTACTAGGCAGTTTTGTGGGATGAAAGACCAACACGGCCCTTTCGCAAGAAATTAGATTTTTTTTATTTTCTATCTTTTTGATTTTTTTTGTTGATCAATTTAAAAATTTATTCGTGATTGATTTGCAAAAATAAAAAAAGGGTAGGGTCACCCCCATACTTAAAATAAACATTATCCCCAATGTTTTAGAAATAAAAGTACGAGTACAGGAGAGAAAACTTCCCTGATGAAGAACAACTCAAATACCCAGCCATCCTGAAGAAAACATAGAGTAAAAGCAAAACATTTTTTTATACTTTTTATATTTTTGCATTAAAAGAGAAATAAAACAATTACAAAGGTGCGGTACAGAAAATAAAAGATACAGACGACCAAAAATAAAAATCTCTAAGAGTCATCGTCGACGTCCTCCTGCTGATAATAAGCACGCAGATCAGCAAATTCCCGCTGCAGATGCTCTATAGAGGAAGCATGGCGCTGCTCGAGGGTATCAAAACGTGTGTCAAAATAAGCGTATGGACAACTGCTTGGTCTGAATCTGATCCAGATGAGTGTGGATCCGTCCAAACTGCTGATTGAAATAAGTGAAGGAGTTCGGCGCAGGGGGAAAATGCTGTTGCGGCGGCTGTGGAAACTGCGGAGCTGGAGGGATGCCACCGGAATCGGCTTCGAAATCAAGATCAATCGGGTCGCCAACAACTTTGCTAGGAACGACCACGTACTCTCGGCCACGCCGACGCATCAAACCAAGGGACCGGAGGTTTTGGAACGTGATAGGCGTGGGCGTTTGGAGTGGAGCCATGGGAGGAAGTGCATCCAAGAGGCCCAAACGCTTGGCTAAATAAGTAACAAACGAACCTCTGTATAGCGCACTAAACCTCTGATTTTCGGCCTGATACCAAAAAAACATTGCAAGCGCCGATCCAAGATTGAGGGGGACCCGTCCGTGCAGACTATATAAATATAGTAGGTCCACGCGGGTCACCACTCCATGGCTATCGTCGCGAGCAGAAAGTGTGAAAGTGAGGAGGTAGTGGAGATAGCGTAAGGCGGGGCAGCGGAGATGACTGCCCTTAGACTTTTTTGGCGAATATGGATTGGGGTCGTTACTGATTTCCGCCCAAAATCCATGCAGGTTATAATCGCGAGGGAAATCGAGGGGGAGAGCGGTGTAGTCCTCTGTAAGGGTGAAAGTCCCGTCGCAGAAGCCCATGAAAATGTTGAACTGACGCAAAGGAAGGGTTTGCGAAAGTCCGCCCATTCGAAATTCAAGCACGTTGTCGGCCCCGGCCCAGTGGAAATCAAACGAAGAGAAAAACTCCACTGTCAGCTCGTAGTACGCCGGCTCCGAATAGAGAAGAAAGGTTCCCACCCCGAAGTAATGAGGAAATCCCGCACCACGGCTGCTTGCCCGAGGGTGGTGAGAATGTTCCAATCGATGACGCGGAAGACTCCAAATTCTTTCCCATGGAGACGGTTACTCCGTTCTTGATGAGTGGGATGGGGAAAATTGAGCATAGCCTCCGCATCAAAAGAGTCATCGGGGAGTGAAGAGGAGGACTCGCCAACAGCGTGGTTGCGACGGTGGGCCATTTGGAAGGTAAGGAAGAAAGAATTCGGCTATAGAGAAGAGAGAAAAGAGGAAAGAAAAGAGGGGAAGTGTGGAGAAAAGAGAGGGGGAAGGGGGCTTTAAATAGGAAAAAAAATTGGGGCCACGCCCGTGACCGAGGGCGTGTAAGGGGCGACACGTAAAAGCTGGCGTGAGGGAGGAATCCGAGGCTTGACCGGTCAAAAAGTGGAATTTTGGCATGTCACGCCCTCAGTCACGCCTGTGACCGAGGGCGTGTAACTGGCGAAGTCAAGTGGACAAAGGATCCAATGCGCGTTGTTCAAAAATCAGTTCCCGAGATGTCACCGCCCAGGGTCACGCCCGTGACCATCGGCGTGACTTGACTGTGACGGGCGTGACAGTCAAATTGCATTTTTGACCGGGTTTGGTGGAGGGAAAACGCCATCGGGCTATGTCACGGCCGTGACTTTCCAATGTCGCGGGCGTGACATCGGGTGTCACGGGCGTGACAACCCAATATGAACCTAGGCGCGAGCGATCGGGCGAAATTTTGGTGCCGTGATAGTTACGCCCGTGACCGTGGTGGATCACACCCGTGACTTTGACGAACCGCGGAAGGGCACCCGTGATCGGATACAGCGAACTAAAAAAAAAGACTGTGCATGTCACGCCTAAGTTACGACCGTGACCTAGGCTGTGTAAGAGAAAAAAAAATTCATTTTTTTTTGGTTTGTTGTTTTATAATTTTTTTATCTTTTTTTTTGAAAAGAAAGCAAAAATAAAAACAAAAACAAGGTAGTAAAATAAAAAGAAAAATACTAATAAAAAAGTACCAACTTGGAGAGCGGAGTTTCATGCGTAAGTGCGAGTGACCGTTATCTCGCAAATCTCCTCCAAACATGCAAAACCTTTAGTAATAATAATAAAAAAAATATTTTTTGGTTTTTTTTTATATATATTTTTTTTGTTTTTAAATGTTTTTATTTTATTTTATTTATAGATAAAAATAAAATTCTTTTTTTTCGATCTTTGTTTTTTAGAAATAAAATTTATAGAACGAAAGAAAAACGAAACAAAAAAAACATGGGTTGCCTCCCAAGAGCGCTTTGTTTACGGTCGTTGAGCTCGACCATGGTGGCGTGCCGGTTTTTACCTTGTTCTAAATTTATCATCAAATGATGATAACTGCTTTGAGAGATGCAAGGTGGGTGAATTTATTGCATGAATTAAAATATTCTCATACCCCATACGGAGGAGAAGAGTCCCATCACAAACATCAAAAATCACCCGTGTAGTGGCTAAGAAGGGACGACCAAGGATAAGAGGTATCCCGTCGTCTTCTTCCATATCAAGGATAACGAAATCTATCGGTAAGGTAGATTCACCAACCTCAACTGGCACATCCTGAATTACCCCAAAGGGGTCTTTATGGAGCGATCGACTAATTGTAGTTTGATGTCGGCGGGGGTAAGTTCTCCTAAGTTTAATTTTTGGGATAGACTATAGGGAATAATATTAATGCTAGCGCCAAGATCGGCAAAAGCGTTTGGAAAATAATTAGTGCCTATAGTGCATGGAATATTGAAATTAGAATTAACATTATTATTAGCTTGATCGATCAAACGAGCGGGGTAAGGAATACGAGGCTGAAATTCTTGAAGAGGGAGAGATGGTGTGGTACGTGAAATTTCCTCTTCAAGATTGATGTCCGAATCACCGGCAAATGTCACCGCCAAGGCATTTGAAGTGGTCGACGACATTCGCTTAGGCTGATCGGTGACCATTTTTAAAAGTTGCCCCACTTGATTCTCCAAATTCCGCAACAATCCTTGTAAATTGCGGACATCCGCATCATTTTTAGAAATATATTTATTAACCACCTCCTCGAGAGAAAGCGGTTTAGGGGCTTGCGGTGGAAGAGAAGAATTTGGAGGAGCAAGGGGCGCATTATCCGTGTTACCTTGATTTCCCCAAGATAAATTTGGGTGGTTCCTCCAACCTGGGTGGTGTAACACCCTGCCAGTACGAATAATATAATAGTAGGTCCGGCCGGGACCCCACGCCATACTAACCACACTAGCTAGGCGTTAAAAGGAGATATACAGAAAGAACTACACCAGAGTATAATAAACATGAGCGGAAGCATAAGGATTTAACATTTCTTTAGAACTGTCCACTATCCCAGGAATGAAATCGTAGAGTTACGGCCTTAAGGACTTACATTTACCAAATGTACCAAACTCAAAACATACTTCGGCGCGCAGGCCGGCATTACATGAAAAGCAGAAAAGAGGCTGGCCTTCGAGGGCCAACTCAGTAAAAGGGCCACCGCCCGCTATTTCCCGCTTGGCTCACTTGCACCTGCATAAGAACATTGAAAGTGCACAGTTAACCTCACTAGAATTCTCTAGAGGGGGGGGGGGGGGGGGGGTGAATAGAGATTTAAAAAATATTTTAGTGCAAAGTTAATAATTATATATATATGTGTAGTGATCACAGATTAGAGCTTCCCACACACCAACAAGAATTGAACAAATAAAGAAAGTAAATGCAAGAATAAAAATCACAGCACAACACAAGAAAATATAGTGGTTCCCCAAACTTTGGGTACTCCACTCTTCTACCCCCTTGGTAGGAATTCACTAACTTGCACTGAGTCTTTTGATAAGGAGAATCTTAGAACCACCCTAAGTCTTTTGATAAGGAGACTCTTAGAACCAACTGAGTCTTTTGAAAAGGAGACTCTTAGAACCAGTACAACTGAATTTTTTGAAGAGAGATTCTAAAAACTCTTTTACAATTTTTAAGTGAAATAGGAATGAGAAGAAAAAAAAGAGTAAAGATTATAAAGACAAGAAAGAATCTTCTTCCTAGCAAGAAGATTGGAAGCACAAGAAGTAGTGAATTAAATCTCTCTTCTATAGTGAGAAGGAGATTGTAAGCTTTTCAGAATTTTGCAGCAATGTGGCTTCAGAAGCAGGAGAAGATGGAAGCTTGATGGTTGTTGCAGCACAGATTCTTAATTCTCTCTCTTTTCACTTGGGAGCTCTTCCTCTTTATCAAATGTAAAATGGTGGATCACTTCTTGTGAATCTCTGTCGACCTTCTCCTTATTTATAGCTCTGTGTATTAAAATAACACTATAGGAGAGTAATCAATTAGCAGACAGAGTATTAGAAATAGAGAAATATTTCCATAACAATTATATCTATAGAAGGAAAGAATTCATTTTGATTTCAAATAATGTCTATAATGGATTTAATCAATTTAGCCAAGAATCTATTAGAGGAAAAGAATGATTCAGAACGGCTATAAAACATAAATTGATTCCATATAAATCAGATCTATAAAAGAAGGAAAGAGATCTGGCGATTTTGAATTCTGTTATAGAAATAGACGTGCGTCGATTACTATTCGACGTAAGCGTCGAATTCATCCTAGCTGGACGTCGAGAGGAGAAAAAGGAAGGTGCGTCGATTGAGGTGCGTCGACTTCTCCAGAAGCGTCGACTAGAAATCAGAGTAGCGTCGACAACAATTACGTCCAATTCTTCTTAGAGTTACTTTGACTCATTCAGAAAGAAACGTCGACTACATTTCGTTGCTGCGTCGAATACTATTCGACGCATATTTAATTAACCTTGTTTTTCATTCTTAGAACTTATCTTTAACTCATTTCTAGGGGTTAAGAAAAATCATTTCCCCAACAATCTCCCCCGATTTGTCTTAACCCTATTTAGAGAGAAATTGTATCAGCTTTTTAAATAACACAGCAGAGCATTTATATAGAAGAGAAATATGTCAAACAATCAGAAAAGAAATTAGAATAAGAAAGCATATGACAAGTAATTGTCTTTTACAAGAATTTAAACTAGAAACTTCTTGTTGTACATGAATTGACAAAAGCAGAATAAAGTCTCCTAGATAAATTTTCAATAGCATCAAAGATATAGCCCCTGGCTCTATCAGGATGTTCCTGGACATTCCTGATGATTGTATGCAGTTTCTCTAAGACTTTATCACCATCAGGGAGAGTGCCATTTATGCAGTAGCCTTTGCTGATGATGATTGCTGCCTTTTTATCAATCATTTCAATTGTAATGTTTTGAGTTTTCTTTTGAGTACGCTTGAGCTCAGGTGGTCCCTTGTTATCAATTTTGGGCCTATACTTTGTTTTCTTTTCTGATTCCTGTTTCTCAGGAATTTCATACATCTTTCCTTTCCCTTTCCAGGGTGAGTCAAGTCATTTGTCTAGCTTTGTAGGTCTTGTAGGCTTCTTATAGGGAGTGTAGGTTTCTTCTATACACCCTACACCGATCTTGTGCTTTTGGCCTTTCTCTAGTATGATCCCTGCCTGAGGATTTTTCTTTTGATAGGCTTCAAAATCAAACAACTTCTTTGGAATTTTGATAGAAGATTCAGCAAGAATTTGTTCTTTAGTCATCCCTTTCTTGATCTTCTCCATCCAGATATTCCTTTTATCTTCTGCATCTTTCATAGTTGCTTCATATTCATACAACTCTCTTTCTCTTATCTCTTCATGTCTCTTTTCCATGTTAGGGTCATAGTATTCCTTTACAGGGCTTTTAGGAGAAGTAATAGGCATCTTTTCAAACCTTTTTATCTCATTGCAGGCTTTTCTATATTTCTTTTCTTTTACATACTCCTTCCTTTCTTCTTTAGAGAAGTTTTGCCAGTAGGGAATGGCTTCTCTTTTTCTTTTTATCTGTCCTCCTGGACTTTGCTTAGGTTGGATCTGTTTAGTGAGTTTTGCTACTTATGAAGGTAGAGGTAGTAGTGGAGGTAGAGAAGAAGGTTGAAGTGGAGGTAGAGGTAGAGGTGGAGATGAAGGTAGAGAAGTAAGTTGAGGTGGAGGTAGAGGTAGAGGAGGAGAGGGAATCTTCTCTTTAGGTGGAGAGGGAATTTTTTCAAGAAGAGGAGTGTGATCTGTAATGGAAGGTAGAGTGTCCTCTGGAAGGGCAATTTCTGCTGGGGGATGTTTGTCCCCTTCAATCTCTTTTGAAGGAATATCCTCCAGTAGAGGTATATTCAGTTTAATATAACTGGCAGAGAAGCCAGGAGAGTGATGCTGAAATTCTTCCTCACATGGAGGTGCATCAATCCACAGTTGTCCTTTCCAGTCATCAGAGGTGGCTGCTTCTTCCTCCCCCTGGACTTCTACTTCCTCCCCCTGGACTTCAAGGTTCTCTACCACAGGAGTCTCCCCCTGAATGTATGGGGTCTCTACTATGAATGTTTAATTTACAGCATGGTCTCCTTCAGTATGATAAGATGAGGTTTCTCCAAGTTTTTGATGAATGTGTAGTCAGAGTGATTGGAGAGGATTGGAGCCTATTATAAGAAGAAAAGAGTTGGAAAGATAGTTGAGAGATAATAATAAAAAAAATTGCCCTGAGCTTCAAGATTACCTGACAGATGGGGTTTCTGGAGCAACTCTCCCCCTGGTTTATATCTTTTAGGAAGGATGTAAACCTTTGTGGCGACAGAGGTTCTTCTCGAAGAAGAGCATGAAGCTCAGGAAGAGAGGCAGAGAGGGTGGCTAGTTTGACTTCGCAGGTATTGAGCATGTCGACACATTCATTTGAAAAATTGGTCAGACGTGTCTGGAAGTCATTCAGAAGTTTTTCCAGAGCATCATTTATTGTTTTGATGAGAGCAGATTGAGCGGGGGTTGGCGCCATTGATGTAGAGAGAAAGAGAGGTAGAAGACGAAGTTTTAGCGGGTTTTAGGAGAGTATATGTTATGAAATAAGAGGCAATATTTAAAGAAGATGAAACGTCGAGAAAGAAAACATAAATCGAGGTAATCCAATCATCAAAAGAGGAAGTAAGGATTTGATTCTATTTTTAACCAGAAGTCAACGTTACGTCTAATTGATGTCGACGTATGCGTCGATATGGAGTCAACGCTCTGTGGGGATTTGTCGGTCTAGTGTTCTATCGACGTTGTCATAGAAGTGCGTCGATAAAAATTTCACGGTATGTCGATAAGGAATCGACGTATCTTTGCCTGAAAGAAATCAGTGCTAGCGTCGAGTTCTTCTCTACGGTGCGTCGATATGTATTCGACGTATCTTCAAGAAATCTTAGATTTTCTGATTTCTTTAGATTTCCCCAATAATGGTGGTTACAGGCTTCCATCAAGCATTCCTAAGGTGTTTATGAAGTAATTATGCTTGGTTTCATCCAAGGGTTTTGTGAAAATGTCTGCTCTTTGACTATCTGTAGGTATATATTCTAAGGTTATCTTACCTTTTTCTACATTGTCTCTAAGGAAGTGATGTTAGATCTCTATATGTTTGGTTCTACTATGAAGGACTGGGTTAGATGCTATAATTATAGCACTAGAGCTATCACAATAGATCTTAGAGTTATTAACCTCCAATTTGTAATCAAGAAGCTGATTTTGCATCCATAGGATTTGTGAACAACAGCTCCCAACAACAATGTATTCAGCTTCAGCTGTTGAGGTTGAGACTGAGGTTTGTTTCTTACTAAACCATGATATTAATCTGTCACCTAGGAATTGGCAAGTGCCGGATGTGCTTTTTCTATCAACCCTACATACAGCATAATCTGCATCTGAGAAACCTATTAATTCGAAGTTGGTTTCTGCTGAGTACCATAGACCTAGTTCAGGGGTTCCCTTTAGGTATCTAAGGATCCTTTTTATAGAGGTGAGATGGGATTCCTTTGGATCAACCTGAAATCTAGCACATATGCAGGTGGCAAACATAATGTCAGGTCTGCTAGCTGTTAGATATAGAAGAGATCCTATGATTGCCCTATGTCTTTTGATCTACTGATTTTCCTTTATCATCTTTTTCTATAATGGCATTGGTTGCCATGGGTGTTTTCATGGTAGATGCTGATTCCATACCAAATTTTTTGATTAGCTCTTTAGTATATTTGGATTGTGAGATGTAAATTCCCTCACTACTTTGTTTTACTTGTAATCCTAAGAAATATGAGAGTTCTCCCATACTACTCATTTCAAATTTAGATTGCATTAGATTAGCAAATCTCTTACAAAGTTTAGGATGAGTTAAGCTAAAGATGATGTCATCTACATATATTTGAACAATGAGGA
The DNA here is from genome assembly GCA_033032865.1 of Dactylorhiza incarnata. Taxonomy (NCBI): domain Eukaryota; kingdom Viridiplantae; phylum Streptophyta; class Magnoliopsida; order Asparagales; family Orchidaceae; genus Dactylorhiza; species Dactylorhiza incarnata. The sequence goes on along the minus strand of JAWHQI010000124.1, from coordinate 206,027 downwards.
GTTGGTTTTTATGGGTTCTAGTAAAGAGTGTCTTGTCTACTTTTCCTCTTTCAAAGTAATTTTCTAAAAGGAAGTTAGAGAGAGTTTCATACCAAGCTCTAGGTGCTAACTTAAGACCATATAATGCTTTGTTAAGTCTATAAACAAAGTTAGGAGAGGAGGGATTGACAAAACCTGGTGGTTGCTCCACATATACTTCTTCTTGAAGGTCTCCATTCAGAAAAGCACTCTTGACATCCATCTGGTATACTTTCATCTTTATGAAGGCTGCATAGGCAAGAAAGAGCCTGATTGCCTCCAATCTGGCTACTGGAGCAAAAGTTTGGTTGTAGTTTATCCCTTCTTCTTGTCTATATCCTTGTGCTACAAGTCTTGCCTTGTTCCTGAAAATTACTCCAGTGGAATCTAGTTTGTTTCTGTATACCCACTTTGTACCAATCACTGGGTAGTTTCTTGGTCTTTCAACTAAGTCCCACACTTTATTTCTCTCAAATTGGCCTAGTTCTTCTTGCATGGCCATAATCCAATGAGGATCACAATTTGCTTCCTCAAACTTCTTTGGTTCAACTTGTGATAGGAATCATTGGAGCATCATCCCATTGGAGACTTGATGTATTGTTCTTACTCATGTATTGGGATCTCCAATTACTTGAGATTGTGGATGATCTTTCAAATTGATCCATGTTCTGCTTGGATTTGTCAGTTGTTCTTCTTCTTCATTCTCAATGGGATCATTGTCCAATTGTTCTTCCTGAACCATGTTCTCTTGTGGAAGTAGGTCTTGAATGCTCTTTCTGAACCTACTTCATGCTCTTCTTCATGTTCTTGTTCAGACTCCTCACTTGGTTCTTCTAGCTGGATTTCTTTTCCATTATCTGTGTTTTCTAGAACCAGTTGCTCAAGCTGAGTTTCTATACTTCTGTTTTCCTGTGTGTTGGCACCAAAAATGGTACCTCCAAAATTCATACACTAAGGGGGAGGGGAGAAGACTGTGAAGTGCAGGTTACTAAGACAGGAGAGGCTGTAGAAGAAAAAAAGGATCACAAGATGGCGATCACTGAAAAATGAGACCGCTTACACAGGTTGTAAGCTGGAGCCTCGGAGCAAAAGTCCTTTTTCAGGTACCCCTACCCCTCTATTTATAGACGAGGGGGCTGCCCAAAAGGGCAGAACTAAAAACTACGGGCTGCCTGGGATACAGGAGAGACGGGGTAAAGATGAGGGGTGCAAATAGCAGAAAAAAGGAAAATGGACAGACCGCCTAGTCTGGCGATCTGAGACATCTCTGACCGCTTGGGACTTAGAAAATCTAGCTGGGAAAGAATCCGGCGGTCTGATCGATCACCCTATTTTGAGACCACTTAGGCCGAAAAATTTGACCTGTAAGAAGAGGTCGCGGGCTTTCTGGGCAAACATAATCCCCGCACATTTTTATGTTGCTCTTGAAACTTCAAAAATGTAAACTTTGACCACTGAGACCGCGACCGTCATAAATGCAGCTTGGCCTATAAATACCGGCTGGGATCTTCAGATTCTAAATCACTGAGAAATACCAACCCTTGAGCGGTCCCTGAAAAGTAGGTGGTGCGATCTCAACTGAAGATGACCATACTCGACTACATAAAAGCTCTTCCACCGAAGGCGAACTCTCCTGGGAAGAAGGAAAACGTTAGCTTGAAGAAGGGAAAGAAAGCGCCAAAAACATTAATGAAAACAAGCGCTTCAAAGGGGACCGCCCGATCTCCTCAAGAGACAAGGCCTGAACTTCCTGAGAGTTCAGTTGTGCCGGTCTCTGCTTTTTCTGAACCATCTAATGCTTCTTCAGACCCTGTATGGAATTTGTCTGACTTTTCCATTTCCTTCAATTGTCAGAAATCCCTGGAGGTGCTGGATCAAACGGCTTCCCAACTTCCTGAGGATGCCTCTCATGATGCTATTCTGGCCGGTCTGCATCAGAAGAAGGCCGAGGTCCATAAGGCAGAAGATCGTCGAGCAGGAGATCGTTGTAAAGAGTAGGAAAAGGAAGAATTCAAGTCCATCCAGTCTGACCTACAAGAAAAATAAAAGAAAGGAGGAGGAGAAAGATGTGATCGCCCAGAAGGCGATCACGATTCCTGAAAACGTCGATCTGGAGGGCTCCACCGAGGTTTCAAAGGCGAGTGCTAGAGGCGATCTCTTTTTCCCTCCTGCGATCTCAACTCTATCAAGAGAGGATGATTCTGAATTGATCGCTTATCTTGATGATGTTTCTCTTAATACTTCATCTTTTTCAATGTTGCAGGTGTTGGACCCCATTGAAGCTTCAGCCATAAAGAATGCTACTGTCGAAAAAGAGATCGCGGCCAGGGAGAAGGAGAGAGCTGACGCAGCGATCAAGGCCAAGGAGGAAGAAGAGAGAAAGAAAAAGGAAGAGGAAGTGTTGAAGAAGAAAAATGAAAAAGAGGCAGAGGAGAAGAGGAAAAAAGAAGAAGAAGAGAAGAAAGAGAAAGAATTGAAGGAGAAGAAGGAGAAGGCAGAGAAGAAAAAGAAGGAGGATGAGGAGAATAAAAAAGAAGGATCGGGAGGAGAAAGAGAAGAAATAGAGAGAAGAAAGGGAGGAGGAAGAGAGAAAGAAAGAAGCGGCTAAGACCGCCGAGGAGGAGAAGAAGAAGGAAGCGGCCAAGATCGCTGAGGAGAAGAAAACCCTGCTCGCCGAGGAGGAGAGGAGGCAGGCGGTCTCTCAGACCGCGGAGAAGAGAGTATCTGAGGAGGAGACCGTGAGAAAGTTGCAGACCGCTAAGGAAAAAGCTGCACTTTCCAGCGGTCTCCCAGGTGATTCTTCTCAAGAAATCATCTAAACAAGGCTGCAGCAGATCGCGCGACGGCGGTCTCGGCTTTGCGAGCTGGTAAGGGTAAATTGATTTCCAAATCAGTTGAGTTCCTTCCTTTGCCTATGGTTCGACCTATTTCTCCAGACAGAAAACGCGAGGTCATTCTTATCGAGACTGACGACATTCTTTTAAGTAATGAAGAGTTAAAAAGGAGAAGAAAAGAGGGCGAAAGATCGCAGAAAAGAGAATTGGAAAGAATGAATTTAGAGCGTCTAAGGGGATCAGATCGTCTTTCACTGACCGCAGATTCCGCGGTCACTAAAGATGCTGAAAAAGCCTTAAGTGACTACGGTCTCGATTTCTTTTCAAGTACTCTTTCTGCTCAAAAAATTATATTTGATTGTTGTTAATAATTAAAATAACTTATCTCTTGTGACCGCAGATAATGATAACGCTGAGATCGAAGAGGGAGAACTCCCTCAGCAGGTGGTGATTCCCCCTCAGCTCGCCAATATCCTCAACCCCATGTTCGAGGATGTTCGCTCCTTGCTGATGAGGGAGAGGGCTCAAAATGACCAGATTCGCGGTCTTGAAGAGAAGCTGCGCTCTTACGAGAAGAGAAGCCGGGAGGAACGTGACCTGAAAGTTGAAGAGCTCGTACGAGCTCTCAAGAAGGCGGAGAAGGATGTTGATTATTACAAGTGGAAAGATGTTGCGTTGTCCGCCGAGAATGAGAGGCTGAGAGGCGGTCATGCGAAAGTGCTAATGAGACCGGGAACCTCCAGCGATCACCAGGCGGAGAGACCGCGACCGGAGATCGTGCTAGTCCCCATGGAGCAAGTAGACAGGGAGATGTCTAAAATTCATCGAGCTGCAATGTCAGCTAACCAAAATTTTGTATCTGTCCTGGCCGCCGTCAACGACATGCAGGATATAGCAGCCTATGTGGGAAGGGATAGACCTAGGAAATGAACATTAATTTGAGACCGAGCGGTCTCTTATCAAGAACAGTTTGTTGTAATATTTGTACTATTAATGTTTCATCTATTTTCTGTGATTTCTTTTAGTATTTATGCTTTATGCGGTCTTGATTATTATAATCTGCGATCTCCTCTGTGTTAGGATTGTCTGTGATGTTGTTGCTTTATGTATGTTTTATTTATTGAGACCGCCAGTACAGCTTGTTATCTTTTAATCTTGCACAGGTCGAGCGGTCTGCAGATTTTTTGTTGGGCGGTCTGCAAAAAGCAATGATTACGAAATGATCCTTCTATTTCTATAAATAGCTGCCTTTATAACCTTCATTTTATGCTTTCTTGAATGCGCTCTAAACACCAATCTCAGCGATCGCTCAAAATGGTGTCCGCTCGTGCCTCTTCTGCGATCACCTTCCTGAGCGCCGATCATAAGCAAGGGCGCTTGTCAAAAGATGAATTCGTCGAGTTCATAAAGAAGTATATGATTCAAACCCAGATCGTTGTGAGACCGCCAACTGAACAAGAAATGTTGAACTTCGGAGAGGACAAGAAGTTCATAATCCCTATCGATCACTTCGATAACGGATTAAGGGTTCCCCTCCCTTGGGAATGGTTAGAAATTCTGGAGTATTATGGTTTTGTGCTCGCTCAGTTGCCTCCGAACTCCATCGGTCTGATCAATGTTTTTATCAACTATTTGAGATCGGAGAGGATAAAATTTACGATGAATCTGTTCCGTGGAACCTTTACTGCGAAAGTTCTAAAAGAAAGCCAGAAGAGAGATGAATTCAAGGGGCTGATGTACTTCTCTGCGGATGGAATAAAGATCATGAACCTTCCCAATAAGATCCCTTTCTGGACAGAAAGATTTCTCGTCTTCGAGGGCGATCTCGGCGGTCTCAAGAGCTCTCCATCTCCGCGACCTGACAACACTTTTAAGAAGATAAAGGTGCTCGCGGCTGAGGAGATAAAACTTTTAGCCTTCTTGGCAGGCAAGAGGCTCGACCTTGTTCACTACCTGGCGATCTGGCCTGAGATCGCTGAGGTTACTCCTGCTGAAAGTAAGTTCTTCATTCGGTCTCTTGCGGTCTCCTTTCATGTATATTATATTTTATTTGTTCTTCTGAGCTAGAATTGGCATTCGATCTCAATGCCTTAGGTTTATCAAACATTTTTCTTTTGAAAAAGTTCCAGGTAGCGATCTCTAGTAAAAAACAAAAAAGGTTAAATCAAGATGTTCATGCGGTCTCAATATTACCAAACCGTCATTGGGAAGATATCTGAATCCTTACTGCCCAGGCTACCATGATATATATTTTGAACAGTTCTGCGATCTCAGGTTTAGAAAATCGCCATTCGAAAAGATACTGAAGACAGTTTTAACATATATAGACCTTTTTACAGATAGAGTTCATGGAAATCCAGCGACCTCAATATATTCAGACCGCTGCGAACTGAAGATAATCTAGGCTTAATGATCCCCTGACAATCTCGAACCGATTTAGATAGAAGATGCCTGGGTGAATACCCCAGGTCTTAGATGAGGACTATCTGGCGATCTCAATAAATAAAGACCGATTTCAGCTTCCTTCAACAGATCAATATTGGCGATCACTTTTATCCAGATCCTGGAGAAGATCAAACCACTAGTCATGAATAATATAGAACACCTCTTGAAGAGAGGAAACATGTGGTCTCAAAAACTTCTGACAGCCCGATCCCAGTATTAAGAGATAAATGGATCCTTGTAGAAAAAGGAAGAAGAAGAAGAGAAACACGCGGTCTCAAAAACTTCTGACCGCTCAATCTCAATATTAAGAGATAAATGGATCCTTGTAGAAAAAGGAAGAAGAAAAACACGCGGTCTCAAAAACTTCTGACCTCTCGATCTCAATATTAAGAGATAAATGGATCCTTGTAGAAAAAGGAAGAAGAAGAAGAGAAACACGCGGTCTCAAAAACTTCTGATCGCTAAATCTCAATATTAAGAGATAAATGGATCCTTGTAGAAAAAGGAAGAAGAAAAACACGCGGTCTCAAAAACTTCTGACCGCTCGATCTCAATATTAAGAGATAAATGGATCCTTGTAAAAAAAGGAAGAAGAAGAAGAGAGGGGGAAACTCAAAATGATTCGCAGGGCAGGTGTGGTCATGCCGATGAGGCTATATCGACATTGCTTTCCCTATTAGATTATTGAATTTGCTTTTCTCAATCATGTTTTAATGAATATTCGAGAGTTACAATCCAGAATGATCGGTAGGTTATGCACTCTCACGGTTTGTGTTAATTACTCATTCAGCAAACACATATAAATATACATATCATGTATTTTGAAGCAAAAACTTAATCAAGATCTTTTAATAATAATAATAAGAACTAAACCTCCTCTTTCAGATTTAAAACAAAGATTTGAGATAAAAAAAATAAAAAGATAAATACTATCATTCAACTTTATGCCTTGACCGTGGGGATTCCCGAAGCTCGAACATGCCTCTCTCGAGGTTAATGCCCAATTAAGCTTAGGAAAAATCAACCGGACTCTCGTACTATAATTGATTACCTAAGACTTGCTTTACGCTGTGAATCCCTCTATAAGATTTTACTCCTATCCAGAAGATTTACGTCATCCTCTCTCGAGGGGTGCTTGTAACTCTTTTTATTCTCGAGTGATCGATTCGTACGCACGTCCTCTCGGCTAGCTAGAATACGAAAACAAATACCAAAATTCATAACCAGAATATGAACTCGATATTGTTATATTTCGAGAATAAATCTAAGGGGAGAAGAAATGATAATGAGGAGAAGATAAATTCGATTCAAAGCTTGCTAAAAATCAAGAACTGAAAATTTGCTAAATAGAAGAGAATACATAAAGAGAAAGAGAAGAATGGAAGAGATTTTCATAAAAAGAGAGATTAAAAATTCATTTCAAAACTAAAAGAGATTACATAAATTGAAAGTTACATTACATTGCATGGAATTAAAACTAAGCTAGCTTGCATGAAATGAAATTACAAAAATTAAACTATGCTAAAGAAAGAAAATTACATTAATTAAAAATAAACATGAACATGAAAATAAAAACTATACAAGTAGCCCAAATGGGCAGGGGAAAGGAGCAGGAATTGCTGGAATTGAGCTCCTGAATTTATAGGAGAAAATTTGAGGGTACACGCCCTCGGTCACGGGCGTGACCCATGGCGTGTAATATTAGTTCTGCAGCTGGGACAGCGGCGTGGGCGATTGCGTGACGGCGGGAGAAGATTCAGACATTACATGCCCGTGTAACTTTGGTCACGGGCGTGTACTTGGACGGCTTCAATTAATGTAGCATGGGCTTGAATTCGGCGCGGCAGGGAGTAGGGGTCATGCGCAAAAGTCACGGGCGTGACTCTGGGTCACGGGCGTGACTCTGGGTCACGGGCGTGACTTGGGTCAACTTCTCGACAGCGGCTGTCAGGTCCACGTGGAAAGCTTGATGTGATCTTTAAAATTAAACGCCCTTGGTCACGGGCGTGACCAAGTGGCATGACACAGGTCACGGGTGTGACCTGTGGATTTTGGCTCTGATCGCACGGCAGCAGTTCTGGAAACATTCTTAAATTACACGCCCCTTGGTCACGGGCGTGACTTTGGGTTACGGGCGTGACCTGGGGCGTGACTTGCAGCACGGCGGTGGATTCGTCGAACGCAGCTCGAGTTTTGTCGAACGCTGGTCTTAATGTTACACGCCCTTTGTCACGGGCGTGACCTAAGGCGTGTACTATGAAATTTGACCAAAATCACCAGAAAATCTGCAAAACAAAAATACAACTATATTTAGAACTAAAATTATAAAAGAAGTGATTTTTAACTAAAATATAAATAATATTTACAAAATTATATTAAACTTAACCTAAATACTATAATTAAAATATGCATAAATCCTACTTATCAGGTGTACTTAGCCTCCATGTTTATCTTTATTTACCTCACTATAACCCAAGCCCCATTTAAAACCTAAAGCCCTACCGACTCACGCTATGAACCAATCTAGTGTCGTGGAGAGAATGTGACTGGGAGAGCCTATGGTCACCGACACCGATGGATTTCGGTGGAGTTTGTCCTGCACCCCAATTTTGAGCAATGCTCATCTCAGCGCTTAGTTTACTTTCTCCGTATGCGTGACCGGATGATTCACCGTAGTTTACCATTTTGAGTAGTTGTAATATGCTTTTACTCTTTTAGAAAAAATATAAACTGTTTGTATAATGAGAAATCTTCTCTATTATTTTTCTTATGCACGTGAGCATGCGACTTCGCATGGTACTCTATATTGTAATTCTAAGCAATCTACTTTTCTTTCCCCGCTTGCTTAGAATTTGTTTGCTCGGGACGCGCAAACAGGTAATTCTGGGGGTGTGATGAGTCCCAGTTATATACACTTTTATGGACTCATCTGGGCTAGTTTTCCTGCTTTTGCACTTCATTTTCAGTTGTTAATTGCTTATATTTTACTCATTCAAGCTATCACTATTAGTGCAATGTCTTGGCCCATTGTGGTGCGCAATTGCGCGCTTTGTTGTTGGAGGCAAGCACAATATGCTCCCCATTCTATTTATGCGTTTATGCTTGAGCTGGAGGGGTATTCCCAGCTGTGTTGTGGCTGATGCAGGTGGACGATTCATCCATATTTATCCAGAATTCATGTCTGCGTATAACGCATGGTCATGCATTTTCCTTGACACACGGTCGTATGTGATTGTGCGTTCTCTTCTGTGGAGGAAAACGATGTTCTGTCATTGATCGTGCGTCTCTTCGCACGGGTAGTTCCCCGTGCATGAAGGAATCATACGATCGACCTATTTAGCCTTGTTTTTTGGCCATCTGGATTTGTCCGTGCGTTTTCACACACGGTCGGCTTCGACCGTGCGTGAGTAAAACGCACGGGCGCACCTGCTTCTTCTTCCCGGGCTCCTGTACTTTAATATCACACGGTCCATGCACGGTCGTGCGTTCGACCGTGCGTGACCAATTTCTGACCAGTTTTCTATAAAAGCTGTAGATCTCGACCTAATCGGGAGTTCGCCCGATCCATCTTCCTTCCGGAGCCTAAGGGTTCCAGCTCCATTCCAATCCGCTGTTCCATCATCGCCCACCATTTGTAGGTGCTCCGGACACATTCTCGGCTCAAATATAGATCCAGAGCATCCTCTTGGCCACCTCCATCATCCAAGTGCTTCAAGGAGAGGATTCCACCTCCATCTTCATCGCCAAACATGAGCTCTTTGCAGCAGACATGGCCGGATTGTTATTTACCGCAGAAGACGGGTCCATTAGGAGGAAGTGACAACCCTCCTCTACCCCGGAAGATAGTTGGGACCGAGCTAGGACGTGGATTCACAACCCGACGATTCCTGCAGTGAATCTACAACAAGCCTCCGGATTCAATCGTATCTCTTACCTTTTTCTCTTATTTGTGTTGATGTATATGAATGTATTCCTTATTATTTGATGATGTGGCGCATGTAAACCTTGATTTGTAGTGATTATTTCATGTCTATGTGAAATTTATCTTTCGTTTATATGTGTATTTGAGGTGCGCCACCAAATCCACTCCACCCTCCACTTCATTCCGCTAGCCTACTCGCCCATTCCGTGTGCCTACTCTTCCATCCGCCAAGCTAAGCGGTGTTATTGGCCTATGTAATCCACCTCGACTCTGCTGGTGCGAACCATTCCATCCGCAAGCCTTCTTGTCCATCCGCCCTTGCAAAGTAGTGCCTTCATGGCCTACGTAGTTTTCCATACTGCCTAGCGAAGCATTGCATAGCGGCATTGCATAGGAGTAGTGTAATTTCTTTTATTTTATTTTCCATAAGCCAAATCCCCCTTTTCCGCAATCCATCCGACGGAAAGGACTTCAATCTCAAGTCCTTCCTCGATAGATAACTCCACCTTACTGTGTTCCTTCAAGATCGATACTTAGGGATTCACTCCAACATTTTATATTACTTGAACGATCGGTACACTGCTGTTTCGTGCCGCAATCTCGCTCCCACCTATAGCGGTGTGTTAGATTTGCGCATCAGCACTCTGTGGAGAACTTCTCAAAGATTGTACTTCCTCTCACTAAATTGACTAGGAAAGATCAAAAGTTTGTTTGGTCACCCAAGTGCACGAGCTTTTGAGGAGCTGAAGATTCGGCTGACCATGATGCCCATTCTATGCTCGCCATATGGAATGGAAGGTTACAAAATATATAGCGATGACTCAGGGAGTGGCTTGGGTTGTGTCATAGTGCAATTCGGAAAGGTAATTGCCTATGGCTCCCGACAGTTGAAGGTACATGAGAGGAACTACCCAGTCCATGACTTGGAGCTAGCAGCCGTGGTATTCACTCTAAAATTATGGAGGCACTACTTATATGGAGTGAAGATAGACATCTTTATTGACCACAAAAGCCTCAAGTACCTGTTGGATCAAAAGGGGTTGAATATGCGACACAGGAGGTGGATGGAGTTCCTTGGGGACTACACCTTCGACATATGTTACACTCCCAGAAAGGGAATCGTTATTGCAGATGCATTAAGTCGTTCTGCTCCTGCGCATGCAAATTGGATTTTGATGCATGAAGAGCATCTAATCCGTGATCTAGAATCCACGGGGATCACTTGTGTCAATAGGAGAGCGTCTACTTCAGCATGCTTGAACTGGACGGAGGTTCAATATGACCTTGCCGACCGAGTTCGACAAGCTTTGGAGCTAGATTAAAGTATGAAGCATTACAAAGCAGCGACTGTTGATGGGTCAAATGCTGATTTCTCCATCGAAGATGGTCTTATGTGGAAGAATGCTAGGTTGTGTGTCCAAAATGCTGGTACATTATGGGCGGAATTGATGTACAAGGCTCACTTTACCAAGCACTCGATCCACCCAGGGAGCACAAAGATGTATATGGATATGAAGAAACTCTTTTGGTGGCCAGGAATGAAGAAAGACATTGCTCTTTATGTGGCAAAGTATCATACTTGCCTGTTGGTAAAGGCTGAATGTCAAAGACCTGGTGGGATTCTAAAGTCTTTGCCGATTCCGGAATGGAAGTTCGACAATATTTCGATGAATTTCATGCACTGATTGCCGAGATAGCAGCATGGAAACAACGCCATTTGGGTCATCATAGATCGGTTGATGAAAGTATCACACTTCATTCCGAACTGGAAGGATGATTCCGTAGAAAAGCTAGCCAAACTATATGTTGATAACATCGTACCATTTCACAAAGTTCCCTGTAGCATCATGAGTGATCGTGATGGGAATTTTACATTGAATGTCTGGAAGCTGATTCATCAACTGTTGGGTACCAAGCGAAAGTTTAGCACGACCTTCCACTCGCAGATGGATGGGCAGACTGAAAGGACCAATAGGATGATGGAAGACATGCTTAGGATGTGCGCCTTGGATTTTGGGAAGAGATGGCAGGATCATCTCTATATGATTGAGTTTTCCTACAACAACAGCTACCAGGAAAGTATTAAGATAACTCCCTTCGAAGCCCTCTGTGGTAGAAAGTGTCATACGCCTTTGGCTTGGGTGGAAATGGGCAACACAAAGTTGTTGAAGCACAAGGACATGAATGAAGCGAATACCTCAATTCAGGAAATACAAGAGCGGTTGCTCATTGCCCAGGATAGGCATGCAAAATATTACAATGCAAATCACCGGAACGTCGAGTTCACCATTGGTGATTGGGTTTACCTGAAGATCAAACCGTTCAAGGAACTATCAAGAATCCTACGCTTGGAAAAGCCGAGTCCAAGGTATATAGGACCGTTTGAGATCTTGGAATACATTGGGGACGCTGCCTACCGGCTTGCGTTATCTAAGGAGCTAAGCAGTCTACACGACGTATTCTACATTTCTGTATTGAGGAAGGGTGTGAAAGTGCCTACTCATGTTCTTACGGTCAACAAAGTGTCGGTAGATGGTGAGCTAGCGACGAAAGTAAAGCTCACTCGCATCGAAGACACCAAAGTAAAGCAGTTGTGGAACAAGTCCATACAGATGGTAAAGGTCCGTTGGGATAATTGTGCAAGAGAGGAACTCTCTTGGGAAAGAGATCAAACAATGCTTGAGGAGTACCCTGAGATATTTCTCTCAGGTTTATTTAAATTCTGCTACTATACTATTTTCGTAATTTCAGGACAAAATTCTTTTATGGGAGGTGGACTTGTAAAACCCCACTTTTCCCAAAATAAGGGCTGAAAGGAAGTACTGTCAAGATTCGTTGAGAGGTCTTGAGTGGTCTCGATGAAAAGTACTTATTTGGCATGTGTTGCTGAATGCTCTCGACGAACCGTTGAATGATCTCGACGAATCGTTGAATGTTCTCAATGAATATCGACGTACGCAGTTTATGGACTTAATCTCGACAAATCCTCGAAAGGTCTCGAGTGGTCTCAAAGAATACTATGGTCTCGATGAATGCAGACAGAACGCCTATTTTACTTGCTTCGATTTTGATGGATGTCGACGCCAAATATAAAATTTGAAACGCTTCTGATTGATGATTCTCCATTATATACATGTTTTAGGACTCATTTAGGATTATTATCATGCATAGGTACTGCATATTAGGTGGATTATCGCTCATATTGGATTAGTAGTTCATTTGCGTAGATAGTACCTTCCGAAGCCTTATTCTGTGTGTTATCTTGGATGCTTCCCTTTTATTCTTTTTGGTGCATATTTTATGTCGCTGGGGAGCTTTGTTTCTATGCCCCAGCGGGTATGTTTGAGTTTTCATGCAGGTTCATGGGTCGTGCAACGTTCAGAGTTATTTAGGGGGAATTTAAGCCTAAAATGCCACTGATCGTGCGTTTCCTTCACGCACGATCAGTTGATCGTGCGACTCTGGTCGTGCGCGTTCATCTTCTGCCCAAAAATAGCTTCGGAGTTTGGTCGTGCGTTTGCTACGCACGATCGTGCGCACGGTCGTGCACTTTATTATTTTCTGTAGTTTTGTCTTGCAGGTTTCCGGCTACAGCGCGCACGACCACTAGCGGCCCAGTGCACATGACCACCGGTCATGCGCCACTGGTCGTGCGCACTATTTATTCCAGCGCTTATTTAAAGACCTGCTCCGCGATTTTAGGTCATTCAACACTATTTTGGGCGCGAATTCTTCTGTAAGCTCCGCCGTTTTCCCTCTCCAAGCTCCATCCATCCATCCCCTTCCTTGGGAAAGCTTCTTCCATCGATCCTAAGCTCCATCAAGGGTTCCGGAAGCATTCCCGGCCATCTACAACATGCATTTCAAGGTGTTGCATCTCCATTAGGCGAAGTGGAAGAGACCCAGCTCTGAGAAGAAGATGGATGACGGTTGGAGGTAGTGACAGCCTCTGAACCCCGGAAGCAACCAAGGACTGAGCCCGGAGGAGGCGTGACGACCCCCCATTCCGGCCAAGATCTACGGCGAGGCTTCTCATCTCGTGGTTTCCTCTACCCTCTCTCTTTTTGAAATGTATGCGTAAACTTTTGTATTGAACTAGAGTAATCTTTATTTGTCTATGAATGGAAGTACTCTCTTGTTTTATTTCTCGTTTGATGCTTTGTTGTGATGCGCTCCGCCCCCACTCCACTTCCATACACACATTCTAGCTAGCCATCTAGCAATTGCTAGTGGTGATGTTGGGGAAGAGGTGAACTCGACCCTCACAAAACCTCGCACTGTGGCCATTTCACCCGCATACCGAAGCGCGACATCGCGGCCGCTGCACTCACCCCCACGTTGCGAAGAGGTGTGTGCGACCCTCAATCGTCATAGTTACTTTCCGTCCACGCGCCTTCCGAAGCACGGCATCGCGGCCGTTGCATCCATCCCGCCTTGCGAAGTGGTGTTTTGACCCGCATCTCTTATTCCTGCAATAGTCTAGGTTACCAATCACAACGCCCTTGTGTTTGCTTTCTTTTACTCGTCATAATAATCGCCTCACTCTATTTTCTTATCTCCACATCCTGCATTCCTTGAGAGATAGATACTTGGGGATAACTTCCCATTTTTTTGTTACTTGAGCGACCGGTGCACTGTCGTCGTATCGCATTTCGTGCCTGCTAATTAGCAGTGCCGAGATTAGCGCATCAAGTTTTTGGCGCCGCTGCCGGGGAATGCAGGCGTGTTGAGGTGTTGTTTGTGAATCGATTATTTTCGAGTGAGTCTTTTATTCTTTTTAATTTATCCTTTTTCATGCTATTTTCTTCTTCTATATCATGTGGGCGCATTTGAACATCCGATGTCGTTGGTGTGGGGACACATCCCATGCTAGTGATAGGGGTGCCAAAGAGTATGGTGTTGTTCAGAAACCGTACGGAGCCCATAAGTCTTTTGGCTACTCTACTGCACCTTCGTTATCGCACCTTTACACGGCTGTCGCACCTTTTGTGCCGGCAAAGCCGGCAAAGCAGTGCCTATTTTGCAAAAGTAGAGAGCACGCCTTGAAGGACTGTGCTGCTTATCTTCGCGAATTGGAAGATGACGATGAGCCGGATATCCGGATCATCCCATCTTCAAATTCTGCGAGCACAGCTTCTTCCTCTGATTACGTGTCACTTCCACCTTCACTTTTTGAAGGGTATGGAACCGACACGTACGTCAGTGACCCTCATGACTCTGTTTCTGATGCGACCCCCCATACTTCTTCGGTTCATGTACCACTTTGCGTGGATTTGTGCCCTTGCGTGGAGAGTGAGCCCGAACTCTTAAGAAGCACGTCCTCTCCCGCCACGCACAAAATTACATCTGTTGCTGATATTTTTATTGAGGTCACTTTGCAGGATGTTGCAGGGCTGCACAATGTTGTGCCCACTCTCATGGAGGAGGACAACCTTGATTGTGCTGAAGCAACCGCTTCGTCCCAGTGCGAGGAAGTCCAGGTTATAGAGGAGGCCATTGCGGGCGCTGTGGAGTCTAGCGAAATCTTCGATGATATCATCAGTTTGTCATTGCCGCACCCCATGGGGGATGAAGCCGGGATTGTCCCCTCAGATGATATTTCTTTTAGTTTTTCTTCCAATTTATTTCCTGAACCCCTTTCTTTATGTACAAGGATGCAGGATGCCCCTCCTCCAGTTGATCAGACCTTATGCATGGAGGAGCTGAAAGCCTGGCGGGATGAGGAAGGTACAGTGAAGGAACATCATGTTTCCTCATCATCGTTGGTGCTTCCCCTTGAGGATTGGTTACAAGGGGGCAAGCGGTTTTTCTTTGAAGATATAATACTGGAGGAGAAGAAGAGAGCGAAAAAGGAGGAGATTTGGGGTTGGAGGCTGAACATCCTACTTAATTTCCACCCCTACTACCAGGTCCCCGGACCTTTTTCTTTCATCAGCTGTTACTACTTCAAATCAGCTTATAGCTGATTTGTTTTGAGCTTGTAATAATAATTAGGATTTATCAACTTTTGCTTATTTCTAGACTTTGTAAACTGCTTTAATACAGGTATTTGCTCCACCTTTAAGGACGTTAAACAAAAGGGCTTCTTGGGAGACAACCCATGGGAACCACCCGGTTCCGTTTGCTTGATTTAATTTCTATTATGTTTTGTTTGTTGTTGCTTTTGTTTTTAACTATGCAGGTGTGAACTCGTTTGGATGAAGAGGAGGAGATCATTAAAGAAGGATTATACCGCTCTTTTGGCATGCTCTTAGGAGCATATGTACTCTTAGCCCAGTTCTTAATATGCTTTGAAAGATTATATTTGCTTGTGTTTCAATTCAAGCTGTGGGGGAGCGAGCCTTTGCTTACGCCACACGCACATGCATACTAGAATGTTGAGTTAGGAAATTTATATTTATTGTCTCATTGCATAACACACACCACATGCGTTTTATTTTTACTCGTGAGCAATTATCGTGTAAATGCTTGATTTATATGTTTAGAAGTTTGATTGTTAGTTTAGGATTGTGTGGCTGAATAGGATTTGACTCGTGCGGTGCTGCTAGTAGAGCGCTCACGCAGCTTAAAAATTCACGTAGAATAGATTTAATTACAAAGTTATAGTTTTATTTACTTCATTTGTGTAATTACTTAATACTCTACTCAAACGGTGAATTTGGTGAATCTAGCGGTAGCCCTAGGTCGAGTGTAGAAGAGCTGTTAGCCTCGTGTTGTTTGAGTTGGAAGGAGAGGAGGCCTCGCTCGGTGTTTGAGAACTTGCCCCAAGCTATTTTCAAAACGAGTGCGTTGAATGATCTTGTTGGGAGCATGACGTAGGACATCATTTGGTCCGGTTGAGCTTTGATTCCCAACCTAACGTCATCCTTTGCTAGCCCCGTTGAGCCTTACCTTTCCTATTTGTCAAACTCCACTAAACGTTCACCAAGGCCCCATATCCTAACCTAAAACGCACTAGAGTCAAGCTTTGAAACTTATACATATTGATGATGATTGTGCGATGCGGAGAACAAATATGTGGTTGTGTGATGTGGTGTATGCGCGCAGGAAAAAAATGAGATATTGAAAAAAATTGTGATTGATCCTAAACTATGTTTCTATGGATCTAAAAAAAAGGGAGTAAAAGATCTCTAAAAAGGATCAAACCACAAGTGTGGTAGTCTCGCGCACATCATAGTGTTTGAATGAAGTCTGGGGGAGTGTGCTTCAAGGTGAGGATGTTATGGTTGAAATTTATTTATTTACCGGAAGTTGAGTGCGTTTAGCCTATGTTCTTCTACTTCATTACCGTACCTCAACCCAAGCCCAAGTCTAACCTAAAAGTCCTACTGATTCTTGATGAGATCGTCTCATGCAGTGGAGAAGGTGTGAAAGGGCAAGCATATGACCATCGACCTTGATGGATTTCTTGGAGAGCTCTTTCTTGAGATCCAATTTGAACAACGCTCACCTCTACAACCCACGCTATTTTCCCTAGGGTGCGACTGTACGATTCACCAATAATTCACCTTAGAGTAATAGTATTTTGTATTTTACACTTGTAGAAGTTCTTAAAATATAGTCTTTGTTTTAAAATCTTTTCCACTTTATTTCTACGCTCGTTAGTTCTTTACTTCCCATCGTGTTTCGCATGCACAGTTGCTTCCTTAACGTTCATTTTTCTACCATTGGATTGAGTGTTCGCCCGAGACGTGCAAACGGTTAAGTCTAGGGGTGTGATGAGTCTCCATTATATACATGTTTTAGGACTCATTTAGGCTTATTATCATGCATAGGTACTGCATATTAGGTGGATTATCGCTCATATTGGATTAGTAGTTCATTTGCGTAGATAGTACCTGCCAAAGCCTTATTCTGTGTGTTATCTTGGATGCTTCCCTTTTATTCTTTTTGGTGCATATTTTATGTCGCTGGGGAGCTTTGTTTCTATGCCCCAGCGGGTATGTTTGAGTTTTCATGCAGGTTCATGGGTCGTACGACGTTTGGAGTTGTTTAGGGGCAATTTCAGCCTAAAATGCCACTGATCGTGCGTTTCCTTCACGCACGATCAGTTGATCGTGCGCCTCTGTTCGTGCGCGTTCATCTTCTGCCCAAAAACAGCTTCGGATTTTGGTCGTGCGTTTGCTACGCACGATCGTGCGCACGGTCGTGCGCTTTATTATTTTCTGTAGTTTTGTCTTGCAGGATTCCGGCTACAGCGCGCACGACCACTAGCGGCCCAGTGCGCACGAACACCGGTCGTGCGCCACTGGTCGTGCGCACTGTTTATTCCAGCGTTTATTTAAAGACCTGCTCCGCGATTTTAGGTCATTCAGCACTGTTTTGGGCGCGAATTCTTCCGCAAGCTCCGCCGTTTTCCCTCTCCAAGCTCCATCCATCCATGCCCTTCCTTGGGAAAGCTTCTTCCATCGATCCTAAGCTCCATCAAGGGTTCCGGAAGCATTCCCCGCCATCTACAACATGCATTTCAAGGTGTTGCATCTCCATTAGGCGAAGTGGAAGAGACCCAGCTCTAAGAAGAAGACGGTTGACGGTTGGAGGTAGTGACAGCCTCTGAACCCCGGAAGCAACCAAGGACTGAGCCCGGAGGAGGCGTGACGACCCCCCATTCCGGCCAAGATCTACGACAATGCTTCTCATCTCATGGTTTCCTCCACCCTCTCTCTTTTGTAAATGCATGCTTAAACTTTTGTATTGAACTAGAGTAATCTTTATTTGTCTATGAATGGAAGTACTCTCTTGTTTTATTTCTCGTTTGATGCTTTGTTGTGATGCGCTCCGCCCCCACTCCACTTCCATACACACGTTCTAGCTATCCATCTAGCAATTGCTAGTGGTGATGTTGGCGAAGAGGTGAACTCGACCCTCACAAAACCCCGCACTGTGGCCATTTCACTCGCATACCGAAGCGCGGCATCGCGGCCGCTGCACTCACCCCCCACGTTGCGAATAGGTGTGTGCGACCCTCAATCGTCACAGTTACTTTCCTTCCACGCGCCTTTTGAAGCACAACATCACGGCCGTTACATCCATCCCGCCTTGCGAAGCGGAGTTTTGACCCGCATCTCTTAATCCTGCAATAGTCTAGGTTACCAATCACAACGCCCTTTTGTTTACTTTCTTTTACTCATCATAATAATCGCCTCACTCTATTTTCTTATCACCACATATTGCATTCCTAGAGAGATCGATACTTGGGGATAACTTCCCATTTTTTTATTACTTGAGCGACCGGTGCACTGTCGTCGTATCGCATTTCGTGCCTGCTAATTAGCAGTGTCGAGATTAGCGCATCACTGATCCTTTTGAAAAGTGAATCTTATGGCTAGGATCTTTTCAAAATCCCTTAAAGGATGTGTTAGAGATAACTGTATGTCTATTATTGCCTTTACACTCTCTCTCAAACCATGAGAAATCTGAGAGCTAAGGAAGAAGAAGAAGAAGACACGTTCCGCCATTGACCGAGCTCCGAAGCTCCAAATTTTGAGACGTTTCAAAATCCTCGGAGAGCAGCCCGGTGCGATTCTTTCCATCCGATTGAAATCTCAGAATCATGCCGGCGAAGAAAGCGGGAAGGGTAATGATCCTTCCTCCCGGTCTTAGGACGTGTTTTTGTCCTCTCATTCCTTTTTCTATGCTTGCATAAGGTATCCCTTTCATCAAATGGGTAAAGTGTAGGATTTCCTTAAGTTCTTCGGAACTCCAGGTTGATTGTGTCCGTCCCCAGCATATTGCATGTAAGAATCCGATAGATTTATGGATTTAGGCATTTTGTGTGAAGCTTATTCGTGCCTGTGAGCTCGGATTGGTGATGCTTGGATTGTGACTTTGCATTTAGATTAAGCCTAGAATGCTTGTCGGTGAATGTCTGTGAGATATTTTCCATCATATTGCGGGACTTGAGATTTAGGTGTCTTTCGGAGGGCTTAACGGATGCCCCATGCTTGGGTTGTAGTTGAACGCAAACCTTCACCACGAAATGTGAATTGATTGGTCTTGTACCTCATTCTTAGTTATTATTTGTGAAGACTATGTCCTGGTGAAAGGATTGGGTGCGTAACATATATTTTGTGTAGCACTTATATATGATAAACCCTTATAAGTCGAGGCAAAGTCGTACCCGCGTTGTGCGATAGATCACGGCGAGTAGAGAACTGGCAAGGCTGAACGAAACCCGTTTCCATGCAGATTGGTAAGAGGTCCCTACCTCTTGTAAGCCGTGTCATCATGGGAGAGGCCGTGGAAGGTGTTCACCTAGACCGACCAAAAGCTCTTTTCCCACCTAAGGTTGTGTTCCTTAGGGTGGTGTTGATTGTGAATTGATGTTATGTTAGCCTCATGCGGTTGCTTAGACGGTTGTGGGGATCCTTCGGGTGAACCCAACCAACATCATGTGCATACCTAAGTTCCTCATACTTTGATGCTTAATCTTGAAGATTGATTATGCTTGAAACCTCACCATGTGTAGTGTAGTTGCACTTTCTTTATATTGTTAGATGTTGCATGTACAGCTTGCTTGCAGGTTAGCGGTGACACGCCCCTCATCCAGCTATATGGCCGGTGGGGATCATTATGCGGTTTGTGGTCAGCTCATAGCTGACCCTCGTTTACCTCTTATTGGATGTTGGTTGCAGGTGATGGTGAGCCAAGCGGGAAATAGCAGGTGGTGGCCCTTTTACTGAGTTGGCCCTCGAAGGCCAGCCATTTTTTCTGCTTTACTTATATTGTCGGACTGCGTGCCAATGTATGTTTTGAGTCTGGTACATTTGTTCGAATGTAAGGCCTTAAGGTCGTAACTCTATATTGTTTCATACCTGGGATAGTGGAAAATTCTGAAAGTAATGTTTAATTAAATACTTCTGCTTACGCTTTGGTTATACTTTGTGTAGTTGTCTTTTCTGTTATCACTTCATTAACGTCTAGCTAGTATGTTCATTATGGTGTGGGGTATCGGCCTGACCTATTGCAATATTATTTGTACTGGCAGGGTGTTACATATACGTTCATATCGTCTTAGAAGTGTACTACATATAGTTTGAAGGGTTTATATGAAGGAAGAAATTGACTAAGGAAAATATCATCGAGGTCACTTGAAATGTCATCGAGGAACCAAGACGACATTCCATGAATGACAAGGCGATTTGTTTAGAAGAGCTCAAATATCGTCTTGAAGATTATGAAGTTATATCAAGTCAAATCGTGTTGAATATTCGACTAGAAGGCACAAGCAGCAAAACATCAAGACGAATCGACTAGAAGGCTGAAGGAATGAAATATCATCTTATGGAAGAGACAATAAGAGGATTCGTGTAGACGATTCGTCTAGAAGAATAAAGCATGAAATATCGTCTTGTAGACCACCAGTCACCAAGATGATTCGACTAGAAGAATACACTATGATAAATCATCTTGAAGATTATCAAAGGCATCAGTACGAATCATGCAAAATAATTGAAGTAAAGCTTTACACAATGCAGATTCGTCCAAAAGAAGTAAATTTGACTAGACATCTAGTCGAATTGAAGAAAGGTGTGAATTCAAATTTAAGTGTGATTTTGGCATCACGTCATATATTATCGCCGCAGATTGAGCCAATGAATCACGTTTGCTAAGGAAAGATATCTCTAACATAATGTCAGTACTAGAATTGACCAATAGACATTCTTGTCTTATAAAAGGGTGCGGCGTTGATGAAAACCCTAATCGTATCTCCCAATCAACAAATTTAAAAGAAATGCTTTTCCACCACTAAAAGTGTTGGATCGATAGGCGCCCTTAGAGGGGGGGGGGGGGTGAATAAGGGAATAAAAATCCTTTTTATTTTTTTAAGTAATTTACTAAATAATACGAGAGAAATAACAATTTTGCTTAAAGAAAGAAACAATTGTAATTTGCAATTTATAATTTATGCCAAATAAAAGAAATCAAGTAAACACAAATAGAGACATGATTGTATTATATAAAAAGTGTTTACATAAATTTGATTTCAATATCGCTAGAAATCGGAGATGTACAAATTAAAACAATTTTTCCTTTTCTATACGGACTCGTATCCCCACGAACCGGTTGGCTTTAGCCTATCCTTCCCCGGATATGGCCTCAAGCCACTCTAGCCAATCCTTCCCCGGATATGGCCTCGAGCACCCCCTAGAGCTAATCACCTAGACCTAGTCTCCAACACACGCGGCGAATTCCCCCTACGCCGCGCAAGGACCTAGTCGCCAAACACAAGGCAATTTCACTACGAAAATACAATGAAATGAAATAATACAAATAAAGACTCCCTCTATGAGATTTTCTGGAGTTGATGATGAAGGACCGATGTGGCTCAAGCGAGGTTGATGCGATCGTTCTTCGGATGCAGCGTGATGGCTTCCTTCTCCAGAATTCTTCTTTGGCTTTGAGTGGGAGATGAGAATTCGGCAGAGTAACAGCTTTGGAACTTGGCACAAGACCTCTCTCTGGGATGGATGATAAAAATGATCGAAATTGGCTCTTTTTATAGACCTTGGAGTTAGCGCCCGCGATAGCACCTAGCGCCTGCGGTAGTGTTCGTTTAGAGCGGTTGCGCAACCGTCGGCGTCGTGACGTTGTGTGCACGAACTCTAGCTAGCGCCAGGCGGTAGCGCTAGCGCTTGCGGTAGCGCTAGCACCAGGCGGTATCGTTAGCGCTGGCGTTAGTTGTTTCTTTCAAAAGTTTGATTCCATGCTGCCTTCTACCTGTGGAGTATTTCACCTATAGTTTCTGCACACTATAAACACAGCACAAGCAAGATCAAATACAATATGAGATTTGTTATTCTCAAATAAAGGGATGTGACACACATGTCCAACAATCTCCCCCTTTTGATAATAACAAATCCTCTTAGCAAGAAATCAACAATAGTGTTTATATTATATGATAAGCATGATAATAGTGGAACTATAGTATATGATAAGCATGAGACTATGCATACTCCCCCTATTTTAATGTTCCCCCTACATAAATGCAATTTATGTTTTATTCCCCCTAAATGATAGATTAAATGAGTTATTTAATTTCCCCTTTATCTTTCTAGATTTCTTCAATAATATATCTCCCCCTTTTGGTATTATCAAAAGAAGGTGGAGTGAGGGAAGTAAGGAGGCATTCTTTAAATATGATAAATCATGATCGAGCTTTTGAATAAAGGTAATGATAAAGAGTTTAAGCATAGTATATAAGAGATTTCAAAGAAATAGTAAAGAGTTATATGCATGCGGAAGATTATACGAAACATCTTTTTGTAAGCATGAAAATCATAAGTATAAATATGAGTTTAAGTTCAAAATGTAAAGATGTTTAAACCTTTTTGAAATCTCATTGTGTTACTTAAAGTTACCAGGCATGAAATGAATATATCAAAAAAAAATTACTACAATGTTACTTAAATTCAAAGCTCAAAGAAACCAAACATTGTAGAGATCATGCTAGGTTATCTAGTTCATTTCTAATATAAATAGTAGTATAGATAAAGCATTAGAATCCAATACTCATGAGAAGAAGTGTTGTGAAAGATAATGATGTGCACATAAGTGTATTTTGAGCAATACTAGCAAATGGTTTAAATCACAAAATACATGACATATTTAGTGTATAGTGCACAATAAAACACAAGTATATTTACTTTCACACACTTTAATGCACATATTTTTAGAATGAGAGGTGTAAAGACTAAGTGTTGCACAAGACACTTTACTATTCTTGATGGAGTTATATTTCTCATTTTTTTTGTTCTCTTTAATTATGAGAAAACAATCTTTTATCTCTGAATACACTTGATTTGCAAACCCAACATAAATTGTTAAACAATCATTTTTCTTAATTTCTTAAGTGCAATTCAAATGTAGTGTAGGTAGGAAACTCATGCAAGTTTTAATTCATTGTACAATTATATTACACAAACAAGTATTGTTAGATTTAAACACACATGTAGATTACCAAAATAAGTGAGTGAAAATGTATCATTATCAATTACAAAACATTTACTCATACTTAGAGGCATGCTAAGCTTAGTTCTACACATATATTTCAATACATGTGATGCACTTAAATAGATATATCAAAGCATGATAAACAAAACAATGTTCATAGTAATTTGATAAAATAAATTGTAACATTGTAAATAATTCTAAACGATATAATTCATACATGCTTGATATTTAGAAATAAAGATCATACAGTTTTTTGTTGTTTTGAGAGATTTTAATGAAAGAAAAGACAGAAAACTACAAAAACATATTTTTGTATTCTTGAATTTTGAAATTTTGTAGTTGATTTTCCATAAAATAAATAAAACAAAAATAACAAAAGTCAGAAATACAAAATCAAAGTAGTACATATAAACTAACATATTTTTATAGATTTTTAGGAATTTTAAAAAACAGAAAATTCGATAACTTACACTAGCACCGACGCTAGCACTAGCGCGAGAAACAGTAAGTGAAATTTTGAGAATTTTAAAATTCTTTTTTTTGATAGTGATTAGGGGTCTTAAGAGTAGTCTTATGCAGAAAATTTGTAATTTTCAGAGATGTCTTGATTGCTCAAATTGCATAAAACATTAGCGTTTTACATGTTATTCATCCTAAGAAGTCTAAGACTCCTAATTCCAACCTTAACATTTGAAACCTTGCATCGGGAAGAGGTTTAGTGAATTTATCAGCAAGTTGAGAGTCCGTGCCAATGAAACTTATTTTAACATTTTCCTTTTTATGTGATCCCTTATGAAATGATGACGTACATCTATATGTTTGGATCTAGAATGGTGTACCAGATTATTTGTGAGATCAATGGCACTTTTGTTGTCACATTTTAATTCAATAAGTTTTAGCTGAAAACCAAAGTCCTCTAAAGTTTGACTCATCCATAGAGCTTGTGCACAACAACTCCCTAATGCAATGTATTCGG
Source organism: Dactylorhiza incarnata (assembly GCA_033032865.1). Classification (NCBI taxonomy): domain Eukaryota; kingdom Viridiplantae; phylum Streptophyta; class Magnoliopsida; order Asparagales; family Orchidaceae; genus Dactylorhiza; species Dactylorhiza incarnata. The sequence goes on along the minus strand of JAWHQI010000124.1, from coordinate 181,879 downwards.
CCTCCGTGGTGGAGAGTGCAACTGAATTTTGTTTCCTACTAGACCATGCAACTAATGAAGGTCCTAGAAAATGACAAGTACCACTAGTGCTTTTTCTATCAAGTGAACAACCAGCGTAGTCTGAATCGGAGTAGCCGTGAAGTGTAAATGAATTATTATGCAGGTACCATAATCCTAATCTAGATGACCCAATAAGATATCTAAAAAATCGTTTTACCGCTTTTAAATGAGATTCTTTTGGATTGGCTTGAAATCGAGCACATAAGCATACGACAAACATAATATCGGGTCTAGTTGCACTAAGATAAAGTAGGGATCCTATCATACCTCTATATAAGGTTTGATCAATTGAAATTCCCGATTCATCTTTTTCTAGTTTAAGTGATGCACTCATTGGTGTAGAAGCATGTTTAAGGTTTTCAAATCCAAAGCGAATAAGCATATCATAGACATATTTGGTTTGACATATAAAAATACCATCAATTCTTTGTGATATTTGAAAACCAAGAAAATAAGATAGTTCTCCTACTAGACTCATTTCAAATTCATTTTTCATCACTTCAATAACTTCATTACACAACTCTTCATTAGTAGATCCAAAGATTATATCATCAACATATATTTGCAAAATAATTAAATCATCATTATTATGTTTAATGAAGAGAGTATTATCGGCACTTCCCATAATATAACCGTGCTTTAATAAAAATGATGTAAGTCTTTCATACCATGCACGTGGCGCTTGTTTTAAACCATAAAGCGCTTTTTCTAGTTTATAAACATGATTGAGAAATTTTCATTAATAAAACCGGGGGGTTGTTCAACATACACTTCTTCTTTTACAAACCCGTTGAGAAAAGCACTTTTTACATCCATTTGAAATAGTTTTATTATTTTAAAGCTTGCAAATGCTAGAAAAATTCTAATGGATTCCAACCTAGCAACGGGTGCAAAAGTTTCATCAAAATCTATCCCTTCGATTTGTGAATATCCTTGTGCTACTAAGCGTGCGTTATTCCTAGTGATTCTAGATTCACCATCTAATTTATTTTTAAAAATCCATTTTACACCTACAACCGAGTGATTAGATGGTCTTTCTACTAATTTCCAAACATTATTTCGCTCAAATTGTTCTAACTCTTCATTCATAGCCAAAAACCAAAATTCATCATTTAAAGCGGTAGAAACGATTTTTGGTTCAATTTCAGAAACAAAATAGATATTTGAATATGATTCATGAAGAGAAGAGCGAGTTCTTACCCCGATGGATGATTCACCAATTATTAATTCCTGTGGATGATCCTTTGTGAATTTCAAGGCACTTGGAGGTACATATTCATCTTCCTTGGCCTTCTCTTCTTCTTCTTTGGAAGATTCCTCATCACCATGCTCCAAAGGTTGTACAAGATCATCCTCGTTGCCTGCGGAAAGTTTTTCTACACAAGGAACAAACTCATCAAATTTTACATTTATTGACTCTTCAACTCTACTAGTTCTTTTATTAAAAATTCTATAAGCTTTACTAGTTGAAGAGTACCCAAGAAAAATTCCTTCATCACATTTTTCATCAAACTTTCCCAAGCTATCTTTTGTATTCAAAATAAAACATTTACAACCAAAAACTTTGAAATAAGATACATTAGGCATCTTTTGAAAATAGAGTTCATATGGTGTGAGATTAAGAGATGGGCGAAGCATGATTCTATTCATAAAATAACATGATGTATTTACGGCTTCGGCCCAAAAGGACTTAAGGTAATTTATATTCACATAACATAGTGCGTGCTAATTCTTGAAGTGTCCTATTTTTTCTTTCTACAACGCCATTTTGTTGAGGTGTGCATGGTGTAGAGAACTCATGTTTAATGCCTAACATATAACAAAAGGATGTAAATTTTTCATTTTCAAATTCTCCTCCATGATCCGAGCGAATGCATTTAATTTTTAAATCACTTTCATTTTGAATACGAGTAAATAAATTTGCAAATTCACAAAACGCATCGGATTTGGAAGAGAGAAATAATGTCCAACAATATCTTGAAAAATCATCTATTAAAACATATGCATATAAACTACCACCAAGACTTGCAGTGCTAACGGGACCAAAAAGATCCATAGGAATTATTTGCAAGGGTCTTGTAGTAGAAATGAAATTTTTACTTTTGAAAGAGGATCTAGAAAATTTACCTTTTTGACATGGTGAACAAATTGAAGGTAAAGTTCCATTTAACCTAGACAATCCTCTAATTAAATTACTTTTGGCAAGTTTTACAATGAGCTTTGTGCTAGCATGCCCTAGTCTTCTATGCCAAAGTTCTAATTCATCATTTTTAGTAATAAAACATTTTATAGATGATTTAGAAAGATCATGAAAAGAAACTATATAAACATTATGAATTCTTGGTGCAGTTAAGAAAATTTCTTTTGTAGTAGGATTAGATATTTTGCATAGATTAGTGGAAGATTCAAATAACACATCTAATGCTTTATCACATAATTGGCTAATAGAAATTAGATTGTGTTTTAATCCTTTCACATAAAGAACATTAGATATAGTAAAGAATTTGTTACCAACAGTACCAATTCCCATGATCCTTCCTTTTCCGTTGTCACCAAACATCACAATTCCTCCCTTCTTCGTTTCTAGGCTAAGGAACTTTGCTTTATTGCCCGTCATGTGCTTGGAGCATCCTGAATCCAAGTACCACACGTCTTCATTGTCCTTAGCCTACCTACACATCTAGAAAGAAGATGAGAGTAAAGATCCGAATACCCAAGTGATACCACCCATAGAATAAGTGGAAGCCATAGGTACCCAGATTTGTTTTAAAGTATTTTGTTTTATATTCCTGCAAGAACTAGATGTGTGACCTAACCTATAACAGTTTGCACACGAAATAAAGGGGGTTGAGTCCCTTTTCTGAAATATTTTCTTGCTGGAACAAATTGGATTTATAGAAGAAAAACCTTTTGAAAAAGAAAATTCAGGTTTCTGGTATGAGGTGCTAGCGCCGGCGTTAGTGGCTAACGCCTGGCGGTAGTTCTCTCCTCGATATCCGAGCCCAAATTTTCCAAAACCATGGCACTGGTACCCTAAAATCATTTCCAATGATTTTTGGCCTATTCCAAAATTTTTAATGGCCATGGTGAGATCATGAACTTGTGCTTTAAGGGAAGAATTTTCTTTCACAAGCATGACACACTTATTTTCAAAACCTTTTTTGTTATTTTTGATTTGCAATAGTGAGGCTTCTAATTTCCTTTCTAATTCCCCCTTCACTTTTGTAAGAGTTTTGGCATGAGAGAGGGCTTTAGAAAGTGACTCTTCAATATCTTTTGCCAATTTAGTGGAGTGATCACATTCTTGGCAAGAAACCTTTCTCTTTTCCAAGACAATTAATTTTTTGGAAAGATTTTGATTTTCTTTAATAAGAGATTCATTTTCACGATTCAATAAAATATTGTCTTTCATATTTTTATCAAAAGCTTTGCAAGTTTCAAGGAATTCATTAAAGAGTTCATCATAAGTGGGAGGAGTTACCTCAGTGTCGCTAAGAGGACTAGTGTCATTGCCATCGTTTCCATGTCCCATGAGGCACATGTTTGCTTCCTCTTCATCGCTTGATGAAGACCCGCTTGATTCTTTGGAGTAGGAGGAGGAGTCATCCCATGTTCTAGATTTTAGCACGTTCCTCTTCTCCTTCCCTTTGTGCCGCTTTTCCTTCTTCTCCTTCAAGAACTTTGGGCACTGACTCCGAATGTGCCCGGTCTTCCTACAATGAAAGCACTCCTGTGGAGGTATTTATTCTTCATCGTCGCTCTCCTTTTCCTTCTTTGAGGATGACCTTTTCCATCTTGCATCCTTTTGAATAAATTTCTGGAAAGTGTTTCTCCTTTACGGATTTCGCATGAATTTTCAGAAATTCTTCACCAAAAGGCTTTCTTCATCTTCATCCTCTTGGCACTCCTTCTTTGATGTTAGTGTCAACGCCTTCTTCTTTGGCTCCTTGTTGTATTCGTCATATTGGATATTGAGTTCTACCTCATGGGTTTTGAGATTCCCAATAAGGCTCTCAACTTGGAGCGTTTTTAGATTGTGCGATTCTGAAATGGCCGTCACCTTCAGGTTGAATTTTGGTGGAAGAGAATGAAGAATCTTTCAGACCAAGTCACCATTGGAGAAGTTCTTTCCAAGAGCTTTGGAGGCATTGACGATCTTGGTGAAGCGCGTGTACATGGCATCAACATCTTCACTTTCATCCATCCGGAATTTTTCATATTCCGACTCAAGTTGAAAAAGCTTTGAATCTTTAACCTGCGATGTACCTTCATGAGTAACTTCCAAATGATTCCAAATTTCATATGCAGTAGTACATGCAGAAATTCTATTAAATTCATTTCTATGTAACGCACAAAATAAAGCAATCATGGCCTTGGCGTTATTTTTGCATTTTAGCTTATCCCTATCATCCCATTTATCTTTTGGTTTATCTAAAGTTGTCTCTCCAACTACAATTGTAGGATGAGAGTATTCCTCTTCTACCATATTCCATACCTCAATATCTAAGGTCATAAGAAAACATCTCATCCTATTTTTCCAGTAATTATAATCTGACCCGGTAAATAGTGGAGGTCTACTAATTCCCTGACCCTCGAAAAAAGCGAGATCAAAAGACGCCATTATTCCTGGTTTTTTAAACCGTTTGGAATAACCATGCTCTGATACCACTTGTTAGATCGATAGGCGCCCTTAGAGGGGGGGGGGGGGTGAATAAGGGAATAAAAATCCTTTTTATAATTTTAAGTAATTTACTAAATAATACGAGAGAAATAACAATTTTGCTTAAAGAAAGAAACAATTGTAATTTGCAATTTATAATTTATTCCAATTAAAAGAAATCAAGTAAACACAAATAGAGATATGATTATATTATATAAAAAGTGTTTACATAAATTTGATTTCAATATCGCTAGAAATCGGAGGCGTACAAATTAAAACAATTTTTCCTTTTCTATACCGACTCGTATCCCCACGAACCGGTTGGCTTTAGCCTATCCTTCCCCGGATATGGCCTCAAGCCACTCTAGCCAATCCTTCCCCGGATATGGCTTCAAGAACCCCCTAGGTCTAATCACATAGACCTAGTCGCCAATAGACGCGGTGAATTCCCCCTAAGCCGCGCAAGGACCTAGTCTCCAAACACAAGGCGATTTCACTACGAAAATACAATGAAATGAAATAATACAAATAAAGGCTCCCTCTATGAGATTTTCTAGAGTTGATGATGAAGGACCGATGTGGCTCAAGCGAGGTTGATGTGAAAGTTCTTTGGATGTAGCGTGATGGCTTCCTTCTCCAGAATTCTTCTTTGGCTTTGAGTGGGAGATGAGAATTCGGTAGAGTAACAGCTTTGGAACTTGGCACAAGACCTCTCTCTGGGATGGATGATCAAAATGATCAAAATTGGCTCTTTTTATAGACCTTGGAGTTATCCCCTGCTGTAGCACCTAGCGCCTGCGGTAGTGTTCGTGCAGAGCGGTTGTGCAACCGTCGGCTTCGTGGCGTTGTGTGCACGAACTCGAGCTAGCGCCAGGCGGTAGTGTTAGAGCCTGCGGTAGCGCTAGCGCCAGGCGGTATCGTTAGCGCTGGCATTAGTGTTTCTTTCAAAAGATTGATTCCATGTTGCCTTCTACCTGTGGAGTATTTCACCTATAGTTTCTGCACACTATAAACATAGCACAAGCAAGGTCAAATATAATATGGGATTTATTATTCTCAAATAAAGGGATGTGACACACATGTCCAACAAAAAGTACTACTCCATTGTAAAGATTAAGGAAGGGGAAGGCAAGCAGAAAGCAAATCAATATACTTCTTTAAGAAGCAAGGTCGATCAAAGTTGCTGATTCAGATGAAGGATCGTTTAGCATAAAGAAGAGTCTTGCTCAATGCAGAAGAAATTTCACTACTTCATCCACGACATCTTCAAGAAGACACAAGTAGAACCAAATCTTCATCAGGGCTTTAAGAAGACTTCAAAGCATGCAAGCTTATTTATTTTGAGTCTATAGAAAGTTTGTAACAAAATTTATTAAAATTATAGAATCTCTCTCAAATCTGAGCTGTAGGATTCCCAAGTGGAATCTGAGTTGTAGGGCTCTGTCTAGCCTGAGCGTAGGAGACATTGTCTCTAAGGCAATAAGCCAGGTAGTGCTTCTGAGTTGTAGGATCTTGCGGGATATGAGGTAGGAGACTTGGTCTCTGAGGTATGAAGCTGGATAGGGCCTCTGAGTTGTAGGGTCGTTGGGGACTGAGGTAGGACACACAGTCTCTAAGTTATAGGATCTACGGATCTGAGATTTGGTGGAGATTGCCGAGTTTAGTACACTACTAGATAGGCAAAGGGGGAAAGTGGAGTATCCAGTGACACATTATCTTGGAGAATTACTATAAATAGCCTGTGTCTGTGTTGAGATTGATGTGTGATTGTTGCTCTTAGTTTTATTATTCCGCAAAGTATCTAAAAAGTCGACATCACCTATTCACCCCCCCCCCCCCCCCTCTAGGCGAAGACACCCCTGGACTTTCACCTATATCTAGAGCTAACTTCAACTATGTAACCACCCACCCCCTCTTCTACTTATGATTGCCATGCCAACATTATGGATGCTCGACTGCACACTCTTCCACGTCCACTCATGATACTCGCACCACCTTCTCCAAACTTCTAGCTATTTTGGCATGACATTGAAGTTGATGGGGCCCAATTTTCCTAATTGGAGTGTCTCATTTATATTCCTATTGCACTCGCAATGCAAACACCATCATCTCACTGAGAATCTGCCTGATCCTATGTCCCCCACTTATGCTGATTGGGATGCTAGTGATGCCCTCATTTGTACTTGGCTTGCAAATAATCTCTCTATTGAGTGTTTGTCTATCATTCAACATGATGACACTATGAAGGCGGCATGGGATCATCTTGTTGCGCTATACTCAAAGCATGTTAAGGCTTCTCGCATCCACACACTCTATTCTGATCTCTTTTCAAGACCATATCAATCTCTAGTCATTGTATAGCAGGAGATTCAAGCATTTGGCATAGATATTCACGAGCATCGACCCTTCTCTGTTGACCTTGCCACTCAGCACAAACACTTTCTTGTGTTCTTAGTGGTTTGCTTTCTACTCCACATGCAGACTTCTATGAGAAGATTCACCACTTAATTTAGGGAGAACATAAATCTCCACCCTTGGATACTACTGCGACTCGCCTTGTGTCCGTTCCACCCTCTAACATTTTTGTTCATTTGGTCGGCGTGGAACCTTCTGCGAATGTGGTGGCTACATTGGGGGTTGTGGGGGGAGCTGTCATCTTTGATCCCATTGTGGGATGGTTGGTCACACCATTGAGCGATGTTTTGTAAAACATTCCCACCTCCGCCCTCAGGCTCATCTCAGTTCTTCAGAGTCTGTGGCCTCTCCATCTCCCTCTCTTTTGCAACCATAATCTTGCCACTGATTTTAATCTAGTGATATTGACTCCCTCATCAAAGCCTCCAAGAAATCAACCATCTTTTCCACCTCTTCAGGTAGTGCGCATGTTGCTATAAAGGGTAAGTAGCTTATCGACTCTGGTGACACCAATCATATGACTGAGAATTGTTTTATCTTCTCTCACATAAAGAAATTGATTATCACCAGTGTTTGTTAGTAAAGTCTCTCTTGCTCCTATTGGTGATATTGGTGGTGGTCCAAACCACGACTAGTCTACATCTTGACAGCACTCTTTATGTCCCAAATTTTCCTTGCAATTTGTTGTTTCTTAGTGCTATCTCTCAACACCTGCACTACTTTTTCTAATTTACAACCACTACTTGTTGTTTTCAGGATCTTCGCTTTAAGAGGATGATTGCTACTAGGACTGAATGTGGGGGTCTCTATTTCCTCGATGTTGTTCCCATTCTCTCCACATCTACCACCTCCAACTCTTTACTTCAGTGACATATTCATCTTGGTCATCCAATGTTATGTCTACCAACTACCACCATCTTTCAAGATGGAGGTCTCCGCCTTAGACTATGAGGATTGTCAATTTGGAAAGCATGGTCACTCTTCTTATCCTGCCAAGCTATGTCAACGCACTGTTCATTTATTTGACGAGGTTCACTCGGGACATTTGGAGTCCTTGTCCTTCTACGTCTGTTGGTAGAGATAGTTTGTATTTTGTAACTATTATTGATGACTTCTCTAGATAAACCTGGGTGTATCTTCTTAAAGAACACCGTGAACTTTTTTTAGTATTCTCTACCTTTAATAATAAAATTCGCACACACTTTGGTACTTCTATAAATGTTATTTGCACTAATAATGCCTGAGAAAACGTGAGCAACCAATCTCCTCTCTTTGCATGTATAATGGTGTCAATCATCAGACCAACTATGTGTATACTTCCCAACAAAATGGAGAGGTGGAATGAAAGAATTATCATCTTCTTGATATTTCGTAGACTCTTCTTTGCCAAATGAATGTTCCTCACTCCAACTGGGGACATGCTATCCTAACTTCTTGTTTCGTAATCAATCATCTTCCCTCGACCATTCTTCAAGGGAAGACACCATATTTATTATATACCATGACATTAGTCCGTTCTCCATTACCCCTCAGGTATTTAGGTGTACTGCCTTCATTCACTCTCCTAAACCTGGGTGCAACAAACTCTCTGCTCACGCTATCAAGTGTATCTTCGTCGGATACTCCCTGACTAAGAAGGGTTATTGATGTTACGACCCTATTCTCAACAACATTATATTTTGACTGATACTACCTTCTTTAAGCCTGCATCATACTTCTCCACCTATCTCCACCAATCACCCAAGAGGATCCTCCTACATCTACTTCCTCCTTTCATATGGCTCATGATCCTCTGCCGAATATCTTGCCACTAAAGCCTCCTATTTCACTATCACCCTCTCCTTATTCTCATAGTGCACTCTCTCATCCACCCTTCCCTCCATCTATTTTGGGGTTCCCACCGCCAGTTCTCAGGCCAGTTTTCTCCTCTTTGGAAGGCTCCATCCATCATTGAAGAAAAAATGGATCTTGATGTTCCCATTGCTCTACACAAGGGGGTCAAAGCATGTACTCAACACTCCATTATCGATTTATTGTCGTATGCCCAACTTATCCCTTCTTGTAGAAACTTTGCTATGGACCTCTCTACCACTGCAATCCCAACCACATATCACGAAGCTCTTACTTTACCCTGCTAGAAGACTATTATAGATGAGGAAATGTCCATTTTGACATTTAGGGGTACTTGGATTCTTGTCCCTACCCCACCTGGGATTGATGTTGTTGGATGCCTCTGGATCTTCTTCATCAAGTATTGTCCTAACAACGTAGTGGATAGATACAAGAATTGCTTAGTTTTTAAAGGATTCACCTAGACATATGGTGTTGATTGTTGTTGGAACTATAGGTTTTGATTTGGGTTAGGATCAAATATTATGATTACTTATGATAGGATTAAATGTTTTCCTATGTTAAGCTCAAATGATAACCCATGTCAGGTTAAGCTAGACAATAGGTGACCTATCAAATCAAACTGTAAAAGATCACATGATGTTTGTGTAAGAAACTGAAAAATCTCTATGTAAAATTTCGTTCGACGAAATCTTAGCTGAGATCGACTAACTTCGTTCTGTGATCGACGAATTTTCTTAAACCTACGATCGACGAAATATCTTGAGCCTGAGCTCGACGAACTTCAAGCTCAGTTCGACTAACCTCAGTCTTAGATCGAAGAAATCCAATCAGAGATCGACTAAGTCAATCTCTTTATCCTTCTCACCCAAGATCGACTAAATACTCTCAGATCGACGAATATTTAAATCAGATCTGACTTTGTTATCTAGTCTTCTCAATCAAATCAAATCAAATATTTTTCTCATTATTTTAAGAGATTTTATCTGTAAAGCAAGATTTTATTATAGCCATCGGCATACGCATTTAATGCCCTCCTTCTTGAAATGTCAACTGTTCGTTTCCGAGGAATAAATCAATTAAGGCAAGTTCTGCCTTACCTTAAAAAGAAATGATTCTGTCTTTTCTCATAACAGCAACAAAGTTCTTTGAAGAAGAAATAGTGCAATGTATATATACAGATAAAGCTCAGAAAATAAAGAAGAACAAAGAGACATACAAAATATGCATAACAGAGATATACAGATGATGAACATAGAGATATACCAGAGAAGTATACAAAGATAGATGTTTAGAAAGAATTAGAGATATATATATATACATCTTGTACTAATTCTTTTTGTAGGAATTTCTCTCTTCATCTATGAGCAACAATCTCAATTAGCTCAAGCATCAGATTCCAGACAACAATCAAAAATCTGAGAAAGAACATTCATCGACTCAGAATCATTTGCTGGAACTTCAAAGAAGCTGAAGAGGCCTTATACACTGAAGCAAAGCTCACCTAACAACAATATTGTACAACCCCGATGTTCGCCAGGCGAGCCCAGGGGGTTGGGGTGCCAATAGCAATCCTTGGACTCGGCCAAGGCGTTATAGGCGAGCCCCACGTTAGCCGAACAACGCTCTGCATTAGTCGAGCAGCGCTCGACGAATTATCTCTTAACGGCGTTCGGCAGGAGAGCCATCCATTTTGGGGTGTTGGTGGCCGTTTCATGGCTCCGCCCGGTCAGTATAGGCGAGCACGATTAGTTAATGGGCAGTTCGCTAGGCGAGCCTAGGACTTTGGGGTACAGTTAGCCATTTTTGGGGTGCAGCTACACATTTTGAGGTGCAGATAGCCATTTCGGGGCTCGGCCAGGTCAGTATAGGCGAGCCCGGCCAGTTAATGGGCAGTTCGCTAGGCGAGCCTAGAACTTTGGGGAGCAATTAGCCATCTTTGGGGTGCAATTAGACATTTTTGGGGTACAGTTAGCCATTTTGGGGCGCGAATAGAAATTTTGGGGCTCGGCCAACCCAGAGGCTTGCGAGCCCCACTCGCCGTGGAGACGCGGAAGCCGACCAGCTCGCACAGTAAGGGTTCAGAAAAGGTTTTGGAGTTCGACAAACTTATCCTGCCTCGCTTCCGTCGAACGGCGCTCCGCGAATTACTTCATAACAGTGCTCGACGATCTTCAGCAATCTCAGCGGCCGGCGAACCATCTCAGCGGTCAGCGAACAGTCCTAGCGCTCGACAAATTTGCGGGATCGACGTTCGTCGAACTGCGTTCGACCAATTCGCCGGGGCTCGCCGTTCGTCGAACAGGCTAGAAGTTTCCAATTCGTCGGGCTTAAGAGTGGTCAATTACCAGGAAACCCCTGGTGGCCTGTGGTTAGCCCCTCCGAACAGCGGAGTCTGGCTGTTAGCAGACCAGTTTGTGGTGCGGATAGTGAAAGTAGAAAGCGGGATTTGGCTATTGGCAGACCACAAAAAACAAAACTATAAATAAACCTTAAAGGGCACCTTGGGAGGGCATTCCGGATCTCAATCTTTGAGCCCATCTCTCCCTTGGCTACTTTGGCTCAGCTCTCTAGCTCTCCAAGGTGCCCGAGTCTCAGCTTTGGCTTGGCAGGGGAAACGCTCAACGATCTTCCGGGTTAGTGAAGGGACCTCCTCGCTGCGACTAAGGTCTTAGTCCCCTTGTTCTAGTTTTCCGTCTACCTCTTCCGAGGGATCAGTAAGGGCTAGCCGTCCCTCAACTCGTTGAGGGACCCGAGCTCTACAGGAGACCGAGAAATCGGTTTCAACATCTTGGTGCGGTGAGCGTGGAGCGTGGCTGGTCCAAGAAGTTCCAAGGAAGGGACATGACGGGAGATGAAGAGCAGGGCGAGGAGTTCGGCGGGTCACCCCGGGTGGTGACGGCGAGGATGTTCAAGGATTTCAGAAGGGAGGTTCTCGACACCTTGGGGTTTACGGTCGCAGAGCTGCGAAGCGAGTTTGCGACCCTAGCACCTCAGGCGACCCATCCCCCAATAGCGGTCGGCGATAATGCCCCGGGAGGAGGGCTGGAAAGGAAGTTGCCATTGGGTCAGGGCAAGACTTGGAGGGGCGAGTGTTGTTCGCCAGCCCAGCGAGCTCCATGCCGGCGGGCTCTGTGCCGGCGAGCTCGGTGCCGGCGAGCTCTGTTCCAGCGAGCGACGCGCAGGAGGGCGCGCGCTAGGAGTATGCGGTGACTGTATGGGTGGTTCAGGCAAGCACCGCCCTCACGAGTGCAGTCCCAGGGAGCTCCAGTCAAGTGAGGGAGCTCGTTGAGCGAGTAGAGCCGGAAAGGGTAGCAGCAAGGGGAAGCCCCTTTTGCGGGTTGGTGCTTTCCGCACCCGTCCTGGTGGTGTTCGGGGAGTGGGACATGGCGTAATAAAACGGCAGGTATGACCCTGTCCAGCACCTGCAGTCGTTTGAGGACTCGGTCTCCATCAGGCCGATGTTAGATGCCTTCAAGTGCCGGCTCTTCGCCGTCACACACAAGGAGAAGGTCAGGGACTGGTTCCACCATCTCCCTGTGAGATCGATATATGCGTTCGAGGACTTGCTCCGAAGCTTTTTGCTGAGGTTCTCAACCTCGAAGAAGAGGAAGAAGGATGATGAGTACCTCTTCAAAGTAAAACACGAGCCCAGGGAGTCGCTGGCCCGCTACGCAGACCAGTTCTAGGAGGAGGTGCTACTCACGCAGGAGATGCCTGGGTTTGCACTCCAGCTCGCCTTTACAGTCGGGCTGAAGGAGAGTATCTTCAAGATGGCGTTGAAGAGGAAGGCCCACATCTCCTATAAGGAGTTAATGGAGAGGGTGGCGGAGGAAATCGCGAGTGAAGAGGCCAACCCGGAGCTCACCAAGAGGCTAGTAAAGCATAGTGAGCCGGAGATTAGGCATCAAGAGGTCAGGAGAAGGGAAGAGCCCAGGGCTCCGGAAGGGGATTGGAGGCATCATGGCGGAGGAGTGCAGGGCCGAGGAAGGGGTTTTGCCCCGGGAAGGGGGAACTACTATGGAGGTCAAGGAAGACCCCACCAGTTGGGATGGAGGTAGGGTCCGATGCAGATGCTTCCCCCACCTCAACAGGCCATGGCAATTGGACAGGGATGAGGAAGAGGAAGGAGAGGCGAGATGGAAGCAGGAGCTGCTAGGAGGAGAAGGAATAGGGTGGCGGAAGCCGAGGAAGGAGAGGAGACGTTGTCATTCTGTGTCTTCCATGATGAGGAAGGTAATGCAATGGACACCTGCCCGGAGTTCCTGGAGGTGAAGAGGACCAGAGCGCCCGCGCCGCGGCAACAGCAGCAAGTGAGGATCGAAGAGGTTTCGCCTCAGGAGGACGAAGAGAGGTGCGAGGACCAGTCCGATGTGGGGACCCGGGTTGGGATCGGAGTGATCCACGAGGGAGTTGGGGTGGAGGCAACCCGCAGGGCGAGCCTCCATACCATCTATCGGTGGAGCCTGGCTTCAACCTCCACCGTTCCACCTCCCGCAGAAAAAATCATTTTCTCTCAGAAGGATATGTCGGGCCACGAGGACCCATTTTGCGATGCGCTGGTCATCCGGACAGCCATCGAGAACTTCACGGTGTCCCGGGTTCTCGTGGACAACGGAAGCTCCGTCAACGTCATCTTTAAGAAGGCGTTTGATGAGATGAAGGTAGAGAGCAAGAGAGTGCTGTCCTCGGATGGCCCTTTGTTTGGGTTCTCCGGGGAAAGGAAGGAGGTGGAGGGAGGACTGGGGCTACATGTGGTCCTAGGCGGGTAATCTCAAAATTGCAGCTTTGTCATAGTGGATGCCCCAAGAAGCTATAATGCCATCTTCGGACGGCCGCTCATTAGCTCTTTCCGTTGCGTCCCGTCTACTTTCCACCAGTGCCTCAAGTTCAGCTTGGGAGGAGTTCAGATCCGGGTGAGGGGAGATCCTAAGGTGGCAAGACAGTGCTATGTGACGGCTTTCAATACCATCTCCTGGATAAAGGAAGCTGAGGAGTGGGACCAGGTGATGGAGGAGGCGGCCGAGGTCGGGGATGAGAAGGATGTAGAGGAGAGGACAGAGAGAGTTCATGCCCAGGAAGGGGTTGCTGAGGGACCCAGGGCAGAGAAAGGTGAGGAAGGAGAAAAAGAAGAAAAGGCCCCGGAGGGAGGGGCATAGGAGCTGATGGAGGTAGATGAAGAGGAAGAGTGAGAGAAGATGGTAGAAAAAGAAGTTCATGCCCAGGAAGGGGTTGCTGAAGGACCCAGGGCGAAGGGAGGAGAAGAAGAGGAAAAAGAAGAGTAGTCCCCGGAAGGAGGGGCGGAGGAACTGATGATGGCAGAGGAGGAGGCGGAAGAAGAAACCCAGGCACTCGCTTGTGGTGGAGAGAAGGATAAGGCTTGGGGAGAGCAGTCCCGGCAGGAGGCCGTGGACAAGATCGTGGAGCTCGAAGTCACCACCCGGCTGGGGGTGGTGGAGAAGGTCCGGGTCAGCGGAGAGCTCATCCCGGAGGAGCAGGCAGAGATCCTCACCTGCGTTCAAAAGAATGTAGATGTCTTTGCTTAGAGCACCGCGGAAATGCCAGGGATCGATGCGGACGTGGCCTGCCATCATCTCAACATCGAGCCCGACACCCGCCCCATTCGCCAAAGGAGGAGGGCCATAGCAGGAAAGCTGGAAGGACCCATTCGAGAGGAGGTGGGTAAGCTCCTGCAGGTCGGGTTTATATCGGAGATCCAGTACCCAGGTTGGGTCTCCAACGTGGTCATGGTAAAGAAAGGGGGAGGTAAGTGGAGAATGTGTATTGAGTTTTCCTTACTTAATAAATCGTGCCCCAAGGATTGCTATCCCTTGCCTCGGATCGACGCGTTGGTTGACTCAGCCGTCGGTTTCCCTGTAATGTCTTTTCTAGATGCTTTTTCAGGTTACCATCAAATCCGCATTCACCCCCCCCCCCCCCGGACATCAAAGATGTCTCTTTCATCACGGGGGATGGATGTTACAGTTATAAAATGATGCCTTTCGGGCTCATGAACGCAGGGGCCACCTATCAGCGGATGATTGACAGGGTCTTCCGGGAGCAGAAGGGAAGAAACTTGGAGGTATACGTTGATGACCTCATGGTGAAGAGCCAGGACCTCAGGTATCACCTCCGAGACATGGAAGAGACCTTTGGTACCTTACGGAGGTATAAGATGAGGCTCAACCCCTTGAAGTGTGTCTTCGGGGTTATTCGAGGAAAATTCTTGGGTCACTTGCTCACCCCGGCGGGGGTGGAGCCCAACCCGGACAAGGTCAAGGCAATCATGGAGTTGGGTTCGCCAAGAAACTCCAAGGAGATCCAGAGCCTCACAGGAAAGTTGGCTGGTCTCAATAGGTTCCTCTCTAAAGTGGGAGATAAGTGTGCACCCTTCTTCAAGGTGCTGATGGGGAACAAAAAGTTCGAATGGAGCCCGGAGTGCGAGGGAGCTTTCCAGGACTTGAAAGAGCAGCTCACTCAGACCCCTCTACTCCAAGGGCCTAGGTTGGGGGAAGACCTATTCCTATACTTAGGGGTAGGAGCTGAGGAAGTGAGCTCAGTTTTGATTCAGGAAGAGGGGAGGAAACAATTCCCATCTACTACGTTAGTCGAGTGCTGCGGAAGGCGGAACTCCGATACCCCATTCTGGAGAAGTTAGCATTCACATTGGTGGTGGCAGCTCGGAAGCTCCGGCCCTAATTACAAGCAAATTCAATCCAGGTAGTAACGGACCATCCCCTTCGCAAGATCATGGAAGGTGTGGAGCACTTGGGGAGGCTGGCGAAATGGTCCGTGGAGCTAAGTAAATTCAATATCACGTTTGTGCCCAGGGTGTCAATCAGGGCGCAAGCGGTGGCAAACTTCATGGAGGATTACGCGACTGAAGTGGGGGAGCACGATCCACCTCCCCCGGCGGCATGGAAGATATTGGTAGATGGCGAGTCGGGGAAGCATTCCTGTGGGGGGGGGGATCATCCTGGTGAGCCCTCAAGGGACAAAGATCGAACAGGCCTTGAGCATCTACTTCCTGATCACCAACAACCAAGCCGAATATGAAGCAGTCATAGCTGGCCTACGGCTGGCTAAGGAGCTGGGAGTGCAAGACGTGGAGGTCTCGACAGACTCCATGGTGGTGGCATGCCAGATCATGGGGGAGTTTGAAGCAAAGGACCCGACCTTCCAACGTTACCTGGAGAAGTTCAAGGGGGTCATCGGGCAATTCCGGACCTTCTCCATCAAGCACGTGCCAAGGGAGGAGAGTACCCCGACGGACCTCCTGGCCAAGTTTGGCCCCCGGGCAGAGGGGGACGGTCTCGGAACTCTTCCGGCCATCCATCAAGGAAGGAGAACTGATGGAGGTGGATCAGCGAGCGTCGTGGATGGATCCCTTCATCACCTTTCTATCATCAGGGAAGTTCCCCGAAGGGGACGGGGATCGACGTCATTTCAGGTATAAGTCAGCTTATTACTCCTTACATGCAGGAGGACTATACAGGAAGACACTCTTGGGGCTCCTTGCCCGTTGTGTATCCGAGGAGGAGGTCCCGAGAGTCCTAGAGGAGATTCACTCCGGGGAGTGCGACAGTCACTCCAGGAGCCGAACCTTGGAGGGGAGGGTGCTGATACAAGGCTACTTCTGGCCTACTCTCGGCAAGGATGCAGCGGAGTTTGCAAAGAAGTGTTCAAAGTGCCATCTCTACGCTCCGCTCCAACTCCTCCCAGCTCAGAGGCTCAGGACCATCACGACTTCGTGGCCTTTTGCTATATGGGGGTTGAACCTGGTTGGCCCTTTCCCCCAAGCTAGTGGTCAGCGGAAGTTCCTGTTGGTGATGATCGACTATTTCTCTAAATGGATAGAGGTGAAGGCGCTAGCGAAGGTGACATCCCAAGTGGTAAGGAACTTTGTGTGGGGGGAGATAGTTTGCAGGCACGGGCTCCCACTCCCAATAGTAACAGATAACGGACCTCAGTTCGCCAGTGAGGAATTTTTCAGCTTCTGTAGTCAGCTCAGCATCGATCTTAGGTTCGCGTCGGTCCATCACCCGAGGAGCAACGGTCAAGTGGAGGCGGCGAACAAGATTATTGTCAACCTACTCAAGAAAAAGGTGGAGAACCTCCGTGGGAGCTGGGCAGAACAGTTACCCTCGGTCCTCTAGGCCCTGAGAACTACTCCAAACACTGCCACAGGAGAGACTCCGTTCATGCTTTCCCATGGGTCCGAGGCTGTAATTCCAGTAGAGTTCAAGGTAAAGACCCCCAGGGTGACCGCTGTAGTTGAAGGAGATGAAGAATGGCTAATGGCGAATGAGGTCGAGCAAAGGTTGTCCCTGGACCTGGTAGAAGAGCTCCGCGACCTCGCGACTATTCGACAGGAGGAAATCAAGAGGAGGATGGCTAAGTACTTCGATCACCATGTCAGGTTGAAGCAGTTCGAGAAGGGAGACATGGTTTTGAATAAGGTGGACGTGGCAGGGAGAGGAGCCGCTCTAGGTAAGCTTGAGCCCAATTGGGAGGGGCCGTATATTGTAAGTGAAGCACTCAGGTCCGGGGGGGTACCATCTCCAGGATGTGGAAGGGGTACCTCTCGGTCGGTCTAGGAGTGGAGATGACTTGAAAAGATTTTACCCTTGAAACATTTTTCTAACTATGTTATATTCCTTAATCTTTTGACTCATGTGTTGGCTTCGGAACCAAAGGTTGTATATGTTGGTGCTGGAATGCCCCAGATCGATTCCGCTTCCGGGCTCTCATCTAGACGGGGGGTTCAGGTTGATCTCTGGAGAGGCTGGCAAGGTTGTATATGTTGGTACTGGAATGCCCCAGATCGATTCCGCTCTCGGGCTCTCATCTAGACGGGGGGTTCAGGTTGATCTCTAGAGAGGCTGGCAAGGATGTATATGTTGTTGCTGGAATTCCCCAGATCGATTCCGCCCCCGGGCTCTCATCTAGATGGGGGGGGGGGGGGGGGGGGTTCAGGTTGATCTTTGGAGAGGCTAGCAAGGTTGTATATGTTGGTGCTGGATTACCCCAGATCGATTCTGCTCCCGGGCTCTCATTTAGACGGGGGGTTCATGTTAATCTCTGGAGAGGCTGGCAAGGTTGTATATGTTGGTGCTGGAATGCCCCAGATCAATTCCTCTACCAGGATCTCATCTAGACGGGGGGTTCAGGTTGATCTCTGGAGAGGCTGGCAAGGTTGTATATGTTTGTTCTGGAATGCCCCTGATCGATTCCGCTCCCGGGCTCTCATCTAGACGGGGGGTTCAGGTTGATCTCTGGAGAGGCTGGCAAGGTGGTATATGTTGGTGCTGGAATGCCCCAGATCGATTCCTCTCCCGGTATCTCATCTAGACGGGGGGTTCAGGTTGATCTCTGGAGAGGCGGGCAAGTGTGATATATGTTGGTCCTGGAATGCCCCAGATCGATTCTTCTCCCGGGATCTCATCTAGACGGGGGGTTCAGGTTGATCTCTGGAGAGGCCGACAAGGTGATACATGTTGGTGCTGGAATGCCCCAGATCGATTCCGCTCCCGGTCTCTCATCTAGACGGGGGATTCAGGTTGATCTCTGGAGAGGCTGGCAAGTGTGATGTATGTTGGTGCTGGAATGCCCCAGATCGATTCTGCTCCCGGGCTCTCATCTAGACGCGGGGTTCAGGTTGATCTCTGGAGAGGTTGGCAATCAGTATGTGGTGAAATCAACGAAATAATAGTATGTGTTGAAGCTGGAAAGGTTTGGCTCGCAAGGTAGTAAAAGCTAAGGCTGGTAAGGCTTGGTTAGCAAGTTGGCATGGTTTAAGGCTGGAAGGGCCTGGTTCGCAAGGTGGTAAAAGCTAAGGCTGGTAAGGCTTGGTTAGCAAGTTGTCATGTTTTAAGGCGTGAAGGGCCTGGTTCGCAAGGTGGTAAAAGCTAAGGTTGGTAAGGCTTGGTTAGCAAGTTGGCATGTTTTAAGGCTAGAAGGCCTTGGTTTGCAAAGTAGTGTGTGTTAAAAGTAGGCGAGATCTGGTTTGCGAGTTTATGTGTGTTGAGACCGGCAGCCTGAGTTCGCAAAAATCCACAAGAGTGGATACCTAGCTAGGCGAGCTCCAAATGCATGTAAAGTTCTCAGCCGGCGAGTTCCAATTCGCGAGCTCCCCAAGAGCACTCCTAAGTAACGACTAGGTATGTGACATGAATAGGAAGAAAAAAAATCTAAGGCAAACAAGAGATGGATGCGAGCAAGATCACAAAGGATAACAAAAATTATCACTACATTCCATAAGGTTCTTTTACATTCAACGCCGTTCTCGCCGGCTCAAAAGAATAAATGTATATCAAAGAGAAAAAAAAGGAGGCGAGGCTTAGGGGGTTTCTCCAGGGGTTTCCTCACCCTCCTTGCGAGTTCCTAGCTCGGGTACAAGCTCAAATAAGTCAGGTAAGACATCCTCGGCGGTGAACTCCCTGGCGTCTTTAGAAAGAAGGCTCGCGTTCTTGAGGGTGGTGAAGACAAGGTTGGCGACCTCCTTTGCGCCTCGCCGCCTCATGGCCTCTCGCTCTCGCGCCCTTTGGCGAGACCCATCCCGCCTAGGAGAAGGGGGTAGCGCGGCGCGAGTCAGCTCTTGCACCTGATCCTTCAGCATGGTATTTTCTAGTTCCAGCTTGTCATTGCGAGCGAGAAGCTTGGTCGCGGTGTCAACATCCTGAAGGAAGGCACACAAGATTGTTCAAGTCAAACCCAAGTAGTCACGAACAACAAAAGGTAAGTGGGTTGGGGGTCGTTTACCATCCTGCCCTGGATTCCGGCGAGGAGGCTCTCAGATACCTCTTCTTTCTCCTTGAGGCTCTTGATTTGATCCAGGGCTTTCTTAAGCTCCTCCCTGTATGCGCGGATGTCCCTTTCCGCCTGCAGGTATTGGCGCTCCGCCATGTGTGCGAGCTCCATCGAGCAAAACTGGGCTCGCATGGCCTCGTTGACCAGTTGCCTTGACCCCATAGCTTTATAGGCGGCGATGTCCTCGCGGCCATATACGCCAAAGGCGATAGACAACGCCTTGCCCCCCGCTTTACCAGACTCCACCCAGGAAGGGTGAAGGGTGGAGTAGGAAATCCTATTGGCGTCAGGATTCCAAGCGAGCAAGGTCTTGCCGAGGGAATCAGAGATCTTCTCGCCTAGGCCAAAGTTTTTGTGACCCCCGGGCAAGGGGCCTCCCGAGGAACTCCCGGCACCCTGGCTCGCCAGGGGGGGGGCCTGCGGCTTTCCAGGAGAAGGGGGAGAGCCATCGGTCTCGCTCAGATCGACCATGTCGCTCTTATCCTTGGCAGCGTCAAGGGTTTTCCCTTTTGATTTCTTGGAAGAAGTTCGCGAGCCGTACTGGCTCGCGGGCGCGGGCCGCTTCTTACCGGACCCAGTGGTAGGGGGGTCACGGCATGCCTCCGCTGCCGCGGTGGCGAGCAAGTCCGCTGTAAGTATGGTGCTTCGCGCATGCGGAGGGTTGATGGGGATGCCACGCTCGCCTGTAGAAGGAGAATGTTAGCCAAAAGAAAGAAGAAAAAGAGGATAAGGCGAAGGCGAACAAGACCTTCCCCTTGCGGAACCGCGAGTAGTGAATCAACATTGCGCCTAAGGTAGGCAACCTCGAAGTTCTTCCCTGAGAGGTACTAGAAGAGCTTGGCGTCATCGCCACCTAACGAGCTAGGAGGGCGGTAAGTGGTGTCGTCCCGCTGAAGGGGAGTGTAGTGGAGGTTGCCGAAGGGACCCTTGACCAGGATAAATTTCTGGGTCCAGTAATGACTTTTGTTCACCGTCTCACAGACGGTGACGTGCTGGCTCGCGAAGTAGGTGGTCCCGTCCTTATAGGCGCGGAAGGAGAACACCTTGCGGAAGACAGGGAGGCTGAATTCAATCCTCTCCTCCCGCATATAACTGGCGAATGCGACCACGTCCGCAATCGCATTCGGGGTTAGTTGGATCGGCAGCACCCCATAGTACTGGAGTACCTGCGAAGAACAAAGAAAGTGATATGAATTCGCGAGAGCAAACAGGGAGCGGCGAGAGGGTCAGGCGAAATACCTGACGGACTTCAGGCCACAAAGGGAGCCGCAGCCCATTCTCAAAGTGAGCAATGGGGAGGGCAAGCTCGTCGGCCTCGGTCTCATTGAGAGCGGTCACGTCGCTGGGACAGCGAGCCGTGTAGCTGATATTAAATTTGGTGGTTTTTAAATTAAGCGAAGGTTGAAATTTTTTTCCAAACTATATCCGATAAAGGCAAGCGTACCTTATCGTCTATAGTATAGGATATTAAGAGATATCAAGGTCGTATTCCACGGGGTGCGTTGATTACTTCTACTTTGAGGAAAGTCACTATTATCTTATCTAACAATATTTTTGAGTTTTAATTACTTAGCTAGAAGAAAGGAAATTGCAAACTAATTGAAGGGTTGTGATGAAGATAAAAGAGGCTAGCACTCAATCAAAAGTCACCTTGGAGTGAGAATAGACAAGTAAAAAGAAATTAAATCTAATTCCGTTTAAATTGAACTACTTGACCGTGGAGGTTCCCGAAGCTCGAACATGCCTCTCTTGAGGTTAATGCCCAACTAAGATTAGGAAAAATCAACCGGACTCTCGTCCTATAATCGATTACCTAAAACTTGCTTTACGAGGTGAACCCCACTATTGGATTTGACTCCAATTCGGGAGATTTACGTCATCCTCTCTCGAGGGGTGCGTGCAACTCTCTTTACCCTTGAGTGATCGATTCATACTTTGAGCCTCTCGGCTAACTAAATATGAAAACTTAAGCGAAAACCATATATCGAAAATATGGCCTCACTAAATAAAAATCAAGGATAATTCAAGTGTTTATAAAAACGGAAAAAGAAAACTTTAGAAAATCATAACTTGTCTAACTCATCCTCGGATCATTTTGATCGAGTACTAATGAGGATTAGTTAATCATGGTGGAGGGGGAAGAGGAAAAAAAAATGAAAATGCATATTAAGAAAATTTAACTAAGGAGGAGACAAAATAAAGAGAACAAACTATTTTTTATTTAAATGAAAACTATTACAAGACTTAAGAGAGGAAATTGCAAGCTAGGAAAAACAAGATTACAAGCTTAAACTAGACTATTGCATTGAAGGAAAACTAATACATTGCATTAGAACAGGAAGAGAGCATGAAATTAAAGAGACATGAACATGAACATGAAAAGAGAAAAATACTCAAGAATGGCTCTAGCAGCACCTCCCCCACTCCAAAATTCTGAACCCTGGACTCAAGGAGAGCCTCTGAATTTATAGGCAAAAATTTCAAGTTACACGCCCTCGGTCACGGGCGTGACCAAGGGCGTGTAATCCCTGTAGCATTGGATCCGGCAGCGGCGAGGGCTTGGCGTGACGGCGGGAGAAAATCGGACATGTCACGGGCGTGACATATGGGTCACGGGCGTGACTCAGGACGGCTTCATTTAATGCGGCATGGGCTAGGCAGACGGCGCGGCGGCGTGCTTGGATCACGCGGGACGGTCACGGGCGTGACTTTGGGTCACGGGCGTGACTTTGGTTGACTTCTCAACGACAACTTCTCGTCTCGACGGCAGCTCCACGTGGCAGATTCTAATATTACACGCCCTTGGTCACGGGCGTGACTTTGGGTCACGGGCGTGACCTGGGGCGTGACTGGGTGTGGACTAGCTCAAACAGTGCGGCATCGATTCTGGACTGATCTTCAGGTTACACGCCCTTGGTCACGGGCGTGACCGAGGGCGTGACATGTCATTTTTCCCGATTTGTCCCAAAAATCTGCAAATATCAAAATTAAGCTAAGTTAGAGTCAAAATTACAAAAAGAACTACTTATAACCTAAATTTGACATAAAATAGAAAATTCATATTAAATATTTACAAAAATTTCTATTAAAAACTTATATAAAAAACTACTTATCAAATACCCCCATACTTGAGGTTTTGCTATTCCAGAGCAAAAGTGTGAGACATAACATATAAGACATCCATAGAATTTTTAATTTCAAACTAAAATTCTACTAAATCAAAATTTAAGTTAAGAATAAATTCAAGGAGGAGTTAAGTTCTAAATTATGATGATGATTTGAAAAGAAAGAAAGTTGTTTAGGCAAGTACTTCTCAAGGCAATTAATTAGCTTACCAAAATTGTAGAAATTATAAAACAAAATTAAATTAGAATTATAAGAACTCTATTTCAAAAGATACTTAAGGAAAAGTAACCTACTAAATATTGCTCTCTTCATAACTTAAGTTAATCCTAGATCAAAGATATTGGCTAAGGGGAAGGGGGGGTTTACAAAACTTGGCATAAGAAGAGATCTTTGATTTGAGGTGATGAATTTTATCCTCTCACCTCTATATTTTTTTCTTTTTGTATATGTTTAGGAGTAATGAATTTTATCCTCTTACTCCATGCCATATAATCTTTTAACATTCTCTTCTAATAAAATCCCAAAATGTATATGTTTAGGAGTAATGAATTTTATCCTCTTACTCCATGCCATATAATCTTTTAAATGATTTTGGGTGCATATGTTTAGGGAATAATGAATTTTATCCTCTTATTCCCATGACATATGATCTTTTAAAACACCTTTTTTTTTTGCCATCAAAGGGTAGGGTTGGAAAAAATTCTAGTTCATAAATTAAATTATGTTGAGAGCAAATTCTAGTAAAATTAAATTTCCTAAGATCTAAAGAGCTAGAAGAAAATATAATTGAAATCTAAAGTGGTTTAGCAAATTTACTACAAAATGAAGCCATTTAAAGATAAAAAGAGAAGTCATGCTAACAAAAATTTTCTAATCAAACTCAACTCATAAGATGGTTCTTAAAACAAGATTACCTAAAATTTAAAATTAACAAACTATGATAAACAAAATTTTAGCCAATTAAAAACCTAAAGACGCTTATAAACATTCTTAATTAGATTTCTAAGAAATCACAAAACAACAAGTAGGAGGGGTATAAGAATTTTTGGAATTTTTGATATTATCTTTTTTTGGAAATTTTGATATTATCTTTTTTTGGAATTTTTGATATTATCTTTTTTTTGGAATTTTTGATATTATCTCATTTACAAACTATTTGCAAACAAAGGAAATTAGATTTAAAACTAACAATTTTTGCTAAGTCTTGGACTTCCCAAGGGCTACCCGGTGAAGGGTTCGCAAGGTACTAGGAGGTGTGATGGGATAAAATCCCAAACGTCCCTTTCCAAGATTTAAGTTTTCAATTTTTTTATAATTTTTTTTTTTTGAGTTTTTGGTTTTACAGGAGCTTAAATAAAAGAAAACAAAGGAAAGAAAGAAAAACAGATTTTTTTTGTTTTTGAAAATTTTCTTTTAAAACTATTTACAAATATTTACAAAAGACTATTTACACCCCCATACTTAAAGTTAAACATTGTCCCCAATGTTTAAAAGTAAGTAAAGGTAAAAAGAAATGCAAGGAAAAAGGAAGAAAAGAAGGACAAAGAGCTTCCCTGATTTTTTTTTTGAAGCTTTTGTGGGGAAGCCGCGATTACCTACAAAAGATGTTAAAGAAGGAACAAGAAAAAGAAAAACAAGAGAAACAAAAATACAAAGATAACTTTGGGGTGCCTCCCAAAAGCGCTTTGTTTAAGGTCGCGTAGCTTGACCCACTTGCCGATCATGGTATATGATGAAGAAATATTGCGTCACTCTTTTCATTAGGTAAGTCTCCCGGAAGATACAATTTAAGTCGGTGCCCGTTAACTTTGAAAGAACCTTTTTCCAGGTGGGAAATTAGGATTGTCCCATAGGACCAAACCTCTTTAACAATAAAGGGTCCGGACCATCGGGATTTTAATTTTCCCGGAAAAAGGCGAAGGCGAGAATTATAAAGGAGGACGAGATCGCCCGGCGAAAAAGTTTTCGGAAATTTTATATGTTTATCGTGATAAAACTTTGTTCGCTCCTTATATAATTTATTGCTCTCATATGCATTCGCTCGCCATTCATCTAGCTCGTTCATTTGAAACTTCCTTTGTTCGCCCGCTAAAGTGGAATCTAGATTTAAAAATTTAAGCGCCCAAAATGCGCGGTGTTCTAATTCGACCGGAAGGTGGCAAGCCTTTCCATAGACCATTCGATATGGTGTACAACCGATAGCGGTCTTATACGCCGTACGATAGGCCCATAGCGCGTCATCGAGCTTTATTGCCCAATCCTTCCGATTAATAGAAACCGTTTTTTCTAAAATTCGCTTTAATTCTCGATTAACCACTTCGACTTGGCCGCTCGTTTGTGGGTGATATGCAGTGGATAGTTTGTGCGTGACACCATATTTTGCTAAGGTTTTTGTGAATTGAGTATTGCAAAAATGGGTGCCCCGATCACTCACAATAGCGCGCGGAGTGCCAAATCGAGAGAATAATTTTTTTAAAAAGTTAACGACGACTCGCGCATCATTGGTGGGGAGAGCTTGCGCTTCCGCCCACCTTGACACGTAGTCGGCCGCTACTAGAATATACTTATTTGAAAACGAAGGAGGGAGAGGACCAACAAAATCAATGCCCCAAAGATCGAAAATTTCGCATTCTAAGAAAATGTTTTGGGGCATCTCATCCCGGCGGGAGATGTTCCCCGTCCGCTGGCAGCTGTCGCAAGTACTCACAAGGGTGTGAGCATCTTTGAAGAGCGTGGGCCAATAAAAGCCCGCCTTCAGCGCCTTCCTCGCGGTTCGGTTCGAATGATAATGACCACCGGATGGTCCCTCGTGACAATGTCGTAAAATTTTAAGTCCCTCCTCACTCGAGACGCATCGTCTCACCACTTGGTCTGCGCATACACGGAATAAAAAGGGGTCCTCCCAAAAGTAATTCTTTAAATCAGAAAAGAATTTCTTCTTTTGCTGACTCGAGAATTCTTTCGGTAAGACCCAGGCTACTAAATAGTTAGCCAGATCTGCAAACCAGGGGGTAGACGATGAATTTATATTTTCGAGAGCGAGGAGGCGCTCTTCGGGAAATTTATCATCGATGTCAGATTCTATCAAAACTTCCGAGGCGGGGTTTTCTAAACGGGAGAGATGATCGGCCGCCAAGTTTTCGGCTCCTCTTTTGTCCCGGATCTCTAAGTCGAACTCCTGCAAGAGGAGGATCCATCGCAAAAGACGAGGCTTGGCATCCGATTTGCTTATAAGATACCTTAGTGCGGAGTGATCCGTGAAGACGATAACTTTTGAGAGAGTGATATATGACCTAAACTTATCGAAGGCAAAAACGATCGCTAGAAGCTCCTTTTCGGTAGTGGTGTAATTCGCTTGTGCCGACGTGAGAGTTTTACTCGCATAATAAATAGGGTGGAAATACTTACTCACCCGTTGGCCTAAAACGGCACCAACCGCAATGTCACTCGCGTCGCACATGATTTCAAAAGGGAGCGACCAATCCGGCGCGACTAGAATCGGGGAGTTTATAAGTTTCTCTTTGATAAGTTTAAAAGCCAAATGGCATTCATCGCTAAAAATAAATGAGGATTCTTTTTCAAGAAGGTGGGTTAACGGCTTTGTGATTTTTGAAAAATTTTGTATAAAGCGCCGATAAAACCCCGCGTGGCCCAGGAAACTATGAATAGCTTTTACGTTTGTTGGAGGGGGAAGTTTTTCAATTACTTCGATCTTGGCCTTATCGACCTCGATCCCCATGCCCGAAATTTTATGGCCAAGGACTAATCCTTCCTTGACCATAAAATGGCATTTCTCCCAATTAAGTGCTAAATTCGTTTCCTCGCATCGCTGCAACACGCGCTCAAGATTTTTTAAACAATTCTTAAATGAGTTTCCAAATACGGAAAAGTCGTCCATAAACACTTCCATCACCTCCTCTACTAACTCATCAAATATCGCCAACATACATCTTTGAAATGTAGCTGGCGCGTTGCAAAGACCAAATGGCATCCTACGATAAGCGAAGGTGCCAAAGGGACAAGTGAAAGTGGTTTTCTCTTGGTCGTCGGGCGAAATCGGGATTTGAAAATATCCCGACAAACCATCGAGAAAACAGTAGTAGGAGTGACCTGAAAGACGCTCTAAAATTTGATCGATGAACGGTAGAGGGAAGTGATCCTTACGGGTGGAATCATTTAGTTTTCGGTAATCGATGCACATCTGCCAACCCGTAACAGTACGGGTTGGGATCAACTCGTTATTCTCGTTAGCTACTACCGTAATGCCACCTTTCTTCGGTATGACTTGTACTGGGCTAACCCAAGTACTATCCGATATCGGGTAGATAATTCCCGCGTCCAATAGTTTGATCACTTCGGCCTTAACGACTTCTTTCATGTTAGGGTTTAGCCGTCGTTGAGGCTGGACCGAATTTCGGGAATTATCTTCGAGAAAGATTTTATGAGTGCAGAAGGAAGGGTTTATACCCTTTATATCCGAAATTTGCCACGCAATTGCGTGGCGATGCTTCTTAAGACAATAGCCAACTCAGAAATTTCCGAGTTGCTAAGTTCGGATGAAACGATGACGGGTAGCTTCGACTCTTTTTCTAAAAATAAATACTTAAGGTGAGGTGGAATTTGCTTTAGTTCTAAAACGGGTGGCTCTTCATAAGAAGTTTTGATTTTTAATTTTTCTAAAAATAGTGGTTCGGGTGGTGTGAAACGAGTGACTTCTTCTTCTTACAGACAAAAGAGCTCGGTGAACTCGGACTCGTGACTCGAGGTGGAGACTAACTCGGGAGGGGAATCGAATTCCCAACACTCTTCCAGGTAAAAACACGAATCGTCGTTTTCTAATGTGTTCTGCATCGAGGAATTTATGCCGAAAGAAACTTCATCGTCTCCAACCCGTAGGAGGAGCTTTCCGTTACTTACGTCAATAATGGCGCGGGAGGTGGCAAGGAAGGGGCGACCGAGTATGAGGGGTACTTCGGCATCCTCTTCGATGTCAAGAATGACAAAGTCCACCGGGAAGATGAACTTGTCGACCTTGACGAGCACGTCCTCCACTATTACTACCGGATATTTTAAAGAGCGATCCGCTAATTGAATACTCATTCGAGTGGGGCTTGGATATCCTAGACCTAGCTTCTTAAAGAGAGAAAAGGGCATGAGATTGATACTTGCTCCCAAATCCGCTAAAGCGTGTTTTACTAACGAATTGCCAAATAAACACGGGATAGAGAACCTTCCCGGGTCATTCACTTTTTGAGGCAATTTGTTGAGTACAACCGCGGAGCATTCTGCGTTCAAAGAAATATGCGAAATATCTTCTAACTTTTTCTTATTGGAGAGCAACTCCTTAAGATATTTCGCATATTTAGGCATTTGAGAGATAGCCTCGCAGAAGGGTACATTAATGTGAATTTGTTTTAAAATATCCAAAAACTTTTTATAATTCTTTTCGGCGCTCTCGCTCTTAAACTTAGATGGATACGGAATACTAGATGTAGAGACGCGCGGAGCTATCGTAGCAGGCAAATTCGAAGATAAAATAGGAGAAGGAGGAGGAGGAGGTGGAGGGGAAGTTACCTTGGGTTCGTCCTGTTTAGAAGCCACCTCCTTCCCGCTTCGGAGTGTAATCGCGTTTGCGCTCTCCCTTGGGTTTGGCTCCGTGTTTCCCGGAAGGGCTCCTTGCTGGCGCTCGGAGATTATCTTTGCTAGCTGGCCCACTTGGTTCTCCAAATTTTTGATCGATCCGGTGAGGTTCCGGATGTTCGCTTCATTTGTAGCAACATATTTTGCAAAAATCTCTTCAAGCGGAGAGGGTTTTTGCTGTTGCGGTGGAAAACCGGGTGGATTAAAATTTGGAGGGGGAGTTGAATTAAGAAGTTGATTTGGAGGTTGATTCAAATTTAAGGGACGCTGAGCATTTCCTTGACTGCTCCATGAGAAATTCGGATGATTCCTATAACCCGCATTGTAGGTGTTGTTATACGGAGCGGTGTTCGGGTTATAGGAAGGCCGAGGCGGATTTCCCATGTAATCAACTTGCTCTTCAATTAAAACATTATTAGCCCAAGGAGGAGTGGCGGAGGAAGCAGACATCTCCGCCACTTGCTTTGTTAAGCGCTCAACTTGTAAAGCCAAATTCGAAGTTGCGTCTATTTCAAAAAGCCCGGCCGGCTTGCTAGGCCGAGCTCGGGGAAAATTTCATTGATACGCATTAGTGGCCATTTCCTCAAAAATCTCCTGAGCGGCCTCCGGGGTTTTCTTATTTAAAGAGCCCCCAGCGGCCGCATCAATCATTTGCCTAGTTTGGAAACTCAAGCCGTTATAAAAGATTTGCACTTGTTGCCAGGTTGGCAGTGCGTGGTGAGGGCATCTACGCAAAAGCTCCTTGAAGCGCTCCCATGTATCATAGAGAGTCTCCGAGTCGATTTGCATAAATGACGCAATATCCGTGCGCATTTTAGCGGTTTTTGAAGGCGGAAAATACTTTGTAAGAAATTTTCCCGCCATATCGGCCCATGTAGCGATGGAGTCCCTAGGAAGGGAGCCCAACCACTGCTTAGCCTTACCCCGCAAAGAAAAAGGAAAAAGACGTAATCGAATGGCATCATCGGTGACGCCATTGATTTTGAACGTGTCGCAAATTTCCAGAAAATAAGAAATATGATAGTTTGGATCCTCGTCCGGGTGACCATCGAAGGTCACCGATTGTTGCACCATTTGTATAGTGCTGGACTTGATCTCAAAGTTATTGTTTGCCACCGGGGGGCGAACAATACTTGATTGTGTGCCTTCCAGATTCGGCTGCACATAATAGGACATGGTCCGTTGCACAGCCTCATTAGGATTTGGCAGATTAGGCGGATTAGGGTCACCCATATTTGTTGTGTTAGTGTCCCCGATCGACTCTTCGAATTCTACTTGATTTTCCTGATTATGAGAACGGCGGCGCCTCGAAAGGGTTCGCTCGATCTCTGGATCAAAAGGAATATTCGAAGTGCTACCTCGGGTCATACACTAGGAAAAAGAAAAGGAATAAAGGAAAAAGAAAAGAAAAAGAAAAGAGCTACGAGAGAAGAGAGAATTAGTAAAAACAAAATGAAAGAAAAAAGGAGAAAAACAATTAATTATAAATATATAAACTATATATATAATAAAAAAATTTCTTGATTTTCTTTTTTCTTTTTTTTTTCTTTTAGGCGGATTAAGTTAGTCTTGGACTTCCCGAGATCTGTCATGTGAAGGGATTGCAAGGTACTAGGAGGTGAGATGGGATGACACCCCAAACGTCCCTTTCCAAGATTTAAGTTTCACCTTAAGATTTTCAAAAATAGAAAAACTAAAATAAAAACAACATGATAAAATTAATAGCTATCCTCGTTTCAAAATATCTACGCAAAAGTCCCCAGCAGCGGCGCCAAAAACATGATATTAAATTTGGTGGTTTTTAAATTAAGCGAAGGTTGAAAATTTTTTCCAAACTATATCCGATAAAGGCAAGCGTACCTTATCGTCTATAGTATAGGATATTAAGAGATATCAATGTCGTATTCCACGGGGCGCGTTGATTACTTCTACTTTGAGGAAAGTCACTATTATCTTATCTAACAATATTTTTGAGTTTTAATTACTTAGCTAGAAGAAAGGAAATTGCAAACTAATTGAAGGGTTGTGATGAAGATAAAAGAGGCTAGCACTCAATCAAAAGTCACCTTGGAGTGAGAATAGACAAGTAAAAAGAAATTAAATCTAATTCCGTTTAAATTGAACTACTTGACCGTGGAGGTTCCCGAAGCTCGAACATGCCTCTCTCGAGGTTAATGCCCAACTAAGATTAGGAAAAATCAACCGGACTCTCGTCCTATAATCGATTACCTAAAACTTGCTTTACGAGGTGAACCCCACTATTGGATTTGACTCCAATCCGGGAGATTTACGTCATCCTCTCTCGAGGGGTGCGTGCAACTCTCTTTACCCTTGAGTGATCGATTCATACTTTGAGCCTCTCGGCTAACTAAATATGAAAACTTAAGCGAAAACCATATATCGAAAATATGGCCTCACTAAATAAAAATCAAGGATAATTCAAGTGTTTGTAAAAACGGAAAAAGAAAACTTTAGAAAATCATAACTTGTCTAACTCATCCTCGGATCATTTTGATCGAGTACTAATGAGGATTAGTTAATCATGGTGGAGGGGGAAGAGGAAAAAAAATGAAAATGCATATTAAGAAAATTTAACTAAGGAGGAGACAAAATAAAGAGAACAAACTATTTTTTATTTAAATGAAAACTATTACAAGACTTAAGAGAGGAAATTGCAAGCTAGGAAAAACAAGATTACAAGCTTAAACTAGACTATTGCATTGAAGGAAAACTAATACATTGCATTAGAAAAGGAAGAGAGCATGAAATTAAAGAGACATGAACATGAACATGAAAAGAGAAAAATACTCAAGAATGGCTCTAGCAGCACCTCCCCCACTCCAAAATTCTGAACCCTGGACTCAAGGAGAGCCTCTGAATTTATAGGCAAAAATTTCAAGTTACACGCCCTCGGTCACGGGCGTGACCAAGGGCGTGTAATCCCTGTAGCATTAGATCCGGCAGCGGCGAGGGCTTGGCGTGACGGCGGGAGAAAATCGGACATGTCACGGGCGTGACATATGGGTCACGGGCGTGACATATGGGTCACGGGCGTGACATATGGGTCACGGGCGTGACTCAGGACGGCTTCATTTAATGCGGCATGGGCTAGGCAGACGGCGCGGCGGCGTGCTTGGATCACGCGGGAAGGTCACGGGCGTGACTTTGGGTCACGGGCGTGACTTTGGTTGACTTCTCAACGGCAACTTCTCGTCTCGACGGCAGCTCCACGTGGCAGATTCTAATATTACACGCCCTTGGTCACGGGCGTGACTTTGGGTCACGGGCGTGACCTGGGGCGTGACTGGGTGTGGACTAGCTCAAACAGTGCGGCATCGATTCTGGACTGATCTTCAGGTTACACGCCCTTGGTCACGGGCGTGACATGTCATTTTTCCCGATTTGTCCCAAAAATCTGCAAATATCGAAATTAAGCTAAGTTAGAGTCAAAATTACAAAAAGAACTACTTATAACCTAAATTTGACATAAAATAGAAAATTCATATTAAATATTTACAAAAATTTCTATTAAAAACTTATATAAAAAACTACTTATCAGTAGCCCTCTAGGAGGTAGCGATCCACGGTATATTTGTATTCCTCCGTGGTTATGTTCGAGCAAAAGAAAACGTGGTCCTTGAATGCCAAGGTGCATTTGGCTCGCCCTTCGCTCTCGCCATCTCCTACCATTGTAAGATTAATCTGTAATGAACCAGGACGCAGCGACTTGGGAGTAGCGAACGCGAGCACGGTCTTGTGAGGACAGAGATATACGGAGACGAGAAGATTTGGAAAATAAATGCTGTGGTTAGAAAAGAAAATCCCAGCTATTGATAAGAAAGTGAAAAGGGCACGGGATTCGAAGCGCCGGGGGGTGCGGATAGCAAAAATAATGCGGTTTCTTACTCGGCAAGCCACGGCCTTGCGAGCCCTGGCTCACCGACCTCGCTTGGAGCCGGTCAGAGAAGGATGGGAACCTGGGCGCGACATCGCCCAGTAATTCACAAACACCCAACGATATGTCATTGTGAATGTAACAAACATGCAAGGAAATTCACAAATGCGTCATGTATGGATGGATGGCGAAATAAGAAGAAAGAAAATTATATCGCGAGTGCGAGTGCAGAATAAAAAGGAAACAATAATGTGCGAGTCATCAGGGACTCGCAAGCATTATCTAGTCACCACAATATATTGTTCTGATGCAAACATGATAAAGAAATTATAATACAACAAAAGACAGGGCAATGGCAGAGAGAAAAGGCGATAGGGGATTCAGGGTGAGGAGCGGAGTTCAGTAACGTTTCCACTTCCAGCTGACCGCGACCTCGCCCCCCTGCGCGCGGTGGCACTTTTGGATAATGGTATTCGCGAACCGCTTTGAGCTCACGTAAGATCAAGTGTACTTGATCCTCATCTCGCGAAAGGTGCACACCAGGCGAGGTAACATCTGCGCGAGTTACCGGTCTCGCTTCCGCGAGTAAGCGTGCATTCGCATCCTCCAGGGCCGCGAACTTGTCGTCATATATAGCCTGATCCGCATCATATCGCTCCTCCAGCTCGCGCAGCATCATTCCATATTCCTGGAGCACCTCTGTCACCCGTCTCTTCATCTGTGCGAGGTCGCCCGGATCGCCTAAGAAATCACTAATCTGGCTCAGCGAAGGCGGTGGCGACATCTCCTCCCTCCCGTGTTCTGACTCAGGGGTAGCCTCAGAAGTCTCTGCGAAAGAGAAAAGTTACCATACCATGGAGAGAGCAAAGGATAAGCTCACACGAACTTGCTAACCTGGCGAGGCCGAGGGCTCGCGGGGTTGCTTGCGAGAGGTACATGGACGACCCCAGAAGTTTTTGCGGAACCCTCGAGCGTGAGGTTTCCCCAGGCTGGGAGCGTGCACCACCTTCTCCACGACCTGAGTGCCGTCCAGCAGCGAACCACCGGGGCTTCGTCGACCAATGAGGCCAAAGGCCAGAGTATCTAGAACCACCTTAGTCTTGATCGGCGAGCGCGCCGGGGTAAGGACCCTTTTCTCAGGGCTCGTCGGTGGGGTGTCTGCATAAACAGTGGCCGCGTTGATATCGCGAGGAGAAATTCGCTGGGGGATAAGAGAAAAAGGTGTTTTTGACTTACTGGGCCGCGAGAGAGGCTCCTGCAGGGATGAGGTCCCCGCTCCGATGGATAGCAAGCCCGGCTTCACTGGGGATGGGACGTGAGAAGAGGTCAGGGTAAGGCCCGCCATGAATTCCTCAGGAGGAGGATTCTTCGAGGCAAAAAAGACAGAATAAACATAGGGCATCGATATGTAGAAATTCGGCAAGAATACCTTTGGTGCAAGCTCGGTGTTCGGCGGCAGGGGCGAGGGCGGAGGTGATGACCCATCCTCCCCCGACGACCTTCGGACCGTTTTGGCTTTCTTGGTTTAGGGAGAAGGGGGAGCAGGATGGTTGAACATACAAGCATTGCGCTTGGCGGCCTGGGCCTTCGCCATCTCTCTTGAGGCTTTCAGGCGATCAAGTGCGCTTCCCTTAGTAGACATTCCGAACTTAAGATGTTTATAGCGAGGAAGAGAGAGAATAAAAGGCTTGATCACTAGCCACGGTGGACGGTATTTATAGTTTTGGGCATGGGACCCACCAAAAGATTCCTGCCACGTCGACCAAATCAGGCGAACACCAGGTGTTGGATGTTTCTTCGCGAGCTTAGGACAACCTCGCGATGAGCGGGGATTGTGTACAACCCCGATGTTCGCCAGGCGAGCCCAGGAGGTTGGGGTGCCAATAGCAATCCTAGGACTCGGCCAAGGCGTTATAGGTGAGCCCCACGTTAGCCGAACGACGCTCTGTGTTAGTCGAGCAGCGCTCGACGAATTATCTCTTAACGGTGTTTGGCAGGCAAGCCAGCCATTTTGGTGTGTTGGTGGTCGTTTTGGGGCTCGGCCAGGTCAGTATAGGCGAGCCTGATCAGTTAATGGGCAGTTCGCTAGGCGAGCCCAGGACTTTGGGGTACAATTAGCCATTTTTGGGGTGCAGTTAGCCATTTTGGGGTGCAGATAGCCATTTCGGGACTCGGCCAGGTCAGTATAGGCGAGCCCGACCAGTTAATGGGCAGTTCGCTAGGCGAGCACCGAACTTTGGGGTGCAATTAGCCATCTTTGGGGTGCAGTTAGCCATTTTTGGGGTACATTTAGCCATTTTGGGGAGCGGATAGCCATTTTGGGGCTCGGCCAACCCAGAGGCTCATGATCCCCACTCGCCATGGAGACGCCGAAGCTGGCCGGCTCGCCCAGTAAGGGTTCAGAAAAGGTTTTGGAGTTCGACGAACTTATCCTGCCCCGCTTCCGTCAAACGGCGCTCCGCGAATTACTTCATAACAGTGCTCGGCGATCTTCAGCAATCTCAGCGGCCGGCGAACCATCTCAGCGGTCGGTGAACAGTCCCAGCGCTCGACGAATTTGTGGGATCGACGTTCGTCGAACTGCGTTCGACGAATTCGCTAGGGCTCTCCGTTCGTCGAACGGGCTAGAAGTTTCCAATTCGTCGGGCCTGAGAGTGGTCAATTACCAGGAAACCCCTGGTGGCCTGCAGTTAGCCCTTCCGAACAGTGGAGTCTGGTTGTTAGAAGACCAGTTTGGGGTGCAGATAGTGAAAGTGGAAAGCAGGGATTTGGCTATTGGCAGACCACAAAAAACAAAAACTATAAATACACCTTAAAGGGCACCTTGGGAGGGCATTCCGGATCTCATTCTTTGAGCCCCTCTCTCCCTTGGCTACTTTGGCTCAGCTCTCTAGCTCTCCAAGGTGCTCGAGTCTCAGCTTTGGCTTGGGTAGGGGAAGCGCTCAACGATCTTCCAGGTTAGTGGAGGGACCTCCTCGCTGCGACTAAGGTCTTAGTTCCCTTGTTCTAGTTTTCCGTCTACCTCTTCCGAGGGATCAGTAAGGGCTAGCCGCCCCTCAACTCGTTGAGGGACCCGAGCTCTACAAGAGACCGAGAAATCGGTTTCAACAAATATCTCATCTTCTTAGGGGGAGCTTTGATCAAGATCAAATTCTTGAGTCTTCTCTCTGAATAAACAGAGAAGAACATCTAACCTCTTCTTACCCCATCTTGTAAATGGTTCTAAACTCCCTTCAAAAGTTTAACCTTGGTGGCAAGACACCTTATAAAAAAAATCTAGTTTGGTTTTTGAGCACCTTATCAAAAGCTCATTGGTGATTTGGGCACCTGATCAAAAACCCATTGGTGGCAGGGCTACCTAATCAAAAACCTGTAGTGAATTCCTACTAGTGTGGTAGAAGAGTGGATGTACCCTATTGAGAGGGGAACCACTAAAAGTCTCTTGTGTATTCCGTGATTGCTTTATTTTCTTTATACTGTGCTGTGCTGAATGTGTTTTCTTTGTGATAAATAATTAACTAATTTATTATATATCATCCTTTTTAATTCCGCTATAAAAACACCTAAGCAATTGCTTAAGTTTTAAAAATACTTTATTCACCCCCCCCCCCCCCCCCCCCCTCTAGAGTAAACTAGATCTAAAACCCTCACTTTCAATTGGTATCAGAGGGATGTTTGGTTGTTACAGACTAACACCTGAACCAGCAAAGATATTTCTTAGATCTATTTACTTTAGTGTGTCCATTACTTCAACTTGTTTTATAAAAACCTCATGGCATAGAATACAGATTATTCTAGCTCCAGACCTCCTATGTGCAACTTAAGCAAGCTTGCACAATGGAAGGGCAAGAATAAGGTTATATATGAATTCAATTGATGAAGATATTTATAATTCTATTTTAACAGGACCTCCATCCTCACCTCCATCAACATATGATCAAAGGAAGATACAAAGTGTTGATGCAGAGGATATGAAGATACTAGCTTAAACTATGTCAAATGACATTCTTCAAAAAGTTGAAGACTGCAAATCAGCAAGGGACATTTGGAACTCCCTTACAAGAATGGTAAATGAATTTTCTTCCACTTCTACAAGATGTATTTATGATACAGAACCTTCAATAAGTCTAAGTGTAGAAGAAGAAAAGGAAGAACAAAAAGCTAGAGCTTTTTGCATGCTGGCCATATATGGGTCAAACAATAACTCAGATGCAGAATGTGAATCTGATGAAAATGAGAGTTCCGTAGAAGAGTCAAAGTCATCATCAAGATCATCTGAAGATGACAATGATATAAATGACAAAGATCAGGTGCTTGATGGCTATATATGACTCATATAATGATCATGCATCATCATCCAATTCCAGTGATGATGAAGATGATGCAAATGAAAGAACCTTCTGCATGATGGCCATCAATGCCTTAGCAAACAATTCAGAAGGATCACAATTAGGGTCAGACAACGATGCTGATCAGGTTGTATTTAATCTAGATTTTATTTCCACTAATTTCAAAGATGATTTTAAAATTCTCTGCCTAGATTTAATTGAATTTAAGGAAGAAATCACATCTTTCAAAACAAAGTAAACAAAAATAAACAACTTAACTTCTGAATATAATAAACTTAAAGAAAATTTGAATAACTCAAAAGAACAAATTTTTTTCTTTAAAAAATAAGCTAATTAAGGCTAAGCACAAAGAAATTAGTTATGTTCATCAAAATCAAGAAAAATATTCAAATTTATATTTTAATGAAATAAAAAGGCCAATATATTTAATTATAAGGCAATGTTTAATATTTTTACTCAAATTATAATTAAATAGCAATTATAAGATTATTTTGAATTTTCTATCAATGTCAGATAACTTCAAGTTCTTATAGACTTTCTTAAGAGGATTCAGATTGAGTACTCTACTGTAGTTGCATTGATCAGAAGTGATCATGGCACTGAGTGTGAGTCTCTTCGCATGCAAGAATTCTATGAGGAAGAAGGTATCAGACATTGCCTCTCAGCTCCTAGAACTCCTCAACAAAATGGGGTAGCTGAAAGGAAAATTAGAACCCTAAATTGAATTAGTAACAACATTACTTGTTTAATACATAAAATTAAGAGTAAGACTCCTTATAAGTTACTTAAAGGGGAAGAAACCTAAAGTCAACTAGTTTAGAACATATAGTTGTAAATGGTTTGTTCAAAATAATGATAAGAAATACCTTAGGAAATGTGAACTAAAATCTGAAGAAGAAATTTTCTTAGGCTATTCATTAACTCCTTAAATTTAGCTAGGAATGAAAAATAGAGATTCCTTAAATTGAGCAAACAAATTTTCTACCCAACATAAAATGTAGAAAATTTGTCTTGAATACATTTCAACAGATCACCAAAGGAAATACATAAATCAATTAGGAAAGATTTATGATGAAATCTTAGAAAGACACAAATAGAGTTATATTAAAATATGAAACAATATACAATTAATCTATTTTCTCAAAATAACATCTAAATAATTATCACTTAATAAACAATTAAAAATAAGTGATCTGAATTATTTTATTCGAAGGGAGATCGACGAAATATTTTGTTTAAGATTCGTCGATCGGAGATCGACGAACTTAAGTTGTTAGTCGAACGAAGTTCAACTAATCTATTTTTTCCTTCGATATGTATAACCCGTTGTTTGTCGATCAAGGATCGACGAACTTGAGTCGTTAGTCGAACGGAGATCGACGAAAGTCTTGCGACTGTTCGATTTTAGATTTAGCCCTATTTCGTCGCCCTCCTTTCCGCGCTTTTCCTCGATTTCGTCGAACCCTAGTATATATTCTAAGTTTGGGATAGGAATCATTTGCGCTCTCAGAAATCTTGTGTCTCCTCCTCTTCCTCTCTCTCGACTCCTACCTGCTTCATCCTCAAATGGCGATTTCTCAAGCTGTCCTCTCCTCCCTGAAGTTCGACACTAGCTTCGACATCGACATGGGCACCTTCTGTTATTCTGATCAGGTCTTCCAAGATATCCTATAGAAATTTGAAGCCCAGCAACTAAGGAAGTTCATGACTTCAAGAATAAAACTCCCAGTTAATGAAATCAAGGAGTGGGCACACACCTCCTTGAGTCAAGATGATGAAACCCAAGTAGGATCAGTATCAGGTAACTAAAAACCTTTCTAGTCTTTTTCCATTCTATCTGACATGCCTGGATTAGGAGATGAAGTAGACATTCTGGAAAACTTCAATGAGAAATTAGACTCATTCTAGTGGTCTCAATCCTAAACAAAACATTTTAATCTATAATAGGAACTCAGGTCACTCTGTCCCCCACAGTTTTGACTGAGTTGTTTGGATTGGCAAATGGAGAAGAAAACATGGAAATCTCCAGTGAAGAGACTGACTCCTTGTTAGCTAGGATGGGTTATAATGGAACCAACCCAAGGCACCTCCTGAAAAAAAATCTGTCTGTGGAATACAGATTTCTGGCTGACATAGTAGGAAAAGTGCCGCTTGGAAAGCACTCAGCACATGATTATATTACAAGGCACCAGTTGCTGCTGATGGGTGCAGTTCTGGATGTGAAGAAGTTGAACTGGGGAGCAGTTCTATTTGACTGCATCAAGAAGAAGATCTCCAAGCTAAACATAGGCCATGCAAGAGCTCTGGGACTATTTCTAATGAATAAGTGTCCTGAGTTATGTGTATCTCCCAACACATAAATGCCTCCAAGAGGATCAAAAGGGCCCTCTTTGGAAAATGGGAGAGAGTCATCACTAAGACTCCCAGGGCAGAACCTTCCAGGATCTCAAGGGCACGATCTGCCTCTCCCTCACCCCCATTGGAAGAAACTCCCTCCATCTCTCAATCTGTTCCCCAATCAACTCCTCTTCCTCAAACTCTAGGTGACATCCCTTCTACCATAGAAGACATCACCATTGAAGAAATCATTCCTCTCCATCCACCAACTATCATTCCAACACCACAATCCTCATCTTCACCTTCTCCACCTCATTTAGATAATCCATCATTCAATCTAGGATACTTATCCCCTCATAACTCTCTAGTGCATGAATCATCTCCACCTCATTCTCCATCTCAAGAAATTCAGATCATAGATGAAATCATGACTGATTCCCTTCCTGCTACCATCACTCCACCTTCAACATCATTCAACATTGCATCTCTCCACATTATCCCAAATTCAATCTCACTCCAGGTTGAATCCACTCCATTTCCTCAGGAAACAACTCCTGAAATCACTCCTCCATCTATGCCACAACC
Source organism: Dactylorhiza incarnata (assembly GCA_033032865.1). Taxonomy (NCBI): domain Eukaryota; kingdom Viridiplantae; phylum Streptophyta; class Magnoliopsida; order Asparagales; family Orchidaceae; genus Dactylorhiza; species Dactylorhiza incarnata. Next base: position 142,152 of record JAWHQI010000124.1, on the reverse strand, counting down.
ATACATTTGCAGAAACTGTACAGATGCTTTCATTCCCTCCTCTTCCATTCCATCCTCTTAACATAATACATCATCTTCTGACACCATGTTCATAGATATCTCATCTATAGGAAATCAACTCTTTAATTTCCTTCAACCTCAAATTCAGGAGCTCTTGGCCAACAACCTAGCTCCTATTCTTCTTTCAATCAAGGACTTATCATCCAAGATTGATTCTTTATCCTCTAAGCTTTCTACATCCTCCTCTGTCCCTTCTTCCTTTGGGGGCCTTGATCCATGTTCTCATGAATCAAGGCAGGGGTAGAGATCATATGAAGAAGCTCCAGAAGTAAATGAAGAAGCTCCAGAAGCTCCAGTTGAAATGAATGTAGATACAATAGTTTATACAGATACAGTAGTTGACATAGCTGATGATATAACAGATACAGATATAGTAGCAGATACAGTCCCAGAAATTCCAGTTATAGAAGAAATAAAAAATATCTATATTCATCCTTCTTTAGATGTTATAGATCTAATTTCTAAGTTTAATACAGTTGTAAATAACTTGCCAAAGTATCAAGATGTTTCAAGAGCAATAGTTCCATATACTGCTCCAATAAGTAAATTTTTGTTAAAAGAGATTATCAAGAGTTTTGAATCAGTTCCAATTCAAACTCTAGCTCCTAGTCAAGCAACAGAAGCTCCAGTTATAGTTTCAGAAGAAACTTCCAAGGGCTTTGATGTTCCAACTTTTATCTTTGATGATACTCCTATTCCTGATTTTGATGAAATATGGAGAGAAGAAGATGCAGCTTATGAAGCTGAGGTACAAGGAATCAAAGCTCAGGTTAAAATGATTGATGATCTTTATGACAACATAATTCAATCTTCTGAAGATTCAGATTCAGATGAAGATGATGATGACTCTTAAGAAGACAAGAAAAAGAAGAAGATATCAAAGAAAAGAAAAGCTGCTTCCAAGATCCCTTCAAAACCAAATCCATCTCATGACATCCCTTACTACATTCTCCACAACATAACTCCTACCCCTGACATGCCTACATGGCAAAGGTTCTCCTAAAAATAGATGAAAGAAAGGAAAAAGAAGAGGAAGTACAGTCCTCCTCCTTCTAAGAAATCTTTCAGAGGACATCCTCCTCCTCCAGCAGCTAGCGCAGCTAGTGCAGCAGGATCAGCAGGATCAACAAAGATGGCTTCCTCCTCCCATTCAAGAATCTCAGAAAAGGAACCTGGTAGTTCCTATGGATCTCAAAGATCAGGATCAGCCAGGGATCCTTCTTCCTCAAGATCAGAATTAGCTCCTCAAGAAGATTTAGATATACTTCCTTCCCATTCAAACAATATGCCTATATCTGATGGCTCTGTGCAGAGGAAAAGAAATCCTCAGCATGATCAAGAAATCGTTTTTGATGAACAACCAATTCCTCATATTAATGTTGAAGCTGAAAATATCTCTCACATGGCTAGGTTCAAAGAAAAAATTCGATTAGGTCAAATTAACAAAGCTAAAGTTGAAGGAAGAGACATATCTCAATTCACAACTATGTCTTCTTATAGAGAGAAGGAATTCAGAAAAATTGATCCTAAAGGTATATTTGCAGCAGATGAATACATGAAGATTCACCCTAAAGCAGTAGTACCAACTGTTGTAGAACTGGAGATTTTGGGTGCTCAAGATTGCTAGATGAGCAAGGCTGAAGCCTCAAACCCAAACAGGGTAATTGCATTTCAAAAGCCATATGTAGACAAGAAGAAATCTTAACCCTTGAATTATTATTATTTCTGTGTAATTATTTATTGACAAACAATTTTAGAAATTTGTTATTTAATTGCCAGATTTCAAAACTAATCATTATTGTTTAACTAATTATCTCCAGCCCAAATAGGGGGAGATTGTTGGAACTATAAGTTTTGATTTGGGTTAGGATCAAATATTATGATTACTTATGATAGGATAAAATGTTTTCCTATGTTAAGCTCAAATGATAACCCATGTCAGGTTAAGCTAGACAATAGGTGACCTATCAAATCAAACTGTAAAAGATCACATGATGTTTGGGTAAGAAGCTGAAAAATCTCTAAGTAAAATTTCTTTCGATGAAATCTTAGCTGAGATCCACTAACTTCGTTCTGCGATCGACGAATTTTCTTAAACATGCGATCGACGAAATATATTGAGCCTGAGCTCGACGAACTTCAAGCTCAGTTCGACTAACCTCAGTCTTAGATCGATGAAATCCAATCAGAAATCGACTAAGTCAATCTCTTTATCCTTCTCACCCAAGATCGACTAAATACTCTCAGATCGACGAATATTTAAATTAGATCTGACTTTGTTATCTAGTCTTCTCAATCAAATCAAATCAAATATTTTTCTCATTATTTTAAGAGATTTTATCTGTAAAGCAAGATTTTATTATAGTCGTTGGCATAAGCATTTAATGCCTTCCTTCATGAAATGTCAACTATTCATTTCCGAGGAATAAATCAATTAAGGCAAGTTCTGCCTTACCTTAAAAAGAAATGATCATGTCTTTTCTCATAACGGCCACAAAGTTCTTTGAAGATGAAACAGAGCAATATATATATACAGATAAAGCTCAGAAAAAAAAGAAGAACAGAGAGACATACAAAATATGCATAACAGAGATATACAGATGATAAACATAGAGATATACCAGAGCAGTATACAGAGATAGATGTTTAGAAAGAATTAGAGATGTATATATATACATCTTGTACTAATTCTTTTTGTAGGAATTTCTCTCTTCATCTATGAGCAACAATCTCAATTAGCTCAAGCTTCAGATTCCAGACAATAATCAAAAATCTGAGAAAGAACATTCATTTACTAAGAATCATTTGCTGGAACTTCAAAGAAGTTGAAGAGGCCTTATACACTGAAGCAAAGCTCACCTGACAACAATATCTCATCTTCTCAGGGGGAGCTTTGATCATGATCAAATTCTTTAGTCTTCTCTCTGAATAAACAGAGAAGAACATCTAACCTCTTCTTACCCCATCTTGTAAAGGGTTCTAAACTCCCTTCAAAAGTTTAACCTTGGTTGCAAGACACCTTATCAAAAAATCTAGTTTGGTTTTTGAGCACCTTATCAAAAGCTCATTGGTGATTTGGGCACCTGATCAAAAACCCATTGGTGGCAGGGCACCTGATCAAAAACCTGTAGTGAATTCCTACCAGTGTGGTAGAAGAGAGGATGTACCCTATTGAGAGGGGAACCACTATAAGTCTCTTGTGTATTATGTGATTGCTTTATTTTCTTTATACTGTGCTGTGCTGAATGTGTTTTCTATGTGATAATTAATTAACTAATTTATTAAATATCACCTATTTTAATTCCGCTATAAAAACCCCTAAGCAATTGCTTAAGTTTTAAAAATACTCTATTCACCCCCCATCTAGAGTAAACTAGATCTAAAACCCTCACTTTCAATTTCTTTGACACCTCCTGTAAGACTCCCCCTCTAAAATAGGCACGACAAGGGGATCATATCACACACCACCGCGAATCCACAACAAAGAATGGAATAACGGAAGAGTAGAGGTATGTGCGTCTCAATCATTTCCCATCATTCTCTCCTAACACTACGAACCGACGATGGTGCTAAGTGAACAACTATCATATCACAATCAAGGTATGATATAACCAGTATGAAAGTGGTACTAGCGGCAGACTACATTTCATGTGGCAGATCATAAAAATATACGTGTAATAATGGAAGAAAGACAGTAACCACAACAACGACACGATGACCCCACGGTCGAAGTACAATTGTCAATAGAAAGTCTGGGGGCTCACAAGTAAACATGTTAAGCCAGACATAAACTAATATATATAAAATGATGTAAAACTATAAACCTACTGATCTAACTATGGGACTGATGATGTTGTTAAGGCTAGCTCCACATCATGCCCACATCATGTCCGCATAATGTCCATATCATGTTGGAAGAATAATCCACTACACAAACCACTAGCCTTCATCAGCACACACCAAATCATATGACAAGGAAGAGAAGTATAACAAGCCGTCGTCCAGTGGCAAGGACTGCCCCCCTGAAAAAGGGTACAACGCAAACATCATCGGCACACAAATACCAGAAAGCAACGACGATGAGATCTACGAACAACCACACCGCAAAAGAATAGACAGCAACAGAACTGAAGGACTGGGGAAATAAGAAAGCGAGAACAACACAGGAAAGATGCAAACAACCACTGACAATAACAGATCCATCAAAGAGCAAGTAATACCTGACGATGGGAAGAACCTTGGAAGAAACATCGAGTTGCAGATCTCAGAAGGAGGTAGATATTTGTTCAACATCTAAGGCCCCATCATCACAGCATCCGTCGTCTACAGTGTTTCAACCCAGCTCTTCATCAATCACGACACCAGATCTTGCCGAAAACTTGCAATTACCCCCAACGGAGAGAACAACAAGCTCAGCAGAAGAAAGAGAAGAGGAATGGAGAAATGTCCCAAACGTAGAGGACAGCATATTTTAATAGGGGAAGGTAATGTTAGGGCTAATAAATCATATGGCCTCAGTATCCCACGCAGATCGAACTACAGAGAGAAAGCCATGCATTATTTTAATCACACGGTCCATATCAGCCAGCGTAATCCAACGCGCCAGAATTATCCATCCATCAAATCAATCAGGCGTCAATTAAAGGAATGGGATTCATCATTGGCGACAACATAGGGCTGCCAACCTACTAAGAAGATCAACGCCCAAGATACATCCCATCTTTTTTGAATGAAATCAACGGCAGAGAGTTTATATGAAATATTATATTTTTATTTTCTGTAAAAGCCAAGTAACGGCTAGTTGTAATTAGCTGGTATTAATACCAGGTGTAATGCACGTTTATGCCTATACAGTCAATGAAAGAAGTTTTGTTTCCTCTAATCTCTCTTCCTCCTCTTCTCCCCCAACTCCGACCATCTTCCTCAGGCTATTCTTTTGTTTCGAAGATCACACCCACCGACGGGATCCTAACATGGAGGAAGGAGAGATCCATGGAGGAAGATAATGCCAGAGAGAGGAGGAGGAGGCGCTGGTTTTCGGCCATGGAAGGGGTTGCTGGTGCTTCGGAAGTGGTCGGCCATGGAGTTTGCCGGAGAGAGAGATCTCCATCGCCGAAGATGAGGAAGGAGAGCTCGTTGGAGAAAGAGGGCGAAGTTGTCAGCGTTGGAGATGGGAACTCATTTCCATCGTCCATGGAGAGGAGATTGGTAAGGAGGATGCGATGGGATTTGGAGAAGATGACGGCGCTGGGAGTATCAGGTAAGTTTTAGCCTTAGATATATATATATATATATATATATATATATATATATATATATATACCCTAACACCCTTAGTTTTTTAATACATTCAAAATTGCCAAATCTAAAATACAATGTCCATACAAGTAATTACGCCATAGTCCCAATATTAAAAGTAATGATGGAAATCCATATAATCCAAAAAGTTTTTTTTAGATCTCCTACACCAACTATGGTAGACTGTCATTAAATAATTGATAGGGGTAGGCTGTCATTAAATAATTAATAGGGGTAGGTTGTTGTTAAATAATATTAAAAGTAATTGTTAGGTGATGTCCAGATAATCCTAAACGTTGGTCGGTGAATAGCCAATAAGTTTTGTGCTAACTGCAATTTGCAGACCGCCCGATGGTGGGCACAACCTGTAGAGGGCGGGCTCTCGGCTGGGACTGGGCATAGCCCACTGCCAATGCAGGAGAAACCCATCGTTGCACTAACATAAGGTCGGAGGCCCATGCAGTTCGACTCGTGTGTGTGTGTGTGTATGTATATTATTTAATTAAAAAACATAGATTTATTTCAATCAAAAGCAAGAAGATTGCTCTAGAGGATCTAGAATTTGTCCCGGAAAAAATGGCCGTCTCATTGACACGCATCCACCAGAAAGATCCAAGATCAATTCCAAGTTCGTTTGCTCATTTTAGGCTCTCCAGAGCATTTGCGTCCCAATTTACTTAAATGCCAAATCCCTCCTGTTGAAACCGATTTCTCGGTCTCCCGTAGAGCTCGGGTCCCCCAACGAGTTGAGGGGTGGCTAGCCCTTACTTATCCCTCAGAAGAGGTAGACCGAAGACTAGAACAACGAACTAAGACCTTAGTCTCAGCAAGGAGGTCCCTCCACTAACCCGGAATATCGTTGAGCACTTCCCCTCCCAAGCCAAAGCTAAGACTCGGTTCAGCTTGGAGAGCTAGAGAGCCAAACCAAAATGGCCTAGGGAGAGAAGGGGGCTCAAAGATTCTGAACCGGAATGCCCTCCCAAGGTGCCCTTTAAGGTCTATTTATAGATTTTGCCTTTGTGGTCTGCCAATAGCCAAATCCCACTCTCTACTTTCACTATTCGCACCACAAACTGGTCTGCTAACAGCCAAACTCCGTTGTTCGGAGGGGCTAACCGCAAACCACTAGGGTTTTCTGGTAAAAGACCACTCCTGATACTGGCGAATCGGAAACCTCCGACCCGCTCAGTGAACACGGGGCTCGCCCGAATGGCTAACTGCACCCCAAGAATGGCTAACTGCACCCAAACTATCGGGCTCGCCTATGTTCCCCTGGCCGAGCCCCAAAATGGTTGTCTGCACCCCAACTGCGGGGCTCGCCAGAATGGCTAACTGCACCCCAACTACCGGGCTCGCCTATGTTACCTTGGCTCGCCTGCCGAACGCTGTTAGAAGAATTCGTCGGGCGCTGCTCGGCTAACGCAGAGCGTTGTTCGACTGATTGTGGGGCACTGATGTGATAATTTCGGCAAGTGCACCGGTCGCGCAAGTAATAAATTTTGGGAATAGAATCCCCGAGTGTCGGTCTCTTGAGGAACACGGTAAGGTGGAGTTTAATATCGAGGAAGGACTTGAGATCGAAGCCCTGCGGTAGGTGGGATGCGAACGAAAGGGGCTTTGAGGTTTGCAAATAAAAGGAAACTCTACGCCTACTCCTATGCAATGCCGCTATGCAATGCTTCGATTGGCGGGATGGAGACTAGGCAGGCCTTGAGCGCGCTGCGTCGCAAGGGCGGATATGAACTGAGTAGGCAAGCGGAATGAGGGTCGCAAGCACCTCTTCGACAAGCACGCCACTAGCAATTGCTAGTGCGGCACCGGACGCGGTGGTGGAGCGGAAAATCGATGGGGGCGCACCTCATTAACACAAATGAACAAATTGATTTCATAAACATGAAATAAAGCAATACAAAACATGGTTCATAGCGTTCATCATCAAGATAAAGAGAATACAAACAAATACAACCACACAAGTAGAAGAAAAAGGCAAGAGATACAACCGAATACGGAGTCTCGTTGTAGATTCACGGTAGGAAGCACCGGGGTGTCAATCCGCGTCCTAGCTCGGTTCCAACTGCGTCCGGGGTAGAGGAGAGCTGTCACACCTCCCAATGGACCCGTCTTCTCCAGCGATTTACCATCCGGCCACGTCTAATGCGAAGAACTTCTTCCTTCCCATCAAAATGAGTGTAGAATCCCTTCCTTTAAACCCTTGGATGATGGAGTAGGCCTAGGGGGTGAAAAAACCTCTGGAAATGGAGAAAACGGCGGACTGAACGGAGTTCCCAAAGCGTCCTCTGGACCTAATTCGCGAACAGGTCATTATATAGGCGCTGAATTAAACAGTGCGCACGGTCATTGGCGCACGACCAGTGGTCGTGCGCACTAGAATCCTGTGATCGTGCGTCCTGACTGGACGGGGCCTGCAAGAAAAGCAATTTATAAAATATAATGTTCGCACGACCAGTGGCGCACGACCGGTGGTCGTGCGCACTATCGTCGGTGGTCGTGTGCATTGGTCGAAACAGAACTCAGAAAATTAATGATAAGTGCGCACGAACAGTGGCGCACGACCGGTGGTCGTGCGCACTAGCGTAGATGGTCGTGCGCACTACACCAAACAGAACTCATGAAAAAAGGGTTTAGTGCACACGATCAGTGACGCACGACCAGTGGTCGTGCGCAATAGAACCAGTTGATCGTGCGCAGTGTTCCTGTGCAGAGTTGCACCGGGAACACCTGCACGAATCCAATTCCAGCACAACCACGAATCTAGCCACTGAAAGTGGCACCTAACAGTACATGACAACTACTAATGAAGAAATGCATGAAATCACACCAAAATGGGCCTAGAGGTGCACCTAGCATGGAATATCAAATATAAACTATAACAAGGCTAAAGTGCGGTGAAATGACTGAATAACGGCCCTGATGAGTCCATAAAAGTGTATATGATCAGGACTCATCAGGCACGCATATACTCCCTTGGCCGAGCCCCAAAATGGTTATTGGCACCCCAGCCCCCCTGGGGTCGCCTGGCGAACATCGGATTTGTACACCTCCAAACGTCTTCAGAATTATAAACGGACAATTTCGTTGGGACTCGTACAACTATTACGAGTCTGTCAAAACTGATTGGAGTCAGTTGCGAGGTCATTTGGTCAATTCCACCAGTTTGGATAAATACGCTATTTGCAAATCACGTCCGAATGACAAATCCCCTGATACTTATACGAATTGAAAGTGGTTGAGTTTGTATAGAATTTACGAGTCTAACAAAACTATGTGAAGCCAATTCTGAGGCCAATTGGTCAATTCCCAGTTTTTGGATAATTACATTACTTAGTCATGTTGACACATCAAATTCTCTGATACTCATCAGAATTGAGCACAGTCGACACCGTTGGACTCATATAAGCTTCATGAGTCTAAAGAAACTAGCTGAATTTGATTCTGACGTCATTTTCTTAGCTCGCGAGGAACCGATAGTTTTAGGTCATGGTCGAGTAATGAGTCACCAAGATTTTACTAGACCGCTCACGCGGGTCAATTAAATCGACTAGACTCCTAAATGGTTCAATTGAAAAGTCGGATATTACACCTTCTCTCATATTACCCGCATCAATGCCATCTGGCTACTCTTCTTTGTTGTTGTCACCAACGACTAACAAATGTCCCAACTAGATGATAAAAATATCTTTCTCTATGGTGGATTGTAAGAAGAAGTATACATGGATCAATCTCCAGTTTATGTTGCTCGGGGGGAGTCTCAAGTCTGCAAGCTAAGGAAGGTTATCTATGGCCTCAAGCAAAGTCCTTGTGCATGATTTATCAAATTCAGTCAGGTCATCTCTACAATTAGTTATTCCAGAAGTACTGTAGATTACTCACTCTTCATTTGAAAAACCACTTATTGACTGGTTATTCTTGCTATGTATGTTGGTAGGCATTCCTTATCACTAGCAATGATTCATTAGGGATATTAATGGCGAAGAAAAATCATCTGCACGAACAATTTGACACAAAAAACTGTGGGTTCTCCAAAATAATTTCTAGGCATTGAGATTGCAAGAAGGCGTAACTCTATAGATCTCTCCTAACGCAAGTATGCCCTGAGCCTTCTCAATGAAACTCTCATTATGCAAAACCTACTCAAAGTCCTTTGACTGTAGGCAAGGAAAAACTTTAGAGTGAGATGTCTCCTCTTCTTCCAGATGCTACTTGGTATAGGCGGTTAGTTGGTACACTCATTTACCTTACCATAATAAGACCTAACATCTGATATATTGTTGAAAAGGTTTGTCAACTCATGTAAGCCCCTAGAGAGTGCCATCTACAGAGAACTTTAAAAATACTAGAATATATCAAAGGGTCTCCGGGCGAAGGCCTATTATTTCAAAAGAACAACAATCTACGAATAAAAGCTTATTATGATGCCAGCTATGCAAATGATAAAGGAGATCATAAATCAACTCAGGATTTTGCACGTTCGTTGGTGGAAATCTTGTCACTTACAAAAGCAAGAAACAAGTAGTTGTGTCTAGGTAAAGCACTGAAGCTAAGTGTAAAAGTATGGCTCATGTTAACCAGAAATCCCGTGATTGTACCATCGCCAACCATTTCCATCCAGAGCAGGCTGCGGGAACACCAATAGTGTGGGGGGTTACCATTCTGGTAGTTGCACCACCCACATTCTCGGAGTGGGTAGTTACTCTCTGAGTGTTTGCACGCTACTCTGACCAACCTTATGTGGCCGAAAGCCTAAAGGGGGGTTTGTGCAGATACAACTGGATCTTTAGGCAGCCCTTAGAGGGGGTGAATAAGGGTTTTAGAAAACTTTATGACTTTATGGAAAACTTTTGATATTTTATAAGAAGTAGATTGAATCAAAAGTAAAGAGATAGAAATTAAAAATGAAATCAAATTTATTAAACAAGAAAAGAAATGATTATCATTTATAAAATTGATTACAAAATCCAATTTCTATGACGCTAGAAATCAAGCCGAATATGAAAGACTCTTTTGGTTTTCTATACCGACTCTTCTCACTAAGAACCGGTTGGCTTTTGCCCATCTCTCCCCAGATACAGCCTCAAGCCGCTCTAACCTTTATATCCACAGAAAGGCCTCTAGCACCCCCTAGATCAAAGCCCTAGACCTAGTCGCCAACAACCATAGTGGATTCCTCCTAAGATGCACAAGGACCTAGTTGCCAACAACGGTGGCAAATTCACGAACCAATTACAAAGATAAAGGTGTTACAAATATAAAAGACAAAATATAAAACTCCCTATGAGGTAATCTGAAGGAGACGACAAAGAATTGTTGAAGATCATTGAATTCAAAGCATGTGTTCTTCGTGTTAAGTTAGCGTTGATCCAAGCCTCCTTTTATTCTTTCTTTTGATATTGAATGGGAGATCCTTTGTGGTGTGGAAATACGGCCCTCACATATAATTCAGAGTGCTGGAATATGGATCCTTGGCATGGATGATTGAAGAGAATGAATGCCACCTTTTTATAGGACAGGAAGCTAACGCCAGCGTTAAGGATAACACCAGGCATTGATGTTGGATCTGGAAGCGCCCTTAGGGGGGAGGGGGGGGGGGGAATAAGGGTTTTAAAAACTTCTAATATATTTTATATGACTTGAAAATCTAAGAGATCAAACTAGTGAAAGACCAAACAAAAAGGAGAAATTAAGTAATATAAATGAGAGACATGATGTTATTAACTTGAAATAGAAGATTACAAAACTCGATTTCTTTTGGCGCTAGAAATCGTAGGTGAAGAAGTAAAATCCCTTTTTGTTTTCTATCCCGACTCGTATCCCCACAAATCCGTGGCTTTAGTCTATCCTCCCCCGGATTCGGCCTCAAGCCGCTCTAGCCAATCTTCCCTCAGATATGGACTCTATCACCCCCTAGACCTACACTAAATATAATCGCCAACATGAGGCAAATTCCTCCCTAATGTCCTACCCAGACCTAGTCGCCAACACGAGGAAAATTCACTACACGATTACAAGAGATATTTATTGAAATAAGTTAAAACAATATGAAAAATCCCTCTAATACTCTTCTGAAGTCGGAGATAAAAGATTGCTGTAAAATATGCATGGTAGAAGCGATCGTCGATCTAATGTCGAGTGAAGAAGACCTCCTTCAGAAACCCTCTCAACTTTTGGTTGGAGATCAACTCTAGGCAGAATATGGCTCTGGAATTTTGGCACTAAGACTCTCTCAAGGATGTGTGTCAAAAATGAAAGAAGAGGCCTCCTTTTATAGGAGTGTGAGCTAGCGCCTGCGCTATCACTACCACTGGCGCTAGGTTGATTTAGGAAGTATTCAACGTTTGAGGATCTTTCATTCCAAGGAAAGCCAGCCGAGATTCCTCTTGTGCATCGTGTTACCACCTGCTGATGAGTCCCAAATATATACACATTTATGGACTCATCTGGGCCGATTTTCTTATCTATGCACTTCACTTTAGACATGTTTTCACTCATATTTGAAACTCCATGCTAAGTGCACCTCTAGGCCCGTTTTGGTGTTATTTCATGTTTATCTTCGTTATTAGTTTTCATGCATTGTTAAGTGCCACCTTCAGTGGCTAGATTGGTGTTGTATGCTGGAACATGAGTAGTGCAGGTGTTCCCGGTACAATTCTGTACAGGAATACTGCGCACGATCACTAGCTCTATCGCGCACGACCACTGGTCGTGCGCCACTGATCGTGCGCGCTTAACTGCCCATTTTACGAGTTCTATCTTGCTTATCGCACGACCACTTACGATAGTGCGCACGACCACTGGTCGTGCGCCAATGGTCGTGCGAACATTGTATTTTATAAATTTCTTACCTTGCAGAGTCCGTCCAGTCAGGCGCACGATCACAGGATTCTAGTGCGCACGACCACTAGTCCTGTGCCAATGACCGTGCGCACTATTTATTCCAGCTGCCTATAAATATTCCTGCTCGCGATTTAGGTCGGATCCTGCGCCGTTTTTCCGCCCAGCTCCGCCGTTCCGCCCATTTCCGCTGGTTCACCGCCCCCTAGGCCTCCTCCATCATCCAAGAGCTTCAAGGAGGAGATTCCACTCATCTTCATCGCCAAGCAAGGAGTTCTTCGCATCAGACGTGGCCGGATTGTAAAACGCTGGAGAAGACGGGTCCATTGGGAGGTGTGACAGCCCTCCTCTATCCCGGACGCAGTTGGGACCGAGCTAGGATGTGGATTGACAACCCGACGATTCCTACCGTGAATCTACAACGAGACTCCGGATTCGGTCGTATCTCTTGCCTCTTTCTTCTACTTGTATTGATGTATATGTTTGTAATCTCTATATTATTGATGATGTGCACTATGAATCTAGTTTTATAATGTCTATTTCATGTTTATGGAATTATTTAGTTCATATGTGTTTATGAGGTGCGCCGCCATCCATTTTCCACTCCACCACCGTGTTCGGCGCCGCACTAGCAATTGCTAGTGGCGTGCTTGTCGAGGAGGTGCTTGCGACGCTCATTCCGTTATCCTACTCGTCCATCAGCCTACCGAAGCGTGGCATCGCGGCCCGTGTAATCCATCCCGCCTAACGAAGCAGCGCACTCAAGGCCTGCATAGTTCTTTTCCGCTGGCCTACTCGCCCATCCGGCCAATGAAGTAGTGCGTTCAAAGCCTACGTAGTCTCCATCCCGCCAAGCGAAGCTTTGCATAGCGGCATTGCATAGGAGTAGGTGTAGTATTTTCTTTTATTTACAAAACCCAAAACCCCTTTCGTCCGCATTCCACCTACCGCAGGACTTCGATCTCAAGTCCTTCCTCGAAACCTAACTCCACCTTACTGTGTTCCTCAAGAGACCGACACTCGGGGATTCTATTCCCAAAATTTATTACTTGCGCGACCGGTGCACTTGCTGAATTATCGCATCAAGTTTTTGGCGCCGTTGCCGGGGAACACAGTCGTGTGAGTTTTCTGGAGAGGGAGAATCTGAGAGAGAAGCCCTTCCATTTGTAAATTGCATCTTTTATTTTATTTCTGCTCTTTTTTTACTCCATTTTCTTATTTTATATTAGGTAGCTTTAGTAATTTTTGTTAGGTGTAGTATTTTGCACAATAGCATTTTTATTTTGAATCGTATTATCTTCACACTATGTGGGCACATCTCAATATCCGTTGCCGTTGGTGTAGAGATACCTCCCACTCTAGTGATGAATGCCCTACGGAGAATAGTATGCATAATTCTTATAGCCCAGCATATGGAGCACCGACCTCGTCTGGTACTCCATATGGTGCGCGTAAGTCTTATGGCTACTCTGCTGAGCCTTTACCATCATACTTCTTTTTGGCTCCAGCTCCCGTTGTGCCAAAGAAGCCCGCAAGGCAGTGCCGTTTTTGTCGGAGCACTGATCATGTCTTGAAGGACTGTGCCGAGTATCTTCGCCAATTGGACGAGGATGACGAGCCGGATATCCGGATCGTCCCAACTCCTAACTCTGGCGGCACACCTTCGACATCCGGTTATGTGTCTTTGTCACCTTCGCATCTTGAAGGGTATGGCATGGACACGGTCACCGGATGTGCGGCTGATCTATGCACCGACATTGCTGAGCCTATTCTCCATGTGCATCCACCACCTCTAGTGGATTCGATTCTTCCCCCTGTTGTGCATACTATACTCGTCTCCGACGACATTGTTGATGATGTGTCGTAGGATGAGGTGGGTGATCTGAGTGTTGTGCCTATTCCTATGGAGGAGGACAACCTTCTAGGTGAAGAGGAGTTTTCCTCAACACCGGTGGAGGAAGTCCAAATCTTAAGCCTGGCCACCGTTGATCCCGCCGAATCTTGTAACATTGATGACAATGCAAACATTATTTTACTTCCCCAACCTGATGGGAGTCAGACCGGGATCACTCCCCCGATTGATGTTTATTTATGTTCTTCGTCTTTTTTATTTCCTGACCCCCCTTCGTCATCTGAGTCTGTGCAGGTTGAATCTTCACAGGTACTTCAGGAGGACTTGGAGCTTTTTGCTCAAGTCAATGATGAGAGCATCCTCTCATGTGAGGAGTTTTATTCCCCCTCCGTAGAGGAAGCTCCACTCATTGCCTTCGCCTCCTGCTGCCTCCTTCATGGAGACGATACCTTGCTGGGCAAGGATATTTTTGGTGAGTTGAGTGAGGATATCTCCTCCTCTTCTTACTTTCTTTTCCCTCTACCTGTGTCAAGCAGGTATTATTATTTAGGTAGAGGGGTGACTGCCTTATCTCCGTATCGGTACCCGCTACCGATGCGCATATTAGAACAGTTACATGTGCACTTTTCTTTCATAGGCCTATTAGCTGGAACTTTTATGTTTCTAAATAAGTCGTGCTGGGATGACAATAACCCCAGTAGTTATCTTACTTTCTCATGCATTTCATTTTATTCATTCCTGCCTAGTTAGCTATAGTTTATTGTAGTTTATCTTTTTCTATTTTCTTTTGTTTCTGCGGAGCTGACCCGTGCAGGTATCTTTTCTCGATGGCGGATGCTGCGGCTCATTTTAGGCTTACACGCCAATCTTCTGGTGTGCTCACTTCTGAGCACTGGGTACTCTCTTTACCTAGCCTTTTCTGATTTTCATGTCATATATTATGCGGATTGTTTAGTTTAAGTCTGGGGGAGAGTAGTTTTATTTACCCGCTCACGTGCACTATTGCACTGCATACTAGAAGATTTCATTTAAAATGTTTTGTTTATTTTCATTGCACACCACATCACCCACTTGAGCGCGCTTAGCCGTTGGCACGTCGCGAGGCAAATTTGTCTTTTTGTGTGATTTGGAAAATCATTGTGCTGACTTAGGATTATGAGACGGAGTAAAATGTTGACTCCTATAGTGCTCCTAGTCGAGTGCTCATGTCTCGTAGAAATTTGTGTAAATTCAATTTCTTTTTATGCTTTTAGTTTATATTTTTCTATTAGCGTAAATATTGTGTACTCTACTCAAAATTGGTGAATCCGGTGTGAATCAAACGGTAGCATAGGAATGTGTGTAGATGTTTCGCTAGACGCATATTGCTCGAGTCGGGAGGAAGGACTATCTTTCTCGTTGGCTAGAACTTCCCCCAAGCGATTCTTGAAGCATGGGTATACGGTTAGTCAATTGCGTGAATGTGATATAGGCCATCATGTTGGCCCGGTTGAGTCCTTTGCACCCTTTCCTATTGATATATCCTCGTTAGCCCAGTTGTGCCTACCCGTTCTTTGATTCAGCCCCGCTGTTGTCTCACCAAAGCCTAAATGCCAATCCTAGTCGCATACCCAAATCTGAGCTTTAGCTGTTTATTATTTTCATGAGTTGGGTTGTTGATTTGGTGATATGTTTGTGAAGATGTGGATGTGTTTTATTGTTTAGTTGCTGAAAATGATAAGAAAAGAAGAAAATGAGAGAAAGAAGAGAAGTGAGAAGAAAAGAAGAAGATATGAGCTTTATTGAAAAATCTGTGTATAAATGTATGTTTGGGAGTAGGCGGTGCACACACCCATGTAGTCAAATCCAAGTCTGGGGGTGTGGTGTACCCGCATATTTGTGTGGTGAATGAGGAGAATTTCTGCACTAGCTCATTTGGGTTTAGTATTTGAGCCATCGTCTTTATCATTGTATACCTCACCTAAACCCAAGCCCCATTTAAAACCTAAAGTCCTATTGATTCACGCATTTGAGTCAAACCAGTGTCCGTGGAGAGAGTGCGAACGGGCAAGCTTATGGTCACCGACATTGATGGATTTCAATGGAGTTGTCCCGAGCCCCGATCTTTGGCAATGCTCGCCTCAGCGTTCAGTTCACTTTCTTCCTATGTACGACCTTATGATTCACCGTGATTCACTTTTTGAGTAAACGTAATATATAAATACGCTCCTAGAATGTTATAAACTAATATGTATAATTAGACATTTTGTTAACTGTATTTCTACGCACATGAGCATGTGACTTCGCATGGTACGCATGATAATTTCTTCGCCAGCTTATGTTTTTCCTGTCCGCGAGAGATGGTTTGCTCGGGACGCACAAACAGTTAAGTCTGGGGGTGTGATGAGTCCCAAATATATACCATTTATGGACTCATCTGGACCGATTTTCTAGTCTATGCACTTCACTTTAGACATGTTTTCACTCATATTTGATACTCCATGCTAACTGCACCTCTAGGCCCGTTTTGGTGTTATTTCATGTTTATCTTCGTTATTAGTTTTCATGCATTGTTAAGTGCCACCTTCAGTGGCTAGATTGGTGTTGTATGCTGGAACAAGAGTAGTGCAGGTGTTCCCGGTACAATTCTGTACAGGAATACTACACACGATCACTGGCTCTATCGCGCACGACCACTGGTCGTGCGCAACTGATCGTGCGCGCTTAACGCCCATTTTACAAATTCTGTCTTGCTTATCGCATGAGCACTTACGATAGTGCGCACGACCACTGGTCGTGCGCCAATGGTCGTGTGAACATTGTATTTTATAAATTTCTTACCTTGCAGGCTCCGTCCAGTCAGGCGCACGATCACAGGATTCTAGTGCGCACGACCATTGGTCGTGCGCCAATGACCGTGCGCACTGTTTATTCCAGCGCCTATAAATATTCCTGCTTGTGATTTAGGTCGGATCCTGCGCCGTTTTTCCGCCCAGCTCCGCCGTTCCGCCCATTTCCGCTGGTTCTCCGCCCCCTAGGCCTCCTCCATCATCCAAGAGCTTCAAGGAGGAGATTCCACTCATCTTCATCGCCAAGCAAGGAGTTCTTCGCATCAGACGTGGCCGGATTGTAAAACGCTGGAGAAGACGGGTCCATTGGGAGGTGTGACAGCCCTCCTCTACCCCGGACGCAGTTGGGACCGAGCTAGGACGTGGATTGACAACCCGACGATTCCTACCGTGAATCTACAACGAGACTCCGGATTCGGTCGTATCTCTTGCCTCTTTCTTCTACTTGTATTGATGTATATGTTTGTAATCTTTATATTATTGATGATGTGCACTATGAATCTAGTTTTATAATGTCTATTTCATGTTTATGGAATTATTTAGTTCATATGTGTTTATGAGGTGCGTCGCCATCCATTCTCCACTCCACCACCGTCTTCGGATCCGCACTAGCAATTGCTAGTGGCGTGCTTGTCGAGGAGGTGCTTGCGACCCTCATTCCGTTATCCTACTCGTCCATCCACCTACCGAAGCGTGGCATCGCGGCCCGTGTAATCCATCCCTGCCTAACGAAGCAGTGCGCTCAAGGCCTGCATAGTTCATTTCCGCTGGCCTACTCGCCCATCCGCCCAATGAAGTAGTGCGTTCAAGGCCTACGTAGTCTCCATCCCGCCAAGCGAAGCTTTGCATAGCGGCATTGCATAGGAGTAGGTGTAGTATTTTCTTTTATTTACAAAACCCCAAACCCCTTTCGTCCGCATTCCACCTACCGCAGGACTTCGATCTCAAGTCCTTCCTCGAAACCTAACTTCACCTTACTGTGTTCCTCAAGAGACCGACACTCGGGGATTCTATTCCCAAAATTTATTACTTGCGCGACCGGTGCACTTGCCGAATTATCGCATCACCTGCGCTAGCCACTACCGCCTGCGCTATCTCCTTCTATAACTGCTTCCCAGAATTGCTCTAATCAAGTCCAGAGCCTGCGCTAGTGACTACCGCCGGCGCTAGTGGACATGTTGGAGTTTTGTTTCCAAACATGGGCGTAACCTTCTTATGTTATCCTTAAGTCATATGGCATTGTTTCCTGTACACCTAAACACACATGATCAAATACACATAGGTTGTGTTATTCTCAAACCTAGGAGATGCGGAAGACCATGTTCTAACCAACTCTCCCTTTTGATAATAACAAATCCATTAATGATAAATAAGAGCATTAATTTATAAAGCATGACGAATCCTACTTGTTTGTGTGTGAGTGATGACTTAGGATAATTTTTGATTTTGGTATTTAGAAGTGCTCCCCCTAAATGCATGCTCCCCCTATGTGAATGCTCCCTTTGTAGGTACAGTGACATCTTAAGAATTAATCATGTTAGTTCTCCCCCATTTGATAGCGATTATTATTTATCATGTTAGTTCTCCCCCTTTTGTTATTAGCAAAAGTGGGTTATGGAAGCAAGAGACATAGAAAGATGCCTTTTGATAAAAGGTTAAGGCATGATTGAGCTTTTATAAGAAATGTAATGATGAGGAGTTTTTAGCATAAGAAAGAGATTTGCTTTAAACAAGATCAGAGTTTTTAGCATGAAAATAAAAAATATGCATGTTAGAACAACCTATATAAACTTTATCAAGCAAGTCCATCCCTTGTTAAAGAAAAGGAATTTTGAGATTCAAATGATGATTCGCTCCAAAGAAAAGACTTTAAATAAGCATGAAAGTGCAAGGTAAAAAAATTATATGGTAATGTTGCGGAAGACTTATAGAAATACAAGAAACATCTTCTTGTAAGCATGACGATTCATAAGAAGAAATGTGAGTTAAATTTCAAAATAAGAAGATGTTTTTGTAAATCAGTTTTTCGTTGAAAATATTTAAGGTTTACAATAAATTAACCAAGCATGAAAGAAAGATATAAAAAAGAGACCACTACAATGTCATTTTAATTCACAAATTCAAGACATACCAAACATTGTAGAGAGCATGCTAGGTTATCTAGTGCATTTATATGTAAAGAGTAGTATAGAATTAGCATTATGATCCAATACTCATGAGAAGATGTGTTATGGAAGATAATGATGTGCACATAAATGTATTTTGAAGAAAGTAAACAAATAATTTAACTAAGAAATACAAGACATATGTAGAGTAAAGTGCACACTAAAACACAAATAATTTTACTTCCACGCACTTCAATGCACATAGAAAAATTATACAACTACCAAGGTGCACTGCACACACAATGCTCATTAAGACTTATCAGTGTGCAAAGTAGTTCTTGGGGGATCACACATTTTTATTTTTCAATATCGATATTTTTTGTGATCCGGTGTGTTGGGAATCTTGCCCTCATGATTCCTGATTTGGAGTAATCACCAATTCAAGAGAACTTCACTATGTATTTGATTACCTTCTTAGCTTTATCATCTTAGTAGAAGACAAGTACTAAGAATGTAAAGCTGACACATATCGTCGACAAAGTATGCATGTCGTTGAAATGATGTGCAGTGCAAAGCGGAAGGATCGTGTTATTTATCAACGAAATAACATGCCCCTTTGATGATATCATTGTGACAAAGCACACATGATGATATCGTCGTGATAGAAGAAGATTCCTTCTAAGTAAGATGTCATTGTGACATCAACTCTACAACACCTCACAATGATATCAGAAAGCTGAGATGAAGGAGACTCAAGCACAAACGCAATGCAGAATGTCGACGATATCGTCGAGAAGAAGCCTTGACATCGAGGAGGATAAGAAGGCTTGACGTCGAGAAGGCTAAGCAAGCAATATTGTCGAGAAGAAGCCTTGATGTCGAGAAGGCTAAGAAGGCTTGACGTCAAGAAGGCTAAGCAGGCAATATCGTCGAGAAGAAGCCTTGACGTCGAGAAGGCTACAAAGGATTGACGTTGAGAAGGCTAAGGAAGATACTATGAAGACAGTAGACGTTGAAGAACAAATTATCAATGTAATGATGATGTCGTCGATAATATAAGGTGATCACAACGATATCAAGCAATCAAGAAGATTACGATGACATGTCTAGAAGACAATCCATCGTCGTAAATGCTAGTGCAGCCAGGATGTCTCCTATCGTCAAGATGCTCCTGTCTGAAGAAGAAGAAGAAAGAAGACTTGAAGATCTATCCAAGTCCAAGACAATAACAAAACTCTGTCGTCGAGATATTGTCCATATCGTCGTAATAATGGAAATATCGTCGAGACAGATTCAAAAGTTACCAGATGCGCTGTCAGCATTTAATGTCGCCGCCTGATTATCCAATCAGCGCATGCTCTTAAGGAATGGGCATTTGTTAGTGGAGGACATCATAGAAGACCGTTAAGCGTCTCAGTATTATAAAAGGGATAAGTGTATTCCATAAGAAGATACAAGAGATACGAGAAAAATTTTTACGCAAGAACTAATAGCACAGTGAAGCGGCGTAAAAGCTAACGAAAGAAAGAAGAATGGAGAACAAATTGATCATCATCCATTGTTCTCAGAGATCCAGTCATCTCCATTGACTGATAAGAAGCAGTTCTACATCGGGCTAAAGAAGAAAGACTAAAGATGATCCAGTGCTAAAAAAGAAAATCAAGAAGCATCTTCTTCAAGTCAAGTCGTCGATCTCCATCCGGCTGAAGGTTACATTATTTATTGTAATCTCTTGCAAGGCTTGCGGGCCAAGAACTTTTAAGATCTTGTTTCAGATCTAAGTGTCGAGTCTACGGACTTGGGATCTGTAAGGCTTGAGGGCCAGGGCAGAGGACTTGCGGGTCCAACCTTGTCGAGCCTGAGGGCTTGAGATTTGTGAGGCTTGAGGGACAGGGCAGAGGGCTTGAGGGTCCAACCGTGTCGAGCATGCGGGCTTGAGTGCAGTAGGAACTTGCGGGCCTAGGCTGCAGGACTTGCGAGTCCAAGGGGCAATACTTGCGGGTCTGTGCTGTGTAGGGCTTGAGGGCCTGAGTGATGAGCTTGCGGGATTGAGTGTAGTAGTGGCTTGCCGGCCTAGAATGTAGGACTTGTTGGTCTGAATTGTAAGTCTTGCAGGCCGGAGACATTGGTGGAGTTTGCCGAGTCTAGCTCACTGCTAGATAGGCGCAGAGGGAAAGAGGACAACTTAAGACACCATGTCTTAAGGAACCTCTATACATCTTGTGTTGTGTTCTGAGATTTTCTGTGTGATTATTCTGTGTTGTGCTTACATTAAATATGTCTCCTGCAAGAATATTTCAAAACAGCCAAAATCACCTAACCCCCCCCCCCTAGTGATCGTTCTATAACCTACAAGTGGTATCAGAGCGAGGTTAATCGAAAAGTGACTTAACCATCAGATCTAGATCTTAGAACGACTCAATATGGTTGGAGGTGATCAGCATCGTAAAATGAGAGCCATGAAACTCCCAATCTGCACAAAGGACAACCTTCTTATTTGGAAGGAAAGAATAAGGTTGTTCATGGAGGCAGCTGATCCTAGAATCTATATAACTGTCAAAGAGGGTCCCTTCATTCCCACGACAACATCCACTATTGATCCAACTCAGATGGTGGCAAAGAAGTACTCAGACATGACCAAGGATGATCTAACCTTGGCAAGTCTAGATAAAAGGGCACAGAACGTAATTGTAAGTTCCATTGACGATTCAACACTCTAGAACCTCATTCACTACAAGACAACAAAGGAGATGTGGGACTCCCTGATTGTCTACATGGAGGGTACTGAAGAGGTAAGGGATGAAAGGAAATCCCTCCTCAATCAGGAGTATGAAGCCTTCAAGAAAGGCAAGAATGAAACCATCTCTAGCTGTTATGAGAGGTTTTTCAAAATAGTGAACGGGCTGAGAATAGCAGAGAGTTCACAAACTCTAACTTAAATGATAAGTTCTGAAAGTGCGCAGTTAACCTCACTAGAATTCTCTAGAGGGGGGTGAATAGAGATTTAAAAATGTTTTGTGCAAAGTTTAACAAATATATATATATATATATATATGTGTGTGTGTGTGTGTGTAATAATCACATAGTTAAGCTTCCCACACACCAGTAAGAATTAAGTGAATAAAGAAAGAAATAGCAAAATGAAAATCATAGCACAACACAAAGAAATATAGTGGTTCCCCAAACTTTGGGTACTCCACTCTTCTACCCACTTGGTAGGAATTCACTA
The DNA here is from genome assembly GCA_033032865.1 of Dactylorhiza incarnata. Taxonomy (NCBI): domain Eukaryota; kingdom Viridiplantae; phylum Streptophyta; class Magnoliopsida; order Asparagales; family Orchidaceae; genus Dactylorhiza; species Dactylorhiza incarnata. The sequence continues at coordinate 119,931 of JAWHQI010000124.1, read as the reverse complement.
TCTTGTACTGAGTCTTTTGATAAGGAGACTCTTAGAACCAGCCTGAGTCTTTTGATAAGGAGACTCTTAGAACCACTACAACTGAATTTTTTGAAGAGAGATTCTAAAAACTCTTTTACACTTGTTTGAAAATGAAATAAGAATAAGAAGAAGTAGAAGAAAAACAAGAAAGAATCTTCTTCTTAGCAAGAAGATTAGAAGCACAATTATAGTGAATGCAATCTCTCTTCTATAATGAGAAGGAGATTATAGGCCTTTCTCTCTTTCAGTGAGAGCTTTCAGAAATTGCAGTAGTATGGCTTCAGAAGGAGGAGAAGAAGAAGGCTTGTTGTTTGCTTCAGCACACTAACACTTCTCTCAGCTTTCTCACTTTTCTCTTGGGAGCTTTTCCTCTTTTTCAAATGGATGGATTGGATCACTTCCTCTTTTTCTCTGCCGACATCATTCTTATTTATAGCTCTGTTTATTCAAATAATGCTATAGGAGAATACACAATTAGCAGACAGAGAAATAGTAAGAGAGAAAAGTTTCCATAATCAATATTTCTGTAGAAGGAAATAAATCATTCTGATTACAAATAATATCCATAATAAACTTAATCAAATTAGCCAAGAATCATTTAGAAGGAAAGACTGATTCAGAACGGCTATAAAAGAATAATATAATTCCATAAAAATCAGATCTAAAGAAAGAAGGAAAGAGATCTGGCGTGTTTTTGAATTTGTCGTAGAAATCAACGTGCGTCGATTACTATTTGACGTATGCACTGATTTCAGTCTGGCTAGACGTCGAGAAGAGAATATGGAAGGTGCGTCGACTAGAAGTCAGAGTAACGTCGGCTTAGGTTACGTAGAATTCTGTTTAGAGTTACTTCGACTCATTCTGAGAGGAGCGTCGACTACACTTCGACGATGCGTCGATTACTATTCGACGCATATTTACTTAGACTAATTTTTCTTCCTTTTCTACTCATTTCTAGGGGTTAAGATAAATCATTCTCCCAACAATCTCCCCCTATTTGTCTTAACCCTATTCAGAGAGAAATTTTATCAGCTTTTAATCAACACATCAAAACATATTAGAAAAGAGATATATCAGAAGAAAAGAGAGATCATATAAACAGAAATCATATAAACAGGCTGTTTGTATAGACCAATCAGTACTTAAGCATTCAAAATTGAGAATATCAACATTGTTCAAGGTATCATTCTGGAGGAGTAGGGGGAGTTTTTCTCTTTCTAGAGAATACTAAAGTTTGATCAGGTATTTTTAAAGAGGTTGTAGAAGGCTGTTCATTCAGCTCCCCCTTGGTCAAAGCAAGTCTGCTCCCCCTGAGATGGAACTTCCTTGATGCCTTCTATCTCTGCTTCTGCAGCTGCTTTCCTAGCTCCAACTTTAGTTGTCACATCATCTGGCTCCCCCTAAGCTTCAGCTTCAGCTTCAGCTTCCTTTTCAACCTCTTTCTCTACTCTGCTTGCCTCCCCTTGAAGGAGAACAACTTGTTGAGCAGCTTCTCTTGTTATATAGAGTACATCTGTTATCTATTCTTCAGTATGTAGCTCAGGTACAACTTCATTCCCAATGGTCTTGAGTAGAGCCAGACTATCAGATTTTGAAGTAGGATGGGATTTGTGTGAGGGAGATTTGTAACTGGAAAGCTGTTCTTCTTCTAATTTCTACCCCTTCTTGACCTTCTTAGGCAAGGAGGTTAAGAATGACTTGGTTACCCTAGATGAAGAGACATAGGATTTCAGGCTTTGCACAGAGGCATTGACCCCTTCTATTTGTGTCTGCATGTGCATGATGGAGGAGTGAAGTTGGGAGCAGTGTCCATCCAGCATTTCTTGAAATTTTTGGGTTGCTGACTGGATATACTGGGTGATGAGAGTTTCAGTGGATGGAGATGGATCATGTTGTGTAGGAGGAGGAGATAATGGTGGAGGTGATGAATGTGGAGAAGTGTTTGTTGATACATGAGGTATGGGAGATGATGTAGGTGGAGAGGATGTAATAGTAGGAGGAGGAAGAGGTGGTGATTGAATTGGTGGTTGTGAAGGTGTAGGTAATATAGGAGGTGTGAGGGTAGTAGAAGCTATAGGTGTGGATAATGTTGGTAGAGAAGAGATGTCTGTATGAGGAGGAGGAGGAGAAGATGGATGAATAGGAGAGTTAGGAGGAGAGGGAGTCCTTTCAGGAATGGCACCAGGCTTTGGGATTTGCCTGGTCCATTTTGAGAAGAGGGATATGGACATCCTTTTCCCAGGGGGAATGGGAATTCCTTTTGACCTACATAGGTCAGGGAAGGAATGGAGGAGTACCTGACTTATGATTCTCATATAGGCATTCTCTTTGTGAGAGTATTTGTAGCCTATCATCTCAGTGAGCAGCTGGCCCAGTCAACCTTCTTCTTCAGCACAAGGGCCCCATGATGTTCAGTTGCTGCTTGGGCTCTGCATCATGGGCAGAGATCTTGCATAGCAATATTTTTCCTACTATGTCTGCCAATATCCTATATTCATCAAAAAAATCTATTTTCTTTAGGTGGATTAGTCTGTCTTTGGAGAACTTCATGGTGATTAATTGACTTTTCATTTCCTCAGGGGTGAGTTCCACAGGTTCATCACCTAATAAGGAAATGATGATGGAGATTTATTTAGTTACTCTTAAATTTGCTTTCCCTTGTGATTTGAACAAGGATAGTGTTGGTATGTACCTGATGGAAGATCAAAAGTGTCCCTAAGGTGTTCTGCAGAGATTGAGACAGGTGTCTCATAGTGTGTTCCTGTGATCTCTCCTAGTTCAGATATCTGAACATGATTCATTAACTCAGTGAGTTCTCTCTAGGAGTCTGCATCTTGTGGAAATGAGTTTGACTAGACCAGCTTCAGTGAAGAGAGCTATGATGCTCTTATAGTTTTCGGCGGCGTCTTGGAAGGATTCCAGATCAATATCGAAACCAGAGTTGATCTTGGGAGCCATTTAGGTCAGTGAGAGAGAGGAAGAGATGGATGGACTGAGAAGAAAGAGGAATGAAAGATGCAGAAGGTGAGCCGATTTCTAACTGAAGAGTTTATTTAAGTAAGGTGAAATATCGAAACGAGACACAATTCGGGCTTATTCGGTACTTCAGTAGATGTGACCGAAAATGTTTTAGTATTGCCGCTCTTTTTCATGAAGTCGATGTCGCGTCGAGTGGAAGTCGATGTATGCGTCGGTATAGTCTGAGCTGAGATGACAAAGTTTCCTATCGACGTATGCGTCGATATGAGTCGACGCATACGTCGAGTTTATTAATCATTTTTAGTTATCGACGATGCGTCGATTTAGAAATCGACGTGACTTTTGCCATGTCTGAAAATTTCAGGTTTTTCTTGAGAGGTTATTTCTTCTTAATGTTTTCTAAGTCAGCCTTGGACTAGTTTTATAAACAGTTGGATTGATTGTGCCAACATTGTTTGGCAATGTGGCCAGTTTTATTACAGATATAACATCTGATTTTCTTTAGATTATGGGAATTTGAGTTTAGAGAGGGATAGAGGTGTTGATTTGGATAAAAATATTGATTGGGATAAAAGTTTTGATTAGGATAGAAATTTTGATCAGGATGAATGGGGGTTAAGATAAGAAACTTTTGAGGGATGGATATATCCTGTATTTAAGTTGCTCTGAGGTTTTATGCGTCGATATCTATTCGACGTATGTTGAGAGTTGCGTCGATTTATATTCGGCGCTTTCTCTAGATTGCGTTGATCTGGAATCGATGCATGGAAATAGTTGCGTCGATTGCAAGTCGACGTAATTTTATTCATGCGTCAATTTGAGGTCGAAGAATCTGAGAGATTGCGTCGAGTAGAATTCGACGTACTATCATTCATGCGTCGATATGAAGTCGAAGCAATTTTATCTTCACAGATTTTATTTTTCCCTTTTTCTGATTGGAGATTTATTTCTTTATGAATTGTTTCCTTTGGCCTAGTTGCCTTCTCAGAAAGAGTTTGATGGTCTTTATCTGAATAGTATGATGTTTCATCAAAATGTTTTATCTCCTTGAAGGTGAAATCTTCTTCTTTAATTGGTGAGTGGTCTTCTAAGTTTGTTGATTTGATGGGTTTGGTAAATTTAACAGGGCTCATCCAAGCAGGTTTGTTGGATGGTATTTGACTAGTTGAGGGATCAGCCCCTAGACCAAGATTCTTAGATCTTCTTGTTTGTTTTTCAGTGATTTCTTTAAGTATTTGGCTTCTGATTTTCATTGACTCTTCAAAGGCCTTTGCCTGGGATACCTTATCCTTGAGAATTTGATTTTCTATTTTAGCCCTTTCTATTTCCTTTTCTCTTGATGTTAGCCCTTAATTCATAATTCTTAGAATATGTATCCTCTGTATTTCTCTTGTTTTTAATCATATTAATTTGTTCTTTTAGGTTCTTAATATCTTGTTTGGCCTTTAGATGATCTAAACAAAATCCTTTGAAATCATTTTAGAAATCATCACATAGAAAATCTATATCCTCAAAAATGCTTACCTCACCCTTATGCTCAAATTCCTCTATGAGAATAAGGCTATTTGTAGAGTTTTCTTTTTCATCTTCAGAAGAGATGCTTCCTTCTGATCCTGTCTCACTCCATGACTTAGCAGCATATTCTTCCTTTGGGCATTCAAGAGCAGTGACAGGCGTTTCTTTAGTAGGAGTCTTATCATACCTTGGTTTTGACTCTCTCCTTCTAGATCCGTTTGTCCCGACCCATTTCTTGAATCTTCTGGCCAGGAGGCTGAATAATTCTTCTTCAGTGACAGGCGTTTCTTCTTCTGTTGCTTTTAATGCAATATTTCTATCTTTTGAAGAGGTTGGAGTGTTTTCTCTTCTTTCCTTCTCTTCTCTGGTTTTCAGTAGCTGCTCATAGGATTTGAGTTTTCCTAAGAGGGCATCTGTTGAGATTTCCTTTTGTCCTCTTGTATCTCTTATTGCCCATGTTCTTGAGTCTCATGAACTTGGGAGACTCATTAGCAATTTGTCATTGATCTCTGTGAGAGAGATCTCTATATCCAAGTTTCTTAATTGATTGATGATCAGACTGAATCTATCATACATCTCAGAGATGCTCTCTTCATTCTTCTTTTGGAAGTTCTCATATTGGGAGATCAATAGAGTCTTCTTATCTTTCCTTTCATCAGCACTTCCTTCTACCATCTTTGTAAGTGCCTCCCAAATTTCTTTGGCTGATTCACAGTCAACAACCCTTTGAAAGATTTCATCTGTAAGGGTTGAGACAAGAATGTTCACAGCTTTTGCATCATATGCTCTTGCCTTCTTCTCTGCATCTGTCAACTCAGACCTTGGGACAAGTGTTTGAGTCTCTTTACCACTTGAGTCCCTTCTATAAGGCTTAGGAGGACCTGTCAAAATAACATTAAACAACTCATCATCAATAGAATTCATATAGATCCTAATTCTTGTTTTCCAAACTGCAAACTTTTCAAGATTGCACATTGTTGGTCTGGTGGAAGCATAATCTTTGATTTGTGCCATGTGAAAAGTAGTTTTTAGAAATATATATATATATATATATATAAGAGGTAGGATCTTTTTGATCAAGGAGTTAACCTTTTTAGATCAACCTCCCTCTTGTACAACCCTGATGTTCGCCAGACAAACCCAGAACCTTGGGGTGCAATTAGCCGTTTCTGGGATGCGATTAGCCATTTTGGCGAGCCCGACCCGTTGAGGCGCAGTTCGGCAGGCGAGCCAAAGGTAGAGTAGGCGAGCCTGGAGGTTTGGTGTGCGGATAGCACCTCTAGGGCTCGGCCTAGGGAATAGGCGAGCCGGAAGGTTTGGGGTGCGGATAGCACTTATGGGGCTCGGCCTAGAGAGTAGGCGAGCCGGGAGGTTTGGTGTGTGGATAGCACTTCTGGGGCTCAGCCTAGGGAGTAGGCGAGCTGGGAGGTTTGGGGTGCGGATAACACTTCTGGGGCTCAGCCTAGGGAGTAGGCGAGCCGGGAGGTTTGGTGTGCGGATAGCACCTCTAGGGCTCGGCCCAGGCAGTATAAGCGAGCCGACTGCCGGGGTGCCAGTAGTGATTTGGAGCTCGGTTGACCCCAGAGCTCGCGAGCTCCGCTCGCAGAAGGTAAGGCTGGCTCGTCCAGTAGGGACTTGGAATGGTCTTTTACCAGAAAACCCCGGGTGGTCTGCGATTAGCCCCTCCGAACAGCGGAGTTTGGCTGTTAGCAGACCATTTTGGGGTGCGGATAGTGAAAATGGAAAGCGGGATTTGGCTATTGACAGACCACAAATCCAAAGTCTTTAAATAGACCTAAAGGGCACCTTGGGAGAGCATTCCGGTTCAGAATCTTTGAGCCCATTCTCTCCCTAGGTCGCTTTGGTTGAGTTCTCTAGCTCTCCAAGGTGCCCGAGTCTTAGCTTTGGCTTGGGAGGGGAAGCGCTCAATGATCTTCCAGGTTAGTGGAGGGACCTCCTCGCTAAGACTAAGGTCTGGGTCAGTTGTTCTCATCTTCGGTCTACCTCTTCCGAGGGATAAGTAAGGGCTAGCCACCCCTCAACTTGTTGAGGGATCCGAGCTCTACAGGAGACCGAGAAATCGGTTTCAACATTTTAGTGCGGTGAACGTGGACCGCGGCTGGTTCAAGAAAGTTCCGAGAAGGAGATGGCAGGAGATGAAGAGCAAGGCGAGGAGTACAGCGAGTCACCCCAGACGGTGACACAAAGGATGTTGGCGGATTTCAGGAGGGAGGTGCTCGACACCTTCGGGTTCGTTGTCGCAGCGTTGCGAAGCGAGTTCGGGACTCCGGCTCAGCAGTCCATCCCTCCCCCAGCGGCAATTGGCGAGAACGCCCCGGATCGGAGGGCGGGGAAGGATATGGCCGGGGGACCAGTGCAAGACCTCGGGGGACGCGAGTTGTTCGCCAGGCCGGCGAGCTCGATCCCCGCGAGTGCGGCGCAGGAGAGCAGGGCGCAGGTTGGAGAGGCGTAGGCAAGCGCTCTCCCGGAAGGTGCAGCAGCTGTGGGGGTGGTTCAGGCGAGCGCCCCTCTCGCGAGCGTGGTGCCCGCGAGCTCCAGTCTAGCGAAGGAGCTCGGGGGGCGAGTGGAGCCGGAAAGGAGGATTGGGGGAGGAAGCCCCTTTTGTGATTTGGTGCTTTCTGCACCCGTCCCAGCTGGGTTTGGGGAGTGGGATAGGGTGTACTACCACGGTAGGTACGACCCCGTTGAACACCTGCAGTCGTTCGATGATTCGGTCTCCATTAGGCCGATGTCAGATGCCTTTAAGTGTCGGCTCTTCGCCATCACCCTCAAAGAAAAGGCCAGGGACTGGTTCCATCAGCTCCCTGCGGGATCCATCTATGCCTTCGACGACTTGCGCCGAAGCTTTCTGTTGAGGTTCTCAACGTCAAGGAAAAGGAAGAAGGATGCCGAGTCCCTCTTCAAAGTGAAGCAAGAGCCGAGGGAGTCGCTGGCTCAGTACGCAGACCGATTCCAAGAGGAGGTGTTGCTTACTTAGGAGGTTCCTGGGTTTGCCATCCAGCTTCGCCTTCACGGTCGGGCTGGGGGAAAGCTTTTTCAAGATGGCATTGAAGAGGAAAGCCCCCGTCGCCTACGAGGAGCTGATGGAGAGGGTGGAGGAGGAGATAGATAGTGAGGAGGCCATCCCGGAGCTCACCAAGAGGCTAGCAAAGCTCAGTGAACCGGAGGTGAGGCAGCAAGAGGTGAGGAGGAGAGAAGAACCCAGGGCCCCGGAGGGGTGATGGAGACAGCATGGAGGAGTGCAGGGCCAGGGAAGAGGTTATGCCCCGGGAAGGGGGAACTACATTGGAGGACAAGGAAGACCCCACCAGTTGGGGTGGAGGCAAGGTCCGATACAGATGCCTCCTCCACCTCAACATGCCATGGCGATTGGGCTAGGAAGAGGATGAAGAGGAAGGAGAGGAGAAGAGGAAGCAGGAGCTGGGAGAAGAAGGAGGAATAGGGTGGCGGAGGCCGAGGCAGGGGAGGTAACGTTGCCATATTGTATCTTCCATGATGAGGAAGGTCACGCATGGACACCTACCCATAGTTCCTGGAGATGAAGAGGGCCAGAGCGCCCGCGCCGCGGCAGCAACAGCAAGTAAGGATTGAGGAAGTCCTGCCTCGGGAGGATGAGGAGAGGTGCGAGGACCGGGCCGATGTGGGGTCCCGAGGGGGGATCGGAGTGACCCACGGGGGAGTTGGGGTGGAGGCAACCCGCAAGGCGAGCCTCCATACCATCTAGCGCTGGAGCGTGGCTTCAACATCCACGACTCCACCCCCAGCGGAGAAGATCATTTTCTCCCAGAAGGATATGCCGGGCCACGAGGACCCATTTTGCGATGCGTTGGTCATCCAGACCGCCATCGAGAACTTCACGGTGTCCCGGGTCCTCGTGGACAATGGAAGCTCCGTCAACGTTATCTTCAAGAAGGCGTTTGATGAAATGAAGGTGGAGAGCAAGAGGGTGCTGGCCTCAGAGGGCCCTTTGTTTGGGTTCTCTGGAGAGAGGAAGGAAGTGGAGGGTGGAGTGGGGCTACACGTGGTCCTAGGCGGGCAATCTCGGAATTCCCTCTTTGTTATAGTGGATGCCCCAAGCAGCTACATCGCCATCTTCGGACGGCCGCTCATCAGCAGCTTTCCGCTGTGTCCCGTCTACTTTCCACCTGTGCCTCATGTTTAACTTGGGAGGAATTCAGATCCGGGTGATGGGGGATCCTAAGGTGGCGAGACAGTGCTATGTAACGACTGTCAATACCATCTCCTGGATGAAGGAAGCTGAGGAGTTGGACCAGGCGATGGAGGATGCAGCCAGGGTCGGAGAGGGGAGGGTAGATGGAAGAAGAAATAAGAGGAAAGGAAGTTCATGCCCAGGAAGGGGTTGCTGAGGGACCCCGGGCGGAAGGAGAGGAAGAAGAAAAAAGAGAGAGGACCTCGGAGGGAGAGGTAGGGGAGTCGATGTAGGTAGATGAGAAGAAAGAGGGAGTGAAGAGGGGAGAAGGATAAGTTCATGCCTAGGAAGGGGTCGCTGAGGGACCCCGGACGGAGGAAGGAGAGGAAGAGGAGAAAGGAGAGAAGGCCCTAGGAGGAGATGAAGAGGAACTGATGATGGTAGAGGAGGCGGAAGGAGAAACCCAAGCGCTCGCTTGTGATGGGGAGGAGGAGAACGCTTGGGGGGAGTAGTTCCGGCTGGAGGCCGTGGAAGAGATCGTGGAACTAGAGGTCACCACCCGGCTGGGGGTGGTGGAGAAGGTCCGGGTCAGTGGAGAGCTCAGCCCAGAGGAGCAGGCGGAGATCCTGGCCTGCATTCAGAAGAACGTGATGTCTTTGCTTGGAGTGCCGCAGAGATTCCATGGATCGATGCGGACGTGGCTTGCCACCGTCTCAACATCGAGCCCGGCACTCGCCCCATTCGCCAAAGGAGGAGAGCAATAGCAGGGAAGATGGAATGACCCATCCGAGAGGAAGTGGGTAAGCTCCTGAAGGTCGGGTTTGTGTCAGAGATCCAGTACCCAGGCTGGGTCTCCAATGTTGTCATGGTAAAGAAAGGGGGAGGTAAGTGGAGAATGTGTATTGATTTTTCCTTACTTAATAAATCATGCACCAAGGATTGCTACCAATTGGCTCGGATCGACACGCTGGTTGACTCAGCCGTCGGTTTCCCTGTAATGTCTTTTCTAGATGCTTTTTCAGGTTACCATCAAATCCGTATGCACCCCCCGAACATCAAGGATGTCTCTTTCATCACGGGGGATGGATGTTACAGCTATAAAATGATGCCTTTCGGGCTCAAGAATGCGGGGGCCACCTATCAGCGGATGATGGACAGGGTCTTCCGGGAGCAGAATGGAAGAAATTTGGAGTTGTACGTCGATGACCTCATGGTGAAGATCCAAGACCTCAGGTCTCACCTCAGAGACCTAGAGGAGACCTTCGGTACCCTACGAAGGTATAAGATGAGGCTCAACCCCTTGAAGTGTGTCTTCGGGGTTAGCCGGGGAAAATTCTTAGGTCACTTGCTCACCCCGGCGGGGGCGGAGCCAAACCCGGACAAGGTCAAGGCTATCCTGGAGCTGGGATCACCAAGAAACTCAAAGAGATCCAGAGCCTCGCAGGCAAGCTGGCTGGACTCAGTAGGTTCCTCTCTAAGGCAGGAGAAAAGTGTGCACCCTTCTTCAAGGTGCTAAGGGGGAACAAGAAGTTCGAGTGGAGCCCAGAGTGCGAAGAGGCTTTCCAGGCTTTGAAGGAGCAGCTCACTCAGACCCCCCTACTCCAAGGGCCAAGGTTTGGAGAGGACCTATTCCTGTACCTGGGGGTAGGAGCGGAGGCAGTAAGCTCAGTGTTGATTCGGGAAGAGGGGAGGAAACAATTTCCCATCTATTACGTCAGCCGGGTGCTGAGGAAGGCGGAGCTCCGATATCCCATTCTGGAGAAGTTAGCTTTTGCACTGGTAGTGGCAGCTCGGAGGTTCAGACCCTACTTCCAAGCGCATTCAATCAAGGTAGTGACTGACCACCCCCTTCGCAAGGTCATGGAGGGTGTGGAGCACTCAGGGAAGGCTAGCAAAGTGGTCCGTGGAGCTAAGTGAATTTAACATCACCTTTGTGCCCAGAGTAACGATCAAGGCGCAAGCGGTGGCAGACTTCATGGCGGACTATGCAATTGAACTGGGGGAGCACGAGTCACCTCCCCCAGCCACATGGAAGATGTTGGTGGATGGAGCATCTGGAAAACATTCCTATGGGGGGAATCATCCTGGTGAGCCCCCAAGGAACAAAGATCGAGCAGGCCTTGAGCATCCACTTCCCGATCACAATCAACCAGGATGAGTATGAAGCAGTTATAGCTGGCCTACGACTAGCTAAGGAGCTGCGGGTGCAAGATGTGGAGGTCTCGACGAACTCCCTGGTGGTGGCATGCCAAGTCAGAGGGGAGTTCTAGGCAAAGGATCCGACCCTACAGCGTTACCTCGAGAAGGTCAAGGGAGTCATAGGGCAATTCAGGACTTTCTCCATCAAACATGTTCTGAGGGAGGAGAGCACCCAGGCAGACCTCCTGGACAAGTTTGGTCCCAGGGCAGGAGGGACTGTCTCGGAACTCTTCCGGCCCTCCATCGAAGAAGGAGAACTGATGGAGGTGGAGCAGCGGGCATCGTGGATGGATCCCTTCATCACCTTCCTATCATCCGGGAAATTCCCACAGGAGGACAGGGATCAACTGACGTTTCAGGTATAAATTGGCTTATTACTCCTTGCATGCAGGAGGACTGTACAGGAAGACACTCTCGGGGCTCCTTGTCCGTTGTGTATCAGAGGAGGAGGCCCTAAGAGTCCTGGAGGAGATTCACTCCGGGGACTGCGGCAGTCACTCCGGAAGCCGAACCTTGGAAGGGAGGGTGCTGAGACAAGGCTACTTCTGGCCTACTCTTGGCAAGGATGCGGCGGAGTTCACAAAAAGGTGTTCAAAGTGTCAGCTATATGCTCCGCTTCAACTCCTCCCAGCTCAGCGGCTCAGGACCATCACAGCTCCATGGCCCTTCGCTATATGGGGGTTAGACCTGGTTGGCCCTTTCCCGCAAGCCAGTGGCCAGCGGAAGTTCTTGTTGGTGATGATCGATTACTTCTCCAAGTGGATAGAGGTGAAGGCACTAGCGAAGGTGACATCCCAGGTAGTAAGAAATTTTGTATGGGGAGAGATCATTTGCAGGCACGGGCTCCCACTCGCCATAGTGACAGACAACGGACCTCAATTTGCTAGTGAAGAGTTCGTCAGCTTCTGCACTCAGCTCGGTATCGATCTTAGGTTCGCGTCGGTCCATCACCCGAGGAGCAACGGTCAAGTGGAAGCGGCAAACAAGATCATTGTTAATCTACTCAAGAAGAAGGTAGAAAACCTTCAAGGGAACTGGGCAGAACAGCTACCCTCGATCCTTTGGACCCTGAGAACCACTCTGAACACCGCCACGGGAGAGACTCCATTCAAGCTCTCCCACGGATCTGAGGCGGTAATTCCAATAGAATTAGATGGTGAAGACCCCCACGGTGACCGCTGCCGGTGAAGGAGATGAAGAATGGCTTATGGCAAATGGGGCCGAGCAAAGGTTATCCCTCGACTTAGTGGAAGAGCTCCGTGATTTCGCGGCAATTCGACAGGAGGAAATCAAAAGGAGGATGGCTAAGTATTTTGATCACCATGTCAGGGTGAAACAGTTCGAAAAGGGAGACTTGGTTTTGAAGAAGGTGGACGCGGCAGGAAGAGGAGCCGCTCTAGGTAAGCTTGAACCCAATTGGGAAGGGCCATATATTGTAAGTAAAGCGCTCAGGTCCGGGGGGTACCATCTCCAGGATGTGGAAGGGGTACCACTCGGCCGAGCTAGGAGTGGGGATGACTTGAAGAGATTTTATCCTTAAAATAGTTTCTAACTTGTTATGATTCTTTACTCTTGTGATTCCTATGTTGGCATCGGAACAGGTTGTATATGTTGGTGCTGGAATGCCCCAGATCGATTCTGCTCCCGGGATCTCATCTAGAAGGGGGGTTCTGGTTGATCTCTGAAGAGGCTGGCAAGGTTTTATGTGTTGGTCCTGGAATGCCCCAGATCATTTCCGCTCTCGGGCTCTCATCTAGACTGGGGGGTTATGGTTGATCTCTGGAGAGGCTGGCAAGGTTGTATGTGTTGGTGCTGGAATGCCCCAGATCGATTCAGCTCCTGAGCTCTCATCTAGACGGGGGGGTTCTGGTTGATCTCTGGAGAGGCTGGCAAGGTTGTATGTGTTGGTGCTGGAATGCCCCAGATCGATTCCTCTCCCGGGCTCTCATCTAGACGGGGGGTTCTGGTTGATCTCTGGAGAGGCTGGCAAGGTTGTATGTGTTGGTGCTGGAATACCCCAGATCGATTCCGCTCCCAGGCTCTCATCTAGACGGGGGGTTCTGGTTGATCTCTGGAGAGGCTGGCAAGGTTGTATGTGTTGGTGCTGGAATGCCCCAGATCGATTCCGCTCCCGGGCTCTCATCTAAACGGGGGGTTCTGGTTGATCTCTAGAGAGGCTGGCAAGGTGGTAGGTTTGAAACTAACGGGAGAATGGTGCTAAGGATGGAAGTGTACAACCCCGATATTTGCCAGGCGAGGCATCGCGGACTCAAAGAGGCGACATGACGAAGCGGTAAGAAAGGCCAAAGGGACAGAGGCCTACACGGGAGGGGCCTCGGAGAAGGCCCTCTCAAAGTACCCGCTAAGAGGGGAGCGAGAAGTATGCGAAGGGGTGATCTCGCGAGAGAGCTCGCGAGACTAGATCTCGGCTGAAGGGGGTCAGCCAAGTCCCCGCAGGATGATCTTCTGGGGGGGTTCGCGAGCAGAACCCGCGAGAGGACCCGCGAGGGCGCTCGGCCGCGAGGTTCTCGCACCCTTCCTGGCCCATAGGCCGATGGGGGCAAATTTTCGTTTTACCCTGGGTGGTCTGCCTTTAGCCTCTCCGAACATCGGAGTTTGGCTATTAGCAGACCAATTTGGGGTGCGGATAGCCACTTCGGAAGGCGGAATCCTGCTATTTGCAGGCCAGATCCAAAATCCTATAAATAAGACCTAAAGGGCACCTTTGGAAAGGACTTCACTGGAGCTTCTCTCTCCTCAGGCTCTCCTTGGTTAGCATTTCCAGAGCTCGCCGAGGTGCCCGAGTCTCAGCTTTTGGCTTGGGAGTGGAAGCGCTCAACGATCTTCCGGGTTAGTGGAGGGACCTCCTCGCTGCGACTAAGGTCTTAGTCTTCTTCCAAGTCTTCAGTCTACCCTCTCCAAGGGATCAGTAAGGGCTAGCTTCCCCTCACCTCGGTGAGGGACCCAAGCTTCACAAGAGACCGAGAAATCGGTTTCAACATTTTGGTGCGGTGAGCGTGGAGCGTGGCTGGTTCAAGAAAATTCCGAGGAAGAGATATGACAGGAGGCGAGGACCATGGCGAGGACCCCAGCGAGACACCCCAGGTGGTGATGACGAGAATGCTCACAGATTTCAGAAGGGTGGTGCTCGACACTTTAGGATTCACGGTCGTAGCGCTGCGAAGCGAGTTCGCGACCCCAGCCTTTCAGGCGACCCCTCCCCCGATAGCTGTCGGCGAGAACGCCCCGGGGGGAAGGGTAGGAGAAGAAGTTGCCGTCGGGTCGCCAAAAGACCTGGAGGGGAGAGTGTTGTTCGCCAGCCCGGCGAGTTCGGTGCCGGCGAGCTCGGTGTCGGCGAGCTCGGTGCCGACAAGTACTGCTCCAGCAAGCGCGGCGCATGCGAGCGCGTGCCAGGAAGAGGCGACAACGGTGGGGGTGGTGCAGGCTAGCGTCGTTCTCGCGAGTGCTGTCCCTAGCGAGCTCGAGTCTGACGAGGGAGCTCGGGGGGCGAACGGAGCCAGAAAGGATGGCAGGAGGGGGGAGCCCCTTTTGCGAGCTAGTACTTACCGCACCCGTCCCGATGGGGTTCGGGGAGTGGGACAGGGTATACTACAATGGTAGGGATGACCCTGTCCAGCATCTGCAGTCGTTTGAAGACTCGGTCTCCATCAAGCCGATGTCGGATGCTTTTAAGTGACGGCTCTTCGCTGTCACTCTCAAGGAGAAGGCCAGGGAGTGGTTCCACCAACTCCCAGCAGGTTCGATCTACGCGTTCGAGGACTTGCGCCGAAGCTTTCTGCTAAGGTTTTCGACCTCAAAGAAGAGGAAGGAGGATGCGAAGTCCCTCTTCAAAGTGAAGCAGGAGCCTAGGGAGTCGCTGGCCCGCTATGCGGACCGATTCCAGGAGGAGGTGCAACTCATGCAGGAGATGCCGGGGTTTGCACTCCAGCTTGCCTTCACGGTCGGGCTGAAGGAGAGCTTTTTCAAAATGGCGCTGAAGAAGAAGGCCCCCGTCTCCTATGAGGAGCTGATGGAGAGGGTGGCGGAGGAAGTCGCGAGTGAGGAGGCCAACCCGGAGCTCACCAAGAGGCTGGCAAAGCTCAGTGAGCCGGAGGTCAGGCCCCAGGATGCGAGGAGAAGAGAAGAAGCTAGGGCTCCGGAAGGGGAGTGGAGACACCAGGGTGGAGGAGTGTAATGGCCGGGGAGAGGTTTCGGCCCCGGAAGGGGGAACTACTATGGGGGTCAAGGGAGACCCCACCAGTTGGGGTGGAGGCAGGGCCCGATGCAGATGCCTTCCCCACCCCAACAGGCCATGGCAATTGGCTGGGGAAAGGGAGAGGAAGGAGAGGCGAGGTGGAAACAACAGCCGCTAGGAGGAGGAGGAATAGGGTGGCGGAAGCCGAGAGAGGGGAGGTGACGTTGCCATACTGTATCTTCCACGATGAGGAAGGACATGCAACGGAGACCTGCCCAGAGTTTCTGGAGTCGAAAAGGACTAGGGCGCCTGCGCCGCGGCAGCAGCAGCAAGTGAGGATTGAAGAGGTCCTGCCCCAGGAGGACGAGGAAAGGTGTGAGGACCGGGCAGACGTGGGGTCCCGAGGGGGGATCAGAGTGATCCACTGAGGAGTTGGGGTGGAAGCAACCCGCAAGGCGAGCCTCCATACCATCTATCGCCGGAGCGTGGCTTCAACGTCCACCGCTCCACCCCCCGCCGAAAAAAATCATTTTCTCCCAGAAGGATATGCCGGGCCACGAGGACCCATTTCGCGATGCGTTAGTCATCCAGACCGCCATCGAGAACTTCACGGTGTCCCGGGTCCTCGTGGACAATGGGAGCTCCGTCAACGTTATCTTCAAGAAGGCGTTTGATGAAATGAAGGTGGAGAGCAAGAGGGTGCTGGCCTCATATGGCCCTTTGTTTGGGTTCTCTGGAGAGAGGAAGGAAGTGGAGGGTGGAGTAGGGCTACATGTAGTCCTAGGCGGGAAATCTCGTAATTGCCGCTTTGTTATAGTGGACGCCCCAAGCAGCTACATCGCTATCTTCGGACGGCCGCTCAACAGCGCCTTCCGCTGCGTCCCGTCCACTTTCCACCAGTGCCTGAAATTCAATTTAGGAGGAGTTCAGATCCGGGTGAGGGGGGATCCTAAGGTGGCAAGACAGTGCTATGTAACGGCTATCAATACCATCTCCTGGATGAAGGAAGCTGAGGAGTTGGACCAGGAAACGGAGGAAGCGGCCAAGGTTGGAGAGGGGAAGGAGATAGAAGAAGAAAGAAGAGGAAAGTAAGTTCATGCCCAGGAAGGGGTCACTGGGGGACCCCGGGCGGAGGAAGGAGAGGAAGAAGAAAAAAGAGAGAGGACCTCAGAGGGAGAGGTAGGGGAGTCGATGGAGGTAGATGAGAAGGAAGAGGGAGAGAAGAGGGGAGAAGGAGAAGTTCATGCCCAGGAAGGGGTCGCTGAGGGACCCAGGGCGGAGGAAGGAGAGGAAGAGGAGAAAGGAGAGAAGGCCCCAGGGGGACAGGAAGAGGAACTGATGATGGTGGAAGAGGCGGAAGGAGAAACCCAAGCGCCCGCTTGTGATGGGGAGGAGGAGAAGGCTTGGGGGGAGCCGTCCCGGCTAGAGGCCGTGGAAGAGATCGTGGAACTCGAGGTCACCACCCGGCTGGGGTTGGTCGAGAAGGTCCGGGTCAGTGGAGAGCTCGACCCAGAGGAGTAGGCGGATATCCTGGCCTGCATTCAGAAGAACGTGGATGTCTTTGCTTGGAGTGCCGCAGAGATGCCAGTGATCGATGCGGACGTGGCTTGCCACCGTATCAACATCGAGCCCGACACTCGCCCCATTCGCCAAAAGAGGAGGGCTATAGCAGGGAAGATGGAGGGACCCATCCGAGAGGAAGTGGGTAAGATCCTGAAGGCCGGGTTTGTATCGGAGATCCAGTACCCAGGCTGGGTCTCCCATGTTGTCATGGTAAAGAAAGGGGGAGGTAAGTGGAGAATGTGTATTGATTTTTCCTTACTTAATAAATCATGCCCCAAGGATTGCTACCCCTTGCCTCGAATTGACGCGCTGGTTGACTCAGCCGTCGGTTTCACTGTAATGTATTTTCTAGATGCTTTTTCAGGTTATCATCAAATCCGTATGCACCCCCCGGACATCAAGGATGTCTCCTTCATCACGGGGGATGGATGTTACAGCTATAAAATGATGCCTTTCGGGCTCAAGAACTGCGGGGGCCACCTATCAGCGGATGATGGACAGGGTCTTTCGGGTGCAGAAGGGAAGAAATTTGGAGGTATACGTCGATGACCTCATGGTGAAGAGCAAAGACCTCAGGTCTCACCTCAGAGACCTGGAGGAGACCTTCGGTACCCTACGAAGGTATAAGATGAGGCTCAACCCCTTGAAGTGTGTCTTCGGGGTTAGCTGGGGAAAATTCTTAGGTCACTTGCTCACCCCGGCGGGGGTAGAGCCTAACCTGGACAAGGTCAAGGCGATAATGGAGTTGGTATCGCCGAGAAACCCGAAAGAAGTTTAGAGCCTCACAGGGAAGCTGGCGGGACTCAGCAGGTTCCTCTCCAAGGCGGGGGAGAAGTGTGTGCCCTTCTTCAAGGTGCTAAGGGGGAACAAGAAGTTCGAATGGACTACAGAGTGCGAGGAGGCCTTCCTGGCTTTGAAAGAACAACTCACCCAGACCCCTCTACTCCAAGGGCCGAGGCCGGGAGAGGACCTATCTCTATACCTGGGGGTAGGGTCCGAGGCGGTAAGTTCAGTATTAATTCGGTAGGAAGGGAGAAGGCAGTTCCCTATCTACTACGTTAGCCGAGTGCTGAGGAAGGCGGAGCTCCGGTACCCGATTTTGGAAAGGTTGGCCTTTGCGTTGGAGGTGGCAGCCCGAAGGCTTCGGACTTACTTTCAAGCACACTCGATCAAAGTAGTGACGGATCACTCGCTTCGCCGGGTCATGGAAGGGGTGGAACACTCGTGAAGGTTGGCCAAATGGTCTGTGGAGTTGAGCAAATTCAATGTCATGTTCGTACCCCGGACGTCAATCAGGGCCCAAGCAGTGGAGGACTTCATGGCTGACTATGCAAACGAAGTAGGGGAACAGGAACCACCTCCCCCGGTGGCGTGGAAGATGTTGGTGGATGATGCGTCGGGAAAACACTCCTATGGAGGGGGAATCAACCTGGTGAGCCCCCAGGGGACAAAGATTGAACAAACCGTGAACATCCACTTCCCAATTACAAACAACCAGGCAGAGGATGAGGCAGTAATAGCGGGCCTGAGGCTGGCCCAGGAGCTAGGAGTGCAAGACGTGGAGGTCTCAACAGACTCCATGGTGGTGGCTTGTCAAATCAGAGGAGAGTTTGAAGCAAAGGACCGGACCCTCCAGCGTTACTTGGAGAAGGTCAAGGGGGTCATCGGGCAGTTCCGCGCTTTCTCCATCAAGCACGTACCGAGGGGGGAGAGCACCCCGGCCGACCTCCTGGCCAAGTTCGGTCCCCGAGCAGGGGGGACGATTTCGGAACTCTTCCGACCCTCTATCGAGGAGGGGGAGTTGATGGAGGTGGATCAGCGGGCTTCGTGGATGGATCCCTTCGTCATCTTCCTATCCTCAAGGAAGTTCCCAGAGGGAGACACGGACAAGCGGCGCTTCAGGTATAAGTTGGCCTATTATTCCTTGCATGCAGGAGGACTATATAGAAAGACACTCTCGGGACTCCTGGACCATTGTGTTTCCGAAGAGGAGGTTCCGAGATTCCTGGAGGAAATCCACTCCGGAGAATGCGGCAGTCATTCCGGGAGCCGAACACTGGAAGGAAGGGTGTTGAGATAGGGCTACTTCTGGCCCACCCTCAGCAGGGATGCGGTAGAATTCACAAGGAAGTGTTCGAAGTGCCAACTCTATGCCCCGCTCCAACTCCTCCCAGCTCAAAGGCTCCGGACCATCACCGCTCCCTGGCCTTTCGCCATATGGGGGATAGATCTAGTCGGCCCTTTCCCTCAAGCCAGTGGTCAGAGGAAGTTTTTACTTGTCATGATCGACTACTTCTCCAAGTGGGTAGAAGTGAAGGCGCTCGCAAAGGTAACATCTCAAGGTGTAAATAATTTTGTGGGGGGGGGGGGGGGGGGAGATAATTTGCAGGCATGGGTTGCCCCTATCAATCGTGACGGACAACGGGCCACAATTTGCTAGTGAAGAATTCGTTAGCTTTTGCACCCAACTCGGCATCGACCTCAGGTTTGTGTCGGTCCACCACCCGAGAAGCAATGGGCAGGTGGAGGCGGCGAACAAGATAATCGTCAATCTGTTAAAAAAGAAAGTGGAGAACCTCCGGGGGAACTGGGTGGAGCAACTGCCATCCGTTCTCTGGGCCATGAGGACTACTCCAAATACCGCCACCGGGGAGACCCCCTTCAAGCTCTCGCATGGGTCTGAGACCGTCCTTCCCATAGAATTCGAAGTGAAGACCCCTAGGGTGATCGCCACAGGCTAGGGGGGTGAGGAATGGCTAGTGGCCAATGATGCGGAACAAAGGCTATCCTTGGACCTGGTTGAATAACTCCGGGACCTGGCCGCTGTCAGGTAGGAAGAGATCAAGCAGCGAATGGACCGATATTTTGACAAACATATCCGAGTAAAGCACTTCCAGAAAGGGGATCTGGTCTTGAAGAAGGTCAACGCGGCCGGAAGAGGCGCCGCGGTAGGTAAGCTCAACCCTAACTAGGAAGGTCCATATATTGCAAGCGAGGTGCTCGAGTCGGGGGGGGGGGGGGGGGGGTATCACCTCCAGGATGTGGAAGGGGTACCCCTCGATCGAGCCAGGAGTGGGGATGATTTGAAACGGTTTTATCCTTGAATGTTCTTTCTATATTATTAGTTGAATATCTTATTTCTTCGTATGATAGTCAAAACTACTAGGTAGAGGTAATGAAAGTAGCAAGTGTTGGTGCTGGAATGCCCCAGATCGATTCCGCTCCCGGACTCTCACTAGACGGGGGGTTCAGGTTGATCTCTGGAGAGGCTGGAAAGGTAGCAAGTGTTGGTGCTGGAATGCCCCAGATCGATTCCGCTCCCGGGCTCTCACTAGACGGGGGGTTCATGTTGATCTCTGGCGAGGCTGGCAAGGTAGCAAGTGTTGGTGCTGGAACGCCCCAAATCGATTCCGCTCCCGGGCTCTCACTAGACGGGGGGTTCAGGTTGATCTCTGGAGAGGCTGGCAAGGTAGCAAGTGTTGGTGCTGGAATGCCCCAGATCGATTCCGCTCCCGGGCTCTCACTAGACGGGGCGTTCAGGTTGATCTCTGGAGAGGCTGGCAAGGTAGCAAGTGTTGGTGCTGGAATGCCCCAGATCTATTCCGCTCCCGGGCTCTCCCTAGACGGGGGGTTCAGGTTGATCTCTAGAGAGGCTGGCAAGGTAGCAAGTGTTGGTGCTGGAATGCCCCAGATCGATTCCGCTCCCGAGCTCTCACTAGACGCGGGGTTCATGTTGATCTCTAGGAGAGGATGGCAAGGTAGCAAGTGTTGGTGCTGGAATGCCCCAGATCGATTCCGCTCCCGGGCTCTCACTAGACGGGGGGTTCAAGTTGATCTTTGGAGAGGCTGGCAATGGTAGCAAGTGTTGGTGCTGGAATGCCCAAGATCGATTCCGCTCCTAGGCTCTCACTAGACGGGGGGTTCAGGTTGATCTCTGGAGAGGCTGGCAAGGTAGCAAGTGTTGGTGCTGGAATGCCCCAGATCGATTCCGCTCCCGGGCTCTCACTAGACAGGGGGTTCAGGTTGATATCTGGAGAGGTTGGCAAGGTAGCAAGTGATGGTGCTGGAATGCCCCAGATCGATACCGCTCCCGGGCTCTCACTAGACGAGGGGTTCAGGTTGATCTCTAGAGAGGCTGGCAAGGTAGCAAGTGTTGATGCCGGGATGCCCCAGATCGATTCCACTCCCGGGCTCTCACTAGACGGGGGGTTCAGGTTGATCTCTAGAGAGGCTTTTGCAGGGGTAAGTTTTTCACAAAGACAAGTCAAAAGGTCCCCAGGGGGGACAAGTCCTTAGCAGTGACTAGGGCATTCTCGCTCGGCGAGAAGGAAAGACCTCGCGCAGCCATAAGGGGTCGGCGGGATCTTAGTCGGGCAACCCCCCTCCAGGAGAGGCCTCGCGAACAGCATCCGCGAGAAGGCCAATAAAGAATCCAGAGATGGAGGTAAGCTCCCGCCGGATGGGAGCATGTCTCGCGAGACCCCAGAGGAAGGGGGAGACCTAAACCCTAAGCCTGGGGTAATGCGGAGAGTCCGCACTGAGAGGAGGAAGAGCGGGATCTAGCGAGAATGAAGCCTACGCGGTAACCAACGAATTGCACGAGAACCAAGAACGATAATGAACAGCGCAGAAAAAGCAAGTATAGGCGCGCGACAATAGCAGGGACTAAAAAGATGAACAAGAAACATAACAAAAACCATGTTCATATATCATCATTCAAATACATGTAACGGCGATCTCGCCAGGCAAAGTTACATAACAAAAACAAAAATGGCAACACTCTTCAAGAGTCGCTCGCAGAACCCTCCTCGCCGTCGCTGCTCTCCACCGGCGGGAGAGGGATGAAGAGCTCCGGGACAATCTCCTCTAAGGTGAGGTTCACCACATCGGCAGCCAACAGACCGGCCGCCTTCATCATTTGGAGGATGTAGCGAGCCGACTCAGTGGACTCCAGGCGAATATCTGCATGGCGCGCTCGCCACTCTTCCTTCATACGACGGGGAGAGGGGGGGACGACGGCACGAGCCAGCTCGTGGTGTAGGGCTTTTAACCCGGCCACCTCGCCCTCAAAGTCTCGGACGCGAGCCTCAACTCTCTCGGCGGCCTCGGGATCCTGCGAAAAAGGTGAGTTAAGGAAACGAGGACAGCGGAATTGAAGAAAGATGGCGAGATCTAGATAACTCACCACTCCGCTCTCGGCGGCGGACAGCTTTTCCTTTAGCTGCGCGTTCTCGGCGAAGAGCCTCTGGTAGGCCTTCGCGAGCTCCGTATTCTGGTTCTCCAGTTGCAGGCAGCGCCTCCCGGTCATGTGGGTGAGCTCGACCGAGCGCAACTGAGACCTCGCGCTCTCATAGGCGAGGGCCTTTGAGGTCCCGTCTTTGTAGGCGCCGGCGTCCTCGCGCACATAAAGGGCGAAGGTGAAGTCAAAGGCATGGCCGCTGATGGTGGTCTGCTCCACCCAGGAAGGAAGGATGGTGGAGATGTCGGCCTTGTTGACCTCAGGCCTCCAGTATACCATCCGCTCGCCGGTATCGTCCTTGCGCCTTTGGCCGAAGCCAAAGTTCCAGTGATTGACTGGAATTGGCGGGTCGGAGGTCCTAACGGTCTCCTCGCTCGGCTCGTCAGCCTCCTCCCCCTCGGAGGTTAAATCAACCTCATCAGAGGCGGCCCCGAAGCGCTCCTTCCCCTTCAAATGGGCGAGCGAGCCCTGTTTGTTCTTTGCCTTCTTCTTTGGCGGAGATTTAGGAGGGGGGCCTCGGCTGCTTGGAAGCCCCGGACCTCTTGCGCTAGGAGGGCCCCTCTGGTGTGGTCGCGGGGCGGAAAGCATCCGCCCCCATGTTTGCGAGGGCGAAGGTGGCATCTACCTTCCGATTGCTGGCATAGGGGGTATGGAGGGGGAGATCTCGCTCGCCGGAAAAGGGTGTTACAATCAGCGTAGTGAAGTTAAGTATGGAGATATGGGGCGAGCGAAACTATTACCTTCTCCGACGAGCACTGGGGGTAGCGACTCGAGGTTGCGGCAGAGATAGACAGCCTCGAAATTCTTCTTGCAGAAGAACTGATACAGGGAGGCGTCATGACCGCCCAGGGCGGGTGGTCGGTAGGTGGTCTCGCCATGTTGGATTGGCGAGAATGGGATATTCCCGAAATTCCCCTTGACGATGAGGAACTTCTGAGCCAAATAGTGGGCTTTGTTGACTATCTCGACAACCTTAGGGCCAGAGCCCACGAAGTACGCGGTGCCTTCCTTGTAGGCCCGGAAAGAGAACAGCTTCCGGAAGACCGGCAAGCTGAACTCGATGAGCTCCTCGCGCAAGTAACAGGCGTAGGCGACGATGACCGCCATCGCGTTCAGGTCCTAAGCTGACCCGGGAGGACCCCATAGTGTTTAAGCACCTTGCGAGCATGGGCAAACCAAGGTTAGTGCACTGGTGGGCGAGGCCTAACTAAGCAGAAAAAAGGGTGGGAGAGAGCGAATGGTACCTGCCGGACCTCCGGCCATAGGGGAAGACGCAGACCCACCGCGAAATGGGCGGTGGGGATAGCCAACTCATCGGCGAGCGGCATGTTGATCGCGTCAAGCTCATCGGGGCGGCGCGCAGTGAAGGCGGAAGGAACATGGTCAGCAATGGCGGTAAGATACTCCTCGTCTGTTAGGTTGCAAAGAAAGAAATCGTGCTCGGCGAAGGCTTTGGCGATATTCCGGCGACCCTCAGACTCGTTGTCGCCGCCCATCTAGAAAACCTGCGAAGACAACTAAAGACGCGAGGAGGAGAGGTTGGCGAGAGCTCTGAAGAAGGGGAATGAGGGAATTGATTGCAGAAACGGTGGTTGGCTCCAATATGACGCCCTATTTATAGGAAAATAAAATGGCGGGAAGAAGCCCAAGCGCCGGTGAATGCGATTGGCCAAAACGTCACATCAGGATCAGTCGCGAAAGCGTAGGAGATCCTCGCGAACATAATCCGAAAGAAGATCCGCGAGAACTACCTGCGAGGTTAGTATAAATATAGTTTTTCGCGAGAACAACATAAGCAAATAGAATTACGCGGAGGTCATCCCAAGACGTAATTCGCGAGGATAAAGTAGCCTCGACAAGAAAAACGAGGAAAGGGGTGCGCGCATAATGCGAGGGAGGAAAACTAAAGGGCGCACGAGTAATTATTAGCGAGCGAAAGCTCATAAACGTCGTGTTCACGAGATTGTCCAAAGCAACATCAAGCATTAACTGATACTACGAATTCATTGGAAGCAGCAAGATTAGCGAGGTCCATGAGGAAACCACTTCCACCAGCCCCCGCCTCGCAACCCGGACCCCGGCGGCACCCTGGAATTGTAATAATCCTGGGCGGCATGACCCTCCCGGTCGATGAGGTAGGCATTGTCCCTTCATCCTCGCAATATGCACCTCCGGGGTCGTAACGTTCTCGCCGGGATCGCGAGGTATGGCTGTCCGGAGCCTCTCGCATTCCTGCATCAGGGCGGCATGCCTCTCCTCGGCTGTCTCCCTGTCCCGTATCGCTTGTAAGTTGTGATCCATCAACTTTCGGTCGTTCTTCTGGAGCAGCTCCGCGGTGCGTTGCTTCATCGTCTCCGGATCTCGCGGATTCCCCAAGAAGTCTTCCACTTGATCCGGGAGGGGGGACACTTCGTCATTGTCGAATTCAAAATCGGTAATCGGATTCTCGACGTTCTTTGCGAAATGTCGCGGGAAGTCAGACAACTCGTTCAATTTCGCACATAGTATTAGGACGCAAGAATGCCTACTGTGGGGAGGGCGAGAGCATTCGGGTCTGCCCTGGAAAACATTGCCATAATGAGGGTAGAGGGGGGCCTTTCCCAAGCCTGGACGGTGCGCGGCGTCGTTAATCGGGGGGATCTTAGGTGGTATGGAGGCACCCGTCTCCTCGCTCGTCAAGAGGTTTAACCCTGGCTTATCTATGGTCTGGCCGGGAGGCGGTGGCGGGGGCGGTAAATCCTCGCTGGTCGGTGACTCCGGAAGCGAGACTGGTGAGGGCACGAAGTTATTAGAAGGAGAAGAATAAAAGGAGCCAGGGTTCGAGATTGAGAGTATACCTGCGGGGTTTTCGCCAAGGAGGTTCGTATCAGCTGGCGGGGTCTTGCGAGACGAACTCCCGGGCTCGCCCCCGCCTGGATTAGGCAGAGTCTCCTGCGAGTAAGAAGGAGTCAGAGAGGTTTATGTACAGGACGGGGGGGGGGGGGGGGGGGGGGGGGGTGAGAGTCCAAACCTTCGCGAGGAGACGAGATTCATGGGAGGACTCCAGTAGTTCAGGATCCTCCCCGGTCCCGCGAACAGCTTTTGCCTTTTTGGTTTTCCGCGTCGCAGCGGGAGGAGGACGATTCATCCAAGAGGGCACCTTGACCATCGCAGGTACCCCACCCACCTTCGCAGCCTTCAGCCGAGCCTCCATATCCCTAGATAGCGACATCTCCAGAGAGCTACAGTAAGAAAGAAAGAGAGAGAAAAAGGAGGGGACGATGCGTGCCGCTAGGGGTTGGGCGATATTTATAGCCCCCAGGGTAGGCCCTACCAAAGATTCTTGACAGATCATCAGAGAGGCTGGCGAATACCAGGGGTTGGATGTTTCTTCGCGAGCCTAGGTAGCCTCGCGAAGAGCGGGGATTATGTACAACCCCGATATTCGCCAGGAGAGGCATCGCGGACTCAAAGAGGCGACATGACGAAGCGGTAAGAAATGCCAAAGGGCCAGAGGCCTCACGGGAGGGGCCTCGGAGAAGGCCCTCTCAAAGTACCCGCTAAGAGGCGAGCGAGAAGTATGCGAAGGGGTGACCTCGCGAGAGAGCTCGCGAGACTAGATCTCGGCTGAAGGGGGTCAGCGAAGTCCTCGCAGGATGATCTTCTAGTGGGGGTTCGCGAGCAGAACCCGCGAGAGGACCAGCGAGGGCGCTCGGCTGCGAGGTTCTCGCACCCTTCCTGGCCCATAGGCCGATGGGGGCAAATTTCCGTTTTACCCTGGGTGCTCTGCCTTTAGCCTCTCTGAACTAGCAGAGTTTGGCTATTAGCAGACCAATTTGGGGTGCGGATAGCCACTTCAGAAGGCGGAATCCTGCTATTTGCAGGCCAGATCCAAAATCCTATAAATAAGACCTAAAGGGCACCTTTGGAGAGGACTTCACTGGAGCTTCTCTCTCCTCAGGCTCTCCTATTGGTTAGCATTTCCAGAGCTCTCCGAGGTGCCCAAGTCTAAGCTTTTGGCTTGGGAGGGGAAGCGCTCAACGATCTTCCGGGTTAGTGGAGGGACCTCCTCGCTGCGACTAAGGTCTTAGTCTTCTTCCTAGTCTTCAGTTTACCCTCTCCTGTTGAAGTTGAAAAGGTTTGGTTCGCAAAGTTGGTAAGAGAAGCAGGCGAGACCTGGGTCGCGAGCCTAGGGGTACTAGGGCTGGCGGCCTTGGCTCGAAATTCCATACTGGGGGGGGGGGGGGGGTGCCAAGCCGTGCGAGCCTGGAGTGTTCGCTGAGACTAGGGTCTTAGCGAGGAATGGGGCGATCGCCTAGGCGAGCTGTAGTATTCTTGGCTGATAGGCACTGGCTCGCACGCGCATCAGGAAGTACTCAGTTAATATGTAATGCAATGCAAACCGGATAAGAACGTAAGGAAAAGCCGAATGCGAGCAAAAGCCGTAAACATAACAAAAATATATTTCCATTTAACAAGGTTTCTGTTACAGGCAGCGGCGGTGGTCGCCAGCTCAAAAGAATAAGCTTACATTCAAAAAAGGGGAAAAAGGGAGAGGGCCCAAGGGGTTCACTCCGGGGGCTTCTCGCCGTCCTTGCGATCTCCCAGCCATGGCGCTACGGCAAAAATGTCTGGGCACACATCTTCGGCTGTGAACTCCATGGCGTCTTCCGCAAGGAGGTCGGCGTTCTTGAGAGTGTCGAAGACGAGGTTGGCGACCTCTTACGCATCTCGCCGCCTCCTGTTCTCACGTGCTCGCCCCGGAGAGGGTGGAAGCACTGCGAGAGTCAGCTCTTGTGCCTGGGCTCTCAACATGGTATTATCCAGCTCAGCGTTGCGAGCGAGAAGTTTGGTGGCAGTGTCGGCATCCTGAAGGATGTACAAAAAACAGTTAGGCGAATACCAGAGGTCGTGAATAACGAAGAGTGAGGGGGCCCGGGGTCGCTTACCATCCTGCCCTGGATCTCAGCGAGGAGGCTCTCGGATAGCTTCTCCTTTTCCTTGAGGCCCTTGATCTGGTTACGGGCCTTCTTGAGCTCCACCTTATAGGCGCAGAGATCTCTATTTGACTGGAGGTACCGGCTACCCGCCATGTGCGCGTCGAGCGGAACTGGGCTCGCATGGCCTCGTAGACTAGGTGCCTGGATCCCATCGCTGTGAAGGCGGCAACATCCTCGAGGCCATATAGGCCGAAGGCGATGGAGAAGGCCTCAGCTCCCGCCTTACCAGACTCCACCCAGGAGGGGTGAATGGTGGAGTAAGATATCCTGTTGGATTCTGGATTCCAAGAGAGCAGGGGGTGGCCGAGAGGATCGGAGATCTTCTCACCTAGGTTGAAGTTCTTATGGCCCTCGGGTAGGGGAAGTCCCAAAGAACTCCCAGCACCCTGGCCCGCCAGGGGGGCTTCTTGTTGTACAGGGAAAGGGGGCGAGTCGTCGGACTCGCCCAGATCAACCACTGCCTCCTTGGTAGTGTCGATGGCTTTCCCCTTGGACTTCTTGGAAGAACCCCGCGAGCCGGGAAGGCTCGCGGGCGCAGGTCACTTCTTGCCGGACCCAGTTATAAGAGGGTCGTGGCACGCCTCCGTCGCCGCGGCCGCGAGCGAGTCCGCGGTGAGGACGGTACCTCGCGAATGCGGAGGATTGACGGGGACATCGCGCTCACCTGCCAAAGAGGAAAAGTGTTAGCTAAAGAAAGTGGAAAGAAAGGAGGATAAGGCGAAAGCAAGCCCGGCCTTCTCCTTGCGGAATCGGGAGTAGGGAATCGACATGGCGCCTAAGGTAGGCGACTTCGAAGGTCTTCCCGGTAAAGTACTGGAAGAGCTTTGCATCACCACCACCCAGCGAGCCAAGGGGGCGATAGGTGACATCATCCCGTTGAAGGGGAGTGTAGTGGAGGTTGCCGAAGGGGCCCTTGACCAGAAGGAACTTCTGGGTCCAGTAGTGACTCTTGTTCACCGTCTCGCAGACGGTGGCATGTTGGCTCGCAAAGTAGGTGGTCCCGTCCTTGTAGGCACGGAAAGAGAACACCTTGCGGAAGACGGAGAGGCTGAACTCAATCCTCTCCTCCCGCATGTAGCAGGAGAACCCGATTACGGCCGCAATCGCGTTCGGGGTTAGTTGGCTCAGCAGCACCCCATAGTACCGGAGTAACTGCGACTAGTAAAAGAATTAGCAGGAGCTCGCGAGAGCGAACAGGATGTCGCGAAAGGGTCAGCTAAAACCTGGCGAACTTCAGGCCATAACGGGAGTCGCAACCCATTCTCTAAGTGAGCAATGGGGATGTTGAGCTCGTCGGCCTCGGTATCGTTCAGCGTGGTTTTGTCGCTTGGACAACGAGTCGAGTAGCCCTCCGGAAGGTAGTGATCCACGGTGTGTTTGTACTCCTCCGCGGTTATGGTCGAACAGAAGAAGTCGTGGTCCTTGAATACTGCGGCGCATCTGGCTCGCCTTTCGCCCCCGCCTTCAGCCACCATTGTAAGCCAATGGCGAATCCGGGAACCGCAGCCTGGAACAGCGGACGCGAGCACTGGTTTTGCGAGGACGGAAGTATTTAGAGAGGCGAGGAGGTTAGAGAAGTAAATGCGGTGGTTAGAATGTAAAATCTCAACTATTTATAGAAAAACAGAATGGGCACGGGATTCAAAGCATCGGGGGAGCTGAGGATAGCAAAAACGACGCGGTACCGTACTCGGCAATCCACATCCTTGCGAGCCCGGGCTCGCCGGCGCACAATGCCTAGGGGTTCGCAAAGGCATAAGGATATACAATACAACATGAACCTAATTAACAATTCGCAGGCACATCCTAAACTGACAAGTGGCGAGATAAAAATCACATCACATACGTAAAGAGAAAGCAATAGAGGGCGAGCCACCATGGGCTCGCAAATATTATCAAATAGCACGGGTTGTTCGGCAAACAGAAATAAAATTATATTACAGCGGAGCAGTTCAATAACGAAAGAAAAATGAATTCGGGGAGAGGAGCAGAGTTTAGAAGCGCTCCCACTTCCAGTGACCGCGACCTCGCCCTCCTGCGCGCGGTGGCACCTTTGGGTAGTGATATTCACAGACTGCTTCGAGCTCGCGCAAAACCAAATGAACTTGTTCCTCGTCTCGCGAAATGTGCACGCCGGGCGAGGTGACTGTCTGCGCGAGGCACGGGTCTCGCTTCCGCGAGAAAACGCGTGTTTGCATCCTCCAGAGCCGCGAACCTAACTTCATAAATAGCCCGGTCCACCTCATACCTCTCCTCCTGCTCGCGCAACATCACTCCGTACTTCTGGAGCACCTCCGTCACCCGCCTCTTCATCTGTGCGGGGTCGCCAGGATCACCTAAGAACTCACCTATCCGGCTTGGCGAGGGGGTGGCGACATCTCCTCCCTCCCGTGTTCCGACTCAGGGGTGGCTTCGGAAACCTCTGCGAAAATGGAGAATTAACAGGGCCTTGGAAACGAAGCGAAAGGATGAACTCACAAAAATTTACCAACCTGGCGAGGTCGAGGGCTCACGGTGTTGATGGCGAGAGGTACTCGGCCGACCTTTGAAGTTTTCGCGGAACCCAGGAATGTGGGGTTTCCCTAGACCAGGCGCGTGCAACACCTTTTCAGCGATCTGAGCGCCCCCCAGAAGCGAGCCACCTGGGCTTCGCCGATCCACGAGGCCGAAGCTCGGAGTATCCAGAACCACCTTAGTAGTGGTTGGCGAGCGCGCCGGGGTAAGGACCTTTTTCTCAGGGCTCGTCGGCGGGGTGGCTGTATGGAACAACAAATCACGTGGATGTCGCTAGGATGGATTTATGAAAGATGAAAGAAAAAGGGAGTTTCCGACGTACGAGGTCATGAGAGAGGCAGCTGCGAAGTTGACGCTCCTGCTCTGGTAGTTATTAAGCCTTGCTTCTCCGGGGACGGGACGCAGGAAGAAGTCAAGGTGAGGTTCGACATGCTCTCCTCAGGAGGGGGATTCTGCGAACCAAGGACGTGGGTTAAAAAGGCAAGTTCAGTATCTATATAGAGCTCCGACAAGAATACCTGTGGTGCGAGCTCGGTGTTCGGCGATGGAGGCGAGGATGGGGGTGACGATGTGTCCTCGTCCTGCGACCTCCGAACCGTTTTAGCTTTCTTGGATGGAGGAGAGTGAGGATTAGGCTGTCTAAACATCCAGGATTTTCCCTCGGCAGCCTTGGCCCTCGCTGCATACCTGAAGGCCTTCAGGCGAGCGAACGCATTTTCCTTGGTACACATTTCGAATTCTAAGTAATGTCAGCGAGAAAAGAGGGGAGGAAAAAAGGTTGAGCATCAATCAGGGTGAGCGGTATTTATAGTTTTGGGCATGGGACCCACCAAAAGATTCTTGCCACGTCAACATTAATCCGCGAACACCAGGGGTTGTATGATTCTTCGCGAGCTTTGGGCAACCTCGCGAAGAGCGGGGATTGTGTACAACCCTGATGTTCGCTAGGCAAACCCAGAACCTTGGGGTGCAATTAGCCATTTCTGGGGTGCGATTAGCCATTTTGGCGAGCCCGACCCGTTGAGGCGCAATTCGGCAGGCGAGCCAAAGGTAGAGTAGGCGAGCCTGGAGGTTTGGTGTGCGGATAGCACCTCTGGGGCTTGGCCTAGGGAGTAGGCGAGCTGGGAGGTTTGGGGTGCGGATAGCACTTCTGGGGCTCGGCCTAGGGAGTACGCGAGCCGGGAGGTTTGGTGTACGGATAGCACTTCTGGGGATCGGCCTAGGGAGTAGGCGAGTCGGGAGGTTTGGGGTGCGGATAGCACTTCTGGGGCTCGGCCTAGGGTGTAGGTGAGCCGGGAGGTTTGGTGTGCGGATAGCACCTCTAGGGCTCGGCCCAGGCAGTATAATCGAGCCGACTATTGGGGTGTCAGTAGTGATTTGGAGCTCGGTTGACCCCAGAGCTCGCGAGCTCCGCTCGCAGAAGGTAAGGCTGGCTCGTCCAGTAGGGACTTGGAATGGTCTTTTACCAGAAAACCCCTGGTGGTCTGCGGTTAGCCCCTTCAATCAGCGAAGTTTGGCTGTTAGCAGACCATTTTGGGGTGCGGATAGTGAAAATGGAAAGCGGGATTTGGCTATTGATAGACCACAAATCCAAAGTCTATAAATAGACCTAAAGGGCACCTTGGGAGAGCATTCCGGTTCAGAATCTTTGAGCCCCTTCTCTCCCTAGGTCCCTTTGGCTGAGTTCTCTAGCTCTCTAAGGTGCCCGAGTCTTAGCTTTGGCTTGGGAGGGGAAGCGCTCAAGGATCTTCCGGGTTGGTGGAGGGACCTCCTCGCTAAGACTAAGGTCTGGGTCAGTTGTTCTCATCTTCGGTCTACCTCTTCTGAGGGACAAGTAAGGGCTAGCCGCCCCTCAACTTGTTGAGGGACCCGAGCTCTACAGGAGACCGAGAAATTGGTTTCAACACCTCTGATACCAATTGAAAGTGCATAGTTAACCTCACTAGAATTCTCTAGAGGGGGGGGGGGGGGTGAATAGAGATTTAAAAATGTTTTGTGCAAAGTTTAACAAATATATATATATATATATATATATATATTCATGTGTGTGTGTGTGTGTAATAATCACAGAGTTAAGCTTCCCACACACCAGCAAGAATTAAGTGAATAAAGAAAGAAATAGCAAAATGAAAATCACAGCACAACACAAAGAAATATAGTGGTTCCCCAAACTTTGGGTACTCCACTCTTCTACCCCCTTGGTAGGAATTCACTATCTTATACTGAGTCTTTTGATAAGGAGACTCTTAGAACCATCCTGAGTCTTTTGATAAGGAGACTCTTAGAACCACTACAACTGAATTTTTTGAAGAGAGATTCTAAAAACTCTTTACACTTGTTTGAAAATGAAATAAGAATAAGAAGAAGAAGTAGAAGAAAAACAAGAAAGAATCTTCTTCTCAGCAAGAAGATTAGAAGCACAATTATAGTGAATGCAATCTCTCTTCTATAGTGAGAAGGATATTGTAGGCCTTTCTCTCTTTCAGTGAGAGCTTTCAGAAAATGCAGTAGTATGGTTTCAGAAGGTGGAAAAGAAGAAGGCTTGTTGTTTGCTTCACCACACTATCACTTCTCTCAGCTTTCTCACTTTTCTCTTGGGAGCTTTTCCACTTTTTGAAATGGATGGAGTGGATCACTTCCTCTTTTTCTCTGCCGACATCATTCTTATTTATAGCTCTGTTTATTCAAATAATGCTATAGGAGAATAATCAGTTAGCAGACAGAGAAATAGTAAGAGAGAAAAGTTTCCATAATAAATATTTCTATAGAAGGAAATAGATCATTCTGATTACAAATAATATCCATAATAAACTTAATCAAATTAGCCAAGAATCATTTAGAAGGAAAGACTAATTCAGAACGGCTATAAAAGAATAATATAATTCCATAAAAATCAGATCTACAGAAAGAAGGAAAGAGATTTGGCGTGTTTTTGAATTTGTCGTAGAAATCGAAGTGCGTCGATTACTATTCGACGTAGGCGTCGATTTCAGTCTGGCTTGACGTCGAGAAGAGAATATGGAAGGTGCGTCGACTACACTGGGTGCGTCGACTAGAAGTCAGAGTAACGTCGACTTAGGTTACGTCGAATTCTGTTTAGAGTTACTTCGACTCATTCTGAGAGGAGCGTCAACTACACTTCGATGATGCGTCGATTACTATTCGACGCATATTTACTTAGACTAATTTTTCTTCCTTTTCTACTCATTTCTAGGGGTTAAAATAAATCATTTTCCCAACAAGTTCCTTATATCCCTCTCTAAGGAATTGGATATAAAGATTTGTGTCATTCGAGAAATGGGTCAGTTGGACATCTTGGAGCCCAAGAATCTGTATGGGATGTTGCTTGTCCCATGAACTTCAGCCAACACCAGGAAAGCTGAAGAGGAAAGCTCAAAGGGGAGCTCTAGAGAAAGATCTGTGGCTCTCAAAGCTGAGAGCACAAGAAGGTTCAAGGACAAGACTCCAGCATACCAGAACAGATCAGAGAGCAGTGAAGAGTCTGATGCCAACACATCAGACTCTAATGATACTGATAGAGAGATGGTGCTTCTCTCTAAGAATTTCAAAAAGCTAATTACCAGAAGTAGAAGAGACAACCACAGACCCTCCTCCTCGAGGAGATCTGATCAATACGACAAGTCTAAATCCTCAAGGGAGGACAGGTACAAATCTAAACCTAGTAAATTTGATTTTGCTAACACTGTCTGCTACTCATGTAATTAAACAGGTCATATAACTGCTGATTGCTCTTCTAAGAGAAGGGAATCAAGGAACTATGAAGATAAGAGAAGATCAAGGGACAAGAAGAAACTTGAAAGAGGGTTTATGGCAAAGAAAATTAGAACTCTAAGTGATTCTGATTCAAGCTCCTCAGATACTGAGGAAGAGGCTCTGATTGGCCTAATGGCCATA
Source organism: Dactylorhiza incarnata (assembly GCA_033032865.1). Lineage (NCBI taxonomy): Eukaryota > Viridiplantae > Streptophyta > Magnoliopsida > Asparagales > Orchidaceae > Dactylorhiza > Dactylorhiza incarnata. The sequence goes on along the minus strand of JAWHQI010000124.1, from coordinate 86,641 downwards.
AAGGAAGACAACCAGGATGACTTCTCTCCTGGAAATGTACCCATCAAAGCTCCCTTGTCTGCCTCTGATTTTGAATCAGTGGCAAACACCTTGCATGACTATGAGAGTGTGTCTACTGCCCACAACACGACCTCAAGATCTCAGTATGATATTGAATCTGACCTAATAAAGCAGTATAAAGCTCTGTGGAAAGCATTCAAGAATTGTAAGAAACTCCTAAAAACCCAGACCAAGGAGTTAGATTCCTCGAACACTGTCCAGTCTGAGCTCAAGAAGACAGCTGAAAAGCTGGCTGCCATGAGCAAAGAAGTGGACAGATTCAAGGAAGCCACAAAGCTTAAGAATGCTGAATTAGGTCAGAAGAACAAAATCATTAAGAATCTTGAGGAGATGCTGCTGACTGAGAAGAAACTTGCTGCAAGCTTCTCTATGCCTAAGACAGTATTTCCCATTATTGATACCTTCTCAGGATCATTCAGAGCTGGTATAGGATTCAATGTAGAGACTGTCAAGGACAAAGGTTCTAAAGCTCAATCTTCTTTTAAGAAGGTGATAGTATCAAGTTCTTCTACCCATGAACTTATAACAACAACACTCAAGAGTAAGGGAAAGGCTGCTTCCACAAAGCTTATTCCCAGGATGGTGAACCAACAAGTGGTGAGACAATCCCCACTCCACTCTCACACCTGCAAGGTTCACCCAAGACCTGTTAGATCAGTAGTCTTCCCTCCTGCTCACCAACACTCCCATCCAAATCAAATGGTGAGGCAAAAGAGAAGGTATAAAAAATATGAATGTTGGTGCTGTGGGAAAATAGGCCACTTTGCCTTGGACTGTTGGTTCAACCCAACTGGACCTAATGCAAAGAGAGTGCAGAACCCTCAGTGGTGTAGCTTTTCATTTTATCCTCCTAACAGGAACCAAGGACCCAAACCAAATTGGGTACCTAAGGGAAATTAAATCTTCTTGCAGGTATGTCCAAATGCCAATCTATCTCCAATCTGGTATTTGGACAGTGGATGCTCCAGGAACATGACTGGAGTCAGAAAGTATCTAAGAAGCTTCAACCTTGTGGAGAATGGACCAACAGTAATCTTTGGAGGTTCAGAAAAGGGAATGACTAAAGGTTATGGTAATATATCTAATGGCCTAGTTACTATCAGAAAGGTAGCTTATGTTGAGGATTGAAACATAATCTCATAAGCATAAGTCAGCTCTATGATCTAGGTTTTGTAATCATCTTCCACAAGGATAAGTGTTTGATTAAGAAGTCCTTAGACTATGAGGCTATCTTAACTGGCACTAGGAGTGGAAATATCTACTGCTTAAATTTATTTAATGCAAATTCTTCCATACATGTGTGCCTTGTAGCTAATTACAAAGTGGCTTTATGTGTACAATGGCACAAGAGACTTGCACACATTAACTATAAGACCATAAGCAAGCTTTTCTCACAAGACCTAGTAAGAAATGGACATAATATTAAGTGCATCAAGGAAGGTCCTTGTCAAGCTTGCCAACTTGGGAAACTAACAAGGGCCAACTTCAAAAACATTTCTGACAAAGATTCCTCTAGGTGCTTATTTCTATTGCACATGAATTTGTTTGGTCCAATGCCAGTTCTCAAATTGGGAGGGAAGGCTTACACCCTTGTGATAGTTGATGATTACTCAAGGTTCAATTGGGTATTCTTCTTAAAAAGAAGTCAGATACCTTAGATATCTTGATGAACTTTGTCAGGCGGATCCAGAATGAGATGAACTGTACTGTGGTCAAGTTCTGAAGTGACCATGGTACAAAATTTCAATCAGGATCCATGACTAAATTCTGCCAAAATCTAGGTATCTCCCAAGAATTTTCCTCCCCTAGAACTCCACAACAAAATGGGGTTGCAGAAAGGAAAAAACAGAACCTTGATAGAGGCAAGTAAGACAATGCTATGTGATTCCTCTCTTCCCGAATTCTTATGGGCAGAGGCTATCAACACTGCATGTCATATGATAAATAGGGCCTCCATCACCAAAGACCACAAGAAGACTCCCTATGAGCTGGTGAAAGGCAGAAAACCTACCTTATCCTACTTCAGGATCTTTGGGAGTAAATGCTATGTACTTAATAATGGGAAGGCTAGACTAACCAAGTTTGCTGAGAAAAGCAGTGAGGGTATTCTTGTTGGTTACAACTCCTATAGCAAGGCTTATAGGGTATACAACACCAATACCCAAGCAGTGGAAGAATCTATACATGTTGTAATTGATGAGACTAGCCTTATATATAAATGCTGGTCTAGTTCTCTAGTGAATGCAGGTACATCAAAGAAAATGGAGAAGTTATCCATTGAAGACAAGGCTGAGACCTCAATTAAAGATAACAACCACTCAGCAACAGTCATCATTGAATAAGAGGCTATAGAAGGCACAAAAACAATAGAGGAAATGGAACCTGAAGAACCCGCCATAGCAGAAGTTCCCAGAATACTGCCAGTTGCCTTAAGACAAATGAGAGATCATCCTGATGCGCAAATCTAGCACACCGCTATAGGCGGTAGAGAGACTGCGGCACGAAATGGTAGTGTACCGATCGTTCAAGTAATATAAAACGAGGAGTAATCCCCGAGTATCGAATCTCGAAGGAACACGGTAAGGTGGAGATTACTATTGAGGAGGACTTGAGATCGAAGTCCTTATGAGCGGATGGATTACGGAAATGATTGATTGGTTTGAGGAAAATAAAGGAAAATACTACAACTACTCCTATGCAGGCCTTGAGCGCACTGCTTGGCTAGGCGGGATGGAAACTAGGCAGGCCTTGAACGCGATGCTTCACAAGGCGGATGGACGAGAAGGCTTGCGGAATCGAACTGTGCAGGCCTTGAGCGCACTGCTTTGTTAGGCGGATGGATTACACGGGCCGCTATGCCACGCTTCGCTAGGCGGATGGACGAGTAGGCATGCAGATGGAGTGAGTCGCACCGGCGGAATGAGGGTCGCAAGCACCTCGTCGGCAAGCACGCCACTAGCAATTGCTAGTGCGGCACATGAACATGATGGTGGGATGGAGGATGGAATGGGGCGCTCCTCAAATCGCATAAACCACAAACATAACCTACAAAACCATGGAAAATTACACTAATAACATTTAGGGTTTACGGACATCATTCATATAGAAACATACAAACCACACACATCAAGTAGAATCAGCAAAAATAACAAGGAGGAGGTAAGATTACAACCGAAGCACGAAGACTCGTCGGAGATTCACGCCAGAATCTAGGGTTGTCAATCCTCATCCGGGCTCGGTCTTCAACTGTCGTCCGGGGTAGAAGAGGGTTGTCACTACCTCCCAATGGACCCGTCTTCTTCGTCAATAGCCTTCAACCACGATCTTGCCGGAGAACTCCAAGGATATAGTGCAAAATCCATTGAAATGGAGCTTGGAAGCTTCTGAATGATGGAGGAGGCCTAGAGGATGCTCTGACTCAAGATTGGCGTGAAAATAGCGTCCGGAGCTCCACCCGAAGGTGGGCGGTGATGGAACGGCGAAAAGGGCGCAGAACTTGGCTTCTCCGAGCGCGAAAAGTGGATCGTTCGTCTAATTTTGCGGGCTGCGTATTTATAGAAAACAGGGTGCACGATCAGTGGCGCACGACAAGTGGTCGTGCGCACTGGAAGTTGATGATCGTGCGCGCTGTGCCCGAAAACCTGCAAAACAAAACTACAGAAAATTATAAAGCGCACGACCGTGCGTAAAAACGCACGACCAAATTCAGAGAGCAACTTTGGGCTGCAAATGAACGCGCACGATCGCTGGCGCACGACCAGTGGTCGTGCGCAATAGAACCAGTGATCGTGCGCAGTTTTCCTGTATAGATTTGTACCGGGAACACCTGCACGACCCCTGTTCTAGCATAAAAGATCGTCGGGCCACGCAAATGGGCATTCCGCACATTCTCAAATATAGAAATTAAATTGCAACATAAAGCATGAGAAAGATAAACATGAGAATACACCAAAACGGGCCTAAAAGTGCACATAGCATGGAATATCAAATATGAATGAAAACATGCCTAAAGTGTAGTGCATAGACTAGATAATCGGCCTAGATGAGTCCATAAAAGTGTATATAATTGGGACTCATCACACCCCCGGACTTACCTATTTGCGCGTCCCAAGCAAACAAATCCCTCAAGCGGATGAGAAAATACAATGCTAGCATAGAAAATGCAAGGGCGGAGTACCATGCGAAGTCGCAAGCTCACGCTCATAAAAATTTAGTAGAAGAAATATTTAAGTATGCATAAAAGTTTACATTTTTCTAAGAGCGTATCTATATATTATTATTACTCAGAATCTGAATCGTGGTGAATCATCCGGTCACGCGTAGGAAGAAAGTAAACTGATCGCTAAGGTGAGCATTGCTAAAGATCGGGGCTCGGGACAACCTCCAAAGAAATCCATCAATGACGGTGACCATAAGCTTGCCCGTTCGCACTCTCTCCAAGCCACTAGTTTGATTCAATGCACGAATCAGTAGGAATTTAGGTATAAGACAGGGCTTGGGTTTCGGTAGGATATACAATGATAAACATGAAGGCTTACGCACGAAACCCAATTGAGTTTCTGCAACAAAGCTAACCAAGCTGCCACAATACACGCAGGTGCACCACACCCCCAGACTTGAACTTGAAAACATGGGTGTGTGCACCGCCTACTACCAAAATATGTCTCACAAAAATTTTCAATTAGGCTCATCTTTTTTTTTCATTTTTCTTTTCTTTTTCTCTTCTTTTCATTTTTTTTATTTTCATCTTTTTTCCTTTTAACTAATTTCAGCACAACTTCAAAAGAAGTACATCCACATTTCCAAATTAACATTACCACATCAACACCCCCCAAAATAAATGTGAAAACAGCTAAAGATCAGCATTGGGCATGCGACTAGGATGGGCTTTTTGGCTTTGGTAAGAAAGCGGTGGAGCTGAATCAAAGGACGGGGTATGCACAAAATGGGCTAGCAAGGAATAAATGATAGGAATGGTACACAAAGCTCAACCTGGCCAAAATGATGGCCTACGTCATGCTCACGCACTGAACTAACCTATACCAATGCTTCAAGAGTCACTTGGGGCAAGTTCTTAGCCACCGAGAGAGACAATCCTTCCTCTCGACTCGAGCAATTCGAATCTAGAAAACGTCTACACACATCCCTACGCTACCATTTGATTCACACCGGATTCACCACTTCTGAGTAGAATAAACAATATTTACGCAAATAGAAAAATATAAAACTATAAGCATAAGGAAAAATTAATTCTACACGAATTTCTACGTGAGACGCATGCGCTCGACTAGGGGCACTTTGGAGTCAACATTTTACTCCGTCTCACAATCCTAAGCCAGCACAGAGATTTTCACAATCGCACAAAAGAATCGAGTTGAACTCGTAACGCGCCTACGGCTAAGTACACGCTCGTGTGGGTGCTGTGGCGTGCGATGAAAATGAACAAATAATAAAACTGAAAATAAAATACTTCTAGCATGCTATGCAAAAGTGCACGTGAGTGGGCACACAAAACTGCTCTCCCCCAGACTTAAACTAGACAATACACACAATATATAACTATGAAATTCAGAAAAGAGCTAGGGGAAGAGAGTACCCAATGCTCAACAAATGAGCATACCAGAAGACGCTTGAAATCCTAGACAAAACTGCAACATCCCCAACCAGAAAAAGAACCTGCATGGGTGAGCTCCGCAAAAACAAAAGAAAATATACAAACCAAAATAAAGTAAAACTAACTAAACAAACAAGACAAACTAACATTGCAAGAAAGGTAAGATAACTACTGGGGTTATTGTCATCCCAGCACAACTTATTTAAAAACATAACAGTTCTAGCTAATGGGTGTATGAAAAAGGAAATGAACTGGCTACTGGCCTAATATGCGTGTCGGTAACATGTACCGATACGGCGAAAGAGCAGTCACCCCTCTACCCGAATAATAATACCTGCAAACCGCATGTAGAGGAAACAGAATGTAAGAAGAGGAGGAGGCCTGGTCCTCACTCATTATACATAAAAAATCCTTGCCCAGCAAGGTATCATCCACAGCAGGTCTGCAGGAGGAGAAGGCAACGAATGAGGCTTCCTTAATGGAGGAGGGATCAACCTCCTCGCATATAACAACGCTATCATCATTGACTTGAGCAAGAAGATCCAAGTCCTCCTGGGGCACCTGTAAAGACTCCACCTGCACAAGCTCGGATGAAGAAGGGGGGTCAAGAAAGAAACGAGAAGAAAAACGTAAATAATCAGCAATCTGGGGAATGATCCCGGTTTCACTCCCAATAGGATCCAAGGATAGATCACTGTCGGTATCATATGAGTCATACCGAGGGGGATCCAGGAGCTCAAGGTCCTCTGTGGTGAGGTGGACCTCCTCGTCCAATAAGGAAGTGCAAACCTCCTCATCAGGAAAGGAATCCTCTTCATCCCACCTCGGTGCATCATCGTGTTCCAAGAAGTCACGCTCCCCATCGGAGAGAATAACATCCTCATCCCACTTTGACGCAGCCTCAGGCTCCGAATGAACCTCCTGCACAACATCATCAACCAACTCACAAAGAATAGGAGTAGAAAATTCTTGCAAAGAAGGCGGAGGAACAACAGTAATAACATCATCAGATAAAATATATACAGGTTCTTCCGAGGGTGAATCCAAAAGAGGAGATGGAAGCAAAGGGAGAGGAATCTCCACCACATTGATGACTAGTTTTTAGTCATCATTTTTAGGTTAGTTTAGTTTAAATTTTCTTAGTTTTAATTATATTCACTTTGCATTTTATGGTTGTTAAGCTTTAATATTGTTATTTTATGATTTTATGTTGTTTTATGTTATGTTATGTTTTTATATTGTTATGATTATTATTTTATGTTGTTATTGTTAATTTATGTTGTTTTATGATTTTATGTTATGTTGTTATTTTATGTTATGTGGTTATTTTATTTTTATGTTGTTATTTATGTTTTGTTAAGTGTTTTTATATAAAAATATGTTGTTATTTTTGTTATATTATATTGTATTAACTAATTTAATGTCTTTATTTTGTTGTAGGATGGTGCAACCCAAGCCCAAGCCGCATCCAAGCAGTCCAAAAGCAGCCCAAAACCGAAATTCATGATGCAGCAAACCGCCACCTTTGCATGGGAAATGCATGCACTCCATAAATGCTTGCCCCCCTCCTCTCTCTTCTTTCTCTTGGCCGAACCCCCTTCTCCCCTCTCTCTCATTTTATTATTTTATTTTCTCTCTCTCTCTTTCTTTTAACTCCCATTCATCCCCCTTTTTATTCTCTATTTTATATTTTATTTTTCGTTAATTAAAAATGCAATGTATCTCTCCCTCTCTCTCCTCCTCTTTATTGTCTTCATTCATTGCCATGCATGAACCTTCCCATGAGCCTCTTCATTTCCTCCACCATCTAGAACTTTCTCCTTCTCCTATAAAAAGGAGCCCTCTTTCATGCTTAAAGAGAACTTTTGGCAAGAGAACTTTTGGAAGAGAGCAAGCAAGAGAGCAAGAGAGAGTTAGTTATTTTCATTGTCTAGTTTTTATTTCCATGTTTGTATTTCTTTTTAGAGAATAGTATTGTCATTTTAATCTTGTTGTTGTACTCTTTCTTTATCTATCAATGACAATGCAAGTTTTTCCTTCCATCTTTCTCTCAATTTTTATTATGAGTAGCTAATTTCTTTTAGCGTTCGATCACGATAATCCATGAATTAAGATGAGAATATTTTTAATGTCTTAGTTTTGCTTTTGTTTAATTATTCTCGATCCTTCTTTGAAATATTTTGCGTCGACTCCGTATTTCTGGTATACGGTAGTAGGCCCTTGATCTCATTTCATAATAATCGAGAGATTCGTTGATTTGAAAGATCGCTCAAAGAAGGAAGGAGTTGCACGCACCCTTAGAGATAGGATGACGTAAATCCTCCGGATTGGAGTCAAATCCAATAGTGCGGTTCACTTCGATAATGCGACTTTTGACCTGTTTGATTTGCGAAGAGATTCCGATTAAACCGTCTTTAAGTTAGGAGATTTAGTGCTCTAGCGAGACTATCTCTCATTTTCGGAACCGTCACGGTCAAGAATTATTTTGCAATCGTAGAACTAAATTTTATTTCTCTCTCGTCTCTTTTCATGGTGATTCTTTGATCGAACGCTAGTTTCCTCTTCTGAATTTTCGTTTAAGTAATCTCGTATTTTAAAATTCTAAAAATCATCAACCAATCGTACGGTAGGATAATAGTTGGAAGCGTGAGTAGTAATACTTGACAGCCCCGTGTTTTAAATACGACCTTGGAACTACAATTCGATAGGTACACTTGCCACTTCGGGTTGATAGTCAATCTAAATCACCAAGTTTTTGGCGCCGCTGCCGGGGAGTTTTGTCAATATTAAGAAAACGCTGTCGCTATTACTTTTGCAAAAATCAAAAAAATTATTATATATTATTAACCAACATCATTATTTTTCTATCCCACCTAAAATCCTGGAAAGGACGCTTTGGGCTTGAATTCCCATCATAGCCTCTAGTACCGTTGCAAACCCCTCACAGGGCAGATCTCGGGAAGTCCAGGACTAATATAATCCGCCTAATATTATCCTTCTAAAAAAGAAAAAAAAACCATCATCATCATTTTTAATTTTGGTATTCTTTCACTTTCGTTTATTTTCCCCTCTTCCCCTTTTCTTTCTGCTAGTGCATGACCCGCACGAATTCGTCGTTACTTGTTGATTTGGACCCAGAAATCGAACGCTCCTTTCAGAGAAATTTACGATTCGGGGATTCCACTTCTCAGGAGACGGTTAAGGATTCTAACGGTGATTGTGATCTTAATTCTGAAATGGGAGATCCCAACCCAGGTAACGTTCAGCAAAGGACTATGTCCGATTATGCTCGACCCAACCTGGAAGGGACAGAATCAAGTATTGTTCGACCTGCAATTGCGAACAAAAATTTCGAGCTTAAGCCTGGCACTATACAAATGGTGCAGCAATATGCGCAGTTCGACGGATTACCAGATGAAGATCCGAACTTGCATATTACTAGATTCCTTGAAATCTGTGATACCTTTAAAATTAATGGTGTCTCAGACGATCTGATTAGGCTAAGACTCTTCCCCTTCTCCTTACGAACAAAAGCCAAACAGTGGTTGAGTTCTCTCCCAAGAGGATCAATCACTACTTGGAATATTTTAACAGAAAAATTTCTTGCTAGGTATTTCCCCCCCCCCCCCCCCCCCCCCCGCTAAAACTGCTAAACTTCGAACTAATATTTGTTCCTTTAGTCAAATTAATTCTGAGACCCTCTATGACACTTGGGAGAGGTTCAAAGAACTTTTAAGACGTTGCCCCTGTAACACCCTGCCAGTACGAAAAGTATAACAGCAGGTCCGACCGGGACCCCACGCCATACAAAGCACACTAGCTAGGAGTTAAAAGGTGATAAACAGAAAAGTAACAACTACACGAGAGTACAACACATAAGCGGAAGCATTTTATTAAACCATTTCAGTTAGAATTGTCCACTATCATAGGAATGAAACTAATATAAAGAGTTATGGCCTTAAGGCCTTACATTCACCAATGTACTATAACTCAAAACATTCATCGGCGCGCAGGCCGGCAATACAAGGAAAATAGAAAAGAGGCTGGCCTTCGAGGGCCAACTCAGCAAAAGTTCCATCGCCCGCTACTTCCCGGTAGGCTCACCTGCACCTGCATAAGAACATTCCACCAAGCGGTGGCAAACAAGGTAACGGTCAGCAAAGCTGACCAAATTATAACGACCCCACCCCTTTCCCGGGGTGGCGGAGCTTCTACCCTGCAAGCAAGCTATACTAGCACAAGTACTAATATAAAGAAAGTGCAACTACACAAGGTGAGGTTTCAAGCACAATCAATCTTCTAGGTTGAGCATCAAAAAGAAGGGAACCTAGGTATGCACATGATGTTGGTTGGGTTCACCCGAAGGTTCCCCACAACCGCCTAAGCCATCGCATGAGGCTAATCATAATAACAATTCCACAACACTCCACCCTAAGGGTCACATCCTTAGGTGGGAACAAGAGCTTTTGGTCGGTCTAGGTATGACACCTTCCACGACCTCTCCCATGACCACACGACTTTCATGAGGAAGGGACCTCTTACCGATCTGCATGGAAACGGGTTCGGTTCAGCTTTGCCTGTGCTCTAATTGTCGCGATCTATCGCACGACACGGGTACGGCTTCACTTCGGCCCGTAAAGGTTTAGCACTTTCAAGTGCTACTCTAATTATACGCTACGCACCTAACCCCTTCACAAGGATCTAGGCTTCACGAATACTCAACAAGGGAGGTGCAACACGCTCCGCATCAATTTCGTGGTGAAGGTTTGCCTTCATCCAAATCTCAAAGCATGGGGCTTTCGTTAGGATCTTCGCAAGACACCTACACTTAATTCCCGCAATACTATAGATGATTTCACGGAGTCATTCTCCGGCACGCATTCTAGGCCTAACCTAAATGCAACGTCGCAAATCAAGCATCACCAATTCGGGCTCCAGGCCACGAATAGGCTTCTCACACAATGCCTAAATCCGCATGACTACCGGATTTTCTACATACAATATGCCGGGGACAAACACAATCTACCTGGAGTTCCGAAGAGCTTGAGGAAATCCTACACTTCACCCATTTGGTGAAAGAGATACCTCATGAAAGCATAGAAAGATGAATGAAAGGACAAATACAAGTCCAAAGTTCGGGAGGAAGAATCGTTACCCTAGACGCGTTCTTTTTCGCCATGGATCCGAGATTCTACACGGTGAGAAACGACCGCACCGGGCTACACTCTCCAAATCTAGAAACAGCTCGCGAAACGGAGCTCCGGAGCTCCGTCAATGGCGGGATCTTCCTTCTTCTTCCTTGGCTCCTCCTTCTTTCTCTAGGGTTGGAGAGAGAGAGGCCTCAAAATAATGAGGATTAATCCACTCTCATAAGCCCTAATATCCTCCAGCATCTAATCCTAGCCATTGGATCGGATTCCAAAAGATTTGGACGGCCCGATCTTCTTCTCCGCTCAAAAACGCAGAGTAGAATAAACAGGGCGCACGATCACAGGCACACGATCGCTGGTCGTGCGCGAAGAGGAAATGGTCGTGCGCTAAGGGGAGACAGAACTCCGATTTCTTACGAGTATGCGCACGATCGCTAGTCGTGCGTGAAGAGGGGAAATGGTCGTGCGATAAGAGGAGACAGAACTCGATTCTCTTCTGAATTAACGCACGATCACTGGCGCACGATCACTGGTCATGCGCGATGAGGCCACTAATCGTGCGCTAAGAAGAGACAGGGAAAATTTAGCCTGTTTCAAGCGCAGCACTGCCACTCAGCCTACTTCGTTGAACTACGATTTTTGGGGTGTTACAACTCCACCCCCCCCCCCCCCTTAAAAGAATTTCGTCCCGAAATTCATAAAACAGTAATAACATGAATTGCAGTTATAAGTTACCTGAGAGAAATAGCTCGGGGTACTCCGCAAGCATCGTTTGCTCTCTCTCCCAAGAGAGCTCCTCTCGGCCGCAATTATCCACCGGACTTTTACCATCCGAATGGACTTGTTCCGCAGCTGCTTTACTTCGGTATCTTCGATGCGTAAGGGCTTGACTTTCGTCGACAACCCACTATCAACCGGCACTTTGCCGACCACAACGATATGAGTAGGCTCTTGCACTGCCTTCCTCAACACTGAAATGTGGAACACGTCGTGCAGACCGCTCAGCTCTGCAGATAGTGCAAGCCGATAAGCCGCATCACCAACACACTCCACGATCTCAAACGGTCCTAAGTACCTTGGACTGAGCTTTTTCAAGCGTCGGGTCCTTGATACCCCTTTGAACGGTTTGATCTTCAAGTAAACCGGGTCACCGATGGCGAACTCTAGGTTCCTATGCTTAGCGTTGAAATATTTTGCTTGCCTATCCTGGGCAACCAATAGCCTTTCACGTATAGTCCGGATCGTCGAAGTTGCTTCCTCAAGATCCTTTCGCTTTTATAGCTTAGTATCGCCCGTTTCCGCCCAAGACAACGGCGTACGACACTTCTTACCATAGAGGGCCTCGAAGGGAGCCATCTTTATACTGGATTGGTAGCTATTATTGTAAGCGAACTCGATCATATAGAGATGATCATCCCACTTCTTTCCAAAATCTAGAGCGCACATTCGGAGCATATCCTCCATAGTCCTGTTGGTTCTCTTGGTCTGTCCATCCATTTTCGGGTGGAAGGCCGTGCTGAACTTCAATTTCGTGCCCAACAGTTCATGGATAAGCCTCCAATCTTTCGATGTGAAACGCCCGTCACGATCGCTGACGATGCTACGAGGGACACCGTGCAGTCTCACAATACTATCAACATAGAGCTTTGCTAGCTTCTCTACAGAATCATCCTTCCGGTTCGGAATGAAGTGTGATACCTTTGTCAAACGGTCCACGATCACCCAGATGGCGTCGTTTCCATGTTGCGATCTCGGCAATCCGTGCACGAAATCCATCGAAATATCATCAAACTTCCATTCCAGAATCGGCAAGGACTTCAGAAACCCACCGGGACGTTGACATTCCGCTTTCACCAACGCGCAAGTATGACACTTGGCCACGTAAAGGGCAATGTCTTTCTTCATACCCGGCCACCAGAAAAGTTTCTTCATATCCATATACATTTTAGTGCTCCCCGGGTAGATCGAGTACTTGGTATGATGAGCCTCGTACATCAACTCTGCCCGTAGGGTGCCAACGTTTGGGATGCACAACCTTTCCTGTTTCCACATAAGGTCGTCTTCGAAGGAGAAATCAGCGTTTAACCCCTCAACGGTTTCCGCTTTATAGCGTTTCATGCTCTCGTCCAGCTCCAATGCTTGTCGAACTCGGTCGGCAAGGTCGTATTGAACTTCCGTCCAGTTCAAGCATGCTGAAGTAGACGTTCTCCTATCAATGCAAATGATCTCCATTTCTTCCAGCTCATGGATTAGACGCTCATCGTGCATCAAAATCCAATTTGCTTGTGCGGGAGCCCGACGACTCAACGCGTCCGCAACTACATTTCCTTTACCGGGGGTATATTTGATGTCGAAGGTGTAGTCCCCAAGGAACTCCATCCACCTCCTTTGACGCATGTTCAACTCCCTTTGATCTACAAGTACTTGAGGCTCTTATGGTCGGTAAAGATATCGATCTTCACGCCATATAGATAGTGCCTCCAAAGTTTGAGGGCGAAAACCACGGCCGCTAGCTCCAAATCATGGACCAGGTAATTCCTCTCATGAACCTTCAGTTGTCGGGAGTCGTAGGCAATTACCTTCCCGAACTGCACTAGGACACAACCCAAACCACTTCCTGAGGCGTCGCTATAAATTTTGTGGCCTTCCGTACCTTGTGGCGAGCATAGAATGGGCGCCGTGGTCAGACGGCTCTTCAGCTCTTCAAAAGCTCGTGCGCACTCGGGCGACCAAACGAACTTATGATCTTTCCTAGTCAGTTTAGTGAGAGGGAGTGCAATCCTCGAGAAGTTTTCCACAAAGCGCCTATAATAGCCGACAAGTCCTAAGAAACTTCGGACATCCGCTACGTTTTTCAACAAAGGCCACGCTCGGATCGCTTTTATCTTCGACGGATCAACTACAATTCCTTCTCCACTAACAACATGACCAAGGAATGCTACTTACGGTAACCAAAACTCGCACTTGGAGAATTTGGCATATAGCTGACTCCTCCTCAAGGTGCTCAGGACTGCGTGCAGATGCCCTACATGCTCCTCTTCCGACTGAGAGTATACCAAAATGTCGTCGATGAAGACGATCACAAATTGATCCAAATACTCTCGGAACGTCCTATTCATTAAGTCCATGAATACCGACGGTGCATTGGACAGACCGAACGGCATCACCGTGAACTCATAGTGCCCAAAGCGGGTACTGAACGCTGTTTTTGGAATGTCACATTCCCTTATCCGCAGTTGGTAATAGTCGGACCTTAGGTCCAGCTTGGAGTAAACCGTTGACCCAACCAGTTGGTCGAATAAATAATCGATTCTAGGAATCGGATATCGGTTCTTCTCGGTCAACTTGTTTAGCTCTCAATAATCAATACATGGACGCAAGCTCCCGTCCTTCTTTTTCACAAAGAGGACCGGTGCACTCTAAGGCGATGAACTTGGACGTACATAGCCTTGCTCTAGCAGCTCTTGCAATTGGACCTTCAACTCTGCCAACTCCTTTGGCGCTATTCGGTACGGTGAGCGGGCCACAGGTTTGGCACCTGGCACCAACTCGATACAGAAATCAATCTCCCGATGAGGCGGAGCCCCAGGGAGTTCGTTAGGAAACACGTCGGCATACTCCGCTACAACTGGGACATCACATAACCTGGGCTTTGGCTCCGAAGCCTCCAACAAGGTGAAGAACAACTCGGCGCCTTTTCTCACCGCCTTAACCACTTGGAGAGCAGACATCAGCGTCTTGATCGCTCCTTGCATACCAGCGAATGTGGTTTCGTCGTCGGTGTTCGTTCCCAGAGTGATATCCTTTGTATTGCAATCTATGCATGCTCGCTGCTCCGAGAGCCAGTCCATGCCGAAGATCACATCGAATTCAGCTAACGGTAATAACGACACTTCCAAGTCAAAATCTTGATTTCCGATCTGCACCTTCACACGGCTCTTCCTATCCGCACTCATTCGAGATCCATTGGGTAGCACTACTTCCAATCTATCCTCTACGAAGGTAGACGACACTCCGATTCGCACCATGAAGTCCTCAGACAGAAAAGAGTGCGATGCACCCGTATCAAATAGAGCTCTCGCCTGATAGTTGAAAATTAGGACGAAACCTTAATTGTACACAAATAAAGCATATAGTCGTACAATAGTATGAATTATATATAGCTGTAAAAGCTAGCTTCTAATTCGTACCTGTGACGACATCAGTTTGTCGTATAGCTTCTTGTTGGCCAAGCGAATAGACTCTCGGCTGAGTCAAAATGTGTTGGGAAGCCGAAGACTCTGCAACTTTACCCTTCTCCGCAGCACGAGCATAGTCCACCGCTCAATTTACAGCCTTCGGGGGACCACTTCGACACACCGCAGCTTTGTGTCCCACCTTCCCGCAGGTGAAACACGTAATAGGACTCCGCGCAGTCGTAGCTCCCGAAACATTTGAAGGAGCTAGTTCCGCCTGTTTGAACTTCCTCTTGTTCCTTCTGAAGTCCGACTTGGACTGAGAGGCCGGCGCATGAAACTCGGGTTTCTTTACAACACCCTTTGCTTGTACCCTCTTCATGTCCAACTCCAAGGATCTGGCAGTTTGCACCATCACCTGGAAGCCAAACATCATAGGGCCTGCAAGGAGCAGCCTCAACTCGTCCCGAAGCCCTTCATAGAACTTATTTGTCTTTGTCTCCTCATCCCCCACCAAGGACCCCGCATAGCGACTCAGTCTGGTAAACTCATGCAATTAATCGTCAACGGAGCGATCACCTTGAGTTAACCTCAAGAACTGGTTTTGTAACGCAATGCGCTGGGCAGAGGGGATAAACCGCTGGAGGAACGACTTTGAAAACTCAGCCATTGTGATTTCAGTAATATCTCTGCCACAGAACTTGTGCAGCTCCTGCTCTTCCCACCACAGCACAGCCTCTCCATCAAGAAGGAAATTGGCTAAGGTGACCATCATGGCTTCGTCCGTCGCTGTCGCCCTCAGAGTTCTTCTAACTCTTGACAACCAGTCTTCTGCCTCCGTTGGGGACTCAGATCCAGAGAAGGTAGGAGGATTAAAGCTTAGGAAGTGCTTTAATTGTTGGTCACGCGCTCGCCCCGTAACTACTTGCGCAACTTGACGTTCCACCCTCGGCGCTACCGCAGGTTCTACTGCAGCTAAAGGCACAGGGGCCTCCACCCTTGGTTCCGCCGCAGGTTCCACTGCAGCAACAACCTCAGGGGCCACATCCGGAGTAGGAGTAGCAGGCTGAGCCAGCCTTTGGGGTTGAGCGTTGATCATCGCGAAGACAGCTTCCGCGACTAATCTGATCATTTCAGCAGAAGGAGTGGTCGCTGGCACTTCAGCCGATCCCACTACTTTCGGAGGTGTTACGGGGTCGAGACTGCCCCGCAGCACTTCTAATCACCTATAATCATGCAAGGCATAATTTAATGACCCAAAACATATCAAACATCAATCATGGAACTGCTCAGGTTCCGCAAACAAGTATGTTTTTTCATTCCTAAGTGGACATTCTTATTAGTTTTTGTCGTTTTAGGTGAATGCACAACCCGTGCGTACCACCCCTTAAAAGGAATTCGTCTCGAATTCGCTAAACTACGGATCGACGCCTTAAGTCCGATACCAAATTGTAACACCCTGCCAGTACGAAAAGTATAACAGCAGGTCCGGCCGGGACCCCACGCCATACAAACCACACTAGCTAGGAGTTAAAAGGTGATAAACAGAAAAGTAACAACTACACGAGAGTACAACACGTAAGCGAAAGCATTTGATTAAACCATTTCAGTTAGAATTGTCCACTATCATAGGAATGAAACTAATATAAAGAGTTACGGCCTTAAGGCCTTACATTCACCAATGTACTATAACTCAAAACATTCATCGGCGCGCAGGTTGGCAATACAAGGAAAATAGAAAAGAGGCTGGCCTTCGAGGGCCAACTCAGCAAAAGGGCCATCGCCCGCTACTTCCCGCTAGGCTCACCTGCACCTGCATAAGAACATTCCACCAAGCGGTGGCAAACAAGGTAACGGTCAGCAAAGCTGAACAAATTATAACGACCCCACCCCTTTCCCGGGGTGGCAGAGATTCTACCCTGCAAGCAAGCTATACTAGCACAAGTACTAATATAAAGAAAGTGCAACTACACAAGGTGAGGTTTCAAGCACAATCAATCTTCTAGGTTGAGCATCAAAAAGAAGGGAACCTAGGTATACACATGATGTTGGTTGGATTCACCCGAAGGTTCCCCACAACCGCCTAAGCAATTGCATGAGGCTAATCATAATAACAATTCCACAACACTCCACCCTAAGGGTCACAACCTTAGGTGGGAACAAGAGCTTTTGGTCTGTCTAGGTATGACACCTTCCACGACCTCTCCCATGATCACACAGCTTTCATGAGGAAGGGACCTCTTACCGATCTGCATGGAAACGGGTTCGGTTCAGCTTTGCCCGTGCTCTAATCGTCACGATCTATCGCACGACGCGGGTACGGCTTCACTTCGGCCCGTAAGGGTTTAGCACTTTCAAGTGCTACTCTAATTATACGCTACAGCACCTAACCCCTTCACAAGGATCTAGGCTTCACGAATACTCAGGTGCAACACTCTCCTGCATCAATTTCGTGGTGAAGGTTTGCCTTCATCCAAATCTCAAACCATGGGCTTTCGTTAGGATCTTCGCAAGACGCCTACACTTAATTCCCGCAATACTATAGATGATTTCACGGAGTCATTCTCCGGCACGCATTCTAGGCCTAACCTAAATGCAACGTCGCAAATCAAGCATCACCGATTCGGGCTCACGGCCACGAATAGGCTTCACACACAATGCCTAAATCCGCACGACTACCGGATTTTCTACATGCAATATGCCGGGGACGGACACAATCTACCCGGAGTTCCGAAGAACTTGAGGAAATCCTACACTTCACCCATTTGGTGAAAGAGATACCTCATGCAAGCATAGAAAGAGGAATGAAAGGACAAATACAAGTCCAAAGTTCGGGAGGAAGAATTCGTTACCCTAGACGCGTTCTTTTTCGCCATGGATCCGAGATTCTACACGGTGAGAAACGACCGCACCAGGCTACACTCTCCAAATCTGGAAACGGCTCGCGAAACGGAGCTCCGGAGCTCCGTCAATGGCGGGATCTTCCTTCTTCTTCCTTGGCTCCTCCTTCTTTCTCTAGGGTTGGAGAGAGAGAGAGAGGCCTCAAAATAATGAGGATTAATCCCCTCTCATAAGCCCTAATAGCCTCCAGCATCTAATCCTAGCCATTGGATCGGATTCCAAAAGATTTGGGCAGCCCGATCTTCTTCTCCGCTCAAAAACGCGGAGCAGAATAAACAGGGAGCACGATCATAGGCTGCACGATCGCTGGTCGTGCGCGAAGAGGAAAGGGTCGTGCGCTAAGGGGAGACAGAACTCCGATTTCTTACGAGTATGCGCACGATCGCTGGCGCACGATCGCTGGTCGTGCGCGAAGAGTGGAAATGGTCGTGCAATAAGAGGAGACAGAACTCGATTCTCTTCTGAATTAACGCACGATCACTGGCACATGATCACTGGTCGTGCGCGATGAGGCCACTGATCGTGCGCTAAGAACAGACAGGGAAAATTTAGCCTGTTTCAAGCGCAGCACTGCCACTCCGCCTACTTCGCTGAACTACGATTTTTGGGGTGTTACAGCCCCCATCATACTCTGCCTATATGGTTGCAGGTTCAGACATTTTATAATGGGCTAAATCAAGAGACAAAGCAAATGATAGACCCCGCATCCGGTGGTTCTTTGAACCGAAAAACTCCTGAGGGTGCTCTTGAGCTCATCGAGGACATGTCGATGAACACCTATCAGTGGAATTCGCCTAGTGCTCGCCAAATTAAACCTGCAGGTATCTATGAAGTGGACTTCGTGTCCCAACTGGCGCTTCAAGTGGAAATGCTGAACAAGAAAGTAACGGAGATGACTGCTGCCTCCGCTAGTCAGGTACATGAAAATGCAATTGCTGCTGCTGCCGAGCAGGTGGATTATCTGGGGAACATACCCAGGCCTGCTCAAAACAATTTTTCTAATTTTTCTACTTTTTCTGCTCCTCCTGGTTTTAATGCTGCGTCTAATTCGTATCACCCCGGATGGCGTAATCATCCAAATTTTTCGTGGAGTAATCCCGCAAATGCCGCACGTCCACCACATGATTTCACCCCACCACCACCACAAAATCAAAATCAAAATTTTCCAAAACCTCCATCTTTGGAGGAAATGCTTTCAAAATATATAAATTCGAACGAGGCGACCATTAGAAATTTAACAGGGTCAATGAAAAATCTTGAAACCACGGTCGGCCAACTAGCTAAGGCTGTCTACGAGAGACCACCTGGGACTCTTCCCTCGAATACTGAACCAAACCCAAGGGAACACGCAAAAGTGATCACCCTTCGGAGTGGCAAAGTAGTCCACGAGCCCACCACCAGGGAAGAGCCCGAGGTTTTTGCCTCTCCTGCTGCTGAACAAATCATCATTAAAGAAACTGATTTTGAAAAAGAAAAAGAAGAAGTTGTTTTTGAAAAAGAAAAAGATCATTTTCAAAGTGCTGCTCTTGATTCTACAAAAGATTTTCCACCGCCTCCCTACCCCGCTAATCTTAGGAAGGATAAATTAGATGATCAATACTAACTGCTTTCTCGAAATTTTTAAACAAATCCACATAAATTTGCCGTTTCATGAAGCGATAAGTCAAATG
Source organism: Dactylorhiza incarnata (assembly GCA_033032865.1). Taxonomy (NCBI): domain Eukaryota; kingdom Viridiplantae; phylum Streptophyta; class Magnoliopsida; order Asparagales; family Orchidaceae; genus Dactylorhiza; species Dactylorhiza incarnata. Next base: position 67,071 of record JAWHQI010000124.1, on the reverse strand, counting down.
CCGAAGTATGCGAAGTATCTTAAGGACTTGCGTTTACGGAATCAAAAGGAAATTAGAAAATCTATCCCAAGTTAGCGGATTTAGGTGCGAAGAGTGCTCGGCGGTCATAAAAATTTCAAATCTTCCAAAAAAGATAAACGATCCGGGTAGTATTTCGATTCCTTGCAGTTTTTGGGAATCTGTTCATGAAACACGCGTTAGCGGATTTAGGTGCGAGCATCAACTTGATGCCATTTTCTTTATTTAAGAAGCTAGGATTGGGCACTCTCAGCCCTACGCGTATGAGTATTCAGTTAGCCGATAGATCAATTAAATATCCGTCAGGTATCGTTGAAGATGTGCTAGTGAAGGTCGACAAATTCATCTTCCCGGTGGATTTTGTCATTCTTGATATTGAGGAGGATGTCGACGTCCCTCTTATCCTTGGTCGTCCCTTCTTAGCTACTTCTTGAGCGGTCATCGATGTAAGTTATGGGAAACTTCTTCTCCGGGTAGGAGATGATGAGGTCACATTTTCTATTAACGAATCCATGGAAAACTCTTTAAAAAATGACGACTCATGTTTTTTCGTAGATGAGATAATTGACGATTCTCCTTTTCTTCTTTCAAATATTTATGCAAATGAATTTTCTGCGTCCTTTTCTGAAAATTCTCCAAATGATTTTGAAGACACGGTTATGTCCGTGCAAACAAATTTTGAAAATCCACCAATTTTCCTACAAAAAAATTTTGAAAACCTCGTTTTTGAAAAAGAAAAATTTTTAAAAAATTCTTATGACGAACCACCCACTCTTGAACTCAAACCACTCCCCGAACATCTTAAGTACGGTTTTTTGGAGAACAATTCTAAATTTCCCGTTATAATCTCGACGTTTCTTTCTCAATCCGAGAATGATCAACTGATCGAAGTGCTACAAGAGAATCGCCGAGCTATAGCGTGGCAAATATCAGATATTTCTGGCATAAGCCCTTCTTTTTGCACCCACAAAATTTTCGTTGAAAATAATTCTAAAACGATAATCCAACCTCAACGTCGTCTTAATCCGAATATGAAAGAGGTCGTGAAAGGAGAGGTTCTTAAGTTGTTAGATGCGGGGATAATTTATCCAATTTATGATAGTAAGTGGGTTAGTCCAGTTCAGGTAGTGCCCAAAAAGGGTGGGATCACGGTAGTAGGCGAACGAGAATAATGATTTAATTCCGACTAGGACGGTGACGGGATGGAGAATGTGTATCGACTACCGTAAGTTAAACGATGCCACTCGTAAGGATCACTTCCCCCTCCCCTTTATCGATCAAATTTTAGAACGCTTGTCCGGGCAAAGTTTTTATTGTTTTCTCGACGGTCTTTCGGGATACTTCCAAATCCCTATCGCACCCGAGGACCAAGAGAAAACAACATTCACTTGCCCCTTCGGAACTTTCGCCTACCGTAGGATGCCTTTCGGTTTATGCAACGCACCAGCTACCTTTCAGCGGTGCATGCTCGCTATTTTCGATAAATATGTAGAAAATATTATGGAAGTATTTATGGACGACTTCTCAGTTTTTGGCGACTCTTTTGCTTTATGCTTAGAAAATTTAGGAAAAGTTTTACAACGCTGCGAAGAAACAAATCTAGTTTTAAATTGGGAAAAGTGCCACTTTATGGTACGAGAAGGCTTAGTCCTTGGCCACAAAATTTCCGCTAAGGGAATTGAAGTGGATAAGGCAAAAATTGAAGTAATTGAAAAGCTGCCGCCGCCTACGAATGTTAAAGCGATCAGAAGTTTTCTAGGCCACGCAGGTTTTTATCGGCGCTTTATTAAGGATTTTGAAAAATCACCAAGCCTCTAACCCAACTTCTAGAAAAAGATATTCCTTTTAACTTTAACGAATCATGCTTAGCTGCCTTCGAATTACTAAAATCCAAATTAATTAATGTTCCGATTATGATTGCTCCGGTCTGGGATTTGCGGTTCGAAATTATGTGCGATGCAAGTAGCTTTGCGGTAGGTGCGGTGTTAGGACATCGAATAGCTAAACATTTCCACCCCATCTACTACGCTAGCAAAACACTCAATTCGGCACAAGAGAACTACACAACAACCGAAAAAGAACTCCTCGCTATTATTTTCGCTTTTGATAAATTCCGACCTTATATTACGCTCTCTAAAGTTATCGTTTTTACGGATCATTCCGCTTTGAAGTACCTCCTTTCTAAACCGTACGCCAAGCCACGTCTCATACGTTGGATCCTCTTACTTCAAGAATTCGACTTGGAGATCCGGGATAAGAAAGGAGCGGAAAATTTAGCGGCTAATCACCTTTCACGCCTAGAAAATTCTGAAATTGATATTTTTGATGAGGATCTTCTTTTTAATTCTTTTCCGGATGAATTTTTTTTAAAAGTTTCTTCTTCTACCCCCTGGTTTGCCGATTTGGCCAATTATCTAGTGGCCCGCGTCCTCCCAAAAGAATACTCCTCTCAGCAAAAGAAGAAATTCTTTTCGGAGTTGAAGTATTATTTTTGGGAGGACCCATTTCTATTTCGCATTTGTGCAGACCAGGTGGTGAGAAGATGTGTTTCCCGGGAAGAAGGTCACCAAATTTTAAAGCATGTTCATGAAGGACCGACTGGCGGGCACTTTCAAGCAAACCGCACCGCACACAAAGTGCTTAGTGCTGGCTTTTATTGGCCAAGCATATTTAAAGATGCACAAATCTTTGTGGGCGGATGTGATCGGTGCCAGCGGACCGGAAACATCTCAAATAAAAATGAAATGGAACAAAATTACTTTTTGGAGTGCGAGGTGTTTGACTTATGGGGCATCGACTTTGTCGGCCCGTTTCCTTCAAGTTTAGGTAATAAATATATTTTAGTCGCGGTAGATTATGTTTCTCGATGGGCAGAGGCCCAAGCTCTTCGAAGCAATGATGCTCGCATTGTGATTTCATTTCTTAAAAAACTATTTTCACATTTTGGTTTTCCTCGAGCGATCGTTAGTGATAGGGGAAGTCACTTCTGCAACGCCCAACTCGCTAAAGTTCTAACTAAGTACGGCGTTACGCATAAATTATCCACCGCATATCACCCCCAAACTAATGGTCAGGTCGAGGTAGTCAATCGCGAAATTAAGAGAATTTTAGAAAAAACCGTTTCTATATCTCGCAAAGATTGGTCGTTAAAGTTAGACGATGCTCTTTGGGCCTATCGGACAGCGTACAAAACCGCTATCGGTTGTACTCCCTTCCGATTGGTCTATGGAAAATCGTGTCATCTCCCGGTTTAAGTAGAACACCGCTCGTATTGGGCACTGAAATTTTTTAATTTTGACCCGCACTCAGCCGGCGAGCATAGAAAAAATCAACTAAATGAACTCGACGAGTGGCGAGTGTTTGCTTATGAAAACAATAAAATTTATAAAGAACGCACAAAATATTATCACGATAAGAACCTTCGCCGCCCTAAAACTTTTAAACCAGGTGATCAGGTTCTGCTTTTTAATTCGCCTTTACGTCTATTTCCGGGAAAGCTCAAATCTCGATGGTCTGGACCGTTTGTTGTCAAGCAAGTTTTTCCGTACGGAACTGTTTTAATTTCGCACCCGGATAAGGGTGATTTTAAGGTGAATGGTCATCGACTGAAATTATATTTCTCTAATGATTTGGTGTCTCCTGAAAAGGAACAAGTTTTATTCATTTCCTGATTATTATCTTTCTGTGGAACTATGTTTTTTGGAACTTTATAATGGACTTTATTATTATTATCAAACTTTTTATTCGAACATTATGTATTATTTAAATAAGAACAATCTTGGGATCTTCCCCAAGTTCCTTTTCTGCATTTATTTTTGTATTGTGTTCTTCTTCCCGGTGGCCCAAATGCTTCAAAGTTCGTGACTGCCGCTCCAACGTTGTCGATTTCAAGACGGATCAAATCATATCTGCAGATGATCAAGTAACTAAAGTGCAAGCATGGGGGAGCGACATCCGCATTCCGGCCTCAATAACCCGGGGAAGTCCTGCTCTTTTTATTTTTACTTTACTTTACTGCATTTTCGTCTTCTTCCTCCTCCTCTCCTTCTCTTTCTCGTCTTTTTTTTTCTTTTCATCGAGGGCAATGAAAGATCTAAGCATGGGGGAGGGTTGAGTTGTTTCTTTTTCTTTTCTTTCAAAAAACAAAAAAAAATTTGAAAAAAAAAAAGCAACAAAAAAAATTAGTGTAGTTATTAAGTCTCTTAATAGTACTATCTTTTTCTTTAGCTTTATTAAACCCCCCCCCCCCCCCCCCCCCAAAAAAAACTCCCAAAAAAAAAAAATTTAGTATCTATTTGAAAATCTATTTGTCAAAAATTATTTTCTATCTTTATTTTTATGTGTCTTTTAGTGATGTGTATGCCCGAGCGGTTCTTTTGTCCAAGGTAGAATTTTCTTGAATAGGTTTTCTAAACTTATTAGTTTAACATATTTTAGTTTTACGATTTTGCAAATCTCTAAATATAGACATCAGTCTTTTAAGGACTATAAGTTAGCAAATTGTAGTTTTTCTCTTTATTCGGTGTTTTTGCCTAGGAACGGTTGCTAAATAGCATTATCACTTTTTCATTTAGGAATAATTCTTTCTTGGTGTCTAGAACTTGTCCCTAGCTACTCTCGAAGCATGTGCGTAGTTCTTGATTTTCACGAACTTTAGAAATGATCTAGGCCACTCTTTGGCCCGTTTGAGCCTTTTTGCCCACCTAAACATTACACCATTGCAAACTATTTTGGGCCTTTTCGTTTTTCTTTGTCTAAGATCCACTTTCACTTTTACACCAAAGCCAAAATGTCTAACCCTTTTTCCACACTAAACCTTGAGCTTTATGTTTACTCATTTTTGTGATGGGGTTTATGTTTGAAGAATGAAAAGAAACTTGAAAGCTTACATTTGGAGCTCCCGTTTGAAAAAAAATAGTACCAAAAAGAAGAATATCATCATCAAAAAAATTGTGTGAAATCAAAAGAGAAAAAAAAATGAAGTTTATTCGTGGCCAATTAGGAAAAGAAAAAAATTACGTGGCCTTGTTTTTATTTTTGAAATGAAAAATGTTGTACCTCTCAATTCTTGTTTTATGCTCAACTTTGGTTTAGTGTGTTTAGTTTTCTTTTTTATCTTTGAATTATCACTCCTAATCATTTACCTAAACCAAATTATTGCGCCTATTAAGTCCTAGTGATCTTTAGAACGTGTTACAAATCTGCGTAGTGGAGAGAGTGTGAACGGACAAGCCTATGGCCACCATCATTGATGGATTTCTTTGGAGGTTATTTTAAGGTGATTTAGGGGTAGTCACTATTTTAGCAACCTAGTAATTCGTCTAATGCGCCGTTTATTTAGAAACTCTATATTTTTGTTTTTCTTATTTTTCCTAAACTTTTGGATGTCTTGTTTTAGGAATTTAGAAATGTGTAATCCTTCTTTATGTTTTAATAATATTTTTAGGTCTCCTCTTTCAAGTTTTCTATTTTGGATATCTCACCTCACTAGTTGTTAGCATAGAAATTAGGATAGTTTAATTTTTCACATGTTGGTTTTCTTAATTATGCAACTTAAAAATCATTTTCCTTTTTGTTCCCCTCTATTTTGATTTCTTTTTGCATGGGGGCAAGCAAACTCTTAAGCATGGGGGAGTTTGATGACTAGTTTTTAGTCATCATTTTTAGGTTAGTTTAGTTTAAATTTCCTTAGTTTTAATTATATTCTCATTGCATTTTATGGTTGTTAAGCTTTAATATTGTTATTTTATGATTTTATGTTGTTTTGTGTTATGTTATGTTTTTATATTGTTATTTTATGTTTGTTATTTTATATTGTTATGATTATTATTTTATGTTTATTATTTTAAGTTGTTATTGTTAATTTATGTTGTTTTATGATTTTATGTTATGTTATTTTATGTTATGTGGTTATTTTATGTTTATGTTGTTATTTATGTTTTGTTAAGTGTTTTTATATAAAAATATGTTGTTATGTTTTGTTATATTATATTGTATTAACTAATTTAATGTCTATGTTTTGTTGTAGGATGGTGCAACCCAAGCCCAAGCCGCATCCAAGCAGTCCAAAACCAGCCCAAAACCGAAATTCATGATGCAGCAAACCGCCACCTTTGCATGGGAAATGCATGCACTCCATAAATGCTTGCCCCCCCCCCCCCCCTCTCTCTTCTTTCTCTTGGCCGAACCCCCTTCTCCCCTCTCTCTCATTTTATTATTTTATTTTCTCTCTCTCTCTCTTTCTTGTAACTCCCATTCATCCCCCTTTTTATTCTCTATTTTATATTATATTTTTCTTTAATTAAAAATGCAATGTATCACTCCCTCTCTCTCCTCCTCTTTATTGTCCTCATTCATTGCCATGCATGAACCTTCCCATGAGCCTCTTCATTTCCTCCACCATCTAGAACTTTCTCCTTCTCCTATAAAAAGGAGCCCTCTTTCATGCTTAAAGAGAACTTTTGGCAAGACAACTTTTGGAAGAGAGCAAGCAAGAGAGCAAGAGAGAGTTAGTTATTTTCATTGTCTAGTTTTTATTTCCATGTTTGTATTTCTTTTTAGAGAATAGTATTGTCATTTTAATCTTGATGTTGTACTCTTTCTTTATCTATCAATGACAATGCAAGTTTTTCCTTCCATCTTTCTCTCAATTTTTATTATGAGTAGCTAATTTCTTTTAGCGATCGATCACGATGATCCATGAATTGAGATGAGAATATTTTTCATGTCTTAGTTTTGCTTTTGTTTAAATTATTCTCGATCCTTCTTTGAAATATTTTGCGTCGACTCCGTATTTCCGGTATACGGTAGTAGGCCCTTGATCTCATTTCATAATAATCGAGAGATTCGTTGATTTGAAAGATCGCTCAAAGAAGGAAGGAGTTGCACGCACCCCTAGAGATAGGATGACGTAAATCCTCCGGATTGGAGTCAAATCCAATAGCGCGGTTCACCACGATAATGCGACTTTAGACCTGTTTGATTTGCGAAGAGATTCCGATTAAACCGTCTTTAAGTTAGGAGATTTAGTGCTCTAGCGAGACTATCTCTCATTTTCGGAAACGTCACGGTCAAGAATTATTTTGCAATCGTAGAACTAAATTTTACTTCTCTCTCGTCTCTTTTCATGGTGATTCTTTGATCGAACGCTAGTTTCCTCTTCTGAATTTTCGTTTAAGTAATCTCGTATTTTAAAATTCTAAAAATCATCAACCAATCGTACGGTAGGATAATAGTTGGAAGCGTGAGTAGTAATACTTGATAGCCCCGTGTTTTAAATACGACCTTGGTACTACAATTCGATAGGTACACTTGCCTCTTCGGGTTGATAGTCAATCTAAATCACCACACGTCATCACACTGAGCAGTCAAATGTCTGATGGTAATATCCGCAGAAGTCCCCCATAGACAAGGTGGTACTGCGAACTCATCATCAGAATCAGAAGGGGCAACCAAATGAGAGGTGGATGGAATGACACGAATATCCGGTTCGTCATCCATCTCCATCTGGCGCTGGAATTCTGCACAGTCTTTCAACGCATGCTCGGTGCTATGACAACACAAACATAATTTTCTATTCATCGTCATTCCTTGAGGGGCCGGTGAGGAAAACAAAAATGATGGAAGTGGCAAAGAAGAGTAACCATAAGACTTGGGTACAGTGTATGAAGAGTCGTAGGAAGACGAAGCTCTATGCACTGAACCACGAGAGTTATGCTTACCATCTTTAATGGGGCATTAATCACTATAATGCTTAGCATCCCCACACCATTTGCAACGTACATTCAGATGAGCAAACATGGTGCAAAGGAAGATTTCACCAAACAGAAAATTCTAAGCAAGAATTGACTAAACACAAACAATAAAATTGAAAACCTGCTTTAAAAAAATTGCAAATAAAAATTAGAAACAAAGAAATTAAAAGATTCAACTTATATAAAAAAATACATAAAATGGTATAAAAAAGGGAAAAGGGCTTCTATCTTACAACTCTCCCTCTCTAGAAAACTCACACGACCGTGTTCCCCGGCAACGACGCCAAAAACTTGATGCGCAAATCTAGCACACCGCTATAGGCGGTAGCGAGACTGCGACACAAAATGGCAGTGTACCGATCGTTCAAGTAATATAAAACGAGGAGTAATCCCCGAGTATCGAATCTCAAAAGAACAAAGTAAGGTGGAGATTACTATTGAGGAGGACTTGAGATCGAAGTCCTTATGAGCGGATGTATTGCGGAAACGATTGATTGGTTTGTGAAAAATAAAGGAAAATACTAGAACTACTCCTATGCAGGCCTTGAGCGCACTGCTTCGCTAGGCGGGATGGAAACTAGGCAGGCCTTGTACGCGCTGCTTCACAAGGCGGATGGACGAGAAGGCTTGCGGAATCGAACTGTGCAGGCCTTGAGCACACAGCTTCGTTAGGCGGATGGATTATACGGGCCGCTATTCCACGCTTCGCTAGGCGGATGGACGAGTAGGCATGCGGATGGAGTGAGTCACATCGGCGGAATGAGGGTTGCAAGCACCTCGTCGGCAAGCACGCCACTAGCAATTGCTAGTGCGACACATGAACGTGACGGCGGGATGGAGGATGGAATGGGGCGCTCCTCAAATCGCATAAACCACAAACATAACCACAAAACCATGGAAAATTACACTAATAACATTTAGGGTTTACGGACATCATTCATATAGAAACATACAAACCACACACATCAAGTAGAATCAGCAAAAATAACAAGGAGGTAAGATTACAACCGAAGCACGAAGACTCGTCGGAGATTCACGGCCGGAATCTAGGGTTGTCAATCCTCGTCCGGGCTCGGTCTTCAACTGTCGTCCGAGGTAGAAGAGGGCTGTCACTACCTCCCAATGGACCCATCTTCTTTGTCAATAGCCTTCAACAATGATCTTTCCGGAGAACTCCAAGGATATAGTGCAAAATCCGTTGAAATGGAGCTTGGAAGCTTCTGAATGATGGAGGAGGCCTAGAGGATGCTCCGGCTTAAGATTGGCGTGAAAATAGCGTCCGGAGCTCCTCCCGAAGGTGGGCGGTGATGGAACGGCGAAAAGGGTGGAGAACTTGGCTTCTCCGAGCGGGAAAAGTGGATCGTCCGTATTATTTCGCGGGCTGCGTATTTATAGAAAATAGGGCGCACGATCAGTGGCGCACGACCAGTGGTCGTGCGCACTGGAAGTTGATGATCATGCGCGATGTGCCCGAAAACCTGCAAAACAAAACTGCAGAAAATAATAAAGCGCACGACCGAACGCACGCCCGTGCGTAAAAACGCACGACCAAATTCAGAGAGCAACTTTGGGCTGCAAATGAACGCGCACGATCGCTGGCGCACGACCAGTGGTCGTGCACAATAGAACCAGTGATCGTGCGTAGTGTTCTTGTACAGATTTGTACCGGGAACACCTACACGACCCCTGTTCTAGCATAAAAGATCGTCGGGACACGCAAATGGGCATTCCGCACATTCTCAAATATAGAAATTAAATTGCAACATAAAGCATGAGAAAGATAAACATGAGAATACACCGAAACGGGCCTAAAAGTGCACATAGCATGGAATATCAAATATGAATGAAAACATGCCTAAAGTGTAGTGCATAGTCTAGATAATCGGCCCAAATGAGTCCATAAAAGTGTATATAATTGGGACTCATCACATCCTCAAGAGTAAATAATAGGAGATGTCAACCAAGGAGTGTTGACAAGGAGCAGAGCTGTGAATGAAGCATTGTACCTGAGTTTTCTCTCTCAAATTGAACCCATGGAATTTGAGAAAGCAAATCAGGATCCATTTTGGATTGCAGCAATAAAGGAGGAGCTGAACCAATTTAAGAGATGTAAAGTATGGAAGTTGGTTCCTAGACCCCAAGGACATAATATTATAACGACTAAGTGGGTCTACAGAAATAAATTAGATCAGAATGGAATCATCACTAAGAATAAAGCAAGGCTAGTGGCAAAGGGATACAGATAGGAAGAGGGGATTGACTTTGATCAGACCTTTTCCCCTGTGGCCAGACTGGAAGCCATCAGACTGTTCTTGGCATATGCAGCCTACCAAGGATTTAAAGTCTATCAGATGGATGTTGATATGATGTCGCGTTATCTCCACCACAAGAGGATGATAGACCGGAACTGGATGTGCTGCAACATAAAGATTTCAGGCGTCATGACGGCCCAATGGCCGCTAACGGAAAGCAACGTTACAACCTCCGTCCGCGACGCGCAAAGCATATTTAAGTTCTCTCAAAAGCATATTTTTCAGTTCCTAATTATTTCTTTTAAATGCGGGACTTGTAATCTTTTATTTTTATGCTTTTATATTTTTGGTGTGCGTTTAGACATTTTTGGTGTGCTATTAGCCATCCGGATTGACAAAATTATCATCTCAATCTTGGATGGTTGGATCTATTTTGTAACTCCTATATATAAGAGGCTTTAAAGATTGGAATAGAGACTTATTGAAAACCCTAAAAACAGCCCCCTCTCTCTTTAGAATTTCGGCCAGGCTAGTGAATAGCCGCCCAACCCCTTGTCTCCCTCTTCTCCAATTTCGGCCTCCCCTCTTATGGAGATTCAGTCGTGGTTTCTTGGTGCGACTCCAAGGAAGAAGGACAACAACCCCACTCGGTATGATGTCGGTGGACCATTCGGTGCGACACCGGTGGAAATCGTGGAGAGAGTGATTCTCCCACAAGTTATCAAGTGTGATTCCTCCAAAATGGTTGGGTAAAATATTCCCCTCTCGAGTGATTCGTCTTTAGATTTGTGGAGGTTGAACCATCATGTTCTCCGCGGCTTTAAATCTTCATCACTTTCAAATCTTTGAATAAATTTGTTTTTGTCTGCGTTTCTATTTTTCGGATCGGGTAGATCCACTTTGCTTGAGCGGATCTTGGCCTATAGACGTGGTCTTGCTCTAAAAAAGGATTGGCAACCTTTGCGTTAATTTTGGGAACATGTTGACTCATTTTTTATCGATGTTTTATAGTCGACACTCCTCCGAATGGATTGATGTATGTGTGTGAAAGAATGACGTAATTGTGGGCGATAGATGCTTGTGTAGGTGCGACCGATCGAGAGTGCGTTGTTAGGCGAATTAGAGTTTACTTGTGTAGATCTCCTTAGCGACGTACGCTCCATCAATTTGGTATCATAGCAGGTCATGTCAATTTCTCAATTGATACAACCTAGATACTCATTTTCGTAGCGCAATCTAATCTAGAAAAAAAAAATTGTGGTCTGCCAATAGTGGGCTAAAATATTTTTTTTTTGTCAAAAAAAATTCAAAAAAATTTCTAGAGGTTCTCCATTTTAGTAACATCCCGAAAATATTTTTCTGCCAAAATTTTGAGCTTTAACCGACACTACATAAATTCACTCCACATTATTTTGTCCAACCCTACATGCGCACTAGACTAGGAACGAAGTACACTACACATTCTTCATCTAGGATGGCTGCGAATGAGCACGGGGATCCCAACGATGTGGCCATAGAGGGGCTACGTAACGATATGACTGAGCTTACCATGTTAGCACAAATCCTATTGAATGAAGGAGGGCCGCCGCCGCCACCCGTAAATGTTGGGCAGCCCAACCGGCACCAGCAGGCCCATGATTCGGATTCCGATGGGGACTCTCCACGAGTGCCCCCTCAAGAACACCGCCCCGAGAGTGGCTTTGATATCACTAGGGCCATTAAGATTGATGCCCCCACTTACGATGGCATGGGAGATCCCCAGATCTTCCTTAATTGGGTAGTGGACATGGAATGCTATTACGAATGGCACAACCTTACGGACCCTCAAAAGGTCCAAGTTGACAGAATAAAGTTAACGGGTCATGCGAAGACTTTTTGGTTGAATGAGGAGCAGAGATTATGAGTCGGGCAGGGAGTCCCACTTATAGGTTGGCCGGTGATGAATAATTTGATAACCGATCAGTACGTCTCTGCGTACCACCAGACACAGATGTTCGATGAGCTTGCCACCCTACGACAGGGCTCAAATTCGGTAGCTGAATATATGGGAGAACTAAAGGACCGTTTGGTGCGGTGTGATCTTAGGGAGCTTCTTGAGGTCACCTTATCTCGATTTCGTAAGGTGCTTCAACCCAATATTCAAAGGAAGCTCCTGCGCTATGGTCATACGGACCTGAACACAACTTTCAATGCAACCCTTGACATTAAAAAACATCTAGCCTCGAAGGCCCACTTCCGTTATTCCCACACGAAGAACAAGTCCACCGTTGGAGCATCTTCCTCCACATATCCGGATAAGGGGATGTTTAGGTCCACCGAGTGAAAGTCTATCGTGATCACTGCTAGGAGCGCTAGGAATCCCGCGAGTGTGTGTATCCCCATAGGGAAGGTGAGCAAGGCCAATACTACATTATACTCATGCGGCATTCAAGGTCACTATGCCTTTGAGTGCCCAATGAAGACTAAGGCCATAGCCATTTTAGATTCGACTACCGATCCCGCTGATTACGTTTACGAGGCTGCAGAGGAGAGTGACCCAGAAGGGGTCCCAAATGATTTAAAGTACGATCACCACCTTATGGTGATGCGTTGTATCTTGACAACTCCTCATCCGTTAGATGATTGGAAGAGAACGAGCATATTTTATCTGATTTTTAAGAGTGGTGAGAAACTCTACAAGCTGATTATTGATAGTGGTAGCTGTGTGAATGTCATTTCTGAGAACGCCGTCACGCGTATGACCTTGACCACAGAACCACACCCGACCCCATATCAGGTAGCTTGGATCAGCAAGGTCACGTCCCGATTACCAAGCGATGCCTGGTTCCCCTCTCATTCAAATCTTAAACTGATGAGGTTTGGTGTGATGTCCTACCGATGGATGCTTGTTACGTGTTACTAGGCCGCCCCTGGCTCTATGATCGTGATGTGATGCATTTTGGTAGAGCCAACACATATGAATTTAAATTCAATGGCAAAACCATCACCTTGAGGCCAACCCTTCCGAAGGAGCCAGTAGTTTTGGCTAAGGACACCACTGTCCCAATGGAGAGGAAGGCGCTGAGTCTAGTTGGTAGGAAGGAGTTTGTGGAGGATTCGTTTCTAGATGGGATGATGTACACACTAGTTTTTATGAGTACGAAGACTGATTCGGGAGTGTTGGATGACTTACCTAGAGAGCTATGGGTGTTGTTGGAAGAATATAATGGCGTCTACCCGGATGAGTTGCCTTCGACGTTACCACCACTTAGGGATATACATCATGTGATAGACCTTATCTCTGGTACGTCCCTACCCAGCTAGCCCCATTATAGACTTCATCCCGCTGCCCATAAGGAGTTACAGACCCAGATTAAGGACTTGTTGACGAGGTGTTCATTAGGACTAGTATGAGTGCATGTACTGTTCCAGCCCTACTTACCCCCAAGAAGGATGGGACATGGCGGATGTGTGTTGATAGCCATGCTATCAACAAGATTACTATCAAGTATAGGTTTCCTATTCCTCGATTAGATGACCTCTTAGATGTCTTATCTGGCGCCACTATCTTTTCGAAGTTAGATCTACGGAGTGGCTATCACCAGATTAGGATCAATGAGGCAGATGAGTGGAAGACAACGTTAAAGCCTGAGGATGGGTTATACGTGTGCCTTGTGATGCCCTTCGGGTTATCCAACGCCCCTATCACCTTCTCCCGGATGATGACACATGTCTTTCAACCTTACATGGGGAAGTTTATGGCAGTTTATTTCAATGACATCTTCGTCTACGACACCACCACTGCCGAGCACATCTCCCACATGAGAGTGATTCTTTCCACCTTGAGGAAGTAAACATTGTTTCTAAACATTCAGAAGTGCACTTTCTATGTTTCTGAGGTAGAGTTCTTGGGTTATATAGTCGGGTCTGAGGGTATACGAGTTGACCCCGGAAAGGTTCAGGTGATAAGGGACTGACCCAAGCCGACTAGCCTACGAGAGGTGCGTAGTTTCCATGGATTAGCTACTTTCTATCGCCGTTTCATACGAGAATTTTGTAGCATTATGGCACCCATTAGTGATTGCATGAAGAATGGTGGGTTCACGTGGACGAAGTCTGCCACCTTTGCCTTCCAACATATTAAGAAACTTATGACCGAGGCACCGGTGTTACATCTACCTGACTTCACCAAAGTCTTTGAGCTTACCTGTGATGCATCTGGGGTGGGAAAAGGATGTGTCTTTAGTCAAGAAGGTCACCCAGTCAGTTACTTTAGTGAGAAGTTAGCGGGCGCCAAGTTGAATTATTCAAATTACGATAGGGAGTTCTATGTTGTTGTTAGGTGTCTACATCATTGGAGGCACTATCTCCTCTCCAAGGAGTTTTTGATCCTTTCTGACCATGATGCCTTGCGATTCATAAACGATCAGCACAAAATCAGCCTGTGTCACGCTAAGTGGGTAGCTTTCTTGCAAGGATACACATTTAATCTCAAGCACCTTAAGGGTTCCGATAATCGAGTTGCTGATGCACTTAGCCGCCTCACCCTATTGCTATCCACCATTCAAGTCCACGTTGTAGGGTTCGAGCACATTAAGGATGAATACGCCACTTACCTAGATTTTCAAGAGCAGTATTTATCCTCCCAGGACAGCTCTCCCACGACTATTTCGGCCTTTACTCTTAGGGACGACTATCTCTGTAAGCACGGGAAGCTGTGAATTCCGCGATCCTCTTTACAGCTCCACATTATTTGGGAGTTACACAGCGGAGGCTTGAGTGGACACTTTGGGCGGGATAAAACCATTACACTCGTTGAGGAGAAATTTTACTGGCCTAAACTTAAGGCGATGGTTCAGAGAGTAGTGAGTAGTTGCCGAACATGTCAAGTCTCGAAGGGCACTAAATCTAATGTTGGATTATACACACCTAATAAAAAAGAAGAAAAAGATCTTATGTCAATGGGAATAAGAATTCGTTCCGTAAACATAAGCACCTAATAAACTTTAAAAGATCTTATGTCAATGGGAATAAGATTTCGTTCCGTAAACATAAGCTTGGGTTAAATAAAAAATTAAAAAAACATATGAATCAGTTTTTCCATGTACACCACGTGGGCACCAATAAAAACAACAAAGAAGGGATGAGAGGATAAAATCCATCATCCCTAATTCAAAAACTCTTCTTTTCGCCAAGGCTTTTTACCCCTTTCCCTTAGCCAAATTATTGTTTCTAGTTTTAATTCAAAAAATCATTTGAGAGCATAATTAGTAACTTATATTTTTCCTTCACGTTTCTTTAAACAAAAAGTTATTATAATTTCGATCTATTATCGTTTACTCATGGCTGCAATTTTGTTTGTTATTTGGTTAATTAAGAAGTCTTTTGGCTAAGACATTTCTTTCTACTTAAATCATTTGCATAATTTAGGACTTAACTCTTTATACTCCGAATTTTTATTTTTCAGTCTCTTATGATCAAATAAAATGGTAGCTAAACATTAGAACTTATGTTAATCTCGTATAGATCTCTCTTACTATGGGGGATATTTGATAAGTAATAATATATATATATTTTTAGTACAATTATTAGTATAGTTCTGATTAATATTGTAAATTTTCTATGTAAATTAATGAATAAATTGCTTCTTTAATTATTTCTGGTTTCTAACTTAGTTTATTTTTGTTTTTGCAATTTTTTTGCAAAATTTTCACAGGTCCACGCCATCGGTCACGCCCGTGACCAAGGGCGTGTAATTTTAAAGTTCAAATTTTGTCGGGATGGCTCAATTCAGAACAAATCCGGACAAATCGCTCAAGTCACGCCCGTGTTCCAGCAAGTCACACCCGTGACCAAGGGCACGACACATCGGTCATGCCCGTGAAGCTCAAGTCTTCCAGAAAGCGTCCAGCGCGCGACAAATCCCGGTCACTCCCCAAGACACGCCCGTGTTCAGGTCACGCCCGTGTTCAAGTCACGCCCGTGAGCCGCCAGCGCATCCCAGTCAAAGCCGCGCCCATGCTGTCGACATCTGCCGCCCACCTGACACGCCCGTGACCAAGGGCGTGACACATGAGACACGCCCGTGTGCAGCCATTTTTGACGGCAGATTCTTCCAGTAGGCGTCCGTCAGCTCGACAGCTCTCACGCCCAAGTCACGCCCTAAGTCACGGCCGTGACTTTCCAAGTCACGCCCGTGACCTAGGGCGTGTAAAAATAAAATTTTCTCTATAAATAGAGGGCCTCGACTGAAGTTAATTTCATCCAGAATTTTAGATGTTAGTTAGTTTCTGGAGCAATTAAGGACTTGTATTTCAGTTATTCTTCAGCATTTTAGATAGCCTTTTCTGCTTTCATTTTCTGTATTATTAGGTAGCCACTTCTGCTTTCATAGTCTAGTTGTAATGTCCATTTTTGCAATAAAATAGTTCGTTTCAAAAATCTTCATAAGTCGTTATAATGTCTCTGAGCGAAGTTTTCCATTCCCTATTTTGGGTTCTGAGTGTGTAACACTCTTTTCAGTTTTCCTTTTTTTCAGTCTTTATTAATTGCTATTTACCACCACCATCCCGGATGAGAGGTTAAGTTTCTTTAGCGCTTGATTAAGATGGTTGAGACGGATATTATTTCAGCTTTTATATGTCTTTTATTTCTATACCACCCCCGTCCCAGATGAGAGACTAAGTTTCTTTAGCACTTGATTAAGACGGTTGGGACGGATACTATTACTGCTTTTATATAAGTCTTTTTATTTACTTTTTTTCGCACTTTTATACGCTTATTATTATCGTTTTAGAACTCTAGTTATACGCTTATTATTATCGGTTTAGAACTCTAGTTATACGCTTATTATTATTGTTTTAGAACTCTAGTAATTCGCTTATTATCGTACGCTTTTAAAAACCACCCTAAACTTATTTTCGATAAAATAATAGTTTATTCTCAAAGTAGTTATAATCAACACGACCCGCGAAAATATACGACCCCGATATTTTCTAAAACAAAATATCCTGTATTACTCGCGATAAGGTATACTTGCCTTTATCATATGATTATATTTGGATTAAAAATATAATATAAAGCTTTTCAAACCCAATTAATGCAAAACTCTCCTTTTCTATTTAAAAATAAAAAGAATTTGGCGTTGTAGTCAGAGTCTAAGCGTCAATATTTCGAAAGCAGAAAAAGACTGTTACTTCTATCTCCTGATAGGATAACGATTAATTTCTCAAAGTAGAAGTACTTGCGAAACTCTTTGAAAACACCCGCCTAATTCAAATCTCGTAACATAAAGGTTTTGCAAAATCCGAATTTAAATCATCAAGTTTTTGGCGCCGTTGTCGGGGAAGTAGTGTTGTTATTCCGAAAAAGGAATTACTATTACTTTTATCATTTTTTTTAAAATATAAAAATATATATATATATATATTTAAAAAAAAGTATATAAGAAAACAAAAAATTAATAACAAAAAAAAATTATTAAAAAAAGGGCCGAAAATATATAAATTTTTATTATTAGCATATGACCCGAGGAAATTCCTCGGAAGATTCGAATATCCCTTTTGACCCCGAAATCGAGCGCACTCTTCAGGAGCGCCTCCGACTTCGCGATCAAAACTTACTCAAGTTTCCTGAAGAATCTATCGGAGATATTTTCACTGAAGCTATGACCGATCAAACTCCAGATGTGGCCCCACCACGGACCATGGCATATTATGTCAGGCCGAATTTGGAGGACACCGGATCGAGTATTACACGCCCAATAGTGGCTAATAATAATTTTGAAATAAAATCTAGTATCATTCAAATGGTACAACAATCCGTTCAATTTGACGGTTTGCCGGATGAGGATCCAAATTTACACCTTTCTAGTTTTTTGGAAATATGCGACACTTTTAAAATTAATGGCGTTACTGACGACGCATTCGTTTACGTTTATTTCCATTTTCGCTGCGGACGAAAGCCAAAGCGTGGTTAACTTCTCTCCCCAGAGGATCCATAACTACGTGGGCACAATTGACGGAAAATTTTTAACTAAGTATTTTTCCCCGTCTAAAACCGCTAAATTACGCACAGATATCACCTCTTTCATTCAATTCGATTCTGAGTCTCTTTACGAGACTTGGGAGCGTTTTAAGGAATTCTTGCGTAGGTATCCTCATCACGCACTACCACCCTGGCTGCAGGTCCAGACGTTTTATAATGGCCTAAATTTTTCCACGCGACAGATGATTGATGCGGCCGCTGGGGGAACGTTGAATAACAAAACTCCGGAGGCCGCCTAAGCCCTGTTTGAGGAAATGGCCATGAACGCCTATCAATGGAATGTGCCTAGATCACGCCCTACTAAACCATCCGGAATTTACGAAGTGGATGCCACTTCTCACTTAGCCTCTCAAGTCGAAAGGTTAAGTAAGCAAGTGGCAGAGATGACTGCTTCCTCCTCCACTCCCGCTTGGAATAATAATAATAATAATACTTTTGTCGAAGAAACCGTAGATTGCCTTGGCAATCCAGTTAGGCCCCCCTTCAACCCTAATAATTATCCGTATAGTAATAATTATAATCCGGGTTGGAGGAACCACCCAAATTTCTCCTGGAGCAATCCTAACAATGCTCAGAGGCCCCCAATAGTGAACCCGCAAGGATTTCCGCAAGGATTTCCGAACCGATCCCAGCCTCCGCCTCCAAAACCTTCTCCGCTAGAAGATGTTTTTGCTAAATACGTCGCGTCCACCGAGTCAAATATCCGGAATATTACCAGATCGATTAAAAACTTGGAAAATCAGGTTGGACAGCTGGCAAAGATGGTCTCTGAGCGGCCATATGGAGCTCTTCCAGGAAACACGGAGCCAAACCCCCGAGAAAATGTCAATGCTATAAACCTCCGCAGTGGCAAGGAGGTAACCTCCCCAAAACGGGTTGAGCCCAAGGTACATGTTTCGACACTTACCACTCCACCCTCTCTCTCGATAGATAATTCCACGAGTATTCTGATTGTGCCGAACGTTTTTAGCCCGTCCCTTCCTTATCCCTCAAAAAAAAAATAACGAGCGGAAGGACGAGCAATATAAATTTTTTTTACAAATTTTAAAACAAATCCATATAAACGTTCCTTTCTGCGAGGCACTCTCTCAAATGCCGAAATATGCGAAATATCTGAAAGAATTGCTTTCTAATAAAAATCGACTCGAAGATGTTTCGCGTGTTTCCCTTAACGCGGAATGCTCGGCTGTTCTCCTTAACAGATTGCCGCCAAAATTAAACGACCCGGGACGTTTTTCCATCCCGTGCCTATTTGGCAATATGTTAATTAAGTACGCTCTAGCAGACTTAGGCACCAGCATCAATTTGATGCCTTTTTCACTTTTCAAAAAACTAGATTTAGGCGCCCCGAGTCCAACAAAGATGACCATCCAACTCGCGGATCGCTCGGTAAAGTACCCGATAGGGGTAGTGGAGGATGTTCTGGTCAAGGTGGACAAGTTTATCTTCCCGGTAGACTTTGTCATCCTCGACATAGAGGAGGAAGCTGAGGTGCCAATCATCCTCGGTCGCCCATTCCTCGCAACCTCCCGTGCGTTAATCAACGTTAGTAACGGTCGCCTCCACCTTCGGGTAGGAGACGACGAAGTTACGTTACATATTAATCCCTCGATGCGGAACTCCCTATCGAACGATGATTCCGGTTTTAACCTGGAACCCGCGTTTGACGAGGAATGTTCTTCGCTTGCTGAATTTCTCTCTTTATCTCTAGAATTTGGATTTGGCGGATCTATCTTGTCTTGATGACATACCGACAGATTCGCCATTCGAACCCTTCGATTCAGAAGCTTTAAAATTAAACCATCTTCTGAATGAACCACCTCTCCTCGAGTTAATGCAGCTCCCTGATAATTTGAAATACGTTTTTCTTGAAAAAGATTTAAAACTTCCCATAATTATCGCTTCCAATTTAAGTGATTCGGAGACCTCCGAATTAGTCGAATTTTTAAACAAACACCGTCGTGCAATTGCATGGCAAATTTCAGATATCAGGGGCAGCAACCCCTCATTCTGTACGCACAAAATTTTTCTTGAAGGTAACCCCCGCAGAACTATTCAGCCTCAACGACGCCTTAACCCGAACATGCGGGAAGTCGTCAAGACTGAAATTATTAAACTCCTCGATGCAGGGATTATCTATCCTATTTCCGACAGTACGTGGGTAAGCCCCGTGCAAGTCATCCCTAAAAAAGGCGGTATAACGGTCGTGGCAAACACGAATAATGAATTAATCCCAAATCGTACTGTTACGGGTTGGCGGGTGTGCATCGACTATCGAAAATTAAATGATGCCACCAGTAAAGACCACTTCCCATTACCATTTATTGATCAAATCCTGGAGCGTCTCTCAGGTCATCCTTTTTATTGCTTTCTTGATGGTCTCTCGGGAATTTTCCAAATCCCTATTTCCCCCGAGGACCAAGAAAAAACGACTTTTACTTGCCCCTTCGGCACCTTCGCATATCGAAGGATGTCGTTTGGCCTCTGCAATGCGCCAGCTACATTCCAAAGATGTATGATGGCGATATTCGGAGAGCTTGTAGAAGATATAATGGAAGTCTTTATGGATGACTTCTCTGTTTTTGGAAACTCGTTTCAAAACTGTCTAAAAAATTTAGATAAAGTTCTCCAGCGGTGTGAAGAGACAAACTTAGTTTTAAATTGGGAGAAGTGCAACTTTATGGTCCGAGAGGGTTTAGTCCTCGGCCATAAGATTTCTTCCAAGGGGATTGAGGTCGATAGGGCCAAAGTCGCTATAATTGAACAACTTCCCATACCTTCGACTATAAAATCTATTCGAAGTTTTCTAGGCCATGTGGGTTTTTATAGGCTGTTCATACAAGATTTTTCAAAAATAACCAAACTGCTAACCCACCTCTTTGAAAAGGATTCCCCATTTCTTTTTGACACGGCCTGTGTAGAGGCCTTTAATTTTATAAAACAGCGACTTATCAATTCTCCAATTTTGGTGGCGCCAGATTGGTCCCTTCCGTTCGAGATAATGTGTGATGCGAGCGATGTCGCGGTAGGAGCCATCTTAGGCCAACGCGTCAATAAATATTTTCATCCAATCTATTATGCTTCTCGCACACTCACAGCCGCACAGACTAATTATACCACGACGGAAAAGGAGCTTCTTGCCGTCATCTTTGCTTTTGATAAGTTCAGACCCTACGTAACACTTTCGCACGTAATCGTTTTCACTGATCACTCCGCCCTAAAATATCTTTTGGCAAAAATTGATGTCAAGCCCCGCTTGCTTCGATGGATCCTCCTTTTACAGGAATTTGACTTAGAGATCCGGGATAAGAAGGGGGCTGAAAATTTAGCAGCCGACCACCTCTCACGTTTAGAACACCCCGCCACTGAAACGCTCCTCGAGCCCGAAATAGACGATCGATTTCCTGAGGAGCGCCTCTTACTTTTAAATACTATAAAAACTTCTTCCACCCCTTGGTTCGCAGATTTTGCGAACTATCTAGTCGCGCGGGTCCTTCCAAAAGATTTTTCAACTCAGCAAAAGAAGAAATTCTTTTCTGATTTGAAAAACTACTTTTGGGAGGACCCCTTTCTCTTTCGAGTCTGCGCAGACCAAGTGGTGCGAAGATGCGTTTCATGCGAGGAGGGTGCACAAATTTTGCGACACTGCCAAGAAGGGCTGGCTGGTGGGCATTATCAAGCCAACTGGACCGCACGGAAAGCGTTAGAGGCGGGCTTTTATTGGCCCACTCTTTTTAAAGATGCTCACACTTTTGTGAGTAAATGCGATTGCTGCCAGCGGTCGGGCAACATCTCTCGTCGTGATGAGATGCCCCAACACCTTTTTCTCGAGTGCGAAATCTTCGATCTGTGGGGCATAGATTTTGTAGGCCCCCTACCTTCTTCTTTTAATAATCGCTATATTTTAGTGGCGGTCGACAACGTATCTAGGTGGGCGGAAGCGCAAGCTCTGCCCACCAATGATGCGCGAGTCAGTCGTCCATTTTCTCAAAAAATTATTTTCTCGCTTTGGCACGCCCCGTGCAATAGTAAGTGATAGGGGTACGCACTTCTGCAACGCCCAATTTTCAAAAATTTTATCTAAGTACGGCGTTACGCACAAACTAGCCACCGCCTATCACCCTCAAACGAGCGGCCAAGTTGAGGTAGTAAATCGCGAGATTAAACGCATTTTGGAGAAAACTGTTTCTTTGAATAGGAAGGATTGGTCCTTAAAACTAGACGTCGCGTTGTGGGCATATCGTACGGCATACAAAACCTCTATCGATTGTACGCCCTATCGATTAGTCTACGTCAAAGCGTGCCATTTACCGGTAGAGTTAGAACACCGCGCTTTTTGGGCCTTAAAATTTTTAAATCTCGATTTGAACTTAGCCTCCGAGAGTAGGAAATTCCAACTAAATGAACTCGATGAATGGCGTGCGAACGCTTATGAGAGTAACAAATTTTATAAGGAGCGTTCTAAGTTTTACCACGATCGCAAAATAAAATTTCCCAAAACATTTACGCCAGGCGATCTTGTCCTTCTATATAATTCACGCCTTCGTCTTTTTCCGGGAAAGCTAAAATCCCGATGGTCCGGACCCTTTAAAGTCAAAGAGGTTTGGCCATATGGGACCGTTCTTATCTCTCACCCCGAAAGAGACGAATTTAAAGTAAACGGGCATCGTTTAAAACTTTATCTCGCGGGCGATCCAGTGGACAATAATACTGAATCCTTAACCCTCCCCAACTTATGATCTCACCACGCCAAATGCGTCAAGCTACATGATGGTAAACAAAGCGCTCGTGGGAGGCACCCCATATTTATCTAATATTTTATTATACTTTTTATATGTCTTTTGCAGGGTTTCTTACGGCCCCGCCAGCTTTAATTCAGGGAAGCCTTTTTGCTCCCCCTTTTCTTGTGTACATATCGCACTTTTATTTCCTCCTCTTCTTCATACTTACGTTTACAACATTGGGGACAATGTTGGGTTTTAAGTATGGGGGGTGTTTTACCATTTTCCACAAAAATAAGAAAAAAAAAATAAAAAATAAAAAATTTCTAAGATTTTGTAAATAAACTTTTCCCTTTTTTTTACTTTCCCTGTTTTATTTTGCTTACTTTTGTAAATATAAGCTAAAAAAAAAATTTAAAACCACAAAACTTTTCAAAAAAATAAATTAACTCGTTTTATTTTTTATTTTTGGTACAACAAAAATACAAAAAAAATCTACTTTACTTTACCCTAAAACCCAAATATATATATATATATATTATATATATATATTTATATATATATATTTATTTATAAACTAAAAATAAAAACAAAAACAAAAATAATAAAACCCTACTTTACTTTTATTCGAAAAGCATTTACTTTTGAGAATATCTGTTTATGGCTTTTCATAATCGCTAGTTTTACTATTTGTTTGTTTATCTAAGATCGATAGATTTAAACGTTCGGGGTTAAGTTTTAAAAAATATCTTGTGTTTTTAATTTAAATAGAGATTTTGTTTTCAAGCACTACTTCTACTAGCTAAATAGTGAAAACATGTTGTATATTGGCAAAACAACCTTAGACTGTAATTATTTCTACTTTATGTCTTTAGGAATATTTAATTTACTAAGGTTGCTCTCAAACCTTTTTTTTTATTCTAGAATTTCTCTTGAAAACCCCTTATACACCAATATAGCATGGAAAATAAAAAAGAAGAAAAAGATCTTATGTCAATGGGAATAAGAATTCGTTCCGTAAACATAGGCACCTAATAAACTTTAAAAGATCTTATGTCAATGGGAATAAGATTTCGTTCCGTAAACATAAGCTTGGGTTAAATAAAAAAATTAAAAAAACATATGAATCAGTTTTCCCATGTACACCACGTGGGCACCAATAAAAATACAAAGAAGAGATGAGAGGATAAAATCCATCATCCCTAATTCAAAAACTCTTCTTTTCGCCAAGGCTTTTTTACCCCTTTCCCTTCGCCAAATTATTGTTTCTAGTTTTAATTCAAAAAATCATTTGAGAGCATAATTAGTAACTTATATTTTTCCTTCACGTTTCTTTAAACAAAAAGTTATTATAATTTCGATCTATTATCGTTTACTGATGGCTGCAATTTTGTTTGTTATTTGGTTAACTAAGAAGTCTTTTGGCTAAGACATTTCTTTCTACTTAAATCATTTGCATAATTTAGGACTTAACTCTTTATACTCCGAATTTTTATTTTTTAGTCTATTACGATCAAATAAAACGGTAGCTAAAAATTAGAACTTATGTTAATCCCATATAGATCTCTCATACTTTTGCTCTGGAATAGCAAAAGCTTAAGTATGGGGGTATTTGATAAGTAATAAAATATATATATTTTTAGTACAATTATTAGTATAGTTCTGATTAATATTGTAAATTTTCTATGTATGAATAAATTGTTTCTTTAATTATTTCTGGTTTCTAACTTAGTTTATTTTTGTTTTTGCAATTTTTTTGCAAAATTTTCACAGGTCACGCCTTCGGTCATGCTTGTGACCAAGGGCGTGTAATTTTAAAGTTCAAATTTTGTCGGGACGGCTCAATTCAGAACAAATCCGGACAAATCGCTCAAGTCACGCCCGTATTCCAGCAAGTCACGCCCTGTGACCAAGGGCGTGACACATCGGTCACGCCCGTGAAGCTCAGGTCTTCCAGAAAGCGGCCAGCGCGCGACAAATCCCGGTCACGCCCCAAGACACGCCCGTGTTCAGGTCACGCCCGTGTTCAAGTCACGTCCATGAGCCGCCAGCGCATCCCAGTCAAAGCCGCGCCCATGCTGCTGACATCTGCCGCCCACTAACACGCCCGTGACCAAAGGCGTGACACATGAGACACGCCCGTGTGCAACCATTTTTGACGGCAAATTCTTCCAGAAGGCGGCCGTCAGCTCGACAGCTCTCACGCCCAAGTCACGCCCTAAGTCACGGCCATGACATTCCAAGTCACGCCCGTGACCTAGGGCGTGTAAAAATAAAATTTTCTCTATAAATAGAGGGCCTCGGCTGAAGTTAATTTCATCTAGAATTTTAGATGTTAGTTAGTTTCTGGAGCAATTAAGGACTTGTATTTCAGTTATTTTTCAGCATTTTAGATAGCCTTTTCTGCTTTCATTTTCTGTATTAATAGGTAGCCACTTCTGCTTTCATAGTCTAGTTGTAATGTCCATTTTTGCAATAAAATAGTTCGTTTCAAAAATCTTCATATGCCGTTATAATGTCTCTGAGCGAAGTTTTCCAAACCTTATTTTGGGTTCTGAGTGTGTAACACTCTTTTCAGTTTTCCTTTTTTTCAATCTTTATTAACTGCCATTTACCACCCCCATCCCGGATGAGAGGCTAAGTTTCTTTAGCACTTGATTAAGATGGTTGGGACGGATATTATTTCAGCTTTTATATGTCTTTTATTTCTATACCACCCCCGTCCCGGATGAGAGGCTAAGTTTCTTTAGCACTTGATTAAGACGGTTGGGACGGATACTATTACTGCTTTTATATAAGTCTTTTTATTTACTTTTTTCGCACTTTTATACGCTTATTATTATCGTTTTAGAACTCTAGTTATACACTTATTATTATCGTTTTAGAACTCTAGTTGTACGCTTATTATTATTGTTTTAGAACTCTAGTAATTCGCTTATTATCGTTCGCTTTTAAAAACCACCCTAAAGTTATTTTCAATAAAATTATAGTTTATTCTCAAAGTAGTTATAATCAACACGACCCGCGGAAATATACGACCCCGATATTTTTTAAAACAAAATATCATGTATTACTCGTGATAAGGTATACTTGCCTTTATCATATGATTAAGTTTGGATTAAAAATATAATATAAAGCTTTTCAAACCCAATTAGTGCAAAACTCTCCTTTTCTATTTAAAAATAAAAAGAATTTGGCGTTGTAGTCAGAGTCTAAGCGTCAATATTTCGAAAGCAGAAAAGACTGTTACTTCTATCTCCTGGTAGGATAACGGTTAATTTCTCAAAGTAGAAGTACTTGCGAAACTCTTTGAAAACACCCGCCTAATTCTAATCTCGTAACATAAAGGTTTTGCAAAATCCGAATTTAAATCATCAACATCATCGTTGAAATGGACTGGACATGTCGTCGACAAAGTGTGCTTAGGCATCATAATGATGAGCTAAGCGAGGTATAAGGACCATGGCGGTTATCGTCGTAATAACATGCACATGCTGATATCATTGTGGCGCCAATCAGATATCACACGACGATATCAGGATGCCGATAAAATATCGGAAAGAAGACTTGAGCTGATGAAGGAGCAATATCGAAGATATCAAGGGAAGGAACATGTCGTCGAGAAGATAAAGTAATTACGATGACAGACAGTAGGAAAGAATATTGCGATGACATAGCATATCGTTGTATATACAGCGCAGCCAGGATGACTCCTATCGTCAATATGCTGCTGTCAGAAGAAAAAGAAGGTAGACTTGAAGAAATTGTCCAAGTTCAAGTCGATGACAAAGCTCTGTCGTCAAGATGCTGTACATATCGTCATAACGATGAAAATATCATTGAGACGGAATTCAAAAGTTGCGAACGTGCTGTCACACATTTAATGTCGCCGCCTGATTGTCCAATCAGCGCATGCTTCATAAGGAATGGATGACTGACATTGAAGGACATCATTGGCGACTGTTGAGCAGCTCCTCGGTCCTATAAAAGGGAACAGTGGTTGCTCTAGAAAATCTCTCGAACACAGGAGAGAAAAAGAATCCCGCATTTTTTAATAGAACAGTACATTCTGCGGTGAAGAAGAACATCAAGTAGAGAACAAGAATTAAGCGTTCTCAGAAGTTACAGTCATCCACATCGACTGAGAAGAAGCTAGTCATCAGGCAAAGGTAGAAGATTGAAGATGGAGCTGTGCTGTCAAGAACACATTTGGAGCATCCTCCTCAAGTCAAGAAGCCGATCTCCATCAGGCTAAGTTGTCGATCTTCATCAGGCAGAAATTGTATTCTTAATTTTGTTGTAAGGCTTGAGGGCCAAATCTGTAGGATATACTTGTAGATCTAAGTGTCTTGCTTGATGGTTGGATAGTTGTGAGGCTTGAGTGCCAAGGCAGTGGACTTGCGGGTCCGTCTTTGTCTAGCTTGAGGGATGGAGAGCTGTGAGGCTTGAGGGCCAGGGCAGTGGACTTGCGGGTCCAACTTTGTCAAGCTTGAAGGCTTGATACCTATGAAGGCTTGCGGGCCAGGGCAGAGGCTAGAATCACGAGTCTGAGCTGGTTAGGGCTTGAGGGCCTGAGTGTCGAGCTTGAGGGCTTGGGTGCAGTAGGGGCTTGCGGGCTTAGGCTGTAGGACTTGTGGGTATGAGTTGTAAGGCTTGCGGGCCGAAGACATTGGCGGAGTGTGCCGAGCCTAGCACACTGCTAGGTAAGCATAGAGGGAAAGAGGACTACTCAATACACCCTGTCTTGAGGAACCTCTATAGATCATCATGTGTCTTTCTGTGTTGTGCTTTATAATTCTTAATCTAACACACTAAAAAGCAAGAACAGATAAAGGGGTCAAAGTAATTTGAAAAACCTATTCACCCCCCCCCCCCCCCCTCTAGGTGAAAAAGTAGACACCCAATAACTAACTAATTGGTATCAGAGAGAGGTTGTTCAAAGAAAGCTTAATAGCTTGAACAGATCTACTACTTGGGTGTCCATTTATCATAGCTATGGAATCAAGAATAGCTATTTGTTCTAGGGAAAACTATTGCCTATGGAAAATAAGAGCTAGAATATTCATGGAGGCTATGGATCCCAGGATGTTTCAAATTGTTCAAGAAGGGCCATATGCCCCCAAGGCCATGCCCAAGAAAATAACTGAAGATGAGATTATCCTAGTCAACTTAGACAAGAAGGCCAAGAGCATTATAACTGATGCAGTTAATACTTCCACCTTCCATTAAATTGTTCACACTGCACTACAGTGAAGGAGATGTGGGGCTCATTAGCAATCCTCATGGAAGGATCACTAGGAGTAAGAGGGACTGTAGCTGAGAAGAGGAACAAAACCTTAAGTAACAGTAACTCAAGTTATTCAGATTCAGAAGAAGAAACTCATTTTGGACTAACTGTCCTATCCGAGTCAGAAGAAGAAATTCAGAATGAGGACCCCTCTGAACAAGCGTGTATAAGAGCACCTCTCTCTCAAACAGACTCAGAATCAGGGACAAGCACATCAGGGAATGATGACATGTCTCTACAACATGAAGCACTTCAGGGGGCTCTCAACCAGAGCAGGATGCTTTGCAAAAAGCAAGCTAAAGAGATCCTAGTTCTTCAAACCAGAATTTCTGACCTCTCTGAGAAGACTGAGAAGATAACTATTGAGAATGCAGATTTCTGCCAAATCAAAAAGGATTATAATGCCAGCTCCAACCTTGACCTAATGACCAAGTTTGGAAAGACCTTGAAGGCCCTGATTGACTGCAGAGAGTTGTGCCTCTCCCTAACCAAAGAGGTTGTGCTCCTAAAGAAGGATAGAGACCAGTTCAATCAACTGAGATCCAAAGATATGTTAGTCAGAAGTGTGCAGGAGAATCTCATTTTTAGTAGAAAGCCTATAGCAAGCACCTTCAAACCAAGAATCTCACCACTCACAATTAAAGTTTGTTGTCCCACCCAAAGAAGAGAGCAAGGATTCCTCAAGGATAAAAGCTCCATAAGAGGAGCAAAGCATGTGCCGAAGATGCCTCATGAAAGAATCATCATGAGGGAACAAAGGCTCGGTGAATCAAGAAGAATGAAGGAATCCTTAAAAAGGGAGTAACTTCAGAGAAAGATTTGCTACTATCAAGAGTCAACATCACATCTCTAACCAATACAATTCAGTCTCCTTCAGGTACTCTTCTGACCACTCATAGAGGAGTCATACTCTTACCGTCAACAAGAGGAGAAGATACAACAAGTTTGACTGTTGGTGTTGTGGCAAGACTGGCCACTTTGTTGGTGATTGTTGGTTCAATCTAGCTACTCCAAGGGTAACAAATACTAAACTCACAAGCATCCCCACTCACTATCATCTTGCGCATTCAGGAGCAGTAAGATCAAGTATGTTCTTTGAAGTTAACAATAGCCCAGGACCCAAAGCAACTTGGGTTCCTAAGGGTCTATGATCTTATTTTACAGGAAGTCCAACGACCTATCAGAAGCAAATCTGAGGCCTTGGACAAGTCGCTGTTCTGGCCTATATGCTAGGACTGCAGACTCAGTCACTAACAATCTTATTGCAGATTCTCATATTGAAAAACAAAGAAGGACATCAGCAGGAATTCAAACCATGGATGACCAACACATCCCTGAAGAAGTATCAGGTGTGATGCTAAAGAAGTCACCCGGGAAGGGCCAAAGATTGCCTAAGACAGACAAGCGAAGAAAAATCTTGTCATCGACAAAGTAAGCTATTTCGACGACATAATACCCATCACAACGACAAAAAGAGGTACTGTCTAGGTTGGGTGCGATCACAAAAAGCTCTAGTAAATCGATAAATCAGAGCCGCCTGACGCGATAGCTGTCAGCTCATCGATAAAATTAAGCAGGTGCGTGCCCCTTCATCTTCCCTAACAATAAATAGAATGATTGCCTAGAGCAAAAATACGCTTTCATCTACCCGACTATTTCTTCCACAATCCCACTCTTCGTCTCCGACGTTTTGCCTTCTCAGCCCCAATGACCCCCATGAAAGAGGAAGGCATCAACCCCAACCCGGGGAGTGGTCGTGTTGAGGGGGATCCCCTGAAAGAAAACCCAAGACCAGGGGAAGAACAAATTGAGGGGGAAACTCCTTGGGAAAGCACGTTCCAAGAAGAATCAGGCTGAGATGTCCTCAGCTCAAAATGGACCACTCTACCACTCAATATCGATCCTACTCTCTGCTCAAAGAGAGGGAATAGAAATTTTAATTTAGAAGACCGTGAATAAACTTAGAAATGAGGTGAAGGCGGAAATAAAATCGATAAAGAAGGACGTCTCCCATCTGAACACCCAACATGCCGTCTTCACCAGTCTCATTCTGAATAGTATCGCTACCCATGAGAAAACCCTGAATGCTCATCTTTTGGAGGTAAGAAACTTCATAGATGTTGGTAATCAGGAAACTCTGGAACAGTTGTTCGAGCTACAGGACTCCGTGACTGAAAAAATACAAAAGGGGGAGGAGGAGATCAAGGAAGAGATTAAGGAAATTATAAATGCTTGCTCGCATCAAGCGATGTGTGTAACCAATCAAATAAAGCAAGCAATGCAAATACCTCCATCCGTATATGGACTAACTGAACCGTCCATCAGCACTGACTCTAAAGCATGTGAAGCTGAGTCCGACGAATCAGCAACATCCAGAAAGAGAAAGAAAGCCTCCAGCACAGACTATAGGAATAAGAGACTAAGTGAGGTTGAGCAGGACCCAGAATCAAGCAGGTGGAGCCCTCGTTCAAGAGAAATCATGATAGAATCATGGATAGCATTTGGACACTCTCAAGTCGACCATGGAAGAGTATACTCCTCGATAGAATGGAATCAACACCTGAAAGAACTTGAAGGAAGGAAACAACACAAGATGGCTTTCCCTCATGGTCCTCCTACGCCTCCAAAGAAGATATCGAAGCCCATTCACTTCTACAAGAGATAGAAGAAGAAGGAAGCGAAAGGAGCCAGCTGCAGCAAGCCCGAAGGAGACATCTAGTTACATCTAGTTCAAAGAAATGAAATGGCGTAGATGACTAGTATTAATTTTAATCCAAGAACAATCGATATTCTTATATAAATAGTTATATATGAACAATCTACTTAAATGAATATTTATATAGGAATGCTTATTAGGCATATATCTGTGATTATGTTGTTGCATCCTTCTCTTTATGTGTGTGGTATTCATGATTGTGCAAATTACTGTTATACCCAGTTATTGCTTGCAGATAACTGATAATATGCCTAGTATCTTATGTGCTTAACTAGCAAAATGTCGTACAATCATACATGTGTCTGTGCTAGACATCAGATGCAGATTATGCAGGGTCAGATTATGAAAGGTGACTCAGCGAGGGGGAGCTTGGATACATGTCTACCTGAGAATGATCTGTAGTAAAGAAGTCACAAAGGGGGAGAATGATATCAATATGTATAAGACAAGATGCTCAAGAAGACCTCAAAGATTGGTGGAGCAAAGAAGTAGGGGGAGATACAAAGGGAGAGACATCAAATAAAGGGGGAGCTACCAGCTTGATGTACTCATAAGTTCAGCAAAAGATAAGTAAATTCTTACATGCTCATGCCTTCTATTTAAGATCATAATATTATTGTCAAGTGAAAGTAGTCTTGAATTAGGATTCTGACTTCATCAAATAGGGTGAGATTGTTAGAAATCTGGCCCTCATGATTCCTGATTTGAAGAAGTCCCCAAGTCAAGAAAACTTCACTTTGTATTTGATCACATTTATAGTTCATAATCTCAGGAAAACATAAGTACAGCATCGTCGAAAAGGACTGGACATGTCGTCGACAAAGTGTGCTTGTCATCATAATGATGAGCTAAGCGAGGTAGAAGGACCATGGCAGTTATCGTCGTAATAACGTGCACATGCTGATATCGCTGTGACGCCAATCAGATATCACACGACGATATCAGGATGCCGATAAAATATCAGAAAGAAGACTTGAGCTGATGAAGGAGAAATATCGAAGATATCAAGGGAAGGAACATGTCGTCGAGAAGATAAAGTGATTATGACGACAGACAACAGGAAAGAATATTGTGACGACATAGCATATCGTTGTATATGCAACGCATCCAGGATGACTCCTATCGTCAAGATGCTTCTGTCAGAAGAAAAAGAAGATAGAATTGAAAATTTTGTCCAAGTCCAAGTAGACGACAAAGCTCTGTCGTCAAGATGATGTCCATATCATCATAACGATGGAAATATCATTGAGACGGAATTCAAAAGTTGCGGACGTGCTGTCACACATTTAATGTAGCCGCCTGATTGTCCAATCAGCGCGTACTTCATAAGGAATGGATGACTGACATTGAAGGACATCATTGGCGACTGTTGAGCAGCTCCTCGGTCCTATAAAAGGGAACAATGGTTGCCCTAGAAAATCTCTCGAACACGGGAGCGAAAAACAATCCCGCATTTTTGAATAGAATAGTACATTCTGCGGTGAAGAAGAATATAAAGTAGAGAACAGGAATTAAGCGTTCTCAGAAGTTACAGTCATCCACATCGACTGAGAAGATAACAGTCATCAGGATAAGGTAGAAGATTGAAGAAGGAGCTGTGCTGTCAAGAACACATTTGGAGCATCCACCTTAAGTCAAGAAGCCGATCTTCATCAGGCAGAAATTGTATTCTTAATTTGGTTGTAAGGCTCGAGGCCCAAATATGTAGGATCTGCTTGTAGATCTGAGTGTCTAGCTTGAGGGCTGGAGAGATGTGAGGCTTGAGGGCTAGGGTAGTGGACTTGCGGGTCTATCTTTGTCTAACTTGAGGGTTGGAGAACTGTGAGTCTTGAGGGCCAGGGCAGTGGACTTGCGGGTCCATCTTTGTCAAGCTTGAGGGCTTGAGACCTGTGAAGGCTTGCAGGCTAGGGCAGAGGCTAGACTTGTGGGTCTGAGCTGGGTAGGGCTTGAGGGCCTGAGTGTCAAGCTTGAGGGCTTGGGTGCAGTAGGGGCTTGCGGGATTAGGCTGTAGGACTTGCGGGTCCGAGTTGTAAGGCTTGCGGACCGAAGACATTGGTGGAGTTTGCGGAGCCTAGCACACTGCTAGGTTGGCCCAGAAGGAATGAGGACTACTCAAGACACCCTGTCTTGAGGAACCTATATAGATCATTGTGTGCCTTTCTGTGTTGTGCTTTATAATTCTTAATCTAACACACTAAAAAACAAGAAAACCTAAAGGGGTCAAAGTAATTTGAAAAACCTATTCACCCCCCCCCCCCCCCTCTAGGTGATAAAGTAGACACCCAATAACTAACACAAGGTTTCCCAAAACCTTTCTTATACCTAACAGGATACTTGACGTTGAGCCACTCACTACTGACAATGGTGCTACTCGCCACTTTCTCATTCGTTGGCAAGATCACCCCCTTACGACGACTCATGGGTACTCGAGTTAGAGCTGAGACATTTGGATGCTGCCCTTCTCCACCTCTATCTCCTGGACCACGCATCGGAGATACGTGAAATTGAGCGGGGGAGGATTGATGTCGTGACATCTCCACCACCAGAGGATGATAGACCGTAACTGGATGTGTTGCAACATAAAGATTTTAGGCGTCATGATGACCCAATGGCCGCAAACGGAAAGCAACGTTACAACCTCCGTCCGCGGCACGCAAAGCTTATTTAAGATCTCTCAAAAGCATATTTTTCAGTTCCTAATTATTTCTTTTAAATGCGGGAATTGTAATCTTTTATTTTTATTCTTTTATATTTTTGGTGTGCGTTTAGACATTTTTGGTGTGCTGTTATGCTATTAGCCATCCGGATTGATGAAATTATCATCCCTATCTTGTATGGTTGGATCTATTTTGTAACTCCTATATTTAGGAGTCTTTAAAGACTGGAATAGAGACTTATTGAAAACCCTAAAAACAGCCCCCTCTCTCTTGAGAATTTCGGCCAGGCTAGTGAATAGCCTCCCAACCCCTTGTCTCCCTCTTCTCCAATTTCGGCCTCCCCTCTTGTGGAGATTCCAGCGTGGTTTTTTGGTGCAACTCCAAGGAAGAAGGAAGGCAACCGCGTGCGACGCCGGTGGACCATTCGGTGTGACGCCTGTGGAAATCGTGGAGAGAGTGATTCTCCCACAAGATATCATGTCTGATTCCTCCAAAATGTTTGGGTAAAATCTTCCCCTCTCTAGTGATTCGTCTTTAGATTTGTGGAGGTTGAACCATTGTGTTCTTTGCGGCTTTAAATCTTCATCACTTTCAAATCTTTGAATAAATTTGTTATTGTCCACATTTCTATTTTCCAGATCGGGTAGATCCACTTTGCTTGAGCGGATCTTGGCCTATAGCTGTTTTCCGCTCTCAAAAAGGATTGGAAACCTTTGCGTTAATTTTGGGAACACATTGACTCATTTATGATCATTGTTTTAGAGACGACACTCCTCTGAATGGATTGGTGTATGTGTGCGAAAGAATGATGTAATTGTGGGTGATACATGCTTGTGTAGGTGCGACCGATCGAGAGTGCGTTGTTAGGCGAAGTAGAGTTTACTTGTGTAGATCTCCTTAGCGATGTACGCTGCATCATGATAGCTAAAATTTACGATATAAATATTTTCTCCAAATTCTACGAACTATAGGCAAGAGCACCAATCGTTCATAGCATAGGATATTTAAAAATAAATATCAAGTGTCGTATTCCACGGGGCTGTTGAGTACTTCTACTCATAGAAATTATTATTATTTTATCGGTAAATAAAATAGTTTTTTGTAAATAAAAAGATAAAAATAATGAAATAGAGCATTTGATCAAGAATCATTCTTAAGGAAAATAATTCGTAAATCTAAATTTCATAGGTAATTGAAGATAAAAAATCGACCATGGAGGTTCCCAAATTATGATAGAGCCTCTATCGAGAGAACTACAACCTAACCTTAAGTTGATCGATTAAGACCCCTCGGCCAGTCGTGTAAGACCCCAATTCAGAAAATCACATTTCTGGAATCCTGTGTTGTAGCCGGCGACAGTGACTGTCTCCTAGGCGACATCGTCCTATTGAGAAGGTTCTGCCGTGAGCTGTCGAACGGCGTTGACTGGTCAATGTCGGTTCATTGTTGCTGTCGCCTGGGCGACAGCCGCTGTCGCCGGGCGACAGCTCCAACTTGGACTTTGTGCCCGAAATGCTGGGCATTGATGGCACTTTGACTTTGGGGGCTGGATTTAGATAGGGAGGCTCAGTGGAGGCTTGAAAGGCCGAAAACCCCTTTCTTTTCCTTTATTCCTTAAGGCTTATTTGGAGAGAGAGAGAGAGGAGATTGGAGAAGAAGGAGGAATAGGAAACCCTAGCTTGGAGCTTGGGTTTGGTGGAGCTACACTCACCGGATCCCTTCAACGTTCGTGGCTACGCGTAGAGGAGCGCAAGGCGCTCCTTTCCATCTGTGCCAAAGGTCGAGCCATGGTCCAGAAGCGACGCCATAGGGTAACGATCTTCCCTAACCCTAATCGGACATGTTCTAGTCCATCCTTTGCATTCTTGAGGCCCCTACCCAAAAGGGTGAGGTCGTGGCCTCCGACGGGTCGATTCGTGTTATCCCCGTCAAAACTTGCATACATATAGAGTCCACGCATGGAATGGACGTAGGCGCGCTGTGTGAAGCCCATCTGAGATGGTTCGTCCGGATTGGTGTTGCTTTTTGATGTTGTGCGTGCTGGGGAAAAACCCCGTGTTGATATCCTGCTACGTAGGACTAGAGAGTGCTACTGCATGCGCAGCAACGCCCGTGGGTGTGCCCCGTGGAGCACCCGAAGATTAGAAGCAGAAGTGGAGTTCTGCTCACTGTCGCCAGGCGACATTGGATGTCGCCCGGGCGACAGCTCTCAGACTTCGGTCTGGTGATTTTTGTGCTTTCTGAGGACGTGGGAGTGTTACTGCATGTGCAGCAATGCCTGGGGGTGTGCCCCGGGAAACACCCACAGCTAGGAGCCAAAATGGGATTTAGGTTCACTATCGCAGGCGACACTGACTGTCGCCCAGGCGACAGCTTCCTAGACTGAGTTCTGGTGGATTGTTGTGCCCACCTGTTGAGAGGACCTGAGGCTTGTGTGCCCGACACGTAAGGGTGTCCTGGTGGATGACTTAGCGGCCTGTGGAGCCGGCTGAATGAGAATACCTGGGCTGAGGGAACGCCATACCCACTCTTCGGGTTGTACCACGAGAGCTGTGAATAACGGGCATTGGCGAACCTGAAACCGCACCATCGCAGCACACGAACAGTAAGTCTCGGGAGGCATGTAGGGAGGCGTTGGGAGAGAGTCTTCGGACTACGCTATGTTCACAATTTAAAGCACGGGGGAGCCCTGGTATTCGGGCCACCGACTTTAGCCTCGAAGGACAAACCATCCGGGGTGGGTGGTGGTGGAAGGCGGAGTACACCAAAGAGTGCCTGAGAGCACGAGACGTGGAGGCCATTCCCACATTTGTGTTGATTGCATATGTATGTTTTGTTGTGGGCTTTGCTAGTCGCACTCTTATATATATATATGCTGCTGAGTTGTCTTGCAGGGATGCTTAGAACCGCCACCCCTCGAAGGGGTGGGGTCGTTATAATTGGTCAGCTTTAGCTGACCGTTACCTGTTTTGCCACCATTTTTGGTGAGCTTGATGTACAGGTGCTGGACCGAGCGGAGCATAGCGGGCTATTAGCGGGCTGAAGCCCTGGTGCTGCTGCGGCCCTCGAAGGCCTTTTGATGTTCCCTTTTTGCTTTTCATGTATGGCCGGCCTGCGCGCCGATGTTGGTAAATTATAAGGCCGTCGTGCCTAATCTTAAGTTGTAAACATTTTGTTCCTATTAATAGAAGTGGACATACCCGGGTTCGGGTTTTGGGGTTTCATATTGTCTCTTTTACTTCCGCATAGAATGCTCTTAGTTAGGCTTCGTTGTATAGTGTTGTTCGATTTCAATTAAGTGACGTTCCTGTTCGTTTAGTAGTATATGGCGTGGGGCCCGGCCGGACCTTCTGCTATATGTTCCTGAACGGATGGGGGTGTTACAAATTGGTATCAGCTTCTAGGGTTCCGTATCCTTCTAATGAATTCGCGGGCGAATTCTTTTAAGGGGTGGTGAGCACGTGTGTGCGTCACCGTTGAGACGTACTATAAACCCAAAAATGTCCACTTAGGAATAAAATATAACAACAAACCAACAAAAATTGCATGATTTTGGAACCTGAGTGTTCCTTTTGTTGTTAGTTGCGACTGTGCTGTCGCCTAACTGTGTGATGCACTTGTGCAGGGCACTCGAAGTGCTGCGGGACCATCGCGTCCCCGTGACGTGGTTGAGAGTAGTGGGTCTGCTGAGGCTCCTACACCTCCGTCTGCTGAGTTGGTTCGGCAAGTCACAGAAGCCGTCCTAGCTGCGTTAAATGCCCAGCCTGGAAGGCAAGGCCAACAGCCGGTGCAGGAAGTGGCCCCAGAGCCACTAAGAGTGGAGCAAGTCCTCGTGAGGCGTGCTCCTGAGCAACAGCTGAAGCATTTCATGGGATTCCGACCTCCTCCGTTTACCGGGGTTGAATCCCCAGCTGAGGCTGAGGACTGGTTGTCGTATATCGAGCGAATTCTGACAGCGACACAGTCGGATGAGGCACAGAAGGTGACATTTGCTACGTTCATGTTGGCGAATGAAGCCAGGCGATGGTGGGATCAGGTTGAGAAGCGCCAGTGCGCGGGAAGGCGGCTGGTTGATGTGCCGATGGAAGAGTTCTCAAGAATCTTCCTGGCAAGGTATGTGCCCCAGGCACAGCAGATCGCAATGGAGAACCAATTTCTGGCTCTTACGCAGGGAGATAGACTGGTTGATGACTATCTATATGAGTTCACCCGCCTCGGGCGTTATGCTGGAAGCTCTTTCGATGATGAGGAGAGGAGGGTGAACAGGTTTTACGGGGGCTTGCGTGCTGAGTTGCGGCACCTCCTGACAGGGCCGCTGACGCAGGGTTTCATGACCCTTGTTGGTTCAGCCCGAGCGCTTGAGCGGGACATGCTCAGCGTGAAGGGCAAAGCGGTTGTGGTCGAGGCAGTGCCGGAGGGCAAGTCGCCGAGTGGGACAAAGCTGCGGAAGTTGAGTCGTTGGAAGAAGGCTCGATTGTCTGGGCCAGCTCCTTCTACTTCGGGCGCGTCGTCTGGACGTGGCCCTCTTACTTGCTTCACTTGTGGCAAGCCTGGCCATTACTCTCGGGAATGCCGCAGCGGGCTTCCAAGGCCAGAGAAGAAGCCTGGGCCACCTTATTCTGAAAAAGGGAAGGCAGCTGAGTCTACTGCCTCCCGTATGGCTCCCCCGCAGCCCAAAGTCTTCAACCTTGGACAGCAAGAGGCTATTAAAGCCAAGGACGTCGTGACAGGTACAATTAAGATTCAGTTCTTACTATTTTATATACCTGTTTTATATTCATGCTAATCATGTTTGGCGGCGTAGGCTACGTGCATGTGTTAGGCGTTCCTGCAAGGGCGCTTTTCGATACTGGAGCTTCGCACTCCTTCTTATCGTCGGACTTTGTCCAACGTATTGGTGCGCCGTCGATTGCTTCTGCAGATGGACTGGATGTCCTACTGCCGAATGGATATTCGATGCATGTGGAGAGGAGTTGCTACGTGAAGGTTCTAGTTGGAAGTCAAGAGTATGACCTAAGAGCATCGCTACTCCCCCTGGTTGAGTTCGATGTAATGTTCGGTATGGACTGGCTGTCGGAACAGCGTGCGTGCATTGATTGCACCACAAAGGAGGTGAGGTTTGGGCGGAGTGCCGATCGTGGGACGGTCTTCGCGGGCATGCGTGGGTCGAGCAAGATGCTGATGTCTGCTCTCCAGGTATCCAAGGCAGTGCGTCAGGGAGCAGAGTTATTCTTTGCTCTGGTGGAGGCTTCAGCGCCGAGGCCCAACCTTGTGGATGTTCCGATAATGTCAGAGTTTCCTGATGTGTTCCCGAGCGAGCTCCCCGGCGCTCCACCGCAGCGGGAGATAGATTTCACGATTGAGTTGGTGCCAGGCGGTAAGCCTGTGGCCCGCTCGCCGTATCGTATGGCTCCGAAGGAGTTAGCGGAGTTGAAGCAGTAGCTGCAGGAGCTGCTTGAGCAGGGCTACGTGCGTCCGAGTTCTTCACCTTGGAGTGCACCGGTCCTCTTTGTCAAAAAGAAGGACGGTAGCCTGCGGCTTTATATCGACTATCGGGAGCTTAATAAGCTGACAGAGAAGAACAAGTATCCTCTTCCGAGGATAGATGACTTGTTCGACCAGCTCGTTGGTTAGACAGTGTACTCGAACCTGGACTTGAAGTCCGGCTATTATCAGGTGCGGATCAGGGAGTGCGATATCCCGAAGACTGCCTTTAGTACCAGGTACGGGCAGTATGAGTTCACCGTGATGCCGTTTGGGCTGTCCAATGCGCCTTCGGTGTTTATGGACTTGATGCACCGGACTTTCCGAGAGTACCTCGACCGGTTTGTAGTCGTCTTCCTTGATGACATACTAGTCTACTCTCAGTCCGAGGAGGAGCACGGTGATCACCTGCGAGTAGTCCTGGAGGTTCTGAGGAGGAACCAGCTTTATGCCAAGTTCTCGAAGTGCGAGTTATGGCTACCTTCCGTGGCATTCTTGGGCCATGTGGTCAGCGGAGAGGGTGTGGCGGTTGATCCGGTGAAGGTTGCGGCTATCAGGGAGTGGCCTGTTCTTTCTTCAGTAGCGGAGGTCCGTAGCTTCCTCGGGCTGGCCGGCTACTACAGGCGCTTCATGGAGAACTTCTCACGGATCGCGCTGCCTCTTACAACACTGACACGGAAGATGCAGGAGTTTATCTGGACGCCTACGTGTGCGCAGGCTTTCGAGGAGTTGAAGCGGCGGCTTACCACGGCTCCGATCTTATGTTTGCCTTCCGGCACGGAGGGTTACGAGATCTACACCGACACTTCGGGGA
The DNA here is from genome assembly GCA_033032865.1 of Dactylorhiza incarnata. NCBI lineage: Eukaryota > Viridiplantae > Streptophyta > Magnoliopsida > Asparagales > Orchidaceae > Dactylorhiza > Dactylorhiza incarnata. The sequence continues at coordinate 27,343 of JAWHQI010000124.1, read as the reverse complement.
GCGGCCTTGGCTGCGTTCTGCAGCAGCATGGCCAGGTGATAGCGTATGACTCGCTCCAGCTGAAGGTGCACGAGCGGAATTATCCGGTCCACGACTTGGAGTTGGCGGCCGTGATTTTTGCCCTGAAGCTTTGGCAGCATTATGTGTATGGCCTGAAGATCGACATCTTCACGGACCATAAGAGCTTGAAGTACCTTATGTCTCAGAAGGAGCTGAATATGCGGCAGCAAAGGTGGATGGAGTTCCTGGGGGACTACACATTCGAGATCCACTACACTCCTAGGAAGGGGAATGTTGTCGCAGATGCACTCAGTCGCAGGGCCCCAGCGCAGGCCAACTGGATTCAGATGCATGATGAGCACCTGATACGTGACCTGGAGGCCTTGGATATTTCTTGCGTGGAGAAGCGGGGCAGTGTCGATGCTTGTTTGAGCTGGACTGAGGTGCAGTACGACCTGGCAGATAGAATCCGCCAGGCTTTAGAACTCGATCCGAGTTTAAAGCACTACGCGGAGGATGCTGGTGCTGGGCCGGATGCCCAGTTTCAGATGCTTGATGGGTTGCTGTGGAGAGGCGACCGTTTGTGCGTCCCCAAGGTGGGTGAGCTGCGAGATGAGTTGATGTACGAGGCGCATCGTACCAGGTATTCAGTTCATCCGGGGAGCACGAAGATGTATAAGTACATGAAGGTCCTTTTCTGGTGGCCGGGTATGAAGAGGGACATCGCTCACTACGTGGCCAAGTGCCACACTTGTGCCCTCGTGAAGGCGGAATGTCAGAAGTCCGGCGGGTTTTTGAAGTCTTTACGGGTTCCGGAGTGGAAATTCGACGACATTTCCATGGATTTCGTGCGTGGGCTGCCGAGATCGCAGCGCGGGAACGATGCCATCTGGGTAGTTGTAGACCGGCTGACGAAGGTGGTGCACTTTATCCCCAACCGGAGGGATGACTCGGTGGAGAAGTTGGCAAAGCTGTACGTTGATACTATAGTACGATTGCACGGTGTGCCCCGTAGCATCGTCAGTGATCGTGATGGGCGCTTTACTTCGAGCGACTGGAGGCTAGTCAACTGTCTATTGGGTACGAAGCTGCAGTTTAGCACGGCCTTTCATCCTCAGACGGATGGCCAAACCGAGCGTACCAATAGGACGATGGAGGACATGCTCCGGATGTGCGTCCTGTATTTTGGCAAGGGGTGGGAAGATCACCTCTTCCTTGTTGAGTTCGCGTACAACAATAGCTTTCAGGCGAGTATTCAGATGGCGCCTTTCGAGGCCCTCTATGGCAGGAAGTGCCGCACTCCCTTGGCTTGGGCAGAAACGGGCGAGACGAAGCTCTTCAAGAGAAAAGACGTCGAAGAGGCGACTTCGACGGTACGTATGATCCGGGAGAGGCTATTGGTTGCGCAGGATAGGCAGGCGAAGTACTATAATGCGAAGCACCGCGACGTCCAGTTCGCCGTTGGCGATTGGGTCTACTTGAAGATCAGGCCGTTCAAGGGTGTGTCCAGGATTCGGCGCTTGAAAAAGCTGAGTCCGCGATACCTTGGACCGTTTGAGATCATCGAGCGCGTCGGCGAGGCGGCTTATAGGCTTGCATTATCGGCGGAACTGAGCGGGCTACACGATGTATTCCACATCTCCGTACTGCGGAAGGCAGTGCAAGAGCCTACGCAGGTGGTCGCGGCGGATCAGGTGCCCGTGGATAGTGGGCTTAAGACGGTGGTCAGGCCCGTTAGCATCGAGGATGCTGAGGTACGTCAGTTGCGGAACAGGGCGATCCGTATGGTAAAGGTCCGTTGGGACAACTGCGGTCGTAAGGAGCTCTCTTGGGAGCACGAGCATACCATGATGGAGGAGTTCCTCGAGCTGTTTCGGTGACGATTATCTCTTTCTTTCCCAATTTTTGAAAAGACACTTTTGGATATATATATATATATATATGTACATGTTTTTACAAATTTCGGGTCGAAATTTTTATAAGGAGGGGAGGGTTGTAAGACCCCAATTCAGAAAATCACATTTCTGGAATCCTGTGCTGTCGCCGGCGACAGTGAATGTCGCCTGGGTGACAGCATCCTATTGAGAAGGTTCTGCCGTGAGCTGTCGGACGGCGTTGACTGGTCAATGTCGGTTCATTGTTGCTGTCGCCTAGGCGAAAGCCGCTGTCGCCGGGCGACAGCTCCAACTTGGACTTTGTGCCCGAAATGCTGGGCATTGATGGCACTTTGACTTTGGGGGCTGGATTTAGACAGGGAGGCTCAGTGGAGGCTTGAAAGGCCGAAAACCCCTTTCTTTTCCTTTATTCCTTAAGGCTTATTTGGAGAGAGAGAGAGAGGAGCTTGGAGAAGAAGGAGGAATAGGAAACCCTAGCTTGGAGCTTGGGTTTGGTGGAGCTGCACTCACTGGATCCCTTCAACGTTCATGGCTACGCGTAGAGGAGGGCAGGGCGCTCCTTTCCATCCGTGCCAAAAGTCGAGCCATGGTCCAGAAGCGACGCCATAGGGTAACGATCTTCCCTAACCCTAATCGGACATGTTCTAGTCCATCCTTTGCATTCTTGAGGCCCCTACCCAAAAGGGTGAGGTCGTGGCCTCCGACGGGTCGATTCATGTTATACCCGTCAAAACTTGCATACATATAGAGTCCACGCGTGGAATGGACGTAGGCGCGCTGTGTGAAGCCCATCCGAGACGGTTCGTCCGGATTGGTGTTGCTTTTTGATGTTGTGCGTGCCGGGGAAAAACCCCGTGTTGATATCCTGCTACGTAGGACTAGAGAGTGCTACTACATGCGCAGCAACGCCCGGGAGTGTGCCCCGGGGAGCACCCGAAGATTAGAAGCAGAAGTGGAGTTTTGCTCACTGTCGCCAGGCGACATTGGATGTCGCCCAGGCGACAGCTCTCAGACTTGGGTCTGGTGATTTTTGTGCTTTCTGAGGCCGTGGGAGTGTTACTGCATGTACAGCAATGCCTGGGGGTGTGCCCCGGGAAACACCCACAGCTAGGAGCCAAAATGGGATTTAGGTTCACTGTCGCAGGCGACACTGACTGTCGCCCAGGCGACAGCTTCCCAGATTGAGTTCTGGTGGATTGTTGTGCCCACCTGTTGAGAGGACCTGAGGCTTGTATGCCCGACCCGTAAGGGTGCCCTGGTGGATGACTTAGCGGCCTGTGGAGCCGGCTGAATGAGAATACCTGGGCTGAGGGAACGCCATACCCGCTCTTCGGGTTGTACCACGAGAGCTGTGAACAACGGGCATTGGCGAACCTGAAACTGCACCATCGCAACACCCGAACAGTAAGTCTCGGGAGGCATGTAGGGAGGCGTTGGGAGAGAGTCTTCGGACTACGCTATGTTCACAATTTAAAGCACGGGGGCGCCCTGGTATTAGGGCCACCGACTTTAGCCTCGAAGGGCAAACCATCCGGGGTGGGTGGTGGTGGAAGGCGGAGTACACCAAAGAGTGCCTGAGAGCACGAGACGTGGAGGCCATTCCCATGTTTGTGTTGATTGCATATGTATGTTTTGTTGTGGGCTTTGCTAGTCGCACTCTTATATATATTTATGCTGCTGAGTTGTCTTGCAGGGATGCTTAGAACCGCCACCCCCTCGAAGGGGTGGGGTCGTTATAATTGGTCAGCTTTAGCTGACCGTTGCCTGTTTTGCCACCATTTTTGGTGGGCTTGATGTACAGGTGTTGGACCGAGCGGAGCATAGCGAGCTATTAGCGGGATGAAGCCCTGGTGCTGCTGCGGCCCTCGAAGGCCTTTTGATGTTCCCTTTTTGCTTTTCATGTATGGCCGGCCTGCGCGCCGATGTTGGTAAATTGTAAGGCCGTCGTGCCTAATCTTAAGTTGTAAACATTTTATTCCTATTAATAGAAGTGGACATACCCGGGTTCGGGTTTTGGGGTTTCATATTGTCTCTTTTACTTCCGCATAGAATGCTCTGAGTTAGGCTTCGTTGTATAGTGTTGTTCGATTTCAATTAAGTGACGTTCCCGTTCGTTTAGTAGTATATGACGTGGGGCCCGGCCGGACCTTCTGCTATATGTTCCTGAACGGATGGGGGTGTTACAAGTCGAAACGCCTAAGCTTGTTTTATGCGGTGAACCCCACTATTGGATTTGACTCCAATCCGGAAGATTTGTGTCATCCTCTCTCGAGGAGTGCATACAACTCCTTTCACCCTTGAGTTATCTTCTCATATTCACGGATCTCTCGATCAACTAGAATACGGATCTAAATTGACTATCATATACTAGCAATATGAAATCAATATGATAAAAATCAAAGGTAAATCGTAATTTCTAAAACAAAGCTGAAAAAAGATTACGAATCGAAATTACTTAAGAATTCATCCGATCAAATGCTATAAAATTAGCTAAACATGATTAGAGGAAAAATAATTTTATAACTATGAAAAGAGAATTACAACTGCTGGAAATGGAAATTCTAAACTATAAATTGAAATTGCAAAACATAAAGTAAGATTGCATAAAGGAAATACAATAAGGAAATGCAGAAAAACTACTCTAAAATGGACCCAATCTAAGCATGGACTAGATTTTTTGCTTCATGGCAGCAGCTGCAATTTATAGAGAAAAAGATCAGACGTCATGCACCTAGGTCATGCCCGTGACCTAGGGCGTGGAAGGTGCGGAACATGCGTCTTGAAAGCCCAGGAATGTTTGGGAAAAAACCGGCCAAAATTCATCAATTTGTAGTACACGCCGCCTAGTCACGCCCGTGACCAAGGACGTGTCTTAATCGAGGCAGAGAATGGCTGATAATGGCAGGATTTGGATTCAATTCGGCAGTTTTTTGGTATGGTCACGCCCGTGACTTAGGGCGTGTATAGAGAAAAACTTCCAAAATTACATCGGGAAGCATTCGGGAGAAAATTGTAATTTTTCTCAGAACACGCCCGTGTTCAAGCCCATGTCACGCTAGTGACATGAGGACGTGTACTTGGGAAACTTCTCCAGATTGTAAATGATGTCGTCCTCTTTCCGATGACTGGTTGCACGTCCCGTAACTCTTCCTGGATTGAAAGTTATGACCATTTGAAATTCTGCAAACAACAGTCTTTTTTACTATTTCTGGAGAGTACACGACCCTGGGTCACGCCCATGACTTGATTACATGCCCCTTGGTCATGGGCGTGACCTAGGGCGTGCAATTTTAAAATTCTGAATTTTAATATTCGCAGACCGAAAATCTGAATTTTTACTATTCGCAGACCAAAATGCAAAAATTGCTCCAGGATCTCTCAAAAGCCCTGAAAACACAAAATAAAGTAAATTAGACATATATTGAACTAAAACTATATAATAACTAATTAATTATTACTGAAATATTATAGAAAAATAACTATAAATAATGCACTATCAAATACGCCCATACTTAATCTTTTGTTATTCCAGAGCAAAACTAATTCATAAGCATGAGAAGAATTTATAGGACATTTCCAAAGAGAATTACTTCTAATTGTGCACTCCAAATTTTATAAAACTAATGTCAAAATAAGTGAAGAAATTAAAATATAGATTTATAAGAAATAATTTATAATTCATAAATTGAAATGAGTAGAATAAATATTAGTTTCGAAATTATCTAACTAAATCTTCATAAACAAAATTGCATTGAATTAAGTAAAATAATCCAAGATTAAAATTATAGAAATTTTAAACATCATGAGAAACTTTTAGAAAACTACAAAATATTAACTATGCTCTCTCAAATGTATCTTGGATGAGCAAATAAACTTGGCTATTTAGGATAAAATTGGCATTGAAGAAGTTACTTTGAATATAGGAAATGATGAATTTTATCCTCTTGATGAGTCCCATTTATATATACATTTATGGACTCATCTAGGCCGAATATCTAGTCTATGCACCGCACTTTAGGCATGTTTTCGTTCATATTTACTATTCCTTGCTAGGTGCACTATTAGGCCCGTTTCAGTGTGCAATTGCGCTCCTTATTATTGGGGTAAGCACTTGGTGCTCCCCAATCTATTTGCTGTGTTTAGTTGGTGCTGGTGGTATTCCCAGCTTGTTTTGCTTTGAATGCAGGTGACCCGATCGTCCCATTTTCCCCAGAATTTATGTCTGTGCATATCGCACGGTCGTGCGTTTCCTTGACGCACGGTCGGTTGCGGTCGTGCGTTTGTGTCTGGGCAGAAAATGGAGCGTCGGAGTTTACTCGTGCGTTTTTACGCACGGGCGGATTTGCCCGTGCGTGAGTAAAACGCACGGTCGACCTGTGTCTTCTTGATTTCAGAGCGTCGTAGTTTACCAGTGCGTTTGTACGCACGGACGGTATTGGTTGTGCGTGAGCAAAATGCACGGGCGGCGCAGCGTCTTCCCCAAGCCAGATTTTATCATTTAATAACACACGGTCTACGCACGGTCGTGCGTTTGACCGTGCGTGACCATTTTTCTGCCTGTTTATTATAAAAAGTAGGATTCGAGGCAGTCAGAGAAGATGCGGGAGAACGATTTGGAGAGCAAGAAATCAGTTCCTTCTCGCTGCTCCTGAGGTCCGAAGGCTTCCCCTTCACCTCCACCACCAAAGAGGCCATTTTCCGGCGATTTCCACCTCCATCCTTCCATTAGGGAGTGTGATCAAGCTTTCTCCACCAAGTGTTCAAGCATTCCTTGTTGCGGGGAGCCATAGAAGAGCTTTATGTCGTTGGAGCGGTGAAAGCCTCCATCAAATCAGCACACCATCTGAGGGTCGAGCCCGGAGAGAGCCCGACAACCTCTCATTTCGGCCGAGAACCCAAGACGCTGTGATTTTTTCCTAGTGGTCCTCTCTAAACTTTATGCTTGTGTTTTCCTTGTGATTGCTGTAATGAACAATCATTTAGCTTTATGTTATAAATCTTTTGTGAAGTTCATGTGAAATGTTGCGGTGGTGCAAGAATAACACTTTCCTTGTTGTGATTTTCTGAGATTTGTTGTGTGTGAAGCCACTAGCAAGTGCTAGTGGTGATGCTTGGAGAAGAGGTGTGTGCGACCCTCACCCATCATAGTTACATTCCGTCCATGCGCCTCCCGAAGCACGGCATCGCGGCCATTGCATCTATCTCGCCTTGCAAAGCTGAGTTTTGACCCGCATCTCCGTTTTCAGCATTAACTTAGGAACCCAAATCACAACCCCCCTTTGTTACTTAGTTATCCATTTAACTAATTTCTGGTTTGAGCAAATCATACTACCCAACTTGCGGTCCTTTGAGAATGATATTCGGGGAGTTCCTCCCTATTTTATTACTTGAGCGACCGGTGCACTGATGTCGAATCGTATTTCGTGCTTGCTAATTAGTAGTGCTGAAATTGCACATCAAGTTTTTGGCGCCGCTGCCGGGGACTGCAAGCGTGTATGACTTATTTTTCTTTGGAAATTCGTTTTAAGGTCTTTTTTTATTATCTTCTTCTGTGTTGAAGAGGGTGTATGCATAGAAGAGATCCCGGTGAGTGCGCAGCATTTGTCCCTGAAATAGAGCGTACCCTGCGGGCGCGTCTCCGTGCTGCTGCCACCATTGATGTTAATGTAAATCAGGCTGATCCCGGAGTGGGAAATGTACCGGTCATGGGTCAGGTTGCTGACGAGAATGAAGTGGCTAGGCCACGACCCAGGACTATGAGAGATTACACTACACCCACTGTTGGGAGTGTGTACCCTGGATTTGGCCCAGCTATCACCAACAACAACTTTGAGATAAAGCCAGCCATCCTGAACATGATCCGCAATCAGGCCCAATTCTCTGGGTTAGCCTGTGAAGACCCCCATCTTCACTTAATTGAATTCGCAGAAATTTGCGGAACATTTCAGTACGCAGAGCTGGCTGACGAGACGGTGAAGCTCAGGCTGTTCCCTTTCTCTCTACGTGACAAGGCAAAGGCGTGGCTCCACACGATACCACCTGGCACAGCTACCACTTGGGACGCTCTGCAAGAAAAATTTCTGGCAAAGTTCCATCCTGTCGACAAAGTTGTAAACTTGCGGAGGGAAATTGCAACCTTCCAACAGCTTGATCAGGAGGCTCTCTCAGAAGCTTGGGAGAGGTTCATGAACCTTCTCCGGAAATGTCCCCAGCATGAGCTGCAACCATGGACCATAGTAGAAAATTTTAATTTTGCTATTGAACCTTACTACAGGGCCATGATTGATGCTGCTACAGGTGGAACTCTGATGAACCACACCCCCGAAGAGGCATTACGGAACGTCCAAGACACTGCCATTCATAGCTCCTTTTGGACTACTAGAAGAAACGCTCCAAGGAATGCTCGGGGACTCTTTGAGGTGAACACGTCTGGTGCACCTGCTGAAAGTACCATGCTACTGAAGAGGCCTACCCTCCCTTCTGCCTCAGTGATGATGATCTCATGTCAAGGTTGTGGAAACTCAGGGCATCATGCATATGAGTGCCCCACAGGTGAGCACCCTACCGAAGTTTCCTTTGATGAAAGTGTTAATTATATTAATGATCAAAATCAAGGAGCACCGTTTAACAATACATATAACTCGGGCGTGAGAAGTCATCCAAACTTCTCCTGGAAACAAAACGTTCCTGGCCAACAATGGCAAGGAGGCTCGCATCAATTCAATGCTTAAGCCTATGGTAGCCAACCGTGGCCGCCTCAACCGAGTTATAATCAAGGTGCCCTAACTCCTAAGGAGAGCAACCTCGAAGAAATGATGGAAAGGTTTATGCATGTTGCGAACTCGAATATGGTTAACCAAACCGCGTCCATGCGAATCTTGGAGACGCAATTGGGCCAATTGGCTCAATTGTTAACCGAGCGTTCGCAAGGGACCCTTCCCAGCAATACGAAAAAAAATCCTATCAATCAAGGGAAGAGTCTTACCGACACGGAAGTGGTTAACCCAAGTGAATTAGTAATCACTTGTTCTATCAATAATGTCCAAACTGCTGCCTTATGTGACTCTGGTTCATCCCGCAACGTACTTGCATTGCAAGACGTTGCTAAACTACAACTCGAGATGAACAGGGACGATCGGAAGTCTTTGGTGCTTGCTAATGGGACCATTATTCAGTCGGAGGGATAAGTGAAAAATGTTGAAGTCATGGTTGAGGGGACGGTGGTGGTCGCTGACTTTCAAGTATTGGGACCCCAGGAGAATAACTCTATCCCCATCTTGGTAAATGGTTTATGTTAGATAATGATATGAATTCACTCACTTTTTGGCATTGTCTACATATGGTTTAAATTAAGAATTCTTGTGTATGTTTTGTATTAGTACAATGAATTAAAATTGCACAAGTATCTTACCTACACTCCCTTCTTTTGCACTATGAAAAAATTAAGAAAAGTGGTTATATTTCTCATAAATTCTTTTGGTTTGCAAAACAAGTGTATTCGGAGAGCTTTGTACAACACAAAATCATAAAATAACTAACAAAGATAACTCCACCAAGCACTACTTGAACCTCCTGATAAGTCTTAATGAGCATTGTGAGGTTGAGCACCTTGGAAAGAATAGTAAAGTGACTTGTGCAAACCATCTTTTTTTTAAAATAAGAAAAACCACTTACTCTTAAAGTACACCGGATCACTAGTCTCAAAACATTAAAAATAAAATATGTGATCCCCCAAGCACTACTTTGCACCCTGATAAGTCTTAATGAGCATTGTGTGTGCAAAGCACCTTGGTAGTTGTACATTTTTTTGTGCATTAAAGTGTGTGGAAGTAAAAATATTTGTGTTTTATTGTTCTTTTTTACTTTACATAGTACTTGTATTTTTGATTAAAACACTTGTATACTCTACTCAAAAATACACTTATGTGCACATCATTATCTTCCATAACACTTCTTCTCATAAGTATTGGACCCTAATGCTAATTCTGTACAATTTTTTACTTATGTAATGCACTAGATAACCTAACATGTTTTCTATAATGTTTGGTATGTTTTGAAATTATGAATTGAAATAACATTGTAGTACCTTCTTTTTGAATAACATTATTTCATGCTTGGTTACTGTTATTATCAGCTTTAATTGAAAATGATTTACAAAAACATCTTTTTTTTGAAATGTAACTCCTATCTCTTTTTATGGATCATTTTGCTTATAACATGATGTTTTGTATTTCTACAAGTCTTCCGCATCATTACCACATAATGGCTTTACCTTGCACTCTCATGCTTACTTAAAAGTCTTGTATTTTAACATTCCTTTGTTTTTCAACAAATATTTGACTTGCGTGGTAAACCTTATATTGGTTATTATAAACCTGAATTATTTGTGCTAAAACTCTGATATTTCTATACAAGGGATAAATTAAACTTGAAATTACGCAAAAACAAACTCCTTATCATTTACCATTTTAAATCTCCAAAGCTCGATCATGCTGTTATCTTATCGCTCTTTTATGTGGTGCCTCCTAACCCACTTTTGCTAATAACAAAAGGGGGAGAACAAACATGATAAATAAAATCCGCTATCAAAATAAAAACTCACATGATTAATTAAATTGATAGCTTACATATTAGGGGTGCATTCACATAGGGGGGGCACGTATTTAGGGGGAGCATCTCTAAAATGCTATAATCATTATTTATCCTAAGTCATCCTTTTCACACACACACAAATATGTTTCTTCATGCTTATAGAGATTAATGCTCTGATTTATCTTTAATGGACTTGTTATTATCAAAAGGCGGAGTTTGTTGGAACACGGTCTTCCGCATCTCCTAGGTTTGAGAATAACAAATCCTATGTGTGTATTTAATCTTGTGTGATCTAAGTGTGCAGGATAACAGGTCAAATTGACTCAAGGTTTACATATAGTGGTTGCCCCCGAAATTGAGCCATCAACTCCAATCTGATCACTAGCGCAGGCGATAGTGGATAGCGCCCCGATCCAACATGCAGGTTACCCGATCGTCCCGTTTTCCCCAGAATTTATGTCTATGCATATCGCACGGTCGTGTGTTTCCTTGACGCACGGTCGGTTGCGGTCGTGCGTTTGTGTCTGGGCAGAAAATTAAGCATCGGAGTTTACTCGTGCATTTTTACGCACGGGTGGATTTGCCCGTGCATGAGTAAAATGCAGGGTCGACCTGTGTCTTCTTGATTTCAGAGCGTCGGAGTTTACCCGTGCATTTGTACGCATGAGTGGTATTGGTCGTACGTGAGCAAAATGCACGGGCGGCGCCGCGTCTTCCCCAAGCCAGATTTTATAATTAAATAATGCACGGTCTGCGCACGGTCGTGCGTTCGACCGTGCGTGACCATTTTTCTGCCTGTTTATTATAAAAAGCAGGATTCGAGGCAGTCAGAGAAGACGCGGGAGAACAATTCAGAGAGCGGGAAATCAGTTCCTTCCCGCTGCTCCTGAGGTCTGAAGGCTTCCCCTTCACCTCCACCACCAAAGAGGCCATTTTCCGGCGATTTCCACCTCCATCCTTCCATTAGGGAGTGTGAGCAAGCTTTCTCCACCAAGTGTTCAAGCAGTTCTTGTTGCGTGGAGCCATAAAAGAGCTTTAGGTCGTTGGAGCGATGACAGCCTCCATCGAATCAGCACACCATCTGAGGGCCGAGCCTGGAGAGAGCCCGACAACCTCTCATTCCGGCCGAGAACCCAAGACGCTGTGATTTCTTCCTAGTGGTCCTCTCTAAACTTTATGCTTGTGTTTTCCTTGCGATTGCTGTAATGAACTATCATTTAGCTTTATGTTATAAATCTTTTGTGAAGTTCATGTGCAATGTTGTGGTGGTGCAAGAATAGCACTTTCCTTGTTGTGATTTTCTGAGATTTGTTGTGTGTGAAGCCACTAGCAAGTGCTAGTGGTGATGCTTGGAGAAGAGGTGTGTGCGACCCTCACCCGTCATAGTTACATTCCGTCCACGCGCCTCCCGAAGCCCGGCGTCGCGGCCGTTGCATCCATCTCGCCTTGCGAAGAAGAGTTTTGACCCGCATCTCCTTTTTCAGCATTAGCTTAGGAACCCAAATCACAACCCCCCTTTGTTACTTAGTTATCCTTTTATCTAATTTCCGGTTTGAGCAAATCAAACTACCCAACTTGCGGTCCTTTGAGAACGATATTCGGGGAGTTCCTCCCTATTTTATTACATGAGTGACCGGTGCACTGCCGTCGTATCGCATTTCGTGCTTGCTAATTAGCTGTACTGAAATTGCGCATCCCCTCTCATTTCCATTTTTTTATATTTCTTCTTCTTTTTTATATCCCAATTGTATATGTTTAGGATTGATGAATTTTATCCTCTCATCTCCATGCGATGTAATCTTTTACAAATTTGGGTGCATATGTTTAGGAATGATGAATATTATCCCCTAATTCCATGACATATGATCATTTCAAACTTTTTTTATGCCAAATAAAGGGTTAAACAAAAAAGATAGGGGAATGCATAGGGTATAAAGGCTATAAAAATTCCAAGGATATAATGTAAAAGCATAGAAAACAATTTGATCAATCCTTAAGAAACTATTAGTTAAAGCTAATATAAGTAAAATCTAAAACTTGATGAATATTTTCTAAGTTTTTGCTGGAGCGCAATTCCAACAATAAACCGATAAGGCAAGTATACCTATCGTTTTAAAGTATAGGATCAAGTGTCGTATTAGACTCGGAGTTGTCAAGTACTTGTACTCACAAAGTAGAGTTGTTATTTTATCTAATGGAAATTTTTGATTTGGGAAGCGAAGAAAAGAAATGTCTTGGACTAAAGAGAAATTTGATGATTAGAGAGCTATCACTTGATCTAGAATCCCTTTGGATTAAAATAAACTTTTTTAAGGATTAAACTGCAAACTTCTAAATTATTTACTTCGACCGTGGAGGTTCCCAAAAAATGATAGAACCTCTCTCGAGAGAAATATCAACTAACCTTAGGTTGATCGATTAAGACCCCTTGGCCAGTCGACTCCCCTATGCATTATTTAGGCGGTGAACCCCACTACTGGATTTGATTCCGAAAGATTAATATCACCCTCTCTCGAGGAGTGCAAGAAACTCTTTTTATCTTTGAGTGATCTCCTCGTTTGCATGGATCTCTCGATCACTAGCATACGAATCTTAGATCGAGAAACATATTCGCAACATATGAATTCGACGCAATTAAATTCATTGACAAATCGAAGCGAAATAATATATATAGGAAGCTTGTTAATTTTTATAAGAACAAAACAAAGTTTATTTTATTCTAAAGTGCATCATGATCAAATGCTAATTGGAATTTAGCTACTCATCAGGATGGAGGAAATACATATGACAAGGGAAAGACACATGATTGATAAAATAAAAGTACTTAAATTGAAATTTCTTGAATGAGAATTACAACTTGACACGAAATTCAAAACTAACAACTAAAAATGAGAATTACAATAAAACTTGTGCAGAATTACAGAAATTAGACTCCAAAATCCTCCACTAGTTCGTCAAAAATTGCCAGCATACACCTTTAGAATGTAGCCGGCGCATTGCATAACCCAAATGGCATCCTACGATAGGCGAAGGTGCCAAACGGACAAGTGAAGGTTGTTTTCTCTTGGTCTTCAGGCGCAATTGGGATTTGGAAAAACCTCGAGAGACCGTCAAGAAAATAATAAAATGAGTGTCCGGATAGCTGTTCAAGGATTTGGTCGATGAACGGTTGATGAGTCTCCAATATATACATGTTTTAGGACTCATTTAGGCTTATTATCATGCATTGGTACTGCATATTAGGTGGATTATCGCTCATATTGGATTAGTAGTTCATTTGCGTAGATAGTACCTTCCAAAGCCTTATTCAGTATGTTATCTTGGATGCTCCCCTTTTATTCTTTTTGGTGCATATTTTATGTCGCTGGGGAGCTTTATTTCTATGCCCCAGAGGGTATGTTTGAGTTTTCATGCAGGTTCATGGGCCGTGCGACGTTTGAAGTTTGTTTAGGGGCAATTTCTGCCTGAAGTGCCACTGATCGTGCGTTTCCTTCACGCACGATCAGTTGATCGTGCGCCTGTGGTCGTGCGCGTTCATCTGCGCCCAAAAACAGCTTCGGATTTTGGTCGTGCGTTTGCTACGCACGATCGTGCGCACGGTCGTGCGCTTTATATTTTTCTGCAGTTTTGTTTTGCAGGATTTTGGGCACAGTTCGCACGATCACCAGCTTTCAGTGCGCACGATCAATTGATCGTGCGCACTGGTCGTGCACACTGCTTATTCAAGCACTTATTTAAAGACCTGCTCCACGATTTTAGGGCAGTCAGCACAGTTTGGGCGCGAATTCTTCCGCAAGCTTCCGCCATTTTCCCCCTCCAAGCTCCATCCATCCATCCCCTTCCTTGGTAAAGCTTCATCCATCGATCCTAAGCTCCATCAAGGGTCTGGCAAGCATTCCCCGCCATCTACAGCAAGCATTTCAAGGTGTGGCATCTCCATTGAGCTAGGTGGAAGAGACCCAGCTCTGAGAAGAAGACGGATGATGTTTAGAGGTAGTGACAACCTCTGAACTCCGGAAGCAACCAAGGACTGAGCTCGGAGGAGGCGTGACGACCACCCATTCCGACCAAGATCTACGGCGAGACTTCTCATCTCGTGGTTTCCTCTACCCTCTCTCTCTTTGGAAATGTACTTTTAATTGTTGTAACGAACTTGACTAATTTCTATTTGTCTATGAATAGAAGCTTTTTCTTGTTTCATTCTTTATTTGATGCTTTGTTGTGATGCGCTCCGCCTCCACTCCACTCCACCTCCACACACACTGTAACGCCCCTGATTTTCATCAATTATTTTACGTGCCCTATGTGACGTAATTTTGGCGTAAGGGCGTTATGTCAGCTCGTCTGGTAGTGTTTCGAGTTTTAGCTTAGTGAAAGCTTGTGATTTAGGTCAAGCGTGCGAGATTTCGCGTCGTTTCGAGTTAAAGTGAAGATTTTGAGTAGATATCAAGATTTTAGCTTCGGGAGGCTTTAGCCCGAGTTTGGCTCGTCGGAATTGAATTCTGACTTCGCCGTTGGATTCGCAGCGCCGTGTTTTAGTTAAGGTGCGAATTTCATAGAAATCCGAGGTAATCTGGTCGCCCTCGCAGTTTAAGTAATTTGGAGAATTTATTAATTATTTAAATAATAAATTTAGGTTATATATAAAGCCTAAAATCCCTTTTCCTATTCATCTTCTTTTTCCTCGATCAAAATCAGCCGCCGAGGGTTAGGGCGAGAGCGGAGCTTCGTGGAGCCTTCAATCGGTGATTTCTAGGGCTGTAGTGGTCGGAATCGTGATTGGTTTGAAGATTTGGAAAGCTCTCGGTGAGATCTTCGTCTTAGTGGTAAGCTTGTCCCTCTTCGTGGAATTTTTGGAGTTAGGATAGTGACCTAACCCCTTCTTTCGACCCGAAAAGTTTCAGGAATCTGTGCTCGTGTGTTTCCCTAGCCGATCCATAGCTTTCGGAGCGGAGATCTTCGAGTTTGCAAGGTTTAAGGCAAGTGGTTTCTTCCTCTTTCTCTCTTGATTCTTTGACGGTTGGTTTGCTCGTTTTGAGCTCTTGTCATGCTGATTAGCAAGTGATTTGTGTGTTTGGTGTAGTAACTTATGATCTAGAACCCCCCCTTGATTTTCTCCTCCTCAATCTTTGCCCTTTGGATGACTTGAGACATGGCTGTCTTTGCCTTTGGATGTCTCAAGACATGGCTGTCTTTGCCTTTGGATGTCTCAAGACATGGCTGTCTTTGCCTTTGGATGTCTCGAGACATGGCTGTCTTTGCCTTTGGATGTCTCAAGACATGGCTGTCTTTGCCTTTGGATGTCTCCAGACATGGCTATCTTTGCCTTTGGATGTCTCGAGACATGGCTGTCTTTGCCTTTGGATGTCTCAAGACATGGCTGTCTTTGCCTTTGGATGTCTCAAGACATGGCTGTCTTTGCCTTTGGATGTCTCGAGACATGGCTGTCTTTGCCTTTGGATGTCTCCAGACATGGCTGTCTTTGCCTTTGGATGTCTCAAGACATGGCTGTCTTTGCCTTTGGATGTCTCGATACATGGCTGTCTTTGCCTTTGGATGTCTCAAGACATGGCTGTCTTTGCCCTTTGATCTCTCGAGACATAGCTGTCTCTGCCCTTTGATCTCTCGAGACATAGCTGTCTCTGCCCTTTGATCTCTCGAGACATAGCTATCTCTGCCCTTTGGATGTCTCGAGACATGACTGATGTCTCAAGACATGACTGTCTCTGCCCTTTGGATGTCTCGAGACATGACTGATGTCTCAAGACATGACAGTCTCTGCCCTTTGGATTTCTTTTGGATTTCTCGTGAAATGTCATACCTGCACTCTTTGATATCTCGTGAGGTTCTATTCTGTCTATGGAGTCCTCGAAAACTTTATCCTCAGCCCTTTGTTCCCTAGTGTTCGAGTTATGTCCTCGATTCCTTGCCCTTTTCATTTCTCGAGAAACCTTGGTGTTGCCCTCCATGTTTTCGTCTTGGAAGATCACGTTTGATGTGATTTCGTTGCGATTTCCATGTTTTAATCTTGTGTCCTCTCTAGTGCACCAGGATGATAGCCAGTGACCTTTCAGTGCTCCTGATCTTGAATCCCTCTTGCTTGTATCCCTTTTTTACTCATTGTGGATCTGTTAACGTTTGAGTTTACTCTTATGATTTATCTTGATCGGTGTGTACCTTGCATCGACCCTATCTCTTAGGGTATCCTTGATGATTGTTTCTCGGGCTTCGTCCCGTGTCTTAACGATTTGAGTAAGATGAATAATTGCCTTAAGCCTTGCGCGGTGACCGATGTAAGGGACATGAACAGCAGGCGTTGCCTGTGGTCCTGAGGGCCGTGTTCTGGGTTGGGCTTTGGGTAGCGGAGGTAAGTCACCGCTCCCATTTAAATTTTGAGCTGATCAGTCTCATGTATTAAAATTTTTGCAAGATAATTTAATCATGCTTGTTCCTACTTATGATATTTGATTGCACTTGGTGCTTTGCTTAGCTCCTTGTTTCAGAGCTTCTCTTTCAGTGAATCAGGCTTGGGTTGGTACCCCGTATGCCTTAATTATTTGTTTTTCCTTCTTTCTTGCCACTTGCAATTCCCTTGCTGAGGCGTTCTTTGTTTATTGAATGCCTCAGGTTCTGAGCCGTAGCGGTTAGTGGTGTAGCCCGAAGTCTTCGGGAGTTTTTAGCTGCTGTTTACTCTGCTGCTGCGAGGTAGTTGTAGTTGTTGTTAGTTTCCTTCTTGTGTTCAGACATGCTATTTTCTTTTGGAGCCAATGGGTTGGTGTCAGGTTGTTGACGCCCATTGTGCCTCTTTGATACTTTATAGATTATTTGCCAGTTTATGCCACTGCTTTTAGATCTGATGTACCTTACTCTCTGGGAATGATTTATGGCTAGGTGCATTATAGTTATAAAAATGGTTTTTCATTCATCCTCATCTCATTCTTTTAACTGAAACCCTTATCTTTAAAGTCACCTAAAGGTATTTTCTATACTTATATTACTCCTAGATATGAGCATATCATTCGCCTCGTCCTGTCCTCACGTGCATATAGGACCTTAAATGATCCAAATCAAATATTTTCCGCTGCAAATATAAATATATTTTCTTTGGTGGACTAGTTGATCCACGAACTGAGAGACACGGTTCTTCCTCTAAACCCTAATAAATTATTTCAAATGACAAAGTATCATGAAAGCAGGTTTTATTTTAGTAAGTTGTAAGTTCTCGCCTGAGCGTCTGCAGTTGTCTCCTGCATGACGTGGCATCATGACGTGCATTTTCTCTTACTCTGATATTCTTAAATTCGGGAAAATGCGGGTTGTGACAGTTGGTATCAGAGCTAGGTTGTTCGACAAGTTGGTCGGTTAACAAATTCTGATATAGTTTAGTTGTTTGGTTTCATTGCATACACACACCGATGTGTCATCAGTACGTCTTGGCCAAAGCACGAACACTACACTCATAGCATGATAAGAAGTATACGGGGCATATTATGTAGTATGGGATGCATAATATGTGTTTGTATATGGATCCACCATAGGTGGCAACATGTGACGGTTATGTAGTATGGGATGCATAACCACCATCACATGGATGCCCATTAGCACGTTTTCTTTTTCGTTGCATGCGATATTATGTAGTATGGGATGCATAATATTTCATGTGTACGCGGCTCATAACATGCATTAAGGCCTTTATTAGAATGCATAGCACAACATACCTTGCGTAGCATTGCATAAGCACACGTGTCAAGCTAAAGATTTACAGGATGACATACGTACACACATGATTTTCAAAATGAACAGAACATTCATGCATTCATGACCCTTGCATGTGAGTCAAGAGGGATGATATGGTATCATCCCCAAATTTAGCATAGCATCATGAAAATCCCAGAGAAAGGTGGTGGCAATGGCAAGTATCTGTATATGTATGTTCTGAACCAAGAAGTGTAGTTCTAGTGTAGGGTTGAGTTTTGATTAGAGGTTTATGCGTTTTAGCAGCGATGGCGCCGAAGCGTGTTGCGTTTAGGTCGACTCCCCAGTTTGAAGGCGAGTCTTCCGGTGCATTGAGTGAAGCCGTGATTGAGAGTCTGCAGCAAAGTTTTGAGACTCTGTCCAAGCAGGTGGTTGCGATGCAATCACAGGTTGAGTTGTTGTTGTCTGCCGGTGCTAGGAAGCAATTCGTAGCGCAGGCCCCAGTAGTAGGACAGACGGTACCTACTCCTCCTGCTCCCTTGTTTCCACCTGTAGAGATGCTTCCGGAAATGGACGTTATATCGCATTTTCAGCGATTAAGACCCCCTACGTTTGGCGGAAGAGCTGATTTCTTATCTTTGGATGACTGGTTGGTTGCCATCGAGGATATTTTTAAGTACTCAGGAATCTCTGCGGGCCAAAAGGTAGCGGTCGCCGCTTACCAGCTGAAGGGTCTTGTTAAGAGCTGGTGGATTAGGGAATTGGAGAACCTCGTAGATGGATGTTCGTGGGAGTCATTCAAGGCGATGTTGTTAAAGGAGTTTCGGCCGTCGGTTGAGCAAGACTGTTTGGTGAATGATTTGCTGCACCCGGAGCAGAAGCAATTCACTGTTAGTGAATTTGTGATTGAACCCAGGAAGCCGAGCGGATTTGCTCTAGGTCTAGTAACTTCGGAGGAAGGAAGAGTGAAGCAATCTTTGGGAGGACTTCGTAATGATAGCCAGCATGTAGCCGGTGCTCATGGATGGGCGAGCTATGCTGAGGCAGTGGAAGCAGCTTTGAAAGCCGTGGCCATCGTTATCGCTAAGAATGAAGGCGTTTTGACGAGAAAGGGCAAGAGAAAAGTCGAAGAGGGGGAAGGCCCCAAGGTATCTGGCCCCGCTTCAAAGAAGAGAAGTGGCGATGTCTGTAGTTTCTGCGGACGCCCTGGCCATCCTTATGAAAGGTGTTTCAAGAGGAAGGGAGCTCAGAAGCAGCAGCGAGTGCTAGCAATCCAGGGTGCTCCGAAGGGTGAGGTGCTCTGCCAGTTGTGCAAGAAGAAAGGGCATGATGTGGCCCAGTGTTGGACCAAAGATAAAGTCTGCTTCCAGTGCAAGCAGAAGGGGCACATGAAGTTCCAATGCCTGCTGATTCAACCCCAGTTGCAGCCAGTCCCGCTTCGAGCTGTGTTGCCGCCACAATCAGGATGAAGGAAGAGGAAAGCTGAATGTGTTGACCCAGGAGCAAGAGCAGTCTTCGACCCAAGTAATCTCAGGTTAGATATTCGAGTTAGCTGTTAAGTTTTGACTTGATCTTAGTTTCGCTGTATTAGACTAGTTTCTCTTTTCGTGCTTATAAGGTGATCTAAGGTAAAGAATTGTTGAGCGTGTGATCTTTTCGATTCGGGTGCTGCCCTTTTGCTCGTAGCAAGGAATTTCGTTGAGCGTCACCGTATGACCCCTGAGTTGGGCATCGATTCGTTCCTCGTTTAGTTTCCTTTCGGTATTTTGGTATCCTCGAACCTGTGCGTCCGGAGTTGCCCGTTCTCTTAGGAGATTTGTTGGTCTTTGCTGATCTTAAGGTATTGAATCTAAAAGACTTTGTCGTGATTTTGGGTTTGGACTTGTTGTCCAGTTTTGATGCGGACATCCCATGAGTATTTTCTAGGACCTCCGTGCCAGTGTTCCCCGATATTTTCTGCGGTGTGTGCTTGGAAGCTGTTAGATTCCGGTTGTTGGCGTACCTTGTTACTGTGGTAGAAACTGTTAGGCGTTCGCCGCGTATCGAGGATGTCCTGGTGGTGCGAGAGTTTCCTGTTGTTTTTCCTGATGATCTTCCTGGTCTCCCGCCGGTTGGAGGCGTGGAGTTCGTTTTTGTTTTGGAGCCTGGTGCTTGTCTTATTGCAATGCACCCTTTGCGTTTTTGATCTTGATGAACCGTATGTTCAAGGTTTTTTTTGGATCTTTTCGTTGCCATGTTCTTCGGTGATGTGTTGGTATATTCCTGTGGTGCTGAAGAGCATGCTGCGCTTTTGCGCTTAGTATTGTCTTCCCTTAGAGGGCTCTAGTTGTTTGCGAAGCTGAGTAAGTGTGAGTTTTGGCTTCCTCAGGTATCCTTTCTAGGTCATGTGGTGAACAAAGATGGAATTACTGTAGACCCTGCTAAGATTTCTGTTGTATTGGATTGGAAGATGCCTTCATTGCCTAAGGAGATAAGGAGTTTCTTAGGTTTGACTGGGTTCTGCAGGAGATTTTGTTCAAGAATTTTCAGTGCTGTCGGCACCTTTAACCAAGTTTACCCAGAAGAATGCCGCTTTTGTTTGGAGCAGTTAGTGCGAAGGAGCTTTTCGGGAATCAAAGAGGCATTTGTGTAGTGCTCCTGTGTTGGCCTTACCGATCGAAGGAGTTGAGTATGCAGTTTATGTGGACGCATCTCACCTTGGATTAAGTTGTGTTTTGGTGCAAGAAGGAAAAGTAATTGCTTATGGGTCTAGACAATTGAAAGTTCATGAAAAGAATTACCCTACGCATGACTTAGAGTTCGCCGTAGTGATCTATGCTTTGAAGCTTTGGAGACATCTTCTTTATGGAGCGTCATGCAAGATTTATACGGATCTTAAGAGTCTGAAATATGTCTTCACCCAGAAGGAGCAGAGTCTGCGCCAGCGGAGGTGGTTGGAGTATGTGGCAGACTATGAAGTAGATATTCTGTACCATCCGGGTAAGGCTTATGTGGTGGCCGATGCGCTGAGCCGGAAAACCGCACATATCTTAATGCTCTCAGTGCAGTCCCTAGTAGAGGAGTTTATGTTGATGGATATCTCAGTCGGTAGTTGTACCGCGCCTTCGAGCTTAGAGGCTGAAAAGCCTTCTTGGTCTGCCCTTGTAGAACTGCGTCAGAAGGAAGACCCTGACTCGCAACATCTCCGGAGTAGGATTGAGAAAAAGGGAGAATTTCTATATCTTTCTTATTTGATGATGAAATACCTTGAGTACTAGAGTAGATATTGTATTTCCGCGTTTGAGGTTATTCGAACAAAGATCTGTAGTGAGGCGCGTGATTTTGGTTGATAACCGATTGTTGGCAGTCAGGTATGAAGTATGATTTAGCCAATTGTGTTTTTTTTTGGAATGTTATATCTGCTAGCGCGTTAAGGTAGATCGATTAGGCCTGGAGGTAGTTTGACCCCATTGGATGTTCCAGCTGGAAGTGGGAAAGTATTTCAATGGATTTTGTTATCTAGATTTCCCAGAGATCATGATTCTGTATGGGTCCCAGTTGTCGGTTTGGCAAAGTGTGCTCTCGTTGTGCGATTTTAGATCAGATATTCTTTGGAGAAATAGCAGAGCTTTATTTGGAAGAAGTCGTCAGATTGCTTGGTGTGCCTTTTAAGCCGTGTGTCAGGTTAGAATTCTAGGTTTATGCCTCGGTCAGGCGGAATTAATGAATCAAATTTTGGAAGATGTGATTAGATTGTTATTTTGTGGGTTATGATGGAGCTTGTGTTAAGCATCTTGGATAAATGGATTTTGAGTATAAAAGCAGTTTTCAGGAAATCCTGCTGTCATTTAATCTTTGGATTTGATTCGGTATCTTTCTAGATCTTTGGATTTCAAGTTTCGGGACGAAACTTCCTTTTAGGGGGAGTGACTGTAACGCCCCTGATTTTCGTCAATTATTTTACGTGCCCTCTGTGACGTAATTTTGGCGTAAGGGCGTTATGTCAGCTCGTCTGGTAGTGTTTCGAGTTTTAGCTTAGTGAAAGCTTGTGATTTAGGTCAAGCGTGCGAGATTTCGCGTCGTTTCGAGTTAAAGTGAAGATTTTGAGTAGATATAAAGATTTTAGCTTCGGGAGGCTTTAGCCCGAGTTTGGCCCGTCGGAATTGAATTCTGACTTCGCCGTTGGATTCGCAGCGCCGTGTTTTAGTTAAGGTGCGAATTTCGTAGAAATCCGAGGTAATCTGGTCGCCCTCGCACTTTAAGTAATTTGGAGAATTTATTAATTATTTAAATAATAAATTTAGGTTATATATAAAGCCTAAAATCCCTTTTCGTATTCATCTTCTTTTTCCTCGATCAAAATCAGCCGCCGAGGGTTAGGGCGAGAGCGGAGCTTCATGGAGCCTTCAACCGGTGATTTCTAGGGCTGTAGTGGTCGGAATCGTGATTGGTTTGAAGATTTGGAAAGCTCTCGGCGAGATCTTCGTCTTAGTGGTAAGCTTGTCCCTCTTCGTGGAATTTTTGGAGTTAGGATAGTGACCTAACCCCTTCTTTCGACCCGAAAAGTTTCAGGAATCTGTGCTCGTGTGTTTCCCTAGCCGATCCATAGCTTTCGGAGCGGAGATCTTCGAGTTTACAAGGTTTAAGGCAAGTGGTTTCTTCCTCTTTCTCTCTTGATTCTTTGACGGTTGGTTTGCTTGTTTTGAGCTCTTGTCATGCTGAATAGCAAGAGATTTGTGTGTTTGGTGTAGTAACTTATGATCTAGAACCCCCCCTTGATTTTCTCCTCCTCAATCTTTGCCCTTTGGATATCCCGAGACATGGCTGTCTTTGCCTTTGGATGTCTCAAGACATGGCTGTCTTTGCCTTTGGATGTCTCAAGACATGGCTGTCTTTGCATTTGGATGTCTCGAGACATGGCTGTCTTTGCCTTTGGATGTCTCAAGACATGGCTGTCTTTGCCTTTGGATGTCTCCAGACATGGCTGTCTTTGCCTTTGGATGTCTCGAGACATGGCTGTCTTTGCCTTTGGATGTCTCAAGACATGGCTGTCTTTGCCTTTGGATGTCTCAAGACATGGCTGTCTTTGCCTTTGGATGTCTCGAGACATGGCTGTCTTTGCCTTTGGATGTCTCAAGACATGGCTGTCTTTGCCTTTGGATGTCTCAAGACATGGCTGTCTTTGCCTTTGGATGTCTCGATACATGGCTGTCTTTGCCTTTGGATGTCTCAAGACATGGCTGTCTTTGCCCTTTGATCTCTCGAGACATAGCTATCTCTGCCCTTTGATCTCTCGAGACATAGCTGTCTCTGCCCTTTGATCTCTCGAGACATAGCTGTCTCTGCCCTTTGGATGTCTCGAGACATGACTGATGTCTCAAGACATGACTGTCTCTGCCCTTTGGATGTCTCGAGACATGACTGATGTCTCAAGACATGACAGTCTCTGCCCTTTGGATTTCTTTTGGATTTCTCGTGAAATGTCATACCTGCACTCTTTGATATCTCGTGAGGTTCTGTTCTGTCTATGGAGTCCTCGAAAACTTTATCCTCAGCCCTTTGTTCCCTAGTGTTCGAGTTATGTCCTCGATTCCTTGCCCTTTTCATTTCTCGAGAAACCTTGGTGTTGCCTTCCATGTTTTCGTCTTGGAAGATCACGTTTGATGTGATTTCGTTGCGATTTCCATGTTTTAATCTTGTGTCCTCTCTTGTGCACCAGGATGATGGCCAGTGACCTTTCGGTGCTCCTGATCTTGAATCCCTCTTGCTTGTATCCATTTTTTACTCATTGTGGATCTGTTAACGTTTGAGTTTACTCTTATGATTTATCTTGATCGGTGTGTACCTTGCATCGACCCTATCTCTTAGGGTATCCCTGATGATTGTTTCTCGGGCTTCGTCCCGTGTCTTAACGATTTGAGTAAGATGAATAATTGCCTTAAGCCTTGCGCGGTGACCGATGTAAGGGACATGAACAGTAGGCGTTGCCTGTGGTCCTGAAGACGTGTTCTGGGTTGGGCTTTGGGTAGCGGAGGTAAGTCACCGCTCCCATTTAAATTTTGAGCTGATCAGTCTCATGTAATAAAATTTTTGCAAGATAATTTAATCATGCTTGTTCCTACTTATGATATTTGATTGCACTTGGTGCTTTGCTTAGCTCCTTGTTTCAGATCTTCTCTTTCAGTGAATCAGGCTTGGGTTGGTACCCCGTATGCCTTAATTATTTGTTTTTCCTTGTTTCTTGCCACTTGCAATTCCCTTGCTGAGGCGTTCTTTGTTTATTGAATGCCTCAGGTTCTGAGCCGTAGCGGTTAGTGGTGTAGCCCGAAGTCTTCGGGAGTTTTTAGCTGCTGTTTACCCCGCTGCTGCGAGGTAGTTGTAGTTGTTGTTAGTTTCCTTCTTGTGTTCATACATGCTATTTTCTTTTGGAGCCAATGGGTTGGTGTCAGGTTGTTAACGCCCATTGTGCCTCTTTGATACTTTATAGATTATTTGCCAGTTTATACCACTGCTTTTAGATCTGATGTACTTTACTCTCTGGGAATGATTTATGGCTAGGTGCATTATAGTTATAAAAATGGTTTTTCATTCATCCTCATCTCATTCTTTTAACTGAAACCCTTATCTTTAAAGTCACCTAAAGGTATTTTCTATACTTATATTACTCCTAGATATGAGCATATCATTCGCCTCGTCCTGTCCTCACGTGCATATAGGACCTTAAATGATCCAAATCAAATATTTTCCGCTGCAAATATAAATATATTTTCTTTGGTGGACTAGTTGATCCACGAACTGAGAGACACGGTTCTTCCTCTAAACCCTAATAAATTATTTCAAATGACAAAGTATCATGAAAGCAGGTTTTATTTTAGTAAGTTGTAAGTTCTCGCCTGAGCGTCTGCAGTTGTCTCCTGCATGACGTGGCATCATGACGTGCATTTTCTCTTACTCTGATATTCTTAAATTCGGGAAAATGCGGGTTGTGACACACACGTTCTAGTTAGCTCTCTCTAGCAAAATCTAGAGGTGAGAGTGAAGAGGTGCTTTCGACCCTCATCAAATCTCCGCACCGTGGCCATTTCACCGACATACCGAAGCACGGCATCGCGGCCGCTGCACTCACCCCCACTTTGCGAAGAGGTGTGTGCGACCCTCAATCGTCACAGTTACTTTCCGTCCACGTGCCTTCCGAAGCACGGCATCGCGGCCGATGCATCCATCCCGCCTTGTGAAATGGAGTTTTGACCCGCATCTCTTATTTGTGCAATTGTATAGGTCACCAATCACAACGCCCTTGTTTTTACTTTCTTTTACTCATCGTAACAATCACCTCACTCTATTTTCTTATCACCACATCCTGCATTCCTTTGAGAACGATATTCGGGGAGTTTCTCCCTATTTTAATACTTGAGCGACCGGTGCACTGCGGTCGTATCGCATTTCGTGCCTGCTAATTAGCAGCGCCGAAATAGCGCATCAAGTTTTTGGTGTTGTTGCCGGGGAATGCAGGCGTGGTGAGATGTTGGTTTTGAATCGATTATTTCGATTCAGTCTTTAATTCTTTTTAAATTTACTCTTTTTATGCTATTTCCTTCTTCAATATCATGTGGGCACATTTGAATATCTGATGTCGTTGGTGTGGGGACACATCCGACGCGAGTGATAGGTGTCCCAAAGAGTATGGGGTTGTTCAGAAACCGTACGGAGCCCATAAATCTTCTGGCTACTCTACTGCGCCTTCGTTATCACACCTTTACACGGCTGCCGCACCTTTTATGTCGGCAAGGCCGGCAAAGCAGTGCCTATTTTGCAAAAGTAGAGAGCACGCCTTGAAGGACTGTGCTGCTTATCTTCGTGAATTGGCGGATGATGATGAGCCGGATATTCGGATCGTCCCATCTTCAAATTCTGCGAGCACAGCTTCTTCCTCGGATTACGTGTCAGTTCCACATTCACCTCTTGAAGGCTTTGGAATAGACAGGTACGTCAGTGTCCCTCATGACTCCGTTTCTGATGCGACCCCCCATACTTCTTCAGTTCATGTACCACTTTGCGTGGATTTGTGCCCTTGCGAGGAGAGTGAGCCCGAAATCTTAAGAAGCACGTCCTCTCCCGCCGCGCACGAAATTACATCTGTTGCTGATATTTTTATTGAGGGCACTTTGCAGGATGTTGCAGACCTTCGCAATGTTGTGCCCACTCTCATGGAGGAGGACAACCTTGATTATGCTGAAACAACCGCTTCGGTCCAGTGCGAGGAAGTCCAAGTTATAGAGGAGGACATTGCGTGCGCTGTGGTGTCTAGTGAAATCTTCGATGATATCATCAGTTTGTCATTGCCGCACCCAATGGGGGATGAAGCCGGGATTATCCCCTCAGATGAGGTTTCTTTTAGTTTTTCTTCAAATTTATTTCCTGACCCCCTTTCTTTATGTACAAGGATGCAGGATGCCCCTCCTCCGGTTGATCAGACATTATGCATGGAGGAGCCGAAAGCCTGGCGGGATGAGGAAGGTGCAATGAAGGAACATCTTGTTTCCTCATCATCGTTGGTGCTTCCCCTTGAGGATTGGTTACAAGGGGGCAAGCGGTTTTTCTTTGAAGACATAATACTGGAGGAGAAGAAGAGAGCGAAAAAGGAGGAGATTTGGGGTTGGAGGCTGAGCATCATACTTAATTTCCACCCCTACTACCAGGTCCCTAGAACTTTTTCTTTCATCAGTTGTTACTACTTCAAATCAGCTTATAGCTGATTTGTTTTGAGCTTGTAATAATAATTAGGATTTATTGACTTTTGCTCATTCCTAGACTTTATAAACTGCTTTAATACAGGTATTTGGTCCACCTTTAAGGACGTTAAACAAAAGGGCTTCTTGGGAGACAACCCATGGGAACCACCCAGTTCCGTTTGCTTAATTTAATTTCTATTATGTTTGTATGCTTTTGCTTTTGTTTTTAACTATGCAGGTGTGAACTCGATTGGATGAAGAGGAGGAGATCATTAAAGAAGGATTATACCGCTCTTCTGGCATGCTCTTAGGAGCATAGGTACTCTTAGCCCAGCTCCTAATCTGCTTTGAAAAATTATATTTGCTTGTGTTTCAATTCAAGTCTGGGGGGGGGGGGGGGGGGGGGGGGGGGGGGGGGGGGGGGGGGGGGGGGGGGGGGGGGGGGGGGGG